>OY101431.1:21096909-22470348 GCA_956483605.1 Tuberolachnus salignus | reverse complement strand
AGAAAGAAAAAAAATCTGTATAGTAAATGTATTTTGTACATATTATAATTCGTAATAGTACATCGTACTTGATGTTATGCGTTTAAATGTACGTAAAAATGATTAAATGAAAACGAATGCGTAGTCGTACCGCGTCGATATAAATGTAGAATTTTCCGTTAAATCTCCGTGTGACGGATATCAAAGAGGTTTGCGCTCTCGACATAACGAATTTCGATGTGATGGACATTCGATATACCGAACTTTTCACTCGGCCCCTTTGATGAAATTCGTCACAACCGCTAGTCGACCGAATAACTGCGGAACGGTGCAGCACGTTAAACGGACGCCGCCGTGTTCGGCCGACTTGTATAATATACTATCCGTCGTAATTATTATTATTATTATTATTATTATTATTGCTTGTTATCGTTGTATTGTTCGGCTGACGAATCACGATAAAAAAAATTCAAGAGTTCAAAAAAAAAAAAAAAAGATAATAACAATAATATAAGAAGTCCTATTGGCGACAGTGGCGTGGCCGGGCAAATATTTCTGCGGCTGTTTTACATTTAAATTTCTCGTTCCCGAGATAATAGTGTTTCTATTGGTTAATTATCGTCTTAACAAAAAAAAAAAAAAAAAAAAAAATGAAAAAACCACTCTCCCCTGAATATACGCCATTGACCGGCGACAGATTGTGCAAATCGTACCCACAATATATTATAGAAACTTGTGTATTCGTACAGTCCGGACGTGTGTTTTTTATATTATATTATTAATAAGACTGGGATTTCGATGCAATTGCATCTTTATTTCCGGTGTTCCGAAACGTAGGTGCGTAAATAGAAAATAAATGCGTTTCGGGCGATACTGATTATTTTAATGTATTTTTATTTCCATATTTTTTTTTTTTTTTTTTGACGAATTTAACGTAAAATTAATTTTTCGATGATTTTACGGCATTTTCTTAGTTTTTAGAGCATTTTTTTAGGTGGGTCAAACGTGCACCTGCGCGCAACAACAAAAAATAAGTTAAAATATTATAATATATTTTTAAAATTATTATTTCAGAACGAATGATTAAGGAGTAGTTAAGAAGTAATTATGTCGAAAGATATATCCAACCAAATGGCGTAAAATACTATTTCAAAAACAAAACAAAAAAAAACACTTTTAATACATTTTGTTTTACTGTTTAAGCTATTATAAAGAAATTAAAAGGCATTTTTGCGTATTTTTTTTTTATTTTTTAAGGGCATTTGTTGGGATTTTTTAAGTCATTGAAATCTCAGCCCTAATTATTATCGCTTTGCCCATTATCGCGTTTAAAAAAAAAAATAAAAATACCTAAAGTGTGGGCCACTGTTGTGTATAGGTGGGAAGTCGGGAAGACGGGATATAGAGGTGTTTTTAATTTATATATGTACGCTCGGCGATAAAAATCATTTCTAACGTAAAACGATTCTGAGCGAAGTTTTGAAATATGACCCTGATTTATTTCGTAAACATTTTCACCTAAAAAGGTTAAAAAAAAAAAAAAATGTGCCTACGGATTTCGATATTTTTATACGAACATG
Organism: Tuberolachnus salignus; assembly: GCA_956483605.1. NCBI lineage: Eukaryota > Metazoa > Arthropoda > Insecta > Hemiptera > Aphididae > Tuberolachnus > Tuberolachnus salignus. Next base: position 22,468,789 of record OY101431.1, on the reverse strand, counting down.
ATAAAAAATTACGACGAACCACATTTTGTTATATTTTTGAGAAGGCAACGAAATCTCGTCCGTATAATACTATATATATATATATATATATATATACATATAAAAAAACTACAAAAAGCTCGACGATTTTTGAAAATGTTACCTCGTTTAGAAATTGATAGTACAATAAGTATTCGATGAAATTTCAAATCTCAGCGGTTACGTTTAACTGAATTACAACAACATCATTGCGTATATGTTCCCGTTATCCCCGTTATTAAGGAAAGCACAAGGAAAATCACAAAACTGACCTTACTGACTTGATCTAAAATGCTACAAAAATCTCTCTTGTCGCATTTTTTTTTTTTTTTTTTTCGGAGGAAATAAAAACACATCACAGCAATACATTGCTCGCTACGCGCGGAATCTAAAAAGTAATAAAACTGCGGGACTTATATGGAAACCGCATAGATTCAAACGATTATTGGTTGTTTTTTTTTTATTTTTTTTTTTTACGCAAACAAAATCCTCCGTAGCTGTATGTTCGACAAACCGGAAATGATTTCACTCGAGCGTAATATAATAGATAAAACTAATGCTAATGTTTTCAGCGAAACTGATTTTTCGCCCCGCGAACGCGTGTAAAATACGAATTGAATAATTAAATTTGGTAGCGTTTCAAACGAAATAAACCAAATCTAAAAAATGATATGGCCAGCGGGCATTTTGACTACGCGTTTGCGAATCATATCCGCAACGCTGAACTGAAGTGACTAGTTGATAAGCTTATAAGTTAAGTTATAAATTGATTTCGTCGATAATTTCATGTAACTAAAAGTTTAAATAAAACATAACGTTACGAAATGACACAGTTAATCGTTTTAAAAAATAATTTTAATTTCGCTTGGTTATTTTTGTTAAAATCTAAATTATTTCTAAAATGTTGTTTACGAATTTTGCGAACAAAAAAAAAAAAAAAAAAAAAACCACTTTTGCGTATATTTTTCGACGAATACTTTTTTACTTTTTTATACCCCCTTTTTTTTTTTGTTGTTTTTTTACTTGATTATCATTAATACATACCAAGACACGGGCGTGTCCTGCGGGATACCCACACAAGTCTTGCACAATAATAAGTGTGTACAATTAAAAATATTAGAGGATAATTTTTTCAAAAAAAAAAAAAAGTGACTTTTCACTTTGAAGTTATTATTTTTATCTGAAAATGTGTAACTTAAATCAGTTACACGAATTGGTTTATATTTTTAATTTAAAATTAACTTTTGCTCGGTTGTTTTATTTATTTTTGTAGAATAACTCAACTCGAACCGGTCAACGAATTCGATTAACTCTCGCGGTTTTGCCGATTTCGTCGACGTGTACAATATAATGAAATAATATAATATAATATATATTTTTTGTTGAATTTGGATTTGTACAACGAACTGCATCGCCGATCGGAAATATTATTACCGTCGAGCGGGGTCCGTCCACGTATGCGAAAATACAAAAAAAAAAACCGATAAAGCTTTCGAGAAGACAATATAATACGGTTTCGCCGGAACTAGACACGTTTCCGTTTTGTTTCACCGTCCAATATCTCTTGCGCCGGATATACTTTAAAGCCAAAAACTATCTGTGCAGGAGGCGTCCGAGAACCTACCCGCCGCACCGATACGTTTTGCCTCCGTGCGCGTTTTCCTTATCCCCGCGCAACACACTCACGTTCGTGACACGCCGGGCGGCTGTAATATTCGAAAATCCAAACTGAAGACGCGAAAATCGCAAGTGCCGTCGGACCAATATTGTCATGCGCACGTATTCCGATACGGCCAAAGACCTACGGGAACCGCTGAAACGAAATTGCCCGGGATGTCGGGACGTCCTGGTGACGACTCTCACGGCATACGGTGGTTTAACGCGTCTAAATATTCCGACTAACGGTAAAAATACCATTTTTTTTTTGTTTTTTGTTTTGCGGTTAGGTTAGGGGTTAGCAGGTGTACGGCTACAAGTTACGTTCGGCCAGACTTCAGTAAAAGATACTTTTTAAACGGTATATTTAAGTACATCAATAAAAAAAAAATTTATATCCGATTACAAATATAGATATATTTTTTTTTTTTTTTTTAAAGTATTAATAAATACTTTCAAATATGTGTTTTCTTGAATATTATCCCATATATAGAGTTGTTAATATTCCGTTTTTTTTTTTTTTTTTTTTTATAATACTGGTTTAATACCAATACCAGTTAAAAAATATGTTGAATCAATTTAACTTTCAACGTGGTGTGTTTCGAAACGTTCCAATTTAATATATGAAATATGTATATGAATAGTATTTTAAATGAGTGTTCTTCAATATCAAATACAACTACTACCTTTGGAAAAAAAACTTCAAAACACAATATCCGTGGAGTATAATTTTTTTTAGACGTATATTAAATACGTAGGAGGTAATATATTCGAATATTTTTTTATTGAAATACTTTTACTCGAATGAGTACTGTACAACAGGTCTGGGTTTGGATTACAACTAGTCGAAAGCAATAATATTCTAGTGGTCCGTAAACGCGGAAATTACGAATAATAAAAACGACATTGCGGTCGAAAACGGACTTATTGGCCGGCAAAACGGGTCGCGGTTCGACGAATATCGACGAAAGTGTATTACCATAACCTCTTATCCTTCGCGCACCGCCATTCATTTTCTCCGCGTCACGCGGGATGAAAATAATGAAATAAAACACGTTTTGTTTTGTTTTCTAACAAACAATAGTTGTACGTCGTATATTAGTAGTGGTACCAGTGCACCGGTAAGTCTCCGGAATCTCGACGGACGTACTTCACGTGCCACGTGTCGGAGAAGCCCAACGGCTTGTAGGCGGAAAGTTTGCAAAGGTAATTTGGTTTATACGCCGAAAGCACCGAGAAATCGTCTCGGACAGAAAACGATTCTTAGCGGGAAGCAGTAGTGTTTTCCGTCTTGTAACCCAGAAATCAACCGAACAAAAAAAAAACACCGTCCGTCCGTTGTCTCAGTGTTATGTTTGTGCGAAATTCTTTTTTTTTTTTTTTTTTTGCGTTGGCGTCCGTCAGACGTACGATGTGAAAATTTCGCAGGGCAAAAAGAATAACGCGCGTTACGTACGGCGAAGTGAATGCGTTCCACTCGGAATCCGCGACAATACGTTAATATGCGTGTTGATTAAAACCGGGATAATATAATAAACGACCGGCGACCGATGAAAAACTCCGCGATTCGAAATCGGATCAACGGTATATTGGATTTGACGGTATTTTCACGCGGACGACCCCCCCGAGGAAAACCCTGTTTTGTATAAACGAATAAGTCATAAACGCGAACGACCGGCAGAGCCGAATCCACGAGGTTTAGGATGTGGGACAATACACGATGGGGGAGAAAAAATTGAATTTTCTTTTCTATAATTTATCGTTATTAGTCGTGTGGCTGCCGGGGCGATTGTCTTCTCGCGGACGTACCGTACGAAACAACGGGAAAACTGTCATTACAGCCCGGAATAACAACACGAACCGACGGTTTTTTTGTAATTATTATTTGTACGTATTGTAAATATTGTACAATATTAACGTTATAACAATTACTGACGGTACTAAATAATCCCGACGACCGTCGTTGTCGCGTCCGCAAAACTGTCCATAAGTATAAAAAATGATTACCGGCCAGTGACAATCCCCGGTTATCCGCGACGGTATAAACGCGTGTGCGTACGGAAAACTAAATGAAATAATCAATCGACGATATTGTGCGCGTTGTCGTGTTGTTCGCGTTTGCGCGACCGATCATCAAATGAAAATACGGTAAATACGAAACGGAAATGGAAAAATTATCATCGAGATACGGAGGAGGAGGAGAAGAAGAAGAAGAAGAAGAGTTTATAGCGGCGCGGGGTTGTCTGCGGCCAATCAGAATTATAAATACAATAATCGCGCATAATACAGGGTGCGGCAGAGCCGACTGACGAGTTTTCGTGAGCTATAAATAACGAACAGTAAAACTTAGAGAAAAGGTTTTTTTTATTATTTAAATCAGTATTCAATCCCATTTTTAAAAATTATATCTCCAAGATGGCGACCGTCAGCATTGATAATACACTGTTGTAGACGATCTCTGAAGCTCTCGTATGATTTTCGGCACATTTCGACTGGTATGGCCTCGACTTCCACGGCGATTTTCTGTTTAATTTCTTCTATGGTATGTGGGCGATGTCTGAAAACCTTATCCTTAAGGTAGCCCCAGAGGAAAAAATCGCACGTGCTTAAATCTGGGGACTGTGCTGGCCAGCCTATGTCTCCTCTCGGAGAGACTAACCGCCCAGGGAACATTTGTCGCAAGACAGCAAGTGAAATTCTAGCTGTGTGCGCTGTAGCTCCGTCTTGCTGAAACCATACATCTCCCAAATCATGTTCTTTCTCCAACTTCTGCTGCCGATAAGTTTCCAACATCACAACATAACGAGCGGACGTGACAGTGACGGTCCTGTTCTCGTCCTCAAAAAAGTAGGGGCCGATCACCCTACAATAGCAAATTAATTTATTCGAAATTGTCATCTTCTTCGTCAGCAATGATCGGCCAATCGATGAGTGATACGCAAAAAGACACGTATTTTTTTGGGGGGTACGGTTGTAGCTTCTGCCTTGCTTTTCATTGGAGGGAGAGACACAGTACTTTCCGACACAGTATCCTTCCTCATACTGAAGATATGAAAAATAAACCCACCGATGAGGATGTTAGGCTTTTAACATTCCTGGAGACATACTGTTGTAAGCCAAGTGATGAAAACTGCTGATGCTAAAGTACACCTTATCTTTTGTTTTTCGCTTTCTTGCCGCTTGATTCGACAGATAGTGAAAAATACCTAGTGATAAAGCAGTCGAGATACAACAGAATAAATGAAGGAAATTCTCGTTTAAAGGGACCTTAGTCCTGGAATAAGATCTCTTCTCGCATAAATCGGAAAATCACCAAGCCGTTTTCTAGCCCATGGAATAACTGAATAAGATCTTTTCTCGCATAAAAAAAACCGTCGAATCTACCCCCTAACACTGAAAATCAGCAGTTAACTTATTTTGACCAAGAATGGCGTTAAGGATCCGTTTTGCACCAACCAAATCAAGTAGGGCTCGGATTTATATGTAAACACATATTTTTACTGCGACTTGGTAGGAAATGATAAATTCGTTTCAAATGATTTACAATAAAATTAGCTATATTTGATTTTACATATTTCTCAATAATTCCATTATTTTTTTTTTCTTGTTATAACATATTTAGATAATTTGATAGTGTATTATTTGTTATATAATACAACCGTAGTTGTATTTGTCGACTGTGCAAACTTATCGTATAATCAAATTTCTAATATCAATTGTCGATTTCCGAAAGATACAATAAAACAACTAGAAACACGAAATATTACTTTAGTTTCGAATTTTAGGACTCATCGAAGAAGTTGTCGAATGTATAGAACGAGTACATGGGCCGTTTGGGGCGGCGGTTAAAGAAGAAATTGCATGGGATATTATTGCACACTGAGCTCCATTGGATAATATAAAATTTGCACTCTTTTTTTTTACATCTGTTGAAATCGAACGTTCCTTTAGTCCAGTGTTTCCCAACCTTTTTACCACCACGGACCACCTCAATTTTACAAAAACCAGAAATACCTTTTGTTTGCTCATTAACAAGAATACACAAAATTTATCGAAAAATTTTAATTTTTATTATTTTACTAAACATTTTCTTACTATACTTCACTAATATATAATTATACTTTACTATACTAAATAATTTACTTAGTGTGATTTTTGTGACTGATACCTACACACTTATAAAAATGGAAAATACTTATCGGTCTACAGCAGCAACAACGATATAATATTATACGGTTCCTCAATAAGTTGTAATTTTTTTCGCTATTTAAAAAAAAAAATAATAATTAATTTGTAATAGAAATCGAAGAAAAAATCTATGGGACCGCGGACCACCGGTTGGGAAACACTGAAGTTTCGTCGATGCAACTTACGACCAAACCGTCGAGCGTTTAACTTCGACAGTTTGAGTATGTGTATGGTATCTCATTGTAATCAAGTTCCAGAATAAGGTTCAATTCAATTGTAATTTTGATTACATTTTCAATTTTTTTTTTTTTTTTTGTCATACATAAAGACATGTGTAAGTGGTTTTTTTTATAATTTTTATTTCATATAAAGCAATTTTTTATTACATACAATATATTTGCATATGTTGGTTTTTTAAATACATATAAATCCGAGCCCTAATTATAAGTGTACACACCGAAAACAAAATCGATAAATCATTGCAATCGAAAAACGATTCTGACGGTAATTGTTGTACCCGGATACCGACAGAAATAATACCGATTGTTTTGAAAATGTATTTGGAGTCTGAAAAAAAAATGTTTCGAACCTTTGTTCGAAAGGTACGCCGGGCGGAATTTCTGTCGCATCTTTCAAGGTACCGCGTGAAAAACAAAAAAAATTTTAACTATATTATTATCGGGTTAGGTCGTTTTTTCGACTTACGGCTTTATTATTATTTTTTCTCTTTTATTCATTTTGTTTTTTTCACGATTCCGTGCGTATACAGACAAGGACAATTCACGGGCAATGGCGAACCTCTCCCGCAAACGATAATTATCTATTCAGCCCCTTTGATGTGACTAATCACAAGTCAAATGTCTGGCGAAATCTAAACGAAAAAAAAAAAAAATTATTATTATTATTACTCCGACGAGAAAATATCACACAGAATTCAAAATAAGAAATCGTATACTAAGACTAAGGTTACTTTGTACTGATCCGATTTGTAATTTATTAACGTATCTCGTCAAAGTGTAGTTTTTTTTTTTTTCGTCGCCATTTCGTGATTTAAAAAAAAAAAAAAAACCCATTGAATCTGTCTGGCCAGACACATTTGCGCAATATTATATTATAATTTAATTCCGTTCCAACACAAATAATAATTTTAACATAATGAATTCCGATGGTCACAATTTTTAATACAACGATAAAAAAATCGAATTGAAAATTACCCACCGGTATATTCTTAAATATTATAATACGCACGACAGTGTAATAAAAATAATATAATATTACACGTGCTCTTATTATTTTCTATTCGTCGTCGACCGCGCCGCGACTGCGCTATTATTATTATTCGGGTTTTTTTCTTTTTTTTTTTTTTTTTTGCTTTTCATTTCTATTATTATTATTTGACGATTTTGTTTTCGCTCGGTTTATATATATATTTTTTTTTTTTTTTTTTTAATAGTGATTTTAAAACAAAAAATTAAATAAAACGGACACGCCGGTGTATATTTCCTTCACGACGTCTAGAAAATTGCCGATTACACGTTACTCGCGTACGCGGTATAAATGAATAATGAGAATAATGACTTCAATACCGGAATATAGTGTCGCGGGATGGTTATTATTTTTTTTAAGAATTTGCCCGAATTGCATCCACATATATACAGACGGTTTTTTTATTTTTTTTTTTTTTTTTTACCGATATCCCGTCATCTCACGGGTAATGTAAAGTAAAAAAAAAAAAAAAAAAATCCATAATTACGTCTGCCGACGGTTCCGTCGCTATTCGGAAAATCGAACATAATCGGTTGTGCGCGCCGACAAGAAAAAAAAAAAAATATATATATATATATATATATTATTGGTAAGTGCTAAAAAACGGATAATGCGCAAGGGGAAATGATCGAGGGCCCCATAACGTGCCGTTGAAACTAAAATGAAAAATTCCGTTGTACACAAATAGCTCGCATTTAGGATAAAAATTTAAAACCATTTTCAGTACGGGGCCACGGTGAGCTTTAAGCTCGGCGATTCGAACTAAGTTCGAGCGAATCGTTTTCGCACTGTTATCGTACCGCCGCGTTATAAAACTTTCTAGACACGAATCGCAGAAAGAAAAAAAAATAGCGTACGATTGTAATGTTTTAATTTAAAGGCGCGTTTTGAACTTTCTAGAAGAAGAGAAAAAAAAACCTACTCATAAAATAATGGTCTGTACGCAATATTAATATTTTCAAATGTGTATATTTAGAGAGTTCGACAAATCGAACGGAACTGGAATTGGATTGAGTTTCAAAAAAAAAAAAAACCCGAACGGAACTCGAGTGCGAAATGTTGGAAATTCTATAATATTAATCCGAACCGAAATAGATAAAATTCCAATTAAATCCGAACGCGTCAAACGTTTCATATCAAAATTGTTCCCGGTGTTTAATTTTAAATTTTTGTTTTGTCTATTGTCCAGTTTATCGACGAAAAATACAGCCCGTAATCATTCCGATTAATTTTAATAATACACGCCCAGTTGAACGTTCGTTCTGATCGCGTTCGTTTTGCTCGTTTTAATTGTAATATTACAAATCAGCCCACAACTCCAAATACCACAATTTGCAGACTGTGCCGATGGTAGAGGAATTTTTTCGATTCGTAACGACCCAATTATAGGCTCTGTTAATTTACACTGTCATCAATAGACGTGCAATCTGAATGGTGTGAAAAACGGCGCGTTAAAGTTACTGAAGTTAAGATCACTGTAAATCTGTCCATACAACTTTTACCCTTAGACACGGTCTTTGCCCGAATGTTTCGGTCAATAATATACCTATCCCACCCCTCGATGCCGTTAAATATTTACGTTTAATTCTTGACCGAAAATTAACCCGGAACAGACAATAGTAAAACTAAAAGGTTAGGATGCTTAACGCTCGATCTAGATCACTAAAAACGTTATTATCAAAAAATAAATATACCAGTTTAAAAACCAAACTATTAATATACAAAACTCTCCGAAAGCCTATATGGACGTATATGGACACACAACTCTGGGGATCGGCCAAAAAAATCTCATTTGAATAAAATTCAAGTCTTTCAGAATATCACTTTAAGAAAAGTCACTAATCACCTCCCTTGTTTGTTTCTAATTTAACTGTCCGCGAAGATCTACGTATCAAACCCGTTATAGCGGAAGCGGAATTATTTTTGTTGTTTTTTTGTCAAACTAGAAAATCTCCCCAACCCATTAATTAGGGAGTTACCATACCTTCACACAAACGCGGACTCAAAAAGCGAAATGGTGTCGTAACCATTTAAAATAAAACTATATCAATAAACAATATATATATATATATATGCCTAGCTAAGGGCGGCCGCACACGAGCAACTTTTTGTCGCGCAACTATTTTGTCTTTTCTACAAAGTCTGTACAGTCATATGTAGGCGCGCACACGGAGCGACGCAACAGCGACGCGACTTTTTAGTTGCTCGATCCGCCGACAGAAGGGCGACAAAACTGTCTCCGTGTTGTTTCCCTTTCCATAGTTTGGTATCTACGTGCGCACACGGGCGACAATATAGCCAGGTTTCAGAGATGTAATTAGCTCGTCAAATGAAGTTACACTCATGCGGAAATAACCAAAGAATTTCTCTGGGTAACTTCTTAACTCTTCGAACATCAAAGTAAATTTTCCTTTATTCATTCTTTCAGATATCAGCGGGTGAACCCAATATTTCCTTTTCCGTTGATTTTTCCTGTGTCGAATGATGAGAGCACAAAATACTGCAGTCTCCATAAAATCCATAATATATAGGTGTACGTAATTGATGATGAAAATTGAAAATGGACAGTTGAGATATACGTGAACGATATACGATGTGCACGTGAAAATGAATTTATTTACAGGAAATAGTTGATCGTCGTGTGCGCACTGTTGATAGCCAAAGCAACTAGACGGCGACAAAGACAAAATAGTTGCGCGACAAAAAGTTGCTCGTGTGCGGCCGCCTTAAGTGTCATTATTGCGGGGGGGGGGGGTGGCTTCTTATTCAAACAAATTCGTGTTATATTATCTTATACACTTATTTGTATAGATTGTGTGTATTTAATTGTGAAAAAAAAAAAAAAAACGGCGATTATTTCTTCTGGCATTGTCGGAATTAACCATGGGCCAATGAGTGACAATTATTTTAGCTTAGTGCTGCGCAAATACAATCGGAGTTTGTAGAGCAACCGTTAAAATGACTGCTCTTGCGTAAATCATAGCGTGCCCAGCCCGCACGCCGAAAGAGCGTAAGGCCGCGGGCGCACATTGGGGGGACGCAGTTACGTACTAGCGCGCATATTGGCAGGCAGGGCCGGGTAGAGCAGAACTTTGCCTGTGTCGAGTAGTTTTTGGTTAAAATTGAATACAATATTTCATATATCTTTTTCCTCTGGATCAATTGGTTTTCGAGCATTACGTCCTTCTGGATAAATTGCATCATTGATAATACTAAGGACTTCATTAAATCGGTTACGATTCAAACGGAAATAATCGGTGAACCGTTTGCCTGAAAGTTCTGACGTCAGAACAAATTCACCGTGACCGATTTCTGTTCTTCGTGTACGCGCTTTTCCATATAGATTTGTTTCCACGTGACAGTGAATACAAAAGTAAAAGTTCCGTCCATTTCTTCGTCTGAATCGGACTCGGAACTTACGACTAGTCCGTTCGAGTTCGGCCATAATTAAATGTCCGTTCTACGATCTATCGATTATACACGAAGACGGGAAGGAGGAACTGCGTGTCAATAATGTGCGGTCGTCAAAGTTGCGCAGTCTTTTACCGCTTTAACCACCTGCCCTGCTTAACCTAATCTACCCTGGGTTAGACCGCGTCTCAATGTCCGTCCACACGATATATTATATAATACCGGCCATACTTGATTGCGTGAAATCGAAATTAAAAAATAATTTATGGGCGCAAAATCGCTGAAGATCTCGAACTAAAAGAACGGTAAGTACTATTGAAACTTTAATAAATTATGCAATATAATAAAGAATATAAAATATAGAGTACATTGTTTTTTTGTAATTCGAAAGTATAATAAGAAATGTAGGTAATAAGTAAAATACGTAACTGAATTCTATTTTTATACTAGATCTTCCATGATTAGGCATCATCTTACGTAAAAAAAAAAAAAAAAAAAAACCACTCCGGTGACTAGGATAAAAATAATAACAACACCCACCTATGGTTTTAGAAAAATTCTACAAAATATTATTGGTTTGTGTTTATTATATTATTAGATATAAAAAAAAAAAAAATACATATTTTAAACCGGGCCGAGCCGTTTGCGCGTAATTAGAACGTAATATGTAAAGTAATTACGCACTTATCGGTCGGTTGTCTAGACAAAACAAACGGCGATCGTTCTTGGCTCGGGTTCTATTTTTTGCTCCCAGCAAAATACGAAAAACAAAAGTCCCACCAGTACCAGTGAAAAAATATATTACCGCGAAACGTCCGATTATCATTCCTCTCCGACCCGCCGCCGCCACCACACACCGCCCAACCCCGAGCGCTGCAGAATTGCAGGTACGCGTTTATTATTAGTTCGGTTTAATTTAGTTATCGTGTTATTTATACATATTACGAAATGCCAGATTATTTGTTTTATTATCTTCTACGGGTTCACTTTAATGCCGGAATGTATATTTAGTTTAGGTTGGCGAACGCGACCGGCGACCCTTTTACTCAGGCGGGCCTCAGTACTTTGTTATCGGCTTTTCGTCGAGAACCGCGCACGAAATTAAAATAAACGTCATTCCAAATACAATTTTATACATTTAATACGAACAACAATCATATAACGAGTTTTGCCAGTTTGTCTCGATTAACTCCGCTGGGATTTTCAATAAAAATACATCAAGTAGAGAAAATTTATAAAAAAAAAATGTAATAATACACTGTTAATTAATTCTCGAGTGCAAAAGGATATCGACATTTAGTTTCTAGTGTGATCTTTCGGATTGAATTGTTCCCGCTAATTAGTTTATACCCGCTTTCATATTGGATGTTGGTATTCTTAAAACTGCATGCAAAAAGTGTTCGTCGGTTAATCGTGAACAAATATAGTTATTTTTTCGGTAATTTAACTGTTGAAAATGTCTGCACACAAATGATCAGTGCTAACGATAGCAGTAATAATTTTTTTTTTAGCAAAACTTTTAATACCTTTAAAATCTATTCCGGAAAGACTTGTACAAAATATTTATGTCTTTCTTCCGCCATTTTTGCATTTGTTCTCAAAATTAAACCTTTATTAATTCCACACCGCCATTTCTGCCACCGTCTGTAGTGTAACACTTATTAGTTTTTTCCAACTTAAATTTAATTTTTTAAATGTATTGTCAATTTCAATAAATAGGTCTTCTCCCGTAGTAGTTCCCTTCAAACTACATAGTTCGGCCGATTCTTCAGAAACATTAAAATTCAAATCAATTCCTCGAATAAATATTAATAACTGAGCAGTATCACAAATATCAGTACTTTCGTCAGTTCCGATAGAAAAACAATCGAATGTAGAAACTTTTTATTTCAGTTTGAATATTTAAATTCGTTCCCGAATGTTCGGTACGTCTTACACAGGTCCTAGCTGAGATACCGATGTCTTCAAATTAGTTTTTTTTTTTTGTTTTTTTTTAAGGCATATTTCATCTACAACAGCTAACATACATTTTTTTTATAAACTCGGAACTCGGAGTCGTTAAATGGACGATTACACTTGACTATCATTTCAGCAACTACAAAACTAGCACGCACTCCTAATTTGTTTTGATTATGTTGTAATTTAAAACTATTTTGTTGATTGAACTTTTTAAATTATTTATTTTAATTTGTCTAAGATCACCTGTGAGACCTGTCAAATGTTAACTTTTGCTCTGTTTTATAGTGATGTTTAAAATTATACTCTTTTACGCATAAAGTAGTTTTTTGGCAAATTAAAACATAACAGTTTACCTTTATTTTCGATAAAAAAAAAAATATAAATCCGTCCATGGTTCGTTGAATATACGACATTCAACACAAATTGTACGTTTGTTTTTTTTTTTTTTTTTTTGACATTGTATTGATAATTATAGAACACTTTGGACGGTTTTAATTTAAACTTCACGATTGTTAATTGTTATACGATGTCTGCACGTTCGCATGTTTCAAAACGAACGGCATTAAAACCATAATCAGATAAGTATTTCTCGTAATCTCATCGCATATTATATATATATATATATATATATATATATATTATAGGCAATTTGTACAACAGCCCTAATGTGGCATCCTTCGTGAGCGGTAGCCGATTCCTTAAAACGCTTCTGCGGGGTATAAAAATGGTTTTAGTGGTGGACGGCTATGCCGAAATAAACAACAATAGGTCACCCAGCGTCAGATTGACGTTATGTTGGTAAGCGGTGGCCGTCCAAGAGGCGAAGGAGTTGGCGGAACAATATTGCGAGGTGGCAAACGTACAATTATCAGTGGCAAGTGATGAGAGGAGAGTACTCGGTAGAGCGGCCCGCCCCTATGGTGCTGTTACCTAACTGCGCGGGCAAGAAAGGGGAGGTTAGCTAGGATTAGATTTTTTTTTTTTTTATTATTATTATAAGTGCGTTACGAAAACGGAACTGTAAACGGGTAGACAAAAGCAAAAAATAAAAAATAAAAAAAACAAGACGTATATACTTCGCACGGTTGTGGGCGGGTAGTTGGGAAAGTAGTATAAATAGGTAGGAATTCAATTTATTTCTGTGTGCAATGATATATTTCGAAACGTTTCCCAGCGAAAAAGTATTAGTCGTGTTTTTTCATTATTGCCGCGGTAAATCCAAAATTCAATATAAATTTTAAAAAAAAATAATATAAATTAAACGAAAATCGTATTTTTGCCGTTTGTTCGTCATTTTTTAGTAGTTCTGTCTGTCGCGTTAAAAAATACCCAACAGGTATATCGAAAAATGACCTGTCTGAAGGACTAACTAGACAAAATTCGCTATTGGTATAAAGAGCTAGGATAACAAAGGAAAAGCAAAAATCCAGGAACGTCCGAAAATGACCTGTGCAGCGTTTCTACAAGCCTTTCGGTATCCCGGGCGACTCGCGTAACTATGAAATATTTTAACAACTCTATGCGTTATGCGTGTAACCGATAATTGTATTTTGCCGCTCTCAATCGTCTATTTGAATATTATTCGATACACACAAATATTTAATACATAAACACGTGTTTGTATTGTCTTATTCTGTTGTTTTGTCGAACAGTGTGAATGGAATGTAATTCCGAGCTGTTTGGAACAAAATGTGGTCTGCAAGACGCGACAGGTCGCGACGTGTTAACTTTTGGTCGCCGCGGCCGACGACGCCACCGCCGCAGTATTTGAATTGGTAATTTTGGTTTGACATAAATAACCAAACGGTTGGATTTTTTTTTTTTAATTTTTAATTATTATTATTTTTTTTTATTGGAAAAAAAAAAAAAAATGAATATTTACAATCTGTAGCATTTGTACAATAAGCAAATAGGATAATTACAGAATATTATAACAGTTGGATTATTAATTTGACATTTAATTTCAGTTCGGTATTGAATTAAATGTATATGGCATGGGTTTGTTTGGACGTTAAACGAAATGTTCGGTTCGACATACAAATAAAAATACATTACGTGTTCGGTTCGAGACCGAATTTTTGAGTTCGGCCAACCTCTAAGTATGCATAAACGTATACAAGAACATTAAAATCGCGTGTATCTAATAATAACTCGTGTATAGCTAGCTACCCGCAAGTACGCATGGACATTACAACAAAAATGTATTAACGAATATATTACATAACTCACGGTTAAACAGTTTAACAGTTTTTGGCCCGTTAAACGCACGCGTTTATAAATATATTTACGTAAAACGGTGGTGTTAGGACGGGTCGACTGCGTGAGATAAGTACTTATCGATTTTAATTTTTGGTTATAGATCTTTCGAAACCGCCGTACGGATGTGTTTGTGCACGATCAGTGATATTATAGCTGATGTCCTCCCCTCCCCCCCCCCCAAAAAAAAAAAACGCGGAAAATGAATGAAAAAAAATCATGGAAAATGTCGAAAATAACAATAAAATATATTTATGATGACGATACGCAGGCGGGCCCGTTGCCCGGCGGTACACGACGGTTTTTAATCGCAGACACCACGAATTTATTGCCGGTCAATTTATTTATCGGTGCTCAAATTGGACAGAGTATAAATGAAAAGAGGACCGTGACACCTAACAAAAGCAATCGAGTTACGCAACTACGTGATACGCGTAAGCTGATTATACTACACGTCCCGGGGGTCGGGAACGCGAGTTAGTCCAAATCGTCTCCAGATGATGGTCTACGAATTTTTCAATTGAAAAATTAATTTTTTTTTTTTTTCACCCTACGATGTCAATCTTGTACATTTTCCTAAACAAACAATTTTGCTGGTAAAAGTATTGGTAATCTAGAAAAATGTATCGAATGAAGTACCGTCGGGCCATCTTTTAACGTGCGAAGTGAACGAGCATTCGAGCATTTTTACTAATCGAAAAATGTGTTTTCCGAGAGAAAAAAACAACACATCTCGGTAACACCAATATAGACCATAAAATCTTCGCTACACTCGGAATCTATATGGAATACCTTTGACTATCAAAGCGTCCGCGATGTACTTGTATATTATCGGCGCACGAAACGGCTAATAAATAAATACCAAACGTTATTGTTTTCCCAATAAAACAGGTATCCGAAAATCGTATTTGTCGCCGCACTTAATAATATCCTCGGCATTTTATTCGATAATTCCGTCTGCTATAGATTCCCAAAAGTATTTTTTTTTTTTTTTTTAATAAATACATATGTAAAAACAATTTGAATTGTATATAACCAACGCCCGCGGGGGTCGGCGCAAGAAAATCAAACCGTTTCGACGGTTATCGGCCGTAGTAAACGGTCCGTCTCGAGTCCCGGCGTGGCGATCCGATTCGGCGGCGGGCCACATCGCCGGAGAATTTCGGTTTTCACGCCGCGCCCCGGATTAAGCGTAGACGACGTGCCCAGCAGTGTCGGTACAACACTTCGAGAAACGATGTGCGTCGCGCGACGCCACCGTCTCGATGCGGAGGTACACGCGCGTGTGATATTTTCTTTGTCGACGACCGGAGCCGGCACTGTCGGCGAGCAAAATCGCACAATACGACGACGGCATTATCGAGGCCGCCTCCGAAACGCCATTATATTATTATTATTGTTGTTGTTGTTGTTGTAATAGAATATAATACGAATCTACGCGTTTGCCCGTTGCTCGTCAAACGCGTGGCCATTTCAACGGGTCCGTTTTGTATAGAAATATAATAAACGTAAAACGGTTGGATTTATTATTGGGATGGGGAATAGAAGAAGAAGAGGAAAAAAAAACCCATACACACGATTGGCGGCGGTCCGATTTAAATAGAACGAGGGTAATGCGAACGAACGAGCGTGTTCGGAACGTGACGGGGCCGGGTTTGTTGTAAATGTAATTCTATATAACACACCTGCGGGTTCGGCGGGCCGTCCGTCCGGCCGGGCAAAACGTCCGACCGACCGATGCTGTCGGTGTACCCGGCCGCCCACGGACCGACGCAAACCGGCCGAGCGAAAGCGAACCACATTCACCGCGGCGGGCACGTATATATATATATATATATTAAAGGTACTTACGACCGTAGTACCTATCCGAAATTAATTCAAACAATATATAAATAAATATACCCGCGCGTTTCAACCAGTTTCGCTAAGAAATGGAAATTTATAACGTACGGAGGCAAATAGAGAGAAATGAAGAAAAAGAAAATAATAAAAATTCAAATCGCTTTTTTCCCGTTGGTTTTATACACGGTGTAACAGAGGCGCCGGTGCTGGCGGCCGTGTAAAACGAACAAAACAACGATCGACGGACCGGAGAGCAATTGTAACGCGACCGACATAAAATATACGCTACAAATTCAGTACTTATGAACGATAAAACGGCATTTTTTTTTTATTTTTTTCCTCGATATACATGCGAAAACATCGAGTAAATCGATAGGCATTTTTTAACGTTTATAATGTCGATATCGCCGGGTTGAGAGGGACACGACACAATCAAACTAACCCAACTAACTGGTTTTGTTTCAATCGATTCTCGACAATAATATCGAGGTACGTCTCAAAAGACAAATTGTTTGAGGTTAAGACTTAGGTAACTCATGACTTTATGAAAAAAAACAAATACAACAATGTTCGCCAGCGGACCAAACTTTGAGGTGTATAGAATTTTTAATTACCGGAAAATCCGGCACGTGGATTTATTTCGAAAGACATACGATATTATCGCGGCGGCGGTGGGTTTCGCCGTTGGTCACTCTTCGGTCGCTATTCCGATTTTCCTGTCTATGGTTTTACAATATTTTCGGCTGTCACCGTCCGCTTTCTATAAGTGGTTAGGTTATATATATATATAGGTACCGGCGGCAATCACCGTCACCATACGCGGCCTGAATATTAGAAATTAATATTTTAAACTGCGTAATGTGTCGGTCTACTAAAATATAGTAAACCGACTGACCTACAGCGAGACACCGTATTAAAACGGCATTATTCTTACCGGACGAATAAATAATTATCTAATCGAACGTTGGCACACGTTTGGAGAAAAATATCTGCACCTCCCGCCGGATGTCCCGCGTGAAGTCACTCTTGGTAAGTTAGCGTTCCATTATAAAATACAAGCATGGAAATCGATCGAGCGATCGCGACCATCGTTTGACATTTCGATATAAGACCATTTCGTTTTTCTTCAACGGTAAAGATAAACTAAAATTAATATTTATTGTACTCTTTAAAAAAAAAAAAAAAATCGTTAAAACTGCAACCCCGAGATAAAAACCCCTTAGAATTTGAACTTAAAACTTAATTAATTATTACGTTTCTATTTACATAAAACAACAACAACAAAACCACGACAATTTCAAATAATTATTATCAACTCGAAAAGACACAATATGCTTTAAAAATTCCATGCGCCGCGTCTGGAAAGTGCTGATATACAGATTTTTCACCGAATTACAACAATAACGCAAAATCAAAAATAACACAAACCAATATATTCCCATTTTTTTCCCATTATTCGGAAAACTTCAACGAACACGATAAAACGGAATCCGCAATGCACCAACTAGATCCAAAATGCTACAAGCAAGTTTCTATAAAGTATTTGATTGGAGTGAGATTTCTGATCGAAAAGTGTTCCATTAGAGACAGAAAAAAACCATAGTTTAATCAATACGTAGCGCTCGGAATATAAAATATTTGTTTTAAATTTATACCATTATAATATAATAAAAAATAAAAAAAAAGTATACGACACAGTAAAGTGTAAATAATATTTAATTGGAATATTCAACATTTTTTTAAAAACTGGATCTGTGGTTTTATTTAAAAATAAAACGATAACACAATATACAGTACTTACTAAATGCGAACAGTCAGGTCCGCGTAAAATAGAAAGTAAAATTGATATTGTTCTCATAATCCGGGCAAACAATTCGAACGTGACCTCCGTCACACTCTGGGA
The DNA here is from genome assembly GCA_956483605.1 of Tuberolachnus salignus. Taxonomy (NCBI): domain Eukaryota; kingdom Metazoa; phylum Arthropoda; class Insecta; order Hemiptera; family Aphididae; genus Tuberolachnus; species Tuberolachnus salignus. Next base: position 22,450,290 of record OY101431.1, on the reverse strand, counting down.
ACGAATTCGGTGGTTTTGAAACTATAATTCGGATGTTCAGATAATAAATGACTGCACTTTAAAATCGATTTTAAGTAGGGCTCGGACTACAGACGAATTCGAGAAAAATCAGCGGTAATCGCTTTTATTTCGTTCGAAAAATGATTTTTCTAATTTCTAACGCACCGCCGGGTGTTCAAACTTAGACTCTCTCCTATCCCCCGGGGTCTATCGAAAAGACTTTTGTGCATTTTAAGCGTCCGCGACAATGATTTTCGAGGACAAAAAAAAATCCCACATCATTTCGTCGTATGAAATGAAACAAATTGTTAATTTCCCACGGTGTACGCGTATATTTATGATTATAAATATTGACCGTCCAGTTACCAATATAACCGAGAAAAGTAAGAAATCCAATTTAAAATTACTCCCAACAGCGCACGAATAACGTAACAAAACAAATCTAGTGATAAAGACCAATATCGAATGTACCGTATTATTCTAGGTTAGGTTCTACGGTAATATTACAAGTAATAACAATAATTGAAGAGCACGGAGGAATAAGTAGTAGGTGTAGAGTAGTCCATTTTTGAAAATTGTTGTTCGGCAGAGCAAAACTTTTCTACGGCCGCGCCGGGCTACGATCGTTTTTAACCAGTACATCCAATTCCATTACCTTCGGTATTATCCGACTGAAACATATTTTCTTTTTTGTTTTTCTTTCATCGAATGAGGGGTGGCTCCTCATCAACATTCGATAATAATAGTTCTCGATATCGAAATATTGGACTACCCCGGTCTTTCTTTCCGCGTATATTTTTTTTTTTATTATCTAAACGGCAATGCTGCAATATATCTAGCACGAACAGCAGTATTGTATTTCGAATTAATCTGATAAATACACGCGCCAGTAAAACGACTTCCACGAGACGACAATATCTCTGTGCGACATCGGAATTGCCAGAATCACTCAAGAATCGTTAGTCAATCGACACAAGCGATAGGATAAAGCCGTGCGTTTAAAAACAAAGAGCGAAAACCTTCATCTGGTTCAGAAAAAATATCAAATTTCGAATAATAACGACGGCGCAACGACCGGCATGGGCCAATAGCCGGGGCTGACGCCACGAAACCCATTACGCCGCCTTGTTATTTGCTGTGTTACGTAAGTAATCGTAAGAATCGATTTGGTATTGATTCAATATATACAAAATGAACACGGTTACGCGCAAAATAAAAATAAAAACCAAATGTGTAATTTTCGTCTGATCGAAGGGGGATAACGACGACAAGAATATTAATATGTAGTATGCAATAAATATTATCTCCATCTACGATATTTCCATAGACGCACGAAAACAAAATCCCCCCAGGAAAATCCACCGCCGCAGGTAATAAAATATGAATAATTGAATACGCATAATATATTTCAACGTTGTAAGTGAAAAATCCGGATTTTCAGGTTCCGAAATTTTAAATCCGACATTAATCGTAAATCCAAATTTCTGTTTTCAAAATTGTGATTTTATATGCATTAACTGCAAATCCGTTTCTCGAACAAATTTTATTTTATTATCTTATTGTTAATAGCATTAAATGTGTAAATCATTAAACGGAAGTTTTAACAATTCAAAAAATACCACAAATATAAATTTTTTTTTTCTTTTATACAATCTATACTAAAAAAAAAAAAAAAATGCATTAATTTTAACGTACGATTTTAAATTAAATGCAATGGCTTGGGTGTCTTGAGGGAAGAAACCATCCAGTGAGGGTACTGAATTTACATTTACTTGTGTATTAAGTATATTCATAGTATGTTTACTTTATAAGGTCACGGGGCCATTGTCGCTTGAGTCTTCTGGGAGGATTTCCTGGGATGGAGGTAGATAGTAGCTTTTCGATATGGGGATTGGTGTGATTTGGTGAAGACCGAACCTAAATGTTGAACAATACAGCTTGGCAGCATCCAGTGACTTTAGTGATGTGAAAATCTGTATGAAGAGTGTGGTTTGAAATATACGGAGGCCCGTTGGTTATAAGTCGGAGGATTTTCGATTGAAACACTTGTGTGTTTGAAATTTTTGCTGAGCCCCAGAGTTGAATTCCACAGGCTTAAGAAGAAAATTGTATATTTTCTACAAATATAAATTAATTGAAAAAAAAAAAACAAATACAATAACAAAAAAAAAATCATACACCGTAATTTATATAATATATTACTAGCCGGCTCGGCAAACGTCGTTTTACACATAAAAATACAAACTTTCGGATTTCAATATCCTAAATCCGGATTTGTGGATTACAAAATACGGATTTATCAGATTTCCGAATAATCCGGATTTATGTCACATCGCTAATTGAAAATCGCGAATTTTCCAAACAGATAGCCAAAATGTGGTGGACTATCGCGTCCGGGAATACCACACGCTCACACGCGGGGGCGCCGGAATAACAGGGACATTGGGGGCTGTCGGGAAAAATTCCCTAGGGGCTAAGCCCCCCCCCACACAAATATTACAATGATAGTTTTCTACAATTTCTCCGATTTTGTACGAATTGAAAATTATTTTATACCTTTGAATGGCCATCTTCAATGATATATCCACTAGTCTACTGCCCGATGCCCGGTTTTAAAGAGAATGGGTACGGCCGTTTTTGCGTTATTTATGTACGCCTATTGTGGGCGCCGGTTAATATGGGCGTCCGCGTAATATGAGCACAATGGTCTGGTCCCAGTTTCAATGTATACTAAAAAAAAAAAAAAAAAAAACCGCATAATATTTTGCCACTCGGTTCGGTTTTAGGCGGGCAATATTTATTTTCCCATAGCGTTAGAATATGATTAATATGTGTGTATACAATACGACCGATACAATTGGGTTTCGTCGTATCTATGAGATGGTAATTATCAAAAGTAATAAAAATCATTGCCTTTTGAACCACAAACGGGATTTCGTTGTGTTATTTTAGTGTAATGATTGTGGAGTGTTATCAAGAGCAATACAAATAAAACGATCAAAGTCACACATGTAGCTTAATTAATTTCCTTAAACCGACAATAATCAATATATTCCATGCGAGAGGGTCGGATAAACATTAAAAGCGTGTGCCCGTTTTGTCAACCAGATCCACACTAAACAGCTTCGACAATGAGTCATTACAACACATCGTACACCTCCACATCCAAATAGTGTTTTATTGAACGTGTAATATTATTCATTATTGTTTTGCATTTTTATTTAGTTCGTAATATTATTCATGATTATGTTCTATTTTCGTTTATTTATTCATTTAATATGTTTTTCAATTTCATAGCTCACGTAAGCAAAATAATAAAAACTTTTCTATATTAAACATTTTTGTGTTTCCGAACAAATTTCGGTTTATAGAACATAAACGGGCTCCAGACGAAGCATTGTTGGAATATTTTAGTTTATGTTCTATGATTTTTTTTTATTTTTTTTTTGTTCCCTTCCTTATCGGGCTTACGAGGGAAGTACCGGCCCATCTCTACAAATAATATTTTCTTGACTACTACTTTCTGGGAGCATAATTTTTTGCTGGCGGTTTATTTTCTGGAACATTGTACGCGTCCGCTCCTGCACCGTATAACCAACCCGTACTTAAATAATTATCGTTTACGTGAATTGTACAAACTAGTACAATTAGTGACTTATAAAATAGCATTTATAAAGTAGTTAATATTGATATTCGTTTATAGACAAAAGACGGGGGGACACTTGTACAACGCGAAAATACGTAAATCAGAAGTAAAAAACAGAGAATTTTAATTCCGCCGGTTCCGTTTGCTTTACAGATATTATTGTGCGAGTTGAAGAACCGGCGGGATTTTCCTTCGACCGCACTAATGAAAGTCGGCAAATGTTTGTCTACGGGCATTTTAAATATTACGAGTCACGAATAATTCCGGAGTTACACACTGGTATTGATTGCGTACCTACGGTAGGTAATCTTGTGGAATTGGCGAAACGATAATTTGAATAGCCGATGATGATTTTCCATGATGGACCGAACAAATTAATTAGATACTCTATTGATACAGAGACGAATTGTAAAATATCGTTAAAACTACGCGCGAGAAAGTGAGTCGAGTGTCTATACAATATTTTTTTTATAGTTTTTATAATCGCATATCGACGGCAATCGTTATTTTATATACGGAAATCTGTCCACGCACAGTAGTTCGTAAAACACATTTGTCGCCTAGTGAATCGTCTAAAACGTCAATGTTTTCCGACGGAAAACTGTTTAAACGACGAAATAACGATAAATATTATTTTCAAACCGGCTCTAGACGGAATAGGTACCTATTTTATATTTCATTTTTTTTTTTTTTTGTTTTTTCACTTGCGAGAAGTGTAAAACGCATTTATAACTACTTCAAGTGCAAGTTCGCATAAACGCACAACACGATTTTCGTGAATAATGTTGGTAAAAAGTAAGTAGTCTTTAGGAGTACCGCGCAATTATGGCGGTTTCCACCCTCGGGTGCGGCAAGTGGATACTTCAGCGGGAAATTTCAAAACGGACCAAGAGCTTTTCACGGGCAACACGACAATAGTTAATTGCGTACTCTGTTTAAATATACACCAGTTAAAAATATATACGGTACCTAGGTATTCATAAAATTATGAAAATGTCATAAACAGTGCCGCAACTAGACAGACACGAAGCTGGTGTACAGATCAAAGAAAACCTAAAAAAAAAAAAAAAAAAAAAAAAAAAAAACCTTATATTGTGTGAGACCGGCTATAGTAGTTCTTACTACTCTTTACGATTTCTAGTTGTAACGGTTGTAAAATCAATTTATCTATTTTATCGGCTGGGGCCGATGCGCAATAAGACACCTTTGCACACCCGGTAGTCGTGGCGCTGGTCGTAAAATGTTTAAATACCCGTTTAATATGCGTTTAAAAATAAATTGTGCAAAATATTGGTTTGTGTGTCGTTAAAATTGTTTCGTAATGGGACTGTGCATGAATTCCAACGTCGGAAGCAGTAGCGCATCTAGGGCTGGAGTGGTGAGAGGGGTCACGAAGTCGCACCTGACCCACGGTTAATTTTCGCTGGGAAAGTCGGCCTCTTGTTAAGCCAAGATCTGATGTATCTGGTGTATTTCTTTTGTATAATACAAATATGAAAGTTATTCGGCGTTTTTTTTTTTTAATAATAATTACAAACGACGATTTAAAAGTAGATTATCCCTAATTTTCAGCCTTAAACAGCGACGGCCTCTTGAAAGTAGCTGACCCACCAGTTCCCTAACTCTGGGTCCGCCGCTGATTGGAATAAAAAGAAAAATAAAAAAAAAACACGTTGCATATAACAACTGTCCCTATAAATCTATACGTATCTTACACACTATACCTGCTTAACTGACAAATAATAATGCATTATCTAAACCAATAATGCGTTATGCACGATATAGAGAATATTCCAGTTATCATTAATACATTTCGGATATTATATAAAATTATTATTATGTATTTTTACGAATACATAATTGCTCTTATTTGGCTCTTTTTTTTTTTTTTCTTTTTTTTTTTTTAAATTTGTTTTATATCTATTTTCTACTTGTGTAAGCGGTGAAGCTGACGTTACAGACATGCCATAACTTTGCAAGACAATATCCAACAAACCCCTGCTCGGACTTGTTCGACATTGTTGGGGTTTGTTACGGTAACTATTTAAACAATTATTAAATGTTACGTCTTTCAGCGTCAAGTGCACACTCGGCGGTACCTTTACTACGCTGTTAACATTATACGGAAAGATAGCAGAATTACTTCCGAGATGTTGAATAATACGTCCAACGGACTTTCATAAACATTATAAAACAACCGCTAACGGATTAAGTTTTCAAAAAAAACAAACAAAAATAAAAAGTTTTCAATCATGAGGTGCTTGCGATGCAAAACATAATTAATAATGATGAACATCAGCAGATACATCGGAAAGTTTTCAATAAAAAATAAATCAAATTTTTTAGGTATTGTTTCGAAGGTGAAAACCGTCTACGACACGACACCGCCGGCGTATGAGTTGAGAAACTAAAATTGACGATAAAATAAAAAAACAAAAAACTCAACACTTAAATAGTTAATTTTTAATTTCAACAATAATAATATTGAGTGTTATTAATGTAGTGTTTCGTTCGATTCGATTATTATATTACTGATCCGATTTGTTCGTGACGTACAGTGTGAATGACGACAAGTTTCCGACCGGCGATTATAGTTAATTGAAACATTTTTCTCGACTCCCAAACTGTTTTTCTAAACAAATAAAAAACGAACCTCGGGCAATAAGGAAAAACCACAAAACACAACTAATACTATAATAACCTTACCGGTTTACCGAGATCCGTTCAGAATCGTTTACTATTCCAATGATGATTTATCGTTGCTTTTACTAGACAAATTAAATTAACTTTTTTCTTTTCTTTTTTTTTTCCAGTTGTAACCGACAACAGTGGAGAATCCGTGTTAACATTACTACACCATTGCTTCCATCGTCTATTTAAGCAAAAACAATTACAAAAATGAGCAGGCCAGTCTCCTACTGCGCCCCCTTGCATCGTGATCTTCACCTAACTGACGCTGTTGTTGGTGATTTTCGCGACCCGGTTCACGGAACCAGCCGGTCTAGAAAACTGGTACGTCCCGGTCCCTTCTTCTTAGCCCGGCGACGCACGCACCCGTCGGCCTGCAGACTCGTTCTCGGTGTCCTGTCCGGGAAGCTCAGCGAGCTCCTCGCCGACGATTGGCCCTGACATCGGCCACGGCCTTGCTCCTTGCGACCCAGTATGTCTTCTACTATCCGGCGGAAACACTGCGTGTTGCGGGTGGTCGTGCCCACCGCTGTCCGTGTCCCGGGACGGAAGGTCCGCGGGACCACAGAGCATGTGTCCTGGACATCGCTGGGGCCGATGTTCCTGCCGCCTACGAACGTCTTCGCTTCGGTGCGGGAGGCCTCCCCCCAGTACGAGCAGTCTAAGAGAACGGTGTCTTCGAGGTGCCCGCAGTAGAAACACTCCGCGTTTAAAGGAGGGGAGGGGAGAAACTAACCTTCCTAACCTAACCTAACCGATTAAATTTTTAGTGTTTAAACGTCTTAAAACACGCACGAATAGCGGACAACTGATATTGATCGTTGAATAGTTTTTTTTTTGTAATAATTTACGATCATCAGAATATTATCATCGATCTTGTAATAAACATCCGGGACTTTGGAATAAAAACACGCACGGTAGGTAAGTATAATCGGGGAGGGGCGAGGGGGAAAGGTCAATCGTATGTGTTTTCCGTAAAACAAAAAGCTAAACGAACTTTCGTTTTGTGTACGTTACGTAGTGTATTACGAAAGTTCTCGACGAAATTAAGTTAAGGAAAACCGTATTTGCGTATGCCGAGAAACTCAAATTTGCCGTTCGCATTCGATTATCGATATACGGAAACTTTTGAATTGGCTTGTTTTCTACAGTATAGGAGTGAAAAGATTCGTGTGTTTTAACCAGGGCGGGCATAATATTTGTACACGCCGCAATACCGGCGAAACGGAAATAAATAATTAACTTTTATCTTATTGTATCGATGCCGTACAACTCCGTTTGGCCACATTGTCGTTCGGACATTGCCCGCAGTCGTATTCTCGCATTTAATACGCGAACTCGTCGTTGTGCGCGTGCACGCAAAAGTCGTTCGTAATAATTACTAAACGACAAAAACGATGGGGGCGTGGGCGGTGTGAAGTTTCTGAAAATCTAAAACGGGCGTGAAACAAAAAAAAAAAAATAATAATAATAATAAGGCCGGGAAACTGCTGGTTTAAAACGAAAGACAAAAATCATTCGTTCAAACGAAACTCTCGACCAGTCCTCAGACAGGATTTAAGAAAAGTGTTATCTTTTTTTTTTTTATTATTATTATTATTTATAAAGAATATTTACAATCCGCGTTTGAACATCACAATAAGTGAATTTGATAATTTATGTACAATTTCGACTTTGGACGATATGAGGAGGGAGGCCAACCAGTGGTGGAACCCAACACGATGTTAATTCGGGTAAGTAGATCCCTTCAATATTTAAAAGTGTTATCAGAAAAGTGTTGAGCGACCGCTCGAAATAGTTAAGTCGTGGTTAAACGACGACATTATTACGCGTGAAAACTGAAAAAGAAATCGCCGTACGAAAATATTGTTTTGTTTTTTTCCCTCCCCAGTCCATTTCGACCGGATATTTTCGACGGCCGAGAAATCCGTAATCGTACTCAGACCGAAACCTGACCGAAACCTGACCTAATCATCGGTAGTTTCGTCTGTACGTTCATTATGTCAAAATAGTTCTTAACAACTAAGCCATTAGCGGGGTACCCCCCCCAGAACGCTGTTAAGTAAACCTTGAATACATTTTGTTTAAAACATTTATTAAGCATTTCTGGGAGTCGGCGACGTATTAAAAATTAATAATAAAAATTTAAAAAAAAAAAAAAAACCATAAAATAATACGCACGTTAACGGTTTTTATTTTCGGCAAGAGGAACGACGGGTGTAGGAGTTCCGATTATCGAGCGGATGTGGACCGAGGGACGGAACTAAATCGTTTTTTAACAATATGACATGAACGTGAATTTACAATTCATTTTTGTAATGAAACGCCGAGCGCGACATTTTTACAAGTGAATTCGATTAGAGCATAATATTATTTATACGAGGTGCGACAATAAAATAACGAGACTTTTTGAATATAACCTAAACTATTAACGTTATCTATAAAACGATGATTGAAATATGATTAGAAAACACTTATCTAAAAGTACTATGAACACTGATGGCATCGATTCATTTTCTTATACGTTAGTAGCCTTGTTATTAGTGCGAGTTCGACTATACTGCCGAAAAATGTTAGATGTAAAAATCGAACAACATGTGTTAACATTAAATTTCTTGTTAAAATAAAAAAAAAACTGCCGCGGAATCGTTTCGTATGTTATGTGAAGTTTACGGTGAAGAATGTTTATCAAGAGCTCGTGTTTTTGAATGGCACAAACGGTTTTGTAGTGGAAGGGAAGACGTCGAAGACGATGATCGTTCTGGACGTCCTACCACGTCTTCAACAAACGAAAACGTTGAAAAAATCGACAAAATTAATTAATCAATATTATTATAAAGAGGATTAAGAGAACGTGTCAGAAAGAAGCGACCAGATCTATGGAAAAATGGCTGGGTTCTTCACCAAGACAATGCTCCAGCTCACAGTGCATTTTCAATTCAACGTTTTTTAACTGAAAAAAAAATTTCTGTACTTCAACATCCCCCGTACTCGCCAGACCTCGCTCCTTGTGACTTCTTCTTATTTCTTTTCCCATTTTCAAACAGTCGATGACGTAAAAATGAAAACGGCAGAACTTCTAAAAGGGCTGAATGAAAGCAATTGGCAACACTGTTTTCAAGAATGGCAGCGACGTATGCAACAGTGTATTGATGCTGAGGGAAGGTACTTTGAAGGTGATAATCATTAAATTATAACATTTTTAAAATAAACAACTTTTATTCAAAAAGTCTCGTTATTTTATTGTCGCACCTCGTATACCGTTTAAAATACGGACTCCGGCGAAAAGCGTCTCGGCCATATAAGCCCGAAAATGAATGAAATCGTCTAATCATTATGCTCCGGTGAGAAATATCAAATAAATATAATAATGCGAGCGAATGTTCCAGGACAAAATATACCGAGACCCATACACAGATGGGGGGCGGGTCACTGTTGTAGATGAGTAGTGGGAAAGGTAAAACAAAAATTACATTTCCGAACATTATTAGTTCCCCCCAAAACGATCAAGAAAACATAGGTCGGAGAGTTGGAGGGGTAGGATATGGATGGGAATTTAATTTATGTCCGTACGCAACGTTGGGTCGTTGCTAACGAAATTTCAGTTTCATGTTATGTAATGTCGTAATTTGTACGATTTTCGTCAAAACAGAATTGCCCTCAATTGTTTTTATTTTTTTTTTTTTTGCCAATAAGTACAACTTATGATCGACTTCGTTTCGAATTTCCATGCATCCTTCACTGTTCATCCAAAACAGTTTTATTGAATTAATTCGAAAAATAACTCGAAACACTTGCAGTTTACAAATGGCCAAAATATTTTGAAAATTTTTCCGCGCCTAGAAATTAATACTACGTCTTTACGTTGTTTTTTTTTTAACCGATTTGCAATCGAAAATAATGAAACTATCGTTTTTCATACGTATTTTCCCAACTATTGGGAAAACTACAATGGAAATCAGCAAAATTATCCCCTTAATATAGGATGGTTAATCAATAAGATCCAAAAGTGATTCAACAGCTTCATCGCTACACTTTGAAAATCGGAGCAAGATGAAAGAAAAAAAAAAATCAATAATATAAACGCTCGGATCTAAAAGATATAAAATTGAAATTATATTCGACAGTTTCGACTCGTCAGCATTTAAAAATAATGTTATTTTTGTATTAATAGAAATATATTATTTTGTAACAAATGTATTATTTTAGATTTCAAGTGGAGCGATGTAGTGTTTTACTGAAATGTGTTTTATTTTTTTACTCGAAAAACTCTTTCTCGGATAGTAAAACTGATATAAATTTCTCATGTTGTGTACATTAAAAGATGCGGATTTTCCGCTCGAGGGTATTTCGTTTGAATATTTTTTTTTTTATACCCTACTCGACATTTTTTCTACAAAATTAAAAAAAATAAAAAAACGGTTTTATTTCTGTTGGTTTCTGGGTTACATCTTGGCTGCACAAGACGGTATAATTATTTTTTTCGCGTTTTTTTTTTTATTGCAACGATTTATCGTTATACAAACTAAAATATTCTACTTTCCCAATTTCCCGCCTGTACAAGAGTTGCGGCCTACCCGTGGTGCAAATTATGCCGGTTTTTTTTTTTTTTTTTTACATAATTATGTTATATTGATGCACGGCATATGTCCGCGGCCCGGACACTTTTTGTGCATTTTCATTTTAATTTCATTAATTTTTACAGGAATTAATCATTTAGATGGGTTAGCAAAACTTTCAGCGATAATATAAGCCGATCGTAACCGTGTTTTCGACTTTTCGTACGTTCGGGCAGGTACACCGGGCGCGGGCGAACCGGGAGCGGAGACCGCGCGTCCGCCACAATCCGTTGGGCGTATTTTTTATTTCGATTTAATAACGTGAAAAACGATTAATACATTTTCGGCGATTTTCGTGTACGAAATCAACATCAGAGTCTCGACGAGATTATAATATTATCTATTGTGACGAAATACAAAAAAAAAAAAAAAAAATAATAATAATAATAATAATAAAAACCATCGCATATAAGTGACGAGAGGCAATCGCGTTTAGATATTATTGGACGAGTGATTGGATTTTAAAATTTTAGGTTATGTATTAGGTTTATTACACTATACCCATGTGTGTTAGAACTTAGAAGTATTCGTTATACATAATAGGTGTACAGCATAGACGTGTCTAGAATTTATTCGCAGACGTGGCCGACAAAAATTGTACGGTAGAGATAACCTATGGGCCACCGTAAAAAAAAATACCTAAAATATATATTTTTTTTTTTTTTTTTTTAGAAATTGATAAATATACATTGTACATGTACATATAATGCTTCTCTCTCTCTCTCTCTCAAAAAAAAAAAAACACATAAATACATACCGATTCCTGTACTCTTTTTAAGAATAAAATAATTTATACGTTGTCGACATTCAATTAACTATATATAAAAACGAAAAAAAAAAAAACAAACAAACTTAATTGCTTTTTACACAGAATAACGTTGGAAAAATTACAGTGTATTATATTTGTTGATGAATCAAAAGTTTTATTCGACAACGAAAATCATTTTTACAACTCCAGCGGACGTTCGGAAAATGTTACGAACTGAATTATTCTTCAATTATGTATCCGAGCTACGTTTATTTACGCGTTATACCGATTATCACTGGTCAGCAATCATTGTCACACAAAATGCGTACACCGGTCCCAGGATTTTATTTCAGGTGCAGCACGAACTCCAATTCAATTTTAATTTAATTTATTATAAAGCCAGTTAATTCATACAAATTGTTATAATTATTGGTTATCACCAATATGATTATATAACACCATTACGCATGTGTTGTGTCGTTCAGTGTTTTAAACTCTTCGACAGTATCCGCATTCTTCGATTTATGTTGTTATTATTACTTTTAACAATAGTCATATATATATATACGAGGATATACAGTATACGAGGAGCGGCGTTCACGACTGTAACTTGTAACGAATATGTGTACGGCTTTAGAAATGTTAGAAAAAAAAAAAAAAATTCAATTTCGTTAGAATCGCGTAGGGGTTAGGTCTATAGAGGTTAGTCTAACCCCGTCCCGTGAACTGAAGTACCATTTGTGGCGTATTTTGTAATAATTTTATTTCTGTGCACAAATCATCTTCGCGCATTGTTTTTTTTAAACATTTGTACGATACCATTTTAAGCCAGTCGTAAATAATTATTATAATAATTATTAACGTTCTCCGCCGCGTTAGCTCGCGTATTTTTAGATACCGGCTAATTGTGTAAATATAAAAACTAAACAACCATTTTGAATGAGTTAAATAAATTCCAATAAAACCAATAAAAAAAAAAAAAAAAAACCCGTGGCTGTTGAAGTGCCAGGTGCAGCAGAGGCTACGACACCAGTGTAGGCAAATGGAAAACGCCGTGACGATAGTAAATTGTTGCCCAATCAATAATCTTTAAGAGCCGACGATTAGATTGAAAATCTGAATCAAAAAAATGTCATTCGTCGACGCCACGTGTTAAATATTTTACTCTTTTCACTACCGCGGTAATTTATGTTATTAACATTGACCTACGGTATACGGGATTTCCATATATTATATTTCCTATATATAAATACGATTATGTTTAACTCTCTTCGCTCTAATCGTTTTATTCGTGACTTTTTCCCTTCGGAGAAAAAAAAATAAGAAAATCGTTCGTCGTGACTACGTGTCGCCGCCAATATAACGGGAGGGGGGTACAATTTACACTAGAGTTCACTTTTTTAATAACGTTTTTTAATAACGAGTAAAATCGTTCGACAAGACGACGAACGTTTTTGACAACGGTTAGGTGGGGGTCAATCGAAATTTTACCGACAAATTATCATTTACGTGGAAGTTATACAAATCAGAAATATGTATCTGTTCGCAGCTTAATAATAATTTATGTTTGTTTAAATGTAAAAAAAAAAAAAAAAATACCAATACAAGACAGAAACCATTGGAAAAGATTGGCATAGATTTTTAAACGCAGTTTATCTGTACAGCCGCAGTTCACAAGCGCCGAATAGAAATATAATCGTTCTCGCACTGGAAACATGTACAAATAACGGAGATCCATTTAAAATGACGAAATATGTAAATAGTAATATTGTCGGTATCCCACGCGGATTGTACGCTTAAAATGAAATCGGGCATCTTTCATGCGAAAAACAACACGTCGGTATCAATGAATTATATAAAAATAATGAACGTATTCGGTACGGGAGACGGAAACTAAACCGTACGTCTGTAAAGATTGTAATTGATTAACCCCGGGGCGGGGTGTGGAGGTGGAAATTTTCAATGATATTTTGTAGTTTGATCTTTAAAAAAAAAAACAAATATTATTATCTCGGGTCAATATTAATCTTAGGCCGAAACGGTTATTATTATTATTTGATTTAGCGAAAAACTGTTATTCCGATATCACGAGATATCGCCGTTAACGATGTTAACGATTTTTCAAACGGCAAAAAAAAAAAAAAAAAAAAAAAAATGGTTACCGCGCGCAGTAGTAATTAATGGCTAACCTAACCTAATCTAATCTAACCCTACGGTATTATTACGGTTATATACCGGCATTGTCGGTATCGAACAGAGCAATTCAGTTGCCGAGCGAAACACCGAAACAATTTTCGCATTCGGCAAGTTAATGCAGAATCGCCTATCCGTTTGCGATTTGCATGCACGTAAATGGAACCCAAATATTGTGTGTGCTGAAATTATGTAATGCTCAAAGACCCGTAAACGGCCTCGTCAATTTAGTAATAATTTAATTTACTATTATTTAATGAACAATCAAAAAATCACACACTAATATTCCGGTATAAAAATACGCATGTTCCCTATCTGAGAATATTTAACCGACCGCTCACTAGTTTTGATAATAAAAAAAAAAGCACAGATATCAAACTCTCAACTATGTTGCTATTTGTATATTGTTAACTAGACAGTGTCTACCGCATCAGATATTAATATTATACTAAAGATGTCTATCCGACTTTTTAGATATAATATACAGGTATCTGCGGTATCTACAACTGTTTTTAATGACAGATAGCAGATAGGTGTTATCGTAATCCGAACCGTTATTTTGTGCAACTTTTTTAGCCGTGATTATAGTGTAATCGTATCGTATTGACTATTAGTAAACTTTTGTATATGTCTTATGGCTGGGGGTCATTCTGTTAATTTGTCCGACACCGAGAATGTTACCGCGACGCTCGTTTAAAGAACAAGCTCAAAATCGTCATTCCGATAACCGAACCGCCGCGAAATGTCTGTATTGTTGACGACGAATTTCCCGTCGCTGATAACGAATTCAATTTTCGTTTTGTCCAAAACAAATTCGGTGTTTCCTGCGCTGTTTGCGATCGCCTTTTGGTTCGAGAATGATACGAAGCACGTTCCCCAGAAAGCCGTAGATTTTTTGCTCGAAAAATACCCAGACTCTGATTCTCATAATATGAGCGTGTGCAATAATACTTGTTATAAAACTCTGCTCAGTAACAAAGTTCCCCGTTTTGCTACGATTAACGGTTTTTGTTATCCTCCATTTCCGTCTGATTTACCGCCTCTCGATCCTATCTCTGAACGATTAGTGGTCACCGCGTCGTCTTCCATTTAAAAATTTAGAAAAATGTATACTCAATAAAAATAATTGCTGCCTTTGAAAAATAAATAAATAATTCCTACTTGTTTATTTTTTACACGTGTTAAAAAAGTTACCTACAGTTTAATCCTCGTCTCCTCGCATCTAATACCAAATTGACATCGGCATTCTTATGTCAACTATATTCAGTAGAAACAAGACATATCTGTATGTAGTGTAGATACTCTTAGTTCTTTGTTGGCGAAAAATCATTCGTACCACAAAATTATTGCCTCTTGGCGAGGAGGGTTGTTGTAATAGTTTTATTTTATATTTTCGTACGGTTTTGTGTTCGATATTAAAAAAAAAATAAACAATCGTATTGTAATTGACCGCTAGTAATTCTGCCGTGTACCAGAATCGGCGTTGAACTGAATCGTCCGTTTAACAATGAATGAAACGAAAAGCAAATTAATTAACCACCACCACCTCCCCCCCCCCGCGGGCCAAATAAAACGTATGCGCTCGTGTATTTTAGTACGATTTCACAATTATAAATTAATAATTACGTTAATATATTTTGATTTTTGACACACGTTTTCAAGGAAACCATTGCCATTCGAGCCAAGGCTGTCCGATAACGTGCGTATCGACACACGTAAGTGTATACAACAATCATTACCGCGTGCCCAATTATTTATTATGACGAATATATATATATATATATATATATACGCGAATTATTACCGATTTTCGACGTTATGGCGGATTCGTGTTGGTCGAGAAGTTTTTTTTGTTTTGTTTGTTATTTTGTTTGCATAAAATTCGACAGACTCGGCAACCGGACGACCGACTACACGTCGTCGTTTGAACACCACACGGGTGTACGTACCGTGTTGCGAATCCCCTTTATTATTTCGTTATATTACGAGGTGAGACAATAAAATAACGAGACTTTTTGAATAAAAGTTGTTTATTTTAAAAATGTTATAATTTAATGATTATCACCTTCAAAATACCTTCCCTCAGCATCAATACACTGTTGCATACGTCGCTGCCATTCTTGAAAACAGTGTTGCCAATTGCTTTCATTCAGCCCTTTTAGAAGTTCTGCCGTTTTCATTTTTACGTCATCAACTGTTTGAAAATGGGAAAATAAATAAGAAGAAGTCACAAGGAGCAAGGTCTGGCGAGTACGGGGGATGTTGAAGTACAGAAATTTTTTTTTCAGTTAAAAAACGTTGAATTGAAAATGCACTGTGAGCTGGAGCATTGTCTTGGTGAAGAACCCAGCCATTTTTCCATAGATCTGGTCGCTTCTTTCTGACACGTTCTCTTAATCCTCTTAATAATAATATTGATTAATTAATTTTGTGGATTTTTTCAACGTTTTCGTTTATTGAAGACGTGGTAGGACGTCCAGAACGATCATCGTCTTCGACGTCTTCCCTTCCACTACAAAACCGTTTGTGCCATTCAAAAACACGAGCTCTTGATAAACATTCTTCACCGTAAACTTCACATAACATACGAAACGATTCCGCGGCAGTTTTTTTTAATTTAACAAGAAATTTAATGTTAACACATGTTGTTCGATTTTTATATCTAACATTTTTCGGCAGTATAGTCGAACTCGCACTAATAACAAGGCTACTAACGTATAAGAAAATGAATCGATGCCATCAGTGTTCATAGTACTTTTAGATAAGTGTTTTCTAATCATATTTCAATCATCGTTTTATAGATAACGTTAACAGTTTAGGTTATATTCAAAAAGTCTCGTTATTTTATTGTCACACCTCGTATACAGGCTCACGGTTAAATTATTCGATTGCGATAATAACGTTATTATGGAACCGACCGGTCCGGCGGTTGAAAAATATCAGGAAACGCACCGGTTTCCGGGGGGAGGGGGGGAGTGGCGGACGCGAACGCTCGACCGGTCGACGAGACGGTCGTATATTTCTACTTGAGAAATTGGCTCTATTCGTGAAAAATCTATAACACCTAATATATAAAATTAAGAAGAAGAAAAAAAAATACTAAAATATACTAATTATCGTCTTAAAACGATAATTCCGAGCAAACGTCGTAACCAAACGAATAAATGAAATCTTCGATATCTTCGCTCCGTTCGTCGAATTAACATTTTGGATTCGTGTATCGTGGGATACTCCGGGGCACGTGTATAGTTGACGGCGGATTTTTTTTTACCGGATTTATCGACGGTGCACGGTTCGCGAATGTTCATTTTTTTAAATTTTTTTTATGTGTACCTTTATCGTTCGAACGTTGGCCCGGTGGCGGGTACGTACGGGGTAGGGCTTACTTACTTAATGCTAATATATACTTACGGAGAGGGCACAGAATCTTTTAGGCTGAAAATCGTCCACGTCCGATCTCGTCCGAAAGAACTGTTTTGGCGGCCATGATTCCCGGGGCGTTTACGATTATATAATTGGCATTGTCGATATCGAAGAAAGCAATTCAGTTGTCGAGCAAAACGACGAAACATTTTGGCAAATTAATGCAAAATCCGTTTGTGATTTGCATACACGTAAATGGAACCCAAATATTGCGTGTGCTGAAATTATGTAATGCTCAAAGACCCGTAAACGGCCTCGTCAATTTAGTAATAATTTAATTTACTATTATTTAATGAACAATCAAATAATCACACACTAATATTCCGGTATAAAAATACGCATGTTCCCTATCTGAGAATATTTAACCGACCGCTCACCAGTTTTGATAATAAAAAAAAAAGCACAGATATCAAACTCTCAACTATGTTGCTATTTGTATATTGTTAACTAGACAGTGTCTACCGCATCAGATATTCATATTATACTATAGATATCTATTTGTGAAAAATCTATATTACCTATATATAAAATATAGAAGAAAAAAAAATATTAAAATATACTCGGCGCGTGTTAAAACGATAATTCCGGGCAGGCAAACGTCGTAACCAAACAAATAAAGGAAATCTTCGATATCTTCGCTCCGTTCGTCGAATTAACATTTTGGATTTGTGTATCGTGGGATACCGGGGCACGTGTATCGTTGTCGAGGGATTTTTTTACCGGATTTATCGACGGTACACGGCGCGAATGTTAATTTTTTTAATTTTTAATTTTTTTTTTTTTATGTGTACCTTTATCATTCGAACGGCGCCCGGTGGCGGGTACGTACGGGGTAGGGCTTACTTACTTAATGCTAATATACTTACGGAGAGGGCACAGAATCTTTTAGTCTGAAAACCGTCCTCGTCGGATCTCCTCAGAAAGAACAGTTTTGGCGGCCATGACTCCGGGACGCGACGGAATTAATGGCACGAAGCGTTTCGGGACATGTTATAGGCTTTTCGTTTTTTTCTTTTTTTTTTTTTAACCTGTCTATCAAAGCCGATTATTAATACTGCGATCGGGGAGTTTGCTGTTTCGCGAAATCCGCCAAAGACACGTTTACAACGTCTAGTGGCAGCAACTGGTAATCTCAAAGTCTAAGCGAGCGTGTATGTCCAAAAACGAAATGTAGATAAAAAATAACACAACGTAATTTGAGTTATTCTAAATATTAATAGATTCTGAGCGGATCGTACTATGATATTTGATTTTTTTTTTTTTTTTTTTTTTTTTTAATATTTTTGTTTGCCGTCTACGGACCACTTCTCTACCAGAAATCTCATTACGATTTTCAAATGTAGCATCATTCCTGAAAGTATTTTGGTGTATTTTTGAGACGGTTTTATGATTTTCCGTGTAGTTATCTAAATAATTGGGAAAAAACGGGAAAATGTACGGAATTAGCGGTTTATTTTATTTATATCTATTTGACATTTTCTAGTTTTTTATGTTTTTATTGGATTTTTGTAAATATTTTTGGCATAGTAAAAATTCGCAACACGAGGTTCATCAGAGATTGAAATTTGTGGTAAAAGAAAAAAAAAATAAAAGATAGTTGAGCGTAATGTAATAATTGTTTTTTGTTTTTTAAATATTCAAGACACGAAATTGTACACTATTTTCCGATCTATGCGGATATAATTTGTCTGGCTCTAAAAAAATCGGTCGAAAATTTGAGCAGAAAAATCACGAACATTCGTTACTTAATTTGTAGTTACAAATTTAATTGAAAATTTAAACAAAAAATTAAACGCCAAAATGTCGATTTTGTTTTTTTTTCTTTTGGCGTTTCGGGAGATTCTGAAAAAAGTGATATATATATAATCTAATTTTCAATTTAAATTTACCAAAACGTTTTTAACCCAACATATCGACATCCACAACCTACAACCCAGCCGGTAGCAAGTATTTTTTTAATTTTATTTCTTTTTCAATTTAAATACCCCGCCGAGCGCGTTATAAAAGCCCAGATTTTAATTATTAACGAGTTAAATTAATATTTTTTTTTTAAAACTACCTGACACTATTTTTTAACTGTTAATTTACCATAATTCGAGTTAATTAATTTTTTTTTTCATTTTTCAAATCGACCACCTTTGGCAGCCGTCTAATTATACTACACAATTTTACCGTCCAGTATCTTAATATGAAAATATATATTAAATAATCTCGCCGAGTTTCCGGTTCTACGGGTGCCGGCGGCACAATCTTTTATTACGCCGTTTGTTTATATTCTGTTTTTTTCGTTTTTTTCGTTTTTTTACGGCACTTAAACAAACAGTATTAGGTGTGCTGTT
Source organism: Tuberolachnus salignus (assembly GCA_956483605.1). Classification (NCBI taxonomy): domain Eukaryota; kingdom Metazoa; phylum Arthropoda; class Insecta; order Hemiptera; family Aphididae; genus Tuberolachnus; species Tuberolachnus salignus. The sequence continues at coordinate 22,430,634 of OY101431.1, read as the reverse complement.
GACCGACGACGACGACGACGCCGGATGACGATTCCTTTTCGCGCGGCGTTACATTACAATATAACGCCGCGGCGGTGTAAAACAATTCGTCGAGTCGATATTGTCATTCGTTTTTTTTTTTTTTTTCATCTCGCTTTTCTCATTCTTCTTCTTTTCCTCGGGTTCACGAGTCCGAAACACTCGACTGTATCGTATTATATCGTTTAGGTCACGCAAACCGACCGGTCTCGCGCCGTTTGACGATGTACAAACCGCCGCATTTTTTTGCGGGCGCTCTCCTAAATATAATTGCCCGTTTGTCCGTTGAGCGTGATATCGTGTTGTCGATGTTTTTTTTTTTTTTTTTTTTTTTTTTTTTTTAAATTCTCACGGCGGGACCGAAACGGCAAGTCGATAAGTGATTTTTTTTTTTTTTTGGACGAATAAAAGGGAATTTCCCGGGAATATCATAACGGGACGCGGACGTTAAGCGCAAAACGCGCGTGTTTTACGGACATCCCGTCGTTAAAAGCCCGTGAACCCCGGCCGGGAAGTTACCGAGATATCGTCCGCCTTTTTTTTTTATTCTTTTTTTTTTTTTAAACCGGCAATACCCCCGCCTCACGGAATTGCCGTGAGGCACTACTTCGCCATCGTTTAAACGACAAAACGAACACATACAAATAAATACGCACACATATAATACCCGTTTTTCCCTTCGACGGGGCGGGCTCGCATAAAAAGAGTGCAAAAACTTCGCGACCCTACGGGGGAATGGGCAGTAGCCGGACCGAAGCCGACTTGCTGCCCTCACAAGGTCAGGGGGGACTCTTCCCGGCAGATATCGTCCGCCTGGGACGTCCGTGTAACTTCGTTCCAAGTTTTATTTATTTATTTTTTTTTTAGTAGAATTATTATGACAAAATATTTACGCGTTTTTCACGCGCATATAATACAAATAAAATTAAGTCAAATTTCGAATAGAATAAAAACGTTTCGTCACGGATAATGTTCTCCTCGACATATATATATGTCACACAGTAGAAGCCAATTATTAGGAACACGGATAAATGACACAATCGTGTGATTGTAACAAAATGTCCGGTTGGACAATACGGCCGTATATTAAAACATTGAAAATCAATCGGATTACCGAGACACAACACGTCGGTTATTTGAAACAATTAGGCGGCCAAGGTCGACGAAATGCGATTATCAATTTTATTTACTATTATTACAATGTTCCTTAGAAAACTGTAACTATGTTCTGTAACTGTCAACTATGTTCTTTAGAAAACAGTTGACGAACACGTACACAGACTCCCTGAAAAACCGTCCGGTCTCTCGGAAGTAATGTGAACGTGGACTCACAACACTTCGAAATTGCAGAGGTTCCAACAGAATAGGAGATCTGCAATGCCATTTTGAATCCTCAAACACTCGAACAGGCTGACACCGATGGCGTACAAGAAGAAAACAGCCAGAGAGATCCCCCCACCTCCCATCAAACAAAGAAATTGTATAAGAACCTGTAGTGTCCTCAGGAAAGCAGTCCAGCACCGGTGCAGATGAAAAACTTTGTGCAGCATTACTCTTATGAAAGCATGGCCATTATGTTAGTATGTAAAGAAAAGAAGAAAAAAACAGACACATTTTTTATATAAAATAAAATGTAATAAATATATGCGTGTGAAATATAATATGTACCTCGATACTTTAATTTTTTTTATTTATATATATAGTTTTGATAAATACAATCGATTGCCTATTGGAAACAGTCGGTTAATTGACTCATTTCACCAGGGTCCCAAGAGTGTGCCTAATAAAGTGGCTCCTACTCGATATACTGGCAAATAAATGCCACACGATACGGAAAACTCGGGAGATAAGCGGTTGTCCGGAAATGATAAAAATCGAACGCGAAAAATTGTGCCGGCGAATTTGTCGCCAGCCTAAAATGACTTTCATGAAAATAGTTTTGTGATTAACTTGTAGGCACGCGTTCTTAGATACAAGTATGAAGGTGGCCTGTCTGCCGTGGTTTTGCATACCAAATCGAGGATTATTTTCGATAGAGTTCCGACACGAGTCGGCCGAAAGCCTTGCAGACGAAGCCGTGTACTACAATTTCTTTGTACGAGGCGATTTCGTCGGGTGTGACCGGCAGTCCTTTTTCAGTTATCGTCTGTCAGGTACAAATCCGTATAAGTTTTCGGACGTATCTGCCCACACCCACCCGGAAAACTAACCGTTAAATAAAATACCGAAATCATAATAAACGACGGTAGAAACGGAAACGGGGAAAATGTAATACATTATCAATAATAATCATTACGACACCATTCACAACAAACGTGGTCGATAATACGATCTAAATTGAGTTTTGGTTATTATATGTAAATAAACTTACCATAAAAATATGCAATTCAAATTTCTAGTGCTTCGAATTATTAACACTCGGGCGGGGCCTGCTTGTTTTCCTTCTCTACTCGCTACTGGCGTAAATTGTGTTTACGCCGAATTATATTCGGTCACTGAATTTCAGTGTCGCAACTTGACATTATGACGTTTAGTGCGCAGACCTTAACCTTACTTTTTAAACAGTATATAAATACTTGTTTTGTGGTTGGGAGTCTAATGGCCCCTCAACAAGATACTTGTTACAATAATACTGTTTTTTCAATATAATTATTGTCACTAGTCCGTATCCGAATTTTACTATTACACGACAAAACACTCGAGATAAATCGTTTAACTCTTAAATGTATTTGAAAACGAGTTCGAACGTTTTCGAGTCGATCAAATTCCAATTGTTTTGCTCAAAAGTCCTCTGCGTCTCCAGTCTCGTCGTGTATGTAAATTTGGCACAACGTTGTACGAAAATAAAAAAAAAAATTTTCGACAATCGTGCGCCTAAAAGAGAACAAGGGCGTCGTCGGCAGGATACACGGAAATAATAAATAAATGAAAACAAAACCAAAAGTATTATTTTTCACAATAAAAGTCAATATATTGTTATATTGGTGGTTTTATTTATTTTTTTTTAGATTCTTACAAAACGTATATCACAATTCAAAAGTCGAGAAACACCGATAATAATAATTAATAATAGTATAATAATAATAATAATAATAATATAATAATAATAATTAGATATAATAATATAATGTTTAAATTGCGAAACGTTTTAATTTTTTTTTTACCTATAGCAGGAAGCGGAAAAAAAAAATCAAATACATTTACAAACACGTACAGTTCTATAAATATCATGGCTCGTTCGAAATAAAACAATATTTCAAAAGTCAAAAATTAAAATTAAAAAAAAAAAAAAAAAAAAAACATCAAAATCAATAAGCCCCGTGAGGTTCGGGCAACGTCTAAAAGGAAAAAAAAAAATAATAATAATAATAATATCATATCAAACGTATCGTACAATTATTGGTATTGTACGAACGTATACGTAAATAATAAATGGTGACGAAGATTTAAATGGTAGGTACAAAAAAAAAAAAAAAAAAAAAAACCTTGTATTGGCGTACAGTATATTGTTTTACATAATATTCTCGAAACGAACGTTTAAAAAAAACACGTTTTTCGTCGCACGTAGCCGGAATAGGTACACGAAACGCGAATAACAAACGCGAACGATATTATTATTTTATATTATTTCGTTATGAATGCGGTTTTTTTTTTTCTTTTCTATTTTACACACGCAAAGAAGACTTACTACACTATACAACAATTTGGTCAATCATTACACAAAAAAAATTAAATAAATAGATAAATAGACAAATTGAATAAATGAATAATAACAGACGTAAATAGCGTATAAGACGGTTGTTAGAGGGTTTGTTTGATACGGAAATTGTTCGATTGCCATAACATCTCTATTGAGAATTAAGAACAGAGCACAGACCGGCGGACGAAAATCTGCTGCCGGATGGTCTGGCGGCGCCAAGAGCTCGGTTGCGATCCCCGTGTTCTTATTCTGAATATAGTATTATAGTGTCGCACAGAACATTTATATTTTTTTTTAATTATCAGCGATATTATTTTACTTTAGGTATTAAGTGTGCTAGTATTATTATGCAAGTATATATAAAAAACTCGAATATATATGGGCGTCGCCCACGGATTTTGGTTCGGGTTATATTTTTTTTGGAGGGGGGGGGAGTTTTAAACTATTAACTAAATATATTTAAAAAAAAAAAAAAGAAAAGGTATTTCATTTATATAAATATTATTATTATAGTTGGAGGTAAGGATGGGATGGATGGGAGTAAAAAAAAAAAAATAATAATAATAAATAAAACGCCAATGAGATGCAGGGATCGGGAGAAAATATGAGAAAGAAAGTGTGTGTGAGAGAGATCAATGCAAAAAAAAAATCTACGATTACAATATATATTAACAAAGTCTCAAAAAAAATATATCGATACTCCTCGCATATTGTATAGTCTTTATATTTTATTTTAAACTAAAATATATATATATAAAAAAAAAAAAAAAATCATAATAATAATACACACACTAAATTATACGAACGGGCGAGGCGACGTCATCAATTTTTTTTTTCTTTTTCGGTTTATATATATATACTTTTGATATTGGCAATAAAATAATAATAACATTACCAAACTACGACTAGTAAAATATTGAAAACAGTTTGAAAAGAAAAAAAACGCGGTAAAGTCCATCCGGGGATAAGAAAATAAAAATTATCAAAACCGTACAAATATATAAATTACGGATTTTTTTTTATTATTTATTTATTTATTTATTTATTTTTTGTTAATTGACCAAACGAATATAAAATATGCTTTTTATGCGTCTGTATAGGTTAAAGTAATCATAAAAAAAAAAATTTTTTAAAAATACACAGAGTACAAGACATTATATAATAAATTGCCGTCGCGTTGCCATTTTTGTTTTAATTTAAATATTTATTAGAAGTGCGTACACAGAAATAAACGCGACGGGGGGAAAAAAAAAAATCAACGTTTAAAAAACACTATTATAGAGGAACAAAGTCGTTTGAAAATGTCTAATAATATTATATTTTTTTTAAGTTTATTTTGTTCGGCGAATCGAATACGACACGTATTATTTTATTTCATAACACGTTCGCGAAACGCATTCGTTTATCGTATTCAAAAATGAGAAAATTGAAAAAAAAAAAATAAAATAAAAATATATATCAAGTCTAAACAGTTTTAGTATAATAATTATTGACCGTACGCGTACGCCGACAGGGTAACGGGGAGGGGGTGTGGTTGATACAACATATCATATTTTATTTTTTATCACAAAAAAAAAAAATCCGGGGAGAAAAAAAAAACAAATGTTAACACCGGTAAAACGATAGGAAAAAAAAAAAAGTCAACGAAACGAGCGTGTGCGGCCTACTGAGAATAAACGGTAACATAAAAACTGGTGCGTATTATGTTCCTATTATTATATATTTTTTTTTTTTTTGGTTTTAAATTTTTTTTATTTTTTTTTTTTTAACTTAATTAACACGAAAAATTACACATTTACACTTATTATTATTTTAATGACACCGGCTGGTCGGTGAAATTAACAATAACAAATAAGCGTTAAACGCCACGTAATTAACGTATTAAGCTGTTAATTTTTTTTTATTTTTTATTTATTATTTATTTAACAATAATAATAAAATTATATAAGTATAATATATTATAATATTGTTTTAGTGAACAACAATAAATAATCGAATAAAATATGAAAAATGCGATCAGTTCCCAATAAATTTATATATGCCTATATGTATATATATACATATATATGGACATATATAATTTATATATATAACAGTTCAAAACAATTTTCGAAAACGTATTACACAAACCCAGTCTCCCCGTTGTTTAATAACGTACACAAAAAAAAAAAAAAAAAAAATTAGCTCCCAAAAGCTCTTATCCAAAACCTGTCTAGTACACAAGACTCAGTACAAATCGCAACAAATGTATTATATATCATATTTTACATATCTATAAATATATATAGATATATGTATTATAATATAATATTTGTTTTAATCTTCTTCTTCTTATAATAATAATAATAATAATAATAATAATAATAATAATAATAACTAACTAACTAAAAAATGGACTCGCAGTCGCATTTTGCTTTCTTTTTTTTATTTTAGCATTAATTTTTAATTGTTTTTTTTTTTATTTTTTAAGAGAGTCACGAAAAAAAGCATACGCAATGCATGCGTTAATAATTTAATGTTTAAGCATCATATCATAATATTTCTAAAAAGGAGACTTGTGAGATCACTGATCAATATGGTGGGGAAGGGAATGTATGCGTCTAAGTGTATTACTATATAGTAAGTAAAACGTAATATAATTATTACTATGTTTTGTTTCTTTCCACTAATACACATACACATTAATATAATAATATTATGATATACTCTCATCTAAAATAATAAATAGCGTAAATTCTAATATCGTTTATGTTTCATTTTTTTTAATTTTTTTTTTTTGTTTTTTAATTTTTTAAATATTTTCTTACTATTTATAAATTAAGCGAAATTACTTTTGAATCGGCGTGTGTGAATACGTTTTCTCTACATTTAACTGGAAATATAAGTGGAGTAAGTTTGGTAAGGTGAATGTACGAACTGTACTGGAGATCCGTATGTGGGTGGCACGAATGCAATCACGTTGGTCGGCTTGGCGGGCGATGTGTAGTTGGGATATGTTCCGTTGCCGCCCAAGTCGATCTGAGCCATCGACACGTTCTGCTGCAATTGTTGATGCTGCTGCTGTTGTTGATGATGATGAAGCTGATGTTGATGCTGCTGTTGATGAAGTTGATGCTGTTGTTGATGCTGTTGCTGATGCTGTTGTTGATGGAGTTGTTGATGCTGCTGCTGATGCTGATGCTGATGTTGATGCTGCTGTTGAAGCTGCTGTTGTTGATGCTGCTGATAAGGCTGCTGCTGCTGATGATGCTGCTGCTGCTGCTGATGATGATGAAGATGCTGCTGCTGCTGATGGAGCTGTTGCTGATGATGTTGCAGCTGATGATGATGCTGCTGCTGCTGTTGCTGAAGCTGCTGGAGCTGCTGTTGTTGCTGATGTTGCTGCTGTTGTTGCAAATGATGCTGCTGTTGCTGCTGGTGCAGCTGTTGTTGATGCGACATATGGCTGTTGTACAGCGGAGAAGAAGCAGACGAAGAGCCCGGCGAATTAGACATGGAAAAAGCCGAGGACACAGTCTGCAAAGACAATGCAGAGTTGAAACGCTGTTGTACCGGGACAACCTGAACCGGTGGTGCTTCATACAGCACGCAAATGCTTCCATCATCTTCGCCAATTCTGTACGACACTTCAGCCGGATCCACCCAAAGAGTTAGCTCATCCGGCAAATAGGAACGGATGAGGCCGCATGGAAGTCCGCACATAGTAGCTGCCCTGGCAATAGTCGGATCCATCTTGTCCTTGTTGATCCGGATACAACGATAAGCGGAACCGCGGTTCGGAGACTCCGGGAACCAAAAGTCCTGATACTGGTTGCTCATGACAGTCATCAACGAGCACTGAAACATATCAATCTCGGCCTCCTGGAAGAATTTTGAGACCTGGCTCCGGACCAGCTTGGCCCGGTGTCCGGCGCGCAACATGGAGATGATGAACTTCACCGCCGATTCCAATTCCACCTTCATCTTAAACGCGTTTATTCAATAAACCCTGTAACACAAAACACACGCATAAATTAGCCCAGGGTTTCGACTATACTGCTGGTGTACACACAATTCAATTTTTCTCGCGCTACTGAAAGGGAAATTGTTACGCATTGAAACTCTCTCCCCACAAAAAAAAAGGTCTACGCGTGGCGCTTATTCGTATATAGTATAGCCCCCTATTATACTACAAAGGTAACCACGACATTGCCGATTGCAGGGGATAGGACCACAAGGGTGAGGGACAACGAGAACGGAAAGGGACGACGAGTGATGTAGGTACGATTCACATCGGCTCCCTAAAATAATATCCAGGTGTCCGAGGGGGAGGGGACCGGATAATTCAGGCATGACAATGAAGAAACACACAAGAGTCCCTGCGACCTCAATCTCACGACCGTACCTCGTAAAGGGCCGGCCGATTCGTATAATACTAGTTTCAAATTGTTTCTAGTTTGGCAATATTCTTATGGGTTTTTTTGATTGTTCCACACTATATATTATCAAAGACCCGGAGAACTGGATGTAGTAAACTCTACGTGGCGACCGTCGTGCTGGTTTCAATACGAGTCGATTTCTTATTGACATCGATAGATTTAATTGCCGTATTTTTTTTTCTCTGATAATAACACGGGCCGAATCAAGACGGGCGAAGAAAAAAACAAGAAAAAGAAAAAAACCAAGCGTCTGTATAATGTACAAATTTATAGTGGGTGTGCCACAGCCGAATAACAATTACTATTACCGTAATCGTCGCCGGTCTAATAAATAATGCCGAGAAGTATTTTTTTATAGAATATATATATATTAAAAAAAAAAAAAACCCGAATTTTCTTTTCTTTTATTATTTCGCTCGCCGTTCGTTTCAGAATGAAATGCCGATTAATACGATAATAATTTTTATCGGGTGTTGGTTTAATAAGACCCGTGGTGTTTTGTTGACCGATTAACAAATAAATACTATAATTTCGAAGACAGTCATAGGTTTTGCGTATTTTTTTTTTTTCAATCGTTATCTATAAATTATCGTTGTGATGTTTGCTACTTTATGGTTAATTGGGCACATTTATGTGCATAATACTTAAAAAATTAAACGCACGAGTCGATAACTTGGTATTAAATAATACACCTAAAAATAATATAATTTTGAGTGGAGGAGGAGGCCACTTGTACACGGTGTAATATTATTGCGATTTAATTTTATGTTTTAATGGCTGTACAACGTCGAAATATTTTTCGAGTGCTTACATATTATTATTATATAATATTGTGTAAAAAAAAAAATACGATTGTCGAGGCTATAAAAACAAAACAAAAACGCAGTACAGATAATATTTTTATAAAATAGTGATAAAAGTGACTTTGTTTTTCGACTAGTGAAAAAGTCACCGACCTTTTGTTTAAAATTATCACTAATAATTACTCGAGTTATTTAACGGGGTACAAGAATTTAATTTATATATTAAAACCCAAGTAAATCAAATGATTTAATTACCAACAACACACGAGGAGCTAGAGGTACGCACATATATTTTTATATCTACGAATCGTAATAATTTTACCAAACAAATAAGTTAATTCATTTATAAATCAATCACGTGCCATTATAATCACAACCCAAACTACTTAAAAAACATAACCTAATTTTCAAACATAGATTTGATTAAAAAAAAAAAAAAAAAAATTGTTTTAAATATATCAGTATATATTGTATTATATATTTATTATCGGTACCGACGACGTTGGTGCCGGTGTTATCCATAATTTGCTATCAATTTCGAAAAAATCGTTTCCTTGGCCACCTTAAATGATAAGACGACTTTTTCACTAATCTACTGCCAGACACCTATTTAAGGAAAATAGGATTTTTTTTTTTTTCCAAAAATATCGATCTTTCCTAATTATCGAAAAAAAAAAACATATTTGAATAGGTCATGAAATTTACTGAAAATTGAACTGTTAAACGTTTCGAAATTTGATATTTATAATTCTAAAATAAATGAGAAAAAAAATAAACAAGGGGAAAAGAAGTAGTCGTGGTGTTTCTAGTAAACTTCACGGGGAATACATTGATCGCGTTTTCAGACGGTTTTTTTATCCGGCATAATATAGAATTGCCATAAAACAACAGATCTAATTTTTTTGGTAAAAAAAAACAAAACCGGTACCGTCGTATCCCCGGTCAACATAAAATCGGCCAGATCGAACAAACAATGGACTGACTCGGACGTAATAATATACCTGTCGCGATTTACTATTATTATACTACCGAATTATCTCTGTCGGCCGTTTTATTAATCCCGACTAAATCCTACGGCACGATATTATAATATATTACACGATATATGTGTATCGTATCTATTATGATAGGCAAGTACAACAATGTGGAACCGCCGATCTTTGCGGTTTTAGCGGATAATATTATGCATTAAACAACGTAGTAGTAGTAGTAGTAGTAGTATATTCGACCCGTTCCGAGGTTTCTCTCCCCGTCTCGTTCGTAGGATAAAAATATTACCTATATTTTTTTTCATAATTCACAAACTGCAATAATCGATACACTTAGTGTATTGATTAAATCGTCGGTGGCGAAACCGAGAGGGGGTGCTTTCGAGAAAAAAAAAAACGAAATTTTCGCGTAAATAAATACGCGGTGGTCGCACCGATGAGTATTGGTGTACACCGGGATTCCGGAATATCGAGAGATTGCCCCCCCCCCCCAAAGATTTCCAAAGAAAATAATGTTATAGGAATATAAACGTTTTAAAATTCAAAAGTCCTCTTGTCCCCAAAAAAAAATAAAATAAAATAACAATAATAATTCCCGGCTGTACCACTACTAGCTACAACGCATTTCAATGCAGACGTTACATTGTGTTGATATTGAATTACGTTTATATTCGGTCGGTTACTACGATCTAAAATTAAGCCGATCCGAAAATTTTTGTTTTTTTTTCCTCTTCAAATTGCCACAGTTAAAACAACGAAAACCATTGGCGGCCCGTTTATGCGATTTATTATATTGTTTTGCGTGTTACATAATTAAACTATAATAATATATTATTGGCCGTGCGCGCGTATAATGTTATTATAACAATATTTTCAACTATTTTATTTAATTAAAATCACAAACCGCGGCGGTGTATTCAGTTCACTCGGATAGATAACGTGTTATGCAAAAATAATATCGTGGTAATAAACGGAATAAAACTTATACGAATTGCATTAAAAATTGTTGTAAAACTGCACGGTTACAGCGCGGAGGGGAGGGGGGGGGGGGGTTAAAAAATAATATTTAAATCGATTAATTACAATGTACCTATAAGTAGTAATACGCTCTTTATAATATTGGCGAACGTAATAATAATTATATTTGTACTCGTAGAATATTGTTTTATTTATACTCGTACATAATTGCACGTATTTCAGTTAAATTACAATAATAACAAGGAAAACTATCATTGTCTGCTGATAACACAACACGTCGACAATTATATTGTATTAATTAGTTTTTGAAACGGTATAAAAGTCATAAACGCGACCTAAATCGTATATATATATTTTTTTTTTTTTTTTTAATCTTATAATATGTATTGGTTTGATTATTAAATTATCGGTTTTTATTTACGCGTATTCAGATAGTATTTATAATAATCAACAGGTGGATATAATGGGGATACCGTATAGCTATTTAGAAGAAAAAAAAAAAATTTTTATGCGTCCGTTATGCCGACGGATACTCCCCCCCCCCATCACACCCCGGGGACCGACGACAATTATTATTGTTGAAAATCGAAATTATTAAAATACTCGTACACATTATGTAAAAAAAAAAAAATAAAAATATATATATATTTAACCGCCACCGACCGAACCCCAAATCCCGAGGGGGGTCGATAGTTTTACCCTTACCGAAATCGCGCGTCGTACCCCGTGCTCCAAAACCTCGGGGGTTAATTTCTACTATAGGTGTACAATATAGTAATAATTTAGTACAATCACAACCCACTTCGATACCTGTATAATTAGGTTAATGCGATTTTCTAAAATTATTCTGTACGCCGATAATGTAAAGAAAAATTGATTAAAATTTTAATTTATAAACGAATCGTGTATAAACGGTTTCGTACGATGTATCCCGTTACACTAATAACTGTTCTACATCGCATGTTTTTTTTTTTTATTTTTTTTTTTTTTTTTTATAAGACATGCGCATACGTACGCCCACAATCTGTAGAAGAATTAAATTCCGAATTAATATTATTAAACCGTTTTATCGCCAACGGTGTATACAAGTATTATAGCCTATAGGTGTTTAAACGCGTATTAATACATTAATGTCGTCCTATTAACAATAAGTGTGGTAAAAAAAAAAAAAAAAAAGATTGCAGAGTTTTAAATCGGAACGCGCACAAGTGGTGTGACGTAGGTCGATGGTTTCGCAACCTTTTTACAGTGGCGACCCCTGAACATATTTAATCAACATACTACGAGTCGCACGGTAGGCTACCAGTTAAAAAACCGAACACCGGTAATACGATTCGTGCGTGTAACACAAAGCACATATATATATATATATATATATATATACTGCAGGGATTTTCAACCGTTAAATTTATTTCACCATGAAAAATATTATACACGCGGACAAATCTACTTTCGCGGTAGATAACCGGAAGCCCGAGAAACCGTAATAAAATTCCATTTAATATTATTATTATTATTTTACGAACGAAAATTTACACACAACAAAAAAATTGTTGCACGTTTGTTGCCGAACGTCAGTGCGGCGTTTTCCCCGGTTCGAAATGAAATTATACGAATTTCGACACGATAGGTTTATATATTCATTATTGAGAATCATAATTTTTTTTTTTTGTACCGATTTAAATCTCCTATGTTAGCCGCCGCACCCAGGTTGGAAAACGCTGACGGGTAAATTCCACCCCGATCCCACCACCATTCGCATTCTTTTCGTCGATCAAAAAAAAATCTATTTCACAACCAAAAGTCAATATTATTATAGGCATATTATACGGAATAATAACGTGTAATTTTTCGTCCGAACATCGTTATCGGCATGGACTAAATACTAATCCGCGGTAATCAGTAATTAATGTAGGCTATCTCCGACGTATTTGTATTGAAATAAACACGTTCAGTATATTTAATAAAACGTTTGAAATACAAAAATTGAATTAAAACATAAACGGCGATGGGACAATGACGTGCAAAATTTAAATACCAATTGATAATATTGTTTGGACGGATCATCGAGAAAACGATAACCAATTAGAAATTACGGTACAACAAGCGGCATAGGTAGAAATTTGCCACGATTTAAAAAAAGGGCGACTAATATTTACGAATATTTTACTGTATATAAAAAGCCAATCCCCGCGCTCGAAGTCGTATATCACATTTTATCGTGCAAACTCCGAGTATGATTTATTTTAACCGTCCTATTATCATACATATACGAGTAGGTATTTATAATATTTTAGTATATTTAAAAAAAAAAAAAAAAAAGGGGGGGGGGCTAATTCTTCTGTTTGTACATATTGGGGGGGGGCTTTGATTTGTTTTATTTTTATGTTCGTGCATAATATAATATAATATTTCGGTAAATTTCAATAATAATTACAACGAGGTAAAACGATAAAAATTTATTTGATTTTCGATGTAGCGAAATAATTCATAAGATGCCGAAAATAATATTATTATAATACCGGCCGTAGACTATAGACGGATACAAAAAATACCTCCGACCGCGAAGAAAAAAAAAAAAACGGAATACCGACCAAAACGAACAACGAAACCGGATTTCGATAGGTACCCGAGCACGACAACCAGTTCGCATATAAATTATCGGCAGACGTTATTAAAAAAAAAAAAAAAATATAAATATTTTCCGTGCCCAAATGGACACACGCCCGGGTGGGCAGATTTTGTTTCCAATACGACTAAGAAGTAAACAGCAAGTTCCAGATAAAAAATAAAAAATAAAATTATACGTGATTTTTATAAATGATAAAAGTGCACATTCCATTAGTATTCGTTGGTGTTAATACTCCTCAATATTTCGTCATTTTATACGTAATTAGTGTAAAAATACGTTAAAACGAAATTAAGTTTTGTTTGTGCCGGGTATCACCGCGGTGCTAATTGGACAATTAAAAACGCTTTTGAAATAAAATTTGTATATTTACGTAGTTTTTTATGCATTTCATTATCATAAACCACAACATACCACGTATAGACACATTATGGTAACAATGGTTTACTTGCAGTATATCGTAAATATTAACTATAGGGAAGTCCTGTCCGTAGATATATTATTATCTATACCTTTACATACCCGATCTATTATTAAGATATTTTCAAACATAAGACGTACTTCGCACCGCATGTGGTGGTGGCCATTGTTGTAGGTGGAAAGTTGGAAAGGTAGGATATAGAGGGGGAGAATTTAATTTATATTTGTACGCAACGAAAAACGATTCTGAGCGAACTTCAGAGTTAATCTTATTTTGAAACGCTGTAATTTTTTCGTTAAAAAAAAAAAAAAAAAATTGTGCATTTCTGTTAGGCGGAAAAACTTTTTTTTTAATTCAATTAATTCGAGAGAAAAAAAACTGAAAATGCCTATAAACGGTTCGCAAATGGCCGGAATATTTTGATAATTTGCCCACGCCTAGAAAGGCATAATTTTGATATTCTGTGGAAATTGCAGGGCTTTACGGTTATTTTCAACAGAGTTAGAAAGAAAGAAAAAAAGAAATAATCGAAAATAACACACCATTATTATTGCTGTACATTTTCCTACGGTTTTTTTACTCCGTTTATTCCAATTATTAAGAAAACTGTAACGAAAATCATAAAAACGACATCTCTAACGCTCCAATTAGATCCAAAATGCTTTCAGAAAAGGCACTATACTTGAAAATCGAAACAGAATGTCCTGTAGAAATGTTGTCCAAGGACGGAAATAATAATAATAAAAAAAAAAAAACACATAATAGTAAAGTTCGCTTCACTCGGAATCTAAAACTAAATCGAATAATGTAAACGATACACCATTTTATAGAACTATAGTATTAGTCCGATTTAAAAAAACAAAATAAACATCAACCTATCGGATCATAGTGAATCAATTACTATTTGTATATACCTATAGTATTGTGTTGTTCCCGGGAATGGAAAAGTGCTGGGAACATTTATAATATTTTGTTTCCAAATTTATTTTAATAATTGCAAATATTTTTTTTTTTATGAAAAGTCACTCCAAGCACCGATCAGCTACGGTCATACTATTTAAAAATTTTATAAGTATTAATTTTACTGAAAAAAAGAAGTTTTTGTACTCAACCGATAAACGAAATACATTCAGACTTTATTATATTGGAAAAATAACGAATAAATAAATAATTGTGAAATGAAAAATAAATGTTCCTTTTTTTATCGGGACTTTAAGTTTCTGTATTTAAAAATAATAACATATTTAAACGTTGATGTATATAAATTAGTGTACTCGGTAAAATACATATAGGTACAAATTCAGACTTTGATGTTACAAATCCCCCCCCCCCGCTCGTACAGAAATCACTTTATTTCATTTTTTTTTTTTTTTTTTTTTTAGGAGAAGCGTTTTTCCCTTATGTTTTGTTCCCGTTCCCCGGGAACAACCGGGAAAACCCTATACCCATAAATAATAATTTTGAGTTTCAGAAGAATATTATAACCAAGTACGACGCCGCCTACATTATAATAATCGGGTTAAGTATTACGTAAATTACACTAACTGCCTTGCCAATTTGCAAACAATTACATTTTAAATAGTATACCTGATGTACACGTCCATACTACTACTACCACTACCCGAGTAGATATTATTATAATGTTAAAAATGCATTTAATAATTTGAAATATTCTCGTGGTTTAAAACGTCGATGGGATTTTATTATAATAACTAATTGTATAATTTCTAACCAAATATTTAAAAATTCCTAGGAAGTAATATATTTCGCATCTTCTCTACTCGATTTGTTTAATAATGTTAAAAACTTTCAATCAAGATTAGGTATTTATAGACACGTAAAACTTTCCATTATAAAAAAAAAAAAAAACCAACAAAACTAATATACATATATATATATATTTATGACGAATTACATTTTTATCTACCTACCAATAAGATACCGTATTACATTAAAAATTTATGTTAATACTTTCTGTTGTTATCTCTGCAGTTGATTTTTGGTAAATAAAAAAATGTATAAAACAGGTATTGCGCCAAACAAAGAACATCGGGAACAAGATGCAAGATTTGCGTCATTTTTATTATTTCTTTGTATATAATATTTAGAGAGACTAGTGGTATAATATTTCGCCTTTTCCACTCGAATATATTTATAGAGACGTAAAAAAAGCGAGAAAAATAATATAATAGAAATTCAAGCCTATAAATTACGAACATACATAATGGATGAAATTACAAAAAAAAAAAAAAAAAACAAACACGTCTTTACATTACGTTGTCGTATTAATAATTAATAGATTTTTATATAAAAATAGAGATATTTATTTTAATGTCGCTATCAAATGCCCAGGAGTAAGACGTTCCGTTACATTTTACAACACAGTACCATTAAAAACAAAATAGAAACTCGTTTCAAAATTAACGCTCGTTTAGGTATAAATAATAAAGTGTATTATATAAAAAAAATATCTCTACGATAATTATTAAATACAATCACAGCGTAAATTACGAGACGTGCAAGTTACCTTGGCTGTGGTATAATCAATACGAAGTCTGCACCTATGATATTCAGCATTGATGTCACCGAGCAAACGCATCGTATTATTATAAACCTACCTATATATATATATATTACAATATATTGCATAGGTTATGTTGTGTACTTGTTGTACTAACTTCCATACCGATATTATCTGATTATAACCTTTTTAGTAACCTAACCTATATAGTCGCCTGGTTGTCTTACGCGTTTTTAGTTTTGAACTTGTGACAAGACAACAGCCGGTACACCCGTTCGTATTAAACACGATGTTTTTCAGGGCCGGGCAAAGTTGTTCCAAAAAACAGATTAGAAGTTTTTCGGAATTAACCTCAAAATATTATGGACGCTAAAACATTAGAGCAATCGCAAAATAAAAAACCCAATTCGATAAGCAAAACCCGCAACAAAAAAAAACACGTCTAATACGAATTAAAACTTGCCGCTGGGGGGGAAATTTTAATACTTAGCTGTTGGCGACGGTTCAATGGAAGCCGTTTAATTTAGAATTTGGAAAAAGCTTCGTTCTTCTTCCAACGACCGCTTAGCTTGTTCTACAGAATTTCGATCGATCGTAACTGATGGTAGGTAAAAAAAAAAAAATTATCGTATGATAGAGGGGGAGGGGAACGGAGGTGGTTCTTCTTTCGTGCCCGTATACGAAATGTTCGGTCAATTATATTATAATAATTTAATATCGCGATGCGGTTTGTAGAACGCTTATTTAACAAAATACGGTTGAGTAAGGCATGAATAATGTCGTAAGCATCGCGTAAACGGTTTTCTAATATGGCACATATAAATATATTTTTGACAATAATGGTACAACCTACTTTTACAAATGAAAAATACACGCTTATAGAATAGTTTTCCGCAATGCAATTTTCCCATAAAAAAAAAAAAAAAAAAATTAGTGATAATAATAATAGACACCTATTTACAGTAACACGTTGTAAACGCGTTTTGTAATAATACACCCAATCGTTAAGTATCTATAAATACATTCGAACCTATACGGTGGAGCGCAACTGTACTCATAAAAAAAATATATATATATATATATAAAAACTCACAATTCTATCGTGGTAGAAATTTCAATAATTGTTCCATTACGATAAGGTATACGACAACAATATTGTAATTTACAATCGGTGTATATTTGTCGCAAACGACGATATCTGTGCAAATATTATTCAAGCCCTTACACAATAATATATATTTACTTGTCTGTGAAATATTAACAATGTATTATGAACGACCAACGAATTTCGATGTATAGCATTGCTAAATTTAACCATACTCGACTATATGAAATATACTCGTGCATTGCCAACATCAAGGCCAGTATCGAAAAGTGTTAATAAACATTAAATGATACGAATTTGAAAAGAAAAAAAAAACTGGTTTTAAAATGTACCTATATGCGTAGGTAAGTATTTTCAACGCAAATATTTTTTTTTTTATTTTTTTTTTTTTATGATATAATCGAGGAAATAATATTCAACCGAAGGTCAAATAATAATATTATAAATCGAGTAGATAAGTGTACCTATATACCTAGTAAAGGTATATTAAAAAAAAAAAAAAAAAGTTCAGTGATGCGGTGGAAGGCGATAATAGTTATGGCGAATACGAGTCCCCCTACTCATATTCGCCCCCCTCCCATAGCCTTAGAGGAGTAATATTATTGTTAATAAAATGTAATGTTTTCGAATCCGAAGAAAATTATCGACTTTTTACGTTTTAACGGTCAAAATACAAATGCTCATATCGGTATTTAATTTATCGGAAAGGCCACGAGACATAACCCTCACCTCAACCAAGGTTTTTAAATTATTACGATAAAACTCATTGGAATAAACATTTGTTCGGATAATATGATGATTTGTTGTTAAAAAATTATATCTGTTCAATAAAAAATGTAATGCTTTTTAGACCACTGGCGGTTTTACGGGGGGGAGGAGGGGACCGATAGGTGGACCGCCCTCTCCCGCCTTTGGGCCGTGAATTATTACTTCTCATGTACCAATCAATAGTTAAAAATAAGTGAGATATGTATGGAAGTATATATATATATATATATATAAAATATTTTCGCCCCCCTTCATGTGTGGCTTCTCAAGAACAATCTTTGCCTTAGACGGTTTTTCACAAAACTTTTTTTTTTTTTTTTGTTGAACGAATGCTCGTTTTTATGAGCGAATGTCATTTTCACTGTCGAACTAATATACTAATGTATAAACGATAAAACGTAACGAATAGTACACGATATAGTACGATTCGAGTTTTTCACCATTTTCCTTATCATTCAAATATTGTTGTTATAACAAATCTCTTTGTTTCTTTAAACGCGTTTCGCACGGAAATATAATAAAAGTGCACAAGTACGTTGTCATGATGACTAATCGATTTTGGTCTATAATAATCGTGATAGTGATAACCACTGAGTTATCATCGACAACAATATTGTACACCGTAGAACCACGACCACGGTACAATGTATGTTGATCGCAATAAAAAGTTGTTTATCGATACGATGTTTTATCATCATACAGTTTATCCAACTTTATTATAATAAATCCGTCGGCTCGGAGCAAGAACTCTAATGTCAGAGTTTTGATTTCGTAAGTCGGTGACATTTTAAAATAGTGGGAAAAAAATTCGGGAAATCGAATTCGAATGTGCGTTGCAGAGTTCATTTGTAGTTGATGTTTTTTATGCGACCCAGAGCGTCGGGGGGGGGGGTTCGACGTTATACAAAATAAATAATGAAAATAAATAGACGATCGCGGAAACCGCTGATGGACATATTAATAAAAACTCTGAAAAAAAATTACAAAAAAACTATACAAACGCAAACAACGATAATGATATAATAAATATATATATACGTATGTCATGCGGAAGAAAACGCGAACGTAATAATAATATTCCGTTGGCGTAATATATTTTGACACGTCATAATATTATCGTATTATTATTACTAACTATGTATAGGTACTTACCTAAAACGGACATCGGCTGTGAAACAATAATGCGATTGTTTGAAACCTGTGCGCGCGGTATATAAAATAATAATAAATAATATTACCATGGTATATCAGTATTTTTTTTTTTTTTTCGTATTCCAGAGTGCCGGTTGAAGAAGACAGGTAGGTTTATTATGCGTTATAACAAAAATATAGATAATACATATCATATAATAATGTTTGATAACGGAGAGGTAAAATAATATTATACAGAGGGGTTAAACACGTCCGAAATACTCATCGAAGTTATCAAGGAGAAAATCCGACGACGTAAACGGTGATCGGCAAAAACATAATAATAAACAACAATATATATTATAAAATATTTATACGATTTTTTTACAGTGTCAGCGCGGTCGTGTTTTACCGAATAACGGCTGTACCGCTTTATGATAAACATTATTGTCGGTACGAATCAAATTTACCGTCGGTCGGAATCGCCGTACAGTATAATCGGCCGGTATAATAAAAAAAAAAAAAATTGCTAAAAACGAACGTATTAAGGGGGCGGCTTGTAATGCACGAGCGGAAACTCTCGGTGATAATAATAATAATTATTATTAATACGAGACTATAAATAATGTCCGTCGGACAATACAGTGTGATTTTTTTTTTTTTTTCTAGATCATAAGCTAACAACGAATTAGAGAAAATTGGAATTTCTATTATGTTTTTTTTTGTCTCTCGTCGCAACGGAATTCGTGTTAAGAGGAAACGTGAATTCGCCGTCTCCGTCCATCCAACGGGCGGCAACATATCAAAAATGTACTTCGAAAATTGTATTCATCGGGCCACGTTAAATAAAATAAACCCAAAAGATGTTTTTTATTATTTTATTTGAATGTCTATAGAGCCGTCATTGTTTTCTTCAAAACCTTTTTTTTTTTTTTTTTTCAAAAGGGCAACATTTAAAATACTAACAATATCGGTTTAACGAAAACTGTTCTTTGTTGTCATAATTGACCGTACAACAAATACACTGTAATTATCGTGCACCTGGTAAAACCGATTGACCCATCCCCCCTCCACCAAACTATGTATATATAAGTATATGCCTTGAAACGAGTATTAATGTTTAGAGTTTTTTTTTTCCGAAAAAAAGGGAAACCCACTTTTGTTAAAAAAAAAAAAATCACGTGTTTATCGACGCTATTGACTATTATATTTTGGACGGTATAAGATGAAACACGCCGATAGATGGCAATAAGTTTATAGAACGCACGGTTTCCATGTTCTCCTCTTCTAGTCCACTACTAGTGCTATTAACGGCGGCCGACAACACTACAACACCCGGTATACGTAAATAGGTCTATGGCAATGGCAACCGATTGCAGCGCTACACGGCGGTAGTACGCCGCGTAAATATACCGCAGTGTTATCTCTATCGTATCTATAATTAATAATGATGTTGATACGACAAGGGGTTTTTCCTGTTCTATGAACACCCGAAAACGGCCCAAAAAATAATGAATTTATTTTTAACCGTAACCCGAAACGCCCGAATTCGATAATGACCGACAGGACAACGGATCGGCGGGGCGCAAGCAAAATATCTCCGGGAAACACTGGAAAATTATTATTTTCGCGATCAAAACGTAATCGCCGTGTGTATACGACACCAATATAATATATTCGGTACACGGCGCCAAATCGCACGGATCCGAAATCAAACGATCGTTTGCGGACGAACAACTGGTTTATAATATAAGAAAATTGAATGCGCCCGCCGCGGCGGCATCGTGGCCGTCCGGCCCGAAAGAATAAGGTTATTATGACAATATTAAATCGCGTCTATAGTC
Organism: Tuberolachnus salignus; assembly: GCA_956483605.1. NCBI lineage: Eukaryota > Metazoa > Arthropoda > Insecta > Hemiptera > Aphididae > Tuberolachnus > Tuberolachnus salignus. Next base: position 22,409,309 of record OY101431.1, on the reverse strand, counting down.
GGGCGAACACCCGCGGACAGAATAAAAAAACAAAAAACCGAACGGACAACAAGTCTACGATAAATATCACTCAGGCTCAAAATACGTTTAAAATTTTCCAAGTGTTTATAAGTGACGAGCGGTCGTTTACGGCTGTGTTTTATTATTCGGTCGCGGGTCGCGGCGGTACCGAACGCCCGGAGACTCGCGCGGACGACGGGCGCCGAGCAGCAGCCATTGCGTTTTTCGGCCGCGGAACGCGATACGGGCGACGAGAGACCACATGGAAAAATAACGAACGGTTTCCCGAGAGCGAATTCCGTCGTCGTTTCCGCGCACCGGCGACGTGTGTTCTCAACGGGCATAATAACACGCCGCACCACCGTATTCCCCCGGGGCTATACAATTATAATAACGACGGTGAATATATTATTATTAAAACCGGACGGACGGATAGAATGAGATAACGAATTAATGTTCGAAAACGATGATATTATCATCACCCCGGTTATACCTCTCGCTCGGGCCGTCGCCAATACAAATATATATATACATCGCTATTTTTTTTTTTTTTTTTTTTTCATTATTAGCGCCATTTACCACAGATACCATAGACCATAGACACCGGGTGGTGGTGCTGCTGCTGCTGTTGGGGGATACTTATAAAGAATAATATTAACAATAACGAATCTCGTGGGTACCGAACGACGACGATATTCTTTACGGTAGGTATCGTGTCGATTCGCCAATAAACCTAACCGAACTTACCGGCCGGCCGACCGACCGACGAACGGGTATAGGAACAACTTACTGTTATGTCATTACCGTATATAACCTAGAAAAAAATATATAAAATCATCGCGGCCGGCACAATATTATTAAGGCGAGTACCACCTACTTTCTCTTCTCCGTGGCGATTAGGAAGAACACGGCGGCGGGACACACAATGGGCACAAAAATAACGTTGGCACCGGCTTTACACACACGATCGTAAGAATAATTAGTTGCGGGGAGTATCGAAATTTTTTTGATAGGAAAAATATAGTAAAACACGCCAACAGTTATTATTCGGATATATTAAATATTATAATAAAAAAAAATATATATATATATATACGGAATTTGTATTGAAAAATAAAAAAAAATAATAAAATATAAATAAAACGCACGTACCTTTTAAACGGTTGATGAATAACGGCGGCGCGACGACGTGTTGCACGATGATGGACCGGTCTCTCTGTGGGCTGCCGCTCTTCGGGTGTACCGCTCTGCTGGTGCTGGTGCTGCTGCTGCTGCTGCTGTTGGTGGTTGTGTGCGCCCGGCGCGCGGAAAGCGGTTGACGTGCGAGCGAACGGCGACTGAGTGACGGCGGCGCGGACGAATGGGAAGAGTGAGAGAGAGAGTGAGAAAGAGAGCGCGCGCGCGAGAGAGAACGAACGACGGAGGCGGCGGCGGGGGAGGGGGAACGGCAACCGGCCGAACAACGAGCGCGCAGATCGACGGTTGGCGTTGAACTGAATTGCGACGGTGGACACAACGACGACGGCGGTAGGCTCCGTGTACGGCTGCGGGCGCGCGACGACGTACGCACGCGAATACTCACGAACCGACACACGGTGCCGGACGCACGCGCACGTACCGCCTACACCGGGCGGTTGCGGCGAACGTGATCGGAGTGGTTTTCGGTGCGCGGCGGCGGCGGTGATTGCGGACCGGTATCATGGTGGACCATTGTGCGTAAAAAAATGTGTCGTCGCCATCGTGCAGCTGCAGCAGCAGCAGCAGCAACAGCAACAGCAACAGCGACAGCGACAGCAGCAGCAGCAGCAGCAGCAGCAGCAGCAGCGGGCGGTGACGCGAACCGCCGCGTGATATCCGACCAGATACGACGACGCGACAACAACTGCGGCGAGGGGCACAGCCGAGGAATAATAGAAGAAATAATAAAACCTCGGCCGCGGCAATTTAATATCTCACAAAATTTTTTTTTTTATCATTGTAATATTACTGCGAACCGTCGTTCGTGCCCTTGAAGTCCTCCCGGGGAATAACGCTCGCGGTTTAATTATAATAACGGCTCGGGAAGAAAATGGGCGCAATATTTGCGACGATATGCGCGCGTTAAGGAAAAATAAACGGATGAACGAAATATTGTTGTATGGAAACCAAACGACCGAAATAATATGGATGGAAATAGCAATGGAATACAAAAAAAAAAAAATCCGCATAATGAAAACGACGAGCTCGAAAATATGCAATTTCCCCCCCCCCCGGATGACTACGCGTTTCTTTGAGCGTCGGTTGAACGTAGGTCGAGTGTAACCTTGAGCCGTCGCAGTGGGGTAGTAAAACGTTTGCACGGACCGTCCGCCTGGACTGTTGTCGGTATTTAAACGAGATAGAAAGAGAAATGGAGAAAGAAAAAAAAAAAAGAAGGACAATGACGATGCGGTTTTTATTTTCTCCGAATAATATATTTTTGTGTGGCTGCCCATTAGTATTTGGTACCAGAAGTGCAAGAATGTATAATAACAATAATGATATTATTATTATTATCGTCCGGAGAACCGGCCGCGGCGGCACGGAACCGACGGCGGCTGCGGCGGCGGCGGCGGTACCGATTCAAGGTCACGGTCGTCGGTCGACGTTTACTACCTATACGCCGCCTCGGCCGGCCGTAGTTTGGTCCGCAACTCGTGTTTTCCGCACGGAAATCGCCGACAAACGAGATAGAAAAAAATAAATTAAAAAAAAAAAAAAACACAAACAACGATAATAAAATAATATTCAAATAATAGCCCAACCAAACGGTCCATTATACTGTTAATATAATATAATATTATTATTATCGGCTGTTTTTAGGTTTCCGAGCGATGCGAACGGACGTGCAGTAAATACCCACGCGTCGTTCGCCTTCGCGTTACACGGGACGCCGCCGCAGGGTTGCCATCCGTCCCGTGGTTCGGTAAAAGACCGAAAAATGTGTCCCGTGCGCGAAATTTTAACTATATTGACCATCATTGATGGCTCGTCGATATCATTCGTAATTCGTATATTTACGCCGACCGCCGCCAAATAGCATTTCGTACCCTGGTGAAAAGTCCATTTTAAATATATAAAATCATTAACGTCTAATTTATACGAGTTTTATGGCCGAGTTTTATGGTAGATTACTATAATCTTGACATTTTAACGCGTCGTTTTTAATATTGATAAAAACTCTTAGATTTTCGCCAGTTTTTAACTCTACAACGGAATGATGTGTTAAATAAAAAAAAAAAATACATTTAATTCGTATTAATCTGAAAACTACTATTATAATAATTATTTTAATGAAATCGTCATAAAAAAAATATTTTACGATTTTAAATTTGTTAATGGCTGACATTTTAATCTTTTTTTTTTTTTTTTAATTTTCGCTATTGTTGTTATTGAGATTATGATCACATATACTCATATTCATAAGTTAAACCACAATAACTGCGATTTATCGGCCAAGTCGTCAATTAAATATTTTATGCATTTTAATGTCAATCATTCATTATATTCATTACAAAATTGACAAACAATCAATCAATAAATTGTCTTATCACAAAGGTATCAAATGTGATTTGACGGTGGTCGACATAAATAATGATAGGAGGCATATCGAGGAACCACTGTGACATAATTTAAAATTTCGCGTCCCGTATTCGATAATGAGTGAAAACAATTTATATATATTAAAAAAAAAGACAAATACTTGACTATTGATAAGACATAGATATTTTTGGGGGACAATGAACAGGTACCAAGTATTTGTTACCAATACTATTCCATAACAAGTCGACACAAATCACAATAAATTATTATCAATATTAATCAGTACTTCTTCAGGCACTTTAGCTGATTTATTATTTTGTTGTGAAGTACCGTATTTTTATGTTGTTGTGTAAAAAGATTAAGACTTAATATTAATAGTACTTGCTATTTAAGAATACCTGTCAAGAATTTTGATTAATAAGTATTGTTGTTTTTTTTTTTTTTTTCATAAATTTATTATTATTTATGAAAATTCAAATCATAATGCTATGTGTAATATTGGTAGTCCTAAAATATGTGATAAATCATAATCGAAATTCTTTATTTAAGATTTTGAAAATATTTATTAATTTATTAGTTGTTATTTATTGTAAAAATCAAAATTATTTTTGCCAAGCAGGAACGTTTGGAAATCTTGCACGGTGTTCATTTAAAATTGTACATTGTAGTAAAATAAAAAAAATCGAGTGAAATGTAACCTTTTTTTAAAAAAAAAAAAAAATTTTTATAAACGTTTCAAGTCCAAATTTCGACGAAAATCGTAAAAATCACGGCATTTCGAAACGTGATTAACCGAACTTCGCTCCGAATCGTTTTTCGATTGCAATGATTTATCGTTGCGTACAGATAAAAATCAAACCCCCCACCCCCTCTATATCCCAACTTCGCTCCTTAAACAGTGGCCCATCCATTGTGCGAAATAAATCACCTAACCACCGACATGGCGGCCACAACGACGGCGGCATACCCGTGAGGCCGTACAGGAGATTTTATTTATTTCTCTCTCGGATTGAAATTCAACCCGCGGCGGCGGCGGCGGCGGCGGCGGCGGCGGCGGCGGCGGCGGCGCTCAACCGATTTAGACACCCCGCAGACCGCCCGACGATCCGGGCGGTCGGAAATCGGCCGGGTCCCACGGCACCGTCGCCGTTTTCGCCGCCGCTGTGTGCGTACGTCCGCGTTTTAATAAGAGGCTGGGGCGCCGCCAAATGGGTTTCCAGAAGCCGACGACGTTACACCGGTTTTTTTCGGTATACGTCAATACGTACGCCGGCCGAATCCCCGCTCCAACGCGGCACTCTAATATCGTACACCGACCCTTATTGTCCCGTTTCCCCTCGGTGCACACAATACTGCCACCCCGTATATCAGTCGCCGCCGCCGCCGCCGACGAGACCGCGCGCCATTTATTATTATAAATAATAATAATAATAATAATACAATATAATAAATAATCGTTTTCTCTACTGGGCCTTCTGTTCGGATGTATCCGGGCCGTTAAAGTAATATCATACGATTTTCTATTATCCTGTGACATTCCGGCGATGCGCAGCGCCGTATGCCCGCGTCGTTTGTATGTTTCTCTCTTTTCGGCCATCTGTCGTATACGACGACGACGACGAAGAAGAAGAAAAAGAAGAAGAAGAATAAGAAGAAGAAGTGAAAAAAATAAAAAACATAATAAATTCCTACTACTACGCACTTACAAAACCGATAACTGCGCGTGCGCACTGTACACACAACGACACGCACGTGTCTCATAATAATATTTTACACTGTTGTATACAGTGTGTTCCGAAATATATATATATATATATCTTTTTTCACATATTTGAGAATATCTCACGGGTTAGGGAATATTATTTAGCGTATTTTGGAATATTTCGAAAATTGTGAGAAAAAATATAATAATTTATTTTTATTTTCATATTGATATTATTAATTATTTTTCCATAAAAAAAACATAATACACGTTACTTTAAAAAACAGTGATACTTATTTAAGCCGTCGCAATAAAACTTTGCAACAGTATAAAAACTCACTATAATTCAAATATATCAGAGGAATATTGTTTTTTTTTTTTTTTTTTAGATTCTGAGCGGACCGAGGAAACTTGTGGTTTTACATTGATATTTATTTATTTTATTTTTCTGTAAAATGTTCATTTTAAAAAAATTCACTTTTTCCACCAGTAGACGTTATCCGATCAATACACTCCTACACTGTTGTCGGTAAAAATTTTTATCTAGTTGGTACTTTAAAAAGGTCATTTTTCGATATACCAATTAGTTGTTTAACGCGACAGTAGAAACTACCAAAAAATGACGAAAAACCGGCAAAAACACACCATTTCGTCAAACTCGAGTTTTATTATTTCTTTGTAATTCCGATAATAATTTTTATGGGGCCCTGAAATGTAACTTTGTAATATAACGACGTGAAAAAACTCTCAACAATTTCGGGCCACTTATAGACATTTCGATTTTCTCAAGGTAATAGGTTTTAAAGTGGGAAATTTTGAATTTTAAGACCGGCAAATACTTAACTACTTATAACCGATATCATGTGTGATCGTTGAACAACTCTCAGATATTCAGATTGGCCAATTGTAAGTATAGTATTAAAATATACTAGTTACTCCTAGTTTAACAGCATTGTCGAAATTCAGTAAAATAAATAATATCACATTTTTCATAATTTCGTCGTGCACTACACAGTTTAAAACGTATTCTATATGAAATTGACAATAGTTTATAATTGCTCTCGAATTCAATACGTCCGCCAAGAATAATCTATCTAACGAGCGAAATGCCTTCGCCAAACCCGACACCCGTCGTGCGAAGAGAACCCACCGAGGGAATTGCGCCCTTTTTTTTTTTTTTTATATTTTTTTATATTCCTACAGTTACTAATTTTATTGATTATTATTGATTATTTTTGCATATTTTTCTATACGCGTTTTAAGAGAATATAAATCCGGACTAAAATCATACTATAGTACATTATTGTCACGGAAATATAGCGACAAGGAACGCGAATTCCCGAACAGCGGGGCCTAACGTTATTATTTTTAAACCCTGACAAAAAAAAAAAAAAAAATTCCGTAAATTGAATAACAATTTGGAAACTGATTCCATTTTTTTTTTTTTTTTTTTTTTTTTTTTGCGGTTGTGAGTAACCGAAATAAACGAATTAAAATTAACGAAAATAGACAATAGACCATAAACCATTACAATGTACAAAATTTAAATAAGACAATTAATTATTGGTAGATAAAATTATACATTAATTTAACAAACAAATATTATACCATTTTATAATGATTACAGATCTACTATTTTTGGCTTCAGAGCCATTTCATTTAATACGTCCTCTTGATCGATGAGTACATTTTTTTTTTTTTTATTATTTACGGACTGCCAATCCATTTAATCGAAATATTTAGTATTTATTAATCAAGTACGTAATGTCCGTATATAAAATATATCTCCGAAACGGGTAACGTGCTTAATACTTTAATAATAAAAAAAAAACATTTAAATTTGTATTTATATTTAACAGCCCGAATTTAATTTCGAAATGTTGTACACCTAACGATACAAAAAAAAAAAAAAAAAAAACAAAAAAAAAGCCAAAGGGGACGGGTGATTTGACAGTGTCAAATTGGCATCCAGATCCCCTTCCCCTGTGATTACGCCACTGGCCCCTGCTGGCAACAGAGACTTGTAAGTTATAATATTCGCAGTTTTCATAAAATATTCAATATTTCCCCTTGCCCTCCCCACCACGAAATATAACCTAACGTACGCGAGTGCGTCGATATTGTAAAAAAAAAAAAAAAAAAACATACACATAAATATTTTAAAATTGTTTTACCGAAAACGGCGTCTCACTAACCGAAGGATTTCGTTGTTCGAACTACGAATATCTACAAAATATTGGAGACGAAAAAGTTAAACTGTATTAGTAAAATTGTCAAAAAAACGAATAACCTTTATTAAGTTACAATTAAATATATAACTAGTTTCAGTTAGTGTTATCTGATGGCTAGGAATTTTTAGCCCCCCCCCCCCCGAAATCGTCCATAATGTCCACCTAAATTATTCGATATTTCCCTATATATGAAATACCTAAGTATTTTATACAATAAGCCAGTATTAATAAATACACTTTGTGTACGATTTTTTAGCCCACCCCCCCCAAAAAAAAAAAAACTGTATCACCAATAAACGGCCCGTGGTCGAAACCAGTAATAAATTGTATATTTTATTTAATTATATTATTATTATTATTATTATTATTTACTCTTTTAGTTATTTAATTTTGACCAATTGTCAAGTTGAGTATATTTATGTGTTTATTTTTTTATTTTTTTATATTACCAGTATTGGCAAGTGTAGCCAGTTTAGGTATTTCGATCGAGCGAAATTTCGTATAGATATGAACAACGTTAATTTTCTATAACACCTACTTATATTCGGTTAGGTATCTGGAAATTGTAAAAAAAAAAAACGATTCACTACAACCGAACAATAGCATAATTGTTACAAGTGCGCAGGCACTCGGCATTTTGGCCAAGAAAAATGTAAAACTTACCTAAATATGATATTTTCTATATATATATAAGCTTTGTGTATTATCTGTTTCCGCTTGATTTTATTTTGATGGTCTGTGCCGTTTTTCCGTCACGGCCCAAAAATTTATACTTTTAAAAATTAATAAAAAAAAAAACATTACCGCCATGGTCGGATTACATTTAGAAAAAAAAAAAAAAAAAATAAACATTTTTCGTATCTTAATAGTTTATTTTGGCAGGCGCAATAATACCGTAGAATTCAACGAATATCGTTTTATATTTAAAATTCTTATTTCCAGACAAAAAAAGAATAATTTCCAGTTTGCGATTTTAGACGAATAACGCGATCTGTATGTATTTTTTTTCGAATAATTTTTGCAATGCAAATGATCGCTGAACAAAAAACAATGTAATGGTATATTATTATATGGATAAAAAAACAAAAAAAAAAAAATAATAATAATAATAATAAATAATGACAAATAGTTGATAAGAAGAAAATCAATATTCAATATTGACAAAGTTATTAATCGCGAAACTTTTTAGTATAAAATATGTTTAATGGAAGTTCCAGGTTTACGTTTCGTTTTGCTTTGTCAATATTGATTTGTTTTTTATCAACTATATATATATATAAAGGACATTATTTATTCCATATCTCATAGTTTACGAGTATGTTATTTTTTGTTTAGCGGTCATTTATACGATAAAAATAATAATTAAGTACATAAAAATCGCGTTATTCCCCTGAAATCGTTTGCTGGCCAGCTGGACAATTTTTTTTTCCCCTCTTGAAATAAGATAAAAAAATATGTTTTTAAGTCGCACGCAACGATATTATAACCAATTAGTGGTCTTCGGTAATCGAATTCTGGCGGCGGGTGGGAGTGACGGTGATCCTCAACTATTTTGTATTGTTTTTTGAGCGTCCCCTTAATAATTATTTGTATTGGGTACCCGTTTCTTGTGGCAAAATAACGATATTTGCAAAAAAAAAAAACACGTCGGCATTGCCAAACTGATTTATTGAGTTTATTTACAGAGTTTGTAGTATTTACGATATTGGCGGGCCTAAAGCGTATTTCACTAATGTTTGACTTCGCCGATTGCACAACTCGCGTCTATTATATACCTACTATCGGGACGTTATTTGCTGTTGCGGTCGCGGCCGTGATTCACCTAAACGTGAACAGCCTATGGCGTGCCATAGTCGGAGTGACAGTGTTATTTTCGTCACATTGCCTGGGTATGGGGGACATCGGACCGAACTACGGCATTATGAATATTCTTTGCGGGTCCCGCGCGGGAACGAAAAAGCCATTTAAGGGGCATGTTTTCCCCTGTTTGTTCTTCCCATAGCTACGGCTTTGGTAACAATATACTGTTCGGAGGGTCCGTACCCCCGGCGAAAATACTCTGCGCACGCCTATGATTATAGTGCGCGGTCGATGTTCGGTGTACGAACGCGGCGGCGGCGGCGGCGGCGGCGGCAACTGCGACAATGGCGACTGCGACAACGGCGACTGCGACAACGGCGGGCATACAGTCCGATCGCTCCTATCCCAGCGGTTCTGGTACCCTGCACGGGCCCGAAACAGTGTGGCCGGGCGACACATTCAAATTTTCATGTCGGAGCTCAACGGAATTTCCCGTTTTCATTCCGTCGCGGGTTTTTTTCTTTTGGGGTTAGGTCGCAATCTTTCGACATTTTATAATTGTCTACACGTATAGTCTGGGCGTTTCGCACCCCCGGCCAAATCCTATATTATCATCCGCATTGCACTTTTGCCTCGTGTAGTCAACAAACTTACGTAATTCAACCAAAATCGAATTCATTTTTTTTCTTTCTACGGAAATAAGAAACAAATTTTAATAACAAATAAAATAAATACAGAAATCTGTTTCAATATGTAATCAATAACATGGCCTGCAGGTTGTGTTATTAAAAAAAAAATAACTACTGAACTTTATGTGAAAAATGGGACACGGGTTTAGGTTAGGAGTTCAATAATTGCAAATGTGGACGCTAATTTTTTTCTTTTTTCAAGTCTCATATTATATATATCGTTGTCCCTCTTCGTTTTATGTTTTCCACACGACAATGCCGGGCAAATTATATTATTGTTATACAGTGATGTTGCCATAAAATTTGTTGAGGGTATACTCGGCACAATTTTAACGATTTCAATGAAAAAGTTGGGGGTGCTGGATAAAAATAACAAAAAATAAAGGTCTATCAAATGCCATTACGTAATCATTGTGTTCCAGACTACGACGACCTCGGTTTAACAAGCGACGAGTGTTAATGACAGCAGACACATTTTCGCCCGCGTTGTTTTTATTTATTTCGAGAAAAAAAAACAAAACGCATAAATAAACATATTGATAAAAATTATACGTTTCCTAAACATTCCCCTGCTTTCCTGGTGAATATCTCCGCGGCATTGACAACGAAGTCTGCCCCAACCAAACCTTCATGTGTGGATCCGGTACGGAAAATAATTGACAATGGACACGGAATCGCCGTCCACTACAAAACCCATAACTTTATATACTTTTTTTTTTTTTTTTTGATTCTCTTTTTTCGTTCGCAAATTCGTCGAGACTCGGGAGTATCGGGAACACCGCTGAGCACATACGTATACCTCTGTGCGATACGTTTTCGTTATTTATATTGTACTTATCGGCGGCCGCGTATTGTTTTCACGAGCAAAGTCCTTCGTGATTAAAAGTTTATATTTTAAACCATTTTGTCAAAAACGTGATAAACAAACTAAACTCATATATATACCGTCCTCGTGTTACCGCGGGGCGAAACGCCATATAATCGTGCTGTGTTTTTATAATAATATACTGCGGGATGTGTCGTACTTTTCTCGCCCCGGTATACAGGGCGATCAGCTAAACGTATAACCAGACCGCTCGTAATCTCGGAATTTATACATTTTTTTTTTTTTTGACAATTCAAGAAACAAGCAGCTCCAAAATGGTACGCCGTACCGTTATTTTTTAGTCACCCTTATTTTCGGGGACGGCGTAAGTTTGTCGTTTTCGTGAAATGGGGGGTGGTAGGAATAGTTGAGCGCAATACAAACGCCGCGGACCTAACCTACACGAAACGATCATCGACCGTATTACTCACCCCCGGCAAAAGGGCACATTTCAAAACGGGTTGAAAATTGTCAATACCGACATTTTGACTAAACATCCGTATTTTTATGGGATTTTCTGTATTGGTTGACTATGTGAACATCAAAAGCGAGTGGTGCGCATCTCGAAGATAATGGATGACGAAAAAATATCGGTCGTGTAATATTTTAGAACTGCTAAACATTTAAAAATAATAATAATATTTTCCGAGCTAACGAGCGTCTTACTTTAAGTCGATCGCCCTGTACATTATATTATCTCTCCGGTCGTAAAGTTTTAAATTGTGTTTGTACGTCGGTTTTTATCGATATTTTAATTTTCAAGCGACATATAGATATGTTTAAATTGTCATATTTCACATGTTCGTATATTGTATAGAAACAAAAAAAAAAAAAAAAATCGAGAAAAAAAAACCGTCGAATAAACACAGACGACAATGTTCTTACCTTTAAGTATGATAATCGATCATACAAAAATATAAATCAATCAAATATGAAAACTCCAAATGTTTATCGCAAACAAATAATAAAAACTGACAAACTATCTGGGAGGAGGGCGATGCAAGAGAACGCCGCACCTCTCTCACATTGGTGTCGTCTCTTCGATCCCACTCCTTTTTAAAAAAAAAAAAAAAATCATATATACGCGTCACTGCGCAGTAGATAATACATTGAAAAAATATGGTCTAAAAAATTCTTAAATAAGCCGATACCTTTCGTCGTTGTCGTATTTGTATAAGTTTTTAACAATTGTTTTATGATAAATATGTTTGTAGCTTTATCGCATATATAGCAGAGGAATACATTCCCCCCTGTCCACCCGCGTGCGTTATTCTATTTTTTAATTTTGTTATTTATATGATAGCCACCCCAAAAACTAGATAATTGACGACATAAACCGAGAGCATAACGATTTCGTTGTGCCGTGTGAAATCCGAATCACAAACGTATACCGTTTTTATTAAACCGTAGTTTAAATCTGCTACTGTGCGGTTAATTTTCGTTTATTACGTAACCTTTGCTAAACCTTTTTCTTTTTTTTTTTTTTTTATCGCTTTGTACAACAAAATGAAAACTTCTCGGGTACTTATTTGTACGCACTAATAGATACAGCGAAATTAATTAAATTTTATTCCATGGTGGCTATTACATTTTAAAGGCGAGAAACATAAAACAAAATTACCACTATATTACAATCATTTTTTGGTATTAAATTTAAAGCCCCGGGTCCCGGACCGTTCCATCGGGGCTCGAAAATCCTAGTTGCTCGGCCGGATGAATATAACTAACAATAATGTAATAAAATTAACGACTAATAAACCGTGGTCATTCGGAGGTTTAGCTTGTTTAAATGTTCCGTATTTAAAAGAAAGAAAAAAAAAACAAGTATACGGGGCTACGAGGAAAAACTCGCGTACCCGTATAATATACTCGCGTATTATATATTCAATTATTAATAAAACAATATTCGTATAATTTGGGCCCTTAACAGTTTTTTGTACGCTATATTTATATATATATATATGATCATATGATAATAATAACAGCGAGATTTTTATTTTTAAAATCCCCTCGCTGTTTTTAAATTACAATTATGTTTTATTATTACGACCTTGATATTAATTAATGACTTTAAACTCTTTGTAGATTGATCGCGTATGTACATAATATATATATATATATATATATATATATATACAGTGTGATGGTTATTTGTTCAGGTAACACTAAACATTCCGGCTGGACGACCTTGTATTTAAATTCGATTTTCGGAAGATAATTGGATGTGCCTGAAATACACATTGAAGATACATTTCAAATTTGTACGCCTATAACTTTTTATTAAACCGACCGGTGACAAATATGAATTAACACTATAGGAAAAACGATACGCGAATTATACTTCAGACGGTTATATTTGATGTTGTATCTCCGGCGATTATTGAGATAGAAAAAAATTGTATTGGCCAAAATGACTAGAAAAATAAAAATAGAATAAGATATGGTATTAAAAATAATCGTTTCCATGCAAGTGAATTTAAATTTTATGGCAGCCAATTGAATTAGCTCCCAAATCTATGGTAGTCAATATTTCTACCTATTAAATTGGCTCCCTAAACTTTTATTTCATAAATACATTTTCGGTCATAAAAATAATTTAAATTATAACGATTACGTTTTTAGTCGTAAACTATTACAAGTAATGTACCTATATTGTGTGTATTACAATAATAAACTAAATAATTATTTAATTATGCGTCAAATCGATATCAAAAGATCCATAGTCGTACAATTGTTAGCTAGTACTTTTATATATTGATATCTAGATATTACACCATTGTCGTATTTCTGAATTTGATTGTCTACAAATCGTATTTGGCCGGATAAGCGAATAATTATACTCATCGGTTATCATATCATTAAAATATTACAATGATTATTGATTACATTTGCATGAATAAAATAAAAACGGATATGTTGTACGTGTATTCGCGTTGGTATCTGCGCGGTCACTTATAACCTTACCGAAAAACACGTCGTATTTGTGAGCATAATATTATGGCGTGATCTATAATATTAACTAATCAAAAAGTAGCTACAGTAAATCGTGTGTTAAACAACGTAAAAAAATAGTAATATTGTTCGGTTTAGAGTGTGCGCGTGTTGTCTGCGTATTGTTGTTTATTCATCTCACCCACCACCCTTGAACAAATACGTCTGAATACGCCGCTGTATTCTTAAGGATCTCCTAAAATGTCTATGTGTCTATGTGTGTGTGTGTGTGTGTGTGTGTGTGTGTGTGTGTGTGTATGTGGTTCGGTAATACTCATCTCTAATATAATGTTACCGTCCGAAAACCGAGGTTTAAATCCAAGGTTATCGGGCCCGGAATATTTGATGTTATTATTGTAACCGAAAGAATGAAAGATACGCACTAAATAATATCATATATCCGTACGTTCCTGTAGCGGATGCGTATAATACCTCTGAAGAATACGCGACACTCTGAAAAATAATCACGTCCGATCGATTCCTATAGTGCAAGTACATCATAGTTTATGATTTACATTTGATATACCGATAAAATAATTCATAATGTTTTTCCCGGTGAATCTATCCCAGATAACCTCCCGACGTCGACTACAAAAAAAACACTGGTGTCGAGACCTCTCGAATCCCGACCTGAATTAATTAACTTAACTAAACTTCCTCCCCGCACCCCCAAGACAGAAGGTGTCCACACTGGTGAAACTCCCTCCTCGCGTTATTTCATGTTGTTGTTATCTTAGTTAAGTTACCGAATTCAATTGTTGTATTGTAACAATATTACAGATTGTAAATATTATTTTGTTTAAATAAATAATAATAATAATTATATTTTTTAACTAAAAAAACGACATTTATTATTATGATTTTTATATTTTTGTTTTCCTGCGTTTTTAAATATCGTTTATACAGTATTTCCGTAATACAAAAAACAAAATAATAATAATAATAACTCGTTATTTTTCATTGCTTACTTATATTATATATTTTTTTTTAAATTACGGAACGCGAATTAAACAACCGCGACAACTACGCCGTATTATTATTAAACGTATAGAAAAAATAAAAATAATTTTTCCTCGTGTAGCTGAGCTTGGAATGGCAATAATAATTTATTAACAACAAACTCGTTCGTTTTATCGAAATAACGAGCACCGTGAGTTTATGTGAATTATTACTACGACTCCAAAACGAATCCGAAAATGTATTGTCGTTTTGTTATATATTTTTTTTTCTAGGCCCGCATAAATCCGTATAATGTCGATAAATAATCCGAACGTAGCTATCGAAAATTCTATATTGGATATTAGATACTGTATAATATTATTGTCTTGAGTACCGAGGTATCGGATGTGCTTAATAATTAGTAATCATAATATCGTAGTATAATATCAGTTACGGGCCCGCAAGTAAAGTGGGAAATTTGCGTTTCGGGTTGCACGAGTAGCACGAATAGAGGTTAGGAAGGATAGGAAGGATATAGGAAGGTTTGAATAAGGTAATGCGTGTATATGGTTTACCGACAATTTTCTTTTAGCTGTTTCTACCGGGGAGGGGGTTGAGAGACATTTTTTTTTTTTTTTAATTTAATTTTATTATAACACCAAAAAGAAGAAAAAAAAATCCATTTACCAAGATTGTATGGGTAGGCGTATACGATCAAAATAATAAATACAAATATTAAAATATGTATTTATTAAAAATATAATAGTTTGCCAAATAAGATAGCTGAATAAATAATAACGTAAAATTGATAAAATTGATAAAATTGAGTTTAGTTAAAAACTATATACCAATTAACGTTAACGTTAACGTATTAACCGGAGAATTTATTGAATATAAATAATTTGAAAGAACGATTTGTATAAAAAAAAATATATATATATTAATATATATATATATATATTTGTATCTCTAGTGTTTATACTATTAATTTTAAAACAAAGTTTTCCTAATAAATAACTATAAATTTATTGTATTATTGAGCGATTTAAAGAAAAAAAAACTTAAAATTAGGTTTTTTTTGCGGTAAAATTCGTATTAAAAAATCAGAGTTCCGTCGTGACCAATGTGTGGGGCTGCCTTTCCACTCTGCATTTAAATGATAAAAATCGCAAGATTGCATTTTGGATAGTTTGTAGACTCCGAGTGGATGTTATAAAGCCGGGACACCAAATCAGAGGTCGTTATCTCAAAAATCGTAAAAATTACATTTGTATAATACAATGTGAATTAAAAAGACGTGGTAGGACTCTTATGTGCTGATATGTTTTACAAGTACACAGCATATCAAATTTGTGTTCAGCGAGATAAAAATTGTATGCTATTGGTTTTCATATTAGTGTGAATCGACCTATATGATGAAGAAACTTAAAAGTATAATACCATTAATATACCATCTGTGTTTGTACGTTGGTTTTTTTTTGATACATTCATTTTTTAAGCGAGATAAAAGCATTTTACAATTGTGATATTTCACTAACTCATATGTTGTTAAAAAATTAAAATATCTGAAAAAAATCAACGTCAAACGTACACTGATAGTATATTCTAACCTTTAAGTATGATAATAGATGATTAGAATTAGAACAAAAATCAATAAAAAAATGATAATACCTATGAATAATGCGAAAAAATAACAAAAACTGTTAAATTATTTCGGGGAAGGGGTGGCGAGGGTAGGTAGAATAGTGAGACTCGGAGGGGGTTACCGGCCCTCCACTTCCCCATCGGTGCCGTTTATTTGGTACCCCCTTCAAAAATCATGTTTTACGCCACCGATACGTTTCTGTCGACACATATATAAATGGAAGAAAAAAAATCGAAAACGTCGGTCGTGTACAAAAAACAAAATTTTCCTACAATTTTTTTTACTCGCCGGTCACAATAAAAAAATACTCGAACAATATTGTAATCGAATTCACGTGATGTTGTAACGTGATGGTTACCCTGTATACACTAACTTCGTTATAGTTTAACTAATACGCAATTATTATTATTTGATAGGCCGGATAACCATAAAATAAATCGCAGTCATTCGACTGCACATTTTAATATTAGGGCGTTGAAATGTGATAACGAAAATATAAGAAAATCGGTGTACTTGTACTTACGCGGCCAGGTTTCCTTATGATGTGCGGTACGTCGTCGGTTTTGAACAGCAGCACACCGGAATCGAACGATATGTTTTATCCGCGTTAGGCACAATAATATTAAAATAACCGTCGACCCAACTGCCCGTCGGTTTTAAACGTAGCAATTCGTTTCCTATTACTAGAAAAGTCGAGAATAGTACTCGGCGGTCGCCGCCGTCAGCAAGTATTGGAAATAAACATTTTTATTAAAAAAAAAAACCGTACATACTTCGGACCATGAATCACTGTTGTAGTCGGGAAGATAGTATGATAGTAGATAGGAATTTCGTTAATATGCGATACGCAACAATTGTATTGCAAACGATAAACAATTCGGACTATAAGCGAAATAGTATTAGTCGTTGTGTATTTCATCGTTGCCCATTGGTAACGCAGAAATCTGGGCCAAAACTGTAAATGAAATATAAAAGAAACTAGAGTTGTTGGACGAAATGGTGTGTTTTTGCCGGTAGTTTTCTCGGCCGCGGTAGAAATCCAATTCGTGTATCGGAAAATGACTTCTCTGAAATACCAACTAGACAACAATTAGCTACCGAAAACACTTAAGACAGGAGTGTCTTCTTCTGGTGGTAGAAGACGCCAGTCCGCAGGGGGAATAACGATTAATCACGATTGTAAGACCGAGACAATGCCCCCGGTCGGTCCGCCGATAATCCAAAACTATTGTAAACTATTCGCGGCGTCACTTTTAAACTGAATTGCCCCCCCCCCCGGGGGGCTTAATGTAAAACGGGCATACAACCGACTTTCCTGCGTCTTCTCGCATATCATAATCGAAACGTACGGTTCACAAACGAAATCGTGTCGTATACATTTAACGTTTAATAATAATATTATCACGCACGGTACGCAATAATAACGTTTATTAATCACGTACAATCATCTACGCGCGCCATATTAATCGAGAACGCATCTCCGTGCACACTATGTACCTACACTGAGCACACTTGTCGTTAGCGCCCGATTGCCTTTCACGCGCCAAAGTGCATTGCATCGCCTACACCGCCACTGGCTATTATTATATTAAATGACCAACGTCCGAAAGGTCCGCGTGATTATCCGCCACCGCGCGTGTATACAGTGCGGTCGTTTCGGTATCGCGCGGTCCCGCGAAAACTACCGACCGGGCATCGACGATCGTGATCGATCTGTTGTTCTTTAATCCGTCACTCGTCGTGGATCCGTTTTACCGGACGCCGTTTAAACACGCGTCAACTTTGGATTTAATTTCAAACGGTTCCATCCCCGTCCATCCCCGGATTCCGGATGATTTTGTTTTTTCCTTTAACCTTTATCGTAAAACATACGAGGCCTGTTCAAAGAGTTCCAGAATTTTTCAATTTTTTTATTTACAGCGCTTACCTACAGGCTATTGTGACTTATCACCCTCGAAGTATTCTCCCTCGTGGTTTATACGCTTTTGCCAACGACGTTACCATTGTTGAAAGCGATCCTGGAAAGCGGTTTCTGGAATTGCTCGTAGCTCCGTTAGCGAATTATCTTTTATTTCGTCTATCGTAGAAAATCGTTAACGGAGATTTTAGTTTTGGAAATAAAAAAAAAAAGTCTGCCGGTGCCAAGTCGGGAGAATATGGTCGATGAGGAAGCACGGTCGTGTGATTTTTCACGCAAAATACTCGAATTAACAGGGAAGCGTGTGCCGGAGCATTGTCGTGATGCAGAAACCACGAGTCTTGCTCGTGGTTAGGTTAAAACCGAGGCACACATTTTGCTGCAACGCGGTGCATTCCGAGTTTTTCTACCGGGATTTCATGACACGAACCAACCGATATGTTACAATCTTCCGCGATTTCTCGAACAGTTAGACGTCTATTAGACCGCACAATTTCATTGACTTTTGTCACACGAGCATCGTCTTGTCGATGTCCACGGACATCCTGAACGTGGGTCGTCATCAACTGATTCCTGACAGTCTTTAAAACGTTTAAACCAGTCGTAACACTGAGTACGTCCTAAACACTGATCACCATAAGCATTTTGCAAAATTGTATGAATCTCAGTAAAAAATTTACAAAGTTTAACACAAAATTCAATATTAATACGTTGTTCGTGAATGTTAAAAATCGCACAATGCACGCGACTCGTCTACTTTGAACGCGCACAGTTAATGGTTAGATAGCATGAAACATTTGAGATTTAATTGAAAAGATATCTGCTTGTTTCTATTTTATTTTAATCTAATAACATTTACGATACTATAAATTTTCTATTTTTAGGAATTATAGTTCGGGAATTTTTTGAACAGACCTCGTACAATCTGTAATTTAAATTTACAATAAGCATGTGTGCGGTAATACATTAATTAGCGTGCGACGCGTGGAAAAAAGAATCCACCCAATAGCGACACTTTATAACAGAAGTTTGTTTAATTTATAGAATTTTTTTATATTTATTATATTTTTTTTTTTTTTCAAATGACTTAATTTTCATTTTTTATCATTTCAACACAGGCGTACGACACAAACGCCGAATGCAATACACCGTTTTTTTTTTTTTTAGACCGGGAATAGTGGCTGGGAATAATCGTTTATAAACGTACGTATGCCATTTATTATCCTACCCCCCCCCCCCCACACACACACACATTCTCCCGGTCTAAATTTCAAAACTATATTTTCATATTAATCATAAATAACCGAAACGGTCGATAAAAAAATCATTCGATTACGTGTTTACGGCGTACCGAATAAGGGTAAACATTTTGAAACTTGTATTATATAAATAAGACCATTAAACGATTGTTCGAAAACGATAAATTTTACTGGAAACCTTCGTAGGCGATCGTTTAATCGTAATGAAAAAAAAAAAACAAAAAAAAAAAATGATTACCTATAAATAATAATACTGTTATTTCCCAAAAGTATAGTTTTATGTTCCGAGCAGAGTTATACCGATAAGAATCTATATATAATATATATGTATATTAAATACGTTTTGCAATCGTGTATTTTTTTTTTTTTATAAAATATTTTACGAGATAGTTGAACAAGTTTCGTTTAGCATCTTATTGTTATGATTATTATTATTAATATAATAAAATAGACATAGAGATAATTTAACTGGAACGCGGTACTTCAACGAGATAATTTTTCAATTTCCCCGCTGGTATACAAGAAAAAAAACAGATATTTTTTTTTTTTTTTTACTCCATACACGCCCGTATATATTATATTTTCACAATATCATTTTCAGTTATTCTAAATCCGTGTAGTGCGAACAAATAAAAATAAAACTCGCCGATTGTATGTTCAGGTCGGATCGTTATTATTAGTATTATTATTATTATTTATTTTGTTTTTTTTTTTTCAAACCGAAAATATTTATCGCATTGCTTTATATAATATTCGATGAAGAAAAAAAAACCGCCCATATCCATAGCCTTTCCGTAGCTACGTTATTATTATTATTTTTTTAAATTTATATATATATATAATATAATAGAAAAATAATTAATTATTAACAGAAGTTCGGAAGTTTATCGACAACAGCAATATCGATTTCAGACAATTTTCGATACCCGTCGACAATATATTATTATAAAAAATAAAATACTATACTATCCGATTAAACGAAATCCTTTCGAGTTATAATTATTTTTTTTTTTTACCACGGTGACATTGATTTTTTTTTTCTAATATATCTCCAACGATATTTGGTTTATAACAAATATTTAACAAGTTTTTGTTCACCACATATATTCGCGCATGGCCCACGCGGGAGAGATAACACGAAGTGTCCAATATTTGATCGGATACGGCAATATTGTATCCAAACTATTAAATTATTATAAAATAATATTATTATCAAGTGACAAACATAATAATTTCTATAAACTATACGGAGGGAAATGTTTGCAGACCAATCCCATCGCGTATATTTACGCTGCGAATATTTATACGGGCGTGTGTTGGATAAATTGATAATTGATAAATATTATTTTTTTTTAAATTTTTTTTTAATAAAACAATTCCCCTCCCCCCCCCCGACTGTAAACAAATACGACAATATAGAAACAAGATAAAATCATATTTAAAAGTAAACAATATTATATTAAGTATTTCACGTAATCGTTATTGACTTTGTTTCTGTATTGAATTTCTAAATATTGGCCCCATACGACACCATGAAACGCTAAATGCTAAAATGTACGTGATTACCGTGTCTATTTCGTTTTGTGTCCACAATAAATCGTAAAAACACACCTATCCTAGACTATGATATAATAGTCGTCTCGAGTCGGTTTAACACGTATTTATTTATTTATTTATTTATTTATTTTTTTTTTTTTAATCAACAAGTTTAGAGATAAACCTATACTCGCTAATGGAATTTGTTATCTGCAACGCACCGGAAAGGAAAATATCGCCAAGAGATTTAAAAGCAATACAAAACCGTAGTAGTCTAGTGCTGTGTTGAACCGTTGAGAATTAAAAAAAAAAAAAATATTTGGAATATACAATTCTAACGAGCGGAAAATCCGCGTCTTTTAATGTAAGGCGTGGAAAAATCGGAGTATTTTCCCGAACTGAAAAAATGTGTTTCCGGGGGAAACAAACACGTTTCAGTAAAACCAATACACTCTAAAATAAATGTATGTTTTCTATAATTTTCTAAACGCATTTAAAGATATTATAAGGTATACCATTTAGAGTATCCTACGATCATTATCATAATCCAATTTTCGTGATTTTTAAAGTACGTAGTTTTACATTGTACGGGTGTATAGCGTATATATTTATATTTTCTCGTTTGAGTATTGATCATTAAGGGTGTAAACGGCCGCAGCGTATTGAGTTGGGCATGATTTATTATTTTAATGCGACCGTTCAAAACTTCTCGAGTGCACTACTACGTTCGATTAACAACCGTGCGGTTCGTTTAGACCGTGTAATAATATCCGACGATATGACGGGACGAACCCATAACCGTAATTCGGGTACCGCGTTACCGCCGTTATGTTAGTACATTTTAATCTATAAAACGCGAGATTAGTAAACGGCTATTTCGAAATTTAAAAAAAAAAAAAAAAAATGTGTAATCTCGCTTACTCAGCAAAAAAAAAAAAAAAAAAAACGCTCCCCTTATATAACAATAATCGTTAATTTTGAATGTACACGTGGCGTTTTATATATCGAGATCGTGGAAAAAAAAATGAGTTCAATAAGCGTATGGTAAATGTAGGACGTCGTTGTCGGTATTAATAAAATCTCCGCATTTGTTTCGGCGTGTTATATTTTTATATATATATATATAGATTATAGAACTCTTAATTTAAAATATGTCTCCACCAAATCACACCAATCCCCATATCATAAAGCTACTATCCACCTCCATCCCAGGAAATCCTCCCAGAAAACTCAAGCGACAATGGCCCCGTGACCTTATAGAGCGAACATATTGTGAATACTTAATACCCAAGTAAATGTAAATTCACGCCGAAATACCCTCACTCGGATGGTTTCTTCCCTCAAGACACCCAAGCCATTGCATTTAATTTTTTTTTAAAAAATCACACATTATACTTAATGTATTTTTTTTCTTAGTATAGATTGTATAAAAAAAAAAAAAAAAAATATGTACTTACACATTACGTAACGCAATTGTATTTACAATAAGGGTACATCGTCGTATTGTTATTAATAAATAGCCATGGTGTACGCAACTACTGCGCCGCTTACATATATTTTGTTTTTAGTCTTTTTTCTCCTTTTTTTTTTATTTTTGTATTTTTTACTAAATTATCGACTGGCCAAGGCTGCGTAGGTTTGGGTACGTTCGAAATGTATATTTTCAAACGTCTCCGTGTGAATTAATGGCGTTCGGATTGTATATCGGTTATCATATAGCAATTTGAATTTTTATCGACATTGGCATGTAAGTAGGTAATACATACCTGGGCTATATTGATTAACATACAACTGCGTGAAAAACGAAACTCGTGCGTGCAATAAAACTGCGAAACGGCGAATATAAAATAATTCGATTAATAAATAATAATGTAAACGTAATAAATATTGTGTGGCTAACGATATATTGTCGTAAACGACGAATTTAGAGGACGTAGAGAGTAACGATTATGCAAAAACCACGACGAGACGTGGTTCGGGAGAGTATTTTAAAAAAAAAAAAAAGAAAGAAAAATGACTCAAGCGAAACGTCTCTTGTATTATATTGTTATTATTATTATTAGCACACGGTTTTTCGGGATACTTATTTTATTGCGACGGCGTTATAATATACATGAATAAAGAGAGAGAGAGAGAGAGAGAAAAAAATAAAATCCGACCAAGATATGAATACCCGAGTGGTACGATCGAACACATCGGTGAAGCGGAAAACACTATATAGGTACGAATATTATGTGTTTTGTTGGTTGTAAAATAATATTTACCTCTGCAACACGGCCAATACGGTTTGGCCTTTCAATAATAATCGCCGTTTCTGCGGTGGTTTAGACTAATGTTGGAATTATCCGGATACTGGGATATTCTAATATCCGGATACT
This sequence comes from Tuberolachnus salignus, assembly GCA_956483605.1. NCBI lineage: Eukaryota > Metazoa > Arthropoda > Insecta > Hemiptera > Aphididae > Tuberolachnus > Tuberolachnus salignus. Next base: position 22,385,795 of record OY101431.1, on the reverse strand, counting down.
GGGATATTTTAATATCCGGATAAAATTTAATTAGCATATAACGTACGTACTATTCGGTTATTTGTTGTCTGGGTCCGCCTAACCGGGGGGAACATATACCGAAAACACGCTGCAAATAACTCGCTTGATTTTAGTTTTATAGTGAAATGCATCGATTATAAAAAATAAAAGAGCGCAATATTCCGTAGGGCACGACGATGCAGTTCCCCCCCCCGCCGCCACCATTATTCCAAATGTATCGTTCAATATATATTGTTCGGAAATAACGATAATTTCAACATTTTTAAACTTTTCAATAAATTAATGTTTTTTTTTTCTATTTTAAAACCTCATCGTCTTTCCCTCCGGCACGTTTCATCACAGTATAAATATGGGGACTGATAACGAGTTTTTGCAGTGTTGTCATCGAAAAAAACGTATAAAAGGTTGTTGTATACATGATAACTGAATCCGTCAAAAGTCAAAACAATTACTTAGTTTTCGTTTTGAAATAGTAGAAGTACTAAAAAAATAAAAAGGCCATGGGGGGATTGAACACCCCCCTGATAATGGAGGGGGCCATGATTACGCCACTGGGATAGCCTAATCTAACCCACCGACCTAATACCCATCCAAGACCCACTACCCACCACCTATTTTTTCGACTACGACATTTGCCATGAGAGTCAGTCTGCACGAATCCGCAATGCTCGCGAAGTATAATAATGCGTTGGGATTATTCAAAAGTCGTTTTAAAATGTTTAATTCGTTTTTTTACGAGAATATAAAATAGATCGTAAAATCAATAATTTATATTGTTGTCGACAAATTAAATTTGTCTTTTCCTTTTTCAAATAATAGTATAAAAGCAGACGGGACGACCCGTCCGGATTAATTATGAAATAAAATCTACGTGCGCAACGCGCGTAAATATACCTACTTGACTATATTTCCTAATACGAAAACGACGGTAGAAAGGAAGTTAGGAGGTAATTGACATTTTTGTCCTGTATAAATTCTACGAACACTCGAACAATATTGTTCTGCTTTGGACTTCTTTCTCGACTCGCCCTCCCGAATTTGCATTGTTATACCCGGCGACTCCCGCAGTCGTCTAATTAATTCGACGGAGAGTTGTGTGGCCGGAATTATACACACTAAAAAAAAAAAATAATAATAAAAAAAAAAAAAACAGGCGCCGAGCACCTAAGGTGCAAACGTGCAGAGTAAAAACGGCGAAAAACGCGTTGTATGCGATGTATATAGTTAAAAAAAAAAAAAACAGTTCAACATTTTCATACATATTTTTAGATTCTGAACGGAGTGAGAAGACTCGTGGAAGAGGCGTGTCCAGGATCAAAATTCGGGACAGACCCGGTTATAAGAATAATTTTTCTAATAAACGCAATTTTTTAATGGAAATTTGTAATACATATATATTTGTTTTAAATGTAATTCGTTCATAGTCAATCGTAATATACATTTATAATAATTAAAATTTATTTTGTAAATATAATTCTTCTTATTTTCATTTCGTCAACAATCTTTGTAGGATCTTGCAATAACTCAGAACTCAACTACCCTTTCGAATGATATTAACGCTAAATTATGAAGAAGCGTTAAGAAATTATAATAGTCATAGATGTCCGTAAATGTCGTCGAAAAACTTCTTTCCGCTGATGCCGAACTAACCAATATGCGTTCAATATAACCAATCTAATTTCGCCAATAGACTTTCCCATATCGCATATCGATTTTGTAAAAATCCCTAATAATTTTTACAGCTACTGTATATATTTTTCGCTAATCGGCTTCGACTCACTACTTTATTTGAAAAATATTCATCAACTTGGTAATAATTTGTACATTTTAAAACAAAATAATCATTTAAAATTTAATACTGATATTGCAGTTAGAAAATCAGAATTGTTGTTTGACCTTCTGTGCTTTTCACTCGGTATATTATCTACCACTGTAAAATACATAACCACGCATTTTTTTGAATAGTAATATTATTACTTTTGAAGCCGTCAAGGTTTTGCCGCTTTTCGATCATTTGATAAAAAAAAAACTATTTAAATTTGAAACCGTAATTTCAGATTTTGTATAAAAAAAAAATCAGTGTAGGCCCGGGCCTATCAGACCTACCCACTGGACACGATGATGTCTTGTGGTTTTACAAATATGTTAATTAATATTTTTTCTGTAAACACTTTTTCTACCAGAAGACTTCATCCGACCTAGACTCAATCAATTAACTCGAGTTTTATTTATTTTTTTTTTTTTTTTGGCATCCCCCCTTGGCTTGTTTTCTTTGTGTATAAATAAATTATTTTCGTTCTAATAGGTAGTGCGCTAAAGCGCAAAATCAAAAAAAAAAAAAAAAGACGCATTTCGCACGGTGGGTTTACTTTGGGTCTACCTTTGCAGGACGTGTATCGGTATTGACGAAGGCACTCGCTCATTGGATAGAATACTCTTGGTGGATGTATTAAATTTGAAAGAAATGATCAATCACTTCTTTCAATAAAATCATTCTGAGCAGAGTTTCAAGTGTAATATATAGGACCATTAATGGTATTTTAAAAAAAATTATTTTACGTATTTATATTGGAATATATTGTGTATCAGAATGTTATGTGTCGACAAATTTCGAACCGTTATAAAAAAAAAAATTGTGATAACCGATTTTGGAGATTTTTTAAATATATTTAGAATAAAGTAAATTAAACCAAAAAAAAAAAAAAAAAAAATATCAAGTCTAAAAATCCAAAATTTCTCACTTTAAGACATAAACCCTGAAAAAAATCAAAATGTCTATAAATAGCCAAAAATTGAAATATATTTGTTTTCACGTCATTATATTACAAAGTTACATATTATGTGAAAACTTCATATTTCAAGAACAGTTAATACAAAGGAATAATAAAATTCGAGTTTGACGAAATAGTCTTTTTTTGGTAGTTTTTTTCTGCCGCGTTAAAAAAAAAAAAAAAATTAATAGGTATATCGAAAAATGACATCTTTAAAGTACCGACCAGACGAAATTTACTACCGGCAACAGTACAAGAGTCGTATAGACCGGACGAAGTCTTCTGGTCGAAAAAATGTTGACAGAAAAAATAAATTAACACCACAAGACCGGTGGGGGCGGGGGAGCTCCGCTCAGAGTGTAAAAAAAGGACACCAGAAAATGGTCGAAATTCGGTGCGAGATTTCCGGCAGAATCGTTGTTCGCAGTCCGATTGTCGTCGGCGGGTGGACGGGTGTGGCCAAACAACAGACATCGTAGTACGAAAAACCTGTAGTGCAACAATAATCCTCGTTCGGAGAAAATAAAAAAAAAAAACAGAAAAAAAAATGATCAAATTTCGGATTCGAGCCCGAGCCTTAAACAGCCTCGGTTATTGTGCGTTCTGGCCGGCGCACATTCACACGCACAGGTACCACTGCAGTTCGAATGCACTCTCTTTGTGACGGTGCACGCGGGATGCCCTCCAGCTGTTCGAGTCTAATCGCCGTCGACGGGCTCGACAATAATATTTCTATAACGACCGAAATGCCGTTGCGTGAAGAACGCGCCCTATTATATAGTTTAGTTTTATTGTTATTATTATTTTTTATTTATTTTTTTTTTATTTATTTTTTTATTATTATTATTATTCCCCCTCGTCAACAACAGGTGTTTCTACCGCCGTACAGCGGCGCGTAGTAAAACGTTCGTATTGTATACGCAGACACCGATGCCGACGAGACGGTATTACAATATTATTTCAAATAAAATCTCCTACCTACTATATTTATATACGAAATGTTAAGACGATGAAAATACACCGAAAAAAAAAAAAAATAATAATAACAATAATGTTTTATTGCCCGTAGTAGAAAATATTAAAATACCCAAACTACTCGTATATTTTACTTTTGGTTAATATTCAAGGTTACTAGCTATACAGCGATTTGCATCCTTTGCGTTTACAGAATTATTTAAACAGTAGACAATTTTAAAATAAAAATATATTTTATTTTCTAGATAAATTCCACTTCTCATCTTATCTGCGTCATCTTAATCTGTTAGCTAGACGATTTTGGAGCAATTGTTCTTATATATCTTTATGCACTATTACATATTTTTTAAAAAAAAAAAACCATCGACATATTGCATTTGAAAAATTAAGTATTGCACTAAACAATTGCCCAAATAGTTCGTTATAAAATTGTATTCGGATTTGATTTTACTGTACAGTACCTACTTACTATACGTATACATTTGAATAAAATATAAGAAAGTAATCGTTTGGCGTTATTATTGCATAAATTAAAAAAAAAAAAAAAAAAAAAAAAACAATAATCGTTTCAACAAAAATAAATCAAATATTTTAATAATTAAAATTGTTCAATACGTAAAAAATGAACGTGAAAAGAAAAACAATGAAAAATAATAACAACAACGTTATTGCTGTAAAAATGAAAATATACACAAAAAAAAAATTACAAAATATTACATTATAATTGTATCGCTTTTGACTCGTGTAACAAATTGAAAACTTACCAGAGTAATAACATCAACCAGTAGTAAAAATATTAAGTACAAGTCCAAATATATTATGTACGACAAAAAAACCAGCGGTATCATAAGTTATAACAAGGGTTTGGGATTTACAGCAATTGCATACTTTTATTATTTATTGTAAAATATAGCCGGGTTCGAAATAAATTCATTTTTGGTTATCAAAATATCAAATACGTTAATGTTCATGTTTTTGCATATTTGCATAGGTTTTGCAGTAAAGTGCGTATTTTTCAGTTTTTGTGCTTTTTATTGCACATTTTGACAGATTCTTCAAATTTTAACGGATCTAAAAGAAACTAAGAAAAGCAGATAATATTAATGCAATTATATTTTTTTTGTTATCTACAACTGGTAGATCGTTACAATTTTCGTGTAGCTAAGGAAGATACTTATTTCAAGGAATTATACAGATTTCTTCAAAATTTAAAAGTAAAATGTTCGTATTTTGTATTTGTTTTATTTTAATGTAATTTTTAATACTAATACCAACTTGAATAATAATTATTAATTAATAAATATTTTAAACGCATATCTGTGTAGATCTGTATGCTTATTCTACAGGATTTTAGTGCATATTTTAGAGTTTATTATCATGTTTTAAATAGCCATAAGTCCCGAACACTGGTTACAACAGTAGTTTAATCAATGTATAAATTGGATAGGTACCGTTAAGACGGTCGAAGAGCGATTGTTTTTCACGTAATATTATATTATAATTATATAACCGAACTCGTTTTGAAATATATTATTTTTTTATCATTATCATTATTACCATTTCTTTTTCATCGCGACTTTTTTTTTATTTAGCGACGAAGCCGTAGAATTGTAATTACTTTTTAACTAGAGTAAACATTCCAACTATTTTTTTGTTCTCGTTTTGTTAAGTCGAGAATATTTTTATTGTTTTAATACGTTTTCCATACAACTTTGTTGCAAAAAAAAAAAAATAATATGTATTTCGTATTGTTTTTAATTAACTAGCTAGACAAATATTACGCAATATACTGAACATAATAATATTATGCATGTTTACACGAAAAATGCATACGCCTATCATATGTGTACTAAACAAAACATTTTTTTCTTCCTCAGTATATGATTATTCTAATGCGATGCGATTGTAAAATATACATTAGGGTAAAGAGTACTTACTATACAAACAGATAGTGTAACCTAATCTATTTATTAAAACCGAAAATAATTATTAATATTAACCGCAGTTGAATGCGTGCGATATTTATGAAATGGATATTGTAAAATAACGAATTTGTTTTTGTTACGCTAACGTATTAACGAATTGCCCAGGTAAATTATTAATTAACCGTTTAAATATTGTGATTGCGAAAAATGTAAAACTTGACCCGGTTGTTTTGTTAGCAACGTCCTAGTTGCCGTATTTCATTTCAATACGATATGATTTGAAACAAAGGAACAAAACGCAATTCGTTTAATGGACGTGAAAATACAAAATGTGACATGTTGTTGGTTATTGTGATACCCAGGCCAAAGTTGAGCTATTATTCGGCAGTGACTATACAAACAAGTCGCACCTGTACTCGTTATATTGGAAACAGCTAAAAGTAGTCCGAGATAAATGTTACTTATAAACCAGACTAGAGATAGGATATTTTATGTTAGTCAATGTCGACTTTTATTATTAATAAAAAAACAAAAATTGGGTGATATTTGTTTAGGACAACAGAGTTTTTAATAGAAAAAAAATAAATAAAAATATGTTAAAATTTCCATTGGTCGCTATACTTATATAATGTAAAGTAACGACCTTAACAATATTCAAATCGTATTCTTAAAATATTTCTAAAAGGTTGTTACCATAGGCGCAAATATAGTTGGGGAAGGCTTGGGGGGGTGACTGAGTCCCCCTGAGATTTACGCAAGTATTCCGCTGTTACGACAAAATGATAAATATCATGAATTCATGTTTAATAATACGATATGCAAAAATAAAAAATACAAAATATGTATTAAGTCATTAAATTTATAGATAGGTATCTGGCGAAGGATTTTTGAAGGAAAAAAAGTACGTCATCCGGTCGGTACATTGCGCCACCGTGTTTTATATTATATTGTACAGCGGGTAGTTAAAATTCAAAAATATTCCAGGGTCCATTTTTATGTGTAATACGAAATTCATTATGTGTGTGTGTCTCAATTTTTTATGGTATACGAAATATGAACTCGAATCGATAACGATAATACAATTATTATTATGAGAGAAAATAGCGTACTACCGGACTTTGTACGTAAAATAAATAAAATAACAATATTCGTATTATTTTTAAATAATTTTACGAAAATGACTCGGCATTGTTATTCGCAATATTTTCTCAAAAGTATCCGTACGTATTATTTGTACTCGGAGACGCGTTTAATATTACGCACAATTATACCCGATATACCCGAGTGCGTAATACGGAAAACGACGAAAAAAAAAAAAAAAAAATTAAAAAAAATAATAATAATAATAAACGCGTTCAAAACACGGTGCGGCGATACCCGTGGAACCACACTGCGCACACGTGAAACAGATTAAAAACAGACGGGGCTACGACAACGTCTTTTTTATTTATTTTTTTTTTCTGTCTATAGTTTTTTCTCTTTATTTTTTATTTTTTTTTTTTTCCTTTTCGACCGCGGTACAATTTCAACGGTAACCGAACGGCCGAATAACCGGCCACCCGTCCTGCAGATGCGCTCGGGATGACGGTATAGGAGACTGCAAGGTGACGGTGCAGGCGTGCAACGTGATGATAATAATTTAAACCGTACGACAGAATGAATACGCGTGTGTGTATTTACGTATATATATATATAAAATAAAAATAAAAAAATATTTTGTTTGTTCGTCTACATGGGTTTTTCGTGGTTTCGTTTCGTGACTCCGGGCGACGGCTCCCCGCGTAAGCATATAAAACCCGAGGTACGATAATCTTACGGTAGGAATAAAAAAATACATACAATAATAATAATCAGTATTATTACTGATAATAATAATAATAATAATAATAATAATAAAAAAAATACATTAACGACCGAACTCTTTCCCCAACGTTCGGCGCGCACGCACGCAAACCACACACGGTCGCACGGTATAAAATACTAAAATACTCGTCGTGTACGGATATATTGTATACGTTATTTTCCAACAAGGTTACGGTGTCTTTGTTTCGCGTCCGAGTAAAAAATGACCAAGTTACCAACACTGCCGTGGTTGAAATCGAGAGAAGAAAAATTAATATTAAAAAAAAAAAAATAAAGAACACGTATAATAATATTATCGAAAAATGTGTTGGCACGATCAAATTTTGGCTCGCGGTTTTGAATAACTTTGAATAATTTTAACAAAAAATAATATTGATAATTTAGTTGTAAAATGTACCGTATATCGTTATTTGTACGAAGCGAATTACACGAATACAACAATAAATTATACAAAAACGATGAATTAACAAGTTTACAATATTTTAAAAAGCATCACAGTGTAAAGTTTACACAAAGTAATAAACTCATAATGGCGTACGATAACGCAACAGAGGCATATCAATTTTATGGATATGCAAACGTTTGTAAATGTAAAACGATATTATTATTGTTAAACATCTATAGATAGAATTCTTATCACTTGTATTGATATTATCAAATCGGTTAATGTGTTAATGTATGTCACCGTTGTTGTGCTCGTTTTTTCGTAAATAAAATTATTGTCGTAATAAATGTATTAAATTGGTATTCGGAAACGAACGCCTTGCCGGCAACATTTACGACTTCTACCCTGGATGAAAACCGTTTCAAAAAAAAAAAAAAAAAGAAAAAAAATCCTAATTTATTAGCCTCATCAATCACTTGCTGTAAATTTCTTCTTTTTTTTTTTTCTGTAACATATGGGTCCCGAAAAAAATAAAATACATACGTATATAATAGAATGAACTCTAGAACGATATAGGAATACGTAGCTGTACTTCTACAGAATATGTAAATTCAAATAACAACGTACCTACGTTACAATTTAACCTTTTAACGCATTGTTCACAGGTATAAAAAAAAAACACACACATAATAGTATAACCAATATTACGCTATGAATCGAAAAAGTACAAAAAAAAAAAATCCCTTGCGCGGAGTTGAGAAATAAAAAGTGCGTCTTACCGCAATAGATGATTTTAAAATCATTTTTTTTTTTTTTTGTAATCGAATATTAACTGGAGAAAACCGATAATGGCTATGTATAATATTGTTGAAAATGAGATTATTTTCGGTATTTCGGAATTCAATTTTTTTTTCTTCAAAAACTTAGCCGCCCTGTGAGTTTTAACGCCTTTACGCGACACCATAATCTCTCTAGATGGTTTGCAGGCAAATTCTCATGGTACCAAACCTAATGTAAAATGTTTAAAATTTTAACCAAGGTCGTACCTTCTGCCTAGTGTCTGAAATGCAGAATAGTAAAGGCAATAAATCTCTAAACTATTAAAAAACTGTTTTTTTTTAAACTACAATAGGACCGAAATTATTTGTGTCTTATGAATTTGCCTTTGTTACGAGACTGGAATTTTACAAAACCATACTCGTGCTCCTGCTGATACTGAAATTATTATAAGAAGTTCTAATAAAGAAAGACCACACAAAAAAACAAATTTGAGATAAAATATAGTTTATAAATAATCAAATTTAAAAATATGACAATCTTGTGATATCCAGATTTCAATATATACAAGCACTAGCCAACAAATTTAAGCCTACTAAATAATATTATTTATATACTTTATATATATCATTTTTAATTTGACTTTATATTTTACTTGTAACAATATATGACTATAAAATTATTTCGATGTACGATTAAATTATTATTTTTCACAATTTGTATGACCAATGTATTTTTAAGAAATAAATGTTGAAGGGGCCAATTTAATAAGTAAAACTATGGATTACTTAAGTTTGGAAGCCGATTCCATAACCCCGACGTAAACTGCGCCCCGTTTCTTATCATCAGTGGCGTGAGTACCACCAAAGAGGCGGTTGCCACGGGGCGTCAACATTTTTGGGACTTATATATAATATTTGATAGGGGCGCTTGTGGTTGTTAAGTATTTGGTAAATAAATTATGGTTAAAATTGAATCAATGCATGTGAAACAGGCCTAATAGCTAGTCGTTCGCGTCAATTTATCAATTGACTACGGTTTATATGTCGACCGCAGCGACAAACTGAAAAAGCTGTAAATATGCTGAAAGAGCGCAGTCATTAAATTTCCATGCCCTTAATAATTAATGTTTTCGCCGGAGAAAAAGCGAGAAACAAAAAAAATGTTTGATTAGTTGGTTATTTATTTTTTTTTTTTTTATTATTATAATGTAATTTGTTTTATTATTTAATTATTATTAATATTTTGCAAATATAATGTTTAGTGTTAAATATAAAGAGAAAAAGTGTTCATTTTTTCAAAAAAAAAAAAAAATGTACCCGTGTGCTAGAAATTTATGATTAAAACGACATTTTTAGTGTAATATAATGTAACTATTTTTTTTTTTTTTTTTCAAAAAAAATTACACAATTACTCAGTCAAAAAATATGATCACACAGCATTGTTTCAACGACAAATTTTTTATTTTATATTCTAATAATAATATTATTTTTTTTTTTTTTTTGCCTCGGGGCGCTTTAATCATGCTTATCGTCCATATTTTATTTACTGTCGTAGGGACAGTGGCACTGGCCGAGGGGTTGGACTGTGCTTATATAAAATTAATATGTGAATATTGATATTACCATAACCAATAACGTATGGTCATATTTATTTAGAGATATTATCTAGTACTTCACTAATGCTATTTGTATATCATAATGTATATTTTTTATTATTATTAATACTATCGATGTGTATTTTGAGTTCAAAGTATTAGTAACAAATGCGGGACGGCGGACAAATATAGATTGGTTTTGGCCCTCTGACTTGTAAAATATTTCTCGTATTAAACAGTTGGGGTTGGTTGGTTGTTTTTTTTTTTTTTTTTGTTTCGCTAAAAGACGAGAAATAATATTATTTTTTCGAGAATATTCGACGGTAGCGTTTTCTTTTACTCGAGATACTTTGGTTAGCGTTGCCGCCGGACTAATCATTGGGTTTCTATGATTTTTCTATGTAAATAGTGAGTAAAAGACGAGCTTTATTAAATATATAATGAAAAAAAAAAAAAATAACGACCGGCTTGCAGAATTAATATCACGCGACAAATGAATACCGTCGTTGTAATAATATCGTTCTGGCCGGGTGAGGGTAGAATTCATTGTCGTTTCAAATATTCGTTTCTGCGTATCCGCTGCCCCGCGAGGGTTTCGATTTTTCGAGAAAATTTTTTTATCATTTATTACCTAACCCCGCAAAGACCATGAACGTCTCCGATGTCGTCTCCGACAAATAATATATACGACCACCAACGATCGCACAACAGCGGTTATTAATAATAATAATAATAATACTATTGTGGCGAAGAGTTGGAAGTGTACAATATGGATCGCGGGTACGAAGTGTGTGTTTTGGTAAAACTCGAAATAACGACGACGACGACTACGACGACGATGAACACTCGGTTTTGATGCGCAGCGGATACGTATACGAGACTCTGTGCAAAATAATATTAATATTGCTATTATACCGCCCACGTCGTCGTCGTCGTCACTACTGTATACAATAATAACAATTATAATATGACGACGTATAATAATATTATATTGCACGGGTTTGTCACGACCGACGTTGCTTTTTATACAGGTAATAGTCAGTGGCGTATACGTATACATATACGTATACCTTACCGAATATCGACAATCCGGATTATTGGGTTCCGACATCATCCGGCGTTCGTTGTAAATCCGGATTTATCGTCACCATCGTTTTTGGTTTTTTATTGTTTTCCGACGCCATTCAATCGAATTGCGCGACAGCGTTTAATGACAAACGTAACACAATTTCGCTTAGCACAGTTGCTTATACGATTCATTAAATCGTAACAAAAATAAATAAATGGGTACAATGAGTTTGTTCCATTTGGTAACTTACTGTACCGTCTTGTATTACAATGCTATGTCCAGAGTTTGTATCCACTTCAGTGCTGCCGGAGTTGCATTTACGATTTCTTTCGTTGTGCCCGCGAATTTTTGTAATGGACAGTCGTAGATAATGCGCGCCTCGGTGCTCTGTGATTAGGGGAGTCGCGTCGCAAGCTGCCTTGCGAGATAATCCCCATATGAACATAGTCACGTTGCAACGTGAGTGGTCAGTCCTTGTGCGATTAATTATTAGCCAATATTTTCTTTTTAAATTAAAACCCGGCGGAGTATTCGACGGATCCACGATATCCTGTCTATTAATTTGCACATTGTTTAGACCATTCTTGTCGCTACTCCTCCTTAACGCTTAACGTCGGTCTCTATCAATTACTGACCGTGTAAGTCAGTTTCCGTGATTTAAAACGATTTGGATGAGGTGGAGGAGGATCTTTAAATATATCGTGAATGGGCAGATTTTGAGAGTAGTTTATGGGGTTTAGTTTTTCACATAACCATACGATAAGCAGCTTCTTTCCGTCTTAGATTGGGAGGGGCGATATTACAGAGAGTATACAGCCATGGGATCTACGTACATTTGAGGGAACCTGATATTATTCGCATCCTCTCATTTAGGTGTACATCAATTTTCTTAGTATGAGCGCTATTTTGCCAAACGGGGGCGCAATCACATCATTAATTAATGTATATAGATGTGAGGTGGGAAGGTCACCGCCAGAAATTTATTTCTAGACCAATAAAATGTTATAATTAAACCCAATACTTATAAATGAACTTGTTTAAGAAAAATTAATTTATATCATAGGTGTAATAAATAGAAAAAAAATGTTTAGACGATTGAAAGCAGTTTCGATTCTGTAAAAATGTCCGGTAACCACTTTACTGGGTTTTGATGAAACCCAATTACTGACGATTAAATACAACAATAATAAAAAAAAATTTCATAAATTTGAAATATTAAAACAGATTTCTGACGATATTACAAAAACACGAAAACAATTTTTAAAACAATAACTACCGCGGAAATCCTGTGTGGAACCCACTATGACTTTTCAAGTGCCTTTAATAGGAACACTGAAGCGGCTGTTATAGAGTACACGTAGATGCCATTTTTTTTGTTTTTTTAAACACACTGAGAATATTTTCTATGTACGTCACTTTTAGTAGTACGGATCGCGAAACGGCAAACGACAAAACGAGAGACCAGTAAAATACATATAAATACATATTATGGTACACTGCAGGTATTCCGATTATTTTAAGAATTCCCAGAGATGTTCTAACAATTTATATTATCTACGTTTACATAATAATGTTAAAACAACAATAACTAGAACAAAGAGTATACCATAGTTATACCTACATAACCTACCTAGTTAAAACACTGCAGACGCTCCCCCCGCTTCTCCCCACCACCCGTTCGTACCGCCGGAATATAATAATTATAATATTATACTCGGATATTTTTTTTAATACTTATACGGGTATCTGGTATACGTATATATATATATATATATATATATGTAATTTTTTTTTTTTAAATTAACGTTTGTAGTACTATTATAGGTAGACTAACATTATGTATAATAATAATAACAATAATAATACTAATACCCGGACGTCCGTGCGGTCGTGTTTAAGGTTATTTCTTCCTTATTTTAAAAAAAAAAATTTTTTTACGGTTTTTCGAAGGTATACAAACACTATATCCGATGGAATTGTAATTATGATTAGTGGGTATTTTTAGATTTCCGCCTGGGGCTCGTCACTTACTTTGAACTATAATATTCAGCTCGTCTTTGAATATTCCGTGTATCCCAATTGTACTAGAAATATTTAAAAAAAAAAATATCGTGTTGCGCATATATAAAACGAATTATTATCATACGACCATGTATGATATTTATATTTTATATTTCATATTTATATATGAACGCATTCGTTCGTGATTCAAGTGCTATCCTATATGTATGGAAACGCAGCAGCTGCGGAAGGAATGTCGACGGCTGCAATCGGCATATTGACAACATATACAAAAAAAAAAAACTATTTGATAAAATTTGATACGATTTAAAGCCAATGTATATAGGCATATTTGTTTTTAATAAAATAAAATCGGTGAAGTAAAAAAAAATGCCGGTAAATCGCATGCTAATGCGGTTAACAATACCCAATAATATACAGTAAACTCTATGGGTTGAATCTCTATGGGAACATGAAAATGTTCGAGATATAATATAAATTTCGTGTTTTATTAAAAAAATGAATAATTTAAAATAATTTAAACAATTAAATACTATATCAATTATTTTCTAGAATTTTTTTTTTTTTTTATCTCCAGTTATTTTTTGGGTTCTTATTCATTGTTCCTGATTTTAGTATTTTCGTTGGTTTCTGATAAAAATCTGTCCATATTCGGTTAGGTGCACATTGTTGTTCATTTCCACATTTAAAACTTAAAAGCCTACTCACTAATTACAATGACGATGTCCTAAAAGAGTTTTTAAAGATCCGTAAATATTTTATTTCTTTACAACACCTGGACTTCGTTGCTTTACCAATGACAAATAGTTTTAGTTTTTAATCCCCAAACATAATTATGTAATGCGTAATAACGAAAAATACCATTCATTTTTCATATCGAGTTTCGAGAGCAAAACGCTATTGAGTACATTGATAGTTTCATGGGGATTACAATGTAGTTCGAGAAAGCCAGATGATAAGAATCTACTGTAGTTTCATATGGTTTTAAATTCCATTATAATAAAGGTATAATTCGTTTCGAAATGCGCGTTATTGATATTTCAATATCATAATATTTTGCATTATTTATAAATTATTTCACACATATTTTTTTCATTTTTTCTTTTTCATGGATATCCATGTATCTATTATCTATGTTAATAACTCAGGCCCGGATTTTTATGCAAATAATATTGTACAATATGCACATATTTATGCATACAAAAATTCAAAAATATGCAAAGTAATATTCTTTGTTGTGAGATAAAAATTTAGAAAAAAAAAAAATACAATAAAAATATCAAATAATAATCTAATATTAACGATATAAATGCAAAATTAATATTAATTATTGGAACGCGAACCAACACGAAGTTACAAAATGTGTTTTTAGATTTTCGAATTGAAAACTTCTTTTTACGTCGCAAGACACTGTAGGCGCGTATTTAAAACAAGAAATATCTTCAGGAGGTCAACTCTACAATGCTTTCAGTATCGTTACTTATTTCTTCGTTTAATATTCCACAAATTAATTTAGTTTGAGATTACACTGGATTTTTTGACAATACTTGCGAAAGTTTAGCAAATTCTTTGCCTATTCCTCCTTCACAACTCATTTTCAACATTTTGAACCAACGCGGGACTCTCTCTGCGATTACCGCCCGATTTCTCTAATTATATGATGGATTCTGTAATGCATTGAAAATTACTGCAAGTTAAATTTTTATTGAATGATCTTTTAATAACTCTTGAACCTTTTGAATAGATCTTGTATCATTTTCATTAAACGTATTGAAAACTTCTTTGACTTTATCAAAATTTGTTATGCTCAAATTTCACGTTTTCATAGGAAATACTGGGTTTTAAATACTCTTTTTAATGAATATTGTAAAATATGCAACAATTCTGCAACTTGCACAGAAATATGCAATTTATATGCATTTTCATTAAAATATGCAAAAATACGAAGAAAAAAAAATTAACCGTAGAACCTACACAATACGAAACGTCGACATTTTTAATTAATATTATTCTAGGTGAATTGTAGTAGAATATGCATCTTAGGTATAATCGGTTGTCAGTGATGTAAAACGTCGTTATGTTTTACATTTGTATCCATCGTTTAGTAAGAACCAAGAAGAACTAAGTAGTCACGGCACAGTAACAAGGAAATTAAATTAGGTTTTGATTATGATAGCATAATCCAACAAATTTTACAGAACAGAAATCAGATAATCGGTACAAAAACTTGTCGATTTAATAATAACCTTGTTTTTGATGACTTTTTATTAAATGTACAAAACAGTTTTAAATTTTCACCGGCTATCGGTTATGTTAGCTGGTTAGCTGTGCAGTTGCATGCAATAACCCGGCATTGTTATCTGTTGTATTTATGTCGCATTAGTGTTGGCCTTCTTTTGGTATTTTCAACCGTCGTCGCTCGTTTCCCTCAGCGTCTACTCCATTTTTTCCATTATATTTATAAGTTAGAATATTATAGTGCGTATTTCAGTACTTGAGGTGCTATAAAATTCGAGCCCTGATAATACGATTTGGCGGTAGCAATGAGGGGGGGGGGGGGTAAGGGGGATTTGCTCTTCCCCTTACCCTCCGCCAAACGCCGCGGTTATAATATGCACTTTAGCGGGGATTTTTGCTCGTGTCGTTTCACTGCGCTCCCCCCGCCGCCCGAGCGCAGTTGCTGAACCGGTCGTAAACATCTGGTATCCGTATACGTTTGTATTTCTATAGCGTACAAAAAAACCTACACAATAATTCAATATTGCGCGTACGGGCAAACGCGTACACACCTACCCGGTTGCCGGGTTATTGTAAACAGTTTCGGCCCGTCAACCCTCGACGAGAATAAAATTTAAAAAAAAAAAAAAAAAAAAAACCAATTTCTAGAATCCGACTACACCCCCGGGGGAGGAGGAGGGGGGGTGAGTGTATTGTATGCGTACCCGAAATAATATACACCGGGGGCCGTCCGCGGTTCCCGCCGTCGCGGCCCGGCGTTTCTGCCGACGCACACCGCGGCCTTATACCCGGCGGAATAACAAAATATACCGCGTTCCACGCCCCAGGTGTTGTTGTTGTGGCGGCGGGCTACGTACAGCCGGAGTACCTGGAAATACCTGTAGCCTGTAGGACCGTCCACGGAACCATCCGAGACGTACGACTGGGCGGGGAAGGGTTAGCTCCACCATCCACACACACACACACCGAACAGCTGGTTCATACGAACGCGTATACGCGTATTGTCGCTGGTACACGCGGCCGGCAGTAAAAATACCTGCTATAATAATATTGTCTACTATGCGCGCACAATACGTACGCGGTGTATGTACCGCACACGCACAATATAATATAATATTATACTCGTTCGCGCACGAACAGTCACCCTTCATTTAAAAAAAAAAAAAACATAATGCGTTTTTATAGGACGTAAAACGCTAGACGCTGTGTATGGATACAAAAAAAAAAAAAAAAAAAATTTTAAAAATTACATTCCATATTCTATATATGTAGGTATATAATCGTATATATATATATATAGGCACAATGCGGTTTGTGTATACGTTCGTGGGTATTATGCGCGCGTATGTAAAACATATTAATATTGATTGTAACACACGTGTTGTAAAAATGCCAAACCAGTCGGATAACACCGGGCATTTCGGCTCGGGGGTCGTTATATTATTATTACCATTATCTCTGTTGTCGATTAACGGTATTGCCGGGCGTGTCAAATGTAGGAACAAATTCGGTGTGAATAATGCCGTGGAAAAAATAGAAATCGCACGTTGTCTTCGCGTTCGACATTATCGCGCCGACTTTGACCGGTCGCCCGTCGCCCGTCGTCCGGACCTCGCCGTTCCGCGGTTTGACGTTTCGCCGACCGTTCGTACTGAAACCACCACCGACCACCGGTGGTCGGCCGGTCACAATTTTATTTTGAAATTCTCCACGACCATTCGACGGAATTAACGCGGAACAGTCTTCGCACATGCTGTATAACGGTGTGAACGCTTCTTTGACTGATATTCGCATTTGTTCTGGAAACATTTCAACGGATAATCGCCGATTACGAGACAATTTTTGTAAGTCGGAGGGGGGGGGAGGCGTCCTTCTCTTGAATCGTCTTCCTGTAGACTCGCGACCCGGTTAAAAACCGCTAATGCCGTTCAAAACTCGTGTTGCTACTCAAACTAACGTATCACCACCATACGCGGTTTTCATCATTTGAAATGTTCGCGTAGCGCATTTATTTTAATTAAAACAAATTGTACAGCTCTTTGTTCCGTTGTAAAATTCGTGACACAATATTATAAACACGTGTGCACTTCAAACCGGCGCAGATGATTACCAAACTAATTTATCGTTATTGCACTTAAACAGTCGCTACCGAATGCAGTGGGTCATAGAAAACGCAATACATAGATATTAAAACATTACCGGTCCAGAAACATTTTGAATATATTGTGTATTATTGTTATTGTTATTACTGTTATTATTATCATAGTCATTATCTATTATCGAATACGGCTGATAATTAGATTATCGTCTCGCCGAGATCGTTCTAACGAATCGCGGATATCCGCGCTCCGAGCCCGAGTTTCGTCACATTACTGTCATTGTCGTCGGGCGATTAAAACGCGGGAGTGGCCTCTGCGGAAACGAGACACCGGATGAGGACGTGAATACGTCCCGTAATACAAGATACGGGAATAACGAGCGAGAACGGATCGAGATTTTAGTATAGGGAGAGTAGAAAACCGGCACAAACCGCCGGAAAACGGCCGTACTTGACGCATACTTTTCGGGCCGTCTCTAAAGAAAAATTCATAGGGCAAACCACCGATTGACCGTTTTGTGTACACCGGATTCCGGAACACCGTGAATTTGGCCAACGATTACCGCGATCACCAAACATTTGTACACTGATTCGGTTAGTGATTTACCCTGTGGAAAAATCAATATGCCAAGGACACCAAAGCAACTGGATAAACAAAATCGCAGTCAACAAAATATGGGTAATATTATAGGGGGGAAGTAGGGGACAACGCCGCCGGGCAGAACAGCTAGTATTATATTATCACGCGGTTTTAGCTACTTCAAGGTCATAGGTAAAAATCTACTAAAACAGTAAACGGTTACGACTATGGCGACGGCGGGTGTGCAAAATGCGAAAATCTCGCGTGGGCATTACGCAAAGAGTAGCCAGTTATATGGCAGCGTATTCCGACATTTATACCGACATGTATGGATAATATTTAAATTCGAAAAGAAAACGCGGCGTGACACGGCGGAACGGAATTATGGTAGGTGTGTATATAATACAGCATCGGCGATTTCCCATATTGTAGTAACGATAATAACCGAATCACCCCCTCCCCCACCGAACACTATAGAAATCGCGTAATTTTCTTAAATAAAAAATATTAATAATAAACCGATTCTTATACGAAACCGTTCAATTCGCCCGTTCGCGTTCTGCTCGTGAACTTCCGCGGCTTAATAATTTTTCTTTTTAATCCGAAAACATTTCTAAGGACGTTCGTGATGGCTGTTGACGGGCTCAAACCACTCGGCCAAGTCGAGCGATATTATAATATGGTTATCCGGCCGCCGCTATTATTCGCCGTAAAACGTTATGGTTTGGCTTGTCGAAAAGAAAACTACCGACAATTTTAATAAAACACACTCAAAAACATCCTTTACATACTTCTACAACCCGTATATAATTAAATTATTTCAACTTTTCGCTAACAAACAACTGCTCTACTCAACACGGTATACAATAGGGTGGCCCGGATTTTTTCCTTTCCGTTTATTTTTTTTTTTTTTCCTCTTCTCGTGGTATTATGTGTTTGGCTGGGTAAGAAAAGGTTTCTAGATCTTTAAAACGACCCCTAGAGGTCCCGAGCACCGAATTTATCAAGAAATATATGTTTTGTTAGTTTATATTTGTTTACAGTCTAAATACTCATTTCTCAACAACAACAAAAACACAAACAATCAAAAACAATTAGCACAAACGAAGAAATTAATTTTGAAATGTGGTCAATTCGAAAATTCGATATTTTACAATTAAAATGTTTTAGGTACCTATTCGAAATCAAATATGATTCGTTTAAACAATACCGCGTCAGTGTACAAAATAAAACTAAAAATACGATTTTTTTTTCATTTACAACAAACATACATGATTATTAAATGAAAATCGTATGACTCTGTCGTCAAAGTCCAAAGAATCGTGTAATGATAATAATAATGGGTGTTGGACGAACATCTATAGGTGGATGGTAGGAGGGGGGGACATCCGAAAAGACTATAAGTTCGACGAGCGTCCGTGTAGAAGAGCCGCCGCCGGTGACCTCGAGGCGGAAAACGAAAGAGAAAACAAGATGGTGCGACTCGGTTACAGCTATAGGTTTTTTATATATAGATATATATAAAAAAATAGCCGATATACAGTGTGTGTAGAAAGTTTGAAGACAATAATTATTAACAATTTGTTAAAAATTTGTTGGAGACGACGACGACGGCGGCCGAGGCGTATATAAATACGATTACAACTTGAACAACGTTTACGTATTTGATTAAATTCGAAACGGTTAAAAACCGTGTTTTTCGATTATTTCTCGCGTCGCCGCACAAACGGCCGATTGCTCTATATTGCCATATGCCAATTACGGGAAATTTAAAACGGTTTTTCAAATAACATATGTCTGTGCGCCACTGAATTCGTATTGCATACGCTCGTTTTCGAAAATTTCGGGTGTGCGTACTATTTATTACTTATCAACACGAGTTGTGTTGTGCACATTTGCCGGTTCATTGGGTTGTCAGGGGGTTAGGGGTTAACGGTTCCTCCCGGCCCGCCGCACGAGATTCGTTGTTCGGTCATATTTTACAAATGGTTTACGTATCACCTACAGCAATGGCGGCTGTGTACATACACTAATTGCAAATAATCATATTCGTAATTAGCGGCGAGTATAAACCGATATTTTTTTTTTTTTTTTTTTTGGGGGGGGGGAAACCGTGGATAACGTCCACGGATCACGGGCGAACCGTTTAGAATATTCGGTTTTTTTTTTTTCAACCGGAATAACCGGTGAACACCGGTATTACCATTGTGGGCTCGCGGTTTTCTATTTTGAAAATCGGCCCGCCCGCCACCGGATTTCGGTGATACCGCTGATTTAATATCGTTAACGCGACAATTTAAAAATTGACGACGAATAACGAAAATTAACGTTCTTACGATATTTGACATCGTGGTTTTGTTTTTTTTTTTTTTATTTTTTTTTATCCGAGGAACCGATCGAACAATATTCTAGCCCGGCCGTGGCGGTGTCGCGTCTCGCGTAATCCGCGCGCCCGTTTCGTGTCACGGCTTGTCGACGACCGGGGGGGGGGGGGACCTCGCTCGAGGCATTCGTCGGAATAATATTATAAAAATAATAATACGGAGGAATCGTCTCGGCGCGATAGCTGATAGCCGCAGCGTTATTACTATAATACGACGTGGTCGCCGTCCGGTATAATCGTCATTCCTATATTATATATTATCTATACGTACGTAGGTATATATACCTATACGCGTGCACGCCACCGAACACCCTGCCCCGCCGTCACTGGCGTGTTATTGTAAGAGAAGTGCCTCCTATACGCGTTAGATAGGAAAAAAAAAAAAAAAAAAAAAAAAAACTATATATGTAGAGAGAGAGACATAGAAAAAAAAAAAACCCGAGAGGAAAAAATAAAATAAATAGGCGCAGCGCCGCTGCGGCCGTGTTCGTGTTCGTTGGCGCACACGTCGTTTGTATACAGGGTGTACCGGTACAATCGGTTGGCATAGGCGTTTCGGGTTATATATTGTGCAGGCGGTCGTTTTATTGCGCACCGGTCCCGCAATGGTCCCGATACGAAAAACCATTTTGTTTTTCACGACGATTATGTTCGCCATTTTGTATACCGGATCGGAATTTGCACCGTCGCGTACAATTTTTATACGCAGTTTCGTTTGTTTTTTTTTGTTTTTGTTTTTTATAGCGATCGCGGGTGCGTTGTCGAACCAGACGCCGCCGCCGCCGCCGCCGCCGCCGCGCGGCCAAAACGACATTTTTGACACGTGCACGCCGCACAGGGGTTACCGAAGGTCGACGACGAATGACAATGGGTAACAATTAATATTCCGGTGTTACTTAGATAAATTATGTAATAACAATAATGTTACGTATAATCGGCGAATTAACAATATATCGTATCCACGACAAATATTTTACTTACCGTTTTATATTCATTTTCCGCCCGAACGACTTTTGATGCTTACACAACGCAGCAAATACGAATAACACGCTGAAAAATAAATATTAATACGTGCCGCGCCGCTCACTTATCGTTATAATATACATATATACGTATGACAGACACAACAATTATTATTTTATTATTATAAACAACGCGAAATACTTTTCCATTATTTATACCGGCGCGCGATAAATTGAAAATGCAAATTGCGTACTGTCCCGTGTAATTTATGTACCGATATGATATTAAGTTAGAAAAAAAAAACTAATAACGAAAATACCGAGACACATGCATCGCACCTGTGGGTGGGCCACCGTTGAAGGTGGGAAGTCTTACAAAGGTAGGCATATAGAATGGGGAATTCAATTCGTGTCCGCGCACAACGATAAATTCCGAGCAAGTTAGTAATCGTCTTCTTCGAAATGCCGTACATTTTTTACCGATTTTCATCAAAATTTACACTAATTGTCGAACGTTGGGCCAAGTTCGGAATATAGTAAGCTAATTTACGCGAAACGTTGTGATTTTTACGATATCCATTAAAATCACCACGTTAAACGGTTTTTTTAAAAAATATTATCAAAATACGCTCAACGTTTTTTACTTTTTCGCCGTTAAGTGCCACTTAAATTTCATCAAAAATTTTCAACCATTTCTAGTCGGCCAAAAGAATTTTATCCACATAAACCAAACCAAAACTTAAAATGCCTATAAACAGTTAGAAAATGGCTAGAATATTTTGAAAATTAGTCTACCCTATTAAAAGATTATTGTTAATATTCTGCGAACTTTTCGGATCTGTACAATTACTTTTAACCGAGTTACAACTAAGTGAAAATAAAAATCGAAAATAATGAAATTACTATACCGTAAATTTTCTCGTTTTTCCTACGTTTTTTTTTTTTTTTGGTTTTTCCAAATTATTAAGAAAACTATAACAAAAACCAAAAAAAAAAAAAAAATACCCTTTTCATACATCAACTAGACGCAAATTGCTTTCAGAAAAGGTGCCAAACTTGGCAGAAAAGAAAAAAAAACACACACACTTATAGTAAAACTAATCTTTGCAACATTTCGTTCATATTGTATTCTCATTTTCAGTATAAAATATTCAAAATAAACGTACAATAAATGTAATTAAAGTATCGCTGTTGTATTGCCACATAACCATCACGTATTTGAATAGAATTTTCTTAACTATATAACATTGTAATATGACTCATATGTAAAATTTATTTGGTTACTATTATATAGGCATAATACTATATTGTGTTTAAAATTAATAATCCGTGATAAAGAACGCGGAATACAATGATCGTTTCGTGGATATGTGAATAGATAAAAATTATATTACTGTAAAACATAATATGTTAACCGATTAAAAACTGAATAGAAATGAACTGAACGTTCGGTATTATTCGATTATACTGAGCCCCACCAGCTGAACTCTATAGAACTCTAAATATGGATCATGCTGGGTAATGTTTAGTAATTATTAAAATGGAGACATTATTCCATCGGAGCGAGATTATTAATATCGATAAATACCGTCGATATAAAAAAACGTTCAATGGGGGTAGGAGGTAATGTTATACGTAATAATACATTTTATTGCATTTGAATAAATTGCGGAAATACCAAAAAAATGCGAATATGGAGCTTTAGGATTACACAGAGGAGATACACCGTTTGCCTGTCTACCTTATGTTCTGTGACCGTGGTCACTTTTATATTTCCCGTCGGTTTAGATTACAGTCAATTGTTATTATTTACTGGATAACAGTGATAGCCGATAAGAGTGCATTTTATCGATAAGCCATTTGCACGCGTACGTACAACTCTGTAGATAATCTATTTGTTTATAAAAATTGTTTTCCGTAGGTAAAAACGTAAAAAAAAAAAAAAATTGTAAAAACTCCCATTTTGAGAATATAGTTATGTTTCTAGCTTTCGGCTTAGGCAGCACGATTTATTCCGGACTGGAATTCGGCCAGTACTTTGAACACGAACCGGCCACGAAATGTCACAACGTCCTGCTGGCGCTTACACCGGCCACCAGGATGGCGTTCATATTCATCCAGATGTATTTTATATTTTTAAATATCAAATATTCGTCGGCTAAAAAATAACAAAACAGACAACGGGGCGGATATATCGCCCCCCCCCGCCCCGACGGACACGCCACTGATACAGTAGTTTATAATTATAGTTTAATATAATTTAATATAATTTAAATACGGACGGAAATGGCTGGACGAAAAAATACTAATGGAAAATGCAATTTCCAAGACGCAAGTTTACGCATCGCCACGTCCACGTGATACAAGAACATTAAGGAAGTTTCGATTGCCGACGGCTGGGGGTTGGGGGGGGCACCGTGACCGACCGCGGTTTGAAAACGTACGCCGAACAGAGTGGACAACACACGGTCGCCATTAAAACATGAATAATACGCATTTGCGTTGTTGGACAATCGGTGGAAACTGACTAATCTGATCAAACAGTGTAGCCCGACAAAGCAATTTATTTTGTACGCCAAACCGGCGTGTCGATTATAATATTATTATATTTTATATTTTATTATTATTGCTGTAGTAGGAATTTGTGCAATCGACGTTCGTCGCGCCAACGGAATCGACACGCGCGGTTCCGAAGATCGTAATATAATCATTTTTTTTTTTTCTTTCTTTCTTTCTTTTTAACTAAACGTTATTGTTGTAAACGCCGATGGTCAATCCCGTGCCGGCCACCAATAATATTATAATAGCATGTAGGTAAAGGTCAGAACGAAAATATATTTTCACACAAACGTGAGTTTTCATGGATTCGTTCCCCTTAGTATTTTTTTTTTTTTTTTTTCCCGTCCGGTGATTTCTCGCCGTTTTACGAGAAGCCGCCAACTGTGCGAAATTTCTAGAAGAAGGAAAAAAAACGACTAAGTACTGGTTTTTTTTTTTTCTTCTTATTCTCACTCCGTTTTGCGTTAATTATTTGTCTAAACAAAACGTTACGGGACACGACTTATCGAGTTGTTTTTCTAATTTTGTTTTATTCCGTTGTCGTCGTTTTAGAATCCGTTTCCCCGAGACAAACGAACAAACCACTTGACCGCGGGGCTATTTGTCCGATTCTGTTCAGAACCCAACGATGTATTATATAATAATAGCATATATTATAACCTTGTAAATAACACGCAGGACCTATGCAAATCGCACGTATATTTATAGACACCGAATTTCATAACAATAACAAAAATTTGAATATCGCAATAGTAGAAACCCGCCACGGGGGATACACATAGTTTATATGTCGTCCGATTCTGTCGCGCGTTATTTTCGGTCGTGGAGACGTACGCACACAAATTATATTATACCGAGCGAATCAATATACACGTGTGCACAGACAATACAGTGGCGTTTCTTTTGTCCCGTCGGTTAGCCGCGAGAAATTCGAGGAAAAATTCGATTTACGGTTTATCGTATTTGTGCACAACATTTTAACTATATATTATTATTTGATACGCGTAATATCCACTGATCCGGTTCGAATCGAGAAAACTGATAGCTTCGCAACCAACACCGTGCACCCAGAGTTCCAGGGGTCCGACGGGAACAAGAATTCGTCATTTTATTACCCACCCGCCCCCACCGTCCCCCTTTAATTCCACCACAATAGAGATTTTCAACATGATGTTCTAAATGAATAATTAGGGCACGAAATAATTACAAAATCACCGTTGCACGGGGTTACCACAAGAAAATACAGCGTTTAAAAAGGGTTTAGCGACTAACAAATGTAATTGTATGCCCAAGACCCATAAAATCATTATGGGTGACAATATGATTCAGGCCGTCCGGAAAATGCCCCATTTCCAGACCCGGCGGTCGGAATAAACCAATAAAAATTAAATTTCTACACAATAGACACAAAATCGTCTAGTAATAGACAATCGGTGGCCCGCGATAAAACGAATCGCGCTACAGGGTATAGGCAACAGAAACAACAACAGCCAAACGGCAACAAAACAGTAACAATTCGAATAAAAATTAATAACAATAATACAGCGCCCCATTGTACACGTACGACCGTCTCGCCATTGTGCCGGCGACGGCGACGGGGGCACGGCCGAATAATATAATAATATTATATATCGTCTGTGAACAATAACCTAGTGGTTTTTTTTTTTTTTTTTTTCCCTTCTGATTTTTCATGATTTACAAGTTACCGACACCGCCGCGCGATTACAATACTTGAATACTATACGATAATGTATACACCGAACAATAAAAAAAAATATTAATAAAAAAACTATAAACGCAAAGTATAAAACTTCTGAATAATATTTTAATATAGAAAACATTGCACGCATTGCGTTATAATTTATACGGCGCGCACAAACCGACGGTTTTAATGAACGCGAACGGTGATTTAGGAATATTGGAAAATTACCATTGAGGAACTTTCCGCCCAGAGGCAAACCCCCCCACCCCCATTACTTCGCACCGCGGACCGGACCAACTAGCTGTTGTTGATGGTAGGTGGGAAACGGTGGGATATAGATGGGAATTTAATTTATATCTATACGCAACGAATATATATATATATATATATCATTGGTAACGAAAAACGATTTCTGGCCAAAGTTCGATATATTAAAATATTGAAAACTGTATTCATTTACAACTGTACAAAATAAATAACAATAACGTCTCTAATTTATGTGTATTTTTATCGAACAGAAAAAATTGTATTCGCATAAATTGGAAAATAGCATAATCTTTACGATTCTCATCGAAATGTAAAACTTTAAACGACAAACAAATAAACTACTACATTGCGATCAAATTATTTTCTTTTTTTTTTTTCATTACTATTTACAACTTTTGATGAATCTCGTGTAAAATTGTCAATCATTTCTGCTCGGCCAATACAATTTCATCCATATAAACCAATTGAATACTATAAAAACTCGACAATTGCAAATGCCTATAAAGTATAAATAATAGCTCGAATAATCGGCAGAATGTTTTGAAAATTTGACTGCGTTTAGAAAGGTCTGATATTACGTAATATCCAGTGAACATTTTAGATTTCTACAGTTATTTTCGATTAAATCACAACAACAAAAAAAACAAAATCGAAAATAAAGAAACCGTTATTATTAACCGGTTTCTCCCAATTATTATGAAAACCGCAACGAAAATCACAAAATGATCTTTTCAATACACCAACTCGATCCAAAATGCTTTCAGAAAAGATGCTACATTTTAATGTTTATTTATTTAGAAAAAAAAAAAAATACATCTACAATCTATACAATTCTTTGTACAATAATTAAATTTGATAAAAAAAAAAAGAGAATATAAATTGACGGTGAACATTAATGATGGGAAGTTATCCATTGATAACACCCAGCACGTGCGTTGGTTATTGACTAATGACTATTAATGTAAAAGATCCCTACACCATTTTCTTTTAAGTCATCGTCGTGGGTAATCGGGTAGTGTTTTAGATGATAATTTTTTGATTAGTGGATTTGTGTGTGATTGGAGTTTGTTATGAAATCTGGTGTAGTATGTTTTGGAGATTTGATTTATGGTTTGGATTTTTAAGTCTTTATGGAGGTTGGCGTTTGTTATGTACCAAGGAGCCGAGGAAACTAGACGGAGACAGATGGACTGGAAGGCCTGTATTGATCTGGTGTTGGAGGGTTTTGCGGCTCCCCATAGTTGGATGCCGTATGTCCATAGCGGTGTACTTGTAAATTAGTAATTTGGTGTCAATGTTCATTTTAGATCTCAATAGTGGTCTTAGGAGGTATAGACGGGTATTAAGGGCTTTTCGTTTAGCAACTGTGTGAGGATTCCGGGTTAGTTTACTGTCAAGTGTAAGACCGAGGTATTTTACTTGTGTGCAATTGGGGATTGGAATGTTGTTCATAACTTTAATGTTATAGGTTTAAAAATCAACGAATTAATTAATATAAATAATAATTATTGTAACACATGTTAGGTATTTAATGTTGGCCTACATAACCCTACTTATAGGGTTAGGTTAGGATTAATTAAGGTTAAGATTATTATAACTTATGGGGAATAAAGTAGCCGAAACAATAGTTAGTAGTAGAAAGGTCTTTCTCTGCATTGACAAGAACAATGACATAATGTTTAAAATCCAGTTACCGAAGACACCTTAAGCTAGCTACAGTGCCGTCCAAAACGTTAGAAGCGGAATTGGTCAAAACTATCGACAATGACGGATTAATAAAGCTATAAAGGAGCAACTATAATTAACGACTCGAATAATAAATTACTCGTATATTGCGTCATAGCGCAATATCAATAAAACAAAATGTAAACGCTATACAATATCATCCAAATACATGTTTGATACATCGTCTGGTGAGTTTTCTCTGGAGTTTTCTCTGCGTAGGAGGGGCACTAAAAAAAAATAAAAAAATAAAAAAAACCATATGCCCCGGGGAAGCCAAAATCTTTGATACGCCCATTGTCCTCCAGTATAACATTAGGTGCACGTATTCATTATTTATACGGTATAAATAAATAACTATTATTGCCGACCGGGAAAACTACGGCAGGTTTGGGTACAGTTTGTTTAGTCGTACGATTTCCGTTCGATGGCGTACCGGAATAATCGGCAGACTATAATAATAATAACATTATTATATTATTTTATCGAGTCCAGCGAAACGTTATCTATGCGCAATAAATAAAATTGTTTTTTTTTTTTTTGTTGCGTTTAAACTATATCGATATATTACGGGCAATAGAAATACAAACGACCGGTCCTATGCAAACATAATAATATTATTATGAAAAAATTCATATTAAATTGTTGGCTATTTACCTTTACTAGAATCAATACAGGAAATTCGCATTGGCTTTTAATATTTATTCTCTCTAACTACAATGATTTTAGTTTAAATAAAAAAAAAAAAAAAAAAACCCGTGACGCGATTAGTGTAATATATTGTCATACTAAACGAATAAAAAATTAAATCGATTTCGTCCTATGCAGGTATATACTGTCCCGGAAAAGGACAATTTACATAGAATTTTAAAACTAATATTGAACGTTATTAAGAGGACGTAATATAAATTTGCGTTCAGCAGACCACTTATTTTGTCATTGTGGTGTACACTCGCTCCTCTGTAATTTGTGTTGGGGGGGGGCAAAACGATACCTTTATCTAACCTTCCGAAATAAAGAAATAACGCAATACATTAATTAATTTCTATATTCATAAAATACAAAAATATTTTTTTCTTCAAATTATTTCATAAAAGTTTATATATAGTCAACGTTATCGCATGTTATCTGGGTTACAAAAATTAGAAAACTAACATATACCAACCAACGATGTATTCTTTCGTTTATTTTTTAATTTTGTTGTAATCAAGTCATTACGAATTGATTATTTTGTGCGCATAGAACAAAAATATATATATTTATTAATAATTTTTTTTAAAGAAAATTATAATATAACTTAAACATTAATTATTGCCCTATGGGTTTTTATCTAGTCACAGCGAAGTTATAACTATAAAATATTATTATCAATTTACCGGTAACCGTCCGGTATGGCAGATATAAATTTATATATTATATTTTATTTTATTATTGTATGCATGTATACAATATAAATTTAAGGAGAGGAATTTAATTAGTGCTATATGTGACGATCAATCATTGTTAATAAAATGCATAATTTTGAGCGAAATTCAGTTAATCACATACAGATACGTCAATTACGTTAATTACACCAACACAATATTGTTGGTAAAATTATGCAGTTTTATTTTTACGTAAAAAACGTAAAAAAAAAACATCTAAACCTATTAGTAAAATTGAGTTTTTTCGTAAACGGTCGCAAAATGTATTATAAATGCATAATAACGATTAATACTATATACAGTGCGATAAATTTTGAAATTACATTTTGGTGTTTACATTATTTTCGACGAGATATTCGATTTGAAATTGATTTTGTGGATTTAGTGGGAGAATTGAATTAATCACTAATATCAATAATATTGCACTATTGATACGCCACGCACCGCGCCGTCACTTAAATTGTCTACTACACTATATCCACACAATAGAAAAATTGAAAGTGGAATATCGAGCCAACGAGTTGACGAGAATTTAAAAATTAAACACCACAATGTGTTTTAACTAATACTTTATCTATTTGTAAAATTTTGAATATGTGTTGCTATTTGAATATCAAAAGTCGACGGTGGTTTATTACCCTTAAAAATAAGGATGATAAAAAATATAGGTGATACATTTTACAGCTGTGTGTTTCTTAAATTATCAACATTTTTTTTTTTTATTTACAATACTTTTGTCGACTTAATAAAATAGGAAAACTGTTTAATTATATCTTCAAGTCCAAAGAATTTTAGTATGTAACTTTCGATACTTAAAATAGATAAGTTGGACAAACGATCTTGGATCGTTGTT
This sequence comes from Tuberolachnus salignus, assembly GCA_956483605.1. Lineage (NCBI taxonomy): Eukaryota > Metazoa > Arthropoda > Insecta > Hemiptera > Aphididae > Tuberolachnus > Tuberolachnus salignus. The sequence continues at coordinate 22,355,602 of OY101431.1, read as the reverse complement.
GTTTGTGGGGGATGGGGGCCTCCTCTTAATCCAGTCCTGTAAATACCTATTGTTTACCACCAACAACCTATGCATTCACTGTTCTGAGTGCAGTGAGAAGAATTCTCGGGGTGGGTGGTGTAAAAATATTACAAGCTTGAGAGTCCATTAAAATAAAATTCAAGTCACCACTTGTTGTAGGTACCTACTTACTGAATAAGTTTTGTCGGTAATAATTATTCAGTCCATCACTCCACCGCTCGTAAATCCGTTACATAATTTATTATCATGTTCGCCATCGCCGGCATACAAAAACGAATACGTTTGCAAACGTCCCACGCATTTGAGCACCGCTTATTGTGTATTATTATTGGAGTAAACGCGTATACCAGGAAATTCCGGCAGATCGTTATCAGACTACACTCGGCGTATACATATAAGCTCGCTATTCAGAGATAAATTTTCATTGTGTACAACTTTATGCTGCTAAAACATCCATAGGCGGAAAATTGCCATAATTTTTGAGGGGGGCCGATAAACTAAAATATTTTACTGTATATAGAAAGCCGCTAGCAAAATTCATCTTACCACGCGAAACCCGAATACGATTTATTTTAGACGTCCTGTGTCATACAAGACACGAGTAGGTATTCATAATATTCGAGTATATTTAGGTAAAAGTATATTTCTAATTTCTCTGTTTGTACATTTTGAGAGGGCTTAGCCCAATCGAGTCATCTCTCCTCCCCCCCCCCAAAAAAAAAAATTCCGCCTATTATTTATCGAAAAAATGTATAGATTACGTATATATTATATGTCCTAGGACAGAGGACTTGTAGCATTTGCATATTCGTTTTACACAATCAAAAAAATAGCAGAGTAAGAAACAAATACGTTTTGTGCTAAGGCAAAGCTAGATTTCTAATTTTATTTTGCATATAAATGAATATTTTGTTTTTAAACATTTAGGTTTTTATACTTTTTGAGCAATATCTGATACAATTGATAACTTTCTAAATATTTTCTCCGTTGGTGATTTAATTTAATTTAATAATAGAACCAAAATTGTTAAATTAATTTTTAAATTTTTATCATATAATAAGGTTGTTGACTGTTTGCTGACGGACGTTTTCCCTAGAAACGCTCGAGGACCGCCGATTAAATTAATTTTATTTATAAACAGTAGACACGTTGTCTATAATCTATACCATAGAATTCCCGACGGGACGATAACGATAACAATTCGACCATATTTTTAGTGCATATTATAGGGTTTTCAAGTGTATATGTACTTGCGTATTATGTGTTTTTTTAGTGCCACAGTCTTCTTCCCTAATCATATAATACATGTGCGAACGCGGACAGAAGAGTGGTAAATTACCATTATTATTATTATTATTATTATTATTATTGTACGCGAAAGAAGGATTTTTAAATTAAAAAAAAAATATATATATATATATAGACCTGGGGTCCTCATATCAAGTCAAAAAGAAAAATTCTCAATAGTCGACTTTACTTCGCCCAATTCTGAAATCAAAATTACCTTTCCACACAAAAATAATCATCTACAAATCCTTATTACGGCCAATCTGGGCTTATGCAATCCAGATCTGGGGATGCGCTAAACCATCTCAAATACGTACCCTCCAAGCCTTCCATTCTATCACTCTCCGCATTATCTCTTCCGCATCTTGGTACGTATCAGATTCCACAATTCAAAATAGAAACAGTAAATCAGTTAGCCACAAAACAATATAAAAAATTTCACTCAAAATTACAGTCTCACTTTAACCCTTTAATCGCTGAACTTGCTTCCAACTCACTTCCTAATAATCCCCCACGCCGTCTAAAAAGAAAATTGTGTCGTGATTTATTAAACGTTCGATGGTTCAAACCATTTAATTTTAATTTAATTTATGTTTAGTTAATAATTAATAAATAAATAAAATAACGTTGGGTTCTATCACTGGATGGCCCCCTCCTCATGTGTTCAGGTTGTAAAAATTTTTTATGTGTGTGTTCAAATTTGCTTATTATGCCTTATAGCATAGATTGTAAATATTCTTTTTAAATAAAAAAAAATATATATATATAATATTCTAAATAAATAATAATAATAATAATAATAATAATAATACAAAAAAAAGCCGAGCAGTCTTTGCCCAGTACGGTTTCCTCGTACGTAGATATAATATGTATATTATAAAAACTCGATTATAAAAAAAATATTTCTGTGCCTGAGAGGAGACATAACGATCCAAGTCCATTATTTACTAAAACGAGGTTTTGATCAAACATTTTGCGTTGCGTATTTTTTTTTTTTTTTTTCATAACGATCCAAGTCCACAGTTCATAACATAGCAGCGCGATTTCGAGTATTTTGCTTCTTTCGTAAAGTTTGAATAACGGACTTGTGGCTCTCAGATTTACAAATATATAATAATTTTCTTGGACAATAATAATATCGTTTTGACAGTTTGTACGACGGTGAGGAGGCGCCGTAGAACATGACGATATAATATTATTATACGGAATAATAAGAAACCCTCGTCGGTAATGGGCAAATATAATATATTTTAGTATAATATATTTCCGTACAATAAATTGCTCGTCGATAATAATAATAATAATAATAATAATAGGTCAGATCTACCTACGCGCGTATATATTTCCATTTAATAATATATGATTCGAAGTTCGACTAGAATAATAAATAAACATTTATTTATAGTTCCCCGAGTACTTACAAGTGTACGGTATTGCGTATGTTCAATTCACTTCGATATCGGGCAGTGACAGTTTTAATAATTTTATATAAAAAAAAAATAAATAAATAAAGGTCCGGGACCATTACCGTAGTTTCCACAAGGGCCCGTCGCGCACTACTAGAAAACATCCCGGGGTACGTATTTTTAAGGGAACGACGTTGGCGATCGGTCCCCTCTCTGGATACGCGATATTAATAATTCGTGTATATCGCTAGTGAAATTTACTTGCACACACGATGATTATTGTTCATAGTTTATAGAAAACCTAGGCTGAGAAATCAAATTGTCTCAATAGAGTTTGACCAGTTTGGCACGAATGAATGTACATCGAGATATCGATTACTGTCGACTAACGTTGATTCGTAACATTCCTTCGTATTTACTCGACAAGGATTCGATTTCGAGGTGGGACGGCTTGAATGAGTTTAATTTTATACAGAACGAGACTTAGGCTGGGCGCACACCTAAAGAGCAAAACTGCTCCGAGCTGCGCGGAACATATTCCATTCACACTGACAAAACAGAACAGAACAAGACACAATAATTCTGGATTAATTTTTGTTATTTAAACACCAGTCGTCAAGATGAGTTCTGACGAAGACGACGTCATTGTGCCGCTTATGTGGCAATTTTTATTAAATAGCGCAAGCATTAAAAAAAAAAAAAAAAAACGCAAAATTTGGATGCATGAAATAAACAAAAAACGGTTAGAAAATAATACGATTTTAAATTGTTCGGCCGAATTACGTGTAGACGAGTTTAAATTAAAAATTTCACTGGCAATAATCATAGATAGATTTTCTTAAAAATACTACATTTATTAATTTCTCCGGATCGCACGCCATTTTAAATTAATATGATATAATTTTTTTTTATTAAAATAACGTGTTCGGTAATGTACTATAGTCGTAAAATAACCAATTGACTTTGGTTTTCGTATTTTGCTGGGAGCAAAAATAGAACCGGACCGATCAAGACCGAACATGTTTCGTTTTGTCTTTGTCGTGTGTTGATATTGACTGATTAGTGCGCGGGCGCGTCAATTACTCTACACGTGTTCTAATGATGTCCAAACAGCTCCGAGCTGATCCGAGCTGCTCGGAGCAGTTTTGCTCTTTAGGTGTGCGCCCAGCCATACTTTCTTTTTTGTGATCATACATATTTACCTCCCTCCCCCTCCCCCTTGAAATATTATCTATGGGCGTCCGTGCGTGTTTCTGCCTGTACTACGCACAGCTACTATATAATATTTACTCGTAAATTACTACTCACGTTGTTATTGATTTGTACGGGTACAAAATGTATAATGGGGGTTCGGTTTTAGGTGCGGTAATAATGTACGTCGGGAGTTAGAAAAAAAAAATGAAAATAAAAATAAAAAAAAAAGGTACCACATCGAATTTTTAATACCTATTCGTATACCGCCACTGAACACCTGTTACAATATTATAATGCAGACAGTTGTGTAGGCTATAAACAAAGAGCTATATCGGGTTTCAACACCTCCCAGTGAGCTTCTTGGTTACTGCCTTACCTAAGTAGTTCTAAGTAAAAATATAATATAAATAGAAAGTTAAACAACTTTTTATTACGTTTTTAAATTGCAGACCGACACCTAACGATACGATACGTGTAATATGTTTTTGTTTTTTTTTTTTTTTTTTTTCCCCGTAAAACCATCACTATAACTAACTAAACCGTATTTTCTACTAATCTATTTACGACCGCGTTGTTGGCTTCGTTCCACGATACGTAACCACAAATGATATTCGACACAAAATTAATTTTAATTATAAATTATCACTGTCATAGATCGTTGAAAATATACATTTTTATTTTTGCAGGACGATAATGTTAAAACTGTTCGGATAAACGTATTCTCCTCCGCGCGAAATAGCCAACAACAAACATGATAAAAATACATTACAGCGTTTTTTCCCACATGATGAAATCGGCAAAACAAAAATAAATAAATCGATGCCGTTTTTTCGTCGTCGTAGTTTGGTAGTTTTTTCTGCAGCGTTAAAAAACTATATAATAGGTATATTGAAAACGCCCTGTTCAAAGTACCAACTAGACAACATTTGTCACCGGAAACAGTATAGATCGGATGAAGTCTTCTAGTAGAAAACGTTAGCAGATAACATTGTACTATCGTATTTACTTGTAGAAAAAAAAACTTATAACAACTCGGTTCCTGCAGTCGGTTCAAAACCACTAAGAACCGTTGTATTATTTTTTTTTGTTTTGTCATCAATGTAAAAAAGCTTTTGGGCTAGGCAAAGCAGTATTTTCTTAATATTACCGCGCAATATTCATGCAAATCTATAATAACTTTAATAACAATGTCCAATAGGAATGTGTAAATATAACCAACCATTAAATTAAAATATTCTTGAGGCTACCAGCGGCGTCGCCATCTTTTTGTTGAATTTTCAAAACAAATTGTGTATTTAGTGTTGAATTCTTATCGTTCATAATATCATCGTTGTGGGAATAGACGTAACAGAACAAAAAACGATAACGGTACGAGCAATATGAACGCACCCACAGTTACATATATATATATATATGGTTATAGTAATAATATAATGATATTTTACAATTTATTTGATCTTTGGCTAATGTGGTTACTGGGGTTTGCGCATACTACAGTGGTCGTATTTTGCGGTTATTTAATATTTTCATGAACTCCGCGATTCATGATTTTGAAACACTCGAAAATTGACCGTTTCAAAACCGACTCTGCGTCACTGATCGGTATGCTCTCCTACTTTGTATTCGTTTTGGAATATGTACATTATAAGATAAAAATAAGTGCATTACATTATCTAACTGATATCATTAAAACCACGAGGAACGTTATATTTCGTCCGAACGAAAATGAAAATTATTTCCGAAACATCGCGTGCGGGCAACACATAAATTATATTTAGTGGGTATTGCCGTTGGTTATTATTAACGCTATTAAAGTATTTACAATCAACCGTATTATTTTCCATTTACAATGTTATATCTTTTGGTATGCCGTCCAACGACGGATAACCCGTACGGGAGATGAACCTATTTAATGTCCATATAATATTATAATAATATTAGATGATGGAGCGCGCGTAAGGGAATAAAGAAATTTATTTATATATTTACTGCATTAAACAAAATAAAAAAAAAAAAAAAAAAAAAAAAAAAAAAAAAAACACTATAAATAATCTTTGACGAACACCTACACACTCAATGATAAATAAAAATGTACAAAGACAAGCACATAATTACTAGTTGGATAATCGAAACCTCTTTGTGTTTGGTTGAGGAGAAAAGATATACCTAGAACCAAAATTAAAAATTAAATATTGTTTTATATATTATTAATTGTTCGAATACAAACAAACAAACTGTCTAATCGTTATCATAGAAATGGTATTCACCACGTTCATATTGCAACGTATTTTTTGTTGTTAATTTTTATCTTCAACTATAACTTGCGTTGCAAATTAGCATTAGCATTATTTATTTCCATTAAAACACCTAGAACTTTTTAGATCCATATTAATAAATATGCCGTGTTTGCTTTTTATAATAACGAGTACCTAATTCAGTTTAGGAAACAGAAGTCTGTAGATTTAAAAATGGATCTTACGATAACGGAATAGTTATCGACGACAATGGAATATGAGTTTGGGACAGTTTTATCTCAATGCGAGAATGCGTTGCAATTTGAAATGAGAGACCAATGGTCCAGTTGTATAGAGGAGGCTCTCTGTGGCATATAGGGATTCTTATATCGCGCACGTCACCTATTACATTTCCCGAGAGAAATGGCTACAATCCGGGGTACACCTCGTTTTGACCGCCGAATCGGGTCGACGAACCGGGAATAATACGAGAAATTAGGAAATATTTTTTAAAAAAATGTACTTTTTTATTTTTTTATTTCCATAAACCCATTCCCGCAACTATTGAAAAATCGTGTGGGCTAGTACAACCAGAAAAATAATAATTAACCGTCAATTGTTTAGTGAAAAAAACTAACGCTCTTTTATAATATCATCAATAGCGTTTCATTATTAAACCCGCTTAATTTACCTTCTCAGTAACGACGCCCGTAATATTAATATTACAGCGAACAGACGATCGTTAGGTTTTATATTGTATCATTAAATTTTATTATCTTGTAATTCGGTTACAACATAAATATATAATGGATATTGTGGTTTTAGAACGATGCAAGCACCTACCGATATATTATCATTTAACCAGTCACCGGGGATTAAGGAAGAGGTATAGTAGTTAATAATTATATTTATTTTCGAAATATTTCAACTTATAAATTAAAAAGAAAAAATGTAAATATATATATTAAATAAAATATATATAGAAAAAAAAACAAATCCTGGAGTATTTCCTCAATTTATACGAAATATGCGAAATAATAACTACAAAAATCTACTTTATGCCAAATATGGTAAAACCACGCACTATCAAATCTTGTATTTTAGATACTGAGCGGAGAGAGGGGCCCTGTGGTGGTTATACAATGATGTTAGTTTTTAATTGTTTAATCAATTTAGTAGTTATATTCTACAAATAAAACCAACGGTTTTCAGCCATTTAATCGCAGACACAAGCGGAGTGTCCTGGAGGTTGTGGCGGTGGTGGTGGTGGTGGGGAGGGGGATCAAATTATCCACTGTACATTTAAACGCCAAATGTTAATAATATTTTATTTAATTCACTCTGTGTGGTTCCGGGTATCAGTGCACAAATATCCACTGTCTTATGATATTTTATTGTAGGATATTATTACGTTTTATTTGAAAAGAATAATATCTACAATCATTGTGAAATTGTGCAGAGGCCTCTCCGATAATGTTTCCATAAGATGATAATTTATACATTTATAGGAGCAGAGGGTAGGTATCTCCTCATATTCCTTCAATATTTACAATAATATTTTATATTATAATTAGGGCCCGGAACTTGATGAACTTAAAAAACATGAAAAGATGTATAAAATGACATAATAATGTTAAAAATGCATTTAAACTGTAAAAATTAGAAAAAGTTAAATTACAAACAATTTACAGGCAAATGCATATGTTATAGAAATGTTTTATTATCATTAAATGTAATATTGGACAATTAAAGTATGCATAATATTTTCAAATAAAAAAGACCGGCGATTGTCAGATAAAAGTTTTACATGCAGCAAAATTTCTTTGGACTTCCACAGATGTGATTGGCACATATTAAAAATGAGTGATGTCATCTCTGTTCATATTCTCCGGCAGCCATCTTTTGGCACATTTTGTCCTTCAAATATTTTTGAAATAATTTTCATTGTTTTCCACCATATCCACTATTTTTTTTATTTTTTTTTTTTTGCTAAAACAGCTGGAAATTTATTTTGAACATTACAACCAACAATATTGCGAGCTAATTAAATTTTTTTTTCTTCTCCTCTACAACTTGTATAGCATCAGCGAGGCATATTTTTGAAGATTCCAACCGTGTTATTGAATCTGGTTATGATACAAAATTTGATTTGAGTTTGACTTTCACCTCACGTATTTTGCAAAACAATACTGTCAGTTGAAAAAAAAACATCATTGCCGAACTTATACAAATGAATTAAAACGTGGGTTGTCAACTCTCCTTGCATTAAGGCGTTTTAATAAAATACATTTTAAATTAAGAATATTTAGAACACAAACGAAAATAATTCCCAAGAGAAAACACAAATAAATTATTACAGGCTTGCGATAAGATAATAAGAACCGATTAGCACTGGGCCGTCGCGTCTCCGTGCTAAATATAGACGTATATTCCGTATATTTTCTTTATTTTTTATGGGTTAAACATATTTTATCTTTCCGTTCAACATTATCGCCGATTTTAATAGTGTAATATTTTTTTAACTTGAATTTAATAAATTAATATAACACGTCCATGTAGAACTATAGCTCTGATTTAAAATGTTTACAAACAAAAACAATGCATATATGCCTATAAATAGTAGCAAAATAGCTAAAAAAACGAACTATATAAAACAAGAATTACCGGGAAAATGCAAAATAAAATTGGTACTATTGAAATCTACGTGACTTAAGTCAAATTTCTATAAAGACGAGTATCGAATATAAGCATTAGAAAAAGAAAAAAATGCAAATACATCAAGTTCCGGGCCCTAATTATAATTTTATGTCTATATATTTATAAAAAAATAAAATCTGCTTTATACATGACAACATTTAATACTGCTGTTTGCTATAATATTGTAGTTTCTGTGTTAGTATCGGTGTTCGGGTTTATATGTGGTTGGTTCATAGCAAATGACAATGGATTAAGCTACCTTATTTTTAAACATTACCTATTTAAAACCATTAATCGATTTCTTTTTTTTTTTAAATTGATATTTAATTTGTCAACATATTATTGTTGTCAAAAGTAAATTTATAGATACCTACGCGTTTTCTTCGGGATGAAAACGTATTTATTGTTTAAAACATTTAATGTTACGAGTTTATTACCCATGACCATGGGGGTGGGGGAGATAATTTTTATTTTTTTTTTAAAGAAATACCACTTGAATTTACCAAAATACCAATTGTCTCTCGAAAGTATGGATGATCCCTCTGCTATATTTCTCTCACCCACCGTTCTAAATTAGAATACTATGAATACTATTGTTTTTCTATTTAAATACCAAAATTTTTTTATTTGTTACAAATTTAGATGATTATAAATCTATTAATGACATAATTATTAATAGTGAGAATGATATAATAATGTGTTACATATATGAATATAATAATAATAACGATGAGGTCTAGTATGCTAATAATGATCTTCATTTTCTGATGATGAGTCTTTCGTGTCTGTTAAAAGGATGTCCTGGGGAAGTCGAGGCCGCAGACGTCTATTGAGTGTTTTTTTTCCTATATTGTAGTGACGAGCACTGTCCAAGTTTTTTAGTTTGGCGTGGAAATTTTTGAATTGGGTTTTAATCCATGTATTTATCAGGGGTATTTTCGTATCATTATGGATCTGGCGATTTCTCATGAACCACGGTGCTTTGAGACATATCCTTAAGAATTTATTTTGTAAAATTTGTATTTTATTTATTTTAGTTATAGAGGCAGCGGACCATACAGGACAGGCATAAGTTATTAGAGGCCTGATTATTGCGGTATAGAGAAGGAGAGAAGATTTTATTTGGAGAGTTGATTTGTAATTCACTAAGGGGTAGAGAATTCTCATCCTGGCATATCCCTGTGTAAGTTTTTTGTTTATGTGGATATTCCATGTCAGTTTTTCATCGAGAAAAACTCCAAGGTATTTCACTGAGTCATCTTTTCTGTTCCATTGTATGATCTGGTTGTTTATGGTTATATTTATTGGATCGTTATATCTTTTTAATGTGAATATTTTAGCCTCACTTTTAGTCGGATTTAGATTCAGCTTCCATTTTTTGAACCAGGAGGTAATTTCGTTTAGTGAAGATTGTAATTTTTCGATTGATAAGTTTAATACGCTATCTTGCGTGAGTATTGTTGTGTCGTCCGCAAACATTGCCAGTTGAGAGTTAGGGGGATTGGGGATATCATGGCAGTAAATGTTAAATAGCGTTGGCCCCAATACTGATCCTTGTGGGACTCCAGATTTGATTTTGTGTTGTAGAGATAGGTCTGTGTCTATTCTCACTTGGAATGTTCTGTCTGATATGAAAGATGTGATGGTTTTTAGAAGGTACATGGGAAGATTAAGTGCTTTCAGTTTTATTTCAAGCCCATGATGCCAGACCTTATCAAAGGCTTGTGTTAAATCGAGAAAAACTGCTGTAGTATATTTCTTGTTTTCGAAACCATGCACAATTATTTCTGATATACGTTGGATCTGGTGGCATGTGGAGTGCTGTGAAATACCAAAATTAGTATATTTAACTCTACTACGAGCAAATATAATACAATTTACTTTAATATAATATATTTTCAACGAAATAATCGGTGTCGTTGTCCCGTCAAAATAAAATAAATAAAAAAAAAAAACGAACGACAGGAATAATTATTATTATCGGATTATGAATAGTCGTGTGTTAGAGAAAGTCATGTGCCTGTATGTTACCTTATCGATTCGTATATAATAATAATCGCAGTAAACATAGAACACATTCACCCATTTATTATACACTGCACGTCATTCAGAAAAAAAAAACACGGATAAGCGGTAAAAAAAAAAAAAAAAGAAGACAAATGAAAATAAAAAATACCGTCGTGGAAATAACTAATAAATTATGAGCCTCGAGTGGGCTGAAATTAGTCGAACAGTTTTTTTTTTTTTTTGTTTTGTTACGGTTGCCATTAAAACAATACAGTGACTTGCTTCAAAGTCAAATTTGACTAATCCATTGTAAATAGTTTAATATATTAAAAATATATTAAAAAGGCTTTTTTTTTCAATTTCCAACGGACAGACATTTCCGAAGTGGAAATTGCATTCCAATACCAATAATCAGTAGGCGTTTATTATATATTAGACTTATTTTTACGTTAATTTTTACCGCATGAATTGACAATAGCCAATTGATAATATGATGTTTTATTTATTTCAATGTACACTTAGGTATAAAATCGGACGTCGAATAGGTGTGTACGATTTATGAACGGTGAATTCGATATTTACGTTCGTTTGTGTTATAAATAAATATCGAAAATTATAATTTTTTTTTTTTTTTTTTCTATCCGTATAAATACATAAGTCGTCCATACTTTTTATTTACGAAATTGATTCAAGAAAAAAAAGAAAAAAAATCACCCGCAAGGTTAGGCACACGTGTAATGTTCACGTACTCGAGTATCTATTTTTTTTTTTTATATATAAAACATATTATTCGAAATCAAATAATTATTTTCCAAATATTCAAGTTACATAATATAGTATGTCCCATTAGCAATAACACTAAAAAACTAAAAATGCCTATGAGCCAGTGGCGATTTTAAGGCGCGGCGACAAATGGATCGAGGAGATTCAGGGAGGACCTCATCCCTTGGACCGTAGCTTTATAAACCGGCATTATATATTTTCTTCGTTTCAGCACAGATTATAAATAATCATCTTGATAATTCCATCTTAACATCGTTGATTTAATATTAGCGCAACTTTATTAATATTTTATTTCAAGCATACATTTTACGGACATTTTTTTTTTAACGAAAATCAGCTTATATCGCACTTTTCAATCTGTGTGTCCGTAATCACATTTTCCGATTCAAAGAGCAACATTAAAACTCCCGGATGTTCGAAATACATTCCTTATTAAATGCAAAAAACCGATGACGGAGCACTATTTATTTTTATAAATTGTTTAATAGAACCTTCTAGATATGTCTTTTTACTAGTTCAAGTTATTTTAATACAGAGAGGGTTGTAGGTATTTCAATATTTTCGCCTCCCTCCTTCCCTTTGAACGTCTAGTTTCAACATACCTACTGGTATGAACTGATGGAAAGGAACTGTAAAATCCGGCTTCGCTCGTCTGATAAAATGTTGAGCGTTTGTTAAATTAATAATTTAAAAAAACTATTGTTATCAACCCATGAATTATAATTTGTGTACATTAAGAAAGTTGTAGGCTAGTCGCGTGTCACGTGTGCCGCCTCCTATCCCTTGTTAACACGGGGAAAAGATCGACGCCGTAACATCTGGGCGGAGGGTAGAGGTTAATTTCAAATATTTTGTAAAAATAAAAAAAAAAAAAAAACCGTGAATTACCCGAAAGTTCCGTAAGAAAAGTGGAACAGCGTAAAACACGCCTGTTCTTTTTTGTACATATATACGGATGAGGGGTTATACTAACACGCCATCAATTTACTGTATTATAATGTTCAAAAGTAACATTTAATTATTCATAATATAGCATTATTATTATTATTATTATAGCTTTTATACATTCTTGTTAAATATCATAAACGTAACGGGTAGGTATACGCGTACCATCATAACTTTTATCATAACTCGTATAAGACTAATATTATTCCAAGTTTTTACTCGCAGCTATTAAAGTTTATTTGTGTATAAGTATGGTATATATATATAGTATTTTATTTGCTTAATTAAATTGTCTACAAACTTCCTATAATAATTTTAATATTTTAATAATTCTTATTTTAGATTCCGAGCGAGCGAGAATTTATTATTAGTTTTACAAAGATGTGTGTCTCTCTCTCTCTCTCTCTCTCTCTCTCTCTCTCTATCTCTATCTCTATCTCTCGGAACGCACTTTTTTTTAGTTAGTAAAATTCGGCGTAAAAATGCTCCGATTTGTTCATGTCGTAATCTTAAAAGATGCGATGGATTTTTCGCGTGACGGCATTTTATTTGAAACGTTTTTCGTAATTACTAACCATTTTTCCATACAATTTCTTTTTGTGTATTTTTTTTTTTTTTTTTTTTTAACAACTTTGTTGGCAAGGCATACTCCAATTTTGCTACAAAGTACTACGCGACATTTCTAGCCCGCGGTACTTTACGTGAAACATTATTCAAAATTCTCAACAGCTCATCCCCTAGGTCATTTATTACGTTATTTTTATTCTTCGGTTAATCCAAGTTGTTGTCATTGTATCTTGTCTGATGCGTATTTTTTGCCCATTGGAAAATACCTAATTTGAAAATAAGTGTCTAGATTCCATACAGTTTTTCTATAATATTAAAAAACACTGTCGATACATCTGTCAGTTTTATCATCGTTCATTTCTGGGTGACGTTATTATTATGTATGGTAATTTTTAATATTTCCGGTCGTTGGTACCATTGCCACCGGTGCAATGGGAATTATTCGACATTCGAATAGTACCCTATATCTGAATAGTTTATATCCAAAAAAAAATAAATAAAAGTTGTAACAATGAAATGTGTATACAATTTTAAAGCGTCTATCGGAATGTATTGGTTTTACTACTGGTGTGATTTTTTCTTTCTGTCTGTCAACAACTTTACGATATTTTGCTACAAACGTCAACATCAGTGGTGGTTACTATAAGTAAATTTCGTCCAGTTGATGGACGTTATTTTTTTCATTTTTTTTTTTTTTTGTGGCTTTCTTAACAATAAGGAAAACACTTAGGAAAAATGGGAATATATAGATGCCTTACGGTTAGGTCTCGATATTGGTTTTTTTTTTTTTATGCAATTCAGTAAAAAATAATCATAGAGCCCTAAAACTTTTTTCGGCATACACGCATTAGCACTTATAGACGTGTTACAATTTGCAAATTACTCTGGCGTTTCTTTTAAGCGATTTATTTGAAATTTGTGCGGTTTTTTTATTGTTCGTATGATTCAATATGCGTATATAAATTTATGTAATTTGTTTTTATCCGCTTTTTAAGTTGACATTTATAATAACCACCAACAGTAATTATTGTAATTAATTCTGTAGTTTATAAAACTAAATACAGTTTACAATTTAAATTTATTAAAAAAGGTTTAACCGGATTTTCGCTCTGGCAGAACCGTTTATTTTTTTTATAACATTAAAACGCCTAATACCTCCAATCTAATGAATTTAGTCGGTAACAACCTATTTTAGTTTACGATTAATCAAAACTAGTATAATACATGGTGTCACCACATTTTTGGAACATTTCGAATACTCGCCTACAGGCTATATGCAGGCGAGCGTTTGAAATGTTTGCCCTTAAGTATTATTATTACAATTCTCACATTACAAAATTAATGGTAAAATCAATTATATTGCTATTAAAGGCACGGATCGAGCGAGTGCCCGTGCACTTACACTAAATCGGTATTATAAATTAAATTTTACTCGAATCGTGATGATTATTTTGTGAGTAATTACCGACTTACTGATGGCAATCATTTACACTATTTGGTAGGAATTTTTTAATAATTAATTTGCCAGTATACTTATTTTCCTTCTGAGCGTATAGAAATGTGTTGGACTATTGGATATTTTTTCTGTCTACGTCAATCAAAATTGCATTTAGTTTTTCATGTAACGTATATTGGATTTATATAGTCGGTGCGTTAAATAGGTCATTTTTTTTTTTCAAATTCCATTTACAAAAGGAGATTTTTTTGTAAGATTTAAAAATATATATTTTTATGTTATTGAATTTTTCAACACAGGCAGGTAGGTTTTTAGGAAACTCTATATTTTTTAAACTATAATTCGAAAGCAACTCATGCCCCGCATTTTACCATCGCACGTTGATAAAATGCTCGTCTTTTAGTTTATTTGAAACAATTTCCTGTTTTATATCGCTGCTGTACGTATATAAAATGCTTATGCCTAAATTATGCAAAAACATAAAAAAAAAAAAAAAAAAAAATAAGGAAAGTATACGTAATAATTCACATTTTTACGCGTGTCAATAGATTTTTATAGGGTTGGTAGGTAAACCATAAGTCGCAGTCGAACATTTTACCGTTTTAGAGCGTAATTTTACACATATTATTAATCAAATTATTTAATATTCGTATTGGTCAAATATTTTGAAGTTTTTAACGCGTCGTTACCCGCGTATTTAAAATACGTTTAACGCCTGCGTACAATACACGCAGTTATATCAATTATTACGGTAGGTATAAAATCACGAAATACCCACAAGTCCATATGCCTGCCTGTCCGCCAACCTGTTATACCCGGGTAACAGATGAAAAAGTCAACGGGGGACAAAAAAATGATAAACTCTAGTCATTTCCATCTATACAAAATTGAAAATTATTAGCGGAGTTATGAATGGAATAGTTTAGCATATTATATAATACAAATCCACGTCGATAGTATGAATTTTCACATGAAATTCAATTCGACGTTGCAGTACCGATACCTATACCGGTTTCTTTGCTCTTCAAAATATAGAATAATGCGATTGGTTTTTTTACATATTTTTTTTAGCGTATCTTTTAACAAATTTATTACCAGAAATTATCGAAAAAACAATAAGACGGTGAGTTGAGGCGGTCATTTTTTGATTTCTCTTGTAGTTTTTGGGGAGAACGGTTTCTGTTATTTTCAATGTTGTATTTGTGTGGAATCCAGTTAAAAATAATCGTAGTGACTGGAATTTTTCACCGAATGCTCATATTACCCCTTTATAGACTTGGTAAAATGTTCAAAACGTTCTGGAATTTTTTTTTTGCAATTTATATTAATAGCCAATTGCGAATTGTACAGGTTTTTTTTAAAAATTTTTATTTGGTTTTATGTGGATTAAATTTGTTTAGCTTCTCATAGATGCTCGACAATTTTACGCAAGAATCATAAAAAAAAAAAAAAATAATAATTTATATATATATATATATACGGCAGTTATTAGAAATAAAAGAATTAAAAAATCAATTGTTTATTAAGAAAAACACTATTGCAATTTATTAATAATAAACGAACTACGTGAGATAAAATTACGTTCAAACGTTCGATAGCGTTAATTGTATACTAATTGGACACTGTAGACCAGTATTTCTCAATCTTTTTACCACTTCGACAATATTTTATAGGACGCGGATCACCTCAATTTTACGAAAACCTTTTGGGAATACTTTTTTTTGTGCTCGTTAACAAGAATACACAAAATTTATCGAAAAATGTCAACTTTTATTATTTTACTTTACATTTTATTACTATACTTCACTAAATATAAAATTATACTTCAATTTATTACTCCGATACCTAGACACTTACAAAAGTGGAAAGTGCTTATCGGTCTACAGCCAGCAACAACCGATAAGATAACCGTATAATATTATACGGTTCCTCAATAAGTCGTAATTATTTTCGCTATTGAAAAAAAAAAAAAATAAAAAAAAAAAATAATAATTAATTTGTAATAGAAATCGAAGAAAAAAAAAATCTATGGGACCGCGGACCACCGGTTGGGAAACACTGCTGTAGACCGTACGCAGGGTGTAGATAATATTTGATAAATATTATTATAACCAGAAATATTATTAGGTATTTAATGGCACAATATGTAATAATATTATTGTAAATATATAATGTTTAATATAAACTAACCGATATAATATAATATAATAATATTAATAATATTAATATTAATATTAATAATATTAACTAACCGAGTGATTTATCACCGAAATTATATTTATGTTTGTTAGGTAAAATTAGATAATAATTTTTTTTTTTTAATAAATATCGAAGATATTTCGGAAGGGCGATGGTGGTGGGTGTGTGTGGTGGTTTCTGGACCCCCCTTAACCGCCTAAAATACGGCCACGACGCCATATTCTAAGTATACTTTACAGAATAGTAATGCTCCCCGACTATTATAATTATAATAATAATATACGAGGATTTTTGTTGTTGTTGTTGTTGTTCATATATAAATAATATTGTATGTGTCCCCCTGGCACCTATACGCGCGCGGTGAAATACGATATTTTCGCGATGTTATATCGTAATGATATGTCATTCAATCTCCCGGTCACGTTGTTGCGCTGGTTTCGGTGCACCGGGTAATATTGCAGTATTACTTATGGTCGTTCGATATCGTTATATAATAATAATAATAATAATAATGACGGTAAAAATATAATACGCCGGGTGTCGCCGCAAAAACGGCAACGGGGAAAAAAAAAAAAAAACCCATTATTTTCGTTTTGCCGCCGGGAGTACATAACGTATTATAACGGTTTATTTATTACGTTGTTTTTGTCGGGAAAATGCCGACGCGTTTTCGTTTGTCAGCGATAAGGACGTGCGTTCGCGCGCTACCTAATCGCTTTAACGGTGCTCTAGAATTTTCGAGACGGTTCGCCACGTCGTTGTGCCGGCGAATAATGTTTTGTGACCATCGGTATACGGTATACGGTATATACGGTATACGAGATAAGGCCCAATGGTTAGTGAATGTGTTATCAGTGTATTTGATATTGTAATATCGTTGAGCGAAGGCTCCCAAAAACTATTCGCGATCCGACGCATTTTCGAATATCGTTTTTTTCCGTTTTGGCGACCCACACCCCCCCCCCACGCGTACTAACGACCTGGCGTTTTTACCAAACGTTATTTATAACTTTACGAAATTCTAGTACAAAAAAAAAAAAAAAAAATGTATTGACATCTTATATAACTGTATTTAAATATTTAATATGATAAGAAATTATCACTGTCTAAAATGATTCTATTTTTTTTTTTTTTTGTATAGTTATCTTTTGTAAAACAAAAAAAAAATATTACAAAATTAAACGCGACCCACAGTTAGTCAGGAACCTCTGTCATAGACATATTACAATACTAAGGGACAACTGTAATGGGTTGACTTAATTAAAACGTTTATTTTTCCAGTCGAATTGTATTGCACATAGACTTGTATTCACTTTATAATATTAGTATATAGTGTAAAAATAGTAAAAATATGTATAAAATGATTAACATAAATAATCCAAGGCAATATGAAAATATGAAAATACTTACCCTTGAAGTTTGATATTGTCTGTTTTAGCTGAATCATTAATATAACATTTTTTAACCAGTCATGCTAACAAAACTGTTGGAAACATTTTTTTTTTTATATTAATCGTATAAACCTTATACTTAATAATAGTTCATTATCAAATCATACAATGAAATAGTTCAAATACTTGAGTTCCCAATCAACTTTTAAACAAGCAAAATGCAAAATAATAAAAAAAAATAAAAAAATACAATTTGATGGCAATGTCCAAATTATGTTCCTGATTTTTTTTTGATTTGACTGAATGTCATAGTTATCATTATTAATAACAATAATGCATAGTCTTGTTTTAACAGAAAATTAGCTAATGTGTAGATGTAGCAGTTATATTATGATTTTTAATGTAAAAGTTAATACACTAAATAGATATTGAATTAGATAGAGATCAATAAATAATTTCTTTCATTCAGAAACTATGGTATAGGCTATCGTAGTTTCTATACCAAAGAATCAAAGACTTTGTCAATTTTTGAAAAGCGATTATGAACAAAACAATTTATTATCAAAAATAACTCATTAGTCCTCTCAAACTAATAGTGATTGTGATCTGCTTGAGTACAATTTAGTTATATCTTATATCCAGTCAATGAGAGTAATTATACTAATTTTTAAATTATCATTCAATTTTCCATTAGAATAAAGATAAACTGCTAAATTATATATACAAATGTGTATGATTAATTTAAAAATAATAACTCAAATGAAAACAAATGAAATTAAATTTCAGGGTAAATATATTATGGTTTAAACTATAAAATATTTTGTATGCAATTAAATTGTGTGTACAAATATAAACACATTTTTAATCATTTAAATAGTTCTAGAATGAAGTGCATACAATGTATATTCTTTACAATTGATTGATGTCTACCACAGTATGGCTGTACACAAAATTAATTAGTCTAATTAATAATAAATTAATAAATAATTTGGATTAATCTACATAATATTTAAAAATATTATATTTTTAACAATATTTTAATTAATCAAATTGTTTAGTTTTTTCTGTAGATAATATTCCAGTTAGCTTTGAATAATACAATAAACTTTCTAAACAAATGTTTAAAAATAAAATATTAATTTAAAACTTTTTATAAGCCGGCATGGGGATAAAAATTATGTTTACAAGTTAGTAATTTGAAATATTAATTAATTAATTTTTTTTACTTAACTAATGAAAACTTTAAATTACATTTGTGATGGATAATTTTACATAATGATCACACTAAGAATTTTTCAGTGGGTTTCTTCTACATTAGATATATTTATTAAGAAAATTCAAAATGAATAAATTTTTATTTTGTACTTTTTATATTTAATTTTATTTGAAATTAATTTATATTTCATCTGTACTTGCACAATGATTAAAAATCAAGGGCCATTTTTACAATGTCCTAGTTATCTAACAGAATTATGTCAGTATGCCTAAAAAATAACCTCTTATTAGCACTAACAAACATTTTACAGGCATTGTAAGAACAATTATTAGTGTATCATCAGTCAAATAAATTTTAAATTCAGTTATTCTTTGTTAGTTTTCCAGAATAATTAATATAGTTAAATATAGTAACAAAAAAAAGGATGACTTAGTGATTTTAAAACATAGAAAAGTAAAATAAATATACTGGATGTATATCTGTTACATAATAATAGATAAAGGTAAGAATAAATTATGACTAAGACAAAAACGGATTTAGATGATAATAATAATATATTAATGGGTGTAAATAAATTTCAAATTAGAAAATATATTATTTTTACAAGACATCATTCCATACAAAATTATATGTGAATAATGATGCAAAAATAGTGATAACACAATATTTGTGATCAATAATCTATATTATCACTATAGATTAATAATTTTATTAGCTATTTATAAAATTTCAATAATCATTTTTAAGTTTTAATAGAAGTTTCTGTAGATAGTTGAAAAAACATATGAAATATGAGATGAAATGCTAGTTAATAATATCAAAGGTGAACAATGATTAGGTTAAATTGTATAACTTGAAATTTGATACACAATCTCCAAGTAACTTTTATTATTTCATATTCATTGTTTAAAATTAAACATTTACAGATGTTAAATAGGCTGTGCTTAAAATTATTATTGAAAATAAAACAAGATAGTTTGTATCTATCACAAAATACTGTTAAGATGTCATCATACCCACATTTGCTTTTTGTCATAATATTCGTAGCAAAATTGTCTTTTATCCATTAAGTCTTGGGTTAAACTATCTTACCATCTAAGTTGCGTACAAATAAAATACTTAAAATAAAACGAAGGTTGTAGCATAGATAATATCTTATATAATAAATTAATATAGATGGATTTTAAATGACAATACTAAAAGTACAAATTAAAATATTGATATAATACTGTAAGATAAACAATATTGAGAGAGGGTTTGATATTGATTTTAGAATAAATTAAAAATTATTATCGAATTGTGATTATAATTATAATCATGTTCATTTATATGCTAATTTTCCATATTTTATTCTTGATTTATCTTGCCATTTGAAATATTCATTATAAATAAGTTTGAAGAGGAAAAGATGAAACACAACAATCAAACAACCGATCGCCATCCAGAAAAATAGTGGCAACCCATTAAGATGGTGACCGTGTCTGTGAAGTGCTATAACATGATGTTCATGTGCAGGAGCTGAAAAAGTTTGAATAGTATTAATATCAATATAAAATAAATCCAAAAGGAAACACAAATAATTGTTTACCTTCTAAAACTTCCTTTACATGAATTGCATGTTTCAAGTCTTCCATGTGTTTTTTATCAGAGGTCAAATATAATATACCGGTTACAGGATCGGTTAACTTAACAGGAAACATCTTATACTCTGGCCTGCGAAAAACAACATTTTTATTAGGAAATAAGCATACATTTTCTTCAGAAAATATCCACCCCAATAAAACAGGTTCATCCAAACAGCCACCGTCACAAGCATAATAATTTTTATCCCTAGCGTCTAGAGCCACAAAAATAACTGCCTTATTATTTTCTTGGACTCTCACAGTCACATTTATACATGTCGTATTGCCATAATTGATGTTTCTATTCATAAAAAAAATTTATTAATTAGTATTTTTGCTGAATATATTTCTAACAGAAAATATTTAAATGAAATACAACATTAATAAACATTACACATATATAATTGTAGAATTTATTTTTTATTTTTTTGCTAATGCATACAGTATACTTTTATGTTTTATACTATACCGGAAATGAAAATCTCTGTGTAAAAATTGGGGATGCATATTAAATTCCAGATGCTGATTGCTAAATCTGAAATTTCCAAAACTAAGAACCATTGCTTGAACTATTCCTAAAGCACCGGCGTTAACCAAATTATTACACCCCTAAAAAATAAATAATTTCTTCAAATTACATGATTAATTGAAACAATAACATTAAAACACCGGTTGTAACACAATTTTACTTGTACAACAATATAACCTTGGACTTAGTTAATATAATTTGTATTAATGTAATTGCCAATTCATATTATACAAGGTTCAAAACAGTATTTTCTATGAGTTCACAATATTTAAAACAATATTTGTCAATGTCTTTAATATGCACAAACAATACAGTTAAGTATAGTTTAACGTCTTTAGTCATTTTTATCACAATATTATTTTTCTTTTCATATACTCTTATGACCAGTCAATTTATGGGACCCATAGTCCTATTATATGTGTTGGTTTTTTAATGTGATTGTTAAAAATTCCTCTTGTATAGTCATACTTATGTATTGTTTTAATTTGTTTGCTAACGGTTACATACATTTGTTATTTCCCTCAAACTTTTGTTTATATTTACCAGAATCTTGATATATGAAATGCTTGCTTGTTGCAGTTGTAATTTTTATTGCATGTTAAACAACTTTCGAGTGTTATATAGAATGCCAATCATGTTACCGATTTGTGTCTAGTTTGTGGATTGAAGAGATTATTTTATTGATTTTCTGAGTAGAGAAAAACAATATATGGCATATTTATGCAATTCTGCTGTTAATTTAAAAAAACCAATTTTTTTTTTTGATATTTCAGAGAAAAATAATTGTAGTTTTGACTTTTATATGATGATAGCAATTTTTAAAATTGTTCTTATGGCACTATATAAATGTCCATAGTCATAAATTTATTTTATTAGCGCATGTGGTTAAATTATCACTTTGCATACCTACTATTTTTAATTTTTGTCAATTAAACTTGTTTAGCTCCTTACAAATTACTTAAATTTTTTTCAAAACCTATACTTAGTGGTGAAGAATAAGAAAGCTGAGTTTACGTAAAAATTTATCTTTATAAGCGGTTTAAGTTCAAACAGACGATACAATTCGTTAAAAACAGGAACAATTGTATTTCATATTATTTATCAAAAAAAAAAAAAACAAAAAAATGTTTGAATTGTTTTTTGTTAGCAATGTTTTGTCATCATGCATACAGTGTACAAACTAAAATACCCAACCGCTTCCCACAGTGGATCAATGGCAAAGACATATTTTCTTATGTTGTAAAATAAATTTAAAAAAAAAAAAACCGACTAAACTTATAAATATAATCTTAATAATAATTATTACATACTTGTTTTTCCAAAGTAAGAATCCATAATGATACGGCACTGTGAATTTGTTCAATTGTAGAAAGATTCGACCACAACCCCACAGCTTGACTAAAATAACAGCGACAAAATACCATAATAGAATGTATTTTAAATTAAAATATATACATACAGAGTGTCGTGGTTTGCACCATAGCAACCCTCGACGGACGAAAGGCTACTGGACACTTTGGCGAGTTCATCAGGATAAGATAAAACTTCGTGTGTAGGGGACCGAACACTGGACAGCACGTTGTACATAGTCGCGTTGATCAGGTCACCGTTTAAAACATCACTTGCTTTCGATGTGCTTATTGAAAACCCGGTGCTCCATAATTTTTGCCAAATGTTAACATGTATATCTTCAATATTTTCGTCTTTCGATAGTAATATTAGCGACTAGAAATTGTAGTCGGGTAAAAATAGAGCAAACACAAATTATCATTAATAACTATGCGCAAGCTAATAAATATAACTCACTTTAATTGATTTTTTTTCTAAATTTTGCTTTATTACATTAAACTCTGACAGTTGTTTTAAAGGCGTATATTCGATAGACATGACTATACGTAATTGAAATATACTATGTGGCGAAATCTAAAAAACAAAATATATATATATATTAAATAATTATTTTTGTTATAAAATGCAGACAAATTATTAATCGTTTAACCTTTACGCTGGACGGACATTGGGTATATGTTATAGCAACAGCATAAATCGGATTCTCAGATACAGACATACTAATACCGGATGCAACGATATAATTTCCAGTCTGGTCTACTAGTCTGTAACGTGATGTGATTAATAAATACATTTTTTTTCTACGACGTGAGAAATTATCGATCGACAACACATACCTTACGACGCGCGTATTATACTTCGACCAAGAGTCTGTTTTATAGGACGGTTGATTCAATTTAACGAATAATATAAAATCCGTCGGGTTCATGAGTTCGATATCCTGAACAAGAATTGACGGTAAGGCTCGGTAAGCAAAATATTTAATACTGCTTTGGAGTTTGTTGGCGAAGCATTCATATCGATATGCCATACCGTTTTTATAGTCAACAACAGTGGCCAACTGTGATTGAGCTTCGATATTTAATTTGATAACCGGATGCCAATAAATAGGTATTGACATTGATCTCTCATGTTTAACGTATATCGGAGAATCGAAATCAAGCGTAATGCCTATGTAACCATTTCCAACAAATTCTTTGTACGGCTTCTCATCGTCATCCAGCGGGTCATGTTTGATGTTGGCGTCGAAAACTTCATAGTCTTGCTGATGAAATGTTAATTTTTCAAACAGACCATTTTTCATAAACAATTCGTCTACAAACGTTTCAACAAATACAATATGATCAATAAAATGCATTAATTAATACCTTTTAACACCTTGAAATCGGATGTCTATAAGATGTGGGTACAGAATAATACATGTAATTATTATTTTATATTATAGAAATTAAGAAATATGAGCAAATAAGCCATCTCAAGTACCATTTGAGTATTCTGACAATTGTGAATATAATGACTGTACACTATTATTACTGATACTTATCATCAGTATTATTATTATTCAATATTATTCTATTTTATATACTAATATATTTTGTTAATATTAGATATACGCCTAACATAATCGTCGATAATATCAAACATCATTTTTTTATAAATTGTAATATTCGATTTGGGACGTTATTAGTTTAAGAAAACACACAAGTTACAAACAAGATGGTGGGTGGTCCATATAATAAATACATTTCATTAGACTCTTGTATGGTTAACATAAAATTGTAATAATAAATTTATTGTTAAAAAGAAAATTATTTTATTGCTAAATAAAAACAAACGCACATACCGTATTCTAGACTGGGATTGCCGGACAACTTCAAGTACGGGCTCAGATAATATATCAAAGTAAGTATCAACGTAAACACAATTCCGATTTTCTTCGATCTGAAATTCAACGTTTATGTTTTTATTGGCACCAAATATATTATTACTCGAAACAGGCGGTACGACGGAACTCTACTCACATTTTAATCTTTTCTAAACTCCGTTTAAATCTGTACAAAACGTCTCGGGGACTCACCATTGTTGCGGCGTTTGATGCGACGATCAGCAATTAAACTAATCACGGTAACATAATTACGTCACGGGCCGTCGAGCAGGCAGATCGACAGTAAAGTTATTTAACAGTAACGACGCGAAGACGGACGACGCACCGCGCATCATGACAATTAAAGTTTCACATAATTTCCCAATACTATTATCGTTAACTAGCAAAACAAACGCTTTTGTTTATGATACCGGAGCGCCCGTTGATAAGACGAGGGATTCCGGTCCGCGGTGTTTACGGGCACGATACTGTTATCACATTTGTATTCGACGAGTCGACCGGTAGGACAAACTAAACTGTCCGCGCTCGACGTTCCCACCACCCGAATACGTTTACAATTGAAATTGTATTGTATTTTATTCTAATCGGTCCATTATACCGGGGAAAAACGTACGGCGCAAACAACCCACGGCGGTTATATGATTATTATAATATTATATTATTACGCCGAGATAAAAGTGCGTTAAATTGTTCACACCGTACAGTAATCATAATACATCGTGCATAGATAACAAGGAGGATTCCGGTCCGCGGTGTTTACGGGCACGATACTGTTATCACATTTGTATTCGACGAGTTGACCGGTAGGACAAACTAAACTGTCCGCGCTCGACGTTCCCACCACCCGAATACGTTTACAATTGAAATTGTATTGTATTTTATTCTAATCGTTCCATTATACCGGGGAAAAACGTACGGCTTTAGTCTTAGTATGTTATATTATATTCTGTGTGGGCTTGCCGGGGCATGTTATATGATATTATAATATTATATTATTACGCCGAGGTAAAAGTGCGTTAAATTGTTCACACCGTACATTAATCATAATACATCGTGCATTGATAACAAGGAGGATTCCGGTCCGCGGTGTTTCGAACGATACTGTTATCTCCGGTTTTTATTCGACGAGATGACCGCCGGTAGGCTAAATTACACTATCAACACTCCACGTTGTACGTTGCTAACCAGCTGCACTACTACATGACGCTTATTTACATTTTATCGTGCTTGTTTAAAAATACGGGGAAAAACGAATCTGCGACTTTAAATCAATATCGTGTGTATTTACCGACATGTGTCGTTGGTTTTTTTTTTTTTTTCTCGTAAAACAATTTTTTTTTGTTAGTAAAAATGCTTTAAATTGTTCACACGATACCTGATTTTTCATCCGAAGGTAGATTTTCTGAACAATTATTCCATTTTCCCAACAAGGAATAGACATCTAGGGAAATAAAAACCTGATAATAAATAACGAACGATTTGTACTTAAAGCTCAACATGTTCAGGGATAATAAATATATAATGTGCGTTATTAAATTTGGAATCGGAATAAGAAATTTAATTAAAATGATTTTAATAAAAATTATGTGTCTCTGCATTTGTCTCGGGTTCAGTTTCACAGTTACCCAGTGGGGCCGGAACGATTTTTGAACCGCGGGGGCTGAACAAAATAATTTGTAAATGTTTCAGGAATATGACGTAGTTTTATAATTTTAAAAATTATTTCAAAAATACACTCTTTTTTTTGTTTTAAGTGGATTAACTGTTGTAAATATAATAAAATGGCTCTAATAAAATAATACAACTTGTTTGTTAATGATTCAATATTATTGAATTTATTTATTTGTCTTTCACAGAAAGTTTATTTTAATCATTTCTTTTTGGTTCAAATCATATTTCCATATTGTTCACAACGTCAACGATTTTCGTCTGTTGGATGATTTCAAGTTTCGTTTCAATATTCAACATAGAAACCATAGGTGATTACTGAAATCTATATATTTTAGCAGTGGGGGACTCAGTCCCCATTGCCCCCGTTGTCCGGGTGTGTCTCTGATAGTCACTTGAATCAGTATAATCTAATCGCTAGAATCATCGCTGTCCTCTTCGTTTATATTTGAAATTAGTGAAAAAAGTGATTTCACTCGGTCGGTAAATGTTGACATTTTTATTTCGACATTTCGTATAGATGATATGGATAGGTATGGGATCAGAAAAAAATATGAACGAGATGTGTTAATTTGTGTTTGACCTAAAATTTCGCCGTGTACACGGTGTTCTCTATATTTCTTATTGTAATAAATCGCAATTAATCCTACGGCAAGTGACGGCACACCAAATCGATATCATTGAACAGCTGATAAGTTGTACTATTATAACTTATAGGTTCGGATGCCGTAATGAGGGGGGGGTACAAGATGGTGCATTTGCATCCATTAGATTTAAAAAATGAAATTATTATACATAATTGAATTGAATTGAATAATAATAATAATTGAAGCCGTCTAGGTTTTTGCGCAAGTCAGACTAGAATATGGGTATTATATATTATTTATTATTTTTCCATTCGAACAGAAAAGAAATTAATGACGGCAAATTCAAGAAAAATAATTTTTTTCATATCTCCTTTTACAAAACTATTTATATGTATATATGCCAAAAAACAATTACCGTATGTATGAAAGATCATCGCTTGAGAACGGCTTGATCGATTTGGCTGATTTTGTTGTTGTTGGGTGTTGTGTTCATAACTGTCAGGACAATGTTTGTACGAAAAAAAAAAAAAAAACATTTGTTTACTTACCACGGAATCTAAATATAGTATAAAAATAATAACTACAAAATAAAACGGGCGAGTTTGGTTACCGTGATAACGTTAAATCCGGTAATCATCCTCCACAAAATATACGAATAAAAATGGTAATGATCAAGCCACATTTAGTTAAGACTCCCGAAATGAAGTTAGTTGAAGGATTTCTGGTCCGGTCGAGACACGCGTATTCCGTATTGGTCGTATTGCGGACGGAGTTTCAGACGAAAATCACGTCGTAGGTTGCGGCTGTCATACGCATTTAATCAGGCCCGAATACAGGGGGAGCGATTTAGGGTTCACCCAACCCGACATTTTATAAAGTAGGTGTAATATAACAACGACTAACTATACACTTTATGTACAATTGTACAACTACAGTTTATTTTTGAGTGTTTGTACATTTCCCAGTTTCACATTAGTCATTATACGTTATCTTAAATTTTAGAAAATTGTCAAGATTGAATCTTGTCGGACGACGGACTTTAATCGGTTTATAACTACAATTGTTCGCTAGTTATGAGTTCAGTCTGTTTTTCAGAAGTATCGAATAATAATGTAAATGTATAACGTGTATTTCATTTGATTTTTGAAACACAATTACATTGTTTCTGATTTGCAAAATTTCTTCCAAGTTTTCTAATGAAATTAAATTCAAGTAGTAATGACTTTAAACAAATACATTGGTTTTTACAAAAGTCGATAACTTATGACACTTTTGAATCAGAAATGAAGATGTGGATGGAAAAATGGAAATCGGTACCCGATAAAGAACTTTCAAAATCTGCAATCGACACTGTAGGCGTTATGTAGAAGGACCTTTATCCAAACATTCGGTGTTTAATATCCATATTTGCAACACTCCCGGCGTACTTACTGCTCGCCATTCACTAGACCAAATTATACACATCAGTTATATCACACTTATCACGAATATCATAGCAGTAAACAGTTTATATCGTTCTAAACGGTAAGCACGTGAATATTGTTCCATACTAATGTGAAATGGGGGTGTGATACTCATAGGCATAAGGTGGACTATGAACCTATTTTGACCCTAACCGAAATACTGCTTGTCTGTCAACCGCAGTTGTGTAGGTAACCAATCGTATCGTTGATGATGTAAAAAACCAATCACAATTTGAGTTTTGAAAAGGATTACTGGTATGTGTTAACTACACAATATTATAAAGTACAGTTGGACCGGATAATCCATACCGTTCAGACGGCTCCGATTTCCCGTGCAATTATGATTTTCAATGACCATAAATAAAACACAAGGCCAAACATAAAACGTTGCGGGTTTACACCTAACCGTCCAGTGTTTGCCCATGGTCAATTGTATGCGGTTCTGCAGACGATTCTGGATATCCAACAAACTTGACCCGAGCAAGGCCGGGGTGATGGAAAAACAAAAAAATGATTCACAACACAACAGTATGTGTCTTGTTTTAATAGTATACGGCGTAAATAGGAAAGAGGTATAGTTAGTAGTACGAACAATTATTTTTATCGAGATATTTTATGCTTACAAGAAAATACGAATATATTTTCGTTACCCGGTTTTGATATTAATTTCTATAAAAACGTTTTATTTTCTGATTCCCAGTAGAAAACGATGGAATTAATAATTTCAACGATTGTAAACCGTTTTTAATATTATAATATGTATTATACGTAAAACAATTTGTACACTATATTGAGGGTCAGGTAAAATATTTTAAAAAATAATAAAAAAATAGGCATTACTAAATTGCGCGGTTTAAAAATATTAGGTTGACGTTTCGACTTCGTGCGACGGCGGGAGGTCGGGAGATGCGGTGGCCGGCGCACTACGGACGGAAGATTTCCAGATGATCTGAATGAGTCCCGTCAGGGACCGGATCACCGACGACGTGCCTGGCGTTATTTCGTCATCTCTGCCCCAGGTCTGCATCTGATTCCTATTCCGGAGCCTGCTCCGGCCCCGGATATTACCATTGGTGTCCACCCACACGATCCGGTACGTAGTGTTTACGGACGGGCAATGTGACGGCTTGTTCACCTCGGACACGACGGTTTTGATTCGGTTCCAAGACATCCTGGTCAGCGTCACCCAAAACATGCCGTGTAGCGCACGGATCAGGTACGTCTGTTTTCGGTTGTGCGATATGTGGTTCACGTTTTCCACCAATAGACTGGTACACTACGACGATATCGAAGTTATTTAAACCGCTTTAGAGGAGGCCGCACGACGGATATTCAACGGGTCGCGCGTAGGTATACGCAAGATTTTAACGAAATTTTCGGGAAAAAATGAATATGTATTATTTATCAACTCGAAAATATCCGAATCGTTCACAAATTATTACCATATTATACGCGGGTCAATCAATAAATAAGTAGCATTGTGCCATATATTTTTCCCGAGTGAATATTTGTCGATGATATTTTGTGCCAACCTCACCTTGAGCAGTTCATCCAAAGTTGAAAATCGTATCAGTTATTAGTCAATCATCATGGTTACCGCTGCAGTTACATCGTCCAAAATTGAAATTCGCGCAGTGATCAGATTTGTATGGTTAAAAAATAGTAAACCAATACAAATTCACAGGGAGGTGCGTGAAGTATATGACGAAAAATTAATTTCCAGACAGGCAGTCAGTGGAGAAGAGGTGCGTATTAAAGGCCGTACTGACGTCACCGATGAGTACCACGAGGGAAGACCGTCGACGTCAACAACTACTGACAAAATTGAGCGCGTTCAATAATCGAAATTATTCGAACTAACCGGCCAATTTCTTTTGACAGTGCTCAATAAATCATGGAAAATGAGCTAGCGAAAAAACGATACCTAGTCAGACGAAGAAGTGAAAAATGCCACGAGTAACTTGTGTACACAAACTGGACGGAAGTTTTTCGAACAAGGCATTTCTAAGTTCGTTCAGAGATACAAATAATGTAGAAAGGTGTTGGAAAACAGTATAAGAAGAGTACTTCTCAATAAATACATTTGTTTTACAAACATTTTTTTTTATTTTTATTATTAATAAATATAACCCAGTGTAACTTACTTTTTGATTGACCCTCCCCGTATAATAATCTTGTAAATTATTGTTGAAAAACATATTGACGGAAACCAGAAAAAAGTAAGTCATAGGTATAAGGGGAAAACAAGTGGGTGGTATCGTAATAACATTATAGTATAAAAAAAAATGATCTGTTTATACTATTGTGTTGAGGGCGGATGCGGGGTGAGTGACGACCACGTGATTGTACAACTGGTCGTAGGCGCCCAGCCACTGGCATCCAGACACCCGGCACCGAGCGGTCGGCTTGTGGGGGCACGATTTCTCGTGGTCGGTCACGTGCCGGACGGCGATCAGATTGTTGCACCCAAACGGCCGGTGCGAGCACACCACCTTTACCACGGCCGTGACTTGGGCCAGTTTGACGGGCGCCACCAACGATTCCGGGCCAGCGCTGGGCGATATCGGCAAACGGCACATCGGGCATCTGTCCATCGCGTTCCGTTTCTGTAGCTCGGCGGCGCACGTTTGGCACACGGGGTGCCCATTCGGACAGGGGCACGTCATGTTGTTCGGGGTCAGCTGCAAGCACACCGGACACTCGAGCGCCCTACGCACGCTGTCACTAATGGCCTCGATGTCGGCCCACGCGCCGTCGAAGTCCGTCAGCGCCGCCGCCGCCATCGCTTCCCGTAAATTTTTGTCGATCGGATCGCCTGCCTCGTACACCTATCGTAATCCACTCGGCTAGAGAAGTAGACTACTCTGGTCAGATACTCGATACGAATGTTTTACAATAAACGTTTACACTTTCGAGATATTACGGTACCGGCAGTGGCGGTAGATACCGTACGTAAAATTATGTCGTCCGATGCAATAAAAACAATTTCGGAAACGTTGCGGTATCGGTACGAGTAAGTACTGACGCTAAATAATCCCGATTAAAACTATTCCGTTGTTGTTGATTATGAAATTACTATTCACCCGTAACGACGGTTTCGGCAACGTACTCGTGTATCAATTTTCTTCATTGTTGTTTCGCTTGTTATTTTATTGTAACCGTCGAAATTAATTTGCATAGCGTGCGCGATAACGGCTTGTAAGTTTCGCGTGAACCGTACAAATATCGTATTCCGGGGCCCGTCGACGTGGTACATGCCACTGGACAGCCTGTCGGTGTCACGTCCGGACTGCGCGCGGCGCCCGGCTAACCGAAATCCGCCCGTGTACGCGCGCACCGGCCGCCACAGCTCGAAAACGCGTTCGATCCGACGAGCCGTCGTCGACGAGTTCAATAATTTCATACACCTACCCTTTTATTTTATTTTATATTTTTTTTGCTCGTAAATCAGTATTGAACGAATAATTTTACAGACTTAGGACAATTAAAATTTTTTCTTTTTTTTCTTCGTTGTGTCGAAAAATCGTTTTATCTCAATAGCCGTATGATTTAGCATAAAACAGCCTATGGTAAAAATTAATGAACACGACTTTATCCAGAGAATGATAAAATATCCATTTAGTTAAATGTTCATTAACGCAAAAGTTACGGCCCCTTAAAAACTGTAAAAAAGACCGCTTTTTAACATCGAACGTCTACCGTTTCGTTTAAGTAAATTGAAAATCAATAAATCATTCCCTAGAACGTTGTCTTCAATTATCATAATACGTAAAAATTCTAAAATCTCCTTGAATGGTACTCTTTTGTCTGCTTTACGCGAACGTGTTTCTGAACAAGTTTCACGAATACACAATAAATACATGCGATAAGGACCCGGGGCCATTTTTAAGTTTATACATAAGAGTAAATTTGAACATTTTTAAGTCGATAGATTTTCATTTTTTCAAACATTTCGTTAAAATTGCCTAACGCAACCCATTAAATAACGGTAGTGTTACATCCTCTTAATAAGATTACCGCGATTCGATTGTAAAAACTGTTTTGTGCGGGACAACTGTTTCTGTGTTTACAGTAAAGTTACCAAAACCGCACAATACAATAAGAAGAGCCTTTATTCGTCTCGTAGCGCGCTCTTCTAACCATTTTTTTTTTTTTTTTTTGGTACCCATTGCTAACCAACACCACATACCATAGAGAAATCCGGCGACTATAAACGACGGTTAATTTGTTTGCGAAGGCGAGGGGCGAATAACCGACGGACGGGCAACGTTATTGTCGAACGCGGGTGCCCGTAGACTATAAAATAATCGTCGACCAACGAGTGCGAAAAGTTTGACCGGCAGATGTTTCGCGTTAGTACAGGAAAGCGCCCGGACATTTTCAATACGGCGACCCCGGCGATCAGAACCACTGGGGTCCGTTAGTCCAGGATCATTTAAACGGAACCGCAATTTTTTCCCACCGACATTCGGACAATGTCAACGCGGCGGGACGTACTCGGTCGCCGCGGTATAAAACCTTTATTTTTTTTTTTTTTATTATTTTTTTTTAAACCGGCAATACCCCGGCCTCCTGGAAACGCCGTGGGGCGCTACTTCGGGAGGCGGCGGTATAAAACCTCGGTAATCGAATACTACAAAAATCTTGTTCGACACGACCGCCGGCAGAACGGACGGACGGATAGACGCGGCGGACAGCGCGAAATATAATAACCGCACAGAGCAACTTATTATACCGGAGGAAAAAAAAAAAAAAAAATCGATTAATTCGGAAATATTTATTTTAGGTAATATTTTTCGTATATATTTGCAGACCAGAAGTAGTTATATCTGGCCGACGGCACGGCGCCCCTGCAAAGACACCGCGGGAACCGCTGACTATTATTATTTATCGTTATAGTTGCCTATCGAATTGCGGGAAACGATTTTCTAATATCCAGCTATGGGCCGGACTTCAATGGCGTTCCGAGCGTAATTCTTTCGGCGTTAAAACCACTACTGCTATCACCGAATCCCGCCGAGATATATACTTGATTCGGAAATCGGATGGGTGGTTATTTTTAATATATAATGCCCGCGTAACAGTTCTATACACGAGGCGTATTCCAAGAGTAGAGTATATTTCAATATTGGTGCATATTGGAACGCAGTTGAACTCGTACGTGCACCACTCGTGCAGTTATTGCAGTCGTTTTGATTCAGTAGCCGCCTCCTCATGTCCGTGCGTGCAGACAACAATGTCCGCTGTGATACGATTTTCGTGTGCAAAAGGATCTCCGGCTGCTGAAATTCATCGGGGAGTTGTGCGTAGTTTACGGATCTACCAGCACCCAGCGTAGGAAAGGTTAGACAACGGTGGTGATGTGATTTAAAAAAAAAAAAAAAAAAATGGACGAATAAATGTGCACGACGAAGAGCGGAGTGGCGGCGGGCCCAGTACGCAGACCGACGAAATCGTTTCGCGAGCGGATCGAAAACTGCGATCTGATTGTCGATTTGCTTTTTTGCCGACCCTAGCACCTAGCGACTACTTCCTCTTCTTGCACTTCGAACAATAGCGCCGCGGCACACACTTTGGGAACCGTTGCGTTAGGATTCTCTATACTTTGTGGGTAGGTATTATAATATTATATTAAACGACGTGTCTGTATTTACGGAACAAAAATATAATTTCGTTTTATGCAACTTTATTCTACGGAAAATAATTTAATAGTTAATGGAAAAAAAAAGATGAAAATGAATTAGTTAAATATTATTGTTTATAAAAATAATTTGGTTTAAAATACTCGTTATTGACGTTATATAATAATAATAATAATAATAATTAATTAAAAAGCATCTTTTATATTTTGTAATTGCCGAATGGCCAAATCTGCCGGTAGGTCGAAATTATAATAATTCAGTTTTTCCAGCGAATGCAACGCGTCCTCGAAACCTGAAATCAAATGGATTTTTATTAATTTTATCGCAACTATTTCAATAATATCGGCCAATCGAAATATGTTAACGTAAACTGCAATAGTTGTACCCGTCTGCGCCACGTAACTCCAGGGTTGATAGTAAAGCTCGATTAACGTTTGACATTTAAATATAAATTTTAACCAACCGACCAACATTTTCGAACTGAAAACAAAGAGTTCAGATTGATGTTGATTGAAAGGAGAGAGAGAGAGAAAAAAAAAGAGTAATTCGATTTTGTATGTAGCTCACTTTAATCCGCCGCATATGAAGGCTTTGAAACACGAGTCGTAACTTCGTTTATAGCGGGAGTGTGACGAAATTATATTTCCAATAATAGACAGTAGACCCTGTAACAATAAATCGAGTTGGTACACGACATTGTAAACGCAATATAAAAGTTTATTCGATATAATATTTTATTATACACGTGCAATACAAAATCGTTTACTTGTTTGCAAGATACCGACGATTTACATCCTTCGATGTCCAAGTTAAAACTCTGCGACAATTTGCGGGCGGGCGTCGAGTTGAAGTAATCGCCGTTTTTTATCTCGTAATATTTTAATATAAGCTCCCACGCGTGCATCGTCGATTTTGGGTTGTTCGTCTTTGGATGCAAACAATCCACAAATGGCACGACACTCGTGCTTTGACCCACCTGTATTATCATGGGTTTAGAATAATTTTTTTTTTTTTTTTTTCGTCTACACTTATATATAGTGATGTAAATCTAAAAATTGAAAACATTCGAAATAAATTCTAATGCGGTTATACCCGAGTTAAAACTATCGATAAATCGTATCGGTGAGTACCCGTGCCTTCTATATTGCGTTCGTTCGGTGGAAGAGAAAAATCATTATAAAATGGAAATAATTGTACGGTAACACTTGATCAGAAATTTCGCTAAAAATATTATGTTTTGTTCGTTGAGTAATACACACACACACACAGTTATAAATTGTTTAATCTGTTTTAAATAATTTTAATACCTCGTACGTTTTTTAACTAATAATAATAATTATCATATAAAAATTGTGCATTTGTTTCATGCTTATTTTCCCGATTTCGACTGCATATCAACTGCATAATATATAATGGCA
The DNA here is from genome assembly GCA_956483605.1 of Tuberolachnus salignus. Lineage (NCBI taxonomy): Eukaryota > Metazoa > Arthropoda > Insecta > Hemiptera > Aphididae > Tuberolachnus > Tuberolachnus salignus. The sequence continues at coordinate 22,320,035 of OY101431.1, read as the reverse complement.
TATTTTAATACAATTTAGCGCATAAAAATCCGTTCTCCAAATATAACCGATCGAGTTTTTTTAAAATTGTATTTTATTTAAACAAAAAGTCAGTTTTACCACCATGAGACCGTGTTGTATTAAATGTTGAATGGCCGGCGCTAAACGTTTTCGAACACTTAAAGCGATTTTCCCGTTGCATTCCATTGAAACGATAGCGCCTTCGGAATCGGACATATAATCACTGTCGATAGGTATTTCGGGTATGGTGAGCATTTCTAACAGTTCTGCAATAACCAACTCCAAATTGGCTCTGTGGTCTCTACGGGAGGTAACAAAAAAAAAAAAAAAAAAAACCAAAAAAATTATACATCAATGTTCTGAAATTCTGAATATTATTTCGTTTGATAATAATTACAACTGTGCAATAATTAAAACGTTTATGTCACTTATTGTCACGTTTATGTCGTTTATTTTCCACGACGAATATTTGATTTACATCATAGTTAGAGGTACAACTGTTTTATAAAATAACATACAGGGTATATATATATATATTAGTGATGGTGAAAATTCAGATTTGCCAAAGTTCGAGAATCCGGATTATTGGATTCCGAAATTTGAAATATGACATTTATTGTAATTCCAGATTTTTATCTGAATCCAAATTTCAGTATTTAAAATTGTGATGTTATTTTCTATTATTCAGTTGCTATAAGACTATTATTATTATCATCTTATTGTTAATAGCATTAAATGTGTAAAATATTAAATACGTTTTTACAATTCAAAAAATAACATTAAATAGAAATGTATTTTAAAAAACAATTACAACAAAAAAATCATACATATTGCACTCTTAATTTACAAAATATATGACTAGCTGACCCGGCAAACGTTTTCTTACTTATAAGTATTCAACATTTCGGATTTTGGAATTCGAAATTCGAAATCCTGGGTCATTAGATTTTCGGATAATCCGGATTTATGACACATATAATATGTTTATGTATAATATGATGTCGAATACGTGTACGGAAAATGTCTTTTTTCCTAATATTACTTTCTACTGCGAATTTGTTGTATTTTAACGTTTTCAAAATAAGTTTAAGTTAAGCGGCTTAAATTGGATTGAAAATCAGAAATATTATAGAGAACAGAGATCGTATACAGGTAGGTGTAACATTAGTAATTTTCATAATTCTTTAGACTTTATTATTATTATTATTATTATTTTTTGATTTCATATAAATTTCATTTCCAATAAAATATAAACGAGTAATGATGCGTTACAGCGCACTACGATTTACTTACCCCCAATGATTTATCTTCATCGATTTCTTTAGCGTGTTCTTTTTGAAATGACGTTGATGATTGCACGATATCTGAGTACCGATGAACATTTGCACTATCGCGGTTAACCGTTTTACCGCGCCAACAGTTTTCTATAGCAGACGTTGACAGTAATAAATGCACGTGTAAAGTCGTTTCACGATTTATAAGATTTTACATAAAATAAAATGTTTTCTACATACTGCACAATAATATAAAAAAAAAATAAATATTATATTGTATCGTTTGAAATCTAAATTCGCGTTTAGTTTGATTTGGAACTTTTTTTTTCTTTTCAAATCACAATTTAATTTTAAACAGGCAATTGAAAAATTACGAGAGGCAGCAGAATATATATATATATATATATATATAGAATCGTAAGAATGAAGTTTATAGAAAATATCCGCTATAAATCAATTGACTAATAGATTCGGGTGGGTTTATTGTTAGTAACAGTGCAAGACTTGTTAGGCTGTGGTTTGTTAAATAGATACCTTACTCGTTTTCAATACCATGTCGTTGTATACGAAAATCTGTCGAGATTAGACGAAGACAATTGACTGGAAATATTATGGAAACTTACGTTGTCCGGAGTCTTAGTTCACCCTTAATGGTATTAATTTTACAATTATTATTATTTTTTTTTTTGGTAAAACACATTATTTTAAGAGCAAAAAAAAAAAAAAAATGTATTAAAACGTTTCAACCCACTGTATTTGTAGATAAATAATTGCGCATAAATATTTATGTTAGGTATTGGTACCTCGAACGGGTAATTTTTCCGAAAAATTAACAAAGCGTCGAAAACTATAAAGTTTAATATTTATTGTGGATTTTCAAATGGGTACAATGATGATTTTTTTTTTTTTTTTTTTTATCGTTGTTTTTAATATTTTAAACAATTTACTGCCGTTTTTCACTTTCCGGTAAACTGAATATTTAATGTTGAAAGTTTTCCTCAACAGTATATATAGGTACCGATTACCCCCCGAAAAAACTGATTTATTAAAACATAAATATATAAATCGACTAAAACTTTATTGAACTGTGTAAAATGTATAATTACCACTTCTCTCGATTTTCGATCGAACATTTTGTCTTTGGGCGTTGATATTTTCGTTGTTTTCTCTCCCGATGTTTTTAATTTTATTTTTCCAGCTGAAAATAGCAATTTATAATTTGTACGTTATATATCATGTTCAATTTTTTTTTTTTTGGAATATTGTTATAAAAAAAATATACCTAGTCAAATAAATTGTATTTATAATTAGGTTTGGTTTAATTAACTGTGATAAATTCTAACGCATTGATAAGGTATGTACGTAAAATGGAATAAAATAATATTTATAAAATACAAGAGATCGACTGAGTAAGATTTTAAAAAATCGAAAGGTTTTTTTTATTATTTAAAAAATACGATTTTGCTTCTTTCAGGGAAACACACGAGTAGATATATATTATTGTTATGTTTGCGTCACTGAGGACAAAAATTTGAAATTCGGTTAACTACCTATTATGGTAGTTTAACGAGTATAAAAATTGATTTTGTCTCTCCGTCCTCTCTGGTAACAAGCGCCTTACTTTATTTCGATTTCCCTTCGTCCCGAATCCGATTACTACCAGTGGCGTACCCAGGAAAATATTTCTGAGGGAGTTTTACAATTTTATATTCTCACTTCTAATAGCATATTATTTTTATTGATTACATTAAATTATCGTCATTTAAAAAAAAAAAAAAAAATGTATATCGAAGACATTCTGGAAGAGGATAACCTCTAACCCACTAACTCCCCTAGATACGCCACTGATTACTACATAATATTATGCACCTATAAGTATTTTGATATTTTTAATATTAAAAAAAACGGTATGTGTTGTATTAAATTGTTCTCTCGCCCGTGCATATTTATGGCCCAATAATCTCAATCAGCATACAGTTATTTAAATAATTCATCTCTGTCGATCTATTATAATAAATAATATTTATAACGGAAATCACGATTTCCGGTGGCCTGTAGCTAATTTCTAGCAGAGTAAAACAAATATAAGATACAAAAATCGCACATTATTATTCATATACTTATTGTATTATCATTAAATATTCATGTTTATTCGATTACACTTACTTTGCAAATAGTGTATGAACCTTTCGAGATCCGCAATTTGGGTTTTTAACTGGTCGACCAAGTGTTCTGTCGCTTTCATTGGATTTACCAGCTAAATACAATCGGTTAATATCGTTAGTGGCAATTAGAAAATATATAGTTGTCTATATATATATATATACATATATATATATATATATATATATATATATACTTTTTTTTTTTATAGTTTTATCGAATAGACTCGGTACCTATATACTATATATAAACAAGCCTGTTAGTCAAAAATCAAATTTTAGTTTAAAATATAACCATGAATTTATGACTGTACATCAACTATAAGTTGATGATAAAAATTTGATAAAATTATTATTCTAAATTGTACGATTAGCGCATAAAAGACGTACGATTAATATTATCGAATATTTTATAGGTACCTACTTATCTGTATTGGATAACTATACAAAAAGGACCAACACTACATTTTTCGTGTTTAGTGTAATTATTTAAATATATTGGGTACTAGCTGGTTTACTAGCCTGGTAATCCAGGAAGGCATCTAGGGTAATTCTGATGATGATACTTCCTCAGACGCACCTGGATATTTATATTAAATTTCAAATAAACCGGACATGTAATTTACAAAATAATGCATGCACAAAAAACACGACATTTCATCTGATTCATATAGATAGATAGATAGATAGACAGACAGATATCTATCTATATAAATGCCTAGATAGATTATAAATAAATACTATTTTCTCGCTAAGGAAAAATTGTTTTATTTTTATTTTTTTTTATTATTACGTAACTCGTTAATCGATGTAAAGCGGAAATATTTAGTTACGCCGCCAGTAAAAAGACCGCATATTTATTGCGTTTGTACGTGTTTGCTAAGTTGATAATATTATGCTTGAAATATAATAATATCGTTTTTATACTTTTTAAACACAATAATCTAATATATTACAGACCGCAAAAATTGTGTTGATGTAATTTTAAAACCGTTTGAACAGTTTTTTTTAGTTATTTCAAGGTAATACAAACTGCATTTTTTTTTTTTTTTTTGTTGCACGTAATTATTTAACTCGATGTATTACGTTTGAAATCGCCGACAAACCGCGGCGTTAGGGTTTTTCGAATGTCTAAACTTTGGAATTCGTCAACAATACGGTAGAATATTTTTTTGGGTACGACAAAAACAAAAAAAAAAAAAAAAAGAAGAAATTAATAAAAAATTTGATTGTGGACAAATGTCGGACTACTTTCAGCTACGGCCTCGACGGAAACATTGTTTACGGCGGCGACGAGTATTTTCGTAAAACCGTTTTATTTTCCATCCAATTATCACAAACCATTCGTTTAGCCAACGTCAAATGCGTACCCGTGTCGGGTTTCAGCGTATTGATTTTTACACGAATTTTCACCAACACGCGAACACCGGCGGCCACGTAATGTGTAATAAAAAAAAAGATAATAAAAAAAAAAAAAAAAAAAAAAGTCCAATACGAGAACCGTAATACGGTTTATTATAAAATTCACGATTTATACAACTGCGTTTGGCGTTCGATTTAATTGACTATAAATTATTATTATCATTATAACCAACACGTGTACGTGCCTTATTAAGTCGAAAACTGGGATCCATGGGAATAATAAATTTATGTAAATGTTTCGCTCTCGACTATTTTAGCGCAGTGGTGCGTAACCTTTTTTAGATCCACGACCTCCCGCCCCTCGCCCCTTCCATTTATCGAGTTCGTTGAGGCGAACCCTTACCAACGTTGTATAAGCACGTTTATGTTCGTATAAACCAATTCGTTAATTTTAAACAATTCGATATTTATTTAATAAAAACAAATTCCAAAATATATAAATATATAAGGAAAATCTAAAATTAAAAAAAAAAAAAAATTGTATGAAATTAATATAATAATTATTTAATGAGACGGCTACTCATAAATCTGCTTCCGCGTTCAATCTGGATCGATATTCGTTTTTTTTTTTATTATCGCTAAAGATAAAAATGCTGTTTCACATAAATAAGTTGAAACAAAATGAAGTCAAATCGACAGTGCTTGTTTTGATAGTTCTGGATAGTCAGATTTTTTTGAAATCCATAATTTATCACATACATTTTCTTGAAATTTTATACGTAGGTTTTCATGTAATAATAAGTTCTTCAGTTATTTTTAAATTTCCTAAACATTTTCCGAAAAATCTTCAAACCGTGTATTAAAGCTGGTTTGTAAATGTATTAGATGATCGGTTATAATTTGTTTTATTGGTTTAATATCCATGCCATTGTCAGTGACAAATTGTGATATGCATGAAAACATTTCAAATCTGTCATCGTTTGTATACATTTTCCACAGAAGTATTTTCTTTACAAAAGCATTGATTTTATCAGAAAGAATTAAAATATTAGTATTATTTTACCTTGCAGACTTAAATATATCGGCAAGTGAACTGTTACGTTTCAGAAGAAAAATTCGCGTATCATCCTCTAAGTTCAAAAAGGCGTGGTAATATTTTACCATGAGACAACCATCATTACTTTAGTATGAAAAAAACGATTTTTCCAGATGACCAGAACCCATTTCATTGCGAAGTATAGTAAAAATTTTGGAATTTAATGCCGTTGATTTTTTTTTTTTTTTAAAAAAAAAAGGAAAAATGTATTACATTTTATAGCATCAAGTACTTTGTTGATACCACCAGATTGTCGGATGGCTTCCCTGTGTATCACACAACGGTTAAACATTATATTCGGAGGCTAGCTAAATTATTGACGACCTCCTATTAAAATTCCGCTACCCTACCCAGGTTGCGCACCACTGTTACAGTGGACGGGATAATTACCAATTTAACATACAACAACGAAGCTAAACCACCGCGTCCAGTATTTATACAATATTAATACTCTTGAAGTACTCGTATAATTGGAATGATTCACCCCCTCTGTGACCCCCGACGAGCCGCCACCGTGTTAGACTATTACTACAAAATGGATTACGAAATCCATAATAATATACACGAACGTTGGCCGCTGTTTTAACAGATTGGCCCGTGCGAAAACGGTGCAGTTACGTTGATGGGCGAAAAGTCGCCGAATACGATAACGTTAGAAATTATAATTCGACCGATCGCGCCACTGCATCAGAAGATTTCGATAAATATAAAAAAAAAAAAAAAAAAAAACAAACAAAACGCACATTTCAAAAAAAGAGAACGTGTTCCGTAAGTCATTTAAATCAAAGTCGACTATGGGCGATTTATAATCATTTATCACAACCGTCGCAATGTAAATGCAAATGGGAACCAACAGCTGCGGTGGCCTGCAAAATCATTACCGCCATTTCAGGAGGTCAGGCCACGTCGTTCCAATAAACTTTGTGAAATCGTTTTGTTTACCTGCGCACGTAATAGCTATTAGTTTATTCGACTTATCGACTTGTACGAATAAACAATATAGTACAGGCTAAAGGCTATCTTAGAAAAATCCAAAATACTAATGGTATGTGTAATATCACAAACATGAAAGTTAAATAATTTGTGTTAAAAAAAAAAAAAAAAAAAAAAAAAAAAACAATGGTTAGTTATGAAATATAAAAATTACGATACTAAAAGTAGCTTTGGTAGAAATTTCAAATATTTTCAATATGAAAAAAAAAAAAATATGTTGAGAATTAGTAAACGGAATGTAATGTGCGGAAGACCTTTAATTGTCATAATTTATATTTTCAAAATGAATAATAAACATTATAATTTATTGTCAAGTAATTTTCATACGCTAATTTTATTTTCATCGTATCCCATTTGGATATTATGTTTTTTCATATTTGTTTTAATTTTATTAATTTTTTTTTTTTTTTTTCAATTATTATTTCGTTTAAATGTATTTAATTATTTATAATAATTACGAATTACTATTAATACATTATTAAATACCTTTTGGATTGCGTTGTCCACTTCTTCTTTGAGTTCTTCGACTGACATGTTTTTAGAAGTTTTGATGTTCAGGTTTAATTTTTTTTCTACTTGATCTGTTAATTAAACCAAAACGGTTGTGTTAATTAAAACGAACAAAATAATTTCGAATTGTATTCAATAACAATATATTTACTAATTATGTTATTTTGTCTCTCGCGAAAAACGTCAACAAAACTTTCCGGGAGATCGAATTCGTCTTTATTATTGTAAATATGATTTTCCAAATCTTCCAGTTGTTTTTTCATTTCTTTGATAACTTCTATTTGAACTTGATGTTTTTTTTCTACTATTTGGTCGTCATCGTTCTAAGAGAAAGAAAGAAAAAAAAAATCATGTTTTCCTTATATTTTTCGCCAATAGAAATCTATAGTGTCGGTTATTACAAGTAAGTGGTTTAATGAACAATTGGTATAAACGTTTGGTATGCCTTTAAACGCGAATTCCTCTAGTTTCTTTAATAAATGTTTTTTCTCTTCATCCGGAGACTCGATAATTTGATGAATTCTCAATTGGACCTGTATACATTCAACACACACATTTGTCTATAAAACCATGATAATAATAACTTGTATTTGAAATAATTATTATTCAACGGGCGATTATAATATATTTTATAATATAGTCGTATAATAATATTCCGCTTGTCACTCATTTACTTGCTGTGTATAATTGATACCTGTGAAAAATGCGACGTCAACGCTATAACGGACGAATGGAGGATTTCGTATTGTTCTTCCAAATATCCGACTTTATTGTTTTCGCTATAATAACACATTTTGAATAAATTTAACGATCAAGATAAAGACAACAAGATAACTTATTATAACTTATTATTTCATGTATTTTTAATAAAATACAATGCACATTTTATATAAACAGCGGAAGTTCCGGGCCGTAGTGGTTTATTTACGATTTTCGAATTGTACAATTATTCAATTATATTCTATAACAGAGAATCGTATTGTCATGTTGATTTTACCGACGCTTCAACACGATTTACATTATTGTTTCCGAGCGTTAATAATAACTAAACAAAATCGTCCATTGCTTACACACTTCACGAGAAGTGTTTTTAAACGGTTTACGATATTTAAAACGAATTTGAACGCTACTTACATAATAGAGAAAACACATAAATATTTATTTGACACGTAAGGTGTGACAGTTAACACTTATAGTACTTCAAACGTGTTAAACGTTTAAAGCGTTCTGACCCGCGACATTTATTTTTTATTTTTAGATAAATATTTTTTTTAACGGGTACACATATTGTTTTTTTTTATTGGTTTATATTTTGTTATTTATTAGTATATAACGGAGCTTTACCGTACCGTAACTTTGTTGAGAATATTTTATTCAATTAGCTCCGTGGTGCACGGAATTCATTATTTTAAGGTTTGAAACGTTTGAAGTTTATCGAAATGTACAAAATTATGTAATTTATTTATAACATAAATTGTCTGTTTTTAGTTATCTACACAAATGCGAAAAAAAAAATAAAAACTAGGGCAATTATGCGTGGGTTTTCTATACAGTACTCGACGTTATCGATTGACATAATTTTTTTTTTCGTTTAATGTCCGACTAACATGACCTCTTTCAGACCGAGCGTCACCCGTTCTCGTCTACGTATATATTTTTGTTAAATACAATGTTAAAACATGGTTTGCTTTTAAACTTTAAACGACAGTATTTTGTTCATTACTAACTAAATCAATAAAACCGTACCCGGTAAATAATAAAATCGGTAAAAGTAGTAAGGTAATGAGAAATAAAAAGTTGCACGAATAACGATTTTATGTCAAAAGTAAGCGTATATAAATAAATAATTAAAAAAGTACCTAACTAATGTCGAAACGTCAGTAATTTAGATGAAAATCAACGGGCTGATCGGGGATTAAATTGGTTTAAAGTTTCATATAGTTTTATATAGTATACAGTAAATAAAAGTTGTTTTTTTTTTTGCTTTTAGTATACTTAATAAGTTACTTAGTCTGGAATTTGCGAGAGCAGCAATATGTACCTTTGTATTAAAATAAATGATTTTTTCAGTTACATTTTTTTGTTTTTCGATATAATAATAAACATGCTTAAAAAAATGAATATTTCACCGGAATATCCACCGGCATGTGAATAAAAATAAATAAATATAATATACAACATTATTTGTATTTTTATACTTATTTTCGAGTATATTAACCATCAAGCACTTATCGATTCTTTCGTTGTTTGTTTTTAGACGGTATTTACGACGAGAAAAAAAAAAAAATTACAAGCAATCGTTTAAATTCTCGTATAATATTCTGTGCGCCCCAATCGAAATGTTTATCGAGCCTAAAATAAAAACCACTGTCTTTCGGAGCCGGAATGAGTTGAAACCCGTCGTCTCATTTTTTTTTTAAATAATTTTTTTATTTGACTCCAATACTCCCCTCTCCCTTTCCCATACGAAAAAATTCAGAAAAACCCAGACAAAAATAAACCTCAAGCCTATGTTTTTAAGTATTGGTTAATTTTAAACAAAGTGGTCATAATAAATAATTTATAAACAATTATACGTGATATTATACCCGAGTGTCAATTTCAATAGCCACGACGAGATGCACAACTGAGAACGAGTGCAGCGAATTGCAGGCATTACGCAATGAACTGTTAAATAAAATAACATGTTTGGTTCTAAGCTTCTCTCCGAGAAATCTAAAAAGAAACTATCATCTCAATTACCGACTATACCCCCGACCCATAGTTATGGACCGCTGTGAAACGTGGTCGGCGACTAAAAACATAATCACTAACCATTGCAAGGAATGTCCTCGGGAGAATATATGGATCAAATTCACATAAAGGAAGCAGGGCGGTAGTATACAAAAAGAGAACGAATGCAGATACCGAAAAACTCTATACACAATAGACCGAATATCTAAAAATATCAAGTTTCGAAAAGACTAGAGCGGGCCGGGCATACAATATGGCAAGCTAAGGAAAGTCTAATTACATTTCTTAGTCACTAATCCCGATAAAAAACGTTCCTAGAGGAAGACCGCGAAAGTAGAGATGGAGGGACCTAAATCGGTTGTAGTTAATACAACAAGAACGACGAAAAGTTCTGGTGAAAGCCGTAAAAGGCCTGTAAATGCTAAAAAAAAAAAAAAAAAAAAAAAAAAAAATAAAAAAAAGCAAACGATTTCGTTTACATATTGTCTACTAATTTGTCGGTATTGGTTTTTGTTTTTTGCCATTTAAAATAATGGCCCGCTCATGAACCCGCCTACAATTTGATCGGCCCGTCGCAATGCCACTGTACATTTTAACTTTCAGTAATTAATACTTTTACACGAAATCGTAATATTATTATCGTAATTCGAATACAATTCAGACATGTTAATACACTCACATAATATATATTCCCCGACTTGCTGTTTTAATACTATTTTATTCACTATTTGAAGTATTGGTATTATACGAAATATATTCCGCGCGACAAAAAACGACATTTTTTACTTGGTATCTCAATAGTTACATTAAGCTCTGTAAACGAAAAAAAAAAAAAAAAAGATACAACTGTCCGCTATATATAATAATGCAAATAAATTTTGAAGTGTATATACTCGAAATCGTTTTTGTTACTTCAATGAAAAGAAAATAATAACATTCGAACGTAAAATAATTTTACGCTCTGTCCCGTGTCCTCGTGGTCACTCTAACCTAGAATAACACAATTTTTTTTTATTTTTTTCATACAATTTAAAGGATATATAACACGAAACTTTTATAGATAATTGTAATCGATTGAACAACACGAGTACAATTTTCGAATTTTCGAATTCAAAATTTTATCAATTTTGAATATGTATTAATTTTGATACGTAACTCGCACATAATCTATTTTAACGTGTATTTCAATAGTGTTTCGATCAATATCGAATCAACAGAATATTAAACTTCGAAAAATATATATTTTATTACTAATACGCGAAGTCGAGTTAAACAAATTTATCAAATTTGTGTATATTAAATGGTAGGTATTTCATTATTATACTCTTGAATTCCATCTATTCACGAATTCAAACCAGAACATAATATGAGCTTGTTTCATTTCTTCACTGCAATATGATAGAGTATTATTATGTGGGTTTTAAATTTAAAATATTTTATTTACAGTCAAATTTGCATTAAAAACTCTGGTATGTAAAAACTCTTTTATGATGCAAATTTGCGATTCTACAATAGTGAGTAACTATTACAAAAAAAAAAAAAAAAATAATAATAAATAAAACCCCCCATAATATCGTTTATAAAAAAAAATAAAGTCTTTCGACTCTACGATTAAAAATAATAGATAAATACTATATTTCGATGTTTACACAGACATACGTGGGGCCGACTTAATTTAGTTAATATTATATAAGCACTCTGAAGTTGAACAGAATAAATTAAAACTACGGGCTTGCGGGCGTATATATTAATGTGGAATTAAATACGCGAACTCGTCACGGTCACATTATAATACGTCCTATCGGCTTTGTTCGTATAATATTCCAAGTGGATACGAGCAGGCATGGTTTTAATTCGAAATGCAGCCCGTGGAACTAATACTAATGCCGGTTCACGGTGTTGGAAAAAAAAAAACAAAAATTGTTATACGGCGCCTGGTGATGTTAAAACTCGAAATGTCGGTTTATTTTTGATTTTTCAATAATATACGACAGAGTTACTTACTCCCAGTTTTTGTGACTGTTCTCGCAAAACGAATAAAGCGCGTGTTCGTCGTGTTCGTCGTGTTCGTCTACGATATCCGTTTGATCGCAATCGTTGCATATTATGCTGCTGGTGCTGTCGTCGTTCGCGTCGATGTCCATCGTTTAAATTATCGGCGGAAACACAATGGGAAATTATATTTTGTTCTATACGGCGATCGTTATTGTTTTAACAGAAAAAAAAAAAAAACACGAATACAATTATTATTAATCGTAATAATTTGATTGGTTTTTTTTTTTTTTAATTTTTTTTTTTGTATTATTTTTTTGCTTTAATATATAACTCGATACGATATAATAATAATAATAATAATGTTGTAAAACGGTGACGCGTAGGTGGAATACGTCACGGTTTCAAACGACAACAAACGAAATAAAAATAAAAACAAACAACCAAGAATTATAATAATAATTATTTATGTTTTAAAGACGAATAAACAAACGAATATTATTATTACACCGATTGTGCGTTACCGTTTGTGAACAACACACGACTAAGGTATATATTGTTTTATATATATATACATATATATTAAAAAAAAATCGATAGCCGCGCCGGGTCGTAATAATATTAATCGCCACCAAAACCGTGTGTACAGCCGCGTGCATGTGTAGGCGAAATACTACTGAAAAAAACGCTTGCAGCCCACACGCGTGTGGTTTGTCAGCTGCAGCTGTTAACACTATAGCGTAAGAGAGCCTATCGATTTTTCGGTCTGACGTCACGAATGGGTTCCCAAAGTTCGCGCGCGAACTATGTATTTACCAACTATATATACAATTACGTAATATTACGCGATATATCCGTTAATAATCCGCGTAAAACATTTACGGGACCGCCACCCCGGCATAGGGAAACAATCGGATACGGGACGCAAAACGTGGCCAACGAATTATAATAAAATATACACAGTGAAAATTCCATATAAACAAGTCTCGTTGGGGAATAATAAAAAAAAAAAAAAATTCGTAACACAGAGAAATTCGTTAAATAGAATTACATGGTTTTTTTTCTTTTTACGTATGTATCGATTTTTTCAATTACATATTCTATATTTTATATTACAAACAAACATAACATATCATATATATATATATATTATGTATTTTTTAATGTTAATTTCAATGAAATAGTTTCGTTTGTTTATTTATTGTACTGTTTTCGTAAAATGTTTCGATTCCATTGAGTTTAAAAACAATTTCATCCGAAACATTTGCTTGTTGTCGAAAACCATTTCTCACAACAGAAAAGGCGTATAGTATCTGTTTTTCTGTGAGTTTAGGCAATTCATCTGCACGGTAATCTCTCCTTCGATTTCATCACATTTTGTACGATTGCGATTACGTCAGTATTGCAACTGCGTGCTGCAGTCAAAGTAACCGGCTGCATATCAATGTCTGATGTTAGATTGGATACAATAAAATCGTAGGTATTTTAGAACAATATTTAATATTAATCGATAGTGACAAAGTTTACAAAAACACGTTTGTTATGGAATGTAAGTTTATTCGTTATATAGAAACATCAGATTCGTTACGCAGAGATAAATTTACGCACGATTAACTTATGAATGTCATGGTTCTCGAAAATAATTCGTTAAATAGAAAATTTCGTTAAGTCAAAGTTCGTTATATAGAATTTTTACTGTATAGATATTTTTTAATATACCGAAATTTAAACGACGCCCTCGTGTTTCCGTATCGTGTGTCGTTCACGGTGTCCGTTGTGGCGAACGAAAATCGTACAGACCATTCTGAATATTTTCTATACATTGAAATATTTTTAAAATACCGACGAGATATTCCGCCCCGGCGCCCCTCAAATTCGACCGTATTGTAGTATACGGCGTTGAAAACGTGCAAACGTTTTAAAGGTAATTATTTTTTTACCAAAATACTTGACGTCAGTTCTCGCGTTTTGTGAATACGAAAAATGTCGAAAAATAATCGTTTTATCTCGGTAACGGTATGGTTTAGCGTAAAACGGTTTATTATGAAAATTAAAGAACACGACTTTATCTAGGGAACGACATGTCCATTTTGTTAAATATTAATTATACACAAACGTTACGGCCCCTTTAAAATCGTGAAAAAAAAAGACCACTTTTTTAATATCGAACGTCTACCGTCCCGTTTAAGTAAATTGAAAATCAATATATCATTCCCTAGATCGGGTTGTTGTTTTTAATAATTATCGTAATACGTACAAATTCTAAAATCGCTTTGAATAGGTTTTTTTTTTTCCGAATTTCCTATACGCAACCCCTCAAATAATGGTGGTGCGCCCAGGATTTTACAACGGGAGGGAACGTGTAATACTTGGACACCTGATTTATCAATCATAGAATCTTCTTCGGATCCAAAAATGCCAAATTTTATTCATCAAATCCAGCTTTTTCTTATGTCTGTATAATCGTTTCAAGAATAAATCACTAAATAAATACACGTAAATGTTGTATTTTTAAGATAATTGGGAAAGGGGGGGATATAACCTCTTACCAACCCCTCTCCTACGCACGCCACTGTATATTATCTTTTATTTATCTATATTTGTAAAATGCAGGCAAAACGATTTGTTGCAAATCGAATTCAACATTGTGCAATAAAATATGCCTACGTATCTATTAAATCGTTAATAGACATAATAATCATATTCAAATTGAATTATTCCACATAATTTAATGACTATACCGATAATAATCCACTTATCAATCAGTTAATTGGAATTAATTTTATAAGTCAATTGAACGAAAACAATGCGTGCTATTTTGCATAATAACAATGGTAAAAAAAAAAAAATATAAAAACTGTTTTTCGAAAATTCTACAAGTATTATTTGAAATACTAGTTGAGAGCTAAAATACAATAAACTACCGACCGAATTGGAGTACCAATGAAATCTGAACACAGCACATTATTTTCCGTGTCTTTATCATTTTTGTCCGCTTATACGTTTCTGATTGATTTGTTTATTTTTATTAATCATATTAATGCAAATAATAATGACAATTAAACACTACAAATACAGTACATAAATAGGTATGTTAACGTTCATATTGAAATCATTAATTTTTTTTATTTTTTATGATTACGCGATTCAAATTTAAAAACAAATTTTTTTTATTGTTGTAATTTTATAGCAATTTCTATATATTTAGTGCCAAGTGTCGTGTTTATGGCCATTATTATTACCGTGTAAGTCTATATGTGTATTCGAATACATATTGCACCCGTTAAAATACATTTTCTCTAATTATAACTTCCCAAATACTAAATAATCGAGGGGATATTGTTCTGTAGTTTATTAATTCTGTGGTAGCTTTACTAAGATGTGTTTTATTTCTCTCGGAAAAACCATTTTTTTTTTTTTTTTTTTTTTTTAGTGTATAAAATGCTCAGATTTTTACACGTAGTACCTTAAACGATGCGCAATTTCCAACCGACGGTACTTCACCAGCAATTTTTATTTACATTTTCAACAGTTAGGTTGAAAGAACTTAGGTTCTTGAGCGCAATGATTTTATCGTGGCTACCAGTACCCACATACGTATAATAAATAAAATTATTCTATATCCTATACCTTCCAAACTTCTCACCGACTACAGTGACCCACCATCGGTGTTAGAAATGTCCGGCTTTTTAAAACCGACTCGATTGAACAACTGTATTACAGAAAACCTTGTAATTTACAAAATATATAATACAATTAAATATATTTGGTTAGGTAGGTACTTAATATAATAATTAATCATAATAATATATTATTGTATTATTGGTGCAATTTTTATGACTTTGCCGAGGTCATAATAAATGGCAGATGCGTGATGATAATATGGAATTCTATAAAACATTAATTATTCATTTGGGGCTATGAATTTGTAGCAAATGCAATTGTTTTAAACTAATCGTAAGCACAATGTTCAACATAGTATGTAAGTATGTAAGTATATGAACATAGAAATATTTTACAAATAGTTGCTGTTTTGTAAATTTTTAAACAAATAATAAAAATAAAGACGATTTATCTATTCAACAGTACGTAATGTGCTATGTTGGTTTAGATGGTTATTCGGAGTAGTAAGTGCATTTTTAAGGGTTTTTTTTTTTTTTTTAGTGCGTCGAATCCACAGCCCCAATAACAAGGAATTTCATATTATATAATAATTTTCAACAAATAAATATTGGTGGCCTTGCAACCAATCGGAATAGGCTATGCTGCATTTGGCCGAGTGAATTTTTGCCAATATATCCACCGCAACGGCGGCGTTAGCCCACTTCGTAGCCGAGTATGTTTTGTAGGTTGTAGTTGAACAGTTTGAAGTCCAACTCGAATATACTGTACAACCGCAGGATGGTGTTGTGGTCGAGCTTGGTGAAGTACTTGACCAGCTGCGTGGACGTGTTGGTGTCCGGGCCCTTGGGGAACCGGACGTCGGACACGCCGGCCACGTGCTTGAGCAGGAAGTCCGAGTCCTGGAACAGGGACTCGTGTTTGCCGATAAAGTCGTAGTTGACGGCGCACGGCCGGCACAGCCGGTCGATGGGCGCCCAGTGTTCGTTGAACACGGTGTCCCGGGTGTCGGCCACGAAACCGGCGAACTCGGCGAACGTCACGTCGTCGCCGTCCCGGAGCGCCCGTTCAGTGGCGTTGGCCCGGTACCGTTTGACGATGCGCCGCCCGAACCGCGACTGAAAGTACCTGGAACTGTCGTGCCGCTGTTCCAGTTTGTTCCTGTACGCAGACAGCAGCCGCTCGAACGGGTGCCGGACGAACAGGAACTTGGTGTACGTGCTCAGCATTTCGGCCGCCCGGCCGGCCGGGTAGTCGCTCAGCCGGTCCAGCGTGCCCGGCTTGTGAACCACGTCGGCCGGGATCTGCGACAAGTCGGCTGACGCGGCTTCGCTGCCCGACAGCACCATGAACACCCGTTTCCAGTTGGTGCAAGCCACCTGTAGCGAGAAAACACATATGTCAAATTCACTACAACGAAACCTCGCCGTGACCATTAACGGCATCTTCTTGACAAACTCAAGGGGATTGCACCTTCGGTTTTCCGAATTTTCTCAAATTTTGTAAAACTTAAAAGTTTTTTTTTTATTTTTTTATACTTTTTGGCGATAAGACTTTTCTACTAATTTATGGCTCATTTAATAGGTGCGGACATTTTTACGTTATTTATGAACGTAAAGTAGTTATGACAAAAATGTTGGTACTTTAAAAAAAAAAGAAAAAGGAATGTTAGAGTTCTCTCTATGTTAGAGTTCATAAACAATTTTATTCGCATTTACCGGAACACATTTTCATCAAATTATCATATTAACGAGAATAAAACGTTTGGAATGTTTATAAATAAAACAATTTTAATAAGAAAACCGTACTTCGACCAAAGTGCTCCGATGCAAAGTAAATTTGTTTATAAACTATCGTACGCCTTTACATTTTTAAAATCGAATTACAGGAAGTACAAAACGGGACGCATTTTGTCCCGCTTATAGAAGTTGGTGCCGTAATCATCTTTGTAATAATATTATTACGATGCGCATAAAAGAAAATATACTTGAGACGAAAAAATAAAAACGAAACAAATAATACATTTTTGAAACTTTAAATTGAGATCTAAAAATTATAAATAAGTATACAGGTGTACTCAAACGTTTCTGTATAACGACCGTCGTCAGACATTTTAATAATAAAATAAAAATAAAAAACATTTTATTTTTTTTGCTTTAAAGTTCAGTCTATACGATTTGCTTTTTTTTTAATATAAATTTAGGTAACGCTATAGTATAACAGTGGTGGTAATCAGTGTCGATACATTTTAAAATATCTAAATTTGGATAACAGATAATTACCAAAATAATTATCTCGACGAAGATAAATAATTATCTTTCTTTTCATTAAACTAAATTTTACAACTGTTCATATTTTGTGGATTTTTAGGTTTAGATTATGTAATTGATGTAAAACTATATTATCTATGATTTTTAAAGTAATAATTGTTTGTGTATAAATTGAAGATTTTAGATAATTAAAAAAAATATTTAAAACATAAAATTGTATTTAGATGACGAAATCATGTATCTCAGATATCGGTTCAGATGATTTATTTCTCATTTATCTAGATAAGATAAAATATAAAAATATTTCTAGGTAGGTAATTTATCTAAATAAAGTACAATACACGGTGGTAATAATGAAATTAACCTTTGGCACATAGCAGTAGAGCAGTCTGTGTCGGTTGTCTACGAGAATGTGGTCCGTGAGTACGCTGTCGTTGATCGTTTGCTGATAGTTTTCGTCGGCTTTCGATGGAGATTTAAACAAATGACACATCCGTGACGTATGCTCTTGTCTTTCTAGATAGGCTAATCTCTCTAAAAACGAATTCATGTCGTAATTTTCATCCGTGTAATCATCTGCAAGGCAAACAAATAATAATATTTTAATACACAATAGACAAAAACAATACCTACCTCAGTGGCGGATCTTTGGGGGTGGGATGGGTTCAGGAGATAATCACAAATTTCTATTTGTCGGTGAAATTGACCTCTTATTCACCCCCCTTGTTTGAATGTTATATTTTGTACAATAGACATTGAGAAGTTACTCAATGTTTTGAATAATAATTATAAATGACTATTTGATCCTAATTTATAGCCCTAAAAAGTGGCCTCTCAAATAAAAAGCTGACCCATAACTCTGTTCCCTAACCCTGGATCCACCACTGGCCAACTGGTCCTAATCGGGGCCGTCCGGAAAACGAAAATTATGGGAGGGGGCAGGTGGAAAGTCTGAAAAATGCCAAATACATTTGCCGAAAATGTCTGTAATCTTCCTACTGAACGTAGTCGGAAAATATTCATAGTTTCAACCCGGCTCCCATAAAATGTTATGTTTGAAATTTTGTATGTATGTTTTAAATTCAAATTGCACGTGCCGTTCTCAATTTATACATGAATAAAAGTACTTATAAGTTATACATTAATCATAATATATAATACATATAATAAAATAATTCTTATGTTACATAATCTACGTTTTTTGTAAATAATATTTGTCGTTGGCGTGGTTTTAAGTACGTTGTATTGAAAAAAGTTTGACTGCTGACTGGAGTTTTCTATAGGGGGAGGCTTCTCATCATCACCTTTAGGAATAGCCCCGTCGAAAATCCGAAAAAAATTAAACCATTACACTTTATTATTATGCGTTTTATTAGATTTAGAAGAACATCGATACGTATGTCGAAGCGGGCCTTATCCATAATATTGTTTAACCTATTGAACGTCGGATTTGGTATATTTTATAAAGTACATTTTTTTTTTTTTATTTTTTATTTTTACCTTATAATTGTAAAATAATTTATCCGTATACAGTAATCCCTCGTTATCCGCGATTGAGTCGGAAATACCCTTTATTTAATTCATACATTTTACCGCTATTATACGAACGCTGTAATTTGTTATAGATAAGGTTAAATCATTTTTGTTATTTTCGTTAAGTATAACTGTAAATACTTACTATGCCATTAGAGGTCAATACCGTAAATGGGACAAATGTACGAATAATACATATGTCCACTTGTCAGTTATTACGTACGAAGAACTTTCCAAAGTTTATTAAAAAAACATGAAAGAAAGTCCCGAACTTACCGTCACACAGGGTTGGAAAAATTCTAACATAGTTGAATGCCTCGTTAACATCAAAGAATCACTTAACGAAGTTCAACCCTCGACTATAAATGCTTGTTGGCGAAAGTTATGGCCGGAAGTTGTTGATAAAGTTGACGAACTGAGTACCACGGTTAATCAAATAACCGTAACGTTCGCTCAGAATGTAGAAGGTTTTGATGAGATAAATAGAAATGACATAGAAAAAATGATTTTGAACCATGATCAGGTGTTTACAATGGAATAGCTCGGAGAAATTACCACAACCCCGAACGAACCAAAATAATCTAAGCAGGATAAAGAGGAAGAAGAACCTGTGAAGTCGGATTTTTCCTCTAAAACAATTAATGAGGTTTTTTCATTGAACATTTTGTCAAACCAACTGACTGAACGAGTTTTTGAGACAGACCCACTCACTGAAAGAGCATTGATGTTCAAAAGAGGAATTCAAGAATTACTGGTACCATACGAAGAAGTTCGCAAAGACATAGGAAATAAAAGGAAACAAACATCTATCACTAAGTTTTTTCGTCCTTCCTAATATGTTATGTATGTATAAATAATTGATTAATTGTATAAATGAAATTAAAATGAAATTAATAAATAATACAAAATAATATTAAAGTGTTTTTAAAATTAAAAAAATAAAACCTAACCTCCTTTTTTACATTGGTTTATGGTCTCGTTATCCGCTCAACTTTACTGGAACCTACGAGGTATTACTGTATAAGTTTTATATATATAAAAAAATATAACGACTCGATATATTTCGTCTTTGTTTGACCATATCTTTTTTTTTATTCGGCTATTATGACTAATAATTGATGAAGGATTTATTTATATGGACAACCTCTAAAGTATAATACGTATATACTCGTATTTTAGAATTTCGTTCATATATCATTAGATAGGTATTTTACCAAAAAAAAAAAAAAAATGTTTTTACAATGATGTGTGTTTTGTTTTTATTTCCGTCCGTAAACAACTTTTCTACCAGATATCCTGCTCTAATTTTCAAGCGTAGCACCTTTTCTGAAAAAATTTTATATCTAGTTGACGTATTAAAGAGGTCATATTTTTGATTTCCGTTAAAATTTTCTTAATAATTGGGAAAAATCTAAGAAAACGGGAAAATTTACGGCAATAGTTTAATTATTTTAGATTTTTTTTTTTATTGAGTTTTGTTGTTACTCGGTTTAAAATAATCGTATAAAAATGTAATATTTTACACGCGTTTATTTTCCAATATTGATATCGTCTATTGTAGTACAATTTGTACAAAATGGCGTATAAATCTATTATTTTTTAAAGTATATCATCGAATTGTTAAAACGAGGTTCCATTTGCCATTGTCACCCGTCATAAAAATATAATAGGATTCGTTTATGTGCAGGTATTGTCAATACTACCTACACCAAAACCATTCAAAATGTATAAAGCCGGCTACGAAAATTCAGTTCGCAAATTGTTCGTTTCAACCGTCGGATATGCGAACTATACGTGCGAAATTGTATTGCATATTTCAAAAGCCAAACAACAATTATTTTGACAATACATTATATACTGTTCGAAATTCCAAATCGTCAAATTCCATAAACGCGCGTTCAAATGTCCGCTAGTATTTGATTTTCTTCATTTAATTGATTGCGACCGTTTTCAAAGTTAAATTATTTTTAAAACATTCGTACTCTATGTACTACATAACGATTAAGGTGGTTAGAACAAGTATTCCAAATTTTGTAAAATTTTAATTTTTTTTTACCTTTTAAGAACCTTAAAGATATAATTTTTCCACTAATCTAATTCTACATGCTCATTTAAGGGGAATGGGTACGGCCAGATTTACGAAAGAATATGACGTTTTAAACAATAAGCCAGACGAAATTGCGGGTTTTGTATTCTAATTCGATCGAGGCGATGTTCAATATTCGAAAAATTGAACGTGTAATTTGGTATACAAAATATGGAAATTTATGTTTATTTTACCTATCAATATTTTAACAATAAAGTTGTATAAACCGATATAACAAATAATAGTTATTGCATATTTGTGCATACTTAAAATGTTTAAAATTCAAAATATATTGCATATTGAAGCGGAACTTGGAAAAGAGAGAAAAAAAAAAAGGTTATAAAATAATATTTTGTCAAGTAGAAAATTCAAAAATAAATTTTGAAGGCATTAAATAGTAATAATTAAAATAATTGTTTTTTGTTCATTAAGTAGATACCTAGTTATAAGTTGTTTTAAATTATTTAAATATCTCGTAAATTTATAATAATAATAATAAATATAAATTAATAAAATTTTTTATCATATTACTCAATTTGTATGTATATATATAATAGCTCTTTTTTAATTATATTCGTTACGCATATTTGTCGTATATATTCATAATTTTTACTGCATTAATATGCATTAATATTTTGATACGTTTTAGCGCATAAAAATCCGCGCTGTAGCGGAATTACAACATATTAAGGATATAGTGGTAAATACGTTTTGCGGTTTCGTCAAATAATTTATACACGATTATTATATATTATAATGTAGTGAAATTTTCTAGTAATTTTATTTTCACGAAATTTCCAACGCGATATTATTATAAAAGTACGCGGACTCGTTCGAAGAAAAAAAAAAAAAAACATTTTCTTCGGTTTGTCCTGCAGTGGTGGTTATCTATTGTGCCCACGCACCGGGCCGGCGTATCGATTCTAATTAAATGCACGACAATAGTATATACAGTGTGAATAAAATAGACAGAGAATAGAGAATAGTCGAATGTAACGCTGACATACTTTTCAAGGCGCACAATAATTGATAATACACTATAACCACACGCATTATTTGACTTTTGCTTACAGAAAAAAAAAAAAAATTTCTAATATCATTTTATTACGTCTACTCTATTATTATTCTAAACCGTACGCAATTGACATATAATTATTATTATAATTTTGTATATTATAAATAAATTACAAATTTGCGTTCGCTTGAATTGCGTTATTATAGTAGAAAATATATGTTTCTATCGAGTTTAGTCGATGATGAGACGGTGTTGAACGGTCTCGGTGAAAATATATAATGAAAACACACGAAGGATGTGTATACATTTTCGTATAAATAAAATTAAAAAAAAAAAAAATTACTATTTCGTACAATCGTATATAATTATATATTTTAAACATTTCGTTTAGCTCTCTATACAAATTAGATATTTTCACATGGATATATTATATATAAAATTTCACGATGTTTTTGAGAAAATACATTTTTTTTTTTTTTTTTTAAACCGTCTATGTGTTTCCGGTCATATAGGTCCCAATAATCATTAAAAATAATAATTTTATATTGGAGATTTCTGATTTCAACGTTATTTGTTTTTTTTTTTTTTTCAAATGACAACCTATTTACAATTCATACGAGTCTTTTTTTTTTTTTTTTTTTTTCGGTTGTGTCCATCACTAATAATTTCCAAAAGAATATTTTTACAAAAAGTCGTTACGTTTTTTTCAATTAAATTGATTGTTGTACAAATACCGTCCTAAAAATAAAAAATATATTACGGTAAATTACGTACTTTAATTATTTCGTACTTTTTCCAAGTCAGCGAGTACGTACATATTTTAGCAAAATATCGATGGAATGCCGTAAAGTAATGATTTTAAAAAGCGAATACAAGTGTAAAAATTAATGAGAAGACGGATTTGAACAAAACGTTTCAAATTACTTAAAATTATTTTATTATAATATTCTACAAGTTAGCTGCTAGATAAATTGCATAATCGACATGTTTATATTTGTTTAAGTATAATTTATTTAGTTATAACTGCAGTTAAGTTTTTTATTAGTTAAGCCACCAAATTGCACATCGCATACGAATATTCTGTTAATTAAAAATACCTAAATATAATTATAATATATTATAATCATAGAATTATTAACTAATTAGTAAAAAAAAAAAAAAAATGATTTGAATTTATAATTTTATTTCGGCATCATATTAGTTATTAAGGACTAAAAAATTCCCATTTATGATCCCGTGGAAATTTTAGGTTTCTCGACGGTTATTTTTAATTGAGTTACAACAAAAACACAACATTGAAAATAACAGAAAATGTTATTGCGTAAATAATCCCGTTTTTACCCGTTACTGAGGAAACTACACGGATATTCTAAAAACGACCTCCTTCGTTGTATCAATTAGAACCAAAGTTCTATAAAAAAAAAAAAGCTCTCTGGTATTTCTTTTTAAAAATTTATTTGATATGTGCATGAATTTTTCTGGTAGAAAAATTGTCAATCATAGGAAATACATTCCTCGCTACCTTCAGAGTCTAAAAAAAAAAAAAATATTTTTAGAAAAACATAATATTTATATTTTATAGGTACATACTATTTAAACTAGATACTTTAATAGCGTGATAATTATTATAACTAAATGTGTCTGGTTGTGTACTTTATAGCGGGCATAGCTACTCGTAGCGTAATTTATTTTTTCGTTTTCATAATAAAAATAATAAAACCATAAATTATTCTTTTAAATCGACACACGCATACAGTTATTACTATATTTTACATTGAACACCGTTAAATAATTAATTTGTCTGGTATATATAATGGCAGCGGCGTCATTTGTCCCAGTCTAACTTTTTTTAAGCCTTGGCGGAATTTCCGTTGATATCTGGCTTCCGGGTCTGATAAAAAAAAAAAAAAAAAATGTCGATGTATCGAAAAATGTTTCGTATCTTTAATGTTGCGAACAAAGGTTCGTAACCTAACCTTTGTTCGAACGTCCTCGCGGGTATATAATCCGTGTTCGGGTTTATCGATTTTTCTATTTTCATACCGTTTTTCAACACTTTTAACGACGATTATTATTAATATATATATATATTTTTTTTTTCGGTAAATAACTTATTATTTTCTCATTAGTCGGTAAATGCTAGTAATGCACAATATTGAAATGACGCCGCTGAATAATGATGGTTTTGTTTATGTACTTTTTGTATTTTTACTAGTATCAAATTTCGAAATTTGTATTTTCACTAACCTACGAAAGTCCAATTATATCCAATTGAAAATGGTCTCTTGAAAATCGGTAATTTATTTCAATCGGCATATCCAATAAAATAGATAATACCAAAATAGAACAATTTATTATATAGAACAAGTTGAAATGTAATTTATTACTACGTCTATCGTATATTTTATCCTGTAACCAGTGGCTTAGCCAGGAAAATATTTCAATGGGTGTAGGGGAGGGGTTAAATTTGTAATTATCATGTTTCCAATAGGATTAGCCACTGCACGTAACGGAAAATACTTTCATTGTTACTTTCATCCATAGTTTTTTTTCCTTCTACATTCTACTAAATAAGTTCTTACACAAAAAAAAACCTATGTTTAAATTGTTTATTAATTATAAAACTGTGATTATTATATATAAATCAAGTAACGTTATTACCAACGCAACACTACACGAGTTACTTAAAAAACTTCATATGATAAATTATTATATATATATATATATATATATATATATATATATATATATATGTTTGATGTCCTATATAATAATGATAATTAATAACTATATTTGTACAAAATAAAAATTATAATATTATAAAAATAATACTGTGATATTAACGAATGTACTTACGGGTTTTAAAAATGTCCAAGCACAAAAGTTCAGTATAGAATAATAGGCTTGCCGCAACAATGACAACTAAACAGATTATCACAATCTTGAGTATCATAATATAATTCGCGTTCACTCTAGAAAATAATATGTTTTATTTTGGATCGCAGCCGAAGCATCATCTTTTTTCTAAAAAAAAAAAAAAAACGAATATCGCGCGTACTTTTTCAATCGTTTAGCTAAAATATGTTTTTTTTTCTCTCTCTATTATGTTTTATAACCGAGTAAGAAACAAACAAAATGTATACACCGTATAGCTAAAAAGGCGAAAGAGAAGAGGAAGTCGGAAGAGCCACATAGCAATAACTACATATAACTGAACAACATTTTTGTTTCAGTAGGTCAGCAAACTATACTGACCTTGGCTTTAAGAAAAACGAAGGAGGAGTAATTGCAGCAGCAGTACCACCTCCAGTAGAACTACTTTTTCTCACTAGGTAAAATATTCAATTTTACGCTCCGTATAACAAAATATATTTATCTAAATTACGTTTACAGGATTTGACTTCTAAAGTAATTAATATTACTGTTAGGCAAGCACCTTCTCATAAACAATCTAATATTTTAATAGTGGGTCCCATAATGCTAACGTAGGTAATGAGCATATAATATTATTTATTTATTAAAAATATAGGTCATAGTGCAAGTGTCCGTATAAAACCAAAATTCGACATTACAATTTACTTCTGCCGATCATAATAATGTGTTAAAAAACTATAAAAAACAAATAAAAATTGTCCCGAGTGCATCTACGTAAATATTAATACCACGATGCCCATTATATTTTACACGGCTTCGTAATTTGTTAACTGAAAATTGACATCTTTTTAGATCCGGTTTTAAAATTCACCTTGTCTGGATAGAATTAAAGACAATTCTACGATTTATTCATGGTTATTATTCAGGTATATTCATGTACCCCCCTCCTCCATATTGAAAATTCCTGGGCACGCCACTGATTACACAACCGCTTTAAAAACAACCTATAGATATTTAAAGTAAATTAATGTTCAATTTTTAACACGGACGGTTGCACAAAAATCAAATAGGCTAACCTAACCTAACCTAACCTATATTTATTATAATATGTGCGAAACCAGTGGCGTCGAATCACCCCTGAAAAGATGTGACGTGACATTTCTTGGTTACACCCAACCACCTGTCTTACATACTAAAAATGTTAGGGGTACCAGTGACGAAACCGCGAGGAAGTGGGAGGGGGTGCAAATTATTTGAATAATTAGTTTGTACATTTGTTCTTAAATCAAACTAATAAACGTATTGATTATTTTGATATTTTGTTATTTTTTAAAATGGATAAAATTCCTAATTGAATCGCCCCCAATATCCAGGTATATTAGACGTTGAATATATTAATACGACATCGATTTATTCAATTTGTATATTAAACTTATAATATTTTTAATGGCAATCCTAACAGTACATGTGTTGAATATACGAGTAAAAAATAAAACGCAACATCTATGTAGATTTTGAGGTGGTTATAGCATGTTTATTACTACTAATCGTCAGCAATCGAATTTATCTTAATTATATTAAACACCCTACAACCTACCACCCGTTCCTTAAAAATGTGTGACTGTGATGCGAAACTATCAAAATAATTAAACAAATAATTAACTATCGAAGTCAGTAGGCAAGTACAAATATATATTATCGTGTATACGTACAAAATAAATTAATAAAACATCTATACCGCATAAACACATATATTAAATATTTATTGTCAACGATTCAGGGAATGGACACCGGTTGAAATTCGATGTGTTCACGTTCACCTAACATAAATATCACTAAACGACGTAATTGGTAGGCGGGTATACCTACAGCAGTTACAGGCGATTTCTTTTTTTTTTTTTTTTTTAGACAACGTATATCTACTATATAATGTTAAGGTACGATGGGTTTTTCGCTATCGATTCACTAAAAGTATAGGTATAACACTTACTTAAAAATGTCTGGTATACGCGCGATAGTCAATTAATATATGTGTATTAAATTAGCACTTAAATTATAATCTGTATAAGGTAGGTACTTAAAAAAAAAAAAAAAGTAAACAATTAAGTTACGTACTTTCTCATTAGAGATAGTTTATACTATACCGAGTCGTTTTGTGAAGCAAAATGTAAAATGTTCAAATTTATAAATATTATTTTATCAGCTACTAATATTTTATCTTGTACTTTAAAATGTAACTAATACACATACATTATAGCAATAAGTAGGTTAATAATTATTTAAGGTTTTCGGGTTTTGCCCGGTTGTAAAATAAAAAAAGGAATTTGACGCGGTTTACTTATTAATATTGATGAAGTTCTGTACACTATACAATCTTTGTTTTACTGTAGCTTGATATATTTGACCCACTCGTGCAAAAAATCATAAATGTTATATCGTATGTAAATAATGAATTATATATTTACATCGACACAATATCCGGATATATTGACGTCGAACAAATAAATAAATAATAAACGGACACACTTATCGAGCGGTTAAACTAGTTTGGACCCATTATCCATAATACCAGTATAGGTATATGCTTTTTTTTTTTTTTAAATGTCAAGTACCAATACAGAGGTATATTGTCCTTATTCTTCTTAAAATATTGCTAGATCGGATCTACCTAATAATAATATGCGAAAAAACTAATAATATATGCAATTTTAGATTTGTATTGGTTGTGTTAAAATATCCAAAAAAATGTATTGGGTCGTTTATTAATATTATTATTATTATTTTTTTTATATATATAAGTATATGTACAATAGGTCAATAGAAGGGCGTTCATTGAATTTAATGATTCAATAATCTTTTCAACAAGTGGTTCTAAAAAATAGTTCTTTATTTCCACCGCCAATTCGGGCAGAAAAAAAAAAAATACTGTTCATTGCACAACTAAATCGTGTAAATCGTTTCATTTTATTTGAATTCCCAATTTTATTCACCGCACCCAAATGTTTACAATATCTCAGTTGTATTATATGGTGCTCAAGCTAATATTGAAATTATAATAAACTCTAATAAAGGAAGACCGCACCCAAAAAAAAAAAAAAAAAAAACAATTAAGATAAAATACAATTTATACTATATAGATAATCAAATTAAAAAATATGACAATGGCGTAAATCCATATTTCAATATGTACATTGTACATATTGACAGATTTAACCTTACTAAATAACACTATTTGAATATTTTTTTTTTTTTTAAATTTACTTATTTTTTAATACATTATTTTCACTATTATATTAACACAAATATCTAGTAAATGGTACACCTTTGAATTATTAACTAAACAAATGTATACATATTCTATCTTATTAATTCATTTTTTATTGACGACATTTTTATTTTATGTAACAATTCAATTATGTAGGTGTGAATTAGTTAGTAATTGTGTATTTGTCAGTTGCAACGTTGCAAAATATATGGAGATTTGTCCTATATATTTTAGACGGCTGTATCTCAGGAATTTTTTGAGATAGAAAAAAAAATGTATTAGTCAAAGTTGCTTGAAAAAAAAAATAAGGACTATTCGAATTTGGTGCTAAAAATAAGTGTTAGAATTTTTAAAAAAGGCAAGTTGTGTCGCGCATGCACGCGCCCAATGAGTTAACATTTAAAATGTATTCTAAAATGTATATTTAAGTACTCCACGTCACCTCTGGACAACCGAATTTAAAAATCTAAGATCATCGGACTGAGATATTCAGTGTTACGTCAATCATTGAACACACTAAATGTGTATTTGTATACCCATTTATAATCATTTGTGAGGGTCATTTTAATCGCGTATAATATAAGATATATATATATATATATATATATATTTTTTTTTTAACTTTTATTGAGAAAAAGACAATCTGTAATAAGACTATGCGGAATATACAAGACTAGGATAAAGTGAAAAAAAGAAGCCGCCCAATGACGACACTCCATAACCAAGAACAGTCTTTAGGGATTAATTTCTGTTTAGATCCCTACACCATTTCCTCTTTAGTCTACGAGGTGGGTTGCCTGGGATGGTATCGGAATTGAGAGCGGAAATTTAGGGGGTTCTTATGATTTTCCAGTCGAGCACGGAATCGTTTATATAAGATTTTAGCAGTTTCGTCAACAGTGTTAATTACTAAATCAGTGTATAGTGTATGGTTGAAAACATAGGCTGGTACATTTGTAATAATACGAAGAGTTATGGACTGGAAGGTTTGAATTTTGTTTGTGTTTGATTTTTTGGCAGCACCCCAGAGTTGAATGCCGTAAGTCCAAATTGGCATTAAGAGGGTTTTATAGAGTAGGATTTTTGTTTTTAAGCTGAGACTAGAATGTTTACCAAGTAGGTAGTAGAGTGATTTGCGCCTCGAGTTTAAAAGGGTTTTTTTGTTTTTTATGTGATGAGCTAAGGTTGGCCGTTGGTCTAGGATTAGACCTAAGTAGCGAGAGTTAGAGGATTTCGGTATTTTTTATTATTATTTAATGTAACAAAAGGGACTGTTCCTTGTTTTAAAGTAAACGTCAGGTGTTGAGATATTAGTTATATAATACAATAACTTCGGTGTTCGAACCGCATTGGCCGCGAATTATTTAAAACTCGACGAATTATAATATGAAAAATAATTTGATATATTTATTCCCTCTGCCTACAATATATATTCCCATAGGCCGTATATTATATTTATACATTAACGGCATTACTGTTTTAATTATTCATCGGAGTTATACAAATTATAGGTGCCGTATATAATATCATAATATTATGTCTGGGAATAAAAAAAACTGGGCTACTTAATTTATTTTTCTTTTCTCTAATTAATCAAGTAAATTTAATGCGTGCATACATAAAAATTAATTAAACGTTAACTGAACAGTTATATATGTTTTATTTATTAGCTGTGTAATTTGTTTTAAATACTAGCTGTCCCGCACGGCGTTTTCCGTGTTTAGAGACCGTATCCGAGTTCGGCACATTCGGTGGTCAGTGACGGCGTACTTACGGGGGTTGGATCCCACCCATGACTGTATCATTTCGTTTTACTCTTCAATTTTTAATTCACTTTATTGATTTATTGCCTATATATTATTAACAGGACTCGGATTTTATAGCACTACTAAAAAGAACTGCGCTGTACAATGACCTAAAAAATCTTAAAGTATACCATAAAAACATGAAAAAAAAAAAAAAAAAATCTAAATTAAATCAATTTAGTTTATTTTCTACTGTTAATGTAAAGGGTAAATACTATTCGGTTGGCCAATACGCCAGAATATCTAAAAATAGATTATAATACAAAATATCTAATGAAACGGAAATTTATTTATTTTTTATTCGACACAAAAATGTTATCTACATTTTTAATTTGAATTACGCGATTCATGTAAAACACAAAATAAATCTAATTTAATGCACATATGAACAAAATATAGCACTAAACCTAGAGAAATGTATAGCGCTATATATTAAAAAATATGCAGTATACAATTTTAAATTGGATATCCTCGTTACATATAACAAATTTATAGTCTACTCTGCTATTTTTGTCTATAATAATGAGAAAATTCGAGTGCTTATTATGATTATACGAGTATACACTTATTTGATTGGTATTGGTCAATGTTTTCGACGTAACTTTTTGAAAAATAATATAATAATGTTTAATATGTATAGTGTCTACGTGTCATTTCACAAACTGAAAGACAAACATCTATTTTGTCATACATTATTATGTTGGTTATTATTTATGTTTTGTCCTAACATAATAGGATAACCTAACCCAATCTACCGATATGTGATCAAGGAATTAAGGTACAGTATGTTTAATTTTAAGTAATCACAAATTATTATAATACATTCAAATTATTTTTAATTATAATAAAAAGGATAAATATATTGTGAAATTAAAAATTCAAACTGAATACATGTTTTTTTTTAAATTGTAATAAAAAAAAAAAGAGTATTATATATTTGTTTTTATTATTGATATGAAGTGTGCTAAAATGCGTATAAAAAGTATTGAATTATTGATAATTGTAGGTTTGTAAGTTGTAAGCTTATGTAGTTCTAGAAGTAGGGGCTGTGGGGGTCAAAGCCCCTCTCACCACGGATCTATGATGTCTATGAGCCTATGTCTATTACAGTTTTAGCGGCACACGTTTTAGAGATTTTGTTGCGCCAATGACAAAGACACAGGTGGTGGTGCTGCGGGGAATTCCGATACAATGTGCCAAAATAATGTCATAAATAACATCCATAACTTATTGGGTGCTATTAAAACGTCAATATTCGGAGATGAAGACATATTGAAGACTTGCATGCATTTGCAAATTCATTTTTTTAACATGTAAATATCATAAAAAAAAATAAAAACAAATCATATTTTAACAATTAAAATGGTTTGCACCATGCAAATGTTTAGTTTTGTTCAATAAATAGAGGTTGGGGTCCGGACCCCAAAATCACCCCATTGAGTACGCCCCGGATCTCATTTAAAATAATCAAAAATGTAATTTTTTTTTCTGTGATAACACATTTTGCAAAATAAAAGTATCACTTTAAGTGTTTATAATCAAATAGAAACCTTTTATTTATTTATTTTTTTATGAAAAAGTTGGTATTAATTTTGTATAGTATATTATGATATATTGATATATAATTTATAAAAAAGAAAATGCTAGCGTCGTTATTGGATAACAATACAAATTCAAATATATTATTTTAGGCGGCAAAAATTGTGCTGTTATCTCCGTTATCATTCCAGTCTTTAGCGTTTACGCTTCGATAATACAAACAACAATCAAACAATTTACTTTGTGTTGGAAATGTGTTTATTCATTTTCTAATTTATTATTCTGTGATTTATTATACTTTTTTTTTTTATGTTTTCATAATATTTTGTTTCATCGTCGTCCGACTGTTTAGTGTGTGATCATTGGTACCGAATCGTTCAGGCAAGTTTGTTTTGATAATGTTTTAATGCTACTAAGACTTGGCAGATTTTTGGTGTACAGGTCTATAGGTATTTACCATCATCGTAGTTGTCACATTTCAACGCGTTTAGCTCGGTGCTATTCATTTATAAAATGCTTCACGATTACAAATTATCGCGTGTAAATAATCGCGTTTATCTCGTTGGTAATATTTGACTGCGTTGGGATCGTTGAAAACCGATTGCCGTAGACGTTTAGACCGTAACCTACTTAGATTTGTTAACTGCTATAGCAATAATTTCAAAAGCCGATGTGTACATATATCATCTACTGCTATAGCAGTGGAATACAAACGATTCAAAACACACAATACTGCAGTATTATTTCCAACGGTTTTATAGGAAAGAAGAAGCCTTTTTTTTTTTTTTTTGCTGTCCCCGCTACAACACTTCATATCATTGGACGCTTTATAGTTGTATTACCTGTTAATTTCCATTAGTCTTTTTTTTTCCCTGCAAACTCAAATAACTACTGCTGTAGTAGTAATATTTGAGTATGCGTTGCCCAATGTGTTAACCATAAATTTGTATTATATGATTTTTAGATGGTAAAAATGTATTGAAGATAGGTGTTTATTTTTATTATTATTTTTTAGTTTACCAATCATTAAAAAGTTAAAATAAGCATTCACCATGAAAAAACATATGACTAAGTCTGAGGTCCGATGCGCAACTTTAATAAATAATCTACTGGCTGAAAACATGCATGCCGATGTCATTCTAGAGAGAATTAAAACTTCCGAACAACGTGTAAGTTTATAATTTAGATCGTATGAATATTATTTTTATAAATACTTGTTATAGCCTGTAACTTATTTTAGGTTGATTAAGTTTTTTTGTTTAATTAAGTGTTTATTGTTTATAGGTTATTCGTCCTGGTGTAGGGAAAATTGACTTCGCTACCTATGTAATTGATTTTGTTCATAGTAAGACAGCAGAGTAAGTAAATACATGACATTTATATTTATAGTGATTTCTATTTGAAATTTTAATAGGTACGTATATGTAACACTGCACAGGTGCAACGATGAACCGGTGTTATTGTTTTGAACTGAGTTTTAGAATTAAATATGTAAGGCTTAAGATAAAGATTTTATATATGTGAATTTAGATTTTGAGGGATAGTTTTGAGAACTTACCGACGATGGGTCTGAGAATGTAGAGTCGTCTTGTTTAATTTTAATTTAATTGTGTAAATGTGTTTAGTTCATATTGAAAATTAGGTCATGGTATTTGGCTGTGTTGGAGTTTGGTATAGGTTTGTTGTTTATATATACTGGACAAACCATGATGGAGAGCAAAGGTACTGTGTACAGTTTGCTTTAATTAATTTTGACACAGTATACACTCTGGGGCACTGCCAAAAAATCAAACACAAAAAATGCAAGTGTTCCAATCAAAAATTCTTAGACTCATAACTAATGCTACTCCTTATATTTCAAACCAGTCCCTACATACACATCCACATTCCTAAAGTCACCGAAACAGCCTAAGTTATGCTACTCCAAATTCAGAAATCGCCTGCAAAATCACACTAACCCCATGTTAAAAAATTAATATCTATCTCCATTTCCTGAAAACTACCCCAGAAGATTTAAGCGTCAATGGCACCGAAATCTTATAGATTAAGACAAAATACTATAATTAATTTGTTAATTCATGCTGAAGTGTCATCACTGGTTGGTTTTTCCCTCAAGTCACGCAAGCCGCCACATTTAACTTAAAATAACATCAATTTATGCTTATTATAATAGTATTTTTAAGTACAAATTCGAAATTAAAATTAAAAAAAATATATATATATATATATATATATAAAGCTTATTATTATTTTATATAAGATTTATATAAAATATAAATAAAAATGTAAAATATATAGGGTAATTTTATTTGTATATGCTGTATACAGCGATAAATCATCGAAAACAAAAATATACACTTGAGTATTCCAAAACAATGGAATTGAATATAGTAATAGTTAAATTTTAGTCAACTCAAAGTCATCGAATACATACATGATTCATAAGGCGTAAAAAGTGATTCAATTTGTAAACGTAGTTATATTTTCATTATAGATTTAGACAACATACACAATACAAGTATTTATTTTCAGATTTGTGAATCCGCCAGATCAATCTGAACCTATTATAAACAATATTTTTAATGTGCCAGAAGTTGAACCGCCAATGGTTAAACCAATCGTGCCAACTACATCCACACCGAAAAAGGGTTTAGACAGTCAAGAAAAAAAAACTGTACCCATACATAAGTTGAATTCGACAATAGACTATCCAAAATTAACTAGTAAGTGGTAATTTAAGTTATATTAATGATAAATGATTGGCGATGAGCACGGCTGTGTAATTACTATCGACCTATTCCACTAGTTTCCGTAGACCGAACAGTTTTTCTTTTGTTATGCGAAAAACTATAATATTTGAAAATATCAAAAATATTACTAGTATAAATTATTAAAAAATGCCTATCATTATAAATGACCATATAAAATGTCAGGATTTGCTCTAAGGAAATGTAAGAACTGCACAAGTAGGTGGCTGAATTTAGCTTGTATGCATATTTTGGCATGAGAGAATGCCAAAACCTCCCCTTAATTAATCAGCTAATATCATTCCCATTTTTTTGCAATGACACAGTAGGTAGCAGTACGTACTACTTTTAGAACTGTACACTAGCCCAAACCCTAATATATGTTATATATTATTATATAATCAGTTGTTCTGTATTATCTTATTTCCTTCTAAATATAACTTTTTTTTTTTAAATTTACTTGTATTTTGATTTTAAAATTTCTATATTTAAGAAATAACTCCCATGTTGAAGATTTTTAAATAAATATCCTAAGTATAGACATTCAAATCATGCGCCCCATAAAAAAAAAAGTGTTAGATTACCTTCCTAATTATAATTAAATATCTGAATGATTAATTTTTAATTTGAATTCTTAGACATTGATTTATAACATCTAATTTGCCTCTCTATTTAATGAGAACTTAAATTTTATTATATACGAATTTTGCATTACCAAAACTGTTAAATTATAATTAAACTAACACTAACAGTGAATGAAAAATAACAATTCAATAATTTTTTTTTTAATGTACATTTTCAGGTACTACTATAAACGAACAAAGAAGTTTGGATATATTAGCAAGTCTATATGCAGCAGTTATCAACTCTAATATGTTGTGTAATTTGTTTCATGAATTAGGTTATGTATTTACACTTCTTTCTATCAAGGATCTCGAAACAAAATCCAATAATGAAAGTTTTAACTCAAATAATGTCTATTTTAAATCGTCAGAAGATTGTCATTATTTTGCATCAAAAACTATAGAGCATTTGTTACCAGTTTTAATGTATTTGGAAAAGCCAATTATTAAAATCATTTCACAACATAAAATAATCAATACATATGTACCAGAATTGGCTAGAACACTCAAATGTGCATTTAAACCTACAGTTAGTAAATATTTATTACCTAGTTTATATAAATAATTAATACATATTTGCAAAAGTCTACAGGATTTTTTTTTTTATGTTCATAGATAGTAAAGGATGATAATAAGTATGTAAATTCAAGTTTATTTAATGATAAGGTTAAATTTGATGAAGAACAGGATACCAAAGATTGTTTTCCAACATTAAAAATGTTTCATGGTTTCAAATCACAAAGAGATGCGTTTTATGACTTATTAGAAGATTGGAAACAAAATCAGCTCAATTTGAATCCTAAAAAGTTAGCGATTATTCAAAAAATGCTTAATGAACACACTGGTGTTATTAATATGACTAAATTTACCAAATTATTTGTTGGTTTATTGTTAAATTCAACATTTGACGATTCTAAGGTACCATTATTAATAAACAAATGTATACATTTTTTTTTTTTTTTTTTTATGGTCAATAAAAATGTATGCTCATTGTACAACTTAATATTTGTATGCATTTACTTTTAGAATGTTTATAAGAACAAAACAATTCAAGGACTATCTGCCTCAAAATTAGAATTACTACATCAGCGAATTACTACACGTGACTATTCAAGTGGGCACAGTATAGATCCAGCAAATGAATTTCCCGGGGTGCAAGCATTCTTCAGAGAATTC
Organism: Tuberolachnus salignus; assembly: GCA_956483605.1. Taxonomy (NCBI): domain Eukaryota; kingdom Metazoa; phylum Arthropoda; class Insecta; order Hemiptera; family Aphididae; genus Tuberolachnus; species Tuberolachnus salignus. Next base: position 22,283,359 of record OY101431.1, on the reverse strand, counting down.
ATTATTTTATCCTTTAACACTGAAAATTTTTATAAACATCTAATTGATACTCTGGTACACAGAATTGATGTTTTAAATGAAATGGAATGGGCTTCTGAATTAGAAGGTGTTTATTAATTTTTATATTTTAGGTATAATATTAACATTTTTTTTTTTTTAATTACAGGGGCTATTTATCAACATACTTACTTTTTTTATGTTGATAAATTGAGATTATTATCAAAATTTTTGGCTTTTACCATATATCATCCCTATAAAGATGATAATATGTTAAACCCGTCTTTGAAAGAATATCTATGGGAAGTGCGGTCTAAGGTATATTATATATTACTAAATATTAATCATAAATACTTAAATATTGTATTATATATTATATAGGTTCAACCACCATTAAATTTACTCGATAAATTACATTTGGCTTTCAAACAAGGATATAGTGCGATTGTATTAACAATGTCATGGTTAATTGAGTACATGTATCAAGTGGATCTAATTACAATTACAACTCCTTTTTACAAAAATATACTGACATGGCTTTACTCTATTTGCATGATTAATTCTCATACCACCAGTTCTGTGCTTATGTTGAAGTTGCAGTTTAATTGTTTGATTGAATACATCAATATAGCCCCTCATATACTATTTGATAATTCTACAAATAATATTGACCAAAGTAATTGGTTGTAATAATTAATTATTATTGGTTTCGATGTTAAGAATATGTATAAAAAATGTATACTTTGTGTTTCAGGTATTATTGAAAATGCTTTTAAGGATATTAAAAACTATCCTGTGGTAAATACTAAACAAATGTATCACTACTGTCCACAATTGAATAACTACCGTATTATATTACAATGTAAAGTTAATAACAAAAAATTAAAATTTATTTCACCCATACCCAGCTCTCCCATGCGGAAAGGAAAAAAAAATCAACTTTTAGAAGTATATGTAAAATCGACTATAAGTTCTTTATTGAAATTAATTAAAATTTTAATTCTAGTCGGAATTGGAATCGCATTTCTTTGAAAATCATTCTCACTCAGTACTGGTAACAATTGAATTTGTTGCTAAACGAATAGCATCATCGTGCACCAAAAAGATTCAAATCGAAGGTATTGCTGCTGTAAAGAATCATTTTGTTGATATTGTATGTATGAAATTCAAAGAATATGTCAGCAACCCAACAGTATGTAATTTTTGGTTCTTTAGTTAAATATTAATTTTTGCTGTACATTAAAATAAGATGTTTTATAGGAACCAGAATTTCAAATTGATGAAAACGATGTTGCGAAGTGTAGTTTTTTTATGAGTTCTACAATTCAACAGTATATCGATCAATTTGCTAAAACAAATATCCCTAGCGCCATAAAAGAATTATTGGATTCTAACACTGTTAAACCTGATTCATTGCCATTTTGTATTGCTGTGACAATTCGTAAATTCAAAGAGTTAGTTACAGAATGGGTTAAAGATCATATAAACATCAAAAGTATACAAAATCATATTCTGTTATAAGTACAATAAATAAACTGATTGATTTATATAAATTTATTTTTACAGATACCTTTATTACCTACATTGTCACAGAATTGAAGCAGAATCTAAAAGGTGGTGAAATAAACGAAGACTGTAGTAATCTACATAAATTATTGATGGCTACTCAAAATCCAGATGAGCCAGATGAACATGAATTGTTCATTCCAGATAATGAAATCTTAAAGGATTTAAATGTAAGTATTTTCATTAATAATTTGAAATCAACTAATGGATGATTTTGTTTATTTTTATTATAAATAACATACTTCCAAGAAGTTAAAATAGAAAGAATATATGTGATACTGCACATTTTTTATGTTGACATAAAAATATTTATTTTTTTTTTTAAACATTTTTCTTGCTGTCTAAATTATTAGAAGCTTATAATTAAAATCAATAATTTATTAATTTTTTTTTTCAAATTTTTTCATTGTATGTGTTTTTTTCTTTATACTATATTTTTTTTAATGTTACATTATATGATTTTTGAAAAATTAAGATTTAAAAAGTGCAACCAAATGTTATTTGTTATAACAGATGTCATAACAATGTAAATGTTGCTTAAATTTTAAACTTGCTGCCTAATTATTTACCTTTATTATTTATTTCAGATGTTTAGCTTGAAAATGATCGAAGCTGGTGATTATAAGCTAACCTCAGACGATTTATTTGAATATTCAGAACAATTCAAAATTATTTTGGAAAATAAAAATAAAATAAATTATTCTCTATACAAATTTATAATTGTGAGACTGGTCGATAATATTTTACTAACAAGTATGCAAATATTTATGATTAATGAATAATATTTTGTTACCAATCCCCAATTAATTAATTTTTCTTTCAGCATTTCACTTCCCAAAACTGATAAATACAAATGTGATGAAAGCTTATCATCCATATTTAAATGAAATGTTGTATAAAGTTTCAATGATAATAAGTGAACGCAACATATATATACTTTCAGAGAAGTGTAATTCAGAAAAAGTTATTATGAGAGAAAAAATAACCGCTTGGATACAATATTTTATAGAAAACAATTTCCTTACAATTGATGAGTTAACAAATCAAATCATGGCAATTCTAAGACTATCGTGGCCTGAGGTATTTAATTTATACTAGTAAAGTGTAATAGTTTTTTTTTCAAATATAAACTTGATAACATGTATTAATTCCTTTTTTTTTTTTTTTTTTTTTATTATAAGGACACTTTAAAATGTTTATCACTCTGCTTCAAAGATCTAAATGGTATTTGTGTAAAGAAATTTGATGATTCCAAAGTTCAAGAATTATTTATGTGGCTAACACATTTCATGGAGGTCATTGAAGATTACGAATAATTTTAAGGAAACTGAAATAAAAAAAAAAATTACCTTATACGATTAGGTACCTATTACCTACTATATGTCTTTTTTGAGTTATACACTTTTATGACATTTTTAAAATTATTATTAACAAGACTGATTTTTATAATATCAGTTTTAAATTTTTTTTAATAGAATTTAGAACTTAGAAGGTTTGATTTCTCCTATAATTTTTTAAACATTTATTTACAATTATATTTTCAATTATTTTTATTATTATTATTGTCTATTTATACATAATTGAACAATCACCCATGATTACCTTAATACCAATTAAATTGTCATCAGTTCGACCAATATGCTGAATAAAAATAGACACTTGTAGTAATTTGCATTAAAACATTTTGAAAGGAGATAACCAGTTCAAAAGTTAAACAGATTTGTGTAAATTTAAATAAATATTTTATAACTATAATAATTACACACTACACAGTTATTTTAATTACTTAATGTAAACATGTGCAATATTCAACTTTTAGAATTATTTAGTTATCGATTATTAGTTTGAAAGTACCAATTTGATTGAATCTAAACAGATTTAAACACGAGTTAATTGCTTAGTTATCTGATGGTGAAATTAATCTTACCAACAAATTTAGTAATTCTATTATAAAATAATTAGTAACATAACATAACATCCAATGTGCCAATTTTGAGAAAACTCTAATCTGTCCTACTCAAGGGTACCTGCTGTAAAAATTCAGGAAGACAGCCTTAATTTGTATTAATAGCAAATACCACTAATTAATATATAAGGTGTATTTTTATAATCAAATTGATATATTTATATCAGAAATACCATTTTCATGGTCAATTTTTATTACTACGTTTATGTGGTAATGTTAAAACAGTTTTTAAATCCATGGGTACTCAAATTCTTACTGCTAGTTTAAGTTATTTTATTTACTAGCAATAAATACAATTATTTAAAGATTTTTAAATGTCTGGACATCATAGCAATGGGCTATGTAACAAAAACTGACTAGGGATATCACTGTCATCAGTAAAAATTACCTTCCTTCTGGTAAACATATAATAATAGTAAACAATATAATATATTTATTATAGTATTAATATTTTTTTTTTTTTATTGAAACACATAATTTAATATCAATATATATGTTATATTATTCTCAACTGATATGATTTTTTTATTTGTATTCTTTTTTCTAAATTATATTATAATATATTATATGAATATTTCTTATAGTTGATTCATTTATTTGTTTTTTATTAGATTAGGAGAAAATGTGTGTACAAGAGTTAACTTAGAATTGGCTTTGTGCAATCCAGAAATGCACCTGGCCACCTACTACAAAACTATTATAATATACAATATTGTATCTACCTAATTACCTAACCTACCGACCTACCTACCCAAAACTCATCCACCCACCATGTCTTTCAGCTCCCCATCCCCACAGATACGTCCTTGAATACAGCTATAAAATATTTGGTTTTTATATATATTTTCTTAAATAAAAAGACCAAAGCAAATATAAATAAAAATATTTATGTAGGGCATAATCGTAATTTTTATTTCAATTGAAATTTAATATTTCCAAAATTTCGTTAATTAGTTATTATTATATACTTAAAAGTATTAAATATAATAGTATATTAGTAATAACAGGTATTTACAAAAACATCAATAAATATTCATAAAAAATAATTAGTTATTTAGTTAATTAGTGTGCTATGAATAATATGTATTTTAGGATATATCGAAAATAAATAATTTTTAATATAGTGATTTAGTTGCACTAGGTAGGGTTCATTACGTAGAACAATAATTTGTTTTTTGTTTTTTTGTCAAACAAATTAAATCAATAAATAATAATAGGTAGAGTTACAGGGTGTTAATGTTGTATACCTACACTATCTATACTTACTCTAATAATACTTACTAGTTTGTTAAGTAGACATAAACAGTACAAATATACACTATATTATATACATTAAACGAAAAACAAATTGTATACTATACATATATATATATATATATATTATATATATAATACTATTGTATAGTATACATATATATATATATAAAAAAAAATTATATTCAAAAAACAGAAAGATGAATATTGTAATATAAATTGTTTTTTTTTTTTCTGGTGATGAATGGTGTGTAAGTCCCAGAAAGAAAAAAATAATATTTTGGATTATCCTACTTCAACTGCAGGGACCTAAACCCGTCATCCTTCTTATTGTTCTCTATGGCAGTCTGGTAGAATGGCGAACGAGAACTCACGGGTTTCCCGGAAGTGTTGAACACTGTCCAAAGTTCTGATCTTTGTTTGGTGATTTCAGCTTCTGATCTCCAACACTGCATATAGCCAATAGCAATCATCCGATTGAAAGTTGATGTTATTAGCTATCAAAAACGAAACAATTTTTCTTTCTAAATACAATATTGGTATTTAACAAATCGCTAGTTGAGACAATGGTACGTGATATTGTGTATTAGATACTTGAACTGTATTGCCAACTTACCTTCAGTATTTCAATTTTATTGTCCTCATCGTAACTACTATCAAATTGTAATATTACATCGGATTTACAAATATCTGTTTCGCGTAAATTGTTTTTTAAACTCTATAAAATATAAAATATTTATGTATGTCAAATTGTACCTTTCAATCGAGAAACGTTGTACGCAATGTCCCGGTAAATTTTTTGACAGCCCACATGACAATAATAAAAGTTAGCAAAAATTAATTTTATAATTTTTTATTATTATTTTCGACCGGAATTCTTACGCCAATCAATAGCTATATAGACACTTTCTAGTAGCAAAATTTTGATTCGTTTTTTAATTAGGTAGGTCAGTTATGATTTTTCTTGTAGTTTTCTTAATAACGGGAAAAAAACGTCAGAAAATATTTACACAGTTTCTGTAGAAACTAATTTCGATTTTTTTTTTTTTTTTTGTTATTCAGTTAAAAATAATTATAGAGATCTAAACTATTCTCCAAATATTACTATTTAAAATTTCTAGACGTAGTACATTTGTTTTTGTTATTTACAGCTATTTTAACATTTCAAGGTTTTTTTGTTTTAATTTGTTTTAATGTGAACAACATTTTTTAGCATCTCAAAAATGTTCAAAAACAATTTAAAATTTTTATGAAAATCACGGCATTTCACGTTATTTTTTTTCAGATTTGTGTGGATAAAACAAACCGATTTAGTAAGATTTATAATAATAATTATAGGAGAAAGCCGTAGACATTTTTCACATAAAAATAAGAATTAAAAAAAAGATAACAATTTTAGATATCGGACGTTTTTTAAATGGGTCTTTATGGTCTATGTAGAACCAATAAAATATATTTGTATAATACGTACTTTAACAGAACAATGAAATTTCTTTTTTAATAATTTAGTTTTCTTTAACGTCATTTCCACCGCAGCAACATTAATGTTATTCGACAAAATACCTTTTATCAAAAGTTGTTTACACAATGATTTGAAATATTCATCTTCTTTGTCATTCTCTATTCTCTGCAAATTGTTTGATTTTGTAATTATTATTATTGGCAAACTATATAGGTTCATAAATTCTATTGGAATTTTGTTTTATTAAAAAAAAAAACCTTTAATAACAATGTAGTCTTTTGGTAGCTAGAATTTGCGTTGGTAATTTTCATTTGTCGGTCAATGAAATCGTTTTTGTCTTCTTTTTCAGCTACGAATTACGAAAATTGTAAATTGATTTGTGTAAATATAAATCTGTAAGGTTATAACACTCATACGAAAATTATTTAATTAGAAAATAAATTACAAGAACTCTAATCACTTGAAAACCAAAAACCCCAGAGGAATAAAATTGTTTGGAAAATAATACCAACGAAACCAAGAAAACAATAAACATAGTTTAAATATTTGAATATAAATTAAAAATGGTTTTTTCGTGAGAAAATGACACGAATGTACGATAATTTATATTTTAAATGATGGAGGAAAAATGTTACGAATAGATTTAACGATATAATTTCGACTATTTTAGTTTAAGCGAAACGAGGAAAGTATTGGTTCAACTATGATGATGTGTGCTTTTTTTTAAAAAAAAATTTGTTTTCAGTCCGTGAAAAAAGTATTTTTGATTTAGATTGGTGCCTGTAAAGAGGTCGTTATTTGATTTTCGTTGTAGTTTTCTTAATAGTTGGAAAAAACCTGACCAATTTACGGCAAAAAAGGTTTCATTTTTGATTTTTTTCTATTTGTTGTAATTCGGCTAAAGATAATCGTAATATTTATAGGCAATTATTTTCGATTGTTTTAGTCTCTAGTTGGTTTTATGTGAATAAAATTGTTTTGGCCCAGCGAAAATGCACGACAATCTGAAACATGATTAATCGTAAGTTGAACTTACTGATCAAATCTGAGCTTAATACAAAAACTTTTGAATTTGAATGTAAATCGTAAAATCACGAAATTGTTCAATTTTCCAATCTATGCGAATAAACTTTTTTTGGCTTCATGAAAATACACAACTTGAGACGAAATAACACGGACAATTGTAATTTATTTGGTTCGATTAGGACGATTTTAATTTATAAAATCATTTTTACCGAACTTCGCTCAGAAACATTTTTCGTTGACAATGATTTGTATAGATAAAATTAGTATTCCCTCTACCTTCCAAACTTCCTATCTACAAACTGGCCTACCCATCGTTGGTTCGAAGTATGTCTAAACCAGCGGACATATATCTTGTATATATTTTTTCTCTATTGGTTACATAAGTTAATAAATTTAACGGTTAGCATTTTCTATGAATTTAAGAAGTGTATTTACTATTAACAATTGTAGTGGCTTAGCATATCAATATTATTACATTAAAATTATAATAGTTTTTTTTTTTTTTTTTTAAATATATTTAAATATATTTAAAAAAAAAAAAAGATTATAATTAGTTTAGGTCAATTAAAACTAAAAAACAAATTAGCCACTAGCTACTATACGTGCAATGATCGGACGCCAAAAAGTATGCTGCTGCAAAGCTCTCGCGTAACCATTTAAATTTTGTAAAATGTTTAACATACGATAATATGTTTGAAATATTTAAAATATGACATTGCCTACATAATATTATAGAAAGACTAGAAATAAAAAAATATTGAAAATGTAACATACCTAGGGATTCTCTAGTTTTCGGTTTTAGACTAAAAATTATTATAATAACATTCACCCAATATTTGTTTTATTTCTTCAATTTGAGTATCGATTGTCGACTTCATTCTTATTTTCATGTTTATATTGTCTTTCAAAATATCTTCATACTCTTGTTTAGTCTTAACGTAATCATTCTTTATTATTTTCGTTAGCTTAACATTTAGCATGGCTTGAAAATATTAATTGAAAGTATATAAAAATAATATATCAAAATAAATTTATTTCGTTGTCCTATATACTTTGCTCCTGTACTTCTGTATTCAGTCTATTGAGTTTGGTCTGGTATTCTTTGTTTTCTAGTTCTTTTCTCTCAGATTCATTAAAAATCAAATGTATTTGTACAACCATATCATTAATTGCCTTCATTATATCATTAAGTGACAATCCATCTAGCTCATTGTGTGATTTCAACACTAGTGCATTTAATAACTCGTCATTGATTGCACTCATTGTTGACCAATGAAATATTATTTAATATTTGAATTTCAAATTGCATATGTAATTAAAGATTGAAAAACTACACCAAGTACAACAGTGTGCCCAAGAGTTCTGTTGACCAAACAAAATGTACAAACCATAGAAATATTAAACCGTTTAACTGTTTAGTATTTCAGTAACCATGTTAACAATTTTTAAAATCGAGTCCAACTTTTTATTTTAAAAATTAATTTTGATTATATTTGAATAATTAAAAAAAATTCAAGTCCATTTGGTCAGTTTGTTGTTCAACGAAAAAAAAAAAAAACATAAATAAAACGAAATAATTGTGTTATTAATATTATATTGTTAACATTTTGTTTTTACCAATTCATGTTTACTGAAATATCAACTCCAAAATTATTTTGTAAATCATGAAAACTAAATGAGCCAACACTACCTGTTCGAACTCGCTGTTTATTTTCATTTCTTGAGATCATTAGATTATGAATTAAAACAATATTAGGTCGAAAATATTTTAAAACATTGTATGTGTTGCCCACACCAATAGTTTTGTGTTCGCAATAGATGAGAATAAATCGTGAGTAAGAATAGCCATGGTCGAAAGTGTTTTATTTTTTATAATTGTTTTTAAAATAATTACTCAATACATTTTATGCTGTGAAAAACTACATTTTTATTTTAATTGTCTAGTTGTTTGTTTGTTTTTTTTTTTTTTTAAAAATGAATGATTTTTATTATACAAAATTGTTAATAATATACTGTTCCCATTAAGAATATCAAACAAAATATCTACTCTGTGCATTTTTCATACATGTTTAAACGTTAATTAGTTAATAAAATGTGAGTAACACTGACTGTTTGTACATACTATTTATTTTTTTCCTTACAGCTATTAGACTGAATATATTTTGTTTTTTAATAAGTTAATCCGTAGATTTATTATGAAATATGGTATTTAATTACATATTTTGGTACCGATATTTCAAAATGTGGTAATTTCAGAACTATTTAAAAAAAATTTGTTGTTAGCATGTTGTATTTATTTTGTATATTATAGTAATATGTATTATGTAATAAGGTATTATTTACAAAATTAATTAAAACTAAATTAAACAGAAACTGATACAATATTGATTGACTTTACACTCTATGCAGTATATTCATGATTTTACTTAATCAGGGAATAAATCGAGTTTGAAAAAATTTGATTAATAAGTTTGATTAAACAGTTTCAGTTGTGATTTAGTTTTAAACACCTATTTTAAAATACATTCAGTTACAGTTAAAAACCATAGTTTTCAATTATTTTTTCTGAAAAACCGGTTATAATTCCTAGCTTAATACAAAAAACAGAAAAAAAAAAACCACCAATTATTTTACAACAATGACACATATAATACATTTTTAATAATTTAAATTGTCAGTGACTATTGCACCAAAAAATAAAACACTTATTTAATCATAATTAGGAGAATTTTTAAGTGTAACCACCACATCCACGATATTAGTCGGCCAGCGTCAGCAAGAAACAATAACCTGATAAATGATAAGTCGTGATAAGTATATTAATATAAGTCCATGTCTATTCTATATTCGACGGTTAAACGAAAATAATAATATAATATTTAGTAATATTAAAACATATATTATTGATAACAGGTAAAAAATTTGATTGGCTAATCCAGCGTCTAATGGTTGAATGAGCGGCAGAAATTGACTTATTGCAGTTGTAAAAAGATATACGCACTAGGTGATATATAAAATAAATTTTAAAATATTTTTTTTTTCAACATTTGTCCATGTACGACGTATGTATTTTAATTGTATGGTTACCATAGCTTTCGAGTTACACGATGGAAACTTAAAAGCAGACTTAAGATTATACAAATTATTATGAGTATTATGTTTATAAACCAATTTTTTTTTAATTTTAAGATATTGGTATTTTTATTGTGTATTAGTATTGATTAAGTTTCAATTTTTTTTTAAATTTAATTTCCTGGGAGAATTGTTTTTTCCTAATTTTCTTCTTAAATTTCGACTAGATATTTGAATTAAATATGATATCTATTTTTTTTTTTTTGTAGTGTAGAAATAATTGTAGAAGGACTAGAACAGTGTTTCCTAACCATTTTACCACTAAAGACCACTTCGACAATATTTTATAGGTCGCAGACCACCTCAATTTTACGAAAACTAGGAATATCTTTTTTTTTTGCTCATTAACAAAAATACACAAAATTTATCGCAAAATGTTAACTCTTATTATTTTACTTTACATTTTATTACTATACTTCACTATTATATAATTATACTTCAATTTATTACTCTAATACCTAGACACTTATAAAAGTGGAAAATACTTAACGGTCTACAGCAGCAACAACGATAAGATAACCATATAATATTATATAGTTCCTCAATAAGTCGTAATTTTTTTCGCTATTTAAAAAAAAGTAAAAATTAATTTGTAATAGAAATAGAAGAAAAAATCTATAAGACCACGGACCACCGGTTGGGAAACACTGGACTAGAATCAGGGCTAGGAAATACTAATACTTCTGTATTATTCTATAGGTTTATGGTATGGTTTTAGTCGGAGTTAAGAAAAGTAATTGTAAGCACTAGCCGTTGCAGACGGTTCTTCTTTAGATTTCACAATATATCTGTATGGAACAGCTGTCGGTATCGATGAATTTCCATACATGAAATAATTCAAATAGAAGTTTTCCTGATGTCTATTGTGTAACTTTCCTACATCAAGTGTAAATAGACTAAAATTTCCTTTATATAAATACAAAAAAAATGTATTATTACAAATTGGAACAAGTCTCAATAATTTAAATTTTTAAAGTTACAAAAAAAAAAAAACTAAATATGCATTCAAATTGTTGATTATGCACATTATTAATACCCAAATAAATATATGTAATAATCTAATTGCTTGATACATCCGAGTCTAAATTTTAACTATTATAATTGAAAACATTCCATATTATATATACAATATAAAAATATTATGTTATTATAAAAATTGTTTCCAATTATCTCAATTAATTTAATTCAATTTCAAGTACATTTAATTACAAGCATTAACACCAAAATTTCACTTCTAGCATTTTAGGGAAATCTGAACAATCAGTGGCCAAGAAATTTCATTGTCGTTTTTAAACAATTAAAATACTGACATTTGTTTACCAAGGTGATATTTTAAATTATTACTCAGTGCATTTGATAACCGTACGAGCTACAACTGTCGACGAGTTTTATCATTTACTGATAATATCATTAATATCACAAAATAAATGAAAATTGTTATTTTCGAATTATCTACGTTGTATTCACAGACAATTATTTATTTTTAAAGGTATTTTACTAAATTCATGTACCTACTGTATTTCAAATTTCATAACTATTCTTGTTCCATAAAAAAAAATTAAACATTATTATTTTTTATTTCATGTTACGGCAGCCTGCCCGTGTGAGTCATGATAATGCATTAGTAGCGTCTTCCTTTATCTCGACTAATAAATTATTATTAGTAATACTTGTTTTCCAACTAGTTTGTTTAAAACACGTATTGTAAAATTTAACCAGCTACAATATTTAAAATGTCTTCAATCAAGTTAATGAGTTCAGACTCGTGCATCATTCCAGTCGACTACGACGTAGCAATAATGTCGGGGAGAATCAAGAAGATACTTAACAACACGGACTTAACGGACGAGAATAAAGAAACTGTAATTACAATAAATGATGTAATTGGACGCGTGTTGAATCAAGCTATGCAATGGGCTATTCACCACAAGAACGACCCACCGCCAGTCGAAGTAAGCCCGGAGGATAAAAATTCACACGATATAATATTATGGGATGTTGAATTCTTAAAAAACGAAGACCCCGAAAAACTATTCTCACTAATGTTCGCCGCACAGAGGTTGGAAATGCCAGCTCTGTACGACTTAGTTGCTAAGACCATAGCAAATATTATCAAGGGTAAAACGACCGAGGAGATCCGCTATGCGTTCGGCATTGTATGTGATTTAACTACGGAACAGGAGCAACAAATTGTGGACGCACATAATTGGTCCGAACCATAATCACATAATCTAATTTATATAAAATTTTGCAATGTACTTTTGTATTGTCATTTGTAATAATATGCATTGTATTATATTAAAATAATAAACAGATTTATGTTTATCTATATCTACTTACAGGACTACAATATTATCCTAATAAATTCAATCTTCCTCCTAATGAGTGTGATTTTGGGTAATAGTGGTAAGTTGTAAATATTAAGCAATTACAATGAGCATAATATTTCCTATATATTTTAAAAATTTATTCATTTATCACAAAAATTATTACGTTTGTACGATTTGTTGTGAATAGGATTATTACGATTGTTTTTGCTTACTCTTTAGAGAAGGTTTTTCAAATTTTTGTTTCATGTCAGCTTATTGCTTAGTATGAAATTTGTAGTTTAGTTCAAATTCCACTGCCCATTGTGAACCAGTCATGGATGTGTCTTGATCAAGTAAATTTATATATGTTGTTCTTCCATTCTACCGGTACATTTTAACCTAATAAAAATTAGTAAGTAATGACATAAAAAATATATACTATTTTTAATAACATACTTTCATTACTCTAGGTATAGCTCTCTTATCAAAGTGATTGTTAAGTGTAGGTACTGAAATATTCCTTTTATAAATTTCATTTTCTTCTTTCTGTATAATATAAAAAAATAAAATAGTTGGACTACAAGGTAATATAGTTATTATACTTATAAAATGCCCAAAATATATATATATATATGTTGTAAAACATATTATACAAAAACAATGAGACATTCCTAATAAAACTTAATTTGTTGAGAGTTTTCTGTTTATAGCGAGTAATGAAACATCGTCTGGGTTTTAATTTTTTTTTAAATTTTAAACTTACCTTTTTATTTCACTTATTTAGTCTAGACAAATGTGTATTAACAACTTAGTATACCTCCCCCCCAAAATTATAAGTACTAACATTTATGAATTGGGTAGACAAATAGTCAAAATAATATTATAAATGGCTAGAATATATTTTATCACTTCATCGTTGATGAGTTCATGCTCTTTCTATGTCATTTCCAAAGTAGCTAGGTATGATATAATTATACTATTTTGCATTTAATTTAAAACTTATCTTTTTATTTAATTTATTATAGACACCAAAGTGTTTTAACAACCAAATATCCCCATAGAATTATAAGTACCCAAAATTTAAGGATTGTGTAGATAATTTGAATTAGCTAATAAATATATTGTACCATCATAATTCAATGTTTATTAATTGAAAGGTACTGCTTTGTTTGTGTTATCACTATAATCTTATAATGTAAACTTGTAGAAAAGCAAGCAATTCTTTAGTCTCCTTAATAAATATTAATTTGGCATAAATTAATCCACATATTAAAAGATTTTAAAAAAAAATTATATATTGTTTAGTGTAAAAAAATTACTTTTCTGCACCTGTGGGAGGACCTGTTGATTTGTGTTTTGTATCCAGTATTTTAAGTATGTTTTTGTTGTAGGGGAAATACAAATAAAAAATATATAGACTTAAATTTAGTCACTATAATTTATGATTAGTTTCTTTATACATATTTTAATTTTGGTTTGCATTAATCTAATAAATTTATTTTCTTCTTAGATAGTTTTTATAATTTGTTTATTGAATATGTTAATAGAAACTTAGTCATTGATTTTTAAAATAGGCCACTGAAGCAGTTGTGAATTTAATGGTTTGAATATAGTCAGCATATTCATATAAAATGTATCAATAACATATTCTGTGGTTAATGATATTACTGTTTGCAATATAAGTATTAATATATTAATAAATATTATAAGTATTTATAAAATGTATTTATTCATTTTTGTGGTAAAAATTATTTAGTATATTAGTATATTAATTAATTTAGTTAACTTTATATTTTTGTTATTGCTTCAATACACAATTTAGGAAAGAGACCCTGCTAATATTTGCTGACTAAAAGACAGTTAAATATGCCAATACCACATTAAGGTATACATTTAGATTAGCTTAATTTTTTTTCTTTGATATAAATTAAGTAATATTATTAACAATGTTCTTATAATTGTCACTAAAGTGATTTAACTAACTAATCACTTTTTTAAGTAAAATAGCTATTTAATTAGGATCATTATTTTTACTGGTGACTAATACAAATATATAGCTATGTTCTTTTTATGTAATAAACTACTCAAATTTAAGTATGACTTTTAGTATTTTTTATAATGGTTTAAAACACAATTTAAATGTAATCATAATTTACCTATTTAATATATATTTTATCGTTCATTATTTATTACATAATGTTGATGACTCCTTTATTATTGTTTGTGTAGAAGTTTTACCAGGGTTTATAGTAACCCCTAGTGATGTAGCAACATTTAACAAAGTTGGTAACAACAAAATTCCACATGATCTTTAACTAGGCAAGGTCTTGATACAAGGAATTATTTAAAAATATAATAAATACAAGTTGTTAAGGTTTTTCAGTAAACCATGTTATTCTCTGAAGCTTGGAATATATGAAGCAAGTTAAAAATCAAATAAAATATTGGGTATCTTATGAAATTATAGTGATAGCATTTATGTTCTTTTGAATGATATTAAGTCATAAATTGTAATTTTTTCACATAATTAATATATATTTAATAAGTTTCATTAAAAAAATATTTTATTGTTAAATTTATTTTTTTGTATAACTATACAAATTGCTGTAAAATAGTTGTTATACTTCAAATAGTTATAATTAGTTTTATTATGGCATGTGCCATGATAATTATTAAATTAATAATATTACATTAAAATACATTTGTCTGTAGTTCTCTCATATAGGAAACAACAAGCCTGACATTTTGTTTGCTCAAACAATAATAATGACTACATGAATAAGTAGACAAAAAAAAAAAAATGGATCGAAACATTTTATCTAAAAACGTATTTTTATTTGTAAACTAGGACAAAGGTATAATCCTGTAAATTTTTCTAATGTATTGTAGTTAATATATTCACAGTTTATATAATAATAGTATAACAAGATAATTGAAATGGAATTTATAATTAAAATTCAAAATAAAATAAATTACAATTTTCTAAATTTACTAAATATGTGTTTCCCAAATATATTTCATTATTCACTATACGGATAACGTTAATTAGTTAATTAGTTCATGTTCAATTTGAAAGGTCTCATTATTTTTGTATCACAACTATTATATGTTTTCCTTTTTCTTTTTACTGCAGTTAAATTCCTTATGCGTTCTAATTCTGCTTTATCAAGAGAACGTTTTAAAAAATTAAATTGTAGTATACTGTAAACCTTATATTCTAAATAATTTATGTTCTAAATATACTATTAGCACTCGTCTCCGTCATTTTTTACATGTTTTACTTCAATCGTTTTTGTAATTAATTCCCTTACAGCTTATCAGTATTTATCACTCAGTGCATTTGATAACCGTATGAGCTCCAATTGTCAACGAGTCTTATCATTTACTGATAATATCATTAATATCACAAAATAAATGAAAATTGTTATTTTCGAATTATGTACATGGTATTCACAGACAATTATTTATTTTTAAAAGTGTTTTACTAAATTCATGTACCTACTGTATTTCAAATTTCATAACTATTCGTGTTCCATAAAAAAAAATTAAACATTATTATTTTTTTTTTCATGTTATGGCAGCCTGCCCGTGTGAGTCATGATAATGCATTAGTAGCGTCTTCCTTTATCTCGACTAATAAATTATTATTAGTAATACTTGTTTTCCACCTAGTTTGTTTAAAACTCGTATTGTAAAATTTAACCAGCTACAATATTTAAAATGTCTTCAATCAAGTTAATGAGTTCAGACTCGTGCATCATTCCAGTCGACTACGACGTAGCAATAATGTCGGGGAGAATCAAGAAGATACTTAACAACACGGACTTAACG
The DNA here is from genome assembly GCA_956483605.1 of Tuberolachnus salignus. Taxonomy (NCBI): domain Eukaryota; kingdom Metazoa; phylum Arthropoda; class Insecta; order Hemiptera; family Aphididae; genus Tuberolachnus; species Tuberolachnus salignus. The sequence goes on along the minus strand of OY101431.1, from coordinate 22,266,816 downwards.
GACGAGAATAAAGAAACTGTAATTACAATAAATGATGTAATTGGACGCGTGTTGAATCAAGCTATGCAATGGGCTATTCACCACAAGGACGACCCACCGCCAGTCGAAGTAAGCCCGAAGGATAAAAATTCACACGATATAATATTATGGGATGCTGAATTCTTAAAACATGAAGACCCCGACAAACTATTCTCACTAATGTTCGCCGCACAGAAGTTGGAAATGCCAGCTCTGTACGACTTAGTTGCTAAGACCATAGCAAATATTATCAAGGGTAAAACGACCGAGGAGATCCGCTATGCGTTCGGCATCGTATGTGATTTATCTACGGAGCAGGAGCAACAAATTTTGACCGATGACTTTTGGACCGAATCACCATAATCACATAATCTGATTTGTATAAAATTGTTTTTTAATTTAATACTTGCAATGTACTTTTGTATTGTCATTTGTAATAATATGCATTGTATTATATTAAAATAATAAACAGATTTATGTTTATCTATATCTACTTACAGGACTACAATATTATCCTAATAAATTCAATCTTCCTCCTAATGAGTGTGATTTTGGGTAATAGTGGTAAGTTGTAAATATTAAGCAATTACAATGAGCATAATATTTCCTATATATTTTAAAAATTTATTCATTTATCACAAAAATTATTACGTTTGTACGATTTGTTGTGAATAGGATTATTACGATTGTTTTTGCTTACTCTTTAGAGAAGGTCTTTCAAATTTTTGTTTCATGTCAGCTGATTGCTTAGTATGAAATTTGTAGTTTAGTTCGGATTCCACTGCCCATTGTGAACCAGTCATGGATGTGTCTTGATCAAGTAAATTTATATATGTTGTTCTTCCATTCTACCGGTACATTTTAACCTAATAAAAATTAGTAAGTAATGACATAAAAAATATATACTATTTTTAATAACATACTTTCATCACTCTAGGTATAGCTCTCTTATCAAAGTGATCGTTAAGTGTAGGTACTGAAAAATCCCTTTTATAAATTTCATTTTCTTCTTTCTGTATAATATAAAAAAATAAAATAGTTGGACTACAAGGTAATATAGTTATTATACTTATAAAATGCCCAAAATATATATATATATATGTTGTAAAACATATTATACAAAAACAATGAGACATTCCTAATAAAACTTAATTTGTTGAGAGTTTTCTGTTTATAGCGAGTAATGAAACATCGTCTGGGTTTTAATTTTTTTTTAAATTTTAAACTTACCTTTTTATTTCACTTATTTAGTCTAGACAAATGTGTATTAACAACTTAGTATACCTCCCCCCCAAAATTATAAGTACTAACATTTATGAATTGGGTAGACAAATAGTCAAAATAATATTATAAATGGCTAGAATATATTTTATCACTTCATCGTTGATGAGTTCATGCTCTTTCTATGTCATTTCCAAAGTAGCTAGGTATGATATAATTATACTATTTTGCATTTAATTTAAAACTTATCTTTTTATTTAATTTATTATAGACACCAAAGTGTTTTAACAACCAAATATCCCCATAGAATTATAAGTACCCAAAATTTAAGGATTGTGTAGATAATTTGAATTAGCTAATAAATATATTGTACCATCATAATTCAATGTTTATTAATTGAAAGGTACTGCTTTGTTTGTGTTATCACTATAATCTTATAATGTAAACTTGTAGAAAAGCAAGCAATTCTTTAGTCTCCTTAATAAATATTAATTTGGCATAAATTAATCCACATATTAAAAGATTTTAAAAAAAAATTATATATTGTTTAGTGTAAAAAAATTACTTTTCTGCACCTGTGGGAGGACCTGTTGATTTGTGTTTTGTATCCAGTATTTTAAGTATGTTTTTGTTGTAGGGGAAATACAAATAAAAAATATATAGACTTAAATTTAGTCACTATAATTTATGATTAGTTTCTTTATACATATTTTAATTTTGGTTTGCATTAATCTAATAAATTTATTTTCTTCTTAGATAGTTTTTATAATTTGTTTATTGAATATGTTAATAGAAACTTAGTCATTGATTTTTAAAATAGGCCACTGAAGCAGTTCTGAATTTAATGATAATACTGTTTGCAATATAAGTATTAATTTATTAATAAATATTATAAGAATTTATAAAATGTATTTATTCATTTTTGTGGTAAAAATTATTTAGTATATTAGTTTATTAATTAATTTAGTTAACTTTATATTTTTGTTATGGCTTCAATACACAATTTAGGAAAGGGAACCTGCTAGTATTTGCTGACTAAATGACAGTTAAATATGCCACTACCACATTAAAGTATACATTTAGATTAGCTTAATTTTTTTTCTTTGATATAAAATTAAGTAATATTATCAACAATGTTCTTATAATTGTTACTAAAGTGATTCAACTAACTAATCACTTTTTTAAGTAAAATAGCTATTTAACTAGGATCATTATTTTTACTGGTGAATAATACAAATATATAGCTATGTTCTTTTTATGTAATAAACTACTCAAATTTAAGTATGACTTTTAGTATTTTTTATAATGGTTTAAAACACAATTTAAATGTAATCATAATTTACCTATTTAATATATATTTTATCGTTCATTATTTATTAAATAATGTTGATGACTCCTTTATTATTGTTTGTGTAGAAGTTTTACCAGGGTTTTTACTAACCCCTAGTGATGTAGCAACATTTAATAAAGTTGGTAACAACAAATTCCACATGATCTTTAACTAGGCAAGGTCTTGATACAAGGAATTATTTAAAAATATAATAAATACAAGTTGTTAAGGTTTTTCAGTAAACCATGTTATTCTCTGAAGCTTGGAATATATGAAGCAAGTTAAAAATCAAATAAAATATTGGGTATCTTATGAAATTATAGTGATATCATTTATGTTCTTTTGAATGATATTAAGCCATAAATTGTAATTTTTTCACATAATTAATATATATTTAATAAGTTTCAATAAAAAAATATTTTATTGTTAAATTTATTTTTTTGTATAACTAAACAAATTGTTGTAAAATAGTTGTTATACTTCAAATAGTTATAATTAGTTTTATTATGGCATGTGCCATGAAAATTATTAAATTAATAATATTACATTAAAATACATTTGTCTGTAGTTCTCTCATGTAGGAAACAACAAGCCTGACATTTTGTTTGCTCAAACAATAATAATGACTACATGAATAAGTAATCAAAAAAAAAAAAATGGATCGAAACATTTTATCTAAAAACGTATTTTTATTTGTAAACTAGGACAAATGTATAATCCTGTAAATTTTTCTAATGTATTGTAGTTAATATATTCACAGTTTATATAATAATGGTATAACAAGATAATTGAAATGGAATTTATAATTAAAATTCAAAATAAAATAAATTACAATTTTCTAAATTTACTAAATATGTGTTTCCCAAATATATTTCATTATTCACTATACGGATAACGTTAATTAGTTAATTAGTTCATGTTCAATTTGAAAGGGCTCATTATTTTTGTATCACAACTATTATATGTTTTCCTTTTTCTTTCTACTGCAGTTAAATTCCTTATGCGTTCTAATTCTGCTTTATCAAGAGATCGTTTTAAAAAATTAAATTGTAGTATACTGTAAACCTTATATTCTAAATAATTTATGTTCTAAATATACTATTAGCACTCGTCTCCGTCATTTTTTACATGTTTTACTTCAATCGTTTTTGTAATTAATTCCCTTACAGTCTATCAGTATTTATCACTCAGTGCATTTGATAACCGTATAAGCTCCAATTGTCGACGAGTTTTATCATTTACTGATAATATCATTAATATCACAAAAGAAATGAAAATTGTTATTTTCGAATTATGTACATGGTATTCACAAACAATTATTTATTTTTAAAAGTGTTTTACTAAATTCATGTACCTACTGTATTTCAAATTTCATAACTATTCGTGTTCTATAAAAAAAAATTTAACATTATTATTTTTTTTTTCATGTTACGGCAGCCTGCCCGTGTGAGTCATGATAATGCATTAGTAGCGTCTTCCTTTATCTCGACTAATAAATTATTATTAGTAATACTTCTTTTCCACCTAGTTTGTTTAAAACACGTATTGTAAAATTTAACCAGCTTCAATATTTAAAATGTCTTCAATCAAGTTAATGAGTTCGGACTCGTGCATCATTCCAGTCGACTACGACGTAGCAATAATGTCGGGGAGAATCAAGAAGATACTTAACAACACGGACTTAACGGACGAGAATAAAGAAACTGTAATTACAATAAATGATGTAATTGGACGCGTGTTGAATCAAGCTATGCAATGGGCTATTCACCACAAGGACGACCCACCGCCAGTCGAAGTAAGCCCGAAGGATAAAAATTCACACGATATAATATTATGGGATGCTGAATTCTTAAAACATGAAGACCCCGAAAAACTATTCTCACTAATGTTCGCCGCACAGAAGTTGGAAATGCCAGCTCTGTACGACTTAGTTGCTAAGACCATAGCAAATATTATCAAGGGTAAAACGACCGAGGAGATCCGCTATGCGTTCGGCATCGTAAGTGATTTAACTACGGAGCAGGAGCAACAAATTTTGACCGATGACTTTTGGACCGAATCACCATAATCACATAATCTGATTTGTATAAAATTTTTTTTTAATTTAATACTTGCAATGTACTTTTGTATTGTCATTTGTAATAATATGCATTGTATTATATTAAAATAATAAACAGATTTATGTTTATCTATATCTACTTACAGGACTACAATATTAAACTAATAAATTCAATCTTCCTCCTAATGAGTGTGATTTTGGGTAATAGTGATAAGTTGTAAATATTAAGCAATTACAATGAGCATAATATTTCCTATATATTTTAAAAATTTATTCATTTATCACAAAAATTATTACGTTTGTACGATTTGTTGTGAATAGGATTATTACGATTGTTTTTGCTTACTCTTTAGAGAAGGTTTTTCAAATTTTTGTTTCATGTCAGCTTATTGCTTAGTATGAAATTTGTAGTTTAGTTCAAATTCCACTGCCCATTGTGAACCAGTCATGGATGTGTCTTGATCAAGTAAATTTATATATGTTGTTCTTCCATTCTACCGGTACATTTTAACCTAATAAAAATTAGTAAGTAATGACATAAAAAATATATACTATTTTTAATAACATACTTTCATTACTCTAGGTATAGCTCTCTTATCAAAGTGATTGTTAAGTGTAGGTACTGAAATATTCCTTTTATAAATTTCATTTTCTTCTTTCTGTATAATATAAAAAAATAAAATAGTTGGACTACAAGGTAATATAGTTATTATACTTATAAAATGCCCAAAATATATATATATATATGTTGTAAAACATATTATACAAAAACAATGAGACATTCCTAATAAAACTTAATTTGTTGAGAGTTTTCTGTTTATAGCGAGTAATGAAACATCGTCTGGGTTTTAATTTTTTTTTAAATTTTAAACTTACCTTTTTATTTCACTTATTTAGTCTAGACAAATGTGTATTAACAACTTAGTATACCTCCCCCCCAAAATTATAAGTACTAACATTTATGAATTGGGTAGACAAATAGTCAAAATAATATTATAAATGGCTAGAATATATTTTATCACTTCATCGTTGATGAGTTCATGCTCTTTCTATGTCATTTCCAAAGTAGCTAGGTATGATATAATTATACTATTTTGCATTTAATTTAAAACTTATCTTTTTATTTAATTTATTATAGACACCAAAGTGTTTTAACAACCAAATATCCCCATAGAATTATAAGTACCCAAAATTTAAGGATTGTGTAGATAATTTGAATTAGCTAATAAATATATTGTACCATCATAATTCAATGTTTATTAATTTAAAGGTACTGCTTTGTTTGTGTTATCACAATTAAATCTTATAATGTATACTTGTAGAAAATCAAGCATTTCTTTAGTCTTCTTAATAAATATTAATTTGGCATAAATTAATCCACATATTAAAAGATTTTAAAAAAAAATTATATATTGTTTAGTGTAAAAAAATTACTTTTCTGCACCTGTGGGAGGACCTGTTTATTTGTGTTTTGTATCCAGTATTTTAAGTATGATTTTGTTGTAGGGGAAATACTAATAAGAAATATATAGACTTAAATTTATTTACTATAATTTATGATTAGTTTCTTTATACATATTTTAATTTTGGTTTGCATTAATCTAATAAAGGCTTCAATACACAATTTAGGAGAGGTATTCTGCTGGCATTTCCTGACTAAACAATAGTTAAATTGGCTACTACATTGAAGTATACATTCAGATTAGCTTAATTTTTTTTCTTTGATATAAAATCAAGTAATATTATTCAACAATATTCTTATAAATGTCACTAAAGTGATTCTTACTAATTCTTTTTGATGTCCAATAGCTATTCAATTAGGATCATTATTTTTACTGGTCAATAGTACAAATATGTAGCATTATTCCTATATATTTCGTATATTTATTTAAGTATTATAATACTTAAATTTAAGTAAGATTTATAGTATTTAAAAAAAAAAAAAAATTAAATTTGGTTCATTGGACGCATTTTTTCACTCATCCAATAATGCTTTTTCTTACAGATTTATTCTTGGACTATCTATTATTATGAATATTCTAACTTTGAAATAATGCCTATATAAACGACAGGCGATATTTGTTTGTGATTTTGACTTTGACTATTTTGAATGTTTTTTTTTTTTTACATTAACAATTTTTTAACAATTCATATTTTTAACGAGGTCTACTGGAATGGGATGGCTATATTTAAACGGAAAATGTTTAATATACTGGTTATGTCGGTTCCTTATTTATAATAGTTCAACAGGCATTAAATAAATAAATGTATTCAAACAGTAAATAGTTTATGGTTTATTTTTATTTTTTTAAGCTACAAGTAACATATTCTAATTGTTTTCGATTTGTTTTTTTTTCATTTTCCTTTCTCAATAATGTAAAGCGTTCCATCTTTTTTACGAAGATGTGTTTGAATCGAGGATGCACTTGTGTTTAGTCTTTGGAACCTAAAATAAACTCATATAACTTATAAAAATCGGTTTGTAGAAATATTATATGTTTACTAGAACCTTTAGATATTCATTTTTACTTCTGTCGTCCAAATTTTGACTTTCGTTTTTAATGTCATTGGGTACTTCGTTTCCTATCATTCAATACAGGTTGTGATTTATTTTACGTATAGGTATATAATTTATAATGTATTAAATTTAGATTTAGTTTTTTATTACTTTTTTTAGAGTTTTGTTGAAAATTGTTCTAATCGTTATCTTTTTCTATCTATTTTACTGTCACCGTGTTTTCCATCTTCATCGCTACTCTTTTGTTCGTCACTTGATTTCACTTGTCTACGAGTTCTACGGTTATGTTCTACATCGCCATCCGGCGAATCGTACTTTATAACTTGTTGCTTATGTAAATGGCGGCTTATATTTTTGCTGAGAAGTCAAACCGCCTAAACGTTTTAAGGCGTCTGTCATTCAATGCTTCCCGTGGTAAATGTAAGGTATTTTTTTCTGTAACAGATTTAGCGGCAGAAACATATTTCGGTGTTTTACGGGAAACCATAAAATCGCTGTCATCGCTATCCGATTCTGTATGGTTTGTAGATTGTGATGCAAAATATGGACGTTTACCTTGCATGTATCGCTTAACTCAGACATTTAGTACTGACATTTCGCCTTAACAAAACAAACTGGTTAATTGTTCAAATTAAACATGACACATGAAATGGCCTCTGGTGTAGTTGAAATGTTGGAAAGGTACATAATGTAATTTAGTTTACATACTGAATATAACGTAAATATGATTGCATAAAAATAAAAATAAAAAAACAAGGAAAATAAAGATTTCGTGTAGAGTGCAGTAGAAAATGGTTTGGTAGATTTTAATTGAAAATTGTATTACGTTTTATCCATATAAAATAGTTTAACTTAACTTAACCGTTTAAAACTAATCCATAGAGAGAAAAAAAAAACTAAGAGTATCTACATTACATACAGATACATCGGTACATGTATATGTCTTGTTTCTACTGAATATAGTTGACATAAGAATGTCGATGTCAATTTGGTATTAGATACCAAGAGATGAGGATTAAACTGTAGGTAACTGTAGGTTCGCCAGACGCATTAGCTTCTGCCTCAGGAACGGGTGCCAAAGCGGGTGAATTATCATACTCGCGGTACAAAGACTCGTTGATACGAATTTCGTGGTACAATGGTTTAGTGACGAGAAATCGGAGCCACCTTTTTACTACCGACTTTTTCACGTATCCCGTCAAGTAGGTCGATTTATGAATTAAATGTCGTTTAATGTGAATATTGAACGCAAGATCGTCATCCAGTTGGCGAGGCAGTTCCGATACCATCGAGTTAATGACCACTGGAATGTTGATTACTTGCCTGGCGATACCTTTAGAACCATGTAAAAAACGTAGTCGACGAATTTGCATAAATGGAAGACGCGGTGACACTAATCGTTCAGAGATAGGATCGAGAGGCGGTAAATCAGACGGAAATGGAGGATAACAAAAACCGTTAATCGTAGCAAAACGGGGAACTTTGTTACTAAGCAGAGTTTTATAATAAGTATTGCACACGCTCATATTATGAGAATCTAAGTCTGGATATTTTTCGAGCAAAAAATCTACGGCTTTCTGGGGAACGTGCTTCATATCTTTCTCGAACCAAAGGCGATCGCAAACAGCGCAGGAAACACCGAATTTGTTTTGGATAAAACGAAAATTGAATTCGTTATCAGCGACGGGAAATTCGTCAATACAGACTGTTCGGTTATCGGAATGACGATTTTGAGCTTGTTCTTTAAACGAGCGTCGCGCTTGCGTAATTTGTTGACTTCGCGATATTTTTTACACTTTTCGGCATTACTCGCCGGCTTTGGTGCATTCGAATCTCGTAAACGTAAAAACGCTTCAAATTTTTCAGAATCAGTATTTGAACAGAATGGCATATCGCGAATAAACAGAAAAAACTCATCGCTATGACGCAATTCATTATTGCGCTTAGGTTTACGAGATTCACACATTAACTCAGCTTTACGTTTCGGAGCCATAGTATAATACACACACACGATTATTCCGTATGAAACTCCAGCGCACAACTGATGAACGATCAACGAATACGGTATAGCAAACGGAAAACAAATACGGTATAAGAGCGGTGATAATTGGTGTGTATATATATAATGTCATGGTAACATTCTCGGTGTCGGACAAATTAACAGAATAACCCCCAGCCATAAGACATATACATGTCAAAAGACTACGACGTAGTAAAACCGTGCAAATTTATAATTATACCATTCCATTATTACTTTTTTTTGTTTCGTACAGAAAAGCTCCAGATAAACCATTTATTTCTTCCATACTGATAATGTATAGATGCAATTTGAAAATAAATAATAGGTAGTGATAATATTTATTTATTAAATGTTAGATATATTAGTATGTTTTGCAACATTTATACTTATGAGTGTTACAACTTTTTTTAAAGGACTTGTATGTCTTTTATAAGTCTCTCTATCTGCTTGAAGCTAAATATTATTTAAAAACGGAAAAAAAATTACTAGATAAATCCTATACCTACCCAGTTATTTACTGTAAATAAAAGCCTAATGACCGAAATAATTGTACAACACTGTAGAGATACAGAAAAATATGAGGTCACGAGATAATTAATGATCATCTAGAATCGTATTGGTTGTTGTTTTTGGGCTGGGCACGCAGTGTGACCGTGAATGAAGGAAATCGACAAAAAGGAATAATGATTTCCTTTCAATTTCAAGGTGTGTTTTATTCTCGAGTAAAAGAGATACAATATTTTTTATTGAATTTTGGTTTTTAAACGTAATTATCTTATTAAATATTAACTATAGTAACTAATTAAGAGAAGTTATATATTATTAACGAACATTGCTAAAAAAAATGTTAGTATCAATATACACTAATTTCTTTTTCTAAACTTGTAAATGTTATTCAAACAACAAATGTAATTTTTATTTTTCCATTATATAAAATATTTTTTAAGAAATCAGCAAAAAAAATATTTAATATCATTATTTTATATATTATATTTTATTATTTTTAAACGTATTTAGTGTTCTATATACAATATAAAGAAAGTGTCGATCGTGTGCATTTATTTTACCGTCAGTAGTTCGTAATATTTTCTTCTTTCAGGTCCTTATTTTTTTGTAACTTTCGGTTCCTTCTTGTTTCTATATAAACAATAAAACATGATAACGTTTAAAATAACAACTAATGAACTGCAGAATAAAAACTATAAATAGAAAATGTATAAACCAAATTATTGATGTTGTTTAAATTAAATTCTTTGTTTACTTGTCATGTGACGTTTGCTCAGTGTTCTCCTTTTTCATTTTGGCAGCAGTCGTATCCCGAGCCTGACACCACGCTTCATTTTTGATATCAGATATTTTCAGACGAATTTTCAACGGTGCCAATAACTTTGTTATCGTTCGTTTAGAACTTTCGGAGACCTGTTGATCCTTAGGAAATACCACATCTTTTGCCACTTGCTAGTTAAAACACGAAAATATATACTACTGTTACTACTATTAAACTATTTGTCGTAGACACTTCCTCATACTATATGTACGTTTAGTTTACTCTTAGTGGTCTAAGTAAGGATGGACAGGGGTGAACTGGCCTAGGTGGCCGAATTGTTGGAAAAAAGTATACTATTACATGCGAGAAATAAACAACTTTCCGGTAAATTTTTGACAAAGCTACTCTGTTTTTGTTAAATTCGTAAAAACCACATTAGAAAAGATAGCTGTGGATAGTTTGAATCATTGTTGTAGGTGGAAAGTTGGGAAGATAGTATATAGATAGGAACTAATTTATATCTGTATGCAACGATAAATTGCAAACGAAAAACGATTCTCAGCGAAGTAGAATTAGTCGTGTTTTTTCTTTGTTGTCACGGTAACCCAGAAAATGACATAAATAAAAAAGAAATAATAAAACTCAAGTTCAAAAAAATCGTGTTTTAGTCATTTTTTTCTGCGGCATTAAAAAACTAATAGGTATATCGAAAAATGCCATCTTTAAAGTACCAACTAGACAACATTTGCTACCGGAAATAGTATAAGCGAGTATAGATCGGATGAAGACTTCTGGTAGAAAAAGTGTTTATAGAAAAAAAAAAAAAATAATAACCACAAGACCCCTTGTTCCGCTCAGAATCTATAAGGGACAAATGTAAAATTGTAAAACTTGAGTGGATTACGAAATTGAAGTCTAAAAGAGTTCGTAAAAGTGGCCCATACAGACACCGGCCCACTGGGCCAATCTGGCCCATCTACGGCCTAGGTAAGGTTAGGTTAGGTAACGCACCAAATGACAGTCTGCAGTCCGAATTATATCCGGCCAGCAGACAAATAGAAAAAAAAACCGATAATAAATTTCTTATTTTTGTATATTTTTAGTTTTCACCGACTGCAGTAGATTATACTGGCGGTGAAGCCGTAGGTTAGGTTACCCCGTATTATTATTTTTAACTTTAAATTTCAAACAGCTGGTTAAGAGCAAGATCTGTTATTTTTCTCTTATTATGTAAAGTTTTTGTATGTAGTATTTTTATTTTCTATATATTCTAATGTTTATTAAATGTATTGTTTCACACATAAATAACTTGTTTATTTTGGATTATTAAAAGAGGTTATTTTTTTTTTATTTTGTCTACATTTTATTTGTAAATTGAGATTTAATGGCCGGTGAAAATATTCCGAATTCTTAATGTGGCCCCCTGAGAATAATAATTCGTGACCCCGGGGGTGTCTAATATATATGGACAGAAGATAATTTATTGTAAACTGAAGTATGAATTATTCTATCGAATAGTATCTAATTTTACATGCGTAGATAAATAATATTTATTTGAAAAAAAAAATAAAATGAAAGGGGTTTGACCATGGGTGGCCAAGCGTAGGATAATTTGTGCAATTCTCACTTTGAGTAATACATCGTAATCGGCGTCTTCGAACGGTAGCGAGCCGAACAGCATCGCGAAAAGGACTACACCTATAGACCAAACGTCGGACGCGTTCGGTTGATACGGTACACCTTTTAATATTTCCGGAGACGCGTATGCGAAACTACCGCAGAATGTGCTGCTCGTCTTCATCTGGCCGTTTTTCTTGAGCATGTTGTTCCGGGCAAATCCGAAATCCGACAGTTTGATGCTGTAATTAGTGTTCAACAACAGGTTTTCGCATTTGATGTCCCTGTCGAAAAAAAAAAGCATCATAATGATTAGGTAATTATCAAGAAATATTGATTTAATGAACTAAAAACCGACAAAATGTGCTCTTAAACTTCATTAAATATGAAAAAGAAAAACCGAAAAAAAGCATTAAACATTTAATTTGAATTTGTTTAAATAATATAATTATTGCAGTATTAGTTTTATTAATAAAAATGTCCAGCAATATTGTGTAACAATTAGTTTAAATATCCGACTAAAAATAGAATAGTTACATCGAAACTATAAAAGTGATATTTTAAACAAAAACATTTAACGTAAATTTGGAAAAATATAAATATGAAGACAAATAGCACCGAGGGGGTCGCAGCGTGATCGGTTCTAAGGCGTAAAAGTTCGGCAACTTATACAACAGATCGGACATACGGGCCATGCCAGTGTGTGAGGAGTAAATTAACTAATTAATTGGTGCTGAGTGCTAAAAATCTTCAGCGATAATCGCTGGATCATAAATCGGCTAATATTATAATAAACACCTGTGAACGACTCCGTTATCATGACAGTACTCGATGGCGTTGACGAGCTCCATAAACCATTTCCGAGACCGGTCTTCGTCGATGCGGCTGTCCCTCTTGATAATGTCCAACAGGCTCCCGTTCTCGGCATACTCCATTATAATGTAAACCCTGTATTGTATAGGTAACGTGAAACCACCGGGCGTATTGAAATCCGTACCGTCGTCGGTAAGTGGACATGTTGAAATACATTATAAAAATGTTAATAATCTATTGTTTCGGGCAGTCGTTTTTTAGATATTTATATTATTATCATTAACGTTACCGGTGCGTCGTCTCGATTGCCTGATAATATTTAATTAGATTCTCGTGTTTCAAACCTTTGACTACTTCGATTTCCCGGGGTAAGAATTTTTCCAAATAGTCCGATGCTTCTTGAAGTTTCGACACGATTTTTATCGCTACGTTGGTCTTGTGACGTTCGGAATAAGCTATCTGTGGCACGTAATTGTTTAATAATAATTACTTAACTCGTCCATGATAGGTAACAGGTTAACCTTAGAGGTTCATATTGATTATTTTCGTTTAGCTCAGCTTCAATTTTATAATATCATTAGGTTGAACGACAATATTGCAAAACAGTTTACGTCCGGATGAAATACTCAGTTTACTTAGTTTTTCAAACTCTCATAAAAAAACAATACGCTAAACGAAACGCTTAGAACGCGAAAAGGGATCAAAATTTGTATGCAAATTTATTTTTATATCATTTTTGTGATATAATGTAAAATTAAATCAAACAATGCGATTAGAAAGAAAAAAAAAAAGAAGAGAACCGTGATAACCGCGATAACTTTCATACTGTTGTATATATTCGTACTGACCGAAAATGAAACTATTGCAGATGAATTGTATAGCCCTAGGTATATTATAGATATTTATTTTTCCACCGCTCCTGCAACTTTTCTGTCGTACAACAAATCGTATAATTTCATCATTTTCGACATGTAAACAACTTTCTTCGACGATGGCTCTCTCGGACACTACTCCGGTCACTCAAAACTTATACTTATAGACAAACCCACTAGTATTACGTACAATATCACCACGTCGTTACATTATTCTTAATTGGTATAAAATATTATCATAACCTTGACTGTAGCGTACGATCCGCTACCGACGCTTCGGCCAACAATGTAACCATGTGTTTCTAACACCGATTGCTTAGGTTCTTGCGGTTTTTTTTGCTCTTTGTCCGCTTTGTCCGGTTTGTTCGTTTTGTTAGCGTTTGCTGCTTTGGGGTTTTCTATGCCACCATCGGCCATTCAATTGGTCTTTTCGGTGTCTGATATGTACGCGCTCTGTATTTCTTTTGTGGTTTTCTTTTTTTTATTAAACCTCAGCGTTGTCCGTCCGTTATCTATTACCTATACACAATAATATGGGCGAGTAGGTATTAGCATTGGTTCTAGAATATACAGATAAGCCGTGCTGTACAGACAAATGGAAACCGCTTTTCGGCTGGTGACGGCGGGGCACGTCGTCATAGGTCGCAGACGGCCGGTATGTGCGGATTTCACCGCCCGGCCGTCAACACTTATGACAAGGAGCACCGCCGCCGTCGCCGGGAACCGGCCGTAATATGTTTCCAAATCGTCCTGTAGCGCAGCTGATCTGTATATTTTAAAATCCACGGTGTATTAGTCTAAACGAAATAGAAACAAAATGTTATTTACCACTATTAGATCGTTAAAATTATTGATTTTAAACGTGTCGTGTGTGACTCAATTATAATTTTGTCGTGTCTGTGTATGTAAAGACATTATTGTTGTATTATTTATGTTCGACTATAAAAGTGCGCGTGTGTATTATTTAAACGATTGGACGTTACCAAGGCTATCTACTCGTATACGGCGCATAATCAATATTACAATTATTATAATATTATTATTATTTTCGGTATAATAATATTGTTATTTATGGCGGTCAGCTACACACCCGTGGTCGCCGCCTGAAATTCGTACACCGCGAGCAATTAGTGGCTGGACATTATAACAATTGTATACATCTCAGTGGCGGACTGATCGAGCGAGTTAAGGAGACGTATCTTCCTGGACCGGTGGGCACCTTAGGTCGGTGGGCTCCTTAGGTGGCTATGCGAAATGCACTTATATTATCAATCGATCTGTGGTGATAATTAAAAATTATAACCTAATCTCAAGACAGGGGCTAACGCATAAAACAATAATGGGGGGGATGGGGGTTGTGAAATAAATGCAAAATGTTTAAAAATATCATATTTCATTAAATACCTCTAGGTACTAGTAAATATACACACATATATATATATTAATATACCTTTCCTGATATTTCAAGGGGGGGGTTACACCCCCAAATTTGAACAATTGAAATCCTATTCCGAAGGTCCGGACACAGTAACAAAGTTTATCCGGCAAGAAGAACATATTTTTCAAGACTATTTTAATGAATGTACTGCTAAAAAAACGGACCGATCATAACGCACAAGCAGTTACCATGTTTTTAAGTCCAGTGAAACAAATTACAGAGACTATAAATGTGAATTAAAATTTAAGATTCTGGAAATGAAAGGTAAGATTTTGAAAGTGATATAATCATGATGTACAATGATTTGGTTCAGTTTATGTACATAATAAATTGTTATAGAAAATATAAAGCATTCGAGTAAGTTTGTGATGTGCGCGTATAGTATTAAAACACGAAATTAATAAAAAAAAAAAAAAAACCAAGACATTTTTCTTTTAGAATAAAATATAAATTAAAAATATAAAATTGAAATTTAACGGCACGAGAATAACGAGATAACTGAAAGAGACCGGAAGTTTATGATGAGAGAATTGTTTTTTTTGTAAGCTTTTGTAACAGTTATACTTCTAATCTACTGAAAATGAATATATATATATATATATATATATATTTTTGTCTAACTTCATTGGGACCATGGCTAAAAAGTAAGTATATTAATAATAATACTAATAACTAATCGGCGACTACGTCACGATAAATGGTATTCAAAATTATAAATTAGGTATAAATTGTATTCAGTTATTATTATTATTTTTTTTTTATCAGAATTCTAGAATATTTGTTATTATTGCAGAAGCACATCAAAATAAATACAAATACATATTATAAATAATAATAATAATAATTTTATTTGATTTTTCTTCAGTTATTGTAGAATTATTATTTAACATTTATTTTAACACTATTTTCAAATTTGTATCTCTAGTCATTTAAACGAGTTTTAACTTTTGGTTTTCAAATGGTAACACCGATATTTTCAACAAAGACCGAAAAAATTATATCCACGTCTAAAAAAAATGTTAGATTAGGTTAGGATACGCCGTTAACGAATTATAACAGTTTAATGCTGCAGTTTGACCGGAAAATGTATTATTTGTTCGAACAACCAGATGGTTTAAAAAGAATAGTTTGCTATTTTAAATTAAACAATTGTAATGTTTTCACGGTGTACGGAACATACAAATGTCACACAGGTGTTGACGCGGTGAAAATATTGCCTGTAAACAAGATCGCGACGATTCGACAACGAATGAAAAGCAAGAAAAAAAAAAAAAAACCAAAATCAATTTTACTCAAAATCTTCTCGGACGATCGATTAGCTGGATCAGGATAAAAAAAAATAAAAAAAAATAAAATCATAATGTATATTATAATATTATTGTATGTATTATTAATATTAGTACAGCTTGAATCAATACGGATCTGTATATGTTGACCTATACGATAAACTAATAGTATAATTAATATATAAAAACGCTGACGCAGGTCGAACAATCGATAAGCGATGTTAACAGCATCCCGTGAGTATTTTGTATATTTTGTAATAAATACGTATTATTTTATCGCGAGTTTGTGGCGTTATTGTTTCCGCGTTATTGTTCCGACAATCACGTAGGTTAATATAATACATTATTTTATACAATACAACAGCATAGTCGTGGCGGAGTTACAAAATAATTATTTCGGGCGTGTCGAAATATGTCGTCGATGAAGATCATCGCGGTCGCGTGTTTCGCGCTGTTGACGTCCGTGTGCCGGGCATGCGACGACGTCGGCAATTTCAAACATTTGAAAACGGCAAAGGCGTCGGTGACATCGGCTCGCCACGGCTTCGAAATGTCGGTTTTCGGCAACCCGGACAAGTATATACCGCATTCGATGTACATAGGTAAGTCTGCGCGGTGTTGTCGCAATACCAAAAAAAAAAAAAAAAAACGAATTTCCAGAGTGATTTCAGATCGTGAACGAATTGATTGTTTATTATTATTATGGGAAGGCATTAACAAATTCGGTCTACTATGCCCACACATCATTTCAGATTTTTAGTTAATATGTTTAATAAAATATTTGTAAATTATTACAAATAAAAATCATTTACAAATATTAACATGAGCAGGCGGTTGCTATTTGAAAATCAAAAGTAAACCGTGGTTTCGCCCTCAAATATAAGGGTAACAAACAATTTCGGCGATGTAATATTTTAGTGTTTGTTAAATTTACAAATAAAAATATACGAAAAAAGTTTCTACTTTTTGAGATAACGAGTGTCCTATAGTTAGTCGATCACCCCGTAGATGGAAAGAGCATAGGTATTTGTTATTCAACATTAATTTATCAAATATGTATAAAATTAATTATTTTTAAATGCGAAAAATATTTGATTGTTTTTTTAACGTATTATTAATATTTATACCTATTAAATTTTTTATTTTTTGTTTTTGATAAAACAATTTTCACAACACCGATAATACTTTACTCGGACATCTCCAATTCGAATCCAACCCTCCCGTCAAGGTTAATATTTGATGTTTGGCGACCTAATAATTGGATGGGTTTTTTTTGTCGTTGTAAATCGCAGTAACGATTGAGGGCGAAAGTTTTGGGTTCCATTCGACGCTGGTGACGGCGGAACGAGATTGCCACACCGGAGACTGCGAGACGGATTCCGGATCCCCGGACCGTTCCGGTTCGATTCAGATCCTATCGCCGGACGACGGGGTGACGTTCCACCCGGAGTGCATAAACACCATCGTCCAAACCGATCCTGGTGCCAAAATGCAGAAATTGCGCTTTGTCTGGGTCGCCCCGAAAACCGGAAGCGGCTGCGTGTACATAAGGTAAACGTACTATCGATTATAATTGCATTTTATATTGTATCATCGAAACATTAATTTTCGGTTCAGTGTTATTATAGAATCTTGTGTAGGACAGTTTTTAAAATTTGTTTTATTCGTACTACAATTTGAGTTTGTTCCCGTAAAATTATTATTTGTTAAAAAACAATCAAAAACGTTTTCTTCAAAATCTTCACCTAAAACGGTGGGTCGCGTTAATTTCGACTCTGCAGGCACTTCATGTGCATGGAAGATATCGTTGTGAGGAGGGTGTGAGTATATTTTGTTTATTCGACTTTATTTTTCACTCGTCATCAAATGTGTCTCGTTATCCAAACATTTGGTTACTAGACTCATCCGGTGACGAGACATATAATTTTGATTATACTTTAGTGTTTATAGGTTAATTATTGTGTCCGCACTTTACATGCCTGGTGTATTACCGCTGTAGTTACAGATTTTTCCAAAATATCCAAACAATTTGATATTGATCGTGCATGTACCTATATATATATATATATATGTCGTAATTTAGGGCGCTGATTACCTATGAAAATGGTTACGATAAACACCGTGAGATCGAACTGCTAAAGCAACTGTGCGAAATGTCTTTCGAAACTGATATAAAACGAAATCAACCGGCCGAGGCCGAAAACTGTTGCGCTTGTGACGAAGCGGTTTACGAGGTAAACGATTTTTATAAAACGAAACAATATACGAATAATCTCGGTACAATCTCAACAATCGTAAAACCGAAAAACTTGTAGATGAAGTTCGAAGGACTTTGGTCGGCGAAAACGCATCCGAAAGATTTCCCGACGTCGTTGTGGCTCACGCACTTCAGCGACATCGTCGGAGCGACGCACGACAAGAACTATTCGTTTTGGGCCGAAGGCCAATGGGCTACCGACGGTGTTAGGCAACTAGCCGAATGGGGTTCGACGGCGATTTTGGAATCTGAACTTAGACAGCAGGTAATTGCAATGCATATTAGTGATGTGACATAAATCCGGATTTCGAAAACCGAATTCGAAATTTTGTATTTTTATGGGTAAAACAACGTTTTTGCCGGGTGAACTTGTAATATATTTTATAAATTCGAGCATACAATTGATATTATGTATGAATTTTTTGTTGTACTTGTTCTTTTCAATACATTTCTATTTGTAATATTTTTCGAGTTGTAAAAACGTATTTAATGTTATTAACAATTAAATAATAATAATAGTTTTACGAGAAATTAATTGAAGAATATAAAATCACAATTTCAAAAACTTCGATCATAACGTGTATGATGTTTTATGTTCATGAAATGGACACGTATTTTATCCATTTCGCGTAGTTTCAAAACGGATTAAAAATTTTAACATATTATTATACATATTTTTTAACCAAGGCCGTTTAAAAATTATGACCGATAAATGATAATCATTGGTATATTTTCAATTGACGCTTTTATTGCCTTCACGCGCCAACGTTATCATCATATTATTATACTTTTATCGTATCTTTAATAATTTCGTATACATTTTTATCGATCAATTTTGGTTAAAAACCGACAAATTATTTCCTGTATGAACTGTTTTCGATAAAATTAATACAATTTGGCATTTCGTTTATTTTCAACATTTTATGAAAATTTAAATGCCTACTACGCGATTAATCCGGGGAAAATACGACCTACTGGAAATGAGGTTGAACAAATGATAGATGAAATTTTAGCGGCCACAGTAATAATGTTGGTAAAATACATAATATTCATTTCAGATTTTAAAATAATTTATACGTGGTGATTGAAACAGGTTTACGTAACGGCAATTTATTCATATAAATATGCACAATTTTGATATCTATTATTAGGCTTTCAGGTACCTATTGAAATGAATAATAATATTATTCAAATTACAATAATTTAGTATTTTTTCCCTCGTAATTAATATAATAGCAAAATAAGCGAAATAAACTAAATATTACCTAATCTGTGTAATATTCTGAAATATGCCAACAACAACTATGCGTTGAACAAATCGTCCACATTTTTTACTTTCATACGACTGCGTATACTCAGTAACGATACATAAAAACATGTAAATCCGGACTAGAGTAATAACTATTGTCTATCGCTATTAAATTAATAATTATTACCAATTTTCCTTTATATTATATCTAATGTGTATACCTATTATACGTTATATATCAAATATATTTAATATTAGGTATATTGCAGCAGTATATATTTCATTAAATATATTCCTTATCGTGTAAATTTAATAATAAAAAAAAAAAATTACACGAAGTGTAAAATAAAGGTTTCCGTTTCACGAAATGGATATAATTCGTATCCATTTCATGAACTGGATAACATCATACACGTTACAATCGGAGTTCACGAAACGGATATCCATTTCGTGAAATATGCGTTTACACGAAGTGGATGTGACATAGTATAATATTCGTTCGTATCGAACGAAACTTATTTTTATACGTTAATACTAAATATGATGATTTATTTAACGATTTTGTTTGTATTTTTTTTATTCTATTTGTTAGAAGAAACATTTGAGAACTTTGATTAAAGCCGCCGGTCTATGGCACCCGCGGGTAAACGCAAACGTGTCGTCAAAATTTCGAGTGGACAGGAAACATCATTACTTATCGTTGGCCACTATGCTCGGTAAAATATTACGATAATTCATGGTGTTCTGTACAAATTTCTCCGAAGTTATTTTTTTTTTTGGTTTTTCTTAGGACCATCTCCCGACTGGATAGTGGGCGTCAACGGATATAATTTGTGCGAAAAAACCTGCCAATGGGCCCAAACCAAAACCGTAGACCTGTACGTTTACGACGTCGGAACGGACAGCGGACGTTCGTACATGGTAATGGGGAATACTTTTTTTGTACTTTTAATAGTTTTAATATTAAATATGAGAAATAACTTTTTCTTTTCTTCAAAAAAAGGTGCTTCGGATTCGATCATTTCGATATCTGAAATTTAGTAAATTGTGTATAATATTATTTCGAAAGCTATATCCAGTGTCGAGGCACAGAAAAGTAAAATTTATCGACATAAAGTTAAAAAAAATTGCTCCAAAATCATCTAGATACAGATAAAGATAACAAATACTTAATTTACCTCAAATAAGATAATAGATAATATGTGGAATTATTTTTTTCCTCCAATTGTCTGTTATTGAAAACATTATAGCAAAGATAAAAATATAAATGGTTTGAATAATTCTGTAAATGTAACTTCGAATTTTGAACTAAAAGTAAAATAATACAGTTAGTTATTTAATATTTTCTACTATGGGTAAACATTTAAAATTAAATTTTTTATAGGTAAATGTTGCCTAGATAATAATTACTAAAAAGATAATTAGAGAATTATTTTTATCTTAGATAAAATTCAGATAAATTTTAAAATTGTCATCCAGACAAGATAAAAGATAAATATAAAAAAAAATATTATCTAGATAAGTCTCAACACTGACCATACTGTCGTTATATATTTTTTTTATACAAATGTTCAGTGTTTTTCATAGTTCCTCGTATATTTGTGAATCATAATATTACTGTATTGCTTTACTAGTAGGTAATATATTTTCTATAAATAATAGAACGGTATAGTTTGATAATGTAATTAGAGCTCAAAGGTGCGTGTGTTATTTGCATGTTATTAATGTATTCAACCCGTATCGTACTTACGTTATATACGCCAAGCCAGGTTATCAACTGTTTTTTTCTTCTAAATTTAAATTTATTCATTTGTTTAACTGTACAAAATAATCTAAAATTTTTCATGTTTTTAACAAATTTCGTCGACAGTTTGAACTTAATGAAAATGTGCGCGTGACAATTTGTCAAATTTGTTTTTTTTTTTTGTACCACTAAGAACAATTTTATTTATGACGAACCAAAAAAAAAAAAAAAAAATTATTTTTAGTTCTAGAAAAGCTTGACAATTTAATGCAAGGGGTTCCTCGTTAAATATTATTAACATATTATTTAATTAATATTAATTAAGTATTAATCAATTGAATTATAATAATCATAATAATAATTTACAATAATTCACATCATGCGGTCAACACTATGCAAATTAGTGATAAAAGGTCGTGTTACCGAACAAAAAAAAAAAAATGATAATAATTGGTATTGTCGTCTGTAGTAATGAACCCATTGCTATATCTAATAATATATTTTTAATTGTCCGCCATCATAATTTCCAAATTTATTTATGATTCTCGAGCTCGTTGGTTTGATTTCCTCGATTCCCCATTTTTGTCTTATAAACGACACTTATTGTCTTATTGACGACACTTAGTTACCCCTACCCATCTGCCATTGAACAATACAGTTTAAATAAACGGGGTCCCACTCGTGCCTGTAAAACGAAGAGATTTAACTGAAAACTGAATTTAATATACGAGAAAATGTGTCCATACGAATCAATCGGCACTCAAGATGAAATATCGATCCCGACATATGTACCCAAAATTAGAACCAGCGGCGTAACCAGGGGGGGAGAGAGAATGCAACCAGAAATGTTTTTTTTTAAAAGTAAAATTCCAAGTGTTTAAGATTCACAGTGCAATGGTATGCTATTGTACACCTTACAAAAATGTACATTTAAACGAAAAACCGTTATAGTCCAAAATCTAAATACGAAATTTTACTGATTTTAGTCGCACAACCAAGAAACCCTGCCACACGAACGCATTTACCGTATCACTCCGATGTATCCGGACGATCCGAGATCACCTTTTTTCAACGAGGAGGGCAATCCAATAGAGCCTCTGGCCCGGTTACATTTGAACAGGATCAACCTCATACCGAAATCGTGTTCCGAAAAAATTATAACCGACCTGATCGACGAACTCATTGTGTCCGATAACTCGCAAGATATATTAAAGCGTAAGCGCGTGTTTCCGTCCCAACTATAAATATATAAAATATTCTTTAGACCCGTAAGCGTTTGACTTATTCTATTTTTGTCGTTTCCTAGCCGAGTGCGGTACATCGAAATACTCGAAATGGAGCGAGTGTAACGTATCGTGCGGCAAAGGTCTCAGATCGAGAACCCGGACGTATTTGAACGAGACAGCCGCCAAGTTATCCGGTTGTGACAGACAATTGGTGTCCAAGGAAATGTGTTTGTCTTCGTTGCCCATTTGCCCGTAATAACAATAATATTGTGTTTTTTTAAATTTTTTTTTTTTAATAATAATAATTCTCTTTTGGTATTCCGCGGTTCGGAATAATACGAGAGCTGCGAAAATTAAATCTATATCGAAATCATATTATTTCTGTAACTCGAGTTCATTGGATTTTAAAGTAGTGGTCGTCCCGTTCAAAATGTTTTATTTCCAACTAAACAAACGTTATATAAATATAAATTTAAAAAATATGATGAACAAATTTGGTTTGGAGTGTTTTATATAGATTGCGTGTCGTTATGAAATGGTTCTATTTAAAACATCATCATCGGGTAATAGTACAACAGAGGCGAAAAAATAAAACGCGACTTAATATAAAACCAAAACGAGGAATGCATAAACAATATTACAATTTTTTTTTTTTTACATAGAGAGTAAATATTTTAGAAGATATTGCAAGAAAGATATGAGATGACACACATCCTATATTATATAACTCCGGGCTAAGTTTTTCCTTCATATTGTTTATTTTATTTGTATGCTATATATAAATAATTTATATTTCATATATTTTTTAAATTTATTTTCGTACTATCCTTAAAACAATTTTTGTTTCTATTAACTAACATTTCAATTGACTCACGGCCGTTTCTTACGCCGTCATTTGTGTTTAGTTATATATCTATTTATTTACGTTGTCTCTCGATGGTATTAACAATGATATTAAAACCTACTTAAAAAAAAAAAAAAAATTGTTTTTACTCTGGAATGTGTTATTTTATTAGGTATACAAAAGTAATTCTTAAAAACAAAACGTATTATTATACGTTTTTAACGACAATGGTAGTCAAATAATTACGTAATAAATAATAATAATAATATAACGACGACTACTACAATAGTAAAATAAGAATATTATGAAGATGACGTTTATTTAATTTTTTTCGATTTTAGAAAACCACTTCATCAAAATATTATGTTTATTGCTCAAGTATATCTAGTAGTATTTTTTTTTTTTCATACAAATAATCAGCACGCATTAAATATATTTAACCAAACGTTTCCTGATATTTTTCTAAAAAAAAAAAAATACAAAATAACAACTAACAATAATTTAATAAAATTTGATAAAATTCCATTTGAACACATGTCTAGGTGAGACTCGTCTCGACCTGGATTACGTTTGTCCGGCCGTTCTTACTATCTTTTTTTAATTTCAATTTGAATATTGGTGTTTTTTATTTTGTTAATTCGAATTTGTCCAATAAAGCGGCGAAACCGAACTGGAAGACGACAGCCTGTTGACGGACGACGCCAAATGCAATACCACGGAATGGACGCCGATGTCCGAGTGTTCGGTGTCCTGCGGAATCGGTTTCATGTTCCGGACCAGACAATTTTTGGATCACACGAGTTACAAAAAGTGTCGTCACGTCGGACTCGTCATGAAGAAAAAATGCATGCAGCCCGCTTGTACTAAGCTCGCCGAACAAGTAATCAACGATATTAAAACATACTTAAAATGTTTTCGTATATCATGATGCCCACCGGCATAACAATAATATATTATGTGGGTACCCGGTATACCGTGGTCGAGGTCGACGACGGCCACAATAATAGTATTTATTTTAATTATTGCATCAAGTCCAGCATTATTATCGTACCCAATATGATAGTGTACTTACATATAAAACAATATTTCGAACGAGGGTCCATAATTATAAGGGAAAGCCCGACAATTAATAGGTTGTCCACAATATTCTAGAATAAATCTGATGGAACAAATCCGAATTTCTAGTAGGTAAATACGTTTTGGTTATCTTCGATTGACTATGCTAAACATCCGAGTCCGAGATAATCTCGAACGATGTTGAATAGTATTATAGACGATAATGTCCGTTTATCGCCGAAGTTAGACGGTGTAAATCTGTTGTCCATCTGGTGGTGAACGAATCGTATTTTTAAATGTTTTTTAGTCCGTTGTCAATAGAAATTGTCCGGTGTCCGAATGGAGCATGTGGAGTCCATGTAACGTGACTTGCGGCCAAGGGGTGTCGGTAAAGTCTCGGTTGCTGCTTTTGTCCGGCGAAAATCTCACCAATTGTATCGGCAAAGTCGTGTTGGAAGAAACTCGTACGTGCAACGGGACGAGGAGTACTTGCGAAATTAACGAGTCTCTGGCAAAAGGTAAATTCGTGTCGAATGCCTAACCTATAATATTACGACTGTAAACTTGTAAGAAACAATATATATATATATTAAATGTTTTACTCTGAAACTTATTTGTTTGCATTTTCTGATATTATGTACTACATGTATTAGATTCTGAGCGAACCAAGAATATACTCGTTTTACAGTGGTGTTTTTTTTTTTTTTTTTTGTTCTTATTTAGTTCATGTATTCCTTATAGTATTTTTTAAAAATAATTTTCTTCGTCTGGATTAAATAACAAATTTTAACTAGGTAACAATTTTTGAAAACTTTCTATTTTAAACTATCATCATATTACGAGTTTAAACCGAATGGTGGACCAATTGCATACAATTTTGTTAAATATACATTTTTTTTTTTACTTGCAAGAACAATTTAACTAAACCAATACTTTTATGTTATATTAAGTCTAATCATAGTTTCGATAACATTATTAACTTATTTTTTTTTACGGCAATTTTTGTGTAGTTATTTATTTTATTCCGATATTATTATTTGATGTTTGAATAGCTTTTACTAGTAAATAAAAAATTATTTATCATACCTGAAGGACAGTAACTGTATAATACGTAACTGAAAATTAATAAATCATAATTATTGATATTAGTATACATAGGAACAATAGGGTTTATTCATCGGTGATGGTCATTTAAATAAATATACGATTGGGTTAAATTAAGGCTAAATCGATAGTTGTAAATATTAGGTACTTAAAACTAAAACGACGAAAATATAGTTTAATATATTTTTTAATAGCAATAACTTTTAGTACCTATGAGCAGTACTTTTCATTTAATCGAGTAAAGTAATACAACATTTAACACATTATCCACTTTGTTGGTACATACATATTTTAGATTCTGAGCGTTTTACTATGATGAGTACTTTTTTTTCCGGTTTGCAATTTTTATACCAGAAATCTTGCTCCAATCAGTCCACATCAGGAGTGGTTTTTGGTTGAAAATTTTGTCCCGTTAGTGCACTAGGAGGTGGGGAGTTTTTCGGTTTTCCTTATAGTTCCCTTAATAATGGTCGAAACCTAACGATGGAAAACGGGAATGTGTACGCAATAATTAACGGTTTTTGATAATTTCGGTTTTGTTTTTTTTTTGTTGTTAGTCGGTGAGAAAATATCGAATAGAACAAAAACATCCACTAAATACTTATGTTCTTATGTTAGTATTTCTTAGACGTTGTGCAATTTTCAATGTTTATTCGGGCATTTTGTGAATTATGATGTTGTAATTTATTTTAATCAGCATTTTAAGTTCAAATATATGTTAAAATTCGTTAAAAACACGAACAATTGCAATTTATTTTGTAGTATCAAATTAATACTATTTGAAATTTAAACTTATCGAAATATGTTTAATCAAACTTTGCTCAGATTCATTACTCGTTTGCAATGATTTATCGTCGCGTTCGGATATATATTAAGTTACCCTATCTTCCTATCTTCTCAATTTTTTTTAAAAATTTATAGTTTTCCTATTACCGCAGCTTTTCATTTAATTAAAATCTGCAATAGGGGGGTGGGAAGGGACTTGGCAAACGCTCTAAATCTAAAATATGTATTATATTTTTTCAACGCTCCTGTAATAATACGAATTAACTACACGAAAAATAAGCGTTTGTTTCGGTAGTATATTGATTAGTACCTTATATTAATTGTGCTCTAGACATTTGTAATAATATGCAAATACGATAATAATTGTAATCGTAACCGAGTAACGTGACCCAAAAATTGTGTACTTAAAATTATTATTAAACAAATCAATCACTCAAATTTAATTTAATAAACACATAAATAGTAATCTAGTTTAGTTACAATTTATAAATGTGCATAATATTTATTCTCGTTCTTATTACTATTCATTCTAGAATATTTTATTTCTAACGTTAGTTATTATAATAATGTAGATATTTTTAGATTTAGATGTATATAATTTTACTAATATGTGATTATTTTTTTTTTTTCGGTATACACTTTTTCGGTTAGTAAAAACGCTCCAAAACTTGCTCATTGCCCGGGTACCTAAAATGATGCGGATTTTCCGTCCGGCGATACTGAATTCGAAATATTTTTATTAGTTTCCCAACAGTTTTTCTTATAAATACACAAAACTGGCAACAAACACAACGTCCATCGGTATTCTTTGTTCTCACGGACAGAACAAAATTGCCGAAATTAATATTCGTCACACGGGCCAAATATTTGAACTCACATCAGAATCAGTTTTTTTGTTCTCGAGGATTTATCGTTCGTTGGGTACGGCGGTATTGTAAACTAAACGACATTTGAATCAGTGGCCTACCCGCGGTGCGAAGTATTCGTCAGTCTATTTTTTTTATTCTTAGCCGTGTAAAATATATTTTTCGTGTAAGAACAATACTACTAAATACTTTTTGGGGAGCGAAATTAGTTATTTATCATATTTTAAATTATCGAAACCACCCCCCCCACCTTCGTTTGTATAGCAAAAACTTGTTATATACTATTTGTTGTGCGGTTTCTTTTTTAAAAATTAATCACGATTTTTTTTTTTTGTTTTCCAGAAATCTGTTCCATGGACAAAAACGACGGATCGTGCAACGCTAACGCCGTGCGTTATTATTATGATAGACATTTTAGGAGTTGTAAACCGTTCTTGTACGGCGGATGCCGTGGCAACGAAAACAATTTCAAAACTTTCAACGATTGCTACAAAATATGTCACGGGATCGTATGAAGAATCTTTAGCGCGTTTTTAGTTTAAACATCATAGTGTAATTATAATTTTAAAATTACAATATTACCGTATATAGTTTTATATTATAGTTGTTATGCTATTGATAAGAAATATGAACGATGTAACCTGCTAATGAATATTACGTATAATGTATAATATTGTCATTATATGAATTTTTACGTATTATTTGTTTTTCTTTTTTTTTTTTTAAAAATCATTATCTAAAACGTCATTAACGTTAGTTTTTAAGTTGACACAAACACATATAAAAAATAAAAAGTTACGAGACCGACGGTCATTATTTAGTTGTAGACGTCGTTACCTAATTGACAGCGTATTTAGTAATCGGTGACCTCCAAAATCCCACCATTTATTTCCGTCAAAAATCAGACTTTATATAATATTATGATTTACGATTATGTAAACTACATAATCTAAAGAAAAAAATTCAAATATTTTATTGTATTATTTTTGATTTCAAGTTATACAGCATAAGAAATAATTGGGGGAAAAAAAAAAAGGTTTTATTGAAATCTGTACAGTTTTTATGGTTTATTGATTCAACTATAACAACAAACATTTGTGTTATTTAAGATAATATCTATAATTCGATACGTTAGGTCTGGTAAAATTAGTGTAACCTAAAATGATGTGCACTTTTCTACTGGCGGTACATTATTCGAAACAATCATTTAGATTTCCAATAGTTTTCCTAAACAAATTGCAAAACTAAAAAACACATTGATAATTGTTATTATCGTTATTATTATTATTTTTTTATTTCACGGGTAAAAAAAAAAAAAAAAAAATGTGTAAAACCTCGCTCTGTGTTCTCGTAAATCGATAGGCTCACTGCAACACAAACACAAGTTCACTTATTAAAACTATTTAAGAGAAGACAAACAGTTGTACTCGTATTTTGTCGTAAAAGTATTGACAACCGGAAGCTTTTATGAAATATTACAATGTTCGTAAGACGTGGTCAAATTTTTTTAAAAAATATTGAACATTATTGCGTTAAAAATAATATAGAACCTTGGAAATTTGAAGTATTGCTCAGAATTGGATTTTAAATTTAACGATTTGTCGTTTCTTTATCCTTCCAATGTGTAAATTAATAATATTATAATACTTACAGGATTTTCCAATAAATTTCCGAATCAGGTAATACAACTTTTTGATTTTAAATTCGTTTAACTTTGGTATCTACTATAATATTTTAATACTTGTTTATATTTCTTCACACGATTAAAAAAAAAAAAAAAAAAAAAAAAAAAATGTTTACATTCCTTCACAATTGCCATCTGTGTTTAATAGAGAATATTTATCTATACAACAATTTGACGAAGATACATATTTTTGAGAATATTACTGTCCAATAATGTATTTTCCAAAATATATAACGAACAGTTTTACAACCGACGGTTGGTTTAGAAAACACACTAAACATTAAATGTTTATTAGTAACGTGCGTGAGTAATGTATTATACATTATTGCCAAGATAATAATAGTTTTAAAAACCGCCACAAAGTTGTTTTTGAAAATGTAATAATTTTTTTATATACCCTCCCCTCCGTTCCTCTAATGTAATTTGTATTGTTTCTTGTATAAAACGCCATCATTGTGCTTGCCTACCTATCAAATTTGGTTTTGAAATGACGAATAGGTGAAAAACCGACCGTAAATATATAATATAAATTTTTGTACACGAAAATCAATAATTATGTTTAGTGAATAAGTACCTAAGTATACTGTTGTTGTACGGACAATGAACGAAGTGCGTGTGTCAAAGGAACACGTATATTTAAAATCGGTTAGTGGGAAAAAAAAAAAAAAAAAAAAAAAAAAAAAACAAATTAAAAAATAATAATAACAACACTAATGTATCGATGGAAATTAAGGTCTTGATCTTCTCTAATTATGAATTCATCGGCATAATACTCAAACGGCATGCGGGTATATAAAAGCCCGACGATATCCACGACCGTCATACATTGCTCTTTAAACACGTCAGAAGACACCTAGACGAGTTTTTTTTGGAGTTCAAACTTTTACGCGTTTGATTTTTTTTTTTACATTCGTCGAGGTTTCACAAGACTTGACGAACATTGCATGATACAGGTACGATCGTATTATTATTATTATTACTATTATTATTATTATTATTATTATTACTATTATTATTATTATTATTATTACTATTACTATTATTATTATATATTTTCTATTTAACTATTATAACACAGTCCGTTCTAATTACGTAATATTATCGCCTTCTATTTATTATTTTTGTTTTTTTTAAACATTTTTTAATGATGTGGAGGCATGCGTATCACTCTAGACCTCATCATTATCGAGATTGAGGACTTTTAATATTGGGCATTTAGTGTTT
This sequence comes from Tuberolachnus salignus, assembly GCA_956483605.1. Taxonomy (NCBI): domain Eukaryota; kingdom Metazoa; phylum Arthropoda; class Insecta; order Hemiptera; family Aphididae; genus Tuberolachnus; species Tuberolachnus salignus. Next base: position 22,236,317 of record OY101431.1, on the reverse strand, counting down.
TTATGCAGTTTTGTTTTTCCTAATTTTTTTAAATAGAAATAAATCGATAGAACAATAAAGTGTATTTGTTGAGTTATTACGATATATTATGCAATTTCTAATACATTAATTTTACACGCGGAGTAACCCGGCACATTTTCTTAATACTGTTTCGGTAGATGTAAAGTTATTACACCAAATTAAAATATATTTAATTTTCCAATCTATAAAACAAGCAAATAAACGGACAAAATTACAATGAATAAAAAAAAAATAAAAATGTCAATAAAATAAATAAAATAAATGATGTTAATATTTTTCAAAAACAATAATATAATTTTTACACTAATAGTCGTTGTTTCAACGATTGACGTTGATAGTGAGTTTAGTTATTTTTAATGTGTAGTATATTAAATTATTTTCGTATAGTTATATTTTTATATCAATGATGTTTAGGTTTAATTTTCCCATAGAATTTTTAACCTAAACTATAAAATAATTTACTTACGTATTTATTATTTCTCGAATCAAAAATTAGTATTACATTTATAACATATTTTTTGAATACTAATTATGTATAAAGAAAAAAATATTACGTTCAGTTCATAAACGTAAAAAAAAAAAATGATTTCATTACAAGAAACGACATAATATTTTTTAACATATTCAAATAATATTATAAATACAAATACAATTGTTTTTACGCTATTTTTTTTTCAAATGTGTTTGGCTTATAAAAATAAGTAAAAAAAAAAAAAAATCATCCATATGCGGTTTTAAAAATTGTTGAAATTCCCAATCGGCGTGTAAATAACGATGTAGTACTTTAATCATATACAAATAGCTAGGAAATAACTATTAAAACGAAATTTGTATTGATAATAATTTTTGTCGACCAAGTTTAAAATGGTAAATTAACATTTTGTAATAGTGCATAGTAAAAGTGAATTCAGTAAAAAATTTAACGGGTCTCGGGCAATCATATTCAGTCTAAATAATAATGTCGGACGAATAATATTAACAATTCGTAGTTCAAAATTTGGCAAAGTCTAAAATACGATCTAAATCGATATGGTCGATTGAGTTTTTTTTTTTATGTAATCGCTAAGTTTAAAAAACGGATACTGTTATTTATTACTGTTTGTTCGCCCGTATTAGAATACAATAATACGATTTGTGTGAATTTAAATACTATACCGTCACCCGATCGTAACGATTTAATGGAGAAAAAATAAAATTCACGCCCTAGCAATTGTACAACTATAAAATATAATATAATCATTTATTCAGAATTACATTTTGATTTATCGAAATTATTATTTGTCGTGAGGATTTTATAAATACAAATAATGTATTATAATATAATTAACCTTTAATATATGCAACGAAAAATGGGTAATATATGCATGCCAATTATCGTATTCACTTTTGACTTTGGCATTAATATATTGTATAGGTTATTTGCAAATCGCATAAGGTTAAACCGTATCCGTTATTCGCAAATCAATATTAATGATTCTTCGATGGACTTTTTTTTTTTTTTTAAATTTAAAACAGTCGTTGTGGTCATCTATAATTATAATATTCATACAGATCGTATTTAATTTGAATATAAGCAACACAGAAATAAGCGAATTTCTATTAACATCATAAAAGGATATTATGCGGATCAATCAAAAACCACGTTCGTTTCATTTTTATTTAATCTATTAAAGATAATTGTGTAAGTTTAAAAATAATTATTCCACAATATTTCTTATAAAGTACTTATACGAAACGACAAATAAAATACATTAAATACATTTTCGCTCGATTTTGACGATTAATGTCGTCAGAATGAAAAAAAGTGATGGAAAACATATATTTAAAAAAAAAAAAAAAATTACAGGAAATATTATAATGCCATTTATTTATCGACATTTAACTTACTCGATTGGTTTACTCCTCCCCCCCCCCAAAACCTCGAGTGTGGCATAGTATTGGCGGTCTTCTATTTAGAAACACTTTGCATAGAAAATAAATATAAACGGTTTTATTTTTTTGACTCTGTTGTTCGATCGATTACCTGTTGACGATATATCTATTTAGTTTTTAACTGTCAAGTGTTGACCAATTAAATAATTTATAGTTAATTTAAAAAAAAAGTGAGACTTGTAAGAATATTAATTTGCGTTTGTACAGAATGGCGGTCAACGTACAGGGTGTCAACCCTCTCTACATGCTGTCGGCGTTCAATCTTTTCTTCTATTTACTGACACCGGCGCTCGTGTTATGGTACGTCTACTTCAGGATGTCCCGGAAACAGCTCTACGAACTTGCCGATAAGATCCAAGGACCCTCCGGATTACCATTTTTGGGAAACGCATTGGATTTTATGCGAGACTCGCACTGTGAGTATTCACAATATAGTTTTGTGCAGCTGTTGTAACGATGACAAATAAATTACAATTTTTATTTTCGATTTTTCGCACGCAGCCATCTTCTATAAGATGTACGAGAAGAGTTTCGAATTCGATTCGACAAAGCCAATGAAATTGTGGATTGGACCCAGACTGATGGTGTTCTTGACCAATCCCAAGGACGTCGAGGTAACGTATAATATTTTGATTTTTTTTTTTTTTCCAATACTCATTTGGTATACACTATTATGGATGTCGTACAGGTGATTCTGAGCAGCAACGTGTACTTAGACAAATCGCCCGAGTACCGATTGTTCGAACCTTGGTTAGGTAACGGTCTGTTGATAAGCTCTGGTAAGTAAAACGCTATTGCGCCGCAATTGGACGAATGGGAAATTTAAAAAAATTTGTTGGTATCCCATCACTACAGGTGATAAATGGAGGGCCCACAGGAAATTGATCGCCCCGACGTTCCATTTGAACGTGCTCAAGTCATTCGTGGGACTGTTCAATGTGAACAGCCGAGAAACCGTCAACAAACTCCGGAAAATGGGCAACAAAGATTTCGACATTCATGATTTCATGAGCGAGTGTACGGTGGAAATTTTATTGGGTAAGCTATACAAACACAACCAAAATCTGACATGCAGCATGCAGCACATAATATATTTAAAACGTTTTTCTTTTTTTTTTGAGGATTGTGATTAATAATCAATAAAAATGCAAAAAAAAATAAAATTAAAAAAATAATAATATTTTTGTTTTATAATTTAATTACATATGCCCGTACTGTGATTTTTTTTTTTAAATATATATACAGAGACCGCAATGGGAGTAAGCAAAAAAACCCAAAAGAAGAGTGGTTTCGAATACGCCGCCGCTGTTATGAAGTGAGCAAATAGCACAAGATTTAGTACAATATGTAACTAATATATAACTGATATTTTATTTTTTCAAAGAATGTGCGATATTTTACATATGCGTCACACACATTTGTATCTTAAACCGGATTTCATTTTCAATTTCACCAAATACGCAAAGGCCCAAGTGAGCCTCCTCGATCTGATTCATAGTTTGACTAACAACGTGAGTACCTACAATTAATCATTATTAATCTTTAAAAACAAACGCCACTGATCGAATATTTTTATTTGATTGCGTAACTACTATTATAGGTGTTGGCCAAAAAGAAGGAACAATATTTGAAGAATAAGAGCCAGTTAACCGAGCTCTCCGACACTCCGGCAGATTTCGAAGAAGTCGCCAATAACAGTTCGTCGACCGAAGTCGAGGAAGTGCCGTACGGAAACTCTTTCGGCCAGTCTGCCGGTTTGAAAGACGATCTGGACGTAGACGACGACGGAATTGGTATTTATATACAATTATTTATTATTCCGAGTGCGGCGAAACATTTACAAAATCGCGTTCGTTACAGGCGAGAAGAAGAGAAAGGCGTTTTTGGATTTGTTAATCGAATGTTCAGAAAACGGCGTTGTATTGTCCGACCAAGAGGTTCGCGAGCAAGTCGACACGATTATGTTTGAGGTTTGTTCCTAAATAGTTGATAAGAATTTCAATCGAATTTGACCGACCGTTAGCAAAAACGCGCACAAAGTTCATTAAAATATAGTTGTTTTTTTTTTAAATAAAAATACGGTTTTAAAAAAAAAAAAAAAAAATTTATATAGGGTCACGACACGACGGCGGCCGGAAGCAGTTTCTTCTTGTGTTTGATGGGCGCACACCCAGACGTCCAAGTAAGACGAGCTCGCCGGATATTATCCGACCGTAGTTTCGATGTCGTTTATTATTTTCGTTCTATATTATAGGAAAAGGTCATCGACGAACTGTACTCGATATTCGGCGACTCCGACAGGCCGGTAACGTTCCAGGACACGTTACAGATGAAATATTTGGAAAGGTGCATCATGGAAACGTTGCGAATGTACCCACCGGTACCGATTATCTCGCGTCAGCTCTATGAGAACGTGAAACTCCGTGAGTTTGAATCAACAAATTCACTTGACATTTCAAACGCTCGACACACTCGACGCGTATCCGGCTCGTTTTATTATTAGAAATTTGATTATTTATTTTTTATTTTTTTCCCACCGTTAGCATCCAGTAACATAGTGTTGCCGACCGGCGCCACGATCGTTATTGCCACGTTCAAAATCCACCGCAACGAAGAAACTTTCCCTAACCCGGACGTGTTCAATCCCGACAACTTTTTGCCCGAAAAATCCGCTAGCCGCCATTATTACGCGTACGTGCCGTTCAGCGCCGGGCCCAGGAGTTGCGTCGGTACGTGTAACCAAATTACAATTACGTTTTTGTTTCTGGAATTTTAGTAGCGATATTTTACGAGTACACCTCTATGTAGAGTGCAAAATTATTGATGCACCCCCGGGTCCAATGGAATGTTTGCCCGTACCCCGTGTTAAAATCCTAATTACGCCACTGACGACAAAAGCGTCATTACAGAAAAAAAAAAAAAAAAAAAAAACCAAAACAAAAAAGTTAGGTGTTACAAAGTACCTACAGTTTAAATTGTGAAAAAAAAAAAACCATTGAAATATTGATATGTTAACGATTATCGATACGTATGTTCCAAGCGAATTAAAATATTAAATCGAGGTCAAAGCGGAATAATTTCCTATTTAAATTTCTTCTTTTAATAATCGTATTCCTGTTGTATCCGACAAATTGTAAGTTCGTTCCCATTAACGTTATAACCTTTGCGAACTTTTTTGTTAATCAAAAATTATACCGTATGAATAATTGTATTACTCCCATAATAGTATTTTGTCCTATTGTACTTTATGTAAAATATTTTATTAAAAAAAACAATCGACGCGACGATTAATAATTATTGTTTTAATAATATAGCGTTAGGTTAGGTTAACGAATTAATATGCACTATTATTATTATTCTATTTTTTATCAGGTCGCAAATACGCCATGTTGAAATTGAAAATAATTTTGTCCACTATCCTACGGAACTTTGTAGTAAAGTCGCCATTGTCCGAAAAGGATTGGAAACTCCAAGCCGATATTATCCTGAAGAGAACCGACGGATTTAATATCAATTTAACACCAAGAAAGACACTAGCCAAGTGCGCCGCTTGAACACACGGCAAATTAATTTTATTTTGCCAATATTATTCTCTGGAGTGGATAATTAATAATTTTCTATCAATTTTAATTAATATATATTTTTTTTTAATAGCCATTATTCAAATGGATCGCAACCGATTATTTTAATCACGATTATACGGTTAGGTACTTACCGATGATTCGATACTAAATATATAATTTTGTTTTCCGTAGATAAAACTTTTTACTTTCTTGTGTTATTCGATTATTGTAAATAATTATTATTTTTGTTATTATTATTATTATTATTATTATTATGGAATTTGGAAAATAGTATAATACAAAGGAAGACGAAAATAAATGCTATATTTTATTATATTATTACCTTGTTACGTACGATCAATATTCAAGTAATTATTTTTATCAAGTCCTACTAACAAAATTGCATATGTACCATGTTATGTACAATTACTGCGCATATTACAAATATTTCGAATCCGTCGACAAATAGTTTTCCATGGCGATTATTAAATAGTGTTTTATTAAGTGGACACTTCACTACTTATTGTTTTTTTGCTCTGCCTGTCTGTCTGTTTTCCGCAACCGCTTCCCAGGCTCTAATTCGGGAGAGGGGCCAGTGTTCATTTTTAGTCCATTGCGAGGTCGGTAAATTTGTGTTGATAGCCTATACGAACAATAATGATACAGTACCACTATATCTGATTAACGTTGTTTATAACTATACAGATGGGTATATCTCAACTATTGAAGACAATTTCTTTTTGAGGGGCGATGGTCTAAAATACGTGGCCTGTTGCATTTCCATATCACCACAGCTCAGTCAAAGTGGACGGTGAACGGACCACAGGATGTCGTACAATCTGCGATAAAACGTTATTTTTTTCGACGACCGTAATGGTAGTGATTGTGTTGGTATTTTATATAAACGGGCGGCAGTACACTGAGCTTTGATTACGGTGATAATAATAATAATAATAGTAATAATTTTTTTTTTATTATTATATTGTCTTTGTCGGTTTTTGTACCGCCGCGGAGCTTATTAGCGCGTCCATCCGCTCAATTATTAATATTCACGTCGGCAATATACGCGGACGAAGAATGTTTTTTCATTCTACTTTTTTTTTTTTTTTTTTTTTTTTTCATTGTTAATTTTCCCGATCCCAATAACGTCGGCGCTCTCACCGGTCGGTCGGCCCGAGGGACTCGCACCGGCATCGACGAGGCCTCCCCTACCACCGCACGGCCGTGTCGCAGTTGCGTTTGTTTCGACACAGATTATAATTTATATGTTATTATAAACGATTATTACGGAGTGTAGGACGACGAACATCATCATCATCATCACCGTGCAGTATATAGTTGGGGTCTGTCCCGTCGTCGGCGAACCGTCCGTATAAAATTAATAAATAAAAAATAAAAATAAAATAAAAAACAAATTCAACGATAATATTATATTGCAGTCTCGTACGCTCGAGCGAACGAGGTATACATGTCCGCGACGCGACAATCGCGAAAATAAAATAAATAGTATAATTATTATAATAATAACAATAATTAAAAAAATAACAAAAAAAAATGTTACGACAGTAATAATATTATTCAATCCGCCGCCGGTACCGAGTTTCCAGAGAAAAACGTAGAGACAGCGAGAGAGAGAGCGAGAGAGAGAAAGAGTGTGTGTGAGAGAGAGAGAGAGAGAGAGAGAGAAAGAAGAGATAATAGTAAATTGCAAAAGATATACGAGAAACAAACGAAAAAAAAGATAAAAAAAAAGAAAAAAAAAAGAAGGAAATATACAAAGCGGGCAACGCCCCCGCGGTACGAAAACGTTTTCTTCAAAAAACAATTTTCGCAAATCATGAAGACCGACGACGAGAACGTTAGGTAGGTACCTACCTAAATAATTTTATGACATTTGTTTAATAGAATTTCTTACGCGATAATAATTCACAAGTACACGCGGATCAATATAAGTGTCGTGTTTTTTTTTTTCAGTTTTAGATTCTGAGCGAAGCGAAGAACGTATTGGTTTAACTATGTGTGTGTGTGTGTTTTTTTTTTATCCACGGACAGTTTTTATACCGGATATCTTGCTCCGATTTTTAAGTTTACCACCTTTTTTGAAAGCATTTTGGTTCTAGTTGGTGCATTAAAGGAGTCATTTTTATGATTTTTGTTGTAGTTTTCTGAATAATTAGGGAAAAACGTAGAAAAAACAGGAACATCTACAGCAATGGTTTCATTAGTTTCGGTTTTTTTTTTTTTTTTTTTTTTTTTTTTTTTTTTTTTTTTTTTTTTTTTTTTTTTGGTTGTTACTTCATTATAAATCACCGTAGCGAATTTGTACAAAATATTCATAAGCATTAGGCTTTTCTAGGTGCAGGCAAATTTTGATAACATTTTGCTCATTTTTGTACTACTTATAGGCATTTTGTTTTATTTTTCGAATTAATTGAATATAACTGTTTTGACCGAACAGTTTGAAATGCACACAAATTTGACATAAGGTTCATCATAAGTTGTATAATTAATGGTAAAAAAGAAAACAATTGAGACTGATGTAATAATTCTGTTTTATAAGCGTTACACGTAAATTTTGATGGAAATTTTGGAAATGACGGCATTTAAAATCATGTTTAAACGGAACTTCGCTTAGAATCTTTTTTCGTTAGCAATGATTCTAACGTTGCGTACAGATATAAATTAAATTTTCATCTATATCCTAACTATCCCACTTGCCACCTACAATAGTGGGCCACCTGTGGTGCTAAGTCTGTCTATCTTTATCACTATATATTTGAATTTCATTAACAAATAGTTATTAAATAGATTAACTACAGTACCGAACGACTACCGACGACGAATCGATAAAATCAAAAAGTGCTTGGCATTTTAAGGGTATACCGTTAAGACTCCACAGACTTATAAATTGAGTAAATTATATTTAATGCCAACGCGTTTTCGTAGTAGATAAAAATAATTAAATTTGAGCCTTTATTTCAACGTGTAAAAATGTACCGATTTGTTTTATTCAAAAACCGCATATTCATATTTTCTTATTTCTTGTTAAAAATTGCAGTATTGCGTAATAATATCAATAAGTCGTTTTAGTCTGAAAATTAAAGGATTGTCATGTAATCGTAATTCTGTAATCGTGTTTATTTTGTTTTGCCTATACAGCGTAATATGCACAAGAAAATATAATTTAACCGCTATTTTCGACCAGAAGATATCAACAATTTTTTTTTGTTCGGAAAATATTAATACGTGCGATTTTCAAGGTCGTTAAATTTCTGAATCGTAAACGTTTATCAGCGTTAATAGTCCCCCAATCGAGTCGGTTATTAATTTTATTTGTCGTGTTTATGAATATTATTTAACAATCAAGATGCGAAGGCATTACCGATACAAACGTGCAAGTTTAAATGCGCAAAAAACCCGATAACACATTTGAGTTAAATGTTTTTTTTCTTTTTCTATATATTACTTGTTTCAATTGCATTTTAGATTCTGACTCGTGCGAATTAATTAGTAGTTTTACAAAGATATGTGTTCGTATTTAGTAAAAGCAACTTTTTTCCGATTCTTTCACGCCGTACCTTAGCATATGCGAATTGTTTCTCATCTATTTATAAATATATTTCCATGTATATATGCACTTTAAATATTTATGCACATACAATTTATAAATACTAAATATATACTATAATATATTAATTTTTTACCACTCTTTACAGTAAGTTGAAAACAAATATTGGAAAACTAAACATTTTTTTTTTTATACAAAAATTTTAATAATGACAAAATTATATTGTTGAAACATATAATAGTATAAGAACAAAACATAGTGATATTTAGTATAAGATTGTATTTTTTAACAGAAAATATAATCATATACAATAAGGCTTTGTTAGTAATAATATTCTATTGTCTATTGATACGATATTAAATTATGCGATTTAGTTACACTTTTAGTATAACAATGAGCTACATTGTATTTTTGTAAAACTCATTAAAAAAAAAAAAACATCAAAGAAATACCGTTTTTATGAAAAACACCAACGTAAACCGTTAAACTTTGCATATTATATTATAAAGGGGATGCCATCCCCCAATAGTCCCCACACTGACCACTAGCTTTTTTTTGTACTTTTTAACAATTTATTAATATACATTCGGTATTTATCATAAATTAGTATACGAAATGTTTATTCAACTATTAATAGCATGTATTTAAAACCAATTTGCAATCGATCGAATTATTTGTCGTACAAGGTTGATAAAATCAATGCACTTATACGTATTAGTATGCAAATGTGAGAACTTCCGGGCTTTGATAATATAAAATATTCTATTGTGGTGTGATAGTTGTCAATGACTGTGTGATAATTTTTCAATCGCCCCAAGAGGTGAACTGAACGGTTATAATTACTTGCTTATTGTTTCGTACCCTATTAATAATTATATACCAACCTGTTGATAATGTGAAAACGATAAAATATTTCGCGTCCGTCTACAGCAGGAGGAATCGCATTTTCCATTATTATCAGTTTAGCCGACATCTTATTTACAGAACATGATTCATTTTTAAAAGTAACTATCGAGTTTATTGATCCGATATACTTCACTGAGTACAACCGATACGAATGTCGGGTTCATTGATTTTTGCTTAGAATATTATTTTCTATACGAAATTCCGATTTTAATCGCCGATTAGATATTTCTTATAGTGTTCATCCGATATTTATCGAAAACATTTTTAGAAATGTATTTTTTAATTTTTTGAAAAATATATCACATCGGTCCGAATCGGAATGGAGTTGTATGAATAATATTAAATGTGTTGATAGACAATGGTTATGTTTTATCTAGATAGTAAAATTGTACAATTTATCATGTACCCGGATAAATGGAAAACAAGTAATCTCGAAGATAAATCGTCTAGATCATTTGTTTTTAATCGTTACTTTATCAGAAATAATAAGTAAAATATTCAATAAATAAATAAATACATTTTTATTTTCACGCATTAACCAAACCACCTTTTTTAGATCTTTATAGTATCATGTGTATTTACAGCTTTTTAATAGTTGATGAAATATTTTTATTTTTATCGAAATTGATAGTTGATGATTATTAATTTGGTTTGTATGTTTTATCTCCATCTAGATATTTATTCTAGCATTTATTTTTTGTCTTTATCTAGATAATATAAAATTTATTTTTATACAAACACTGGTCGTTGATTACATATAGATTTACACTTATAATTAACAAAATATAACCTACATAATAGTGTAATAAAAAAAAATAATAATCGGTAAATTAACTGGGTAAATGTTTAAGTTAAAAATACATTTTCATGATTTTCACAATTTGTGTGTTCATACCCACGATAATAATAATAATACCAATTTATTGATTTAATTTTCTAAACGGATTTATATCTATTTATATCTATTCGAGATATCGAGAGGAGGTTCATTTGTTACCAGTAAAAATCGTATTTCATGTTACAAAAAAAAGTCATCAACCTTTAGTTTGTGCATTTTTATACATTCGATTTTTGGTGTAGAAGTATTTTCTAGTAAGTCGATATAGATATGATCAAATCATATTCTAAACAAATTATTTTCTACCAAACATGAAGCAAAATATATAGTTTTTTATTTTTTATTTTACGGAATTTTAAAATGAATTTACTTTGAAGCATTTTCGTTTAGAATAAGTTATATATTTATTTTAAAACGACTTTTAGTGTATTAAATGTGTTGCCTTCATTACGATTACGACTACTTTGTGTACACCGTGTACCTATGCATACGAACATAAATAAATATATATTTGTTTTATTATATAATATATAATTTATGTGCTGTATGTATAATTTTTTCTTATAAAGTACTCGATAATCAATGGCTACGATAATGGCATGTGCGTGTGTGCGGGGTTTTTTTATTTTTTATTTTTTTGACGAATGCGCTTTTGACACTGTACAACCGTTAACGAATAATAAGTGAATAAAAACCGGTTAGTAAATAATGTTCTGTTAAATACATCCGGCGAATAGTGTTTATTTTTTCCATGGACATCATTCAATATATATATACTAATATTATGTATACTCGAAATAGTATGTATCGTTTAAATTATAATAAAACACCGGTATAATAATATATAGAGTACACACGATCAAACAATTAATATTTGATAATAGGCATACGGATTTGTATTTTGTCCTTATTTTTTTCCCGTTTAGAAAATGCTTTTGTATCACAAAATTGTTCGGGAAAACGTACGTCAAGGTGATCAGTTTTTAGTGTTTTTTTTTTTTTTTTTGGCTTGAAAACATGCTTTATAGAAAAAAACTCAAATGTCTCTCGTCGTCCAGTGAACCGATTTCGATTATCTTTTTTTTGTCGGAAACAGGACAAGGCCCATTGGTAATCATATTTCTAAACGCTATAATTAAATTAGGAATACTGACCGATTTTCAACATTTATTTTGTGGTTTTATATTCAAAAGTCCATAGGAAGTATTCCATTTGTCAAAAGAAAAGAAATTATCGAAATCGGATCACATTAAAACTGATCGAATTAATCGTTAAGAATTTTCGTGACTTGTTAATGGAAAATGTTAACAATAAGTTGTAAAAATTTTTTTTTTTATTGTTATTTATTATTTGGTTTTTGACTCAGTCATTTGTTTAATCACAGATCGCAATTATTTCGTAATAGAAAATAATTTTAATACCTAAATAATGAATAACATGAGAGTTTTTTTTATTAGGGAACAGGCAATTTTCTAATAAGGCTATGCTACTAAAACAAAAAAAATTCCAAAACACTTAGGTACGGGGGAAAAATACGACAATATAATATTGCGGGCCGGATTTTTTTTCTTAATATGTCAATGTATAATTATTGTTAATAATATAAGTACGTTTTACAATCTGTTTTGCGTGTATTCGTGAAAGTTGGGAGAGCGAGATGTCCAACCAACATTCCAGGGTAGATTCAATTTTGCCGACAAACGCAATCATCTCGAATTCGAATCCGCCAAACGATTTTACATCCAACAGCAAGGACGATGTTTCACCGAGGCCGAATTCTGTACTGTCCGAGTAAGTGCAATATTTTAGTATAAAATTGTACATTGTGAGATAAATACCTACGGTTTATACTCATTTGGTATTTTTTTCTATAGTTATGAACATTTTAAGTTTTGTCGAACAATATATATATATATATTATATTATATTATAATATATATTAATATAATACAGCGTGTTTCACTTAAAATGGTAACACGAAATATTTCAGTCAGTTGGACTTGGATCAAGATGGGTTTTTTTTTTGGGGGGGGAGGAGCAGGTGGTATAAAATAAACATTTGAGTCAATTTTCGAATTTTTAACTTATACGATGCGCATATGCGCATTAAAACTTACTTAAAAAAAAACTCTAATTTCTAGCACCGGTTACGTTAATTCATGTGATAATCTAAAATAAAATATAAATTTATATATATTATATTCTTTATAACTAAAAATCTCGTGTCATGATGGTCGTTTACGCTAATCTCCGAAACCGCTAAACCGATTTCGATGAAATTTTGTAAACTTGTATTGTTTGGTCCAACCTAAAAAGTAGGATAGTTTTTTTTCCTAGATAAATGACCGTCAATATATACTATATAGTATTTATCTATATATATATATATGTATATAGATAAATGAACCGTTATGTTGTTGGTGACGCTATAACTTGAAAACGGCTGGACCGATTTGGCTGATTTTCTTTTTGTTGTGTTCGTAATTACCAGGACAATAAACTTATGATACAAAAAGTCGGAAATATGGATGGTATTTTTTTTTTAAATTACGCCCTTTTAGGAAAAATATTAATACGCTCAAGTTCATTAATAAACTGCTAGGGAAACTATCGTTGCTTAGTTACCAAAAAATGTAATTTGTTTTATATATATAAAAGCCGAATACCCCTCAATCGCTCACTAATCAACGCCCAGACCAATTCGGTGGACTTGACATTTTGGTGGTATATATCTTATGGTGTAGGTGTGAGAAAGAAATAATTTTTGGAAATGTATCCTCTAAAGGGGTGGTCGTACACGAATTTGACCAAAATTAATTTTCCGGGTTACCTTGGTGACACGGATGAAAAAAAAAAAAGCGATTGATATAATTATTAGATTGGGTTTGTCACGGGCAAGAAAGTACTCTTTTAAAAGAGATTAGCTGACTGTAACGCTTCGCTATTTCTAGATATTGCTGCTGCAATGTATCTGCAGTGTTATTATGTATTATTGTCCTGTCCATGTCGATTTTTATTAAAAAAAAAAAAAAAAAAAGGTGGAAAGTGGGTAGTCCAGCTTCGGTAGACTAAATGTGTTCTACTTTGTTATTTTAACCGCTAATCAACAAAAGTAATTAAATAATTGAATTAAGTCAGAATTTCATGTAAAACAAATATTTATTTATTTATTTTTTTTTTTTTTTGCTGTGACAACTATTTTGTTTATTGCAATACTTTATGATATACGACATTTTTTGTTTTGTTGTTTGGCGCTTAAAAAAACCAAGCTGATGGTTTTACGTGTTCTCACTTATTACCATAGACACCCGCACAGCACAGGGATCGCACTATAATAATTAATAACAGGTTTTTTTTCATTCGTATTACTAAGGTAACTCATAAATCAACAAAAATAATTCGATTTTTGTATTAAAAATTCCTAAAAACCGAATAAGGGATGGGTTTCAATAGCTATCCTACATTCTCCGGACAGTGCGGAACATTTAGCTAAAAACCCGCGTAAAAATCGCTGCAGTAGTTTTTGAGTTTATTAATTTCATATAAATTCATATTTTTTTTTATATATAGATAAAAGCCAAATTTCTCATTCACTCATTCACTGATCAACGCCGTTAAAGAGATTAGTGAAAAGAAAGAATAATAAAACCGCGATAGGACCGATAAAACTGAGCGAGTGGTAGGGGTTTATATCCATGGGTAATTCCAATTTTTCACGGGCAACGCCATTTGTTATATATATTTCTTTCGATTTTTCGAAACATTCGAAACTCATGTTATTATGCAATTTGACGGTGTTTGAAACTATAACTAAAACTATAGGTGCCTAGTTTAAATTACTAAATTGGCACACAAACGATGTTGTGCGTTTGATTCGATAAATTGTTTTATAAAGCGGCTGTTAGTGCACAATGGGACGATTTATTAACACATTGTTTTAATTTTTTTGATTAGGATGCCGACGATAAAGGATTCAGCCGTGCTGAACGTTTCGATATTAAAAATACCGCATCAAATGAAAAGGGAATCGACAATCGAGGAGCTGCACAATACTTGGAGGAAAATGGGAACGTAAGTTATATATTATCGCATCGACTGATTATGTACTATTATTATTACTCGATTCATTATGTTTTTAACATCCTGCGTAAATTAATAATATTGAAACCCCATTATAATATGGTGAGCAAAACGAGAAATGATTTGTTACAAATTTTTCGACCGGAAATTTTGCTCCTATATTTTCATCATCAGGCATGGTTTCTGGTAGCGGAATTTGTCTAGTCGGTGCATCAAGAGGTCATTTTTTGATTTTCCTTGCAGTATTCTCAACAACGGGGTATAATCGTCAGGAAAACGAGAATAATTACTCAATAACGGTTTCTGTTAGTTACGATTTTGCTTATTATTGTTAGAAATCAGTGGAAAATAATCGCAGAAACCCTCGATTTTCTTCGATTACATAAATCCACGTCATTTCTAGAAGGGGTATAATTTTCAATACACTCCAGCATTAGTTCAGTTATCTGTAGTTAATTGTAATTTTTAATTTTTTTTTTTTGGTGTCTATGAATACGGTGTCTGGTTATTCATTTTTATCAGCGTTCGATGTTCACATTTATGTTAAAATTCGTTAAAAACACGACAAATTTTAATTTTTAATAAAATGAATACCATAAATGTGGATGGAGTCTGGTAATACCCTAGTACCTTGAACCCAATAGGTTTTATAGTAAAAAAATATGGCGGTGGTAGCACCCCTCTCTCTTTGTACATACAATTTTATCGATGTCCAAACATCGATGCAGAATGACAAAAACGTCTAATATTTATCATTACCACCGTCGGTAGTCACTTGTGGCACAAGTTTTTAGTTTTTACATAAAATTTATAAAAGAAAGGTACTAACCAACGATTAAATTAATTTCAAATTTAATGCAGTAACGTACAATATAATATTTATAATAAACTAGCTGACCTGATAGACGTCCTGTCTTAACTATGAATAATGAATTCGAACTGGTATAATTAAAAAACAATTTTTTATTCCAAAAACACAGTGTTCATTATTCTAAAACTTTATGATACACAACATTCTTAGTTTTTTTTTTTTTTCTGGCGCGTATATAAATAAATTTGTTGGTATTCCGACACGGGAACAGGTGACATACAATTGTCCATGTGAAAGGCATGCATTTTCATGGTTGATGCCACAAAAACTTATTTAAAATATTTTTTTGACGTTAACCCTGCTAAACCTCTCCTCCCCTATTTACGTTCGTGATTAATACAGTGTCCATTAATATGCATCATAACTGTTTTAACCAAATTTCGCTCAGAATAGTTTTTCACTTGTAATGATTTATACGTATACAAATTAAATTATCCTACACTGTATCCTAACTTTTGAACTTTTCTGCGTGATGTGTTTTATAATAATTAAGGACTATATTTATGTTCTTAATAACAATATATATATAAAAAAATACATAAATATTTACATCTCGATCTCATTAAAAATTGACGAACGAAATGCTTATACTCAAAACAATAAACTATCAAAATATGTTGTATTATTTTATTGATTTTTTTTAATGTCGACATTTTATTATCACGGAGAAAACAAATTACATCTGGATTAATTTTTTTTTTGACGATTTTAAGTTTATTTTATTCTGTCGTATATTGTATAGGCAAGCTCTCGCTACAACTCTTTCCGCTCTTTACGGCAAACTTTTGGTGGTCATGGGCATAGCTTTTCCGATGTCCGAAGTCATATCCACGCACATCCCTCATTCGTTTTACGAGGTAAGTTTTTGATGTCGAATTTTATCGTCACCGATTCGTAATGCGGGTATTTTAATTTTTTTTTATTAATATTGTATCTACGGAATATATGTGATTTGTTTTGTTGCAAATACGATTTACAGGGCTATTACCTGTACCTTTACTTCGGGAGCATGTCGTTTCTTTTTTATATGTACGCAATGCTGCTCAAAGGCAAACCCACGATGACACCGGTTAACACGAACTTCAGTAAGTATACCAAGTGATTTTTATGTAGTTGACGATGGTAATTTGGAAAAAATATAATCCGAGACGTATGACCACCGCTTCCAGGAATGTTCTTTTTTAAAAAGGAATTGGGAATTACGTTCACGTTCATATTATTAAAAGAAGTAACTAATTCCAGCCTCGTTCCAGGCTTTATGAAAACAACTCGTATCATTCCTCAATTAATAAAAATAAAAGTCATACACTGTCGTTCTTTATTTTTTTATTTAATTTTAAGAAATTATCGACTTGATAACCGCCTAACCAGCGTATATTATATTATTCACGGGGAACTAAGCTAACACTCTTATAACTTATTAACAAATGTTTAAACAAATTAATGACAAACCATTATAGTTTACTTAATATGTTTTATTGTATATTATTAGAAATATAAGTATATTGGTAATACGAAGGAAGAAACGTATGAAAAAATAGTAAAAAAAAAAAAAACCTAACAAAAATAATTAATTTCCATATTGAAATGGTTAGTAATTTTTTTTTTAATTATAAATTTCACGTTAAACTTTAAAAATTACAATAATGATTAATTTCATAAATATGATTTATAAAATTTCTAACAAAAAAAAAAAATTAAAACTTCTAAATAAAACTCTAAAACAAAATAAATATGCTTATATCTAAAAATTATTTAAATTAGATATACCTAAAGAAGTTAATACAAATCGTTCATGTTTCTCCAAAAGTAATTCCTTTACAGTTCCTTTGCCAATACGTTCCTGTTTACAAAACGATTGGCTGATATTATTAAATCTTCTTTAGTCGATTTAGAATTATTAGAGTTTTGGTTTTTTGAAATCTAGTCGAGAATTAATTTTTTCGAGTACTCGACCAAATACGTAGTCATTGAGTAAGAACTCATTTTCCGTTGTTTACTATCAATAATTACACTATACCAGTCTTGGACTAATAACGATAATATTACGGTCATGAGGTGAATACGGTGCTATTGGATTGCACAAGTAAAATCGAGTTTACGAGTACCAAAAAAAAAAAAAAAATTCCCAAGTCGATTCGAGTACTCGACCAGTTTTAAGAACTATTGTCATTGTTATTCGTCAGATAACTCGGGAACCGAATCATTGTCCGACGGCGTATCGGAAAACAGCGAAGGCGACTCGGAATATTACGAAGATCACGAAGACGAATATGCGAACGGGACGAAAGCCAATTGCGTCGTCAATACGAACAACTGGTCGCCGTCCTACAACCAGAGAACCCGGAGGCAGTCATGTCACGCCGTGTTGCCCTCTACTTTCCAGCATTACGGAAGTTTCTACTTGAGAATGGGCGCCGTAGGTGCGTCCGAGTAGAAGTTTAATTTATATAAATTAATATAAATATATTTTAAATAATTTTTACAGTAATATTTACTTGCGTATAGTAGTCGTCCCGCCGAATATTGCGGTCGCATTTTTACCGCGGGCGCGCACAACACGTGTTCAGTTATGCCTGTAAAAAAAAAAAAAAAAAAAAAAATTCTAAAAACTCCCATTTTGAGAATATAGTTTTGTTTCTAGCTTTCGGCATAGGCAGCATGATTTATTCCGGACTGGAATTCGGCCAGTACTTTGAACTCGAACCGGCCACGAAATGTCACAACGTCCTGCTGGTGCTTACACCGGCCACCAGGATGGCGTTCATATTCATCCAGATGTATTTTATATTTTTAAACGA
Organism: Tuberolachnus salignus; assembly: GCA_956483605.1. Taxonomy (NCBI): domain Eukaryota; kingdom Metazoa; phylum Arthropoda; class Insecta; order Hemiptera; family Aphididae; genus Tuberolachnus; species Tuberolachnus salignus. Next base: position 22,217,737 of record OY101431.1, on the reverse strand, counting down.
CGAGGTAAGGTCCAGTGAACGCGCTTTTACGCCAAATCCATAAATGGGTTACACGCACCCAAACCGTATGTTCCGGGTTTTGGGTTAACGAAGATTTCTGTAAACGTATAATTCGGGTTGATTACGGTTAACTCGGGTGTTAAAAACAAAAAAAAAAAAAACAAAAAAAGCCTATGTTTATATAGTAATCAGATTTAATTTCTAACGTAAAACACTAGTGAAAAATAGTAATTTCAAATTTTTACTTTTTCTACTGAAGAAAGTTCCCGTCCGCGATTTATTTCGACTAAAAACATGTCGACTGAACGGTAACCCGGGCTTTAAACGAATACTTTACACGAACCATCACGAACTATTATGTATTATTTAGAAATTTAAAAATATTTATTTTTCTTTGTGCCTATAGGGAATTCGTCCAGGAATTAAACTTTACGACGTGCGATCGTTGATATAATACGCAGTGTATTCAATATTGTTACGGTTAGTTCCCGTCGTCATTGATTAATGATTATTTCATTTAATTATAAGATAACAATCGGTATTTTTTTTTATAAACTATGAAAACAATAATTTCTAGTCTCGAAAAATTATACACAGGTTAATATGTCACTTGATTATATACGATTGATAATTCGACTTTCGGGTTGATTCGGGCGCAAATTCTTAACCATTTCGGTATATTCGTCTTCGTCCTGTGTTTCGCCCTCCGCATCGTCATGTCCGTATTATCAAATTTTCATTTAAAAAAAAAAAAAAAAAAAAACCCGTATATATATATATATATATGCCGGAGACCATTATCGTTGGCCTACATTACCTATAATATTATATGTAATAAAAAATACGTTCGTTCTCACGGTGGCAGCAACAAATGCGTGTGACGCGACACCAGGTGTTGGCGAAATTCGGACTCATGCACATGATCGGCACCAACCTGTCGGTGTGGCTCAACGTTCTCGTGCAGGAGACCAAACACGAAATCCTGACGTTTTACAACCCGGCGGACAATTCCATCGGCGTCGACAAACAACCGAATCATTTTTCGGGTAAGTCTGCAATAATACCTAATACAATATTATATAGTTGTGGAATATTATAATTGGGGCTGGGGATGTAATGCCCTATAGAAAACCCTAAACAATTGCCTTTTAAACAAATTCTTTCATGCAATAAAATGTCTAAATAGTAAACACTAAAAATGTTGCTTATTTTTAATAAATTTTGTGTAAATGGTAATACAAATTTTTTAAAAGGTTTACAGACAGAACTTGTCGTCGACTGTGAAATCTGGAAAAAAAAATGATCTAGGAAATCTAATGATTCTAAATATATAACGTTAATTTTGCCTTAGATGCTACCACTCGTTATGTAGGCATTGGCATTATTATTGTCCGACAATATAATACGATGACCTCCTACTTTGTTTGTTAAATTTTTATAAAGATCACGTTAGCGTGTAAAAATCTTAAAATAAAATTTCAAATTTAAATTTTGGATCCAAAAACTCCAAAAATGTCTTAAAAACCCTAAAATGCTATAAAAAAAATGTAGAAAATGATGTAAAAATCAAAAAATGCAACATATAATTTCTTATTCTCATTCAAAAGTACACGAAATGAATTTGGGAAAATACGAGCATCACATGGCAAGCTTATGAAAACAATACAAAATGCATCGAAATCACAGTGCTAATTATAATATATCTATTTTTTTTTCGCGGGCACATCTTATAGTTTATTTATATAGGTGTATATCAATATCATAGAATTTTATTTCACGAAAAAAAAAAAAAAAAAAAAAGAATAAAATTCCAGTTTGCGAGCAGCGATTTTAGATGAATAACGCAATTTGTATGAATTTTATGTTTTTTTACGGTTTAAGTTATCGCTGAACAACAAAAATAATATAAAAGTAAATCATCAGAAATATAATAAAAAACAAGTTAGATCCTACAGTTGATAAGAAGAAAATCAATATTGACAATCTTATTAGCCACAAAACGTAATAATTTAAATAATGTTAACAAGTTATCACCTGGAACTATTCTTGAAAATATTTTTTATTGGTTAAAAAAAATACAACATAATCTTTATTCAATTTGTGAAAAAACAATAATATGAACAATGCAAAATAAAAATAAAAATTTATAGTAGAAATAGAATACAGATTCTGTAGTATGTCGAAAAAACATTAAAAATACATATTATAAATTTTGACGCAGTTTTCAAAACGTGGGCAACGACGTCGACGACGACAACTACGACGACGCAATCGCCGGCGTCGGTTATTTCGGCGTCGGAGATTCGGCACGGCCTCAACACGGGACCGCACCACATCTACGAGTGCCGTCGGACCAACATCATCGGGTCGTTGGTGCAGAACGCCAGCCCGTTCCTGTTCCCGTGCACGATTGAGTACAGTCTGATTTGCGCAGCCATATTGTACGTAATGTGGAAGAACATCAGCCGGGTGCACGCGGACGTGTACCGGCAACGGAAAGCGGAACGGTGCGAGAACCTGGCACAGCAGATCACCCATTATAGGAAGTCACCGCACTACTATTCGGTAGACTGCGCGCAAGCCCACAAGGGCCTGTTCGTCGGCATACTGTTTCTGGTGCTCACCATCATCTCGCTCATACTGTTCTTCGTGCTCATAGCGAAACCGGAATTGCTCAACTTCGCCGTCATGGAGGTCAACATCTGCGAACTGTCGCTGTACGGAATGACTACGCTGGCCACCATCGTCGGAATGATACAGGTACTTCACATTTTTTTGATCACTTTTAATTTAATTTTAATAATTAATAAACTAGAAATTCGGTTGATATGCACAAAAAATCAAGTAATTCGTCGGTGTGCAATTTTCAGGGAAATTACCAAAATGTGCAAAAACGATAATTGTTTTTGTTTTTGAGTATATTTACTCATTAGGTTATAGAACAGATTTTCCGCTCTCCTGACGTCTAGATATAAATAAAAAGACCTGGACAAAAATGTTTCTATAAATTCCCATCCCCAGTGATTAGAATATTATTTCGATTATCGTGATCCGTAAATAAAACCGGCGCTCACAGTTTTGTACCGCGGCAATGGGCTTTCCACCCGATACGATAATAAATATCGCGTCCGTCCTATCGAAAAAAGTAGTGACGACACTGTGTCGCGTGTACGCAGGTGAGACAACTGAAGTTCGACGGGCTGCGGAACTTGGAGCTGGACAACATCCTGCTGGTCGGCGCCCAGACGGGCACGTTCATCTACAGCACGTTCACGATAATCAGCGGCCACTTTACCGAGGACGACAATACGGTGCTGGTGCTGATCACCGCGTCCGCGTCGCTGGTGCAGACGTTTTGCCAGACGGTGTTCATACTGGACGCGTCCCGGCGGTCGTGCGTCACCCCGGACCAGATACGCAAGAAGCCCGGCCGGGAGATCGTCACGTTCCTGTTGGTCAGCAACCTGGCCATGTGGGCCATCAACACGCTGGAAAAGTCCCGGGCCGACTCGCACCCCATACAGCTGCACTTTTACGGGCTGTGGGCCTGGACAATCATTACGCACGTGTCCATGCCGCTGGCCATATTCTACCGGTTCCACTCGACCGTGTGCCTGTGCGAGATATGGAAACGGTCGTACAAAATCAAACCGTCGTACATGTGACCCGGATACTTTGAAACGATATAATAATACCATCGGTAGGTCACTGAATTCATTTTATAATAAATATAACGTATAGGTACGCCGTTATTGTTTTATCCGTTTTAGTTAATTATTTTAAACGGTTGATGGTGGAACGAAAAGATACACGGGCGTTCGTCGTATAACCACACTATAGTTTATAATGAATATATGTTAATAAAAAAAATAATAAAAATTGATAAGAACTTTATAATCAATAGTTTAATAACTATTATCGTTGTTATCGGACATCATTAATCACTAAGAAAATGACGATACGGGATACACTGGCCTCCCGGTATTATCATTTCAAAGTATTCGTTAATAATATACAAATATATTTAATTTAACAGTATACGTATGTTATAACGTGTTACAAAATACAGCGTTGCAGTTTCATTAATATCATGTTATTAATTTTTCTTATTTTAGTACACGTGGTTTTCGTAACAATATTAGTTTTATATTCTCGAGCGTATAGCATATATTGGTGAATTGCTACAATCGAGCACTTCGTTGCAGGTTTCTCACAAAAAAAAAAAAAATTGTGATTTGTAGGGAGTTAAAGGTTTTTTAAAGGTCCTTGGAAATCCGAAAAACACTGGTATTTGACGGTTGTCGATTCTTTTATTCACACTACTACACGAATACAATTTTATTTGCTCAAAAAACACTCGACTAACGATCATCTCTATCTATTTGTTACATACATTTTCTTCATATCCATGAACATCTCTATAGAAGCTCAATTGGTTTTTTCTGATTATTACACAATCAGTTTGTATTCACAAATTCGTTAAATTGTGGACGATGGGATTTGATCTGCTTACCTATGAATTACATCCAAACGTCTCAACCCTACCAGCTACCTACCTATCTACTGAATACAACGATAAACTGGGTAATTGGCATTTGAAATTAACGATAGCTCAAAAAACCGAAATTAATTTGCGTGCTCACTATTAAGTGTTGAGTAACCGTAAATAATTTAAATTCAATTTATAAATTCCCTTTCGCCATAAACGTGTACCATCTGCTATAATTCTCTACACTACATTTACACGTCACACAAACTGATAGAAATAACAACAAATGCAATAATAAATAGGTAAGTCAATTTTACTTAAACGTAATAAAAGTTATACATTAGTACGTACCTTAATAATACAATATCTGTTAAAACGTATGAGTTATATTTAGTATTATTTGTACTTTATTTTTTTTAAATCTATATAAACAGTTATAATCACTACTTCTAGATATACAATTAAGTAGACAATCTTAGATAATAAAACGTTAAAAAATTAATTATTTTACGAAATTAATGCTTGCTTATTACGAATCTAAACGATTTACTATACCCTATTTAATCTTAAAACTCATAAAATTGAACTCGTATAATGTAACCTCTTGTATTCGTACTCGGTAGTAAAAAAGTATGAACATAACTATATATTATAACATAAAAGTATTAAAATTAAAATTAAACTATTAGTTACAGAAACTGTCGCGTTTTTATAAATATTCGTCGAGTTTAAGCGTACGTATGATCTCTAAACAAATAAAAACGTGCGTATTGGGGCTCGTGATTTTTCTTTAAAATTAAAAATCATGGGCGAGCGTTGAGATTTTTTGGAAACCCACAACCAGACGTGTTTTGGCGATGTGGTTTTGAGTAACCCGGTTGCTAAATAATTATCGATTAGCGAATAAACTGTTTTGGCGACACGGCCATTCAAATACATACATTTAAAATACAATATTGTATTATGTATATTTAAAAAAATTTTAAAGTATTATGTATCATGTATTTAATTTCAATCGTTTCGCAGTGTATTTCATATTCGTGTATACAAAGTCACCAGAGAAAGCTTTTTGGTTATACCAGCGGTTAAATATCTTATTTCCGGTCATCATATTATCAGTTGTCACAAGGGCCCGGAACTTGATGCATTTGCTTTTTTTTTTATGTTCTAATACCTTGCGCATATATAAAGAAATTTGTTTTATGGAACATAGAAGCTGATGGTACCATATTTATTTTTCATTTTTTGGGAATTTTGGGCCACATGCCCAAAAACATGGTCATTTTTTTTTTATATTTAATGCATATTTATACTTCCGGAGGGAATATATCGCATTGTCATTATATACGTATTTTAGAAAATTTAGTAAGTAAAACCCAAAATATTTATCGTATTCGATATTCTTTTATCTCCTAAATGTACGTCATTGTACCTAAGATATTAATACTTATTGTCAACTATTATTAATAGAAAAAAAAAAAATGAATCAAGAACAGAACGCAAGTAAGTTTCAACGTTTGATTACTGACCCATCTAAAAAAATCACCTTTTAACTGCGATTTTTTTTTATATTTAAATGTAATTTACACTAGTTTATTCGGATAATAATCATTAAAATAAGGAATCTCGGTGTCATTTTTTAAGTTCCGAGCCTTAGCTATTACGTAATTGGCAATCGGTTGCCCGAAATAGTGACCGAGAGGACAATTATTGTATTGTTTGAACGAACAATATTCTATAGCAACCATCGGAATCGCCAAAACACGCCCATCAATACCTAATGATAATAGTGTACTAATATTAATAGTATACCGTGTGTGCCTTGTGTTAGCGACGTCGTGTGCCTTTTTTCGTATTCGTGATTGGCCGCGGTAATCTTGGTAACATTACTGAAATGCAACGCCTAACGAGAAATGTCCAGAGACGGGCTCAAGTTTTCGTACCGTGTCGGTGTTGATCAGTTACAATCAGCGACTACCATTGGCCAGAAACCATAAAGGCCCCGCGATTATTTCTAAAATCGCACGAAACGTCAGACGACGTCGCTGTGATAATATCGCCTTTACGGCGTACCGGGACTCGACATTTAAAATCGTATCGCGATGGCTCCTCGCCAAATACCACATTAGAATTTTATTATAGTCTGCGATAATCATTATGTCATAATACGGGTAACCTTCTTAGACCTCCCCGGCGACGTACGAGACGTTTATAGTGCGCGTAAATTTTTACAATTATTATTAAACATCGGGAACGACTATATGCGAATAATATCAAATCCATGCGTATAAAATGAGTTTCAGAATTGTCCAATAATTGTCGAGCGGTAACTACGGCAAAAATATGATTTCTCGTTCCTACGCCGTCGTAAATAGACGTTTCGTCTAAATTGTATCCGTTATGAATTTGACGGCTTCCGGATACTGTACTACCGGTTTGGCAAATGACACGCACATTAAACGTATTGCATGTCCCGTATGTCGTCAACGAGATCCGGGGAGGTTATCCGTATTATGTGTTATCGCCGCAGAACAGTGCGATCGATAACTGGCGAGGGGCCGTCGCGATACGGACGAGCGGTAAACTACGAGCTAAATATACCGCGGTAACCGGGTCAGTTCACCCACGAGGACCACGTGTTGTTGAACCGGGCGGGGTTGGCCGCCGGGTCGAACGGCAGGTTGATCTGCGGCACCAGCAGCCGCCTGTAGTACTTGAGCGCCTCGTACAGCCGGGCGCTGACGGTAACGTGTTTTTTGGCCACGTTGTGCGTCTCGCACGGGTCCACGTGCAGGTTGAATAGGCACACCTCGCCGGCCGTGCAAGGGGTTGGTGTCCGCGGCCCGGCCTTCGGGGGGTCACACCGGACCGTCGATTGGTACCGCAGGGCCAGCACGTCCCTGACGCTGCTGCCGCCGGTCACGAACGGCAGCGTGTGCCATAGCCGGGCCAGCGCGCGTCCCGCGTGGCTGTGCACCACGGCCGTCGCGTTATACGACACCCGGGGCTTGGTCCTCCCGAAGAATCCGTCCAGCGACCCGTTGGCTGTAGAACCTGCGAACACCGTAGTACCAGACGATTTGTGATTCGGACGAGATTAGGGATATTGGATAGCGGGTATGTATAATATGGCGGAGGGAACAAGAGAGGATAGACACGGTTTTTGCACGTTGAGTGAAGGTGAAACGATATGCCATATAGTCAATGGCACAGGTGAGTATTGTTGAATGATTGTCAAACAAAAAGTGGATTCCGGTTGTACTGTTTTGTGGAGTAGGCGAAGAAAATGGAAACGGTACCAGAGATTTAGCTGATACCGATTGCGTGGGAATGTGTAGTACTGATATGTGAATACTCACCGACGAGTAATTTCCAGTTGTCCTTGACAATTCCGGCGTAACGCAATTTTTCGTCTATGTTGAGCAATAGATAACTACGTTGGGACGGTAAATCCATCGTGAGCGACATCCACTGGTCGAGTCCGTCAATGGTTTTTGGTAAATGTCCCGGATTTCCGCCTATAATTAATTAAAGTTTATAAATGGCGCATTTGAAATATGTTTAATATTAGACTTTTTTTTTTTATGATGAAGTCCGCATGAAATTTAAACAAATTTCGCGTCTCCTTAGCCGGTATAAGTGGATTGAATTAAATTTTTTTATTCGCTTTAGATTGTGAAAAAACTTATATTTTGATTTTAAATATGGGGAGCATGGAATAAACTATTCTGATCAGAACATAAAATGCACCGGATTTGATGTTTAGCATTTTTATAGTATCGTAAACTAGTCAGTTTCCGATGGTTTTTTAATTTAACGTTATACTATTTTATGGAAGAAAGTGACGACCCGCTGCATATTGAGTATCTCCCAACTCGGGACGACGGTCGTTGGCGGTTTATGTTTTTTTCAACATAATATCGTGTTATTATTTTTTTATCTCGCAGATAATAATCTCACGGTACAAATGTGTTATGCGATATTTTTAAATTTCATTTTCTGTAATTACTTTTAAAACACGACATTGAGATCGTGTTAATAAAATTTGGAAATTGCGTTCGAATTGAAAATCAATAAAATAAAACCTTTGACTTAAACAATTTTAAATACCTATCCATATTTAGCGCAAAAATGTTCGGTACTTTTAGGGTGGGTGGGGGAAATAATGGAAAAACTCGATAAATTACTGTCTTATAAGTACATCAAATATGAATTATTTATTTGTTGAAAGACTTCGGTGTTGTAAAACATGCTTTTAAGACCTGTCGAGCCGTACACGATCGGGCCGGAGTTTGTAATCATCATCCGAACTAATTGGTACGTTTAAACGTTTATACGCGCGATTGGGCAATACCCGTTGCAGTTCCAATGCACGATTCACTTAACGCGTTTAGTTTAAAATGTCAATATATACGAAATACAAAAAAAAAATCGTTAATTTTATTCCGAGTCATAGGGCACTTTTTTTTTCTTTTTTTTTCCGGGCGGCCGGACTATACTATTCGGTATTTTACTCATAATATTATAATACCTGCAGCCGAATACAATGTCGGTAACCAATCGGTGACGTGCATGAGCTGCGTGGACACACGGGGGTTTTGTTGGAAATGCGGAGTCCAGATGAGCGACGCGCTTTTGACGCCGCCTTGCCACAGCGTGTTCTTGACCTGCGGGGGCAAACAAATTATCATACGGACCGACGGCGGTAATCCGAAATATCACGCGGCGCCGGACCCGGTAATGTTAACTTACGCCCCTGTACGGGAAATTGGAACCCCAGTTGGCGGTTATGCCCACGTTGGGCGGGAAATTCCGGCCGGAGTTGTCGAAAGACGGCGACCCGTTGTCCGACATCATAACGATTATGGTGTTGTGCAGAATTTTTTTCGCTTCGAGCGCCGACACCACGCGACCCACGGATTCGTCCAGTTTCGATACCATCGCTGTGACGACACGACGCGTAAATATTATAAACGACCGGTTATATTATTATTTTTATAGATATTGTCGCTTTTGACGGGCACGCGGTAATTTAATGCGATTACCCGCGGACAGTGGCGTAGGACAGGATTTCCCAATATGCCTGTGTGGGGGGGGAGAGGAGAAGGGGGCAAACAAAAAATACTACCTCATTTCAGTCAACGAAACAAGAACATAAACCGTAAAATAACGTAATAAACATGATAAAAATGTAAAAAAAAAAAAAAAAAAAATTGGAGAATACTGCCAATGTGGGGCATGGCCTCACGTGTACCCCCCCGGCTACGCCGCTGTCCGCCGAATACGTACACGCCAAGAGTGGTTTTTAATATCGTTACCCGCGTAAGTCCGGCGGTTCGGGTCGACGATATGTTTGAACTTGTTGATTTCGGACTGCGGCGCCTCCAAGTGTTTGCCTTTGTTGCCCGAGTGCACTGCCAAATGCGCCAAATACATGAACAGAGGTTTGTTGGCCGGTTGCTCTTTGATCAGCCGGACCGCCTCGTCGGTGAACACGTCCGTGGCGTACTTGCCCACCGCGTCCCACACGAACGAATCGTTTCGCCGCAAGTCGAACCCGTTAAACTCGCCGAAATTCCGGTACTGTATTATTCGGAACGGTTTTACAATTTTGTTCTCATTTTACAACGCGCTTGTTATTATGGCGGGGCACCGTCTGAACCAAACGCGTGCTTATACCCGACAATCGGTAGCCGTTTTTATGTACGGGCTGATCGAAATGATCGCAGTGGGGTTAAATTTCAATACAAATTTCGGCTGCGCGGAGGAGAGTGTTTTTTTCTTCTATTCAGTATTAAACACCTCCCCTCCCGAATAAAGGCAGGGGAATGCCGTTTTGTATTTGTATCGCGCAGGGGCGGAGTGGCGGCGACCAAATTCATGCCAGGATAGTGGAATTTATCCAGACCACCCCGACAGTATACAAAAAAAAAAAAAAAAATGTTATCTCTGGATTCTAACGTTTAGATTATTTTTCAGTGCCTAAAGCACTACATAAAATATTTTCAATAATAACTTATTCTATATTGTGTTATATAAAAACAAAAATGTTTAATTAATTAATTTTGTTCCCTTTTTTAACTTTAAGTAGGTGCTAACAATCGATTTGAAGTATTGTTTCTTTAAATTAATTATACACCCAACGAGTGAAATAAGTTTTAGTTTTGTTAAATGTTTAAGAATCAGTTGATGGTCAACTTTTAATTAAACTGAAACTTTTCGCCACGTGTTGCGGCATTGTGGAGCATGTTGGCTTTTGAATGTGGAGGGAGCGGATCAACTTTCAAGGCCCATAATTTTCCTATGCTAAAATTTCACCATATTATTTATTTATTTATTTTTTTTTTTTTTGGTGTAGTACAGTTTGTAGTATAATTGTAATATTATATAATATTCGGTTATTTATTGTTTTACAAAAAGTATTTCTATAATAGAAAATAGACCGGGGGAGGGAATTCGACGGAGTTCTGCTGTTGCTGAGTTGGTGGTTTTTTTTTTTTTTTTTTCATTACGAAGGGTATTAATCTATAGATACACGTATTGGGCGAAACGATTAACAATCGTCATATTTGGTCATATAAACAGGTTGCGTTTTAAATTATCGGACGGACGAAAAAAAAAAACAAAAAAAAAAAACCGCAGACTCACCGTGTCTTGCAGCACGTAATCGTAGTAGCCGACGAATCCGGTGTAGTAGCCGAAATGCGAATCGAAACCGCGCCGCGCGGGCGTGTACGCCTTCTGGAAGAATCCCAAATGCCATTTGCCGATGGCCCGGGTCGTATACCCGAGTTCTTTGAAGTATTCCGGCAAGAGTTTTTCGGTCAGCGGCAAACCGTTGGGTTCGGCCCCGTAAGTCGGCGGACCTTGCATGCCTTTAACGTGATAACGATCGGTTACAGTTTCGGTTGTTGTCCCCGGGCGTAATTGGCGCGCGTTAATGTACAACCACGCAATTAATAATTATTAACGTCGATAGATTTAATAAATCGTTAAATTGTTATATAGCAATACAATTACCGTGACACGTATCGCGTTTACGTATTACGGGCGGAGTGCGTTCACGATATGTGAGCACACCACTTAATGGTTTCGCCGGACGACATCTTAGATTGAAATGCAATTTGGTTCCGGATGGTTAGACGGGGAGTACCGAAATGTACGTATTCAGATTGATTTAAAATTGTTCACTGTTTCGGTAAACGCAACTTGTTTTTTTTTTTTTAAATAGTAACTCCGATTATTTGCTACAGATTCGGGTAGAGTGATTTTTTCGTAAAACAATTTTCGTATAAAAAGTTTTTGTTTTTTTTTTCAATTGTTATTTATGACGTAATATTTACAAACAATCTGTTTTTAACGAAATTTCAACGGTAATGATTTTATTATCGAGAGCCGATAATATTAATTTTTTTATATTTTCCGTTACTTTCGGTTATGTTTTTATTTTATCTGACTAGTATAAGTCAGTAAAACTGGAGGAAATTACTGATAAGTAATTACTACTGTGGATACGAATAGAAAAAAATTAATAATATCGGTGATAGCTCGATTACCGTTAAATAACAGACTGTTCGTAAATGATACATTTTAATAACATCCCGTAACATTGCCGATTTTTCCGATTGAAAAAAAACTTTTTATACAAAAACTGTTTGTAGGAACAAAAAAAAAAAAACAACAACCGTTTTGTATTGCGCACGCGCTTACCGACAGGGTTAAAAATGTGAAATCTAACTGGAAACGTGCATTTCGGTACTCCCTATCGCCCCTCCGAAAACCTCGTTTCAGTCTAAGGTCGTCCGACGAAATATATTAAGTGGGCACCACCACGGCTATCGTGAACACACGGTATATTATAATAATTATTATTTGACGGTAACGCGTGCGTTTATAATTTTATTATAATTCAATTATGATTTATCGCTGTACATTATGGAATGTTCGCTGTCGCTTACCCAATTTGATCGGATACTTTCCGGTCATCAGGGCGACCCGAGACGGCGTGCACACCGGTTGCGTGTACAAGTTGTTAAGCACGACGCCGTTGAACGCCAAAGCGTCGATGTTGGGCGTTTGGATTTCGTCAGACCCGTGAAAACTCAAATCGTTCCAGCCCTGTGCGCGAACAATATAATATTAATAATATTATTGTTATCGTGTTATATAGTTTAAAAAAAAAAAAAAAAAAAAAAAAAAAAAAACACGCTATAACACACGCGGACCGCCTAAAAACCGCCGACAGCATATTATAATAATTATGTAACATACATAACATAACATATCGTTATAATAATATGCACGGCGGCGTGGAAAAATAATGTAACAGTTATTAATTTGATATATATTGTTATATAGGTATTTCCTAGTCAAATAAAAATTAAATTCCGGCGCGTTCGGTTTCTCTCAATTAGAAAAAAAAAATAATAATAATAATACGTTAGCTTTGTCATTGGTTTAGTAATCGATATTTCGGGTAACTATATATAGGAGGATATTTTTTCATAAAAAAAAAAAAAATCAAATGAAAAATCGTTTTGCAGATTAATACTCGACAGAATATCAATGAAATAAATTAACTTAAATGTATAATAATTGTAATTGATTCGTAAAATAACTCTGACGTACGATTAAAGAAAGCTTTATTCTGCTAATACTAATTTTTCAAGGCGCGTTTTATACAAGAATATAAATAACGATTTGGACATTTCGAATAGACCACGTTTACATTAACATTCTGTATCGGAATAGTTGCATATTTATTACGAAGTTTAGACAAATAAGTTTATAAACGTCTTAAACGTACGGACAGATTTAAAAAAAAAAAAATATTCTACACCATTAGTTTTTAGATAATAATAATTTCTTAAATAAATGTCATCTCGGTTGACATTTTCTTCAAAAAAAAAATTAATTTCTCCATGTGTACAAAATAGTAATTTTTTCGATGTAGGTATTTCTCGTTTTGATTATATATTCGATATTATTTTTCCACCTTTGCTGTTCTATGATGAAGATGTCGAAACCGATTGTATATTTACACACAACTTATATACATAATACTCCAGGCTTTGTTTTGTTATTTTTCTATATATTTTTTTTTTATAATTATTGGGATTTTCTATGATGTAAAAGTCAGAAGCAGTTTTATTAAAAGTAATATATATATAATTTTTTTACGGTTTGAAAAAAATCTACCGTTTTGTACACAATACAATAATTATTTTTAAAAGAGCTTAGATTTTTTAAGCAGGTACTAAAAAATAATCAAATATACGCTAAAATAATATGACATTTTATCGTGTATCCATGACATCATTATTAAGTCTATCACCACTTAATAATTAGACAATTCATTTAGATGATATTTTAGTATTTTTTATATTATTTAGATGACAATTTTGATATTTATCCGAGGATTATACATGGTAGAAAATAATTATCTTTTGAGTCGTTAACTAGATCAGTCGAATTCGGAGTAAATAGTGTTTTTTCTTTTCTAAACGCTCTATCCGTAACTATATTATTACTCTACATTTGGCTAATCAATTATTTTCTTTAAATTCCTTCGCTTAGAAAAAATAATTTATATTAAATGCTATCCGAATTTTTATGACGTCGCGGATCCGGTCGATATTCACTTTATAACATTATTACTAGGGTGCGGATTTTAATGCAAATTGCATTTTTTTTTCTAAATGCCCCGAAACAATGCTTTCCAAGTACAAAATTCGATTCATATATCAAAGGATTAAAAAATTAAAATTTTTATTTTTTGAGTATTTGTTGACATTTCAAGTGCATTTCTAAGGCATTTGTTCTTAATTTTACATACTTCGTAGTGTTTACAGAAAATTTGATCAAATTTATTTTGATTTCCTCCTAAAAGAAAAAAATAAAAATTAAATATTTCTACTTTTAAAATGTATTATTGTTTTACCGATTGTGCCCGATAAATACGATGCCGGATGTAATAAAGAAAACGATTAGCTATTTATCGAAGTAGTAATGTAGTCGTTTTGCTCTATTTTTACTGTTGTGTTTAGTAATGCGTATAGTCTCGTCTGTAACTGATTCCCAAGTGACTTTTGTAGTTTTGTTCTGTGTAATTGATTTATCGATTATTTTTTGAAATACCTAAAGCCAAAGCATCAAATCTTTGCCGTTTGCGTTCATACGTTCAAGAATTTGGGGAAGCAATTGTTTTGACTGATGGAAGCGAACTGTTTTGTATAATTTGCGAGATAAAAGTGACAGATGAAAATAAGTTTACTGTGACACAACGTGTGAGTAGAGAAAAACATTTACGTTGACACGGCTCATATGAAGTTTGCACCTATGACTTCAGTTGATGTGGAACGAAGTTTCTCAAGATACAAAACAACACTGGCCAATAACGTCGAAGATTTATATAATAAAGTTTTTTTTTCAATGTTTAAAATAATTTTTAAGTCATTTTTTAACCATTTTATGTTTTTTTTTTTTTTTTTTTTTTTTTTTTTTTTTTTTATTTGCATTAATTTTATTTTAGAGCATTTAAATCCACTTCCTAATTATTACTGTCCGTCTCACGTCATTGAACCGTTTCATTTATAACACCGCGTTTTACTATACCTGTGAGTTTGGCCATTATTTTGGTTACGATAACGCGTCGTATACGATATTATTATTTTTACACACAAATTCGATGATAAATGGAAAAAAAAAATAAAAATAAAAATCCTTCGAAGGAGTGTGTTTTTTTTTTAACTTCCGGTCGTCTCTAACATGTACCTGTAACCTACATAACAACTGTAGTGGACACGTCACGCTCGGCTAAGATGACCGGAATGTAGCTGATAAAAAAATTGTATCAAACTACTACTAAGGTTAGTAGGCCGGTCGCGATAGCGACGGGATTCGGCGGCAGCATTCCCAAACGTCTCTGATCACCGACCAATGATCATAATATAATAATAATAATAGTATTATTATATTGTTTGTTAGAACGTTTTTTTTTTTCTTTCAAATTATTTTATTCGTTTTTTTTTCCGGATTTACTTTCTAACGCAAAGTTCACCGCCGAAACATGAATTGACGGAAATGATATTACGTAGGTACTCGTACGCATTGATAATAACAATAATAATAATAATAATAATAATAAGCATATGCGTGTCATTAAAATGACAATGACATCCTAATGTACGCATTAGGTGCCTAACCAATGTCTTATATTTTCCTGTCGATCGACAGCTGACATACGTAATTTTTATAAACTATATGGGCGCAACAAAATCGACGGAATAACAATGCATGTATTTATATATATATATAATATAAGTGTCGAACCAGACCAAGATATAATACGTATAATATATTATTATAAAGCTTAAAAATGGAAATCGAAAAAACAAGTTTCATTGTTTGTATCACCTGAAATTGTCGTCAATTTAATAAAAAAAGCAAAATATCAAATACAAATGTCGAATTTACTACAGTCTTCACGAGTCGTTTCCGGTCCTAAGAATGGTGTTATAATAATACGTATGTGTGTTTCGATTTTTTTTCATAGTAAAAAAAATATTCATTTAATGAATTCAATATAATAACCATTATACAATAATATTTGAATACTGTTGAATACATTTTCGTTATCAATCAATAAAATTGCATTTTTTATCGCAATAAAAAAAAATTAAAATATCACGACACACGTCCGTAACTATTATTATTACGTCACTGGACCAGTCAAACATTTACAATCAGTGAACATAATAATAATTTTAAAATGTTCATTAATATAACGTACAACATTTAAAATAAGTGTTCACTTGCGATTTCAATTACTTTAAACACCAGCCTAATCCGGAAACGAAAGCCTGAGATCAGTTACACCGACTAGGTGTATCCTGTGACCTACCAGACGTAGTTTTTCCATTTTTTCCTTTGCTTTATCTATAAACCAGTCGTGGTTTTCCATCGGCTATAGGTTTTAGGTCTACACTTACAATTAGTCTACACTCATTTACGCATATTGAGTTAACCAATAATATAAAGCAAAAGGTAGACTACTAATACGCAATTCAATATTATTATTTGATTTTACCACCGCAGATTATCATTGCATTCATTTGGCGAATTTGTTTCTCCCCTCCCCCCATATAAAAATCAAGGCCAATGCCATCGCATTCGTATACGGCGAGAGATATTTAGGTCCGTAAAAATCGCGTTTGTATATTTTCGAAACGACAGTTGACCAGGTCAATAATTATAGCGAAGGTAATACTGCAGTATCACCTTCGCTTTCGGATTTCCGCAAGACTGAGAATTATATACACTCGTCTCGAGCGATGAGGGAAGCGTGTTATTTTAATGCGTCTGGTTATCGTTTAATAGAATAATGTAATTTTATTGTTCACGGTTTAAAAATACCGGTATTTAGTTAACAGCTCATTATAATTTTTACGTTCGGCTCCACCGGCTTCACCGCCAATGTGCATAAAAGAAAAACTGTCAATATTCGTTGAGATGCAATGCGTTATAAAATTGCATGTTATACGCGTCTTCTGTTTTATATTCTGAAAATATTACAGTATGAGCCATAGGTATTGGAACAGTGTTGAGACGCTGATAAGTACAATTTATCTAGTTAAAGATATAAGGTTATTACCAAAAGATAATTTATATATATATATATATATATATATATATATAGATGGAGATAATGAATATTCAAATTATCTCAGACACGATGATAGATAACTAGAATTTATATAGATATAAAAAATGATAATTTATTTTCTTTTTAATTGCCTATTTTTACGTTTGTTAAGAACATGCTAGTAGGCAGTAAAAATTGTAAACGATTAAAATTATTCTGTACACAGTTAGTAACTTTGATTTATTAACTAACAGTAAAACGTACTAGTACAATTAGATAGTTAATATATTCTACTATGGGTCATAATGCATAACCTGTTACATTTTTATTTATAGGTATATTTTATCTTGATACTTACTAAAAAAGATAATTATTATTTAACTCAGATAAAATTTAGATTGATATCGAAATTTCCAAGACAAGATAAAAGATAAAATAATAGTATCTCAGTAGATTTATCTTGATAAGTCTCAACACTATACAGGAGTACCTGTAATATACAGAATTTCCATTGACAGTAGCTAACAACATGCGAATATAAAAAAAACCGACGGATTTTGATTTTTAAACACCATTGAAAAAAAAAAAAAAATTGGACAAGAAGAAAATGATCCGATATAATATTATCGTGTAACTGTACGTTCGTCAGAGTGTTCAATAGATTTATGAGGGAGGGCTACAGGGGAAATGAAAATTATTACAGTTGTCGTCAGTGTAATATAATGCGATTTTTTAATGTCGCGAGTTCCAACATCGAGAGCCCATACCGTTTAACGGAAAACATTTCCGCGTCTATTCAACTGTTTTTTACTTAGCTATACTGTTCAGAGTTTTTCATAGTAAATTCGATTATTGTATTATTTTTTCGGCGATACAATATTTTCTGATTTTCATATAAACGCATAATCTGTTCGTATATGAAAACGTTATTCACTACAGGCGATTGTATTTGAAATGCCACCTATACAGTGTGATCATTTTTACATGTATTACCGAATGTCTCGTCCGGACGAAATCGTATTTCGATAAATTCGGTTTTCGGCAGATGATAGGGAATTCTAAAATTCACAATTAAGGATACATTTGTAATCATGCACAATACAACTTACGTTTTCTCGAATGGATATAAGGAGGACTACCCAAATCGGATATTAAAAAAATAAGGATTTCATTTTGAAAGAAATTACGTTTTACCGAGCACAAAAAAATGTTGGTAATTTGAAATGCACCCTAAAATGTGTATTACAGTATTTCTCCCGATCACTTACCGAAAATTGTATTTAAATCCAATTCAAAAATTCAACGTTACCTAAAAATATCGATCGCACTGTATAATAGCAAAGTTGATAAAAAAAAAAAATTTAAATAGATTCCAATTAATAGAAATAACAAAATACCCATCTGTACCTTGTATAACCCAATTAGAGCCTTCGCCGCCTCCACCATTTCTTATTATCACTCTCTCTTTTATTCTCGTTCCTTGCGTACACTTGTCAAGGTCAGTCTTGAATAATTGCACAGTTGTCTGCACAGTGATACTAATTCGAAATATCCAATACAAATCACATGTCCAATAAGACAATAATAAAGCTAAAATTGATTTTTAGCCTTGTAAATGGGCTCGAAAATCGTAAACATCATAAGTGTTGTATTGAGTGGCAAAAAAAAAAAAAAAAAGTTGAGGTTATACCGTGATTTATTTTTATAAATAATTAAAGTTCAAATCTATGATTACAACACGAAAAATCGTAAATATTTTGTAACCAATTTATAAACAAGTCGATAGAATTTTCGATATGTACTTACAACTGTATCGTCATGTTTAACCGGATTTCGCTCAGAGTCGTTCTTTGATTGCATTAAATTTATCGTTGCATATACTTAATTACCCTTCAGTGTGGGGCCTACACCAACAGTACGCCCACCTGTCGCATATCCACCGACCCAAACAGCCCACTTTCCAGTCCGCCTCTGAATAAAGGTGACAATTGCACATTTTCCTTTTCCTTTTCCTTTTTTCTTTATTTTCTGTAACCTTATGACCGGCCGAAAATTTCGTTTCGGGTCGCTGTACGACGACCGCAAAGAGACCGCAATATATTACACAAAATAATATGCAATGCCGATAATCACATATTATTGTATATACCATATATACATATATCGGTATTATTATCGTTATTAACATCTAGGTGTGTTACTATTGATGTCAAGATCGTTAACGGCATTTACGTAACGACTAAAAACATGGTTTATTGCACTTGGAACGACAAATTCCTAACCGAAATTCTGTCGGTCGGTCCGGTAAATATATATAAATCAGACCACGAAATGGGGTTTTTTTTTTTTTTTTTTTTCAATAATACTATTTTCAACTTTCGTTCGACGCGGGCGTGGACTAACGATAGAGACCAACACAATTTCGTTTCGGGAGATTTCAAACAAATAAATTCCAACGAAAAAAGCGAAACAATTTTCTTAGAATACAAAAAAAATGGATTTTCTATCGAAAAATTACAATGTTCTCCGGAATATATTTACTCTCGCCGAAATTCTTCCGATTTTTTTTTCTTTTCGTAAAAACTTTTTTATCGACAATTGTAATATCTATAATATGATGTTTGCCCCGGTACATATCTTATGTACGAATGTCTAAATCATAGAGTCTATGGCATAGACAATATCGCCGTATTATTATTATTATTATTACTGTAGGTACTAATAGAAGTATTATATTATATGTATACCCGTTGCGATATCTCCCGAAATAATGAAGAAAATCGAATTCTATTAATTTTACTACACGATTCCCAGGGTCCAGCATTACGAATGTTCGCATATCAGTATTATATTTACATACATTTTTGGTAAACAAAAAAAAAAAAAAATGACTTTTTATTTTATATTTTTTGATAAATTTGAAAATATAGATATAGATATCATCTATCATTCAATAGATTTTATTATTCTTCTGAGCATTTTGACGTTTCGGCTTTTTTATTTTCGTTAACCTCGTGATTTTAACGTTTTCGTTGGTTTACAGCAAAATATTGTATAATTTAATACCGTATTAGTGTTTTGAAATATTATCGCATCTCGTTTTCCGATAAGCATTGTTTGTCATTATTATGCAACATCAAAACATTATTACGTTTAATACGCTATTTGTCTGTAAACTAAACAAAGAAATATTAAAAATCACGAGATCAATGAAAATAATAAATTGAAACGCTAAGATGTCCAGAAAAATAATATCTTTAAAATGGCAACATATCTTTAAACTGTTTAAAAATAATAAAATAAAAAGTAATTTTTTTAAAAATTATTTACCAAAACCATATAAATATAATCGATATATGAACAAGTGTAGTCCTTATTCCCGTGAGTCATCTTAAAAAAAAAAAAAAAATTTGATTATTTTCATTATCTCGGGAGATATCGCAACGTTAATACTTATTCGTATGCCATGCTATATATCGTGAAAATCGAGCGGCACACCGAAAAGCCAAAAAATAATATTATCATTAGTCGTATCGGATTGTCACGTACGGTTTCGACAATAATATTGGACCGTTTTATTTTATTATTTTGTCTCGCATGGCCAAATTTTTTTTGACAATTTACCCGGTATTGCCGATTTATATTATTATTATTATTATTATTTTTATCTTTTTTTTTAATATATATATATATATTTGTGCTTGACAGCAGGCCATTGCACAATTTTTGCACTTTTCTGTCATCTATACCGATCAATATTAGGCAAAGATCACTAAAAATGTATCTAGATAAAGATAAAAAATAATTGAATCAAACGTATAAAGATATTAAGATACAATAGATAATTGAATAAAATGTACAACCAGATAGAGATAAAACTGTATTTTTCTGGATAAAAAACTATGATAAACATTTTAAATTTAATGTATATATTTTTCATCAATTTATATATCCCTAAAAAAAATGAATTTTCTCAATTATTAAGAAAATCGAAAAATGACATCTTCAATTCACCAACAAGTTCTTAAATAAGAATGATAAGATGAACATTTGAAATCGGATCAAGATATCCGGTAGAAAAGTTGATTACAGGCAGAAAAGAAAGCAATACATAAAACAATTTATCTAGATAATTTAGTTTGGATAATACAATATTATTCATCATAGACAAGGATAAGATAGCCAACATTTTTAATTATCTAGAAAATATCCAACTAGTTGATCTTGTATTTATTTTTTTTTTTAACAATTCTTTATATCATTGCGAATTATATTCGTCATTATTGTACGGTAGTCGAACATTTAATTGTATACTCCGTCGTCAAAACGGATGTTAAAATATTATATCTCTATAAGATATTATATATCTTATTATAAATAGTTGTTTTTCGCGTTGTTCTTTGATTCATTTCGGAAAACATATATGCAACAACAGTGCAAGTGGTGCGATAATAATATTTTTTAATAATTAGACTATTTTCGCTCGCTAATTTGAAAAAAAATTACTTAACCATATAGCAGTTAGTGTATACAACTATTACAATATCATTTAGGAATTAGTTGTTACCCGTAATTTTAGATTCCGAGCGGAGCGAAGAATGCAAATTAAAATAATCGTATAGAGACGTGTAATTCGCACCATAACATACTCAATACTCATGCCATAGACGTGGTTTAATTTTTAAAAAATAAAAATAAAAATATTTTGGATCTTTTTTACGTAGTTATTTTAAGTTATATTATATTTTCAAGACTTTTTAATTCTTTAACTTAGCATGAACATTTAACACAAAGTTTGTCATAGAACTCATTCTTACGAAAATATACAATAACGAAAATTTGTAGGCATATTTCATTTTAATTAGGGAATGAAATTAAAATTTTTGATAAAATTCGTTTAAAACACGAACAATTGTAAATTATTTTGTGGTTAAAACTAATACAATTTTTGTATACTTATATTATCACATGCTTGACAATTTAGTACAATGTTCTTACTAATAAAGAAAAAAAAAAAATTCTACCACATATTTCACTATTCCACTAAATTATCTATATCCCAATTTCCCATATATCATCCAGAACACCGGTTTACCCATGGTGCGAAGTTTGTCCACAATATTTTATTATTTTATTTTTTTTATTAAAACATAATAAAGATAATTGCAATATATTTATGGGGGAATGTAATTTACTGTAAAAAATAGATAATTTATTTTTTGTATAATTGAATTTCGGAAGGTTACACACGTACTTGATTTTAGCGAATTTACTATTTTTGTATTATGACGTGATACACATTGACTACGAGATTGTATAGAAATGGAAACATTAAGAGTTCTAATTGAAATTATTGCGTAACAATAGTATACTCAAACCTTTTACACATTATATAATACAATATAATAAACACATGTATTATATACGAATGTCTCACAAAAAAAAAAAAAAAATACTGTTTCAAAACCGATTTTTTCGTACAACAAAAAAATATGTTTATCCGTTTCGAGTGTAAAACAAATAAAACGTTTAACTACCAAACGAATACACACTCGACTCGACTAGGCTAGACGAGACTTACTGTAAGTCCATTGCGCGTTTGAAAATTCTGTCGAGTACGACTGCTATAATTCGACACACGGAGCTCAAGTAAGAATCGTAAATTATCACAATAGGGATTTTTATTTATCTGCTTTAATTACTGATAGAACACGACACTGTGGGCCTGGAAGAGATCGAATAACGGGCGGAAAGACGAGGCAGACGAGTTATATACTATTTTCGGAAGTCACTTACCATATCGTCGGCCAAAATGAAAACGATATTCGGCCTGGTGATGTGCGGCCTGGCGGCTGGCAGTACGGCGGCCATCGTCCCGAGTATCCGCAGCAACACGATTCCGTCTTCCATTTTTTATTATTCCCTTGATCAAAAATTTAATTTATTTAGAAATTTAATTAATTTACCGGGAGTCCTAACACGCGGCGGCGGTGGTGCCGAGAGACTGCGCGGCGATATTTGCCGGCGGCCGATTGAATCGATATACCGCCGTAGTGTACAATCTTGTGCCGGTTCCGTCTGCGATTTTCCAAACAATAAGGCGAAGGCGTGAGCGAAAAAAAAAAAAATATATATATATATATATATTAAAAAAAAAACCGCGTTTTCCCCTCTTATTCCACCGCGATATTTGATAAAAATTCAAAAATTCACCGCCGCCGTTACCGTCAGGAAACGTACCGTCAAAATATTATTATTATGTCTACACGCCGTATTTTATATAATATTATACGTATATATATACATATATCGTACGATCGTATATCAGACATACCTATATCGTAATAATAATCCGATCGCGATATTATTTCGGTACGATTTGCACGGTATAACGGCGTGTGCCCGATTCGGAGACGTGGATATCACAATTATTATGATTGCCAATATTATATTTTACTATTATACGAGAGTATAGGTATAGGTGTAATATCATTTTAATGGGCAACACGTCCAGGCCGAAGCGCGGTCGCCATTATACATACGCATAATATACTCGTATATATATAGATAGCGGTTTTTGTTTTTTTTTTCTCTCTTTTTCTCTCTCTCTTTATTTTCCGCACCCATTTATTATCGTCTATTAGTGTGTCATTTTCACAGTTTTACGGTTTTCGCAGACTGACGGACGGAATGTCAAACGAACGCGCGGCCGAATACTGTCCGTCGGAGACATATAGCCGGGAGTAAAATTTCCAACGGCAGAAATATTACTGGACCGGGAAAACGATTCTATCTGGATTCGAAAACATTATATAAAGTCCCGGGAGAACACGTTTCTGAACTGTTTTCAACGATTATTGTCATTATGATTTATTCCTGGTTTATTCGACCTCCCCGACGATTCCGTTCCACAGCCATATATGCCCCGGATATTTTTCAGATACACCTCCGCTCGTCGTCAAAATCATCAAATTTGATCCTATAACAGTAGATCCCACGTGCTTTTTTTACTATGTCTTTCCACCCCATCATCGGCTTTCCCAAAGGTCTATTCCTAATAGTAGTGAGGTTTGGCTTCTCGGTGTAGTACGCTTAGTTCATCAGTCTTCTTTTTTTGATGATATCTATTCTTATCTCCGAACGTCGTCTGTAGCTCTCTGCTGTTTTGCTTACGTCTCCATTCACCGGTTAGATAATCCTTATGTTATCCGTTACTGGTTCAAAGATCTTCCGCAATATATATTTTTTTCAAGTACCGTTTTAAACGATCGAGGATTCTTAATGTTTTCGCCTGGTCATAGTGGTTTCCAAATAATTTCGTGGGTTTTAAATATTGAATAGCCCGATAAATTCCCATTACACTAATATCATAACGAATAATGGATAAAAAATAGGATTTCAAAAATATATATATTTCTCACGAATCGCCTTACAAAGTAAGGCTTTTTAATCGTTTTACTAACAAATACCCAACGATAAACATTGTCTCCTCATTTGGTATTTTTGTTCCCACAACGTTTAAGAGTCTGTAATTTGCACTAATATATATGTATATGTATCTTTTTACCATCATGCAGCGTAGGTAGTCGAAAATAGGGTTTGTAATTCACACATAATTCGTTGGCGATGTATTTACACAAAGAAAGTATTCTACAAAATTATTTACTAGTGGTGAAAATATATAACGGTCGTCCGTGATGAAAGTTCACACATAAATCATGACGAGAAAAACCTATTCGTTTATAAACGGTATAAATAATGTAAAAAAAAAAAAAAACCATCCACGGTTTTAAGAAATGCAATACGAAAATTCAACATTTTAAAGTGGTTGCACCACAATGGACATTTATAATATAAGACGTAATACACAATAGTAAGAGAAAAATATTGCCAAAATTTCCAAAATCACTTGATGAAGGTTTTACAATATTAAAACACCTAAAGGTGAACTATTTATGAAATCAAGGGAATGATATTTTGTATATGTATTGCGTTAGTGTCATGAATGTGCGTTTAAACTTCCGTCCTACTTTTTGTATGCTAAATGGTAAATGTCATGTCTTTTTGTATATATAAATATTGTATAAAACTGTACTAGGATCAAAAATGTGCCTTTTGAAACTTTAAACTTTCACCCCCCTCTCAATTGTTATCCTAAAACTTTATATTTTAAGCCATAACAACAATAAAAATCAAAGAAATCAATATTAAATATTTTACCGGCAACAAACCGGATGGGGGAAAATTCGACTCTAGCGACGGAACTATGCTGCTTACGATTGTTATTTTGGTTTTTCTTTTGCTACAGATATTATTTTGAAAATCCATAAAATTATATCAGCATTACCTATTGTAATATAAAAAATCAATTGTTTTAAAATTGTACCGTATTTTTATGGTTTTTTGTTTTTTTTTGTTCGCGTATTCGTAGGTGTATTATAATATTTTATTTGCAGTAGATATTTCACAATATGCCTAAATAAAAATATGTTCCGAATTTTCTGATGCAATAACAGTCAAATCTATCATAGCAGACCATTTCTATACAGTTGACTGATCACTGATGAATGCATATCACATACAATAAAATTACATGAGTAGGTTAAAAAAAAAAAAAAATAAAAATATCCGCCTTACACACCTTCTGAAACGCGATCCGATAAAAATAACCTAACATTAAAATATTTGTTGAAATCGATTATGTCTAATAAGAATCATACAAAATAGAACAATGATATATAACATTACAATATTATAAATATCATTTTATAACAAAAAAAAAAAAATAACATTTAAAGTATTGTAATAATATATTATAATATGTAAAAATAATTTATTATAGTGTTTTTTTTTTTTTTAACAATATTCATATCGAATATTCTCTTAGAAGTGCATAAATTTTCGAGTATTATTGTAAGGCCATTAAAAATGTCCAATTGAAGAAAAATATGAGAAGTGCAAATAATTTTTATGTGAAAAATTAAATTTTAAATGAATTTCCACACGTTGAGTTATATAAACATTTAGTATTATTTGTCAATTACCATATCATCTAAGTCGCGGTTTCTATCTGCTATCCTTAATCTCAAGGTAGGATTAAGAGTTCAGTGGGCGCCGGAGCCAAACTAGAAGAACTTGAAAATGAGCCTTATGTACTTACATTTTATTTAAATTTTTGTATTACAAACATTTTATGTACAAAAATGATAACACAATGGACTCTTTATGTCTGTGGACCAGCGGGACGTGCTCCTCTTTATCTTTGCTTGTCATCCCTATCCCAATAGAATACCTAATAGACTTACCTATCTGACAGTTTGTTTATATAAATATGCTGTACTTGTCAAATGGACTTCAAACGAATGTTAAGTAAATTCGATTCAAGGCTTTCGTATACTTGTAGCTCAACAACTGTTATCTTGTTCAAACTTCACGAATTATTGAGACGACTTGAACATTATAAAACAAGTTTTCGAATCGGTAGGTAGTGGAAAAGCCTGCGAAAATTGTTTGGACCGGTGAAAGGGAAGATGACCGGAGAACAAGGAAAAATAACTTTCTTCTAGAATTGGATACAATCAAGTGTGGACAATCACATTGGGCTGTAGGACATGCTCGGGGAATTCTAAACCCACTTTGACGTATTCTAATGGAAGAGAACGCGGAAGGAAAAATACCTGAAGGAAGCCCCTGTTTGAGACGGGAAGATTTTGTGATCAGGAGATACGTGGAATCTCGAATTGGTGGGTCTGATGGGAAATAAAGAGCAGTTGACAGGATGGGCCTAGTGGCCGATAACTTCAAGAATAATAAGAAGATGGAGGTAGTGGCGGAATAATAAAAATAGTATTTTCATATTATTTCTACTATTTTAAACTATAGTTTATATATTTCAAAACATTAAATTAAACTTAAAATGTATTATTAATAAACTTTCAGTTGATTTGCAAATAAAATACCATTACTTTGTTGTAATATTGTACACATTATAACCATTGCATATAACTTTTTAGAACCACAGTATGGATTGATAATTTTTTTTTTCCGTTTTCGTATGATTAATAACAAAATTGAATGTTATATAATTAATAATAATCGACTAATATGATAATATTAATATATTCCTATAGACGTAAATATCTGAGGACTTGTCGGCTATAAACTTTATGAATATTATAGTATAAAATAATATTATATTATGATGAAAATAAGAAACAAGTCCAACTAGAACACTTGGGTTTTACATGTACGAGTGTGTTTAACGTAGATAGAATATTATTATTATTTAAATAAGGAAAAAAAAAATAATAATAGTAATAATTATAATGAAAAATAAAATAATAATAATAATAATAATAATAAAATGTTCGACGTCGGAAAACTATTTATAATTATCGGGCCGATTTCTCGAGCACACCGAACACCGGCTGATGCGCATTTTCAACGAATTCTCTTTAAGCGTCTGTGGACGGGGTTTTCTGAACATGTCTCGGTCTTCGATGGTCGACAACCAATACGAATACGCCGTGGTGAAGAAGTTGCAACGTCCCAATCCGTGACATTCGATAAACGGCCTCGGTCTAAAGTCTTCCAGACACGATCCGGGACTGATCAACGATTGGCCACCACCCTCAGCACCGGCATCGGTATGCTAAAAAATATCACAAAATCGAAAATATTAAGTATTATATCGAAATGTTTACACTGGTGTTTTACAATGACTGAGGTAACAATGATGTTTTATGCGTTTTTTTTTTTTTTTTTATCAAATTGTAGATTTTGAGCGTAGCGAAGAATTTATTCGTTTTATTATGATGCACGATTTTTTCCGCTTCTTAACAATTTTTTGACCAGAAATCGTCTTCCAATTGTCAATATCGGGGGTAGTTTCTGGTAATAAATTTTCTCTAGTTGGTGTATTGAGGCGGTTAGATTTTGATTTTTCTTGTGGTTGTTTTTATTAACGGGCATATTCTGTTTTTTCTTTTCATTTTGTTCTTTTGTTGTAATTCAATTAAAAAAAAAATCAAATCTTAGAGGTCTGAAAATTTCCCCGTATAAGACTTTCTATATTCGGTTTAGTTTTCAAAGTATTCTGGTGTTTATTGAATTACGAGTAGGTATTTGAAATGTTCTAGGTTTTTTCTTTTTTTTTAGATGGATAAAATTTTGTAATTTATTTTTAACATTGAAACCACGAAAAATATTGTAATTTATTTTATGGTTATTTATGGTTAACAATTGTTACAATTTTAAAACATGTTAAACCGAACCACGCTCAGAATCGTTTTTCGTTTGCAATGATCTATAAATTAAATTACCCTGCATATCCTACCAACAACAGTGACCACCCATGTCGTGAAGTATATGACGACTTTTTTTTTAAGTATTATTTTTACCGGTTTGTACCGTTTATGTTACTATTCAGAGTAAAAAAAAAATATTGTATTTTAATTACCATAATAAAACTGTATCCGATCCACAATTCGCTCCAACCTCTCGGACACTCGGGTATTGCTACCGATTGACTGTGCACGGCAATTATTCTCGTCGGAGCCTCGCAAACGGAACACCTTTGAAACAATAATAATTCATCGCGTTATTATACTGTACGGTTATTATTACGTGCATTATTTCTATCAACCGACACTCACCTCGATATGTATCTCGAAATATCTAACCCCAGGATCGGTGTCATCATTATGGGCATCGGTTCGGGAGTGCTCAGCCAATAACTGTAATCGTTTCTACTCGCGTAGTTGCACACCTCGTTCACGTCGCAGAACATGAACGGCATGGTGTTGAACTTTTGCAAACAACTTCCCGGCGAGCCTTTAAATGTGCAAAAAGCCAATAGTTTTAAAGTCATCAAGTGCCGGACTCGTTTAAAACCGCGCACGGTCGTTGTATTCACATACCTAAATCTTGTCCGTGCGCTTTGGCGTTGCCCATAAAGTGCAATAGCGAATATCCTGACCAGAGTGGGACGGTGTTCTTCGGACAGGTGGGAATACTGTCCGTTTGGGAATGATACGTAAAGATAGTGCCGCGGTGCGGTGGTCGTTTCGACTGCGCAGCGGGAATACCGGGCGATCCAGACGGACCTTATTCGTAACACAACAATAAGTTTAAAAACCGCCGGTTATCGTATTTGTTCACGTAAAATTAATAATACAAATAAATAAAACAGTAATAATAGTAATAATGCAATATTGTTTTACCGGAATATCCTTTCGGGCCCGTTCTTCCTGGATATCCTTGGTTTCCGGGTTTTCCTTTGTAACCTCTCGGACCTAAAAAACCGTCAATTCGTTGATAAGTATACACAACGGGGATAAAAAATAATAATTCAATTTTCCGACATTAAACACGGGACGGTGCACTAACCGACTTTTCCTTGTAGACCGGCGAAGCCAACGTCTCCGTGTTCTCCTTGGAGGCCGTCGAGTCCACGGTATCCATTCGGTCCGGGTATTCCAGCCAATCCTGGTTTATTAAAAATAATTCGTAAGACGTTTACATACATATTAACGGTATTCAAAAGCGTGCGTAACTATCTGTTTATGTTCAGTTCATAAAAACGTATAATTAATGTTGATTGAACTCACCTGGCGCTCCCTGGAATCCTTTATCACCAGACAATCCTTTTATTTGATCTACATTCCAAATACCTGGTTCTCCCAACGCTCCCTTCAACCCCTAAAAAATATATTAAAACCTTTTGAGCAAAACAATAATAATATCCATAAACGAACAGATGGAATATGTTATACAAAGTACTTACTAAAATTACGTTATTTTATTTAAACAAATAATGAAATGCAAATAAATAAAATGCACTTACTTTTGAACCGGGATAGCCTACAGGTCCTGGAGACCCGGGGTTTCCGAATAAGCCTTCCATGCCTTTATAACCAGGAATACCTTGAATATACATTTAAAAATATACATATTGTATTTTATTTATCATTTTATACAAAATTTAAATTTATATTGATATCACATTGAACATCATCAATGACAAATATTAATACCCGGGGTTCCTTCGAATCCAGTATCTCCGACGTCACCTTTTTCGCCGTGTAATCCCGATAATCCATACGGACCAACACTACCCATTTCTCCTTTTACACTACACGCAAATAAAAATTTTACACGTTATTTTGAAATCGTATTGTACGGTACATTTTGAAAGTTTGAAACAAATTTATTAGGCACCTGTATTGCGCACGGCCCGGTTCACCTTTCAAACCTTTCTGGCCATTTCTGCCGGGTTTGCCGTTAAATCCTGGTAGACCAATTGCACCGGGTTCCCCTTGAACGGATTTACCTGTATATGAGATGATAAAGTAAATGTTAAGAGTTTTCGTTATTTCTGTTCGTATTAATATAAAAATTATGGTTTCAATGGCATAACATGTGTGTGGATATTTTAATATTATTATGTGGGTATTACTTATAAACATTTAAACACCAACAAGTATTATTATTTATGCCTATTTTTTAAAAAAAATTGTTCTATTTATATAGCTCGATGTTCGACAAGTGAATTTTCTAATAATTTAATAGGTCTAACACGCACCACTATTCGCTAACACGGAAGGTAGCTCGTTCGAGTACTGTGGATGTTCGTTTAGTCCAAGACTCAAAATCCCATGATCCCAAATATAGTTAGTATTAGTTTTTGTCATAAAAATCGTAAGCAGGAGTTACTAGATTGTATTTTAGATACAATCAAAGTTGAGATTAAAATTTGAATTTTTCGTGTTAGTAACAAGGCGAATTGTCCAGAAAAGTACTTTAACAAACTATTTGTGTTAACTTTCGTAATTTTATAATAATTATAATAACAGAAAATTGTGTGTTATTATTAATATAGGAATGATAGCATCCATAATCGCCTCAAATTCAGTTATCGGAATAAAAAATTCAAACCTCTAGGTCCAGATTTTCCTTTAATTCCTTTTGGACTGAATCCCGCAGGTCCGACATCTCCTGGAAGCTGGAAAAAATTAATAAATTAATAATTTAGAAATCAGATTGAAAACTAATCTGGGAAAATAGTTGATATTCTACCCGACAATTGTTATTTTTTCTCAAGTTACCTTATTGTTAAATAAAACTTAAACTCAAGTAAATCGTTTAAAAAGTTATAATTAATATCAGTACAATAATTTTCAATAATAATGCACGAATACAAACCCCGTCATCTCCGTAAGGTCCAGGTGCTCCCTTTTGTCCCTCAATTCCAGGTCTAAAAAAAAAAAAATGAAGAAATATTTAAAATCAATTAATAATTGGGTATTGAATATTTCGTGTAACTTACATTCCAGGAACTCCGTCTATGCCATTCCTTCCCCTTTCGCCATGTTCCGCTTCATAACCAGGTTCACCTAATACAGGACAAACGATGTTAAAAAACGGATGTTACATTTTTTACATTAACTGCAGCGACTGTTTCGAACGTATAATTAAATTTAAATTAAGAATTTATTCGTGTTTCATTAATAATCAAACGATGTTTTTAATACGAATAAAAGACAATTGAAATCTTGTGGATTTTACATACCTGGATAACCTTGTGGACCTGATTCACCTTCGAATCCTTTAATTCCGGGTTGACCAGGATGTCCTGCAATACCAGGAATTCCAGCATCTCCGCTTTCACCCTTTATTTCGAACGTACAATATTGTATTAGAAGATATTTAATATTATTTGAATATTGTGCGATGATGTTATAATACAATCAGAACAAATTAAAAAAAAATCAATGAAACTGTCATCGTCATCGTCGTATTGTGGTTATGCAATAACGAGCAAAATATAGATTATGTTTAATAGAACGATGAAATTAACAAAAAATAAAAATAATTAAGTTACGAAAATTATATTTATATTATTTAATCGAATACACCTATGCATTGCGATAAATACTATAATATAATATTATTATCTTACTTTATTTCCATCTTGTCCTTGATATCCCGGTCGTCCGGGTTCTCCCTGTAAACCTCTTGAAGGAGTATGACCTAAAATATTTATAAAAAAAAAAAAAAAAGAAATAACATTTTGGAATATAAAACTATGACGAATAATTTTATATATTACCTCGTTCACCGTCATCTCCCTTTGTTCCAATACCAAATCCTTCATATCCTGGATCTCCAGTCATTCCTTAAAAATATAAAGAATACAAATAGTTTCCATCTATGATATTAAAAACCGATATTAATTTCATTAAAATGAACAAAAAAAAAAAATCGAAATTATTTATTATTGAAATAAACGAATGGAGATATAATCGCTTCGATTACCATCTTTATTTAAATGCTTTGTAAATACAAATTACATTAAAATATAAATAATAACTAAAATAAAATTACCTTTTAATCCTTTGGGCCCCGATAAACCATAGACACCAATATACCCTGGATCTCCTGGCAATCCTACGGAGAAAAAGTGAACATTTAGCTGTAGTTTTTACTTAGGTACTTTCATAACTAATTTGAAACTAAGTAATTAATTTATTAATTATTGTACAATAGTAGCATGTGATATCAAATCTAGAAACATTTAGAATATTTTCGAAATTGAATTAATCAGATATTAATATCCATGAAATGTACGTGATTGAATCTATTTCAATAATATGCGAGAACATTAATTAAGCCCAATAAAATAATACAACCGATTTTAAAGGTCCATCATACGATTTTCATAAAATAATATAAAAATATCGAAAATCTATAGTCATAGTTACTTTGAATTTGAACCTTTTTGAAGTTCAGATTTAGATGGAAATTGTAAATATCGCGGAATTTCCCTTAGTTTTCCGATTTATGTAAATAAAATTTGATTGGCCCAGCAAAAATTCTTAAACATTTGATACAAAGTCCACCATAAGTTGTTCTTTGTGGTAAAATAAAAAGAAAGTTGAGCGCATTGTAGAATTTTTATATTTAAATTTCTCAAAACATGTTCAACTGAACTTTGCTCTAAATCGATTTTCGTTTACAAATCATCGTTGCATACAGAATTATTACATGTAAATAAAATTACCGGCTATATTTCCAGTCTTCCCGACTTACCGCCTACAATAGTGGCTTACCCTACCATGTTGCAAAGTTTGTTGGCTATTTTAAATTTATATTTTTCTGTTCTAGGTAAAACGGTAATCTAATCGTTAAATATTTCGATTAAATCGACAACATTTTTAATAGGTAGCCGGTACGAAAAATATTATCGAATTTAATGTAAAAATTACAGTTTAAATAAATATTCCGCATATATTTGATTGTGATTGTAAATAGTATTGTACCTGGTGCAGCGATTTCGCCGGGAATACCGTCGAATCCGCGATCGCCCTTCATACCATCAAAACTAGATTCACCAGGTGGTCCTGGAGGGCCTTGTGGTCCTAAGTTTTAGCAAAATAAAACCAATTAGTAACTAGGTATTGTAGTCTTCTGATTTATATGTTTGAAAAATATTGAAGATGTTTTTCGTTGGTTTACAATACCTGATGTGCCCGACCGTCCATTCGTTCCTGGGTAACCTTTTGGACCAACATCACCAATTTCACCTAATAGAAAACAATTTTAAAATTAATATTTGCTTAAGAACTCTTTATGGTTATGTCATTCCTGCAGAATATGTACACGGAAAATAAAAATATACATTTAAGACGGTAAAATACCAATCATTTCAGAACCACGCGAATTCGATTTAATCAATATTACACCAAGGTGAAAATGCATACTTAAATATATGGTTCATGTTATATCTATCCACTTAAAATAGTTTTTTTTTAAAAAAAAGAGCGAATTTATTAGCAGTAAAGTAGTGGATTTATTCAAAACCGTAAAACAATAATTTAATTTATTTAAAACACAACGTAATCTAAACTAATAACGTCTTACCTGTATCTCCTACGAGTCCAAGGTCACCTTGATTACCCTAAAAGAGAAAAATAACAATTTAATCATGATAAATTATTTTATATATTTTACTTATACTTATACTTTTGTGTATGACATTCTGTAATACTAATTAAAAAAACATTGGTCGTTCGTAGATAAATATTTACTTAAGGTAGTCTACGGGAGACTAGACTATGTCTCCCATTACTCTCTAAACACAATGTACTCTATCACACTAAATAATTACTTTTACTATAATTCAAACTATATAAAAAGAAAAAATTATTTTATTTTATAATCAATGAAAATGGGGAACGTATATCTGTTTTAATAAATATTCTCATGTAGTTTGAATATATTGACATTAATATTATTTTAAATATTTTAACATAGCTAAATATTTCGGTGATAATAATAACCTGACCAAAAACCACGCGACCATTACTATCAATTATCGATATTTATTTTTTATATTATTTTATACTTATAAAGTAATATAGATAAATCCGAACACTGCTCGCAATCCATCCCCAGTTCGAGCACTTCAGTGTAACTATTATTTTGATG
Organism: Tuberolachnus salignus; assembly: GCA_956483605.1. NCBI lineage: Eukaryota > Metazoa > Arthropoda > Insecta > Hemiptera > Aphididae > Tuberolachnus > Tuberolachnus salignus. The sequence goes on along the minus strand of OY101431.1, from coordinate 22,183,118 downwards.
TTCAAACACAAAATAAAAACGATTTCAACGTAAAAATTAAGAATTATACGAAATTATAGATAATTCAGTATATTGCACCATACCATTCGTCCGGGTTGTCCGGGTTTTCCGTCGAATCCAGGTTCTCCTTTGGGTCCTGTGTGCATTAAAATAATTCAAAATTATTGCTGTGCTCAATATTGTAATATCTCGTATTGGTATACGATTGAAAAATCGTTGGGTATTTTATAAAATAAATCTATAAAGACGTACCTTTTTCACCGTTTTCCCCGAAACTCGTCGTTCCGTTGTCGCCGGCCTTACCTTTTTGGCCGTCCAATCCGTGATAACCAATAGGACCGACATCGCCGTATCTTCCTATAAAAATCGATCGGAATAAAAATAATACAAATTATCGTATAAAAAAAATAAAATAAAGTTTTATGTTTACCGGTAGCACCAGTTTCTCCCTGAGGACCGCTGAACGAATAATCTCCCCTCGTACCAGGAATTCCGGGATAACCTTGGTCACCAATTGGTCCCTATAAAAAAAAAAAAAAAACACATACAAAACATTAGTGATGAACATTATTTTAGAATTTATAAGTCTATACCTTATCGCCCAAAATCCCCTGTGAACCTGCATAACCTGGTTCGCCAAAATCTCCGCGGTCTGAAAACGAATTAATACTTTTATAAATGACAATAATATTGCTGTTATTTAAAACATAATTTAAATATATATATATATATAAATATATATATATATTTTAAATATTTATTATTGTCATTTTGTTAATTTAAACGTACTTCCTTTGTCTCCGGACGTTCCAATAAAACCGACGTTTCCGGGGATTCCTTGTAGTCCTAAAATTAGCAAAGAAAAAAATATTTAAAACAATTTTAATACGTTCATTATTAATTAATACAAAAAATAACTGGAAACGTTCTGATTAAAAAAATGAAATTTGTATTATACGTTACTTTTGAAACCAAAAGAAAAATTATAGTATTGAAATAATATTTACCGGAGTGGTTAGTTTTTATTTACCTGGTAACCCGTCATCGCCATAATCGCCGGGTTTACCCAAATCACCTGGAAGTAACAATTAACAATTTTAATATTTTACAAACATTAACCGACGTGAAAATACAGAGTTTTTTTTTATCGGGCCCGGATTAAGACAAATTATCATTCTAGACATGATTTCCAAAGCGGGCCACGTCATGTATGTTTACGTACATACGTAAATACATTTTTTACACAAACGAAAACGAATTAGTTAGTAATGTGTTGATTAAATCAGATGTTAAATCGTCAACGGAAACCAGTGTACAAATGTTCGATAATCGTTGAGAAAATCGTGGCATTCCGGAATTCGGTGTACACAATATTCATCGACGATTCCCGGGTTTTATTACGATATGTATTTTTTATTTCCCAGGGAAAAACTCATAAATGTACGCAATAACAATTTCTGTTATTTTTGATTTTTTTTTTTTTTTTTGTTTTGTTAATAATTCGGTTTGAAGTAATCGTAGAAATCCTGAATTGTCATCGGGATACTTAAATCAACTTTTCCTAGACGTGGTAAAACCTTTTCAAAACATTCTGAGTCATAAGAGCTTATTTAGTTATATGCGAAAACAATTGTGTTGGCTGCGGCGTAATTTCAAACGGTTATTACTTATTTGCGCTAAACGTCAGCTTTACGGATAATTTTTTTAAAATAATATTAATAAATATTTATTTGAATATAATCGATTGCATCAAGATTTAATTTAATTGAAGGTTCAAAATCGGCGTGGCGCCCCTTAACCATGGAAATTTCGGTGGTTTAAGCAAACACCTAGTACGTTAATCCAGGCCTGTTACACATACAATAAGTTTGTAAAATTTAAATAAAAATCTCAAAAAAAAAAAAAAAAAAAAACGAAAACAAAAACATACTAAATACTATTATAAATTTGAATTCGCCGGTACAATAAAATAAAACAATTATCGAGTAGGTATTATAATAGTGTGTTAGCTAAATGAATCAAATCATGTAAACATATTAAGTACAATTTATTTTATATTGATCGAGTATTGTGGTACACGTACCTAATTTTCCCACCAAACCAATTCTTCCCGGCAAACCGGGTGGCCCCGCATTACCGTCTTCTCCTCTCGGTCCTGTAAATCACAAAAAAAAAAAAATAAATGTTATGTATATTAATTAATTTAATAATACCGTTTGGTCGGAATAATATGTAGTTTTTAAATATTATGAACGACCAGCAGCGAAAACTTTAAAAAGTTCTCTCTACAAAGTTAACACTATCGATAGTGGCACCGGAACCGAGGGGCCCGAATATATAATTTTAAATGTTTACCAAACGAGACGTAATTTAATATCATAAAAATTAGTAGAAAATAAAAATTTAGTAGATAACCGAAATAAATTTATTAAGTAAAACAAAAAAGTATAAATGATTTAATAAAATAGTACATATAATTTATTTTTATTTCAATATTGTAACATTTTTTTTAACAGTTCTTGACAATAAGTTTATTTTAGTAGCATTTTAGTTTAGAGTATTTAAATAAATTTGTTCATGTTGTTTACCACGTAAAAAAAAAAAAAAATCATAAAATATTTTCCAGTTTTTTTTTCTATATTCTACATAATAATTGTATGGAACGAATGAAACCTATGATGTGTTTTAGCATTGCATGAGTAGACCCGAGGACATTTTCCACATAATCAACCTTTTATCTTTTATAATTTATTTATTTTTTTTTTTTTACAATTTTTCAGTTTTGATGTAAGTATTGTTCTTGTTTACATACCTTCTGGTCCTTGGTCTCCTTTCAAGCCAATAGCCCCTGGACCACCGGGTTCCCCGTCAATTCCTACACAAATCGATGATTATTAACATTATTAAAAAATATATAATTATCAGTTATATTATATATACCATTAGGTCCCGGTGAACCATATTCGCCCGGTAAACCAAATAATCCCGGTGCTCCGGTGTATCCGGGAGGTCCTCTAATTGATGCTCCGCGTTCACCGTACAATCCCTAAAATTGTTAATTTTTGAAACGGAACAAGCAATAATATTTATACATATTTATTAGTCTATTAAAATTCCATATACGAATTATCATAATTTGTGAAAGTGAACAAAAAAATCATATTTTGTTTAATAATAATTTACGTTGAAAATTCCATAATTTGTTATTTAATTCGTATTGGAATTTATACACATTGTGCCCATAGTAGTGTAGGCATGGTTCAGTCAGTTCTTCCCCCGTACGATCGATAAGGGAAAAAAACCTTAACCTCAAATATTCCAATATTGGTTCGTCTAGACCCTAGACTCTAGGGCCTTCTGGCCTTTGGAAAGCTAAATCAACTCAATCATGTCAGAATTTAATCAAATATAACCTTAAATTTATTATGCATAACCGCGTCAGGTATAAGGGAACAATTATTTTATTCCTTCCATGGATTTTTGCTTTTCTGTTTTCACGAAGAAAAAACTGTCCGAGGCTTAAGTGTATATTATTATATTTTGTTCAAATAATATTTTATAACCTTTCTTCCTGTCAGACCGGTTAAACCGGAATTGCCTTTGAAACCTTTTGGACCCGGTTGTCCGTCCACACCAGGATATCCATCAAACCCATCGAGCCTGTAAACAAATTCAGAAAACTTTAAATAAAATACAAAGCTATTAGATTAAGAATGAACCGTGAAAACTGCAGTGACTTCGTATTATTTAACAATAGTTAATCAATACTAATCAAAGTAAGGTGTTTGTTTGGCTATGTATATGAGTGATCCACAGCTGAGATGTTTAAAAATGTATACACAGAAGCGGGTAAATGAGTACATGTGCACCTCGAAAACGGTCTTTCGAAGTTTAACCCCTAGAGGATAGCTGACACAAAGTTGGTATATTTGGAATGAAAATCTAACTAATTTTTTGGGTGTATGGGTTACCGTTTGAAGACATGCTTAATTGAATTTATTTAATTGATTTGGATTTTTTAAAAACTCTTATTGGAAATTACATAAAGAGAAAAGGGAATTCAATTCGCATAGGCAATGTCGAACACGACAGCTATCAAAGATAATATTTATAATCATTTTTGACTATTCAATTTATTATTTTATTTTAAAATTGCATACCCTTGGTCTCCAGATTCTCCTTGTTCTCCTTGAAGACCGGGCGCACCGATTTCTCCCGGCAAAATACCAAGTCCGGGGTCTCCGCGATCTCCTTTCACGCCGGGCAATGCCTATAAAAATAAATCCGTTTACTATGTGCATTTTAAAACAAATATTATTTTAGTACAGCCAATTACAGGTGGATTTAATTGATCTAATTTGAACAGTTAAAAAAAAATAAAAAAATGTACGCATAATCATGTACCGGTTTTCCTGTTGGACCACGTTCGCCGGGCTTTCCTTGTTCTCCTTTTAATCCTTGATCACCTTCCTGACCGGGGAACCCTGTGTACAAAAACACAATTATTATAGTATTTTTAGTAGAATTGTTTAATTTTAAAAAACTATATTTGTCTAAAATACCTTTGATTCCCGAAGGACCTTGTATTTCTATACCGGGAAGTCCCGGAGCGCCGGAATATCCAACATAACCTTAAGGATCGAAAAATACATCGTGTTACTAAATATTTTTTGAAAATTTATCTGTACTGGAATATTATTATTTTAATAGGTACCTATTTCACCCATTTGTCCTTTTTGTCCTTTTAACCCATCGGAACCTTAAACGAAAAAAAAAAAAGCATTTAAATTTGTATAATACGCGTTTTGCGATCTGCACTAAGTTAATCAATCACACCTCGTTCACCGGGTATGCCCTTAATGCCTTGAAATCCTTTATATATCGGAGTTGCACCGGAATCACCGGGTTCACCGCGAGATCCCGTCTCGCCCATTTCTCCTCGCTCCCCGTATGTTCCGGGTTCTCTGTTGACAAATTCATAAGTTTATTTTAGGAATTAAATTATATAATATAACACAATAATAACTATTGACGTCTGTATAATATCGTTTTGGGCTTTTCAACGTTGAATACCGTAAACCATAATTATATGACATAACGATACAAATCGAATAAATCCGTTAAATGTCGACATACCCGTAAAATCCAATCAAGTTAACGGGGTCTAATTCGTCTGCTGGTTCTCCTTTTTCTCCTTTTTCACCGTCAGATCTGTCTTCGCCGTTTCTACCAGGCAATCCCGTATCGCCCGGCAATCCCTTTCCGTACACATTGAAATATTACATTAGTTTACGTCCGCACAATTTGTATTTATTTTTTTTCTAATCTATAAATATTATAAGAGAAAAAAAATGTATACCTTCATTCCTCTTCTACCCGGACGGCCGATTGATCCTTGGATTCCCTCTAAACTGTAAAATACAATATAAGAGAAACGTGTAATTTATCGGTATCGAATAATATTTATCGTATATATAATTAAAGAGTATCTAAAGATATTAATAATTACCCCCTTGGGCCCTGATTGCCTTCAAATCCGGGATATCCTTTATCGCCCATTTCTCCCACCGAACCGCCATGGTCATTAACTTGAATATAATCTCCTCTCGGACCTTTTGGTCCAGGACCACCAGCCTCTCCTGATCATTGAACAAATAATTATATTACCTAGGTCATATTTTGTATTGACCGCGTTACATTAATTACACTACAAACCTGTTGATCCGGGTCTTCCAGTTGATCCTTTGTGACCTATTATAAATAATAGCAAATGATTATCATATACACCGCAAACAATATAACTTAACAGTTTTAAAAATAAATATTAGAATTAAATAATATCGTAACGGGTTGAAAATTGCATGTTTTTAGCATAATATTGATGAATACGTATGATATAATTTTAGAAATTGTCTTGGTTGTACCTGTGACACCGACTTTTCCAACTCTTCCTTTAATTCCACGGATTCCATTTACGCCAGTGAATCCTAGACAGTTGTAAAAAAAAAACCATTAATATAAAAATGTTTAATACATTTTGTTCGTACGACTTAAATGCATTTGAATTGTATTGATTAAAATAATTATTTTTTAAAAAAATAGATAGGTATTTAAAAATGTTTCTATTTTTGTTCTATATAAATAATTTGGAACCCAAAACAAATAATAATTACACAATGAATTGCATCTGTCTACATACCTATAGGTCCGGGTACACCGCTTTGTCCGTCATCACCGGGTTCGCCATTTTGTCCATTAACTCCTGGAAACGTAAATGGAATTTCTGGTTAGTTTAATATAAATTAATTAATTATATTAATTCGATGGGTAATAACATCACATTTTATCGATTTAAAACAAATTGACTACATTTTTCTACGTTTGTAATAGAATTAACGAAGTTTGAAAAATTAAACAAATTAATCATTTTTAGATAATATAATAATTGTACAACCTGGAGAGCAATAGCCGCAATCTTCACCGGCAAGACCTTTTTGTCCGTCTGTACCTGGTATTCCTGCAATAATATTTAGTATTTAATATTATTATAACTCGTATACGTGTGAAAACAAAATCGTATATAACATTAGAAAACCAAAAGAATAAATATTCTTACCGGGTTCTCCGGGATCTCCAGAGTTACCAGGGAATCCGGGTACACCAGGAGGCCCGGGCGGACCGGTAATTCGTTCTCCACGTCCTGTGGCGGGAGAACCTTTAGGACCTGAAAATTTAAAATACCATCGTTTTAATATGTTATGATAAGCTTTTTACTCGCAAACAATTAATAACATAAGTCATCTTGAAAACCAATTGTATTTTAGATTCTAAATCTATCTAAAAAAAAAAAATATTCAGACGATTATTATAATAATACGACTATCGGAAATTGAAATATGAAAAATAAATATTTTTTGAATTACTTAAAAATATATCCTATATAAATTTTAAAAAATAAAACAAATAGAACATATTTTCAAACCTCTGTATCCTGGATCACCACGTTCTCCGTTTTGTCCCGAGATACCTTCACGACCTAAACAAAAGTTTCATTATTATTAATGATATATTTTTTCTTATAAAACAATTAATATTATTGTACGTCAACATTTTTATTGAAAATATGACTAAAAATATTAATGTACAATGAGTTTAATATTGAATAAAATGTTCACCTGGACGACCGTCTTCACCGCGAGGCCCGAATACTGTTACGCCCGTATATCCTTTTTCACCAATGAGACCATCTGGTCCTTGGGATCCTGGGGGTCCTTGTATTCCCGGTGCACCGGTCAGACCTTAATAAAATTTAATGATTTAAATTCTGCAGTGAATACCAAAATATAAACACGTAAAAAAAGAAAACTGCGTGCCTATACTAAAACTGAATTTATTATTTCATATAAATTTAATAGAATTTTTTTTATATACACCTAGGTTATTATATTTTACTCTAGTTATTGGTAGAATTAAATATTTCATACGTTTTTAAAAATTAGTGTTCGTTACTCACCATCGTCTCCCGATTCTCCTTTTAAAGACAGACCTTTTAGGCCTCTGGCCCCAGGAATACCTATACAAAAATAAAACAATATTATTACGGTATACAACTAATATGTATATATTTTGTTTGTAATACTTTATTTATTTACATTTTTCAAATTCATTTTAGTGTTTTATATTTGAATAATTGTATTTTATATTTTTTAATAACTTACCCGATGTGCCTGGATCACCCGGTGGCCCTACCATTCCTTGTGGTCCAATCTGAAATAGTGAATAATAGTTAAAAAATTAATAAAAAAAAAAAAAACCCACTAATTATTTAATATCAATAACATACTCTCCCTGGCGCTCCATCTTCACCTTTAGGACCTTCGGGACCTAAGCAGTTATAACGTTTTGTTAAAAACGATGTGTATTTCAAATTTGTTTTATTCTGTACATATAAATAGTAGTCTAATCAGACATTTTTCACTCACCAATATATCCTTGAACTCCTTCGGAACCAATTCGAATTTCGTCCAAAGTGGGATCGTATATGCCCGGTTCACCTTCAATACCTTGTACTCCAGGAATTCCATCACGTCCGTGTTCACCCATTTCACCCTTAATTTAATTAAAATCATATCAATCAATACACTTATGTTGTCAAATTATTTTCCATAATAATTTACGTTTAAATTGATTAACAATAAAATTACATTGTGTTATGTAGTGTATGTACTGTGTGGAATAAATTATAATTTATTATAACCGTATTATAATACGGTTAATTAAACAATTGTAAACACCTAACGTTAGGTTTAAAAAAAAAACACAAATTTGTTATAATTAAACAATATTACATAAACTAGGCATTTTTGTTTTAATATATCTCTCTCTCTCTCTCTCACACACACACACTCTCTCTATCTATCTATCGTTCTCTTGTTATCAATGCTCTGTTTGGTTTGCAGCGTCACTCCATGCCCTTCGGTCGTCCGTTTTTCTCTTTAGTAGTAAATGCGAATCGTATCTTTGATCCATCGTTGTCCGTTTTATATATTCTAAGCGTAGGTCGTATTCCTACGTAGTTCTGCTCTTCAATGCTCCCGTCTATAATCAATGTCAACTGCCTTGCAAGTTTCAGTTTTATATATTATCGAGAAGTCACTTTATGTGTTACTTCTCCGAGTCACAACCCACGTCAATGGCCTACCCGTGGTACAAAATTCGGCATAATGTATATTTATCCCATTTAAAGCTGTCCTGCGAGTTTCTGATCGCAATATCGTCGGGAAGTCCCCTGATGTATACTATTCCAAAGTGCTATCCCACGTCAGTGGCCTACCCGTGGTGCATTTAACAATATCGTTTAAAGGCAATAATAAAATCACGTTTTTATCTATGCGGACGGTAACGGCCAACGGAACCACAGATAATAATATTCGTTTCGCCAGGGACGTTATAACTTAGCGAGAAACGGTCAGGGACACGTTAAATACGCGTTTTGTTATATGAGATTCATTATTTATATATAAAAATCAAATATTTTATGATTGTATACAATGTCGTATCTGGTGGGGAGGAGGGGTAAATGGAGTTAAACTCCCTCTAAAAATTGTTTAAATTATGCACTGATGCTTTCACAATCTGTTATGAACATAATTGTTTTGTTTTGTAAGGGTGGGGGGGAGCACAAATTCATAATTTTAATTTGAATATTATTTAAATATAATTGTGATTATATAATATTGTTGTTTGGAATACGTATAGAAACCATTTATATCTTCAACGCCTCGACCGGACATTCGGTATATCGCAGACACCAGTGGCCCACCCATAGTGCGAAGTATATGTATCAGTCTAATTTTTCATTCATTTGTGTCACTATAGTAATTCACAAATCACTATAAATTCCATTTTTATAACAAAACACTTTATGTGGGCACCGTGTATGCAACAGTATGGCGATTGACAGACACCTGCGTGCAATAGGCTGTGATTACGCACAGACAAACCAACAAAAACACACAATCCCTATCTTTTAATATTATGGATAAATTAATAATATACAATCTTAATGCTCCTTCCGCAATCAGAAATAATGTCTTAAGGTTGACTTGTCCCCCTCCCCACTGGAATACGAACTAAAGCCGCCACTGGATTAGGTTGTATTGTTATAGTTTAGTTTTTTCGTTTTACTGCCCGAGTCCATTTCTTTGGCTGTGTAATATTATACGATTTACTTGAAAAACGAACGAATTTGACATCTGTTATGGTTTTTATATGCATTTTTACAACTAACCGCATAACATTACTGATAACTCATTTCGATATTGGTATTATATATTATATTCCAATAGGTCATTTTCTATTAGGTATACAAGTAAACAAAAAAAAAAAAAAATACGAAAAATGATTACACTGTCCAACAGCAGAATTGACCTTGGTAACATAACTGAAACAGATATGACCGAAAAGAACCGGAACTGGTACCGAAATTAAAAATTTAACATTAACTGGAACCGAAATTTGAATTATTTTAGGAATCGGAGCCTATAAAAACATTAATGGTTCCAGTCCTTGGTTTCAAATATAAAATGTCAATAATCATAAAATGTATAGTATTATGGTAAATATATAATATTTCATTTTTGGTACTTATAGGTACTTACTTTAGCTCCATCACCGCCCATTCTTCCCATGTAACCCGGGGCTCCTTTATCCCCTGCACACGAAATGTTTTCATCAATAATTTCATAATATTATTATAACATTAACAATGCTGACTATGCGTTTACCTTTAATTCCGCTTGGTCCCAATGGTCCGACTTTACCTTCTTTTCCTCTTTGGCCTACGTTACCCTGTGAACCTAAAAATACGCACAATTTTTTTTTTTATTTACAAATTAATTTTAATTTGTTGATAACACGGGTTTTTCTATAAATCGTAATTTGTTTGAAAATAATTTTATTTCATTAAATTGTAATTGCAATGTTGTCAAATGCAAAATTGATTCAATAAACAAAAACAGTACTATTTGTCAGCTATTAATTATTGTGGTTACGTAATATTTGTATGCGTTCCGTGATAATATAATTAATAACTTTTGACCATAATACATATGGCGTTTACAAAATTCATTCAATAACTCGAATCACTGATTTCTGTAATATTTGCAGTACGTACGTAAAACGGCTTTTTGTATTTTTAGTTTTTAATAAACACATTTGCGGCATTATACTTATTTATTAGGTGTACGTAAATTATATTATATAAATGTGTATATAAATTACCTTTCGTTCCTTTAAGTCCTGATTTTCCAGAATATCCCTATATAAACATAAATAATTATATTGTACAATTGCAGGTACTACTTAATCGTATTTATTACATAAATTATCTTTTGATTGGTACGAATAAGTCCATTGAGTAAGTCCATTGAGTAAGTCCATATTGTTAGGGATATAAGCCTACACGGATTTCTCCGATTTATTATTTTCATATTTTAATAAAACGTTTAAATTAATAGAGTTAAACGTTTTAAACTCTAATCATAAATATACGAATAATGAGAATATTTGTATTATTCTTGAGAAATCTTGTTTTTAATCATCGGGATAATTTGTTAATTATGAATATTAATACAGTTTACATACCGTACAACCTTTAGTGCCAATTGCTCCTTTAAGGCCGTCCTGTCCAGGTTGTCCTACAGTACCATTTTCTCCGGGTGGTCCAACATAATTTTCAATTGTGTCTATTTGGTCAGGAATAGTGACTATACCTATAATAATGCGGGGGAAATATATATCACATAGATAAAGTTTAGAAAACCGTTGGAAGACCGATCCCCCAATAACACAAATCGATAAATTTAACTGTCAGTGCGCAATAATAATCATGCATGCACGTAATGTTTAAATTTTGAATAATTTATACAAAATGTAAATAATTGAAATATTAAAATTAATTCCATAATACACTTATTATTTTATCACTGTAAATATGTAAAACCGATTTTATATTAGTACATGTCTGTACTTAATGAAATTAACGTCTATCTTTTTGACAAAAACAGAAATCTGCTAAATTCAAACCGATGATAGACACCGCGGACAATTAAATAAGACAAATAAATGAAGAATAAAATTGAAAATATGAAATATTAAGACTCGTGTATAATATTTGTTACTAGTTTGGCATTTGAGAGTGTCCAAATCCGCCTAAAACCCTTCTAGTAGCACCTCCTATGCTAAGATAAAAATAAATCAATGTATAAATTACCAGGCGTTCCTGGATCTCCTCGATCTCCTGGGCTTCCTATTCCACCTGCACAATAAAAATATCCATAGTTTACAATATTGTATAATAGTGCGGATAATTTCTATTTATGTATTGTATGTTTATTGTAATTCGTTGGATTATCGAAATGATAATTTCAAATAAAAAATTAAATATAATCAATTGATTAATGTTACATAAATTATACAGTTGAACTTTACTACATAAAATATAAAATGAAGATTTTAATAATTCAAATAATGAGAAAACAAATTATAAATATCTGATTATTAATGATAAAAAAAACAAAAAAATATATTTAATTGTCAAATGCTACTATATGGCTTTTTAAAATAAAATAATATAGTTAATAACTTGTATTATTAGAGTACTTGCAAATGATATTGTTATACAATTATTATTATTGTTAACAACTTAATATTTAAATAAAATCATTTCATAAATCAATCTGCTAAAGATATTATACAACGTCGAAAAAAATGTTTAAGCCTACCCTTATTATGAGTATTATTATAATATATGATATAAAAAAGTTCAAAATTCAAACCTTTAACTCCAGGGATTACATCGCCATCATCACCCTTGAGTCCAGCAATTCCATCTTCACCTCTAGATCCCTATATAAAAACCAAACAAAAAGTGGTTTATTGCGTTTTTTTTTTTTATATTCACCATTTCAATAACAAGTATTTTTCTTAAATATTATTATTCAAATACAATCACATAGTACTAATTCATCAACAAAAAAAAAATCAATCATTGGTCAAATTCCTTTTAAACTATTTATACTCCATTAGCTATTCCATTAGCATATTCTATTCCATTTTACTGTATTTTTAAAATAGGTAATTTTTTTAAAATGTAATACTAACAGAACATAATAGAAACTTTTAAAAGACGAAATAATAATTCTATTGATTGAATGAGTAAATTAAAATTTAATAAGTCGTTATATGAATACTATTTTGAATATACACGAATATATTATTTATTATGTTGATAAATATTTAGAGTATTAAATTAACTACTAAAATATATTGACTTATATTTAAAAAAAAAAAAAATTTAGAGAATTAATTTTATTATTGTAGAAATATTACATTAAGTATTCGGTTCGTCCTAACCCTACAATACGTGTATTTTTTTTTTTTTAATCATATATACCTTCTTTAGATGGTTCTCTAACATGGAAAATAAAATACTCTACAAAATAAATGTTGACTTCTAAAGCTAAAAAAGTTAAACAAGTTAGTTGTTACATTAGATCACTATTATGCTACGAATATGTTATATGTAAAACTACGAAAAACATATTATACGTATAGATTAAAATATTCTTAAATGTTTGTTGAATTATTTATTTTTAATTTATAAATAATACAATATTATAATATGTAAAATGTCATATATTGGCTGGCAAAAATGTACAAAAAAAAAAAAGATTCATTAAATTAAAATTAATTTTTAATAATTATTAGTAAAACAATATACATAAAGAATTAGTAAACCAATAAAAAATAATGTTTCTTAAAATCCACACCCCGCACTATTCTTACAAGATAGGAAATATTTTACTTACTTTTTCTCCGGGGGGGCCCGTAGGACCTTGTGGTCCTTCAATTCCTTCATAACCCGGTGCGCCCTATTATAAATTATACATTTTTAATTTAAATTAATTTACATAATAATATTTAACGGCAACAATTATGATCAATAATTCGAATTATTATGATAAATAAATATTATTTAATGCTCATAATAAATATTAATATGTAATAATTTAAAATTTTGTAAAATCATACAAGGGATATCATCAGTGTTGTAATAATATAAATATTTAAACAAGCATATTATTATTATATATTGATAAAAGAATATATATATATATTTTTTTTATAAAGGAAAGAGTTACTCGATAAAAATATTGATTTTCGTTTTTAGTTGTATTTATTGTTTTTATATTTAAACGTAGTTTCTTTACCTTTGAACCCGGTATACCAAATTCGCCTCTATCACCTTTCAAACCCTTACTGTTTGCACCTCCTTCGCCAGGATCTCCTCGCAATCCCTAGAAAAAAAAAATGCGATTGGTAATGATTAGATAACAGGATTACCACCACGGTCACACAAACATAAAACATCATTTTTAGATAACTAAATTTCTTACTGACTTCGTCTAGTTACTAACCGGTTTAATACTTCTAAAACCGTAATTTTTAATTAAGTTCAATCAAGTAAATTATAATACTGAACAAATTCAAGTGGAATTGACAATCTATGTAAATAAATTTGGTTCAGTAAATTACCGATAGGAACATATTGATATTTTATTCTAAAATAAAATATTATTTGAATGAAATAGAAATAGTTTCACAAAATGATTGTGCCGCGAAAAACATACATAATAAAAATACGCACCTGTTGACCGTCGGATCCCGGGAGACCCCGTTCACCGGGAGGTCCGAGTTCGCCCGAAAATCCGGGGTTACCGTCGGTCCCATTGCATCCGTCCAATCCTTTCAGTCCCGGAGGTCCAATCGGTCCAGGATATCCCTATACAGAGATTTTATACATATATACACACTTTCTAATTATCGTTTAAGAATTAAGAAATATTTTTCAAATGACTGAATTACGATCTTAAATGTTATTTACCAGTTCTCCGGGAATTCCAACGATGCCGGGTAATCCGGATTCACCCTATACAACACGTCACACAAAATACAATTTTAATATTGCTATAAAAAATTTTTAGCGAATTATCATAATACTAAATATTTCGTCCCAAAGAATAAATAATGTATATATATATTATTGTACAATTCCACATTTTTTTTTTTTACTCAACTGTAAAATCAATGATATTATTATTATAATAAAAATCATTGACTAAACCATAAATCGTTTTTTTTTGATTTTTATATTATAGTATAATGTTCCGAAATATTTAAAAAAAAAAAGTTATAAGTATATGTATATTTATATATATATGTACTCGGTATCCTTTTAAACCAGTGATTCCCCAATCGCCGACGGATCCTTTTTCTCCTTTAAGTCCCAGTGGTCCGTCAAGACCTAAAAATAACATAAACATATTCATTTTACTCCACTGTTATAATTAAATAAATCATTTTGGCACCTACCAATTTACATTGAAGTCAACTAAAAAATATCGTTTATAATATCGAAATAAAATTATCATCGTTTTGTTTTTAATAAAGGTGTTTAAAATCTAGAATATGCTATTAACTAGAGCTGACGTTAACGAAAATCAATGGACGAGTGTGATTAAACACATCCTATTTTTACATATTTGCACACTCCAAATATTAAATTTGCGGGATTAAAAATAGATTTTACCCATTGTATCGTTTGATAAATGATACATGTTGTACGATAATAATGAAACCACGTAATAATAAAATCACGTATAGAATATCAAAATAAAAAAAAATGAGACATTTTTAATTTTGCTGGCTTTTAAATTAAATTATCGTCAAACTGTAAAATCAGTAGGAAGTGAACATTTTTAGGTTCGGAAGTGTGTTACTGTATTAATTTCTCTATTACCTGTCCTGTCGTTAAATCTTAATTAAGACTTTTGCTTAATTTACATACATCAATATATAATATAAAACAAAAAAATCATATATAATATTTGTAATAAGTTAATGTTTTTTTTTTTTTTTTTTTTTTTTTTGATTCAATTCAATTATTGCACGATGTATTGACAACAAACCTATTTCTCCCGGTAAGCCTTCCGCTCCTTGTTGACCGAAAATACCTTTTTCACCTGGTTCTCCGACTATTCCTTTGCAATCACATTTAAACGGATTAGTACATCCTCTGCATGCCTGTAAGAATAAAAAGAAAATTCAATCCGATGCTTAGAACAGATATCGACAAAAAAATAGCGCGTTTATAATTTTTTTTTTTTTATATATATATATAGTCTTTATTCTTGTTTTACTAATTGATACTCAGTAGTCCAAATTGTTAGAGCATCGAATTTATTATTGTTTATTTTAAATATTTATTGAAATCCCCTTTAAACGTACATTTAAATAATCATTTTAATATAACACTAATTAAGAATCTATAGTTAAAAAAAAATAATAATAATTACATTTGTATTTATTTAAATATAATACAAGGAAATTAAATCTAGTATATTCATTCGATTAAAATCCTATTATCTCACATATTCTAATACAAATGAGAATTGTTTAAATAGGTAGAGATATTTAATTTGTTTTAATTAATTAATATGTTTAAACAAAAATCGGTAAAATGTTTCTATATTAGAACAATTCAATATTATTACATCGCCGATATTCTTTAACATAAGTAAATAATTTATTTCATTTGAAAATCGTAAAACACATATCAAGATACATTTTATGTGATAAAATGATTTTTTAGGTTTTCTTGTCATGCAAATTTAATATTATAATACGTTGTTTTCATAAATATACGTAAACACTGGGTGTGTCCTTATCCATTTTTATAAAGAAATTTTTTTTAAAAAAGTACTTCGTACGTACGAAAATTATAGTATTTTACAACACAGCTCTGAGATCGAAGCCAAGTATACAGAAGCTAATAGCAATAATATCAGTTAAAAGAGTTAAAAATTGATCAAAATCGAACCATTAAAGTGTTCACTAATTAAGAATATTATTAATTTTAGAAATATTATATTAAAATAATATTGTACATTTTCATCTTGGCTGAACTATAAATCGTTTTAAAATTTCGAATAAACTCGTTCAAATTGTCTTGAACTTGATTAATTTAGTTCTTAAACGCCTACTGTGATTAATTCGAGATATTATAATAACATTACAAAGATACATATAAAATAATTATTTTTATTAGATACTACAAATTATATTTTGCTGTTTGTTAAAAACAAAAACCGAGTTCATATTTATCTAAGACAACAATTAGAATTGGTTATTGTACATTATTACATTACTGAAACCATTGTATGTTATACAGTATACGTATGTAAGGTTGATAATAGTAAAATTATATTATCGTTGTCAGTCTCTTGTTTTAATCATTGTAGTAAAAAAAATGCCTTTTAATTCATAATATTATAATATTATTTCTCCTATAAACAGGATAAAATAATTATTGTGAATGACTGGTATCTCGGGGACGGACGTCCGGTCACTAGTTGCCGACGATAAGATTATAGATTTCTTATAACCGCATTGTAAAATATACAAAAAAAAAATGCTGACAAAAACCGTTGTGAAATAAAGTCAATATCTGCCTACGCTACAAGGATTTCCGGATGATAAGCCCACTGAAACAAGCCAGAAGGCCTTTATTTTTTATTTTTCAATAACTCGTGGTAGGTACTTCCGATTGATATAATACTACACGTGCCAAGGGTATTTGTATTATTACATTCGTATAAATTGTATATTCATATATACTGCGGTCATCGAACGACAGACACGGAATAAATTATACTGTATTATGGTAAAAAAAAAACTATATTAACGTACAAACAATACACATATATTTATGTAAAGCGAAAACTTATCGCGAGGATAAAATAGGTCGTGCAACGAAACGGGTTGGGACGGTAGTTTATAAATTAGAAATAAATACGAATTCTCTCTGTTTTGCGTAAGTCATAACGATATGGTTGGGTCGTTGGGTAACGTTCAGTAATGTGATGATAATAATATTATAGACGGCAATTTGTATACCGCATGACGCCATCCTTTTTTTGGATTGGCCGTCAAAGGTCGTTCTGATAGAATCGAAAACATTCTACACCGTGTAACATAATAATGAGATGCTGACGAAAATCACTGTATCGCGAAATTACCGTACTATAATAGTACATTTTTGCCAGTCAACAACCCTCGTTCATCCGGGTATTCTGTCTCCAGCAGTCACATGTGTGTTATTCCACTAAAATCTCGAGATATACACGCTTATCTAAAAACGATTTGTTCAACTTTTTCGGCCAAACGTGTAAAACGAGTGAAACAGTACAATATACCAGGGTCTGGGTTCCCGAAAATCAACGGTAGTCTCTCAGAAATCTGAAATATCATTATTCACCAGGATAAATGGTTTTTTTCATTTTTTTGCATCAAACCTAATGTAAATTTGGATCGTTTACATTAAGAAGTTTCGGTAACTTTCTTTTTCAGTTTGCCCGTCATACCCTAATTTAAAAACGAAATTTGTTCCTACGTATAAGTAATATTCTCTGAAAATGTCTAAACGTACTAAATTTCATTAATATCTCTCCCCTTATACGTAAAAAGCGGTTTTATCTGCTCGTCAAATTTTTGCCTAATTTAATTTCCCTGACTTGCATCCCTTAAATGTTTTAAAACTAAAATCCTTTACACTACAAATCCAGGACCGTAATTCTCCGACAAAATCTACCACTTACACTCTAT
This sequence comes from Tuberolachnus salignus, assembly GCA_956483605.1. Lineage (NCBI taxonomy): Eukaryota > Metazoa > Arthropoda > Insecta > Hemiptera > Aphididae > Tuberolachnus > Tuberolachnus salignus. Next base: position 22,164,893 of record OY101431.1, on the reverse strand, counting down.
GGTTAATATATATTATTTTGTTCGGTTATGATTAACTCAGTTTTGCAATTTTTCTAGTTTATACAGATGAGATTTATTTTTTTAATGTCATTATATTTGTATGGTTGTTCAATTATTATGTATAATAATAGTGTTAATATTTAATTTGTAATTACAGATTTTCTTATATTTCCCTCAAAATTGCTTTTGTTAACTGCACTATTCACTGCAGGTCATTGACGTAGGTGCATTTAATCACATTAATTAATAATTGTTTTATCGTGTGGTGTTATTTTTTTATTATCAGTGCTATCCGTTATTTTGTTATAAATAGACCGTCGTACGTTATTAGATAATATTATAATTATAATTGTTTATCCGTAATCGTTTTTCCGCGGAAAGCTTTATAAAAATTTGAACATCTGGTACGTTTATTTCGAAATATTTATATAAGGTAACAAAATCGTAATTAATACATATGCATTATTTCTGTTCAATTATAAACAGTATGGTTGAAATATAGTTCATTGATATTTTTTGTGCTTTACCGTTTTTAATTTAAATGTATAGGACAATTCGATCAGAGACGAGTTCAAAATATCTACGGCAAATCGAATTCAATACCTTTAATATTTAATATTTAATATTTAATGACCGAATCAATAAATTATACAAGTCAGTGTTCGGTTTTATTTTTCTCTACCTGGATTTGTATTACGATAACTACTTGAATTAATTTCGAATAATGTCTTATAAGTGGCAACGATAATAAATACTGAAACCTAACAATACCGGGTGTTTAACAAAAACCTTTGTGTTAAAAAAAAAAAAAAAAAAAAATGACAAATTGACATTGAAACAAAACGAATATTATTTCTCTTGTCCAAAAACAATACCAATACGACTAGTTATAGTCTTCCTCTTTTGGATTTTTATAAATTCATATTGGAACAGATAATTTTAAAACAATACTATTATTTTATAGGTACGGCCTATACGAGTCAATATTATAGTCTGCTGATTAAACATATTTCTCGTGTATTAATAATAATAGCTTAACATTCCATAACTTATTTTTATATTTGTTCAGGTCACATATTATGTTATTATATGCAAGTTAGAGAAAACAAATATGATTAAAGCCAATTATATAGTTAAAAATATTACTGTAATAAAATTTTATCGCACTACAATAGATAAAACAAATCTATGCCAGAATAATAAAGGTATACATGTAAATTTTATCGCGTAAGCACGTATATATTTATTGTGTATTCCAATTTTAAATAAATAATTAATTATGTTGGCCTTATTCTAACGGGCAGTAGGACCTAATCCAATCCTATGTAAAATACTTTCGGGGAAGGGGATCCGGACCACTGGACCACTCCCCGTTAGCATTGTGCAGATGTATAAATCTATCTAAATAATATTTTGTTCTACCTTATATATTTTATACAGATTAGTTCCAGTAGTTAACAATTAAAAACAAAAATCCAAGGTAAAGGGAGGAAGCGAATGCCGCCCTTCAAATCCGCCTTTGTTATAATGAGCCTTGTAATATCACTTTTAATAAATTCGAATTATTATATAACTTACAATACGAACAAATGAATCGGCATTTTTAATATTGAAATTGTTTTTTGAAATAATAGGATAAGTACGAATAGATAGGTACGAATGGTACGATAGATTATGAATAAGTCATAATATACAGTATGTTGTAATCAATGATATTTCGATGATAAAAAGCTAATGGTATTTGAAAGTCTCTACTCCGTTGGTTTTTTTTAAATATTTATTGTTCATTAAATACACGTATTAATTAATTAATATATTATTTTTATTTTATTTGTCTTGAGTCCATTCAAACGTATATCATATTTACTTAATATATAACATTATCAACGCTTTAAGTTTACTAATAATAATATTATATTAAACTAATTGGTTCGACTGAACTTCCTTGTATGCAACAGGCCACTTGGATTTTCGCATTAATAATAATAATCGATCAAAATTCGCTGCAATATTACAAATATTATTATTACATAATTGGTATGTTTGAACAATCACCCTTTAAAAATAATATTAATAATTTCATGTTTAATGTTTATAATGAAAAGAACTTTACAAATATTACTTAAAAATGTTATGTTTTTTTTTTAATGGATTACATTTAGAAAATAGAAAACTGTGTCGTTAAGTACCTGCCTATATTGACTATATTAGTGATTAATATTAAAATTAAAATAAATAAAATACTTTCGATATTTTACATTTTAAGTGTACACTAAATACCAGATAATATGTTTTTTTTATTCATATCTATAGAACTTTTAGATTTAATGCTAGTACAGTTTTCTCTTAAATAGAACAATATGGAAAATAAGAAACAAATAACATTCTAGTCTCTGTTATGAATACACAAAACTAAATTGTATTTATTATTTAATTGATTATTTTTTTTTGAATTGTCTAAGACAAACTATTTAGTATTTAATAATACAGCTTGCATAGTTCTTTTCAAAAGTATAATATTACAAACGTACGTATACAAAATATGTGTACAACATTTTTAACATTTTAATAAATCGTATTAAACCGAAACCCAATATTGTATACTTTTAATAATTGTTACGAGAATTTTACGAAAATAACTACATGTAAAATTTGATTGAATTATTTATTTAATACAATAATGCCTAAGAAGTTCACAATGATAATTTTTCGATTGGAGTATAGGTGTAGAGGAACGGAGTTAAAGATCAGGCACCAATAAACACGTGAATTACGACCTAAATTATTATCACTGATAATTGATGAACAATACCTTCAAACGATTATGCAATTTGTACGCATTCTGTTCTTATCATAGGTCATTTATAACGGGAAAAAGATCCTAGTCCAATGGTTCAGAAATAATTGTAATAATTTATTTAAATATTTAAATAATATTATAGGTATATTTACAAATATGAATTTTGAAACAAATGCATTTTGAATGATAGTGATTTTAAAGCTATGAATTTATTATACGTTTTCTACCTTGTGGAAATAGTTGTAGGGCATTCGAAATTGTTATAACGTTATGATTATCATGATTATTCATAGCATTATTAGTTTGGTCAAATTAACGGCAAGAATGTATTCATATGTTGTCACCGATATCTTTAGTTTATTTTACCTAACTCGTTTGGAAAACTCGTCATTAGATACTTGAATATTGTCATTTTTATGTTGAATATTTCAAAATAAAAATTGTTCGAAATATTTTTTCTAAGGACATTTTGTTTGCGGGAGGGGTGGGAGGGTCGCATGAAAACAGCGTCAAACATTCGTTTGATTGTTTCGTTTTGAGAATTGTATTATGTCTTGATACACCTAGCACTGACGAAACAACCCGGCATTTCCAAAATTATTAAAGCGAAATGTTCCGATTTTGTGATTAAATGAAAACTAATACATCTAATAATAATTAGTATAAAATATTTGATTTAACTGAATTAATAATTCGCAATGCGTGTATTTCGACAGTAAGATTAAATATTATAATGTTCAAATTCTAAATACATTAACCCGATAATGATCGGGTTAATAATAATAAAAAAAAAAAAAAAAATGAAAAATCGTTTTTATAAAATAGCGATAAAGAAAATATTATAATAATGCACGAGTAGATAGGTGCCTACAAATAATGATTTAATTAGTAGTTATTAGATATTCGCTTTAAGTAAAACCGTTATACCTATTTTTACATAATGTAGCACGGGTCAGCATACTAGGTCGATAATTAAACGTTATGGGCAATCTCGACTTGTACAAAATGGCCTTTGTTCCGAGGCCGTATAATAAGAAAATGATTTCGTGTTTCCGGTAAAGCAATATTGTGCCAATTACAATATTTGTGTTTATGACGTAACAAACAAATTGTTATATTATTTACTCAACGCAAACAAACAATTTTTATTGTAAAAATACTTGTATCGATATTTTTTTTATTATTTTTTTTTTTTTGTCTATGTTATGTGTAGTTATAATAAACTTGAAGTTTTTAATTATAAATACAAAAAAAAAAAAAAACACAATTTATAAGAAATAATTTGAACAGCAAAATCATAGCAATTTATTTTGTTAAAAATTTTGTTTTGTCTTATTTTCTTTCAGAAATGTTATTTTCTATCTTCGATTAATAGCTAAAATTAAAACGCAAGAAATATTTGTTTAAAAAAAAAATTAAAAATTATTATTAGTTCTCAACATGAATTGTCACATTTGTCACATATTCGTATACTATGATATTCAAATTGGAAATATATCTTAGAGATTGACATTTGCCGTGTTGATTTTTTTAAAAAAGTTTTTATTTGATGGGGGGGGGGAGATTTTCTAGAAGAAATTTCATACTATTAATTAGATAAATTTCATAACTATTGACTATGAATTATCGAACTATGGTTGTCACTTTAATAGTGGATATTATTTCAAAGTATAATATAATACATTTTAGAAAATATAAATAATATTTAAATATTCTGAGCGGTGTTAGCGGTGCAAGTGGTATATTTTTTTTTTTTTTTTTTTTTTTTTTTTTTTTTTTTTTTTTTTTTTTTTTATTATTATTATTATTATTTATTGAGAAAACGAAGGACAGGCTCGAGCTATTAATAGTCGGTTGTATATTTTAAAAATATTTTCCAAGACATTTTAATAAGGAAGGTCCTTCACTCGTCATTCTTGATATCGGGATAAGTTTTATGCAATATATCGCAAATATGATGCTCCGAATGATATATTTTTGAAAAAGAAAAAAATTGTTAGCGACACCGTTAGGAGAAAATTAAAAAAGGGTTGGAATTTAAATTCTAACGTCTACTAAGATTATATGTTGAAATCGTCATAAGTTTATGAAGCAGTTTTGGTCCGGTTCGTCGCACGTGCAAGCAAATGAAATTAAGTATTTATAATAATAATAATAATAATTATTATTATTTTTAATAAAGGTGAAATTCGATTTTCTAATCGTATTAATGAATCTATCAATTCATTTTTTTTTTTTTTTTTTTAATGAAACCATTACGCAACATCAATAACATATCGTGCATTGAAACAGATACGCAAAAGCCATAATAATCTTTATGCAAGGTAAGTACAATTCCATTAATTATTGTTAATTTTGTGTATAGGTAGGCACCTACCGGCGATGTATTAATTAGGCAACAACTATTTGACCTTTAAACAACATTGTTTATCGCATTAACCTTTAATACGGAATATTTATGATCCGACGTGTATTGCAAATTGGTACGATATTATTTAATGATACTTGGCGATATATAGCTGATATACGAGTATAAAAAATTAACTAACAGCAAAACACAATAAATCAAATTAATGCACCCGTGTTATACATAATAGAATAATTAATTTGTATCGGAGATTTATTAAAAATTATTGTTGATTAATTGTATCGAAAATGTGAGGTTATATCTATTATTATAATAGGAAAAAGAAGATTAAAAAAAAAAAAAAAACCTCATAAGATAAAACATGTGTACCGAATGGTAATTTATGAATAAACAACCAAAATGAAATGAAAAAAATAGTTATTAATTAAATCGCGAATAAAGTACAACAATACGATGTGATAATGTTATGATGTTACAGGAAAACGGTTCAAATAGTAAGACGGTTCATATAGTATAATAATGTACTTATTATTATTGATATATCGGTTTTTTTTTAATTTAATTAAATTTTTTTTTTTTTTTTTTTCGATAGCTGTGTACAGGAAACGCATAGTTCCCGAGTATATTATCGCTATAGATAGATTTATATATATAATATTAATATAGGAAATCGCATTAATTATTCTTTCGTGGTATTTTAATCGTATTGTTTTATCTACAACACGTATGGTTACATGACTACTGCAAATTGATAAAAAAAAAAATAAAAATAAAAAAACCATCGTTCGTATATTATTATTGTAATCATTATAATTTATAATATTTAATAATTAGGCCGACAAATATTATATTGACCGGATAACGGACTTCCAGTTTTTTTTTTTCTTTTTTTTTTATAATTATTGAAAAATATTACGTTCGGTAATATAATTATAGTAGTACCTCCCCTCCCCCCATCCACCATAATTAAATACAGTCAGATAATACATATTATTATCGTACTATGGAATTTGTATTGAAATTCAACGATGGTCATTCGAAATATATATACTCCATCTTGAATTAAACTCTGTCGTTTTTTTAAAAAAAAAAGTTATAGTAGACCTATTAATAATAAATAGGCAGCTGTGGCTGTACATATTATTTTAATTTTTTAGCATTATAAAAAAAAATTTTATGTTGGTAAACTAAATTTACAAAAAAATGTATTATTATGAATTTGGTTAGGTAACATTTATATTTTAATACTATTGATTTTTAAGTGCCCCTAATGATTTATTGAAAGTAAAAAACCCAACTTGTTATTTTTTAAATAAACGTTTTAAGGTTTTATATACATAGATAGGTATGTAAAATCAATAAAATTGTATTATTTCAAATTATCACAACTACTATTTATTTAGGTATATTTTTACTATATTGTATGTATTAAGAAATATTTATTGGGTTTTCAATAATTATTCGTAAGTCACACGTAAGTGAACATTAAGTTTTTCATTATTTACAAGTAGATAAGTAAATAAAATTAAAATAAAATATTTAAAGTACATATATAATAATATGTATTTTTTTTCTCTTTTTATTATGTAATTTTCTAGAAAAATTGTTACCTAGAACTGGATACTAGAAAAACAAAGAGTTGTAGATTACGTTAGGAAAAAAATTCTATTTTAAAGATCATCCAAAAAAAAAAAAAAGAAGATAACTGCGATGTGTTAGACGTATATGATGGAGAAGCCAAAACTACAAAACCTTATTAGGTTTTGGGATCCTTATTGGGGAAAAATAGGTAAAAGACATTTGGGAAGGCTGAGGACGAGGTGGAGAGACATAGTAAAAGTTGATGTGGAAGCATGAGGAGATGAGCCAAATTGAAATTATTATGGATAGGGATAGTGATAACTTGAGGATTGATTGTGAGATGGAATGATAATCGAATAAATCCAAATAATACCTAATGATAATAATTTCGAATATTAAGTAAAAAGGGTTTCTTTGTTATAGTCTTTATAGTCGTTTCATAAAACCATTATATATTATATCATTATTCAATATTTAGTGAATGTCTGGTCAAACTGTATGAGACATTATTTTAGTGTAAATGTATTATTATTATTTTATTATTAAATAATTATCTAAAACTCGAGCTAACTACATATATTGATTATTTTCCAGTTATCTGATAGAAACGAAATAATTTAAGAAGTCAGTCAGTTTACTTTATTTGCACGAAATAACAATAATTATCAATTATAGACACTTTTAACTTGATTCCTTACGGTTTACCTACTAACAAACTTTTATATATTTTCGTACTTAATAAATTATTAGGCGCGCAATTTATTACATTTATTTATTAATTGTTAATTTTTTTTTTTTTTTTTTAAATAATAATAATAATTTAAGTAAATAATTAATAACCATAGAAAGTGTCATCAATGGGTGGCTCCTTTCATCAAATTATTTTCCTGTGAATGTACTTTTAGCATATATTCTTATTGTATCAATGATACAGATTGTATAGTACTTGTAAAAATAAAAAAAATAAAAAAATTGTTAATTTGCATTTTAGTTTAATTAAACCTCGTTTAATGTAACATAATAATTAAGTTTAGTTAAGAATTATTTATAAGAATATTTTACTACCGTATACTGATATTGGCAAATACGTATATTTCATTCTTGCCGAATAGGTAATTATAAATAAATTCGAAGACGAAAACTATAAACCCTGATCTTAGACCATAATGTCTAATCGATAGATTGATTTTAATACAAAAATGTGCATTAATTTGTAAAGTTAATGATAATAAATCATTATATAATAGGTACAAATTACAATTAAATTTTAATATATTATTATACTAACTAAACAGCCACAAATAGAATTACGCGGGTACAATATTTTAAATATTTATTATTTTTTTAAATGATTTAATTAAAAACAAAAATATACAAATAGAAAAAAAAAAACAAAAAGTGTATATCCGATGTACATATATACTATAATATTTCGAGTTACCCATACACGCGTTTGTTTTATCGTGTTAAATTTGAATATTTGAAATCATCCCAACAATGTTTATTAGTATTATACTGTTGTCGTTGTTGTAAAACACTAAATACGATTTTCAGTTAAATATGTTAGCGTTCGTTAAAAAAAAAAAAAAAAAAAATGTGCCTGTAAAAATATTTTAACATTTTATCCGTTTTTTATCCATTTTTTTTAAAATTAATGAATACGCTACGGGAGTCTAAAATTTTATTCCGAATGAAATATATGATTTATGTCTACTTTATTTTAAATTGTCGTAAACCGCTAAATTATATGAAACTCATAAAACACATAAGCGATCCAAAAATGTGATAACAAGAAACACGTTATACGAGTATATTATACAAAAAATCAAAATTACCCTTTAGCATATTCCAGATTTATTCTGTCATTTGAATACTGTAAACTAAAACGAATAAAGAAGTCATTGCATTTACTCTACCAAAAAAAAGTAATACTGTTAAATTATGTAAGATTTTTTCATTGAAAATATTATGCCAATCATATTGAAAGCCACAAGTAAAAAATCACAAATAACATAATATTGTATATGAGTTTTAAGTTTATGTTGAATTTCTTAAACTATCGAAGATTTTGATCAAATAAATGCTTATTCGGTGTACAAATTCAATATGACAGTTTATCGTATACTGATATGTCTAATAAACAATTTCTAATTTCAAATGGATTAAAATAGTATTTAAAAATTTTTTTTTGAATGAATATAAAATACCGTTTTCTGGAGTTAAGACATGTTCACATGATCATTAATAATTAATAACCACCGTATACATTGTATTAAAATTATAATATTAATGTGTACAATTGTACATAGTTGTAATAATTCATGCAATTTATATCAAATATCACAAGTCGAAAAATACAATAATTATCCGGCATTCTACACTCCGGACATCATGATGTGATATTATGCCCACTCAAATCCAAAACCAGTGTAAAAATTATTATTTCCATTCGTCGTGTATTAAAATATTATGTTTAGAATTTTAGATTATGAACGCAGGGAGGAAATATATTGTTTTTACTATGTGTACATGAGTTTTATTGTTTTTAAACATTTTTTTTTTTTTTTTTTGCCTCTATGATGAAATTTTCTACCAGAAATCTTGATCTGATAATTTATTATAGCACATTTTCTGAAAGTATTTTGGGTCTTATTGATTTTCGTAGTAATGTTCTTAATAGTTGGGAAAAATCAAGAAAATAAATCGAAACAATTGTATTATTTTCGATTTTTTCTTTTAAATGATTACTACTATTTTAAACATTATCAATATTTGCAGCCAATACGATATTTAACTATGTCGGGTCGACCTTGGTCGGCTTTACATTGGGCTTGTATATTATAATAGCCTTAGAGTCATGTACATTCATGCTTTTTTTTTCGACTTTGGAAACCAACGCCCCCCCCCCCAAAACTTAGTGTCGTCCGATATCGGGGTAAAACCACCGCAGGGCAATCCGTTTGTGACGATTGACTTGTCTGCGGCGGAGGATGATGACGAGGAAGAAGATTGAAAACGGCCGCTTCACGTAACCGTCGGAGAACGGCCGAACGTCTTAGGGGCTGGGATAGGGCACGAGGTTAAGTTGAGAAAGTTGGGACCTGATGGGATTAATGCAACCTGATGGTCATTAGGACGATTTCGTCGTGTCGTACAGGTGATAACACAACAGGTGCTATGGCGCAGTGGCATGTTGAACTATATTAAGGCGCCACGAAATTATATAAACCATCCACCCCAAACAATTAATTTAAATACACCTACCGAAATCCGCGTACCGTACGCTCGTAATTTCCTTTTTCATTACGCTCTTAATTGATAATCTCCTCAGAAACACCGTCGACACGCCACTGCAGTGCAATATCGTGTGCTCAGGTATCAGTACCCGGTCGAGTCACTATAATCCTATATACGGAAATTGGCGATATTTCGAAAATTCAATATTACCAGTGTCGAGCCGGATTTTTAGACATAATTATTTTTTACGCTCCGCGGACGGGTGAGGGACAGATTAAAAATCTCGTCGGGGCTATTACCAGGGGAGGTGAGGGGGGCGGTTGGGAGCTTAACGTTTAACTATGTTCATTTACAGGTAGTTGTATTATATTTAATGGCCGATTTCGGCGTTACTTACCGCCTGTTGCGTTTCTCGCGCCAGCTGCAACAGCAGACACGACACGATGACCAGGACGACGAGCCGTCGCCGCGGCCAATTGCCGTCGAGCATCATATTTGTCCGTGATGTCGGTGGTTCGCGCGCGGCACGATGATGGACACAACCGCCGCCGCCGTCGCACGCCGGTTTACAGCGTGACCGTTTGCGTGCGTGTGAACGCGCGCGCACGCGTTCGTGTGTGCGTGTGTACGTTACGGCGCTCACGTGTGCGTGTGTGTGTGCGTGTGCGTGTGTGTGCGTGTGTCGGCGCCCACGTCCCTTCGCGTTTGTGTGCCCCGCGCGAACGGTGCAATTTTAATAAATGATTTGAACAAAAAGAAAACGTACTAACCGACGGGGGAAAAAAATAAATGAAACGGAAAACTTGCGGACTGCTACGGGATAATTATTATAACGACGCGTACAATTATCCGGTGAACGTAACCCCGGCCGAGCGAGCCGTCGAACGCTATAGCGTACACGTACGTTCTCGGCAGGCGCGTGACCACACGTAACGGCTGTCCGGCGTGGTGGGAGACGGGGCCCACGGCCGTCGCCACCAACGCTCGGCTCGTTCTCGAAACCCTTCCCGCCAGCATCCCGCCCATTTGGTTTTACGTACAAGTATACGCGTACGGGGGACTTTGGGCGGAAAATCGCGTCCTCTTTGTCGCCGCGGCGGATACGCACAGGTCGAGGGAATTCCGCGGATTGGCGGCGGCGGCGGCGGCGTTGTATTCGATGGGCAAGGCTAGGCCCTGGGGGGGCTCGGTTACGAACCCCGCGTACGCCGGAAACGATAACCGGCATTTTGTTAATATATTATTATATACGCGTACATAGCGATATTATTTGTCAAAACCGTCCGCCGGTACCGAGGCCCGCAATTCGGGGCAGCGAATCGTTCGGGAAACGGCCGCTTGAGGGCGAAACGGATCGGCGCCCGCCGGGACCGGGTCACGAGATAAGTTCTCATGGCGCGGTGGCGGCGGCGGCGGCGGCCGATAAGTTCTCGGCGACGGCGGCCGATAACGAACGGCACCGACGCCGTGGCCGCCGCCGTCATCATCGTCGCCGTCGCCGCCGCCGCGGCCCGTATAGTGTTGCCCACCGCAGAGACACCGCGGAAACTGTGCGTCCAGAGTACGACGTATGCATGTGCGCCACACGGATGTTGTATTGAACTAGTGAGCGCGGGTATCATCTCACACTGTGGCTGCCATGCCGCGGCTTGGACTGCTACGTTGGCGGTAAGTGCCCGAAAAAGCCAATAATTATAATATTATTGGCACCTACGTTCAATTTTTTTATTATTTTTTTTTTTTTTATTCCTGATTTTCGTTACCTAACCTATACCTACACCGTTTTTCGCAAGTCGCGATTTTCGTTTCGATTTCCCCGTATAAATCCCAAGTCCACAAAACCGTTTTTTACATGTTTTTTCAATTATTATTATTATTATTATTATTATTTTTTTTTTTTTTTTTTTACAGGCAATTCGCATTATTCGCATACTTGTTCACAACGGTATCATCGGTAAGTACAACGACACGATAATAATTGTTTTCTCGCAACCCCCGTATGGCAACAATATTTTAATTAGTGGCGAGTATCGGCATTAGCCGATGTCGAGGATATCGGGTTTCTTTTTTTTTTTTTTCAAAATCGATATTTGGCCCGATGTTTTTTTTTTTTTTTTTTTTTTTTGGTGAAAGAACGTGTCAATAATGCCTATGGAATATAAAATTAAAGTTTGAAAAAAAAAAAATTAAATTTTTATCCGACATTAACCGTCGGTTAATTTCAAACGTCGACTCGCTGTTGTCGGACTAATTCAAATATCGAAAAAAATTCATATCAGCCCGCCACTAATTATAATTGCACTCCGTCTACCACCCGGGGCGTCCACAAATTGTACGCGTAATATAATATTTTTGAAAATATTGAATTTACCGCCGAACCAACGCGTTCGCGTACGTAATAATTTTATATGACAATAATTCCGTCCGAAAAACAATTTTATTTTTATTGCGGTTGAATATTGTTGTATTGTAAAAAAAACAATTAGGCATAGGTGCGAAATAAATAATACCCCGCGCCAAATTCGATGTTTTTTTTACTCGTTTATCCGGGTATTTCGTTAAATAATAAAAAAACAAATATATGTAAATAATAAAAATAATAATAGAAAAATGCGGACGTTACACGGACACGCACTTATCGATAGAATAATTATGTGCCGGTGTAAGGTGCACGCACGTTTCCAGTGTGTATTTCTTAGAACCGCACACGGCCACGTCTGTCGTAAGATTATTCGTGTAAAGGCCGACGGGCGGCGGGGTGGACGGCGCGGCGTGCCTATCGCGGCGCACGGCGATAAACTCTGACGAACTTTATGAATGGAACACGCACGTAATTAATCCCTGATCGATGATCGACGCACGGGCACATCGTTATTATCGTTTTTGTTTTTCTCCCCGAGGCCGTTTCGAATGAGGTTTCGGTTTTATGATCATAAAACGCGGTATATTTTTATTTAATTGCATTTAATTGTAATCTGATTTTGATATGGAATTCATAGGTGCGTGCCTAGTACCTAGTTTACATGACCTATTATATTTGTATTTATTTGTGATGTCCGACAATTATAATCAAATGTGCGCGTTTTATATCTATTTACGCGTGTTAATTTTTAATTCTTTTTTTTTTTTTTTCCACTCTACATAATTTATCAATACAATTTTAAATTAGCCGCTTTAAAGTACAATATTTTGATAAAAAATTAATAATCATGATAAATAACATGCTCCGCACCGCGGGTGTACCGCTATTGTTGGCGGGTAGGTAGAATACGTATAATTTAATTGATATCGGTACGCAACAATAAAGAGCGTTGCAAACGAATGCCGGGCAAAGTTCGGTTAGACGTGTTTCGATAAATTAAAATCGAAAACTATATATTAATTTATAGTATCTATAGAACAGATTACAATTGTTCGGGTAATTTTTTGCTATTGACGAATTTTTAACGACACGTAAAACAAAATCAATTTGCACCGCGTCTATAAAGCGTTGTAACTATTCGGTGAAACATTTTGGGTTCTACGATTATTTTTCACTGAATTACAACGCGCAAAAAAAAAAAAAAAAAAATAAAAAAACACAATCGAAACCGATTGACAAAATGTACACCGATCAAATGCTACTATTCAAATATACCCGCATGATAATATTCCAGTGCGCGTCCCAATATGCTACATACTTTAAATACGATACAAATGTCCGAATTAGTGAACAATTTTATTTTGATTTTAATTTAATATTTGGGTACTATTTTCCCTTGTAGTTTATTCAAACGATTATTATTTTTAAACAAATTCTGATAATAAATTTAAATAATTCAAATTTTATATTTCGCGCAATATTTTCAAACACAAATTGCACGTTTATGTATCTTGCGAAATAACCTCATGGAAAACTCTTTGTTTACCCAATAAATGTAAATAATATATTTCGGTCGCATTATTACATAATACAAACAGTTTATATTCACTATATGTTTAGCCCCGTCACCATTGGGGGAACGTCACTGGCACTGCGTACTTTTCTACATAATTATACGAAATTCGCCAACAGAAAACCGTCGGTTTCGAAATGCAGTAAAATCGATTTGTATATTATAGTTGTCTAATAGTTGCCTATTATATTTGAAATATTCCCACTTGATTTATTATATTTGTTTCGTGTTTATCGATGCTAGTCGGTGTAACACGATGTCTAGACATATTTTATATAATGTTAATAATATATCACTATGCATAGACGTATAATAATACTCGTCCGCGAATTATATACTTTTATCAGATAATACATAAAGCATATTTTATATGATATATTTTACGCTTACGAACGAATAATCGGGGTAATCACCGTGCAAACGAATATGATAAAATGAATATGACGGTTCAAATATGCAAGTCTAACAATAATTAATTAATTTTTTTTTTTTTTCTTATATTCTAAACTTGGCTTATTTTATACGGTAGGTAGGTTTTGATAAGTGATGTAGATGCAGATTATAATTGTCGGTCGATGGTAAAATATATTGTAGTCTAGTGATGGCACATTATACAAGGCGATTTTTTTTTTTTTTTCCGTAAGACACTTTTTTGTATTTATCGGCAGGGACGTATTTGGACATATTATGTTCCAGAGTATCATATTTCCTCCCCCCCCCCAATCAAAAAAAGTTATTTCATTTCTCAAAATATAAGATATAACTATTTTGTTATAAGAAAATATTGGTCCAACGATAATATGTCAATATAAATTTACCGCCCCCTAAATGGATTAGAAATTTGTCACCCCAAACAACAAGATACACTTGCTCCCCCCTAAATACAGACCTTTATATCGGTATTCATTGGTATTCATTTTCTATTCGGAAAATATACGCAATTCTAAAAAAAATGCCCGTAGTATTTAATTTAATTTGTTTTTGATTTTCAAATAGCACTTTGTGTATTCGTGAAAATGTCTTAAGGTGAAACTTTTTATTAGTTAAATTACATTTCAATTTTCATCGACCGACCGATGAGTTGCAGTTGGTGAGTTATACGAGAATATACTATTTTCAAGTGTGGCATTTTTCAACAGAAGCTTGTTTCTTCTTTTTAAAAACCAGTAATTAAATAATTAGTGTAATAAGGGTAATCTAATATTATTAATTACCATGAATTATGATTCATTACCATTATCATTTATTCAATGATAATATTATCGAAATATGTGTTTTTATTTAAAAATCAAAAGAATGGATAGGTTTAATATAGGTTTAACGAACATAACGGAAATTACATGTACACAAGATTTCCATAATATAAAATTATACATTCTCAAAAAAATTTAATACTTTCCAATATTATTTCGAAATAAAACACCCTGTATATTGTAGAAATTCGTAAAATCTGGGGAAATATTAAAATAATTTAAATTTCATATTGTTATGCGTTTACAAAATACAATATCCGTACGAGTAATATCCATTTTTTTAGTAAGGGGCTAAAATAATGCTACAAAGTTATTCGTAGGGGAAATTTTCCCCTGTACCCCCTCCTCCCACACACACAAACATGGAAAATAATTTAAATTAAATATTTGTATTGTTAAAAATCTCGATGTACTTTGCACGGATGACGGATCACAGTAATACAAAATCAGTATAAGCGCATGTAAATCACGTGATAAATATTGACTAAATGCAAAAAATGTGAAGCGAGGTACGAGTTAACCAAATTACCTACTGTTAACCGATAGATACAGTGAACAGTGAACTAATGCAGCAATATTGATAACGAAGCTATTCTGCTTTCGCGAAAACAGAAGAAAATACGCCTTATCTATAATTACAACTATGATTATAATGCGCTCTATAATCGTGATTACAATTGAAAAATGATAAACAGAAATTTTTTTATTTATTACCAAAATCATTAATGTAATAATAATAACGAATATGAGAAAGAAGAAAAAGCTAATACAGGCTTATTGTAAAAAACAACATGGTATTTCATAAGAAAATATCGAATAATTTTTAAACCTATAGCGCATGCTAAATACCTATTTCAGCGGAAAAGAATCAATAGCAGCTCTAGGATGTATTCAATTGGGGGGTCCAAAGAATCTAAGCTTATTGCTAAATATTTTACAATATAAAATCGAATTGCTGTTTTTCGGGTACCATTCCAATATACAAATATGAATACACACAATTTTATTGCTTAATAAATACAGTTGGCCATTTTTAATATTTTTACAATAATTGATTAATAGCTAAATATACTCAGTTTAACATTACCAGAAATAATAGACACAAAATCATTTTTAGCGATTGTCTTTGGATTCGTAACCGACTATTACGATATGTGATTTTGTTAGTCTCATTAGTGAAAATTATTATTCGCATATATACGTCGAGCCAAATACAATTGCCAGTTTCATTAAAACGTCTCTTAAAGCAAGGAAATCTTCGTGTGAAAGTTTTGAATAAAAGTTGAAAATATCAATTTTTGATTTTTTTGAAATTCTTTACAATAAAATGAATTTGTGTTCAACTCAATAAGTTCAAGTTAAAGAGAAATATTGCCATCATTTTCATCAATATTAAATGGATTTCCAAATAAACGCCAACGATTAGTTTAACTAATTTGTATTAGTGTTAGTGTATCAGTTTGTACCTAGTTCGTTCAAAGAGCCACCCAAAATAACGAACAGTAATTAAATGATCGATTTTCCTATTTTCCAACCAATCCACGTGGAAATAGATCAGAAAATCGATTTCGATATGTTCACATATTTTTCACAAACCCAATAGCTACAGATATCAAAGCATATTATTAATAACAATAGCACAGTGCAGGAATGAGATATAAATTAGAGTGAGAGATACGAATATAATATACACGTAAATGGAATTAATATTAAATATGGGTGGTATGAATAGTAATATTATTTTTATTTTTATTCCGTAACTACCTACCATATAACTGATAAGTAATTGTATTTTTTCAGCAATGGCCAAATGTTTACAACCAAACTAACGGAAATGAACCATCTTATGGAGATCAAAATACGAAACGATACAATAGCGAAAATAGATACGCTATCTCTAACCAGAGAGGAAATTCATCAAATTGTACACCGAAATGTTTCGCCGAAAAAGGAAGCCGTGTAAGTTGCAAAAAATGGTTTAAAATGTATTTAAATATAATTTATATTGCTGTGTACATTATTTTGATGAGTATTTTGTTTTGTAAAGGGACCACCTGGTTCGAGTGGACTCCCGGGTCCTCAAGGAATACAAGGATTTCAAGGAATCGAAGGGCTACCAGGTAACTTTGGATGGATTTTTAATTATGACAAAAGATGTTACCGATGTAATATAACATTTTTCAAAATAGTTCTACGACAATAAATATTTTACAGATGTACTCGTGTTACGATTTTTGCCTAATTAAAGTGATCATCTAAATCGAAAGATTTTAATAAAATTCATTTCTAATACAATTTGAAAAAAAAGTATACATGATATACTATCGTAGTTATCGGTCGAAAATAATGTCTTGGGAAAAGTTTTAAAATTTAATTTGGTCGTCTATTGGACAAGTTTTAAAAATATTAATTTTCTTTGATTGGAGTAACATTAGAAATACTATATGACTACACAAAATATATAGACACATTTTACACACGTATATTCAATAGGAATACAGATGTCTCTCTTTAGGAATTTTTTATTGGTGTTATATTAAAATGGTGAGGTAATACATTATATGAGTAACTTAACGACAAAACTATTACAGCCGTGCATCAATACAGAAGGTAGAAAATCAAAAAAACAAAAAGTTGCTTTGTTCTCAATATTGTTTTCAATAATTTTGTCCTACCCAATATGCCCATATTACCAATACTATAATAAATAATTTAATGATAGGCACTTATTCGAACGGACGATACGTAAACCATAATACTAATTAAAATATCTTTAAATGTATAGGTCCGATGGGAGATAAAGGAGATATCGGTGTAGCGGGGCCGCGTGGACCAAAAGGAGAAAGGGTAAGTTTAACTTTTAGTTTTAAACAAATTGAACCATTTGAATACCAAATAGAATAATGACAAGTTGTTAATTATGGACATTTGTTTTATCATCGTGTAACAATAATTATCGATAAAGTCAGTGGTGATAATTAAATTACCCGGTTGTAAATTTGTTTGAAATTAGTGATTAAAATTCTACCACTGATTATAGATTATCAACTTATACAATATGATGTATACTTTCTTGATACGCAATTTATTTTCGAACAATATTTACTATTTTTGAACCTATGGTTTTTTTTTTTTTTGATTTTGGTAATTCATTTTTACTTTAACAAACTGTGTTTTTTTTTTTTTTTTTTTGTATTCAAAAAATAATCAACTTTTTATTTAATTTTACAGTATATATTAATAGTCGTACGACTATGTACGTTTATAGTATATAATAATTTAAATGTTTGAACAAAATTAAGATGAAATAGTTTATTTTATTTTATATTTTATTAATAGAATATTTTTTTTTTTTTTTAGGGTAAAATGGGTATCCCAGGATTTCACGGTAATGATAAAAATATATTATAATAAAAACTATATTCGCATAACACTATGTCATTTGAACATATTATCGCATTAATATTATTTACTTCAATGGAAAATTATATTGTTTTATTCAGAGATTGTAATATTTTTTTTTATATTTAAGGTGCAAGTGGTATACCAGGGCAAGTAGGACCTCAAGGTGTGCCAGGTATTCCCGGTTTAGACGGATGTAATGGAACGGAAGTAAGAATATTTTATAGTGCCTTTACATTAATATCGCGAATTAGAACATCTCCAATCTACCAAATCGCATCCATTACCTAACCTAACTTTGGTTCATACATAAATACAAAATCGTTTCTATAAACTCTTTCGATAACCATTCCGAAAATGTCAAACATTTTTATAAATTATTTATATATATATTCATCACTAAACAGCAAAAATTATAATATTATTGCAAACAAACAACTAAGATCGAAAAATGTTAAAAAAAAATATGTCGGCATTTGTTTCGTAAATCATTGGTTTGTTATTCGAAAGTATATTTTTTCAACTTTCTACTGAGATATTCGAAAAGTCCCTATTAAGAGATATCTTATTATTTCAAGTTATTCAATTTATCAGAGTTCATGAAACTTTTGATCGACTCATTCGAACTGAAAATATGTAGACAAACCTAAACTACACAATTTTATAATCCTTATAATCTGCATTTTAGAGATTAAAACTTTGATAAATGTTATAAATTAGCAAGAAAAGTTTACATATCGATCTATTTTATAGGGAAATCCAGGTCTTCCTGGATTAGCAGGAGAAGCCGGACCTCGAGGTTACCCAGGATTACCCGGTGAAAAAGGTCAGTACTTTGAAATTATTTTATAAATACTTAATAATTTAGGTGATTTTTTTTTTTTTTTATAAATGTATAATATTAAAATTAACACAATTCATTTATTTCATTTTCAAAAAATTCCATTTTTATATCATTATACGTTCAGTTTCTTAAGTAACTGAATTTATATTTTATTTATTAACTTAAAGTTTTCATGTTAATAAACTAATGTTACAGATATTTACATTTAATCGGTATTCTCAGATTAAAAAAAAAATTATTGATAATATTTATTTTAAAGGGATAAAAGGAGAACCTGCATATACATCGATTCATGACAAAGGACACAAAGGAGAACCCGGTTTGGATGGAAATCAAGGTATAAATAGAATTAATAAACTAGTATTCAAGTAAATACTAAAAATATTAAGTACTTTAAAATATTTATAATGATTAAATAAAAATGAGTACATATTTTATCGGTGTTAAAATTGATCAATATTAAAATTAAATACCGTATACTACTATAATAATTATTATTTTATAGGCATAACTGGAAATCCTGGTCCAGTTGGACCAGTAGGGCCAGAAGGACTTCAAGGTGACACTGGACCAAAAGTAAATATAGATAAATTAAAAAAAATATTTTTTTTTTTAAATATTTTTAAAATATTTTTGGTCATCAAAAGTACTTTATAGATAGTAATAGGTACCTTAATTTTTACAGGGTGATAGAGGAAACCCTGGCCAAAAAGGAGAAAAAGGTATGCATAACGTTTATCTTATTTAACTAAATTTAAGGCGCCCGGTTAGTTGAGCTCGTATACGTAATATTTGCCCCAAAAAACAGTTCATGTAATAAATGATACCACGTCATAGATTTTTAAGGTATTACCTAATGTACAAATATATTTGACTAGGAAATGTTAATAAGACGTTTTTTTGACACACGAATCATTAAAAAATTGCGTTCTATATAAGTATGTTTAATATCCCTGTGATGGTATTTTTACAGCAATGATTTCTTTCACAAAACATCTTTTAAACATCACTTTTCAACATCTGTACGATAATTATCTAATCATTATACAACCATAATCTCACATAACAAAAGTATATCCATTGTATGTCAAGATGTCCGATTTTTTGTCCTTAGGACATACCGTAAGGATAAACTAAGAACATCCTATTGATACGAAAAAAAGGGGGTGGGAAGAAATGTAAAACAATTCCAGCACTCCGACAGGGTTGGCATCACAATATTTAAATAAATTTAACATCTATTTCGGAAAAGTAGATGCGTAGAATACATACTATTCATTCTACCAAATAAAACTATTTAGTATCTAATCACTAAGTTGAATTCCATAATCATGAAACGAACGCTGAAACGTAATTTTCTGATTTACTGTGCCTGAATTAAAACGTTTTCCGAATTATTAATAACTAAATATAGCTAATTTATTTGGTTTCGTTATTTACAAATTACTCATTATTATTAATTTACCTATTTGTTTGATTTAAAATTTACAATTTAGGAGCCCTGATGGTTGGCCACGAAGGTTTTGTAGGACCAAAAGGTCCAAAAGGAGAAACAGGTGCAACAGGACTACCAGGTTTAAATTGTACTTATCATAATATGGATAATTCGACAAGTACCATTATTGGACCAAAAGGCGTAGCCGGTTTAAAAGGAAATGAGGTATCTATCTAGCAACAATGACGATAAATTATTATTAAGATAACATATACATATAGATGTAATAGAAAATGAGTAATTTCAATAATTGAACGACCGAAAATGATTATTTTTTTAATAACGTTTCCACCGAAGGTATTTAAATCAATAATTTGTGTTGCCAGGGCGAACCAGGAGTACCAGGATTTAAAGGAGAACCAGGATTAATTGGAGAACCAGGAATACCAGGTATATAAGAAATGATTAACAATGAATAATACAACTTTGAACATTTATAAAATTCGATGTTTTTTTTTTTTTAATTTTACGTGCATACTCTATAAACAGCAATATTTTGGTAAGCCAAGATGTATATTTTTATTTTAGTATTGTACATTATTAAACATGTTTTATAGTTTTGATGAAAATAAATGATTAACTACAGATACATATATATATATAATATGTAAAATTTAAAATTCGCGTGTTTAATGTATAAATAATTATTATATTGTTAATTATTTAAGGCGATGACGGTGATAAAGGAGAAAAGGGTTTGCAAGGACCACCAGGACCAAGAGTAACTAATTTTTTTTTTTATACTAAAAAATAGTGAACATTTGCTTATATGGGATTACAATTATTTTAAACGCCTTTTTTAAAAAAAAAAAATACTAATAAATATAGAAATTATAAATATCAGTATCATAAAAAATAACACACCAATAAGAAATTGTTCTTAATTTTAGGGGCGTGATGGCTATCCTGGACCACCCGGGCCACTTGGTCAAAAAGGTAATTATAAACTGATTATAAATTTAATTATGGTTACAGCTCAAAAAAAAAAAGTACGAATGAAAATTAAACATTGAATTTATCTATTTTTAATTTCAACGATTACCATAATTTGTCATTTGAATGAATATACATATTCATGATCAGCGATTGTAATCGAAAAAGTCAATTTTGTTTTAATGTTTATTTATTTTTTTTTACATTATATTAAAGAATCAGTGGGGGGGGGTGTTTTTTTTTTTAATTTAATCAAATCAAGCCTATCACGTATCTTTTTTTATTTTCCATGCAGGTGATCGAGGAAATGACGGCTTGAATGGATTAGATGGTAGAAGTGGACCTAAAGGAGAACCAGGTTGGTAGTTTTGTTATTATTATTTCGGTTACTTAAATACATTAATAATACATTTACATTACTGACAAATAATCTATTTTTATTTTTAAATATTTATTGCATTTATTTAATATATAGTATTTAATAAATAATAATATATAATAAATAACAATAATATTACTTGTTTATAATCATTAATTTTATGATTATTACTATCTCTAAATATATTTCAACGGGCCATCTGATTGATAATAATATATATATATATATATTTCACAACAATCAACACAAAATAATAATTTAATACAAAAATGAACAATCTTAAAAGATAAAACACGAATCTAAATAACAAACAAAAAACAAATATATTATAAATCGATTATGTTCATATAGTTTTAGAACTGTTCGACAGAATAAAAAAATAAATAATTTAAGTTTTATTCCATTAGATATTGGCAATCATCCAATTGATAGGAGTTGGTAGAGTAATAATTTGTTTTTTGTAAAGATACATAAAAAAATATTAGTTGATCTGGACAAGCAATACTACAATCATTTATAAGCTCATACAAAAATATTATTACACAATATAAAATTCGATATTTTATATTTTCAGGAAAAGATGGTGCTCCAGGAACGATTGGATTGCGAGGTCCACCGGGACAACCAGGGGTATTTATTATTCCAAACATAATAACTGTCGTATTTAATGAATTAAATTATAACCCTAATCGTTACATCATATTATGTTGATGATGATTATAAATTTACAATTCTGTAAAAATCTTGACTGTCATTGTCACTGCTCCCCCCCCCCCCAATAGTCTACAATAGGTACTTCTCTATCGTGAAGTTTTTTTATTTTAACTCCTAAGTATTAAATAGTAAATAACGGTTATTCCTCAAATATTTCTAGACTGTTTACTGTTTGCCAAATTATTATACAGTGTTTCGAAATGATTCATCCGACTTCAAAAAATTAAATTTATTGTAAAATTTGAATAATCAAGTTAGGATAAGATCTACAAGTTAGTCGAATACGTTAGGTTTTAGGTATAATATTTACACATGTTCAATGTGACCACTCGTACTTGCACGACACATATCTAAATGATATTCGAATTCCTCATAAACCTCTTGAAGCATGTCGACTGTAATCAAGTTGATAGCATCCGTAACGCAACTTTTCGATTCATCAAGATCATTTAGAAGGGGAGGTACATAAACGTTGCTTTTTATGTAACCCCCCAAAAAAACACTTTTTGTTGCTTGGTCGACATTTCGATAACAAAAAATTAAATCACGCCATTCGGCTAATGTGCAATTTATCGCAACTTATGGGTAATCGACAAAAAATCGATAACCCTACTATTTAGACGGTTGGTGCTTTATTTACCATAAACTACAGGAACAATATTTATAGTCTACTAAAATCGGATAAATCATTTCAAAACACACTGTATAATATTTAAAAATTTTAAGTGATGCACAATTTAGTGACGAAGAAACTTTATTACCCTGCCATAAACAATCGGTTATTTATTACTGGTACTAGCTTAGAACATACATATATTAATATATACATATATATTTTTTTAAATTCAGGGTGGTAAAGGCAGACCCGGTCCACCCGGACCTCAGGGACCACGAGGGTACCCCGGGCCTACTGGTATGTATTCAAAATTGCATTATATCTAATTATTTTATACAATTTTTAAATCAATCTAGTTCAATAAATAAAATTGTTTGTATTAATTTACCAATTATAGGTCCAAAAGGTTTAGATGGAATTGACGGACCACCCGGTTACCCAGGACCAAAAGGAAATACCGGAGGCCAAGGTAATTGTTCATTATATTTTATGAGTTTGAATATATCTATTGACATTTTAAAACAAATGCAAATAATTTTAAAAATATTAAATGATATAGGACAACCTGGATCTGTTGGTCCAGAAGGTATACCCGGTGAAAAAGGAGTTAAAGGAGAACCCGGACTTACAGGCATGTATACTTATTTCGAAATTGTAAATTAGTTAACTTTATCTTGTATATTGACTTTTATTAGACTAATGAAATTATGTCCATTTAATTAATAATTTGTCTATTTTTATATTATTATTTGAACGTCATATTGGTTATTTATAACTAAAGTTCGGATTTTGAAGAAAACAAAAAAAAAACCTATTTACTAGTAACACGAACAAAAATTGTTTTAAAAAAAGTTTATTTATCTTAATTGTGCGAATAAATTAATTAGTTATAATTGTATATTATTTATGTTTATATGATTATATTAAAGTAAAATTATATTTAAATAAGAACCTAACTTAACGTATATAAAAAAAAACCAAATTTCAATTGAACAATTTGAAATTGTTAAGACTAAATCAAAAGCATTGCCCACCTATCTAATAACCGTTTTTGATTTTGCAGGTTTTCCAGGGGAAGTTGGTCCAAGAGGTAGGAAATATATTTTAATATTTGTACACTTATTAAGTTATTTATTTTTCAATTCCATTAATCTAGTTAAAGCAATAATAATTATTTATGAGTTTCATCAAATGATGTTTCCTCTACATTTTACGATACGGAATTACATAGATAAAGTAGAAAAGTTTTAAATTTTATATATTTTATCCCAGTCGGTTTCATTTAGAAAGTACTATATAATTAATTTCTATAAAGTTTCCCAAAGTTAACAAATAATAGATTGATCGAATAAATCAATCATAAATAATAAATCATAATAATTTATCATCGCAAGAAAAGATTTAAGTCCATGTATGCCAATTGATTCAATTTACTATGATTCAATTTTACTTATAGGTTTTGTGGGTTCGCCTGGTGAACCTGGACCCATTGGTTATCCTGGTGAAAAAGGAGCTTCAATTATAGTAAGTCACAGGTTTCATACTTATTTGGTCGTCATATATTTGCATACATGTTTAAAATAATACAAATATTTTCCATAATCATCGTGTGTTTAATATACCAATTTTTAAAAATTATATTATATTTTAATAGGGGCCTAAAGGTATAGATGGAAATGACGGAAAAGACGGAGAAAAAGGAAACAAGGGTGAACGTGGATATCCAGGTGAACGAGGATCACCAGGTGAGAACAATCAGAAAACATCCAAATTATATACACCATACCGAATTATAATGATAAATAATACACCAAACGCTTTTTTTTTTTTAGGTGATTCGCCTTTAGGTATTCCTGGACCACCAGGTTCTATAGGTTATCAAGGAGATAAAGGAGATGCTGGTAAACCAGGAATACCCGGAATTCCAGGTAAATCGTGTAGTTATTATTGTTTTGTGTAATTGACATAATTTTAAGCAAACTTAAAATTATTTTTTATAGATATCTAGTTGAGTTAAGTTACTAGTTTGCATATATCGCATTGATTATACTATACTCATGTAACGTTATAATACTGCGTTTAGGTAGGGACGGGCAAAAAGGAGAAATTGGCGGACGTTGCCAAAATTGTCGTCCAGGAGAGAAAGGAGTTAAGGGCGAGCCAGGATTGAATGGACTTCCTGGATTACAGGTAATACTTTTTTACTAAAACAGTAAATTTTATTCATTATGTTACGATCTAGTAACATTATCAGCTATTGTATATTACGTACTTACTACTTATAATTTTGTACAGGGGCCACGAGGATTACCAGGCGAAAGAGGTATAGAAGGTGAACCAGGAGCAGAAGGACTGATTGGATTAACGGGCCTGACAGGTGCACCGGTAAGCATCATCCAATATGAATTACTATTTATATACATATATTTATTTGTTTCGTAATATGTACAATATCGCGTAGTATTGAAATATTGTAACAATGTTCTTACACCAAGCGAGGAGAACAAAAATGCTATTTATCGTTGTTTTATTTATGTTTATCGTCAAAAAGATTAATATTATTTATATTGTCATTGAAAACCATAGATATTATTATAATTTTTCAATTATTTTTCAGGGTCGCGATGGTCAACCCGGTATGGAAGGGCCGCCGGGTGAAAAAGGTGATTCAGCTTTTATACCCCAGAATTATAATGTCAACTTAAAAGGAGAACCTGGTCCCAGAGGAGAACCAGGAAGGTAATTCATATAAAAATAATTAAAAATAAAATAAAATATATTTTCAATATCATTATAAGTGAAATCCGTTAAAACGTAAAGTGAACTTTATTTTTTATTTTTTTTTTAAATTTATAAATAGATAAACGAACATCATTAATACTATAGGTTTCAAAAAAAAAACAAAAAATTCGTATAAAATTATAGAATTATTAAGACGATACGGCGCATCGAATAGTCAAATTTGTTACACGCGTGGGTAGATGACACGAGAGACATATTAATCAGTATAAAATAACAAATTCTGATTTATTAAAGACCGATTTTATTATCACACTGTTTCAATAAATATACTAATAATCACCTATAGAGTTTGCAAGTAAGTTTCTAAAACGAACAAAAGTGTATTATTATACAACGAATAAGCTCTACGAATCATTTAAATCTGAAATTTCTCATTTTATTCTATCGAACCTTCTGACGTGTAGTTCGAAGTACTACATTTTACGGTAAATGAAAATATCGCATCAATACAATATCACGGTAGTTAAAGGCATCAGGGTCTAGACCAATAACTATATGGTCACGAGATTGTACACAATTGATCTAAAGACTTGGAATAACAATGTAATGACTGTCCGTTAAAATTAAATATTCGTCTAAATTGGTTTTGAATAATTACTAATAGTGTGTGTTTGAAATATTCAAACGTACATTTACGATGTATTAACGTTGCTTTAATGAAACTGGTAAAAATCCAATGTATTTATAAAAATGGAAAAATTACGACATTTTTTAGGGATGGGCCAACAGGACCTCCCGGATTACCGGGACCTAAAGGAAAAACCGGTGACAATGGTTTCACTGGAGAAACCGGAGAAAAAGTAAGTACTTTACAAAGACACTTTTTTTTATGATTTTGATTTCTGTTGCATATATGTATATTGAATACACGTGTATAACAAATATATATTAAATAATTACAATAATAGTTTGTTAAATCTATGGACATGAACATACTAAATCCATTAAACTAAATTATAATTTTATAATTGTATCCTTCTTATGAGACGCTATATATTATACAATAACTTTCCATACATAATATAATATTCATATAGTTCCATGATGCAATTAATTAGCAAATAATTCATTATCTGCTTAATGGTAAATGACTAAAGTATTCAATATGGTGGTGCATACATGGGGAAACGATAAAATAACATTTTTACCATATATATATTAATTATATTTGTATATCTTTAGGGCGATAGAGGATTCCCTGGTTCTGAAGGAAGAGCAGGTAAATATCAATATATTTAAATTTAATTATATATTTAAAAAAAAAAAAATTAAAATGATAAATTTAATTCGAAAACAAATCGATTCCAACGACTTTCAACGTTAATTTCTGGTTTATAAATCATCATTAGTTTACACATATTATGCATACAAAATACGTCTATTGTAAATTTAATCGTTTTTTGGCGTATGTTTTTAAAGCGCATTTAAGAATATTGGTAAAAACAAAAATAATCATAAAATTTATATTAAACAGTTTAAAATAAAATATATATATATATATATATATATATATATATTTGATATTTTATTGAATATAAAACAATTTTTCGTATTTTGTTTAAAAAAAATTTACTCTAAAATACCATATGGTTTATAAAAATAAAGCTACTGTAAACGTTAAATTTACATTTCATACATAAAAAATGGTTATCCGAAAACTGAAACTCACAGCATGGTAAAATTGACCGCTTGCTCCCTCACTCTACTTTAAATTATTTTATACAAAATACATTTTTATGTTAATCTACAGGAACACCGGGATTAAATGGTGCCAAAGGAGATAAAGGATTGAGTTTAATAGGACAGCCAGGAAACAAAGGAGAACCCGGGTATGTATTTATTTTAAATCGAATAATAATCACATTTGAAGAACTAAAAAATAGGACACTGTTCATGGGTGGACCACTGCTGTAGGTGGGAATTAGGGAAAATGAGACATAGAAGGTAAATTAATTTATACCAATACGCAACGATCAATATTTGCTAACGAAAAATGAATTTCGGTTAAAATGTTTGGGTATATTAAAATTGTTACTATAAAATAAATTACGATTGTCCGTATTTTTAGTATCAAATTTTTAAGCATTTTTATGGAACCAAAATACTTTTATTCACATAAATCGCTAAATAGCAGATACTCAAAATGTATGTGATTTATACGATTTTCATCAAAATTTGACTTTTAAACGATTACAAGAAGAAATCATTGCATGACGCTCATTTGTCTTCTTTTTTACTACTGAGTATTACTTTAGGTGTACCTTGTGTCAAATATTCGAGTATTTTTACTCGGCCAGATTTGTTTTCACATTTAACCAAATAAAAACTAAAACATTTAAAATGGATATAAATAGCTAAAAAATTAACAAAATCATTTATGTTTCGTTTTATAACTTCTAGATAGAACTAATTTAAGTATTTAGTGAAACATTCAGATCTCTACGGTTTATTTTAACTAAATTACAACAAAAAAAGTAGCAGATACTGATCCCGGTTGTCCACTGTTAGTGTTTTTGTGGTCCCTCCCAGATACACTAACTAGATACAAAATACTTTCTGGAAAAATGCTACAATAGAAATTTAGAGTAGGATTTCTGGTAGTAAACTTAACCTTGTTTACAGGCGGAAAAGAAAAATCACATCATAAATAAATTGCTGGCTACGCACCGAATATTAATTGATTATAATTCGTATTATTTGCTAACAGGTACAAGGGAGAAAAAGGAGAACCTGGATTAGTTGGTCCTAAGGGCATAGCTGGTAAGTTAACATTATCAAATATTTCTTATTTTCTAATTGCGTATTTAATGTATCATTATGATATAATGCAACAAAAATCATAATATTTACTCTAATCGATATAATACGAAATACCTATGTACTTCGTATGAAATTAAAAACTAATGTAAAATATGTAATATTAATTTAGTTTTTGTTCCTTTTTAATAATAAACAAAAAATTACAATAAATACTTTATAGATACTTACAAAATTAATCCGGTCAGTAACATTAATATTTTTTAACAATCAAAAATGATTTGTGGGTAAATGTAATTTGTGTATATCAAACTATTTTTAAAACAATAAAATTACGAAAACTATGCCAGTTGATTACATTTTCGATGATGAAAAAGTAAAATAAAATATTATAACTTATGACTAATGCATAAAACCTGTTATATTGTTTTAGGCGTTTGCAATACTACAACTTTAGGCAATTTCCAACAAGGCCAACCTGGAACCCAAGGAGAAAAAGGTGAACCGGGTGCACCAGGATACGATGGTGAGTAGATTTTATTATTTTAATTTAGTATTTTTAATATTATTATAATTTATTGTTTTTAAATACTAGGTCGTGTAGGTGATAAGGGAGATACTGGACCAACTGTAAGTATTTTTTCATTTAGATTAAGGTTTTATTAAAACCAATACAATTTTTTCATGTTATGTCTTACTTCTTTACAAAAGAATAGCACAAAAAACAATAACTATTTTATATATATAATGAAATTAGTTACAAAAAAATTATTTTCACAGGGCAGCTCAGGATCTCAAGGAATGAAAGGACCTCCGGGTGAGTAGCCCACGCATATTTTAATATTTTATCATAATTCCAATCCACTTAGCGATTTATAAAAGAAATCACGATAAGAACAAAAATACGAAATAATAATAATATCGTTTTCAAACGAAATGATTATTGTTTTTGAATAGCATATAAATATGGTTTTTGTAAATTATAATGATTTTAATAAACACAAATTTAGGTCCGGTTGGCCCAAGAGGACTACCAGGAATCCGTGGAGATAAAGGATTAACTGGACCAATGGGTTAGTATTTATACCTTTAAAACGATAAATTTATTTTTAACATGTTCAAAGGAAATTTCACTGTATAGTGAATAACCAAGTTCTCATAAACATTAACCATTTGTCGGCGCAGTTACCTTCTTATGTCATAATTACGAATATAAATTGTATTCTATAATATTGTAATTACTTAATCAATTGTTATCAGGATTCCCCGGTGATGATGGACCGATTGGAGAAAGAGGATATCCGGGAGCACCAGCAGCTAAAGGTAATTTTTATGTAATCTATTAAGTGATACGAAAAATTAACAAACCTTCTGAATGTATCGATACTGTAGGTACGCAATAGTTGTAAATGCGATACTAATAAATAATTAATAAAATCGATATAATGTAGATGATAGTTTCACAAATAATGCGAATTTCTTTTTTATTTTGTTCATTAATTTGTTAATTTTCAGGCGTAAAGGGCGAGTTAGGTATATCTGTGGTTGGACCAAAAGGTCCGGAAGGACTGCCTGGACAACGGGGTGAAAAAGGTAATATAACATTGTCATCATTTTACTATAGATAATTTTTTTTGTTTTAAATTATTAGTCGTTTTTAAAAAAGTATAAGAAATTAATATCACATATATTAAAAATACCTAGATTTATTTTTTTATATATATAATTTGCATGTGAAACTTATTTTTTTTTCTTTCATTAAATATATGTTTGCTGTAAACAGGTATTCAAGGACCGCACGGAAAACCAGGACTCTCGGGTGAACCAGGTAATTAATTAATATTTAAATATTTAGGAGATAATACTAGAGTTATTTCACGAATGTAAAAATCCAGTTTAACATCAATGATTTACCAATTTTCAAACAAATTATTAATTTTATACTCTGCCATTTAATGGACAGCACAAACAGTATGTGTGACACTCGAAACTATTTGTTAAGTACACCGGAAACTGTCCAAAGATAGAAAAACATCACACATTTATTTATATAGTCATCTAATTTTTCGTTTAATTTTTTATGGCATAATATTTATTTTTATTTTTTTAATCTCAAATTCGATAAATTTAATATTTTAAAAATGACAAGGTTCATTTTCCTCATATTTTTTTTTATTTTAATAATGCCCAGCTGTCTAGGTGATTAAATAAAAATAATTATATTATACGTGTAAAAAATATTAGGATTTTAACCTTTAATTTTGAACACAATAATAACTAGAAGATGAAAATTTAAACTATGCATTTTTGTTTTTAGGAACGCCTGGACTACCAGGAGATAAGGGAGACCAAGGTAAAATAGTATTATGTATTATTATAATATATTTAATACATTTTTTAATTGATAGCTTATTTGTAAGTTTCTATTCGTGTAGTATCTTCTTATAAAATACGTAATTTTGTTTCTCTATAGGTGAACCCGGTTTACAAGGATTGTCGGGACAACCCGGAAATAAAGGAGAACCTGGTATGTAATACAATTTAGGCATTTACCAAAATGCTAAATATTTTATTGTTTACAGGCCCTGTCGGACCTATCGGATTAGCTGGTTTCGATGGCAAACCTGGAGCTGATGGTCCTAAAGGTTAGTATATAACAAGACAAATATACAAATTAAACGGTTTTGAACTCTTGTTGAAAAGTATTTATTTTATTCCTATGTAAACTTGTATTTATTAGGTGAGCCTGGATTAGTTGGTGATCCAGGAAGAGAAGGACTTCAAGGATTCCCAGGACCAAAAGGTAAATATAGTTTGATATATTATGACAAATAGTAGTGGAAATTATTTATAAAGTTATCAAAGAAAACCGTTAAAAGATGTAAATAGTTTACTATCTGAAGTGTTTTATTTGCTCTTATGAACAGATTCTACTAAATTCTATAATTTAAAAAATATATAATACAACGATGTTTTTATCTTATTGGCGTTTGATCATCTTCTGACATTTAAAATCATATCGTTCTAGGTGAAGCTGGTTCGCCTGGTTCAGAAGGTCCTAAGGGATTCCCAGGTTATAGAGGTTCTCCAGGTAAGGCGTATTAAATTTGTATGTATTCATCGACTTTCACTTGTATAATAATTATATTGGATACACAATGGTGAAACCTAACAAATTGCATTATTATACAATATCCAATATTTTTTTATGGATTAATTGTATATGCACAAATCGCCAACGATTTAATGAAAGTTGTTCGGAATGTTAGTAATATTGTAATAGAATTCTGTTATAAAGTCAATAAAAACGAGAACAGATGATAATTTCGAATCGCAAACAAATGTCAAAATACCTAACAGTTATTATATTCCAAGTTAGTAGTGTCCAACAACGATACTCTGATTCTGAATATAATGGCGTTGTTCTAGTTATAGAATATAATTCGTATACAAATTTAAATAAATACATGTTTTTTAGGTTCGCCTGGAAGTCCTGGAATCGATGGATTATCAGGTAACAAATTTACTGCTGGTTATAATTATGTAATTGTTTATAAATCGGCATTTTGTGTTTTTTTTTTTTTTTTTTACAACACTTCAACAATTTTTATTTAAATAGGAGAAAAAGGTGACAAGGGAGATATTGGTTTACCCGGACAACTTGGACCGCCGGGAATGGACGGTTTACCAGGGGCACGAGGACTGAAAGGTGTGTTTCTATTTTGAAAACAAAAAAATGACCTATAATTAAATTTAAAAATTGTACAATTTTTATCAACTTCGAATAATTAATAATCTATACAAAATTAACTGTTTAATGTTATTATTTTAGACTGCAGTTCAATGAGTACCAATTTAATTTCTGTTATTCATTATAACTATTTTTTATTATCATTATAACTGTTATAATATTATAACTATAATATTTAAAAATCTAAAGATATTAATTTATTTAAAACAACATTAATTGTCCACATTACCAATAACACTAAACAATAAAAAAAAACAGTAATTCAAGTTTAAAAATACTACAATATTATTTATTAAAATGTAACGATAGCTAATTTATCGAAAATTTGTTAAAATCGAATTTTAAATTAATTCGCCTGGATATGATTATTTCTATCTAGGATTCAGAGGTTTTCAGGACATCTTAAATAGTATACCCCATTTCATTTCGTTCAGAATGCAATACTAATTAACTGTAGCCAAAAATGTTCAATTTATCCAGAAACTTAAAATGTACCATTGTTTTAAAAAAACGAAAAATCCGTTACCCTACTGATAATATTTACAGTTTTACAATAATTTGTATCGTTCATTTTAGGTGACAAGGGTGATATAGGTTTCCCCGGACCTCCTGGTATAAGTGGACAACGCGGTTTGCCTGGACCTAAAGGAGATCGAGGTCTTACAGGAGTACCGGTATGCTTGTATTATAATTTTATTTTTATTTTTTTATTCATACTAAATATCAATTGTATTCCATTGTTATAAATCATATTATGGTAAAACCGAAATATATTGTAAAACGTTAAAATAAATTAAGTTTATAATAGATAGGTTAGGTTAGGTTTGAACTTAAACCTTGAACTTGAATAGGTCCGAAAAATGATTCATACTATCCTTATAATATTTTAGGGATTGAAAGGAGACGCTGGCCCGGTTTCGGAAAAAGGACAAAAGGGAGAACCCGGTGAATCAGGTCTTAGAGGACCTCAAGGACCACCAGGAATTGACGGTAGATATATATGTTTAAAATATGAATATATTTTAGGAACAGAAAAATATTTACCCTCAGGTTCTGATTAAATTTACTTACACGTGATAAACGGATCATAAACACAATTGTACACTTTTATATTTGTTAAATAATTAAATTTCAAATAGAGCACTTTTTGGGTGGTTACATTAACTCACAAAATTGACTCACTAATCGATTATTTATTTGTTGAAGTTGGCCCATAAAGGTACATTGTATTAAAACCATAGGATAATTATACATAAAATTGTAGGTCGTAATTTAAATTTACAGTTTGAATGTTACTAATTATATTATAAATTCTAACTTTAGGTATGAAAGGAGACAAAGGAGATGCTGGATACCCTGGTATTGGATTACCGGGTTGGGTAGGAGAGAAGGTAAATTACAATTTTTCTTTAAATTCATTAAAAATGTTTAATTAATATTTTATTATCGTTATATTCATACTATTGCAGTGAGAAATAGATTTATAAATATGTGTAGTAGGTACCCATTTAACAGAATATTTTTAATACAATCAAATTGTATTGAACTAATAATAAATATACAAATGCAATTATAATCATAACTCATAGTTTATTTGAATTTCTTCTTGATTCTTTTTCGATATCAATTTGAAAAAAAATTAAACTAAAAATACCCATCTAGCATGTTTGTCTTATTATTCAACAAGATGTTGTATTTATACTATACCGAATAGTATTTTTAGATAATAAAAAAATCATATATAATTAAAAACTCCCATTTAGAAAAAATATATTTCTCCAATCTGTATGTTAATATTTTAGGGTGCATCTGGTTTACCTGGATTTGATGGAAAACCCGGAAATAACGGAGAAAAGGGTATCCCTGGAGTCCCTGGAGTTCAAGGAATGAAGGGAGATACGGTAAGTGAATCATATTATAAAGTGTATAGTAATTTCCCGTTAAATACTCGTTAATAATTAAATACAATTGCCGTTCCCTTCCCTTTTACTTTCATTGTTTAAATAAAAAACTCATAAACAATGTTGTTCACTCGTTTATGTAAATATAGTAGATATTTAATTTAATTAAAAACCGTGTTGATGACAGGGACCTCGAGGCGTGCCTGGAATACCAGGAATCCCTGGTATGGACGGACCACCTGGACCGGAAGGCACTGTGGGGTATAGTAAAACGACTAAAAATTATTATTACATACAGATTATAGATATAAAATACACATTGCTTGGTACTTTGAATGTAATTAAACATAGTAACGCATATTACTTGCAATACATGTTAATTAATGTATTTATCTATTGTAAACTTTATTGACGTTATAATGGATTTTAGTTATCCTGGAATTCCTGGAGCTAAAGGAGACAGAGGTGATTCTGGATATCCGGGTAATCCGGGATTAAACGGAATGAAAGGAGAACGAGGTTTACCTGGTAAGATGTACTATGTTAATGTGACATATTTTATTATCATTCGATTGACCGATTAAATACATAAATAAAAATAATTAAATGAAAATTAAAATTATTTTTTTTTAATTTTTAGGAGTCGCTGGACCTGTAGGATTCCCTGGAGTACCCGGAGATAAAGGTATATAACGTTGTATTTTGTTTTTTAAATTGTAAAATTCTCAAATATTCAAATACCTAAAATAAAATGTTATAATGTAGGTGATCGAGGATTACCAGGGCCTATAGTGGACATTAAAGGAGATAAGGGAGAGCCCGGACCACCCGGTTTCGATGGAGCGCCTGGCCCGGCCGGACATCCTGGTAAGACACGAAAAATTAATTTTAAACCTGTGGATGTTAATAGTTATTTGAACTAACTCCTATAGTTAAATTTAATTGTTGTGCGATAATTTACCACTTACCGTTTAGGTCTCGATGGAATACCTGGCCAAACTGGCGAAAAGGGTGATGAAGGATTGCCCGGTCAAGCTGGTTATAATGGATCCCCGGGTCTTAGAGGCGAAAAAGGTAAAAATACATAGAAACATATTATCATTTGCATTGTCTGATAGGACACTATCAAACATTTATGTTTGGAACTTATAATTCGATTATTAAAATTGTATTTTAGGTGATGTTGGACCGCAAGGATTGGCTGGTGTCCCCGGATTGACGATTAAAGGAGAAAAAGGATTACCGGGTAAACGAATACAATCTGTAGTAAAAAAAAAAAAAAACTAATTATATAGTGTACTATTAAAATTGCTAAAACTATCAACAAAATTGTTTTTTTTTTTTTTTTGTTTGTTTGTTAATAATTTATATATTTGTTTTTAATGCAATACAACAACTTATTTATTACTATATTTGTTTATAGGATTGTTGGGTAAACAAGGTAGAGACGGACGAGATGGTTTATCAGGAGAAAAGGGTAAATAAAAATAACCTTACAATATATCTATATGAATTACCAATGAATAATTTAATTTTAAACTTGAATACAGTCGTATATTTAAATTGTTACTATTCATATCTTCTAATGACGTAGTACAGTAAATTTCGAAATTGTTTGACTAATAAACCAACTTCCAGAAAATGATTTCTTAATTGACTCACACTGAAATTTGTTATATTTCAGGTGATAAAGGATTGGCAGGTTTACCAGGATTGCCTGGTCCTATCGGACCACTTGGAGTATGTATAGATATAAATTTAACTATTTTAAACTCTTATAATCAGTGGACGTATAGAAAACATTAGGATATGTTTAAAAATGTATTCTTTTAATTATAAATTAATGATATTATTTACATATTATGAACAAAGATATTAATAAAAAAAAAAAAAAAAAGTAATAATAATAATACAAATCTAATATTAATTTAGAATTACCTAATATTTAATGATGTGTTAATATTTTCAGCCACAAGGTTTACCGGGTGATGTAGGAGAAATTGGACCTCCAGGTATTTAACGTTATATCATTGCATTAGATATTTATTCATTTTTTTAAATAATTGTACAATTTCACTACATATTACGGTTTATTGATATTCACAGCATATATTCATATTTCACTTGATAACTTTATAACATTTAAAATTATTTGAATTTTTGATATTTATAAGACAACAAACAATTATTTGTAAGTTATTTGTCAACCAAAATAAAAAACGTTAAAAATATTGATTTATAGAAATTGAATATGTTATCGTATTAATCTATTATCGATATTACCTAAATTAAAAGTACGGATTTATAATCTATTTTTTTTTTTTTTTTAGATAATCTTCACTACTATTATAATATAACTATTAGTAGGTACTCATAATTATAATAGACGGTTTGTTAGTTGTAGATCCTTAGTTATAGAAACTTTTTTTAAAAAAAAAGAGATTTTTTTTGTTGATAATATAATAGGTTACAGTTGAAAAATACAAATGTTTTATGAAATTAATAATATAAGTTGTGTATATAACGTAATTTTGAAGAATAATTATTTCAAAATCATAGGACAGAAATCGCCCAGCGTATTTAAACCTACTGATTTACACAAATAAAATATAACTTAATTTTATCTAAAAAAATTTTAACCATAAAATTCTTTCAGGTTTTCCTGGCCAACCGGGAGTTGATGGATATCCAGGTTCCCCTGGACAAGATGGAGTACCGGGATTAACAGGTAACTAGTATAAACTAAATATTTTTCATTTGCGTAAAAGAAAATTGAATATACTAAAATATATTTCTCGAATATTTTCCGCGTTCGACGATATATGAATCGAATGATTTTAAGGTAATAAACCAATACATTTTATAACTGATTTTAGGACCTAAAGGCGAACCAGGAAGCCCCGCACCGTACAGCGAAAAGGGAGATAAGGGTGATATGGGTTTCCCAGGTAATTCATAAATATTTTTTTATTTATTTCGATGAAAATACATTATTCAATACGATTATAACTAATATATTGAAGGTATTTTTGGAATTTTTATTATTGTATTAATAAAGTATCTATTATTTTATTTTAGGAGAATCCGGTATTCCGGGACCCAAAGGCGATAAAGGAAATAGAGGTTCCTCAGGTAAATAAAAATATTTTTGAACACGAAATAATATAATAATGTTTATATAGATATTAAAAAGTCCAAAAAAATTACACGGGTCTGTATATTAATTTTGGAGTTTTATTCGAACACAATTGTATTAAAATAATGTTATACTCATTTTTTTTTTTTTTTTTTAAAAATACAATTTAGTTCAAATAAAAACCCAGGACTACGATTATATTCTCTAACGTAAATTCTTACGAATCAATGTTGTTTTTTTTTTTTTGTATTTAAGGTCTTCCTGGATTAGAAGGTATAGCAGGTCAACCCGGTGATAAGGGAATCGACGGATTACCAGGAGAACCGGGTTTGTATTTTAACAAATTTAAATTAAAGAGTTTGTATTGAACAAATAAATATTTACAAATTTGTTTAAAAACTAAATCGTAATTGATTAAAGTTAATTTTTAAAACGATATTTCTTATTGTTTAGGTACGCCTGGATTTAGTGGAGCCAAGGGTGATAAAGGTGAACCCGGCTTAACACCACCACAAGGGCCCAAAGGAGATCGAGGATTGCCGGGTAATTTATATTTTTAATATCATGCACTATTTAAAGTATGTTTCGATCGTTAAATTGTATCTATCGCATTATATTTTACAATAATTAATACTTACTACGGCGTTTTAAACCGTATTATTTATCGAGTTTGTTTTTATTGTATTGTTTAGGAATTCCGGGCAGACCCGGTGAAATGGGTAACCCTGGTTTAGACGGTCAACCTGGTTTTGAAGGATTAAAAGGAGAGATGGGTACGTAAAGATGTTATGAAAATAATTACTACAAGTTTCAATGTCACAAAAAATTAACAGTGCAACATTAAACTTCCTTTTCGTTATTGTTATTAGGTTTCCCCGGTTTGAGCGGTCCAGTCGGCCCTCCCGGACCTGGTGGCGAAAAGGGCGAACCAGGATTAGATGGAATTCCCGGTGCACAAGTTAGTAATTCAGTTTTTGTATTTTTATGCTAAGCGTACATATATAATTATTTTTATTCGTTTTAAGCACATGAAAAATATGTATATTAAAAAAAGTAGATTACTCAATATTACTGAAATTATTAATGTTATGCTATTTGTGTGCAGGGACCAATTGGTCAACCAGGAAACGATGGTCTTCCTGGTAGGGATTGTGAACAGCAACCAGACTATTCAACCGGTATATTGTTGGTAAAACACAGTCAAAGTTCGATTATACCCGAATGCGAATCTAACCACGCAAAACTCTGGGAGGGATTCAGTTTGTTGTACATCGAAGGCAACGAAAAGTCACACAACCAAGATTTAGGTACGTACATTTGGTTTCTAAATAAAAATTAGGCATATTTACTATAAAAACTATATATATATATAAAAAAACACATGCCAAATGACACAAAGTAATCAAATCAAACATAAACATTTTTTTTTTAAAAAATTGCTTTCAGGTTTCGCCGGCTCTTGTATCAGAAAATTCTCCACCATGCCGTTCTTGTTCTGCGATTTCAATAACGTGTGTAATTACGCTAGCAGAAACGATAAATCGTACTGGCTCAGTACCAATGCGCCGTTACCGATGATGCCAGTCGAAGAGTTCGAAATTCAAAAATACATTTCTCGGTAATAATCGAAATCGAAAATTTAATCGGAGATATAAAATTCCGTCAAAAACAAAAACCAACGAAGTTAACCGCATTGGTACCACTAGACTAATATTTTATTGGTTTTGTCTGTTATATGGTATTACGCAAACAGATGTGTCGTATGCGAAGTTCCTTCGAATGTCATAGCCGTGCACAGTCAAGCGTTGACAGTTCCCGACTGCCCTAACGGATGGGACGGATTATGGATTGGATACAGTTTCGTAATGGTAAGTTATCAGGCGCGTAACGCCGGGTTTTATAGAAAAGGTATTTTGTGTTTGTAAACCATAAACCTCGTCTATCGTCCATCGATTTGCATAAGAAATCTGACCGAAGAATAATATACCGAATACGGATAAATTACAAATCACCTGTCGCAATAATAATGCACGGTTGTCTTTCGCTCTTGCTTCTTCTGAATCGAAGTCCACCTCGCCGCCCGCACTTTTGGCACACGACATTTTGAGTTATTTCGCGGTACAGAATATTTAGAAGGATATCCATGAGTACCGATTATTACACTCTGGCGTAATACTGCCTTCCAGTAACACGTCAATTTGCCATTATTCATCCTATACGTGTATTTTTGTCGTAATTTACGACGGTATACAAGTTGTACGACACGTCTTAATGGCGTGTATACCTTTTTTTTATTATTTTTTTTTTTTTTTTTTGTGGTATCGATGACGGGCCGGAACTCGCCTTGCGGCATTACTTCCGGCTCGCCACCATCGTTTATTAACGCAAATAAAATGTACAGTTAATGCTGCAACAAATCCCGTTTACCCCTGGACGGGTGTGCTCACAAATGGTTAATACTAATACAACAATTCCTTAAAGCTAAACTAATTCGGCGTGTATACCTAACCTAACCTAACTTAACCTACCGATATCTACTCGTACAGCACACTGCCGCTGGTGCAGAAGGCGGCGGTCAATCGCTGGCCAACCCGGGATCGTGTCTGGAAGATTTCAGAGCCACGCCGTTCATCGAGTGCAACGGGGCCCGAGGAACGTGCCATTACTTTGCCAACACGTTGAGTTTCTGGTTGGCGACCATCGATCCCGACGA
Source organism: Tuberolachnus salignus (assembly GCA_956483605.1). Lineage (NCBI taxonomy): Eukaryota > Metazoa > Arthropoda > Insecta > Hemiptera > Aphididae > Tuberolachnus > Tuberolachnus salignus. The sequence goes on along the minus strand of OY101431.1, from coordinate 22,124,276 downwards.
ACAGTTCACCAATCCCCAGAGGCAAACGCTTAAGAAAGACGTGACTCGAAGTCGCATCAGTAGATGCCAAGTATGCATAAGAAGAACATGATAGGACGCCATCGACGATATCTCGCCACACACGCGGAATATTGATCGTAGTCATATCATTATAATATTATTATATTTTTTAATGATTCATAATTTCGACGTGTAAATTTTTATTATTTTTACCATTATTACAATATTATTATACATATATATTAACCTAACCTATTAACCAATAGGCTAGGCATCTAAATCAGTTTAGTATTAATTCAAAACATTCATTGTGTTCATATTAATAATACATTTCAAGTATTTTATACATACATAATAATTATATAATACTTATATTGACATTGAAACCCGAAAGATTACCCGATAGATTTTATAATTATTCGAGACGATCATTGTTACAATATTTAAGAAAACAGTTGTCAAGTTAAACAATTATGATTTATTAGAATAATATTAAGATAAACTAACCAATATTTATTTTATGAATATTTTTTATTAAATACTTACTTATACACATTATACGTGTGTGACAACGTTTTGTTTATTTTACGAGTACGTTCAGTGGCGTACACGGAATTTTTTAATGGGGTAAAGGGACGTAAAACATTTAACTTATAGAAATTATGTATATATATACAAAATTTATTAATATTATATTAATAAATTATTATATTATAATGCAAGCAAAATATCTAAATTTATAACCTATATAAAACCTATTTCATGAGTTTATTTTACAAAATACATAATTGTGTAGTACAAAATGTGCAAATATTGATATTTTATTAGTAATTTAATAGTTTTTATTTTAGTATTTTATCACGGGCAATGTGAAGGACTGCGGGTCCCTTTGCCCTCTGGGTACGTTTATGTTTATCCGTTTTTACGTTTAAAACAAAACACGAACCTACGCCTGAACTTCAAATTTCGAGCCCTGATGAATCTATTAAAAATAATAATTATAATAATAATAATAATAATAACTTAATACCTTTACTTAGAGAGTATTAAATAATATATATATAATCATTTTAATAATAACCAAAAATTGATAGAAAAATAAAAATACTGAATATCGGTAAAAAGTTAATTAAACGTTTAGATTTAAATTCTGATGTTCTAGCACTGTGTTATAACCGGTGTTTGTTAACAACGGATCGCCGTAATTTGGCAGTATACGTATAAATTATACGGACAAAAATGACCGACTTTTAATTTTGGTTACTCGCACCGAATACAGTTTGAATAAACATAATTTTACCGACAGGAATTTGATAATTGTATGGTAAATTATTAAATTTCTATGCAATTGTTGTACATATAGATACTGTTCGTATACAACAGGGGTAGCCATACTAGAAGACACTCGCGAGCCGTACAATAAAATTAAAAATATGCAAGTACCCGTTAACATGTGCTCGCTATAAAATATCTAAAAATTACACTTTGAATTCAAAAATTAATATCAATTTTTTGAACAACATATTCTTGCGAGTCTATAATACTCAACAATAAAAATAATAAATTCAAGTTACGGTATGACACGAGCCGCATGAGTCTATGACGAGAGCTGCAGTTTGGCCACACCTGATATATAATGTTAACGGTTATGTGACAGATAAATATGAATTTTAATGTTCGATAAGATATTGAAGTTTTACTTTAGTAATGTTGGAAACATTCGACACGATTGCTGAATCGGTAAAAAAAAAGCCCGTGCAAAAGATCGGAAATTCTCATCAAGATTACACAATTGTAGCTTTTCAATTCGATTTTTATATTGAACAATACGTTGCACATAAATTTATAATTGAAAAATTAGAATTTACTTCTGGCTTTCACATTCACATGTAAATAACAATTAAACGAATACCTTTATCCCGGACAACAGAGTACTTATCAACTAATCAGAATAAACACTAAAACTAAATACAGTTATTCACAAACACTTTTTTTACTACAAACATAACACAAATTGATTAATATAACAAAATTAACACGTCCAAAAACATAATTTGTTAATTTTAAGACAATAATATGAGTTCATGTGAAAACGTAAGTTGTTCGTGGGGAAAAACATATTAAAACTGAATTCCAAAATAATTTTATTAAAACTAATTTTTTTTACACCTAGAATTGTTCTACAGAAACGACACAAGATTTGAAAAATATTATATCCTTTCAAAATAATGTAATAACCAAGTTAAAGAAAAAATTAAAGAAATTTGATGAAATTGTTATTGAGAAGGATAAGTTACAAATATCAGTCAATGAATTTGAACTGTGGCGAGAGAAAAACGATGTTTGTCGTAAGAAAGTGTTCAACGAACTAATATCTTCCTTTGAAGATCAATCTGAAAAGCTTAAAAGGGCCACCTGTGATGAATCCGATTGGCAAGCCAAATACACCGCGTTACAAGATTCTCACGACTGTGTCACTAATCAGCTAAGAATTCTGAAATCAAATAAAAATAACCTTGAGTCTAAGTTAGAAGACGCGGATCAAAATATAAAATGTCTCCAAAAAGAACTACGTTATACTAAAGTAAATAATTATTTTTTGTAGTAAAAATGTATATTTTTATGACCCATTACACATATAGAATATAGATTGTTTAAACATTAAATACATAAAAAAAAAATTTTAAAAAACTGTTATTTTATAAATATCAATCAGATTCGTTAAGCATACGTAAGCAATATCGTCCAATTTATTATAATATTACTCGACATTTTTTTATTCAAAAGACGAATGCTATGTAAATTGATTGCCTAATAATAATAATAATAAACGCTTAGCTATCGACAAATAAAAAGTGCATATGATATACCTAAGAATTTGAAAAATAAAATAATAATAATTTAAACAAAGAATTCTTAACAATACAGCCCATATTTTAAATTGCAGTTGTACCTATACGTCATCATGCACAATTTGGAAAGCAAAATGCATAGGTACTTGAAAATCATTTGTAAAACTTTTAACCATCGTATTCGAGTTTTCACGGATAATTCGATTTAATAATATTTCATGAAATATTCTAGGTAGGTTTTAATTCCAATTAGTTTAATGACATTTAATAAATAACATTCAAAGACGTTAACCATATAATGTACATAACTATAGATTTTAATTGTGAACTCATCGTGGTTTAAAAAATTATACACTTGTTATTTTTAGACGGAATTGGATGAAACCGTTTGCTTAGTTGGAAAATTAAGGGCAAATTTGATTTCTTACGAAGAGGAATGTTGCGAAAAGCGCAAGAAACTCGACGATTGTGCACAAGGACACAATAAATTAAAGAAGGCGAATTGCACATTTGAAATGGAGTTGAATTGTGTAAAAGAAAACCTGCATAATTCAAAATTATGTGCATCACGTGCGGAAGAAAAGTGGAATCTCGAGCGAGAAACATTGTCTAATGAGTTAAATACGAAATGCAAAAAATTGCATGATTTGGAAATGCAGTACAATGAAGCAAATACTACAATAAACGAGAATGCATGTAAAATAAAAACATTAGAAACTACACTAAAAGATGTGAAAGAAGTGAGTTTAAAAAAACATGACGAATTGAAATATTTAGTTCAAAAATTAAAAGAATTTTCTACAAAAGAAACTAATTTATGTAAATTAAAAAATGATAATAACCAATTGAAACAAGAAAATGAACTCATTGTCATGGAAATAAATTCACTGAAAAATAAACTTAAAGAAAAAGAATGTCAATTAAATGAACTTCAATTATTACTCAAAAAAACCGAGCAAATAAAACAAAAATCATGCAATACTTCGTGTTCTTTAAAAAAACCGTTAATAAACACTTGCAGTGTTACATCGATGGAATCAACGTCAGACGCATGTTGCAGCTCATCTAAACTTATGCAATCGATAACCCAAAAGTATAAACAAAAACCCAATAAAAAAAATTGCAATAAAATGGATTTAAACAATGTACAATTTGAACTAGATAACTTTAAAAATGATGTAGATCAAATATTTAAAATATATGACTCTTGACACTATTGCAATTCAATTGTTGTGTTCTTGCATTATAAAAACTTTAAAAATTATAAAAAAATATAATTGAAATTATAAATTGTGATCTAGATTGGTAATTAAAATTCAATATTAGTAGTAAATTCAATTGTATGACTACAGATATAAAATTACTATTAAATTGTAATCTTACAAAATAATGACTTAAATCCGAGTAATAGTGGTGATGTGATGATTAATTTAATAGCACACCCAAACCAACTAAAATACATTTAATAGACTTCAAAAAAAAATTATTCCACCAAATTAAAGATTACAATATTTACTATGTTTCAATAGGGCGATTTTTTGGTATAACAATACCAAACAATTATCGTATTCATAGTTGAAAATTAAAAAAAAAAAAAATGTACTTACATACCTTTATTATTTTTATATCTTAATATAAAATGCAAAAATAAAAAAAACCTTCTCGATACACCGACTACAACTCAAATGCTACAAAAAACTCAGTTGTCGTTTTTTTTTTTTTTTTTTTTATCAGAACACGATTTCTTTTGTAAGAGTTGTAAACAGACACAACAATTATTAACAACACACAAATCATAGTAAAACCAATACATTTCTCGCTACACACAGAATCTAATATACCTTTGTGAAAACATAGTAAGTTTGGTTGAAATATGTTTTGTTTTATGTCTATTGGAGCATGAGTAGTACTGACACTGGCGCAACTAGTGGGGGAGGGGGTGATTTGAGTCCTTAGCACTTCCTACAAACAAATCGACTTTTTAGGGTTTTTGTTTTGTTTTATTGGTTGTGTTTACACATATACAAATAATGGTTTAAGGAGTGGAGTGTCCGCTGACGAATTACAAAAAAAAACAACTGGAGCTTAAAGCGCCCCCTTGTCCAAATGTCTAGTTGTATACATGACTACTGGAATAACGAAAACATAGTTATGATCAGGGCTCGGGACTTATAGCATTTGCTTGTTTTTTTGGCTTAACATAAAATCTAGCAGAGTGCTACGGAAACTCTCGTCATGTTGCAATGATCTCAAATATGAAATTTGGAAGTGCTTTTTTTAGCTTATTTTGATTGTTTTTAAACAAATTGCTTTTTTCAAATTTTTCTGAATATTTTTGCTTTTTTGCATATTTCTGTTTAATTATGACACGTGCCATAGACAAACATCTAGAAATTTCAGTTAGTTTCTGTTTTTTTTTCACAGTAAAGCTAGAATTAAAAATAATTTTTCTCCTTTGTATCATGGAATTCCTAATTATAAACACCAAAACCCATATTTGCTCGCTATCTACTAATCGAGCCGGTCGTTGCTGGTCATGGTACTATTAAAATTACCAAGCCTGTAATATTTTATTATGGGAAAAACTATTTATAATTCGATTTACTATTTATTTATAGATAAAAACAAACCTTACATAACGATCGACATGTGATCAACACAATAAGAATTTAGTCGATTTTCGATCACGTCATCGCAGTATTGTGTTCGTCGTAGTTAGTGTACGCATTTAATTATTTTGTTATAATGGGGAAAGATAAGTTAACAGCATATGTATCTGAATATGGGGCAGATTTTTCAACAGATGGTCATGTTTTGTATTGCAAAGTGTGTGAGATTAAAATAAATTTCGAAAAAAAGTATAATGTATCACAGCACATTAAAACGGATAAACACCAAACAAATGTTAAACGTAAAAATGATCAATCACAGAGAAAATGCCAACAGTTTTTAACCAATCAAAATCCAATGAAATCTGATTTCAATATGGATTTATGTCAAGCGATGGTGTCTGCGAACATTCCATTAAATAAGCTTTCGAACAATGTATTTCGATCATTTCTAGAGAAGTATACTGGCAAAAGTATACCAATGGAATCGACATTAAGAAAAGGTTATATTGACGATATTTTTAATTCTACTTTGGACAATATGAAAATGGAAATTCAGCAAAATAAAATTTGGGTCTCAATAGACGAGACATGTGATGTTGAAGGACGGTTCATAGCCAACGTTATAGTCGGAATTCTTAGACCAGATTGTCCAGGACGTATATTTTTACTACACTCAGAAGAATTAGATAAGGCAAATTATTCAAATATCTGTAAACTATTTGATAAAGCTATGGGTATTATATGGCCTGGTGATATAAAGTACAATAATGTATTATTATTTTTATCCGACGCCGCACCATATATGGTGAAAGCAGGCACAGTTCTAAAAAACTTTTACACAAAAATGATACACGTCACATGTTGTGCACATGGACTTCACAGAATTGCAGAAGAAATTCGGGGACAATTTGGTACAGTTGATGAATTAGTATCTAATATGAAAAAAATATTTCGTAAAGCTCCTTATCGCGTTGATATATTTAAATTAGAAGCTCCAGGTATAAAATTACCTCCTGAACCAATTATTACCCGTTGGGAGTCTTGGATCGAGGCTGCGATCTATTATTGCGAAAATTTCAGAGCAATTCGTTACGTTGTAAATTTCCTAGACGAAAATGATGCTGAAAGCATTAGAAAAGTGAAACAATGCATTGTAAAACCTGGCTTGGAAACAAATTTAGCCTATATAAAAAGTAATTTTGAAGTTCTTACCAAAGCCATTATTGAAGTACAAAAAAAAAATGTTTTATTATCTGATTCACTTGCTGTGGTTCAAAATGTGAAACAGAAATTGTCTGTGTTAAAAGGAAATCTTGGAAAACCAGTTTTGACAAAACTTAAAACCGTTTTTGAAAAAAATAATGGCCTTGCAGTGTTGGAGAAAATTTCAAAAATACTTGATGGCGAAGATGGTAGTGAGTTGACTGACTTCAGCAAATTTCCCGATGATTACTCCAGCGACGATATTGTATACTTTAAATACGCGCCAATCACATCCGTAGACATCGAGCGTTCGTTTTCGGCTTTTAAAACAATACTATCAAACAACAGAAGGAGTTTTGCGTTTGAAAATTTAAGAAAACATTTAATTATCCAATGCAACAGAGAAGGTAAGAAACATTTAAAAATACATTTTTTTTGTTGTTAAAATGAATCAATTTTTCTTCGGTTATTCTTAAAAAATTTTAAATTTATTTTTCAGAAAATCATTAAGAAGTACCTACTACCTATACTTAAAAAGAAATGATTTTTTAAGATAATATTTTTTGTTTTTAAGTTTTAAAATAATATAATAAAGAAAAAAATTGTGTTTATAGTTTTTGTCGTGCTTTATTTTGCTTATTTTAATAATTTTAAGTGCTTATAATCATGTTTTTTAGTGCTTTTTCAAGCGCTTTTTTGATGATTTTAAGTGCTATAAGTCCCGAGCCCTGGTTATGATATATTTCTCATTAAATAGACGCAGATGCTAAATGCACCACCAGTGAGGCGTACTCTTAAGAACTGTTTTGTTATTTTTGTTTTGTCATCGTCACAAAATAACTTTTTGGTTAAATGATATTTTCTTATTATCACTGAGCGGTATTCTTGAAAATGATATATAGCAAAATTACGTTACATCGATAGCTAATCGCACACATGTGTTAAGTGCATTTTTTGGGTTTATTTAGTTATAAGTGCTCTTATCACATTCTAAGGTGAATATAACATCTGACCCCGGCATAATATAACATCACAACAGTATTTCACTATTTCATATACCTCATTTATGAACACGGAAATACGCAATCTGATATTTTTATTTTTATTCAAATACACAACATATTATAAAAAACATAACGCATGTGTGCGTTTAACCGTCGACGTATAAAAAACAAATTTTTGGTATTAAATCTAAATCAGAGTTTAAACACATTAAGTACTCGTACAATGCAACATTTAAAAAAGATAACATTATATTCGATGGCAAACGTTACAGTCATGATAGTTTATACTTTTTTTTTTTTTTTAATAGCTGCAGTAACCAGATACGGTGGTGAGACTGTAAGTAATATGTCCGAATCTATTGTGCCAACTGTATACGATTTAATAATATCGACGAAGATGCGAAGGTAAAAATGAAAATATGTTAACATAATATGAAAATACGTATAAATATAAATCGACATAAAAAAAATAAAATACAAATAAGACGTAAAAACAGCGGTATTACTCGAGTTGCCCCCGAAAAATTATTTTGTTTTGGCGTGTTGCCTCGACTGACTGAATGACCGAGATAACCCGCAAACATCAACCAAAAAAAAATAATAAAATAAAATACGTATGAAGTCTAAATGATCTCTCTCTCTCTCTGTCATGCTTTGTTGAGGTTCTCAAAATAATAGATGTACATTAGCGTGCCCGATATTTTTAGATTTGAAAGTTTTAGGAAGTACCGGTAGGAAATTTGATCCGTACATCTAAATATAGGATCCATAAAATTGGAGCTCGCTTGAACCTAATTATCAAGACGCGATTTATGCTTAAAATTTTATGAAAAAGTGAAAAATTTGTTTTTTGGCGTATACATCCTTAAATAATATTAATATAACGAAAAATTGTATTGAACCTTTATTGTAGAACTGATTATTTCCTAAATAAATTGTCTTTTTTCTATAGTTAACCATTCCATTCGAAATCAATCATTTTCATGATTTAAGAAAAATGTTGGTTTTTAGTTCTTTGCAATTATTCACTAAGATTGTACAAACCAAGAATCGCAATTTACTTCTATTTTTGCAATGTTTTTTTTTTTCCAAAAAATATAATTAAATGTATAATCATAATTTGTAGTATTGTTAACCTTTCGTGTGCAACTAAGAAATAATTAAAATGAACGATAGTTTGCGTTCTTGTGATTTTGATTGTGGGTAGTGAATATTATCAGTTATATGTATGACAATAAAACTATAAATATTATCTAATACCCGATCGTGGTTATCTATAATCTATATTTATTGTCCATAGTATAGCAGTATTAGCACACACCTCAGTCTGTGATTAGCGCGTTTGTAATCCACATATTGTTTAATTCGATTAAAATTAATATCATCGTTCCGCCAAAAGATATATCTTGTTGGGCGTTTGAAACACCAGATTGACAGACTGTAAATTACCGTCGGACGGCGATTGCTTACGAGTTATGTTTTACATTTTTACAACATGCGTAATGCGTGCTGTTAAACTTTGTACATTTACTATGATTGTAAGCCGGGTCTAATGATAAAAATTAAGTATTACCTTCGACTCACCGCGACAGATATTGAGTGTATGAGTGTATAAGAATTTCCAAGGGACAAGAAAGAAATTGGAGTTATCGAGGTTTTCGAATTATCGATGTTCGAGTTATCGAAACTCCACTGTATGAATAATAATAAAACTAAACAAAGAAAAAGAAAACGGCACGTGTGATCACCGAATGATAATACGGACAAGACCGTGCGGGGTAAATAGCTATAATAGTAAATTAAATTTAAATAAATTTTTAAAAAAGGCGCACTTCGCATGGCGGGTGTCGGTATTGGCGAAGGCACTTCGCTCGTTGGATAGGTTACACTTGGTGGACGAAATTAGAAATCGAAATAAATGATAAATCACTTCTTTGAATAAAATGATTCTGAGCAGTGCATTAGTGTAATATTTAGGACTATTATTGACAATTTTATAAAGAGTATGTTTTACATTGTGTAGTATACGATGAAATTATGAAAAATGTGTACACATATTATGTGTCGAAAAATTTTAAATGGCTTTTTATAAAACAAAATCTTGACTACCAATTTCGGAGATTTTTTGAATATATTTAGAATAAAGTAAATAAAATGTTCAGGTCTCAAAATCCAAAATTTCCCACATTAAGACTTAAAACCTTGTAAAAATTCTTAATGTCTATAAATGGCCAAAATTAAATAAATTGTTTGAAATTTATTCATGTTATTATATTACAAAGTTCAATTTTATGTAAAAATTTCAGTTTTCTAGAAAAATTATTTTCGGAATTATAAAAAAAATAATATAATTCGTTATTGACGAAATCGAATTTTTGCCGTTTTTTCGTAATTTTTTAGTAGTAATTTCTGCCGCATTTAAAAAGCTAATAAGTATATCGAAAAATGATCTCTAAAAAACTATCAACTAGACAAAATTTGCTACCGGATAAAATGTAAGGTAAATGTAAAGTGTATAAATCGAATGAAGTCTTCCGATAGAAAAATTGTTTACAGTAAAATAAAACAAAAAAAAAACATCATTATTAAACGGTAAGACCCCTCGCTCCGCTCAAAATCTTTAATAAATAAATAAATAATAAATATTTTATTACGCCGGCTGTATCGCAAACGTTTTGTTTATATTCCTAATGGCCACAAAAATAACTGAACGACGTTACGCAGAGACCGGATTAGTTGTTTACCGACTCAATCCTCGTTGAATAACTACAGTTTTTAAAATTATTTAACTACATAAATTGAACATTTAAAAAACTTTTAACAAAAATAAATTTAAACAAATACAAATGATAGCCACTGAAAAAGAAATTACCAACAATACATTGGACAATTCACGGGATACAAACCGACCGCAATCGCGAAAATACTTACAGAAGCAGAGTGCCCCGGAAGACAGACATCAGTACTTATGGTCGTTAGTCAAGAGAAATGTATTGAAACTGACCAGCGTCAAGGGTAAGCGTTTAGAGGTCGTCAATAATATTCTACCTACTAATATAATGATCACAGTATTTATATACTCATGCCCGATTCGAATATTTCGAACCAATTCAGCTAACATAAGAATCACAAGAATATCTTGTAATTCTTCAATTCGGCTAACAAAATAATTAGTTATACAGTGTGTTCCAAAATGATTCATCCGATTACGAACTGATATAGTTCGGCAACGGTTAATCGCAGGTTAATGACCAATGTATTAATGGAAAGATTAGATAACTAAGTTTATTTTAAGTTATCTAGTTGTTAAATTTGGCACCGTAATCATTAGTGACGTAACTTAATTAGTTGTTATCGAAATGTCGACCGAGCAACAAAAGGCGTTTTGTGTGCTCCGCTTTGAGAAGTGCGAGTCTGTTATTACCGTGCAGCGTGATTTTCGTCGAAAGTTTAACATTGAACCTCCAACAGCCCAGAGTATTCGAAGATGGCATAAAACCTTCCAAGAAACTGGTTGCTTATGTAAAGGGAAGTCATCAGGTAGACCAAGAACTTCGGATGAAAATGTTGAACAAATTCGAGAAAGTTTTGTAAGAAGTCCACAGAAATCAGTTCGTCAAGCATCCAGAGAACTTGCAATACCACCGACAACAGTTTGGCGTGTAGAAGTACGCAAATTTCTCAACGATCAGCTACCACAGAAATGGATCGGTCGCTGTAGTGCTAATGACGCTACATTTTGTCCATGGCCGCCCCGTTCGCCGGATCTTACAATATGTGATTTTTTTCTCTGGGGTTACATAAAAAGCATTGTTTATGTACCTCTCCTTCCAAAAGATCTTGACGAATTGAAAAGTCGCATTACAGACGCCATCAACTTGGTTACAGTCGACATGCTTCAACAGGTTTATGAGGAATTAGAATATCGCTTAGATGTGTGTCGTGCAAGTAAGGGGGATCACATTGAACATTTATAAAAATTGTACCTAAAACTTAAAATAATCGATTAAAATGTAAAATTAATTCTAACATGATCAATCAAATTTTACAATAAATATGATTATTTGAAATCGGATGAATCATTTTGAAACACCCTGTAGTTTCGGTGTGAATAGTTCTCCGGGAGTATTTATTCGGTTTTCTTCTACAAGTGTTTTCGGATTTATTTTGTTCGTGTGATTACGTCAACTTTTCCGTCAATACGAATTCTATCATTGATTACGACGTATTCTAAACGTGGCAAACGAAACAAATGCTACTATAAGTATTCGGTAAAAATTTAAAGCAGTCTACGATTATTTTTCACAGAATTCCAACAAAATATCAATTTTAACATAAACCATATTATTGTGTAAATTATTACTTCCATTATTAAGTAAAGTACAAGGAATAAAATGATATTTATGATACAAAATTTACTACCGGTTTGGGCAAGATTTTTTGTAGAAAAGTCGTGTTTAGACAGACAGAAAATAAAATAAAAAGCACACATAGTAAAACTTATATAATTATAATTCAATTTAATTATGAGTTATATGCTATGTTTACGTTTTCTGTTGGGTTACTGCTTCTATTCGAGAACGCCGTTGATATATTTAGGTATATTTTCTTTGTAATAACTTACTGGGATTGGACATTGATCGTCATTCTTTCATATTGCCTGTGCATACAATTGATCTTCGTTATTCACCAATAATAACGAATTATTACTGTAATATTATTATAGTCTTGAAGCCATGTTGCGAGACGTCGTCAAGTAGTGGATTGTCCGTGAACCCAGAAAAACGGCCGAACATCGACAAATCGTTATCCCAGCGAACAGCCGTCCGATCGGAGCAGCAGACGGACCGCTATGATCGTTGGAACAATGACTTGTCACCGCGGCAGGTGGCCAGTTTCTGTCAGATGCCACCGTCACCGCAGCAGCAGAAACCGTGGTCTATGGATAAGCGACGATCGGCAAACCGTTCACCCAGCAGTGACCCGTCACTGGCGTACTCCCCGTGCAATCCACCAGGCGGCCAACCGATATTAGGCCGATGCCGTTGCGCGCGACTAAGCGCCGGCAGTGACAATCCTAATAGGAGAAGGATGATGGCAAACAACGAGTGCCGCGTGCCAGTGCGCAACAACAACCGCCCGGCCGCGAATTCCACTCGCCAGCCAGCAGCCGTTTGGGACAACCAACAAAGGTTGCCACCACTCCGCTCGGCTTTCCGAAATCAGAACCCCGCCGCCGGTCAGCAACCACAGCGGCGATCTTCAAGAATACCGGTACCCACACGCCGATCTTCCTCGCATCCCAGAAGATTGGACAACCCGGTTCAGATGTACGCCGGATCAAGGCTACCAGTACCAAACCGAACAGGCTCAGCTCCGGCACGCGCTGACCGGCCCCGCCCATTAGCGGCTCACGCGCACGTCCAGGCAAGACATCAACCACTGCACAACGGTATGCCCAATCAAATGGTAGGCCAACAGAATCCACGGCGCAATTCGAAGCGTTCTACTTCTAATGCACCAGACCCGAACGCTGTACGTCCTTGTAGTGGCGCTCGTCGTGCCACTCATGACGCAATATTAAATCAACCTAATCCCGGCGGTGCGTGTGGTGCCGCTCGTCGTGCTACTTGCGATACGCAATCCAATCAACCGAATTCCGGTGGCCCGTGTAGTGCCGCTCGTCGTGCTACTCGTGACGCGCCATTCAATCAACCAAATCCCGGTGGTCCGTGTGGTGCCGCTCGTCGTGCCACTTGTGACGCGCCATTCAACCAACCTAATCCCGGTGGTCCGTGTGGTGCCGCTCGTCGTGCCCCTTGTGACGCGCCATTCAACCAACCTAATCCCGGTGGCCCGTGTGGTAGTCCGTGTACCGCTCGTCGTACCACTTGCGACGCACCCCCAGATCAACGTCGTAACACTTGCAACATGGTCCCAGATCAACGTCGTGACACTTGCAACATGGTCCCAGATCAACCGAACCCCTGCAATCCGTGCAGTGCCCCTCGTGCCACTTGCGACGTGCCACCAGATCAACGTCGTAACATTTGCGACATGGTACCAGAACAACCGAATCCCTGCGGTCCAAGCGCTGCTGCTCGCCGAGGCACTTACAACTTGCCAGAGCCGACAATGAACCATAGAAACCTTATTGGAGCAGGTACAGGGATCAACCAAGGTAGTACGTTGACGGTGTCCGGAACCATCAGCATCAACACCTGCAGCAACGCGGCGGGCAACGTTGCGAACAACGTCGCGAACAATGTCGCGAACAACATCGCGAACAACGTTATGAATGACGTTTTTTTTCCAGAACACATACCGGCGCAGTGGCAACAGTCCAGGGAGTCTAACGACATCATGGTCGATGACTTTCTGGACAACTCAGATAGATACATGGACATAGTAGCGCCGCGGTCGATTGCCGTGCCTGATAGCCCGTTCGTCTGGATTGACGATAATGCGTCGCGTGGGAACACCCCCGAAAACTGGCACATGGACTTGAGCTCCATAGGCTCAGAACCGCGGTCCATGGACGTGAGCCCAGTGTACAATGCCAACTACTGCGATAACAGTTACGACGACAGTTATACGAACGATGATAGTTACACGAACGATGAAAGCTGGTCTAGTCACGATTCCAGGCCGTTCGGGCTCGACGATTCGTTTGAAATGCAACAGGGCCTTCCCGGATCGCCCGAACGCCGCGTCTCAAGAACCGCATCTGTAGACGACGACCAACAAGGTGCGTGTAGACGACGACGCCACACATTTGACCGAAACACTCATTAAACGAAATGTCCCGTTTTATAAGCAATAAAAAAATTACGCGATCGATTTGAACGTATTTTTATTAAAGTCAATGTTATATAATACTGATATACGTACATTGTTTTCAACAAAGATCAACCAAATATAAAGGAAGTATAGAGGGGAATTTTAATTTATATCTATATGCAACGATAAATCATTACTAACGAAAAACGATTCTCGGCGAAGCAGAGGCGTATTTATGATTTTAGCTCCCTTTTTGTTACATAAATTAATTTGCATCCTAATCAGCGGTTTTTCTCAAAAATGCCATTCACTTAAAGCCGTTTTAATTAGGGGATTTAATCCCTAACAAATCTTTTAAGCCCTCTTTAAATTAGAAAATTTACATTTTCTGGTCATTAAAAATGATACTCAAAAATGTATATTTTACCTCTATATTTATTCCTAATAAAAAATGGTCAATCTATGACAATTATTTATAGAGCACTCTTACATAATATTTTCAATTAAATTAATAAATAGTTGACGTTGTTAAAATATAAGAAATAATAATAAATAGCAAAAAAATGACATCATAGACTTTTATAGATATTGTTCAGTGGTGGGAATGTTCTTTTTTTAAAAAAAACTAGTTCAAGTTCCAGACAATAAATATGAAATAGTTCTTGTTCTATTTCATAGTTTTCAAAAAAATCTACATGGAACTAATGATTAATCTCGTAAAACTTTCAAACATTTGTTATGAAATTGTTATGTTATTATTAAATTGTTATGAAAACTTTTTGACGGCTATTATCAACATTCTGTGAACATTTCAGGTTCCCATCTTTAATTATTTTTAACCGAGTAATAACAAACAGAAAAAATCGAAAATAATGAAAAACCATTATTGACTTACATTTTCCCGATATTACCCAATTATTAAGAAAACTACAACGAAGATCAAAAATTTACCTTCCCAATGTACCAAAATGCTTCCAGAAAAAGAGCTACACTTAAAAGTCAGAGCAATATTTCTAGTATAAATGTGGTTTACAGGCAGAAAAATAAAAATAAAAAAACCAACTTTTAATTTCTAAAAAAATTTTAAATAGTTTGTTCATCAATGTCAGTAGGCAATATCGGTATTTGTAATTTTAGTAATTAGTAAGCTTATAATTCTTAGTTTTTTACTAAGAGTATCTACACTACATACAGATACATCGGTACATGTATATGTCTTGTTTCTACTGAATATAGTTGACATAAGAATGTCGATGTCAATTTGGTATTAGATACGAGGAGACGAGGATTAAACTGTAGGTAACTTTTTTAACACGTGTAAAAAATAAACAAGTTTCAAAGACAGGAATTATTTATTTATTTTTCAAAGACAGCAATTAGGATAGGATAGGATAGGATAGGATCGAGAGGCGGTAAATCAGACAGAAATGGAAGATAACAAAAACCGTTAATTGTAGCAAAACGGGGAACTTTGTTACTGAGCAGAGTTTTATAACAAGTATTGCACAAGCTCATATTATGAGAATCTAAGTCTGGGTATTTTCCGAGCAAAAAATCTACGGCTTTCTGGGGAACGTGCTTCATATCTTTCTCGAACCAAAGGCGATCGCAAACAGCGCAGGAAACACCGAATTTGTTTTGGATAAAACGAAAATTGAATTCGTTATCAGCGACGGGAAATTCGTCAATACAGACATTTCGCGGCCGTTCGGTTATTGGAATGACGATTTTGAGCTTGTTCTTTAAACGAGCATCGCGCTTGCGTAATTTGTTGACTTCGCGATATTTTTTACACTTTTCGGCATTACTCGCCGGCTTTGGTGCATTCGAATCTCGTAAACGTAAAAACGCTTCAAATTTTTCAGAATCAGTATTTGAACAGAATGGCATATCGCGAATAAACAGAAAAAACTCATCGCTATGACGCAATTCATTATCGCGCTTACGTTTACGAAATTCACGCATTAACTCAGCTTTACGTTTCGGAGCCATAGTGTAATACACACACACGATTATTCCGTATGAAACTCCAGCGCACAACTGATGAACGATCAACGAATACGGTATAGCAGCGGTGATAATTGGTGTATATATATATATATAATGTAAATAATATAAATATATTTACGAAGAATTTTGTCATGGTAACATTCTCGGTGTCGGACAAATTAACAGAATGACCCCCAGCCATAAGACATATACATGTCAAAAAAATACTGACAACAAATGACGACATCTGTTTTGAACGAAATCCATAGCATGCCACTGTTTTAAATCTTTATATGGAATGTTGAATATAGGTGTCTGAAAACGTGTTTTATATTATACATTTCTATATTTCTATTTACAAATGATTAAAATGTTAGACATTTTTTTCAGGGATCTCTTGGTAACACGAGTAAAAAAGGTCATATTACATAAATAAATAGGGACATTTTTTTAAACACATGTTACCGCAATATACGTATGCATTGTCCGAGACGGTGGTTTCTTGTATTATTGCAATTAAAAGCCACAAGATTTTAAATGTATTACAGTACTGAAAAAACAGTCTGTTCCAGCAGTCGCCCATAGAATAATTACTAAGGTGCGGATTTTTATGTAATAAAAAAAATAAAAAAATTTAAATATTTATGTTCATCGTTTTACCAAAATTCGTATTAAAAAACATGAAATATTTAACAAAACAATTATTATTTTACATTAATTTTTGATTGTTGATCATATAAAAAAAGTATCTATAATAAATATAGCCATATTTTTTTTTTTTTTTTTAAATTACTATAGAGCCCTGACCAGCTTCTTCTGCTTTTATAGTTCAAAAATATTATTTGTCCCGGTGTACTAGACGTATACCGTAAATATTTATTGAACGCTTATTTTTTCTAATCATGTTTAACTACATTTACAAAATAGATTCAATTATATTATTTATACATTATAATATTATATTCTTGCCCTTGACAAAATTAAATAATAATTTTTTTTTTATCACACCGTCCATAAATATACCGTATTGTACACCGTAACTACACCGTCCATAAATACAGAATAAAAAATTATATTATAAAATCAAGTGTCGTTCGCCATTTATGAGTTGAAACCCAAAATAAAAGTATCCCGAGTTATGCCCCAGAAAACGTTATCTTCAAATTTTTCAAAAAATGTCATTGCGAGATAACATGTTAAACCAACACGGTAAGAAAATAATTATTATTTTTGGCTATAAATTAAGGTTCCATAAAATATTAAAAAATGATAGAAAAAAACGATGAAATTGTATAAACAAAAATTGTAAATCGTATACAAAAACCGTACAAAGTGGAAATACTATTATAGAGAGCTATTTAGATCATAATCATGAAAAATACGAATAATATAGAAAATAAAAAAAAATATTTTTGAGGTGTAAGCCGGTTCATCTCCTCATAGTGCACCCCGGGTAAATCTAAGTGGACTGGGACGCATTTGGGCCACGTTGAAAAATGATCAATTTCGCAGTGGACTTTTCCTCGAAACCGGTATATCCTTAGACACGAGCGTAAATAGGATTTAATGGTCAAATGGGCCATGGTTCTAAAACACCAAAGTTCAAAAATACTTCATTCCAATAACCATAAAAACTCGTACATATTAGTATCAATAAATATTAATTATTTTACACAATGAACCTGTGAGATTTTTTTTTTTGCGAGAATGTGGACTTTAAGTTTTAACCATAAGGGAATAAAAATTAAAAACGTATAGGTGGAATTAAAAGAGATTTCAATAGGGTCCCCTCCCCTCCCCGAAATATGTTTGAACAAATGTTATAATTGATTTACATGTATGTTCTCTACAGAAATAGGCACATACACTAAATAAAGAATTAAATTTAGGAAGTGGATTATTAAAATAATAACGAACATTTTTTGTCACGAACACTGGGCCGGTATAAACATTAAGAAACAGTACTAATTATAATACTGGCAAATTATCCTATCTGATTAATGACATTCAAATACGCCGATAAACGATTTTACGATACGAACTTTATTTAGTCGGCCGTATTTGTGAAATTCATAACACACGCGTATTAAAAACAAGTAAAAGATCACAAAATTAAATCTTCTAAATTACATTTATTCGACAGCGTTACAAAATCGTAAAAAATCAAAATCATCTGACGACCGAAGTGAGAGTTCTAAAAGAAATTCCAAATTAAAATAATGTTACTTCGCCAAGTATGCAATCGGTGTCTAATTTACAAGAAACAAATAAAACGGGCAGTACAAGCACTATAATTCGATTAAATCCGCATTCGAACAAACTCAAGATATTTTTTTTTTCATTTTACATCGGAAAACGGATAAGTAATTTTCTTTATTATTCCCCTACCCTATAGAATATTTTAAATATTTTTATATGTCATATTATAATATGTAAGGAGCACGGCGATAGTTGTACGAAAGTATTAATGTTTTAACGATGCATTCATATTTATATTAGACATTTCCAAAATGTATGATTCAAAAAAAAATAAACGAAAATGTTTTATTAAATTAAATTTAATATTATTGAGGTATATTATATGAATAAAATATAATATATAAATATATACTTAAAATAACAATTTGTAAGAAAATGTAT
Organism: Tuberolachnus salignus; assembly: GCA_956483605.1. Classification (NCBI taxonomy): domain Eukaryota; kingdom Metazoa; phylum Arthropoda; class Insecta; order Hemiptera; family Aphididae; genus Tuberolachnus; species Tuberolachnus salignus. The sequence continues at coordinate 22,105,196 of OY101431.1, read as the reverse complement.
ATTGAATGGAATAGTATTTTAGATTCTGAGAGAAAATAGGAACGTAGTGGTTTTACTATGATGTGTTTTCTACCCCCCCCCCCCCGGTCTGTATACAAAAGTTCTACCAGACAACCTGCTCCGAATTTGAAGCACGAGCTTTTCTGAAAGTATTTTGGGTCTAGTTGATGTATTCGGGAAATTTATTAGTGATTTTCGTTGTAGTGTTTTTAATAATTGGGAAATAATTCTAGAAGCCTGGCGAGATTCTGGCGGCTTTTGAGCTATTTATAGGCACTTGATATATTCAAATTTGTTCAGTTTTTATTTTGTTTTATAGAGATAAAATTGGTTTGGCCAGAAATGCTTGAGATTTTTACACAAGGTTCATGCTAAGTAATAAAAAATAGCGAGAAAAAAATGTTCAACGTAATAAAGTAGTTTTTTTTTTTTTTTTATAAGGCTTTTAAGTTAAAATTTTAATGGAAATCGTAAAAATCACGAAAACATCGCATACAATTTTTTGAATTAATAAAATAAAATTTTTTCCGGCCGATAAGAATGCACGAAAATTTAAAACAAAAATAAACACACGGTTTATCATAAGTTGTACTCAATAAAGATGGCGAACAAATTGGAGCGTGTTTGAATACATTTTTTTAAGTATTTCATATATAATTTAATTGTAACATGCATTTAAAAAGATCCCGTATACCTAATATAATAATGGCATACATCTGCGAGTCTGATTCTCGTAGAAACTGTTTGGTATATCGCATAATAGCATTGAAAATAATATAAAAACTTCATTATTGAAATCGTCTAATATGCAACTCGCGTATTTAAAACAAAAATATCCGTTTCGTAAAATGTATGTACTTTTCAGTAACTACGACAACAAACCCCGATTGGCTATTATAATATTATAATCTGTATAGAATATATTTGCGGATAGCAATTCAAAAACATTTGCCTATACCGCAACAAGTAAAATATTAATGATATTTGTCGGCACAAGAAATACATATTGACATTGGTGGGTAAACCCGACAAACGAGGAACGCGATGAAAACGTCGGAAAGCACAAGTACGTATGCTTAACTATTCGCATTTTATTTTTTTTTTTTTTTTTTTTTTTTTTTTGTCACTGAACACAATTAACATTTTTGCGGGCAATCGGACGATAACCCGATGCGCAGTTTTCCGAGTGCGGTTACTTTTATTCGGTTTCATTCAACAAGTGATTTGAGGGAATTTAGGAATCCGTGAGATGTCTAGATATAAGTATTTCCACGCGTCATTACGACCTCTACCGTGTTCAGGCATATACGATTTATAAAGGAAAAAATCACCCGTGAGCACATCACACCCACAGCCATCTTTTGTGCCGTTGCACAATTTGAGTAGTCCTGCCTGAGGGGCAGGAGTTGAAAGTGAACCCCCCCCACGGACACATCTTCGATACCAACGCCAATCGCATAAAAAATTCCATCGCCCTATATTAATTTTAGAGGGGGGTGTCTGTATTCGTGTTCAAAGCTCAAAAAAAACCCGGCTCACATAGTTAAACTCGTATTGAAATTTAACTCAACTTGTATCAACTCTAATTTCCGAGATTGAACTCATTCGGTACAGAGAGTTCCAATATCGTTGTCACGACGAATCGCATTACGATATTACTGTAGCCGACGCGAAAATATACAATTAAATGTTCAAATGTACATTTCCAGAATACAACAATAGGGCGACGGGCAGTACCGGACAGCCGGCTGTTGGGAAATCAAATGGTCTACAATGGAACCCGCAGCCATTACGGTCAGCTATCCGCAACCAACAGTCGAGCCGGATACCGGACCCGCGCCGACAGCCCACGCAACCCAAAAGATTAGACCGACCGGTTCAACTATACGTGGGATCCAAACTTCCGGTACCCATCCGCGACGGTCCAGTTCCGAAGCGTATCCGCCGAATCCGCACACCAATGGCCAGCAGTGACGATCCGGCAAAGGAGCCACGGGCGCAGCTACCACCGTCCAACTCTCCTCTGCCTGATCCGCGGGAAGCACGCAGTGACTTACCTGCGCCGAACGCCGGTCCACGTAACGTCCGACAAGGCACTTATGACATACCCGACGTGCCCGGCGAGGTGACGGTAGGGCAACGAAACGACGGTAATTCTATTGGTGACGTGGGGGTCTGCCGGAGCAAAACTTTCACGTTGCCCAGATCTGTCTCGCAATACTTATCGCCGGCACATTTGTTGCCTGTTTCGGATCACTGGTCACCGTCGGAGCAGCATCCGTCCCGGTCAGAGCCAAACACGTGTGCGACGGCTGAGAACCACTTAAAAAACTGCACGGACGGGCCGACTGTTGTTGACCCGAGGAACAACGACGACAGTGACGGCAGTAATATTTACTGTGATAACGAAATCGTCGACGACTCGGCATGGCCCGAATCGGACTTAGATTCCAAATCAATCGAACTCGACGATTCGATTTTAACGCAGCAGCGCATTCCCAAAACTCTCGCATGCTGCTCGGGACCTGTTACCGTCGATCCCGAAACATCGAAACAGAAACCCTTTTCGGGGCAATGTGTAAAAAACGATAAATTTCGTCCAACAACATGTGGTTAGACGAAACTGTCCGATTTTTATGTACAAGCAATAATAATAAACCCTTTCCAAAATCAACGATTTGAGCATGTTTATCAACTGGACGTCGTATATTATTACGATATAACGTGCCCGGGTCTCCCGGACATCAATACCAAATATGAACAACTTACATCAAACATACTATACTCCTCATCAATTATTGTGAACATATTTAGTTCTTCTAGCACGCGTTCTTCTATAATGCAAAATAATTATGTTCATTTGAATACGCGTACAATTACGTCGTATTTAGTTACGACACAACTACGCGTCTTTATATTATATTTTGATGGTTGTCTAGAGTTCCATCTGCACCAGTCGGATCTCAAAGTCCGATTTTGTAGATCCGTTTTTATCTACAGTCTGTTCAGTAGTGCAAAGTTAAAATTTCGCCTAGCATGTATACCAGGTGAATTTTTGGATTTTGTATTTTGGACCACTATAATACTTTCTACTTTCTGGTTTATTTTCGTATTATAAAGATATTTTAAAAGTAAATAATTATAATTTATAAGAATATAGATTAAATTCGAATAGAACCAACAGAATACATATATTTACAAAAAAAAATAATAAAAATAAGCATTAGACAAAACTTCAGTCTTAATTTTGTATATTTAGTAAAAACAACTTTAATAAAATGTAATCAAATTATCAAATATACAATAATACTTAGTTTAAAGGTGTACTTTCTAAATCATTGTGACATAGTTTATTATTGTATTATTGGAGCACTTAAAATTGTAATAATTTGGAACAAAATTAATTAAATGCAATTGTTTAAATAATAGTATAAAATATCGTTAAAAATCTAATTAAAATCGAAAGTAATATCAAAATGAAAAATGTTTGCTAATGTTATTCAAAATATATATATATATTGAACTGGAAAAAAATTAAAACCGATAATTGGTATCAAAATCATAATCATTTTCTACTCTATATATACAAATCAATATTAAATATAAAAATACACGGACAAATTTTGCACCATAGTTATAGGCTGCTGTTGTTGGCGGAAATTTAGGAAGGTAGGTATAAAGAGGAATTCAATTTACATCATGTTTTAAAATGTCTTATTTTTTTACGATTTTTATCGAAATTTACATTTTAAACGCTTATAAAACAGAATTATTTTGTCACACTAATTATTTTTTCTTTTTCGCTATTGAGTACAATTTATGATGAACGTCAAATTTTTGTTCCAAACAGTTTTATTCGACTAATTCAAAAAATAACTCATAATGCCTATAAACAAATTTCTAAATACGATCCTGAAAACAACATTGTATGTTATTTTTTTTTCACTTTTACATTTTCACGATATTAAAAAAAACACGTTTTATCCCGGGCTAGTTTAATATAATTCCAAATAATATAGAATTAATATATAATTAAACATCTTTGTTTTTTTGTTTTTTTTTTTTTTTTTTTTAACCGTTTGATAATTAAGCAGTAGCAAATTCCCTACAAACAGAGAAGCTATTTTTTTTTTCTTTTTCTTTTTTATGCATATTTGACACTTTTTAAATGCATATAATACCTCGAATTACTCAAAGCGATCGTTAAACCAACTTGTAAATGTCAAATTGTTTAAACCGTCGCAGTTGCTGTTAATAAATACGTTCAAATCGATTAAAAGGTCAATCGGTATAGATATATTAGGTGTTATTATATTCGAATAGGTAAAAAAATGGGAATTAATTCAGTCTAACGAGTGTTTCGGTTGAATGCGTCACGCGGACGTCCGCACGGGCCGACGGAAGCAGCCCTCGGGCGACCTTGGGTCTCTTCGTGGTGCACGGGGAACGGAACGTCGTTCAGCAAATAGCCGTTGCCCTGATACTCGGAGCTCGCGTCAATGGACATCGGTGCCGAGCCTAACGAGCTGCGGTCGTTGTACTGATGCCAGTGTTGTCCGAGCGTGTATTCGTTCGGCGGGTTCTCGGTGAACGGATTCCGCCAGTCTTCAGGCGTGTTCCCGCCTGACATATTCTCATCGATCTGGACGAACTGACAACCGGGCAAGGCTATATCCCGCGGTATTCCTTCCAAGTAGTCATCCAACTGGAGCGTGTTCGGTCTGGGTATTTGCCGCGGCGGCTGTGGCGGCTGCATATGCGGCTGCGGCATCGGCTGCGGATTCGGCTGCGGCGTCGGCAACATCTGTCCCGGGAGCTGATCGGGAACGATGTTAATGAATCCGGTTACCGAGTACGTAGTGGTTATATTGACACCTGTTCCACCGTTAGCTTGGACATTGCTTCTCTGTGCCACCGTCGGTACGGGTACATCGTATGTGTCGCGACGAATGGCATATTGTCCGCCGCGGTAGGGCTGTTCGGGCACCATGTCACAAGTGTAGCGCTGCGTGCACGGACGGGCGTTCATAGCTGGTAATTGATCGCACGTGGTGCGCCGATTGCGCCGTAGATTATTGCACAGCTGCATCGCAGGTTGTCGGTTATTGCACGGCTGCTGTGCCGGTTGTGGGTTATTGCACGGCTGCTGCTGTGCCGGTTGTTGGTTGTTGCACGGCTGCTGGTGCGTCGGTTGTCGGTTATTGCATGGCTGCTGTGCCGGTTGTGGGTTGTTGCACGACTGCTGCTGCGCCGGTTGTTGGTTGCTACACGGCTGATGGTGCATCGGTTGTTGGTTGTTGCACGGCTGCTGGTGCATCGGTTGTCGGTTATTGCACGGTTGTTGTGCCGGTTGTGGGTTGTTGCACGGCTGCTGCTGCGCCTGGCCCATGTAGCCGTGCGCCGTCATTCGTCTTCTTGGCTGCTGTGGCCGACCAAAAAGAGCCGAAGTGCTGTGGCTTGGGTAAGCCGGCCGCGGTTGTTGATTGCCGGTTTCTCGATTAGCCGGTTGTCGGGCGGGCGCCATGTAGTTGTTGTTGCGCTGCGGCGCGCACCAATCATTCCCGGCCGACAACCACTTCTTGCCGGAGTTATCGCTACCGGCGCTGAACCGCGTATAATAATAGCTCCGGTCGAACGTTGTGCCAATCCGTGGATAGCACGAGTTAAACCTCGAGAACAAGCAACCGCTGTGCCTGTACGTATGTTTCGACTGTCGGCGCACAATAACCGTGGCCGGTGAATATTGCAGTGGCGGCGAGCCGACCAACTGAACGCAATGGTTATCCTGCCACAGTGACAATCCCGGCGCGACGGCAGTCCGTCGCCCGCGTGTCTGTTTGACAAATTCCCGGATATCGGGTCCGGGCCGGCTAAATCTCCTCCGATTGGCTCTCGTCGTTATAGTGTCAACACTCTGGGCTTTTCCGACGTCCAGCCTCTCGTCTTCGGGATTCACAAACGCGTTACTATTTGACTGCTCGCCGCAAAGCTCAGAGACTATAACAATATTGTATTGATTATATTAATCATATAATAACGATATTAATCGTTAATATCCGTATGGAGTCATCGGTATCGGTCGTCACCTTTTAACCACAGCTCGCGTATATCCGATTGAACATCTGCCATAATAGCTGAATAAACGGCTTTCATCGTCGTTTTGTCTACACCTTGGTCTTTTTTGTCGTCCGGCAGTGTAGAATTGTACCGATTGCCGTTCGGAATGATGTTCCAACCGGCTTCCGTTGTTGTTTTATCGGTGGCACACCGGCCGTCTTCTCCGTTGTTCGGCCGGTCCGCTGTAGTGTTCACCAAAAAATCACTACTCGGCGGCTCGCAACAGTTTTCTGTGACCATAACACAATTGTGTCGTAATAATATTTATATCATTATACACGCGCCAGCGTGGCGTGGTATTAGAATTAGACACTATCTGAGTACACACACACCTTTTCTACACAATTCGCCGGTTTCCGATCGGACTTCTGGAATGACTGTCGAACGAACAGCTTCCAATGTTGTGTCGACGCATTGGTGTTTTTCGTCGTTCGGCAGTTCTTCGAGGTTCCCTAACGAATCGCTATACAGCGGCCCATCGTCGCAGCAATGCTCTGAGACAGAAATTGGTTATTGTTTTAGCCGCACGGTTGGGTTTAGACGCTTTTTGTACGTACTCTGTTTGCGAAACTCGTCAATGTTCAGTGTGAGTCGACTAACGTTCTCGTCAGCGTCTATCAGTACTGTCTCAATGCTGTGTTGGTGTTCCATAGAGTCTTCTCCGTCTCGAAGTCCGTCATTGGCGTTCACTGCCGAAACTGAACTCGGCGATAATCGCTCAGAGTCTATGAAATTATAAAACATTATATATATATATATATATATATATATATATATTTTTTACTAATTAATAGTGTGTACTAGGTACTATTAATAGGTACTATTGGTAGGTACACACTTTGTTCGGACATTATTTCACCGGTGTCCTCCGATTCAGTTTCTGGAGCGGTAGTTCGATCGGTGTCCGTCGCTGCGTCGTCGCTTTGGTCTACTCCGTCGTTGGGCCAGTCTTTGGCGATTTCTTGCGCATCGGTCGTACTCTGCTCGCCAACAGTATCTGGGAATGAAAAATAATATTTATTATTGTACGCGTGCTCTGAGGTGTCGGACGTGATCTAATATCGGGACTCACTGTTCCGTCCACAACATTCATTGCTGTTCAGTACACCGTCTAAAAAGAAGGACTCGGTCGTAGCACCGACACTCTGGTCTTCTCCCGCGTTCGGCCGACGCAAAACATTCGAATTCAAAGTGACTTGACCGTTAGTTTCTAAAAATGTACACATTGGTAAACGCCGTCGTTATTATTATTTAATTATTTATTTATTTTTTATTTATCGTTTCGTTGCCAATTTGTTTATTATTATTATTTTTTATTATTATTATTGTGCCTGTAGCGAGCGGCGTGCCTAGTCATACATCGTCATATCGTAGTTTGGATTTTTCGATAAATGCGTATACTTGTAGGCCAGAACTCGGTAGTCGTTGCAAATAAAAAAAAAATAAATAAAAATTAAAAAAAATACAAATAACCACTTGCCCAAAGAAACAGAATACATATATACGAGGTATGACAATAAAATAACGAGACTTTTTGAATATAACCTAAACTATTAACGTTATCTATAAAACGATTATTGAAATATGATTAGAAAACACTTATCTAAAAGTACTATGAACACTGATGGCATCGATTCATTTTCTTATACGTTAGTAGCCTTGTTATTAGTGCGAGTTCGACTATACTGCCGAAAAATGTTAGATATAAAAATCGAACAACATGTGTTAACATTAAATTTCTTGTTAAATTAAAAAAAACTGCCGCGGAATCGTTTCGTATGTTATGTGAAGTTTATGGTGAAGAATGTTTATCAAGAGCTCGTGTTTTTGAATGGCACAAACGGTTTTGTAGTGGAAGGGAGGACGTCGAAGACGATGATCGTTCTGGACGTTCTACCACGTCTTCAACAAACGAAAACGTTGAAAAAATCGACAAAATTAATTAATCAATATTATTATAAAGAGGTATTAATTAAATTAAGAGAACGTGTCAGAAAGAAGCGACCAGATCTATGGAAAAATGGCTGGGTTCTTCACCAAGACAGTGCTCCAGCTCACAGTGCATTTTCAATTCAACGTTTTTTAACTGAAAAAAAAATTTCTGTACTTCAACATCCCCCGTACTCGCCAGACCTTGCTCCTTGTGACTTCTTCTTATTTCCTTCTTATTTCTTTTCCCATTTTCAAACAGTTGATGACGTAAAAATGAAAACGGCAGAACTTCTAAAAGGGCTGAATGAAAGCAATTGGCAACACTGTTTTCAAGAATGGCAGCAACGTATGCAACAGTGTATTGATGCTGAGGGAAGGTACTTTGAAGGTGATAATCATTAAATTATAACATTTTTAAAATAAACAACTTTTATTCAAAAAGTCTCGTTATTTTATTGTCACACCTCGTATATATATATATATATATATATATATAAAGCAGACCAACTACTATGCACAACGTCATTATTACTACTGCCTACGTTTATAGTGGAAATCGCATTAATATGTACTTTTGCAATCAATCGCGTCGATCATCAGTGTCTCGTCGTGGGAGTTCAGACCCTTTTCGGTCCAGTTTACTTTTATACCGGTAACGTTTGCGATGAAAACTGGATCGAGAACCATTCGCACGTGACCAGGATACACCCTGTTTACCACGCTAATAGCTCGTTCATCCATCTCCAATTGGTTTTTCTCGTGCTGGCAAATATCCCTAAACCATAATTATATTTTATTATATATAAAGAATATTTGCGTGTCACAAGTGCATTGTATTTAGTTATTATCATGGTTGGGATTTTATAATTTTTAAAATTGCATTAATATGCAATGAGAACAAAAAATATGCAAAACAAAGAAACGGACAATTATTATTTATTAGTAAGTTATCGTTATTTATTTATATCAACTTATATATTCGATAGACGATAATCAAAAAACACGTCTATTAAAATTGAATTATTTTATTAATAACAAAATATTACGATTTTGGTTTTAATATTAATTTATTATATACTATAAGTATTATCTATTATTATTATTATTATATTAGATAAAATATGACCAAATTCGATTAAAAACCGGTATGAATGCAAAAATATCTCAAAAATTCCAGAAATAACACAAAATAGGCAAGATTAAAATTAAAATTTTAGTTCTCTGAGTCATGAAAAAAAATTCAAGCTTACTCTGCTATTTCTTATAATAATTATGCAAATACTATAAAATTCTGCTTATTATTATATAATGTACAAAAATGTTTTTTTTTTTTTTTTACATACTTATCGACACAAATATCATTTATAGGTCTTAAGCTGCCGTCTAATCTGGAATGTGCGTACCATTTAAACGATTTGTCACCGGGGTCAGCTAATGATTCTTGATCGGTCATTAAAACATGACATATTTTTTGTGATACACTCCTGTAAACATTATCGATATGATAAACAACACGATTATCATATACACCGGGAATGTCCAACCTTTTATGAAGACCGAGCCACATTAAGTGAGTAGAAGTTGTGGTGGGCCACAAATATTTTTTATAATAATACATTTGATTTGTAATTATACAATATCGCTATTGTTTTAATTAATTTATTGTTAAAACAATATAAACCATAGGTTACTTTTATCAATAGGTTTTATTTTTAATAATTTGTTTCCTTTTAATATATAGGTAAGTAATGGTTTTGAATTTCTCGTAGAGGCCACATCAAAATCGTTCGCGGGCCGCGGGTTGGACACCCCTGATTTACACTATAAATGCGGTGTATCTACGTGTACCTATCCCGTGGTTTTTATTTTTCGTTTCTGTTTGAATATAACGTTTATAATTTTAATGAAATTAAAAAAAAATCCCGAAAACCGATGAAATACATAAATAAAGATTATTGTTCTATTGGATTTATGGCGGTTCGCGGTACTGTCCGGCAATAATTGCTGCGGTTATCAAGTGGACGTTTTTCTAGGATGAGGGAGATACTGAGAGAATTATTCTATTGTTCTGATTTAACTTTAGCCGACTTCCTATACAATCAAGTCTTGGTCTCAAAGTAATATTCGCGTTCGAAAAGATTTCTCAGAGATTCGTTTCGGGTTTAATCCATATTTACTCCCGGACGGGCAATAATACGAGTGCGATCGATTTGTACGAACTTTGTAACGGGAACATCGTGGTCAACGTGATTTTCGACTGCCGGAGTCGGTGCCTGTATCTTACGAGACGTTTTCGGCGATGTGGAGAGCGCGGACTCCCAGCGGGCCGACGAACGGCTACCCACGGGAAATTGCACGTGTCCAGGCAAATGCCACGTGTTTATCACGTTATCGGACCTGGCGTAGAACACCTGCACAGAATTTTCGTCGGCGAACGTGGAAGCAAAGCTGGTCAGGTCCGCGGACACTGCGGCCACCACTGTTCGGCAGTCGTCCGCGTCCTCGGTGTCGTAGTTGTCGGCATCGTTCTCCTTGTCCAACGACGCGACGAGTAAACGTTCGATCTGCAAACGCGAAATACGTTTCGTATTATAATATAATAACATCACTGTGTATCATCGTCGTCATTGGGAATGGGCATGTATCTATAAGTACCGTAACTCGGTTATTTTTGTAGCCCGTAGCGATTAATCGGTTACAACGACTTCGATTAACGTTGAATAACTAAATTATACGAATATATAACGATCTGTATGCGACTTGCAATCGGTTGCGCAGAAATTGTGAAAACATACGGTCTAAACGCGCATCTGTGCGTGCTTTTTGTACGCGCAATTCACTAACCGAGCTGTAAGTGTTGACCACCAATTCTTCCGGGTCGGTTTGTTTGAAATAATTTAGGGGCCCGTCCGTGTGCTGGAGCGACACCAACATCAGTTTGATAGTTCCGCATTTTATCGACGCGTCGTTTTCCATGTCACAATTGTGCAACCATATGGAAATCGCACGTTGCTCTGCAAATAAATTAAATCTATTGATAATAGATACTAAACAATACTAATGTTATTAGCGGGGCTCGGAACTTTGAGCGTTTACATATTTTTTAGGCAGCTGCATATTCAAAATCTGATTCAATACAAATTCGTTTCGTAATACACACAATTGAAATACAACAATTTATATAATCAAAGCAAATCTGTCCATACGACCTTTACCCTCAAACATGACGGTATTTCTATCCCCTTCTCTCCAAAAATCAAATATCTCAGGCTCACACTCGACCAAAGACTAACTTGGGCTCATCACATTAAAATCTAAATATTAGCACTGAATCATCATCTCCGTATCTTAAAACTCTTATTAAGCAATAATAACTCCACCTCCATTAAAACCAAACTCCTGTCCTACAAAACACTTCTCAAACCCATATGGACATACGGACTCCAACTTTGGGGCAACGCTAAAAAGACTAACATACTAAAAATACAAACATTCCAAAACATCGCTCTTCAAAAATATTGAACGCCCCACCCTACGTGTCTAATCACACCCTTCATACTGACACCAAACTCAAAACAATTAACGACGAAGCAAAAACTTTTTATAAAAGATTCCATTCCAAACTTACCAACCACCCTAACGATGTCATAAAAAACTTGGCTACTCCCACCATACCTGGTTTTCCATTAGTAAAGATTTTAAACATATTAATGCATAATCAATGTAATCCAGATAAATATATAGCATGATTTATTCGCTATATTTGATACATTTAAACGTTTATATTTGGGACTCGGTGAATAATGATCTACAATTGAAAAATATTAAAAATGCATTCAATATAAATAATTATTTTTAAATTTAAAATAATTGTATTTCAATTTTATAAAACAAACAAGTTGTAATAAAAAAATAAAGTTTTTTTTTTTTTTTTATAATTACATATGCATTTTTGAAGTTTATTCCCATATAAATACATATTATAATGCATATTTAATTTTTTTTTTTTTTTGTTAGTGTATATGTATCAACATTTATCATTGTTTTTTAGTGCATTAAGTTCCGAACCCTGTTTATTAGTATATTAATCTTATATTATTTTATAGTTTTATATATAACCTACCCTTGACACTGGTCAGTTTAAATATGTTTATTTTGACCAACGACCGGAAGAACTGATACTCATCTTCTAGGTCTTTCTGTTCTTGCGAGTTTTCTGTCGACGCTGGTTGACCTCCATTCTCCAATAGCTTGTCGGCTGGTGTATCAGAAGTTTGTATTTTAGTGTCTATCATTTGAATGCAGTGTTAAAACGAATTAAAATTATGATAGGTATTTAAACAAAAATTCAGTCGGTAATTTTGAAATCGTTAGCTATTAAATTTGTATTAATCTGATATAATAATAAATGGTTTCTACGTGAAACGGACACGGCGAAACGTGTTTAAATTGTATTTGTAGCCAATAAACGCAGGCGTATCATTTCCGATAACTAGTGCAAAACAATGATTTAAATAAACGAATGTAATGTAATGAAATAACGTATTTATCGGGGTGGTGGCTATTTATTATCGATAATTTTAATGTGCAATTAATGTAAGTTTTTATTATTAATTACTATATAGCATATAGGTATAATACAACGATTTTAGAGTTGTAAAACTGGCACTAAGAGAAAATATTTCAGCGCCACCGCTACTTACCAGCAATAACACTGTCCACATTTTCCATTTCGTACATCGGTGATCATCGTCGACGACTCATCAATTTAATTTTTACTCAGTCTTTAAATAAAGATTAGTTTTTTTTTCTTTTCTCTATGCTGCGTTCTGCGTACGTTTATTTTTGTCGTTTTAATATCTATATTGTACCTATACCGATTATGGCAATTAAATATTATTTATTATTAGATTGCTGTACTTATATTAATGTTATAATTTAGTTATTGAACGACTTCTGTGACGGAAGCCCATAAAAAAAAAAAATATGTTTTAATTGCATAATTGTATGCAATACAATAATAATAAATAACATTAAATAACTGGTATCTATATGAATTGTAGATAGTACATTACTTGATGTTTAATTGATATAAATTTACTCTCCTCTCAAAAAACAAACAAAAAATCGTCTATAAATTAATTGTAGCCGTAATACGCTAAAACATGTGGCATATGTAAATGTGTAAAATATGCCACAATAGTTATATTTAGTAATTACTATTAATGTATATACCTAATACTGTGAAAAATAATTTTTTTTAGTTGATATTCAACTAAATTATTTCGAATTAGCTAAGAGCTTTTAATTAAAACGAATGATCGATTCGTGATACGTATCCAACACTAATATATGTAATATTTTATTGAATTATAAACTGTAATAATTATTAGAGAAAGAAAAATGCGTAAATCGCGTGACCTATTTACGTTCTTGGATTAATCTTTTAAATAGTTCTAATTGTTGGCGTGATCACGTTATCTATGAAATAGTATGAAAAAGTTTAATTACACCAAATCAATAATTATTCATTTTTTTTTTTTTTGTATAATATAATTTTTTTTTCCTTTTGATATTTGTAGTATTTAAAAAAAAGAAAATAATAATAAGTTAGGTATTTATTATTTAAAATTGTGTGATTTATTATCATATACCTAGTTATAATATATATGTTTTAGATTCTGAGCATAACAAGGAATATATTGGATTTACAGTGATTATATGTGCTTTTTTATTGTGTCTGTAAACGATTTTACGTAGCAGAAACTTTGCTCCAATCGAAAACTTTGTACGTACTCGAACTTAGTCGAAGGATGGTTAATTTTTAATTTTCATAATAATTTGAAAAAACCAAGCAAATGTACGCAACAACTTCTGATGTTTCTGTTTTTTTCAACTTTTTTATTTTTTTTGTAATTCAGTTAAATATAATCGGACAGAACTGTAATTATAGATATTGTGCAGCATGTGTCATAATCTACAATAGCCGAATACTGCAGCACTTCGTGACACAAAAGCGAAAAGAGGAATAGATTATATTTTGGTTTTTTGCTTTTTAATTCTCAAAAAATGCAATAAATGAAAATTCGTTTTTAATATTAATAATATAGGAGATATAATTATAATAATTATGGTATCATTAAACATCGGTTGTTTAATTAATTTCATTTTAGAAAAAAACAAAACAATTTTTACGTTTTATTTAATTTATTGAAAATTCACTATAGTATTTCAATGTTTCCGTAATCGTAGTAAATTGTGTTATTTCAAAATAACAATGAAATAAATAAATACGAAGACAAAACTAAACATGGCCTGGAATATTATAAATGTATAATGTATATTGGTCGTGTGAATTAATACGAATTTTCAAAAAAAAAAAAAAGAAATCATCGATTGCAGTCGAATCGGCCCACACATACAACAAAGGCGAACAAGATTATAAAATAAAATTGCCATTCGTATTTTGGGTTTTGCGTTTCCCCCCCGCCGCCGCCGCCGGCGCATCTGTTGTACGTGTATATAGGTAAGGATGAGGGAATTTTTTTTTAATCGAAACCTATCGGCCGTCAATGCACACGAACAATTACACAATATTTCTAGTTATTTTAAAACTGATAATTTTATCAATTATAAAAGTAGTAGCAGTAGCGCATAGGTCCAGAGGTTAACAGACAAAAAAAAAAAAAAAACATACCGCATAAACCGTAATAAAACGACAATAGAATATAAGAAGGTACGTAGGAAAAAAAAAAAAAACCACGGCCTGAGGGATCGCCGTTCCCACTCCGGCGAATCGGCCGCCGGTGTAAACAGCGTTACCGCGGTCGTGCGGTACCGGCGTACGGGTAAAAGTGTATCGACCGCCACCCCCCCCCCCCCGGCGCGTGTCGCTCGCCGCGCGTATCGTTTTCAGCGGGCCGCCGCGGTGCGGACGGTGTGGCGGTGGTAAACACGCCGAGTTATCAATGTCAAGGACTACTACCGTTATCACACGCGCACACGGATTCGCAAACACGCGCGCGCGCGCACGCACACACACCGGACGACGCTGGACCGGAGCGTTGATATTGATTATTTACGTCCCGGTTTAGGCAATCATAATAATAATATTTTATTTTTCGTCCTCCCCCCCCCACACGCCGGTTTTTGGTTTTTTTTTTTTTTTTTTTTTTTTTTTTATCCTTGTTCACGTTTCTCTCCCCTGTCCCTCGGCCCCCACCGCCTTGGCCCGTAAAGAAAACTTTCCCTCCGCAAGGTACGTTTGACCGGCGGCGTCGTCTCGTCCGGAACGACGGTGTGTTTTTGTGCGTTTTTTTTTTTTTTTTTTTTTTTTTTTTCCCGTTGGCGTCCGAACGAGATCCCCACCGCGGACGCGCCGTGACGATGACGGCGGCGACGGCGACGGTATTAGCGTAGGCCGTCGTCGAGATCTCGGCCGACGTTTACACCGTTCTAGCGGCACCCAGCATCGTCGTCCGCAGTAATAATATTCGCTCGGCTGCCCGCCAAAGACGCGGTCACCGACGACCGCTCGGCAGTCGTGCGTCGTCACACCGGAATCGTGCCCGTCCGGCCGACAGGACAGGAGAATTGTGCGCCAGGTGAGCGATCATTTATCTAATTAATCTGTGGAAATCGCGTAGGCATGGACAATGTGTAGGCGGTATGCGCGTTGCTTGCTTTTGGTTCCCAAAAAATTTATAATATACAATATTATCAAACCCGTTCAAAGCGGCAAAATTAAATAAATAATGATTTAATCCGCGTAATTCTAATATATCGCCGTGAAATTCTGGCTCTGGTGAATATCTAGCCATAAGAGCCTGGTTAATTGTATTTCCAAGTGACGGACGATTCTTGTATTAGGGAATACTGCACCGTACAAGGCACACGCTGCTTACCGATACTATTGTCCGATTCGACACTTTAACTCTCTCTAATAATAATATTCTGATTTAAATCCGTTTGTCTTTCTTGCAGAATGGAGACTACTTCTACAGCACGGCTGTTGTGAATTGGTGGTCATCTGATCGTTAGTCTTGGATATTGATTATGGACAATAATATTTACCACTAATGTAAGTGTAACTGTAATCCTTGTAATCATTTTGAACAAATTGTCTAATATGTATTTATTGTTGGTATACATAGTACCTGTTTATACCTTGTTGTTATTATTATTTCGAAAACACTAGGTTCTTCAACGGTTCTTAAACTTTTGTAAAATACAGACCTCTGATGAAAAACGTATAGAAATAGCGGACCCCCTTACCAATTTTCTTTTGAATAACTGTTTTTTTTTTTTTACAAAATATCTCATGTCATCGTAATCAATATTTAAACCACTGATATCAGTTGAAGAACCGCTGCACTAGGTACTGATACAATTAAAAAACAAATACCACTATACGTAATATCAATTCTTAAAATCATTGTTTTCTATTATAGTTATGTTATTGATATACTATAGTAATAAACATTATAAATAATTAATTTGTAGATTATTTATATCATCTACTAGTCGGCTTAATGATGATCGACTATTATTTTAATTATTTAGCAAATAAATTAAGTTTTTACATTTTTCATTATAGTCTGTTATTTTCTTTTGGATTTCACATACCTACTTAATATTGAAATGTATTATTATTTTTTTTATTTATTTACCTACATATAAAATATTACTTATTTAAAATTCTAAGCAAAGCGAGAAATCTATTGTTTTTTATCATATCTGTAAACAACTTTTCCACCAGAAATCTTGCTTGAATCATCAATTTCTCGATTGGTTTTATTAGTATTTTGTAGTACCTTATATTTTTTAAATAAAATCTGGCAATATTTGTAGATTTTTTGTTAAAATCGATTTTGTTTTTTGTTGTAATTAATTGAAAAATAATCATAGAGACCTTAACTTTTCACTGAGAATTTATACTACAACTTCCTATGCGTAATACAATTTTAAAAATATTCTGATGGCTATTAGTCATTTGAAATTTTAATTTATCAAACAAATTTTAACTGAACTCCATTCATAATCATTTTTTGTACCTATATATCTACCTTCCCAATGTCACACCTACAATAGTGGCCTTATCCTAATACAGTGGCCATGGACATATTTTAAACTGATATTCTTGATAATTTTTTATAATTTAAAAATGGCAAATTTAAACAATCAATTTTAATTGAAATATTGATGTACTTACCTACCTATCAATATTCATAATAGTGCAAATAGCTACAATGGTTTAAATCTTAATGTATATAGAGTCAATACCTTGCATTTAATATATATTTAAAACATTTTAAGAATTTGTATATTTGTATAATACTTAAAAGTTAAATACAGTTACTCTATAAACGGTTAATTTGGTATTATAAAACTAAACTCTATTATTTAGACTAATAAACAAATAAAGTAAGCATGGGTAATTAAAAATTGGAAATTACTGGTAATAAAAATATCTTATCATTTTAGGTATACAATATAACACATACATTTTCCATGTATAATGTATAAAGTAATAAATGTAAAGTGGACACCGGCCTCGAAAATATTCATCTGCCATTCTTTTATTTTTTTTATTTTATTTATAGATACTGTAATAGTTACAAAACAGTTAATACATTTTTGACAAATTTTATAATATTCAAAAAATATTTACCAAACTTTATTCATAAAATAACTAATATTAAACCGTAAAATATGTTTTAACAACAAGAGTATAAGACATGAAAGAAAAATGTTGCTGCTTGTGAGGATACTTTACTAACTAAAACAGTTCTATTATAAACTCAATTTATAAAACATAAATGATTTATTGTTAATTGAAGTAAATGTTTAAATTGAACATATTTCTGTCCACTAATAATCAAAAATACATTTTCTTATAGAGTTTTCAATTTGCAAATAAGATAGTAAATATAAACAATACTGTGAGTCAAACCTATAAATATAATGACTATTCACCTACATAAATGCTAATTCAGTTATTTAGCACACTATGTGCTATATTGAAGGCATGTGGGCATGCAGCCATTATTAAAATGTATGGATTTTTAAATAGTCGTTAAATAATTTCAGACGATGTTTTAATTTTTTTTTTTTTTTATCAGGCAAAAAATATCTTTTCTGTTAAAATGTGTTTATTTTATTTTAACATAGATATTAACTATAATATATACAGGGTGTATGATACAAATGTATTATTATAAGTAGTATTTAAATATACTCTCTGTCTAAAAAATTGTCCAATTTTCAAGATGAATCTGTATGAGAAATATGATAAATTTAATGATTTATAGTATTATGAAATGTATTTACCGTAATCTTATAAAGTCATATTTAAAGCTAATTAAATTTAAAAATATGTACAGATTTATTAACACATTAACAAAAACCAATTAATCTTATGAAATATAACTACAACATAGACTAAATTTTATCAGTATTCTGTGGTAAAATTATTGGTTTGCTTGCTTTTAAAATGATTATTAGACAAATTTTTTTTTTTTTTATTAGAGCTTTTCATTAAAACTATTAAGTCTGACAATTACAATAAAGGTGCACAAAAAACATAAAAAAATAATTATATATAAATACATGTGCCAGAAAAAAGATGATAAAACCAGCCTCAAGGACAAAGGAAATTATAAGCGCAATGACACGCACAGAATTAGAATTTAGAATAGCTGAATGATTAAGATGAGTGTATTTAAGGAATTAAGATAGTAAAAAAGGATAAGGTGTTTAGCAGATGAAATGAAAGACTAAAAGAATAAGAAATAGAAATAAAAAAAAAAAAAAAAAAAAAAGAATGTGGGATAAATGGCAAATACTCTCCTCCGTATGAAGTTTATACAGAGGAGAGTTATTAAGATAAAGTTTGTAAGAATGAGAAGGAAGAAGATAATGGTCAATGAGCGATTGAATTGGCCAATAAACTTGAATCTAGAAGCAACATTTGCCGGTAAATTATTCCTGTAGATCAGAGGTTCTTAACCCGTGGTACGTGGAAGGCTCGTAGGTGGTACGCGAAAAAATTTTTTTATTACTATTTGAATTCAATATTATTTAGTTTAGTTTAGTTTATTTGATATTAGCTAATTTTATAAAATTATTATTTTATCAAAATAATATTTAATGTCGATGACATGGGGTTTGTAATCGTAGCAATTTAGAATTTTAGATAATGATAAACTCTATAGTTTATTATAGTGTTTATTGATAAATTTTTATTTGAAAAATAAGTACAGAAGTAGGCTCAATATTCAAAATGACTTAAGAGTGAAAATTAGTTCCATTCAGCCTGATATTGATGTCCTTGTACAAAATAAACAATAAATATCACATTAATTTTATTTATTTAATTTTATTATTATTTATATTTATTTTTTTTTTTTTTATTAATTTGAAAATTGTAATTTAAAATTTAAATATTTAGATTTAACTAAAAATTAAAATTTTTTTTTACTTTCATAAATATCAAAGAATAAAATTGTAAAGAAATGTAATGAATTATAAATTATAATATACGCTAAACAAATTTGACTCCTAATTTAGTTTTAGAATTGAGGTGGTACGCGTATTGATTATAAAGGTGTCTGGTGGTACTCCATGATAAAAAGGTTGGGAACCCCTTCTGTAGATGAACCAGAGAATAAATACATGGCTCCGTAGGAACGGAATAAAGTTGGACTAATTAATTAGAAAGAGAGAAGGGCATATTAGATTTTAAGATTGACCAAAGAATCGGTGACGTCGTTATCCCGAATTCCCACATTACTAGGAACCCAGATAAATTGAATTTGTTTTTATAGTACTATGAATATTGTTAAATAACATTTCTTGTAACTAAATAATATAAATTCATCATTATCAAATAAATGTGGTATATTGTTAATTTTAAATTGCCTGTACTTATTTGTCTTAAATAATCATTATAAAATCATTTAATGATTTAATTGACTTTATTATTATTATTATTATTATTATTATTTTGTTCTAGAATACAAATTTCAAATAACTGAGTAAAAGGAACATTTATTCGTCCAAGTAATACTATACCCAATTATGCTGCCTAATACAATTTCTCTATCATCAACATTGGTAATTTGTAATTTATTTTATTTATGTTATTTATTTACCCGTTTTTAATTTTTCAGCCTAGAGTTAAAAATAAGACATATGACCAAAACGTTGAAAATATTTCAAATTCAAAGTCTGTTGATTTTCAAAATGGTCGTAAAAGTTGGCCTTTGGCACAAGTGGTTGAATGTGTTACTCTTGAAACAGTGTCACCATCAGTCAGTGAAAACGTATCTGATGTGTTGGACCCAATTCCGTCACAAAATGGTTGTGTAACAGTTTTTCCGTCAGACAGTTTAAACGCTAATTGTATTAAAGAATTATGCATTGATAATCAAAAAAATGTCTTAAAAATCGTTTTACCTCTAGTCAGCGAAAATGTGCCATTGAATTGTTCAAAATCAATTGAACATGATCAATTATTATACGAAAAAGACTGTGTTGTTTCAAGCAATAATTATGAACATTATTCCCCAAAACACTATGCAGCTATGCCAGTTTGTGTTAATAAAAACATAAATAACCGAAATTATTCTCTACCCGAAGACGGTGAGTTGAATCGTTTTAGTTCAACATTTGAGAACATAAAAACTTTACTTAAAGAAGGTCTAGTAGATGGTCTAGATGAAATGCCACCAGACTTTTTGCCTCCAAACCCACCTCTACTGTACAGAGTTTCTTCGTTACCAAATCTTTTAAGTCATAATAGTACAAACAACCATCATTCATGTTTATACTTAACTATGTGTGCAACCAAACACGAATTAATTATGAGTAAACTTTGCAAAAACATTGTCGCTAAACATGACATGTCTGTGCAAGTATCAACCGAATTATTTAAAAATCAAAATCAAAAAATCCTTGTTGACACAAGTTGCCAAACAGAAGATATTTTTGTTAATAGTTGTCAAATTAATGATCAATTGTTGACCAAAGAAGTTGATCATAATATTTGTCATACAAATTTTACAGTTCTTACAGATGATTGTGAAATAAAAACTATAAATGACGATGAAATGGAAAATCACATAAAAGAGGATTGTACCAATATTGGTTATACAAATGTTAACATGTTTAACACAGAACATGAAATCAAAACTAATGAAGAAGATTTAACCAGTTTTGATTATTCCGATGTTAATCCGGAACATGAAATCAATACTGGAGAAGAGGACTGTACTAGTGTCGGTTATATAAATATAAATGTTTTTAATAAAGATCAAGTAAAAACATACAGGGAGGACTGTTTTCCTAATGTTAGTTATACCGAAATTATAACACTTGACAAAGAATGCGAAATGAAATCCAGTAGTGAAGACTGTGCCCATATTGATTATACAATCATTAATGCAGTTGATAATAGAAATGTAGTTTGTGTTGAAGAAAGTTGTTCGAAAATGGATTATACGAATTGTAACATGTTTGACAAGGAACTTGAAACAAAAGTTAATGGAGAGGACTGTGTTGATGTTGGATATACAAATTTTAGTTTATATGACAAAGATCACGAAATCGATTCCAATGATGATTGTGAAAATTATGCAAACGCAAACATTTTAAAAGAATTTGTCAATAAACAGTTAAGCCTTAACAATGTTGATGGGGATTTTGATTCATTTTTGTTTGGGCCATTGCCCCCTTCGCCTATTGAAGAAATTGGTAAAATATTTAATAAATATTATTATTTTTTTTTTTATATATATATATATAATAGATCTATTTGTTTTTAATTTGTCCATAGTTTCAGAGCTACCTATATTAAACAGTGTTGAAACAAAAAGAGAAAACTCAGCTCCGGTGCCTTTCATATTTGATATTCACAAAAATGAACCTAGTACATCTATTATCAAATCACGATCAATAGACGCTGAATTTTCTCACAGTTTCCAACAACAACAAAAAATTGGAACACGATCTGTAAGTAATTTATTTTATATATTTATTGATAGAACATTACAATACCATCTAGTGAATATTTATTAAATTACTCTAATAATAAACTTTGCATTATTACTTTATTAGTTAGGTACCTGTTAAATCAATAAAAAAATATTATTATTTTCAATTCAATTTGGGTTTATTTAGTTCCTAATGATAATATCATAATAACTGCTAAACATTAAAATTAATAAATCCTTGTTAGACACTGAGGAATTTTAAGACATATTTTTTTGCTAGCAGGTTAAAAATAATTTTTTTTTTTTGTTATCATCTACAGTTTCTTCCTCGCTATTGTTATATAATCAACATACAACGTTTTAAGCTGATTAAAGAAACTTTATTAATTACAAATTAAAATACAATTTATTATTGAAACTCAACTAGACACTTGTCTACCCAGGCCTGGCTAACACTTTCTGTATCGCGTATAATTATACTTATGTTAATTTCTTAACCTACTTTTTATTACTAATTTCAACACAGTTAAACTAACACTAACTATAAATAATTTCTGTTACACAATTTGCTTTTATGTCACATTGTACAATAGTCACTTATCTAAAACAAAATATGCCCTCATTTTTTACATTAAAAATATACATTTAATTTTTAAATTGTAATTAAATTTACATTTACTCCACATTATACAACACTATCATGACTCAATAATTTTGTGTGTCCCGAATGCTTCAAAGAACATACAATTAAATTGTTTTAAATTAAAATAAATAATTTTAGAATTTAAATATGCCAATATCACAGAAAATGTGTTTTTTACAACTGTCCAATTTAATTACCCATTAAGGTGTAACTAAAATGTATTTAAATGTAATTTATCTATGCTAATGTATCTATGGTATTTTTATATTTTTAAATAATTTGTTAGATTAATTAGGCCGGACAGATTGATGACATTTCATTTGTTAAATTATTTTTATATGTTCAATTGTTTTACCAGCCAAATTATTGTAATGTGATTATATTGTAGTACACATAGATAGATCTTATAGTATAAAACACATAATTATGTACAGTTTGTACTATTTAAAAATAAAAACCCTAATAAACAAAAATACATTTATAATTTAAACTAACAATAAAATAATGGAATATAAATTATAAATAGATAATTGTAGTACTATGATTATCTTATCGCTCACATTTTTATAAGTCATTATACTCTGTGATATTTATAACATTTTTATATCATTAAATTATACACGAAAAGTAAGAGTATATTATACTATTTAATATTTAAAAATGACTATAAAGAGGTATCGAAGAAAATAGAAAAAGGACTTTTCTTTTATATGTATGCAAATATTTCAAATTATTAACTTAGTAACATTTAAATTTGTCTTTACAATATGAATATATTCTGTGTTTGTAGCAATATTTTATTATTTTCTATTTAGATAGGTAGTACACAAAATAATGAAAAAAGAAAATTAATTGCAAACAAATAGATTTTTTTATAATTTATAAAAAAATTATTTATTTTTATTTTGTTACTAATATATTTTTACTAAATATAAAATTTAAAAATCTAACTGAATATCTGAAACATAAAGTTTTTTAAGAATGAATTTCAATAACAAAAACATATGTTTTATATGTTACATTTAATATGGCTTTTTCCCTCACCTTATTTATGTTTTAAATTACTGTAGCACATATTCTTATTATACCTTTGGGTATAGATAGTATATTTTCTAATAAAAATTAAAAAAAAAAAAAAAAACATTTAATATGTGTAACATTTTATGCATGTATATTATCAACACTGGTAAATACTCAGAAATTTAATTTAATATCAAAATATTCATAGTAAGTACTGTGATAGATAATAAAATAGTTTTCCATTGAAAACCACTTGTTTAGTTAATATCACAGTTAACAAAATATGTTTTTTCCTTTTTGCATTAATATAATTCCAAAATAATAAAACGGAATTTTGAATGTTCTAAAGGTAAATCAACTATTTAAATTATTAATTAAAATCAAAATTAGATTAATACACTATTACTCAATTTTGGTACACATTGTTTTGTTTGAAACTGTAGGTGCAGTCTGAAAGAAGAACTTACCCATCTGAAGTACCTGTTTCTGACGGATACCCCAAACCTGTTGTACCTAAAACCAATATTCATCCCAGTACAATTGAAAAGCTATCAGATATATCAAGTTCATTGCCAGATACACCACTTTTAGGAAGGTGTGATTTTCCTCGGCAATATTCAGCTACCAGTACTAAAACAATGACCCAGATGTCAAGTGAGTTGAAATAATATTTTTATTCCAGATCAGGAATGTTTAGCTAATTGTTTGCCATTACTTTTGCAGATAGTTTAAGTATTAACATGAGAAGTGCTGGCCATGGTTCTAACATTGGTTTAGGTCAAGCGATGGCTGGTGCCGAGTTGTTGCACTTAAACGGACCCGGCCGGGGTTGGTATCCTAGACAACGACAATTCCGGCCAGTTTCAGTTGAACAGCTTGATAAATTGGCTAGCAAAAGCCCCGTGGGCCATTCGCAGTGGGATGCGCGAGAAGGCCATAAACCTGTTACATTACCCCCTAACCTTACGCCAAAATTCTTCCATAGGTCCCCAAGAGAAGCTCTTCGGCGTGTCACTAGTCTACTTATTAGAAAGGGTTAGTATTATTTTTATAACGAATAAGTTGTTCATATTGATAATTAATTAAGATGGTGTTTACTATATTTCAGGTAATACAAACAAAAGTAACAAATCTAAAACTGTGTTCTCTTCATCAGTGATTGGTCCACATGGTAAATAGAAATATTTATTTTATTTCTTTGAGTTTATATAGTTCAAAAAATTATCTTTTAAACATTTCAAAAACAAAAATTAAATGAAAATGTATAATTTATATTTACAAGTTGGTACTATGTGAACAATGATCAATAACTAAATATTTAAGAAATATTAAGGTGTCATAAATTTAAACAAAAATGATAGCGAGCGGGCCATTGATTCTGTAAAACTCAAAACAGTTCTGTAAATTTAATAGTTTAAAAACATAGTTATTGAATCGATAAGTTGTAGAACCTATTTCCATTCTATAAAATGTGAATTGCTGTTTAACATTATCATTTAGGTAATTATAATTTTGTTATCACGAAAAAAAATGTAATTGTCGAATGCTTCTGATACCAGACTCATGCTGACACTTGTTATATACATAACTGATTTCAATCCATGCAGCATCTGTATCTTTATTAGTTCCACAATCGGTCTAAATAATTGTATAAATATTAGTTGTATAATTTATAATATCACAGGGCAGGTAGATAATATTTTTAATATTCTTATTGAGATTAGAATCTTATTACATATAAATTAGTAGTGCGCAAATTAATAGGCTATTATTTACTATATTGTTTAGTTTAATTTGTGTATCAATAGATTTGCGAATAAAATAGTAAATAATTTAATTAACAATGAAAAATTTAATAAAACAATGTATTATTATTATTTATTTATTTGTAATCAAATTACTATCATAATTATTTTATCATGGTTAGTTATTTTTTAAATTATAAATAATAGAAAATTATTTATTTATTATAGGCGATATAAGTGAAGAATGTGTGACCAGTCAATCCACTAAACGTGGCTTTTTCAAAAGTTTTTGGAGAAAATAAGACTATTTACTATGTGCAATCAAATAATTATGTGGCCAACTGTTTTTAATTTATCACTGCTCTGTCTTCTGTCTATGTTTAACAATATGTATTTATACATTACTAACTTTTACTATATAATTTATTAATCATTTTTTTTTTTTTTTTTTTGTGTATTGAATTTTATTTTAGATATAGAAAGTTTTACAATATATTGATATAAAAATTTTTTTTTTAACTTATATAATTTTATATCATTGTTTTTTTTTTTTTTTTTTTTTTTATATATATATATATATTGTAGATTTTTCAGATTGAAATAAATGATTTATACAAATTTTTTACTAATTTCATAGTTGAATACACATTAATCACTTGATAAATTATTAAATTATAAAAAAACTAATCAAATTCTTTGATATGAATAGTTTAAAATGAAATATATTTTAATTAATATTCAACCAACAGTATTAGACATTTTATTTAACTGTTCAGTGTTAATATTGTTTTAAGTTTAATTATCAATTAAAATTAAAATAAATAATGCAGCATAAAGAATAAAGGTAATGAGTTTAAAAAAATATGGTTCTAAATATAATGCTACAAATAGCAATCACATCTTATTAACACTGATTCAAATAATAATATTTGTCTAAACATGTTTAATATTTACATGCATAACACTAATATAAGTTTGTGAGTTGTACCAGTCAAAATATTAGATAGAAATAGGGAAGATGTCCATCTAAACATTCTAAACATAGATATGGAATTTATTTACCCCAGAAATGTGTAAAGCTGTTTATATTAATTTTAGTTTAAATCCTAAATACATTGACTTGTTGCAAACAAAATATGACTCTGAGTGGAGCACGGCTATAAATTTGTGGCTAAACTTGTTTAACTGTTCAGTGTTAGTATTGTTTTAAGTTTAATTGTCAATAAATATTAAAATTAATGACCAAACATAAAGAATAAAAGTAATGAATTTAAAAAATAGGGTTATGAATATAATATATATAATATTGGTTTATTATTCATGTTTGATGTATATTGATTCTATCAATGAAGTTGTAACTCACTTTTTGGCATTGTTCAAAAGAACAGTTTTCAATGGGAAATTCTAATTCTGCATTTCAATTTTTAAACATTTTTCATTTTTGGTAATATTTTGTATTATCTATCCTTATCTGTCAGGACCGGTCTTTGATGATCAGATGGGTATATAACCATCTGGATATACTTCGCTGTTTATCAGTAAACACAAACTGTCAAATAAATATATGGCATACAATTTACTTTGAATAGATAATTGAATCTTCCAGTTAAGGAAGATAACCATGTCATGTTCAATGTTGGTCAAGTGCACATAGAAGTTATTATTTATTATTTTTAAATATATGATAACATTATGATTTTTTTTTTAGAACTATAAATATTTAAATGGTTTAATAATATTTCCCATCCAAAATATTACTGCTGTCTAAGTGATATATTATAGATATAGTTGATTATTATGTTGTAGATTTGTTTTAATTAAAAATCACGACATCGAAAATCAATATGTTCCATTTGATTAGCAATTCGAAAATTGTGCAACCATATTTTTGAATAATGTTCTATTATATATACATTATTAAAAAATATGGTTACACAATTTTCTAATTGCTAATCACATGAAATTAATTTTTTTTTTTTTTTGAAATTAATTTCAACATGTCCTATTATACTTGTTAAAATAGTTACACGGTTCCCAAAAATAAATTATAAATTTGTATTTGTTTAATCTATATATCTTATATATATATATATATATAAAGGAGCGATATTATGTTGCAGACGCCATAACTTGAAAACGGCTCGAACAATTTTCACGCGGTTTTTTGCAACAATTTTCGCGATGTCTGGAGAAGGTTTATAGTTATTGAAATCCTCACCCTATTGAATACTATCCCCCTAAAAATCGGTACTTAGTTTTTAGTTCGATGAAAAGACCAATTGTGGAATAACTGTAAACTTTTTTTTTTTCCATCAGCACAGTGAATTGGTTGCATTATTCAAAACCGCACTGCACCACATGTCATCTGATGATCACCAAATTGTTATCAAAGCCGATAAAACACCTGGAGGACAACACGCAAGACGTTTTAATGCGCCAACAATTGATGAAATCGCCATTGTCGTCGTGGGTGAAAATTTACAAAACCGTGATATACAATATCCCATATTATTTTGGTGTGGTGAAGATGAGTATCATTTTTCGATCAAGATGGTAAATCTACTTACAGGTAAATAACTAATCTTTACTAATCACCATAACGTTAATTTATTTTATTAACACAAAAATGTATTTACAGGCACCAAAAACCTAAGAAAAAAGTTAGTCCAATGAATTATTATTTATACTGACTGATGGCGCGGCAAAATAAAGACAATCCTTAAAATGACGGCGTCTATTTCACCCGATATGCTTTCGACGTTTACGAAAAAGTTGGACTGAGTGATTGACATTTATCAGGTCGGACCAGACAAAACTCTTCGGAATGCCATGAATGCCGACAGAAACGCACAGAATGACTATTCTCCCGTCAACGTATATTAGAAGTCCGCGATCATAATGAAAAAGTGTATAAGTGTAGGGTGCTAAAAGAAAAAAATGTCTCTTTCATATGCCATTATATACGTATATTAAGTTCCAGACTATGTATCTCGGTACAATATAGGAGGTTAATGATGAAAAACAAACATATTTGTAGTTTCGTTATTTTTATTTATTTCAAAAAATAATTGTATAACTTGTTATTCCTACACGTTCTAAATCTAACCATAAAGTATTATCAATAGTTTCAATAAAAATAATTGGCCTTGTGCACAAAATTATACTTATTATCTATCTATATGAATACAATATGTATATAGACTTGAGTATTTTACAGCAACTGTCAACTACTATTGAATATAACAACGTCATCAAGACGAACGTTATATTATTCGGTTTTCTATAAAGACATCACTATTCCACTAGTCCACTACACAAACAATAACTATTTTTTTTTTTTTTTTTTGTGTTTTGTAAATCGATTGAGAATTGAGAGTATACGCAGTATATCTATGATTTTTAAAAAAAATCTTGAGAGTATCAACGACCAAATATATTTTATCAGATTGTTGTCTGTTGTAAAACTTAATCAACCTTAACAAAGTGATTGGTGCATATTTCATACATGGCTGTATCGTTTAAATCAAACCCATGGAAATTAATATTCGATGAAACACCACACAGTATGTTAATGCCTTGTAATTATTTCCGTACGTTTTCATTTTGATTAATAAAATTTAAAATGTTTTATTATTATGGCACAATAAACCTAATAAAATGCCAATACTGGAATAATTACAAAAAACCAGTAAAAAAGCCTTTACAGTAAAATAAAGCAAAAAAAAAAATGTATTTATTTAGAATCAGAATGACATGGAACGAATTTATGTATATACAAATTGTATATAATAAAAATACACATTTCTATCTCATATTAGAAAATAAGAAACATATGCTTTAAAATCCGATTCCCAGATTATGTTTAATACTATAAAATATAGACTTATGCATCATTGTTTTTATTTGTCCAACAAGAATTAACGTCATTTATAAATATTGATAATGTAATTGATGAGTTTAAAAATTTAATATTTGTGGAATGTAGATTAGTATTATAACAATTTTGTTTATACCAAATGAATTGTATATTTGACATTTTGTTTTTCAAAAATAATACAATTGTAATATAGTTCAGAAAAAAACTAAACAAAAATTAAATCTTATCGTAGAGCAAAGACACGTCGAATATAAATAATTTTATTATTATCGGAACAATAATTATTGTCACTGCTTTGCAGCCTCATTGCAAACCTGTAAAACAAATTTACGAAAACAATGTGGTTTTATCGTCTATTGATATCGTATTGCCAAAATTTACTCTATTTAAATGAAAATAATATACAATATGAAAAATATCAACATTGTTACGAAGATATTAAAATATTTCTTATAGTGTAAAAAAATAGATAAATGTTGAAAAAACCCACGGAAATTATGGATATTTTTGGTGTACGTGATGCGAAAATATACCAAACATAAAAAACTTTACCACAGAAGTTCTACAACAGAATGTTGAACGTTAATTATCAACATTGAAACGCTTAAAGGCATTACTTCTAAATAAAACTAGAAATTAACAAATGATCGTTTCATGCGACATTGGTCTTCTATGAAATATTCTGTTTTCTGGGAAGTATCTACCTCTACGGTAGTCGGTTATAATGTCCAAATAAAAAATTATTAATTATTGCCTATTGTCTTTTGAACATAATTTCTGATGGTAATTATGGTAAAAATAATAATAAATAATATAATAACCGTAGGAAATAATGACCCTAAAAAAATGTCCAATTTTCCATCTGACTATTATTGTCTTTGGCAATTTTTTCCTCAGATCATATTATTCTCCGTACATATTTTCCTCTGGCGATTTTAGTAAAAGGACATTTTTACCGGGCCATTTTTGATTTGGCCATTATTTCCTAGACTCATAAGTTTGTTTATATATTATATTTTTAATTTAATCTGTCTTAAAATCATATTCAAATATTATGAAAATCGTATTAAACTTAATTTCCTTATTACCTAATGTGAAATTTTGTAATTTTGGGTGGCGAGAAGGTAAAAAACCTTTAAAATGGAATCCTGGCTACATGCCTGACTTATATAATTACTAAAAATAATAGTTCTAATTGATAGAAAAATGTTATCATCTATTATTGTTTTTATTATACATGATTTAAGTAGTAACCAAACAATTGTAAAAAACCGTCTCTGTCTTGGACTGACCCTGCATGCACACTACCTCTTAGTTGAATGCATATTATTTTAGTTTTAGTTTCTCTTTTTTTTTGAAATTGAAATAATTTTAACTATTGTTAGGTACCCAGTGCAAAACCCAAAAACTCATTTATCAAAAAATTAGGTAACATACCTAATATATCATTACTATACTATCATATAACTATGTAAGTATTTTTATTTTATAAAAAAAAAATTATTTGTATATCTAAATGTCCTAAATTAATTTAAAATAGGGGAATCTATTGATTTTTTTTTTTAAGTCGGTACACTTATTTTGTTTTTTCAAAAATGCAACACTGAGTCACATTTCCACGCCTGTATGTTAGCAATGGTTATAATAAAATCAATAGTATTAAGGAAACAGGACTATAGCTGTAGTTCAATTTTCTCTTACAAACCCGACTTTTTTAAAACAATTGTCTACATTGCAAGTAAATAACTGCTATCTTCTAATAGGTACCTATCGATAAGTTCATAAAGTGTTACTATTTATCAACAAAACGAACTGTTTAATACTAAAAAATGATTCCATCCAAAAATGTATCGGGCGATTCTAAGAAAAGTCCCCCACCGGGAATTATAATAATTAAAAATCAATTGCTAACAACAAACATTCAGCAAAATATTGGTATTCAACAACTACCGCCAGAAATAATACAATTTTTACAACAACCATTACAGCAAAAACAACTACTACTACAGCAGAAACAATTTACAGTGCAACAGCAACAATCACTACAAAATCAGGGACAAGTCAATCAACAGGGCGCTCAACAAAAGCAGGGCCCTCTACAAAACCAGGGCTCACTACAACAGCAACAATCACTACAAAATCAGGGACAACTCAATCAGCAGGGCGCTCAACAAAAGCAGGGCTCACTACAACAGCAACAATCACTACAAACTCAGGGACAACTCAATCAGCAGGGCGTTCAACAAAAGCAGGGCTCACTACAACAGCAGGGCCCTCTGCAAAAGCAATGCCCTCTACAAAATCAGGGGCCACAACAACAGAAGCGAAAACTAGATCAGCAGGGTCAACTACACCAGGGACCAACACTACAGAAACGACAACTCAATCAGCAGGGCCAATTACAACAGATAAGTTCTCTAAAACAGCAGGGCCCACTACAACAGCAAGTTATACTACAATACCAGGGACCACAAAATCAGAAACGTAAATTAAATCAGCAGGGCCCACAACAACAGCAAGGCCCACTACAACAGCAAGGCCCGCTACAACAGCAAGGGTTATTAAAACAGCAGGGACAACTACAACAGCAGGGCCAACTACAACAGCAAGGACAACTACAACAGCAGGGACAACTACAACAGCAAGGACAACTACAGCAGCAGGGACAACTACAACAGCAGGGACAACTACAACAGCAGAGACAACTACAACAGCAGGGACAACTACAACAGCAGGGACAACTACAACAGCA
This sequence comes from Tuberolachnus salignus, assembly GCA_956483605.1. NCBI lineage: Eukaryota > Metazoa > Arthropoda > Insecta > Hemiptera > Aphididae > Tuberolachnus > Tuberolachnus salignus. Next base: position 22,073,119 of record OY101431.1, on the reverse strand, counting down.
GGGACAACTACAACAGCAAGGACTAATAGTTCAGCAGGACCCACTACAACAGCAAGGACAAATAGTTCAGCAGGACCCACTACAACAGCAGGGACCACTACAACAGCAGGAACCACTACAACAGCAGGGACCACTACAACAGCAGGGACCACTACAACAGCAGAGTTCATCACAACAGCCGGGTTCCTCACAACAGCCGGGTTCCTCACAACAGCCGGGTTCCTCACAACAGCCGGGTTCCTCAAAACAGCAGGGTTCCTCAAAACAGCAAGAAAAACTGATAACTTTAGAAAATAATGATGGTTTAGATGGTGGAACGGTAAGTAGTTCAACAGAATTTTATTTTATTTTATATAAAACACCCCACATAATATTCGGTCATTTAAAGATGATATACTGATCAATTTTTGATTCCTTTAAGTTATTAACGAAACGACGACTGCGTGAGTTGATGAAGGAAGTAGATCCTAATGAACAGCTAGACGATGATGTTGAAGATCTAATGTTAGAGATGTCAAACGATTTTGTTGAAGAGATGGTCCAAGCAGCATGCGTATTTGCTAAACATAGGAAATCAAAAACTGTTGAAGCTAAAGACGTCAAAATGTTCTTAGGTGACTATATTAAAATATAATATTTTATTTATACATAAAAATATAATTTTAAAAGTTATTCATTGATATATTAATAAAATCAACAGATGAAGTGTTTGCACAACATATAAATTTAATGTTTTTTTTTTTAGATCGATTTACAAATATTTCGATTCCAGGACATGGCACTGATGAATTGAAACAATACAAAAGATTACCAATTACTGATGCCCATAAACAACGCATGGCACTGATCAAAAAAAATGAAGCATCTAAAAAATATTAACTCGGTCGTTAAAAAGATTAATATTGTATTCCATTACCAACCACTGACCACAAAGCTAATTTTTCATTTCATTAAATTTATTATTTGTGGTCATTTAAATACCTCTCGTATTTAATTTAAAAAGTATAATATCATTTAGCTGTTATAAAATAAGTTTAGCTTCTACAGATCATTGTTTTAATATTTTTACTTCGTAAAATAATGTACATCCTTTTCCCCCTATCTTATATATTAATACGTTTCATTAAATAAACTAGTAAGGTGCAATAACAGTAGTATAAAAATAAATGCAAATACATAGTACATAGTACAAATAAATATTAATTCACTAGCAACAAATTGATAAATATTTAAATCTTATTGTTTTTAAGCATTTCTCACATATATATTAGGATAGTCAATACATAGTACAAATAAATATTATTTCATTAGCTACAAATTTATAAATGCTTAAATCTTATTGTTTTTAAGCAATTATCACATATAAATTAGGATAGACAATATGTAGTACAAATAAATATTATTTCATTAGCTACAAATTTATAAATGTTTAAATCTTATTATTTTTAAGCATTTATCACATATATATTAGGATAGTCAATATATAGTTCAAATAAATATTATTCCTTAATTATCAAATGTATTACTATTTAAATCTTATTTTCTTTCAGCATTATTTACATGTAAATATTTTAGGATAGTCAATACATAGTACAAATAAATATTATTTCATTAGAAACAAATTTATAAATATTTAAATCTTATAGTTTTTAAGCATTCATTACATGTATATATATTAAGGTAGCCAATACATAGTGCATAGTACAAATAAATATTAATCCATAATTAACAAGTTTATTAATATTTAAATCTTATTGTTATTAAACATTTCTCACATATATACTAGGATAGTCAATAAATAGTACAAATAAATATTCATTCATTAGCAACAAATACATAAATTTTTAAATCTAATTGATTTTAAGCATGTATTATATATATTAGGATAATCAATACATAGTACAAATAAATATTCTTTCAGTAGCAACAAATTTATTAATTAAAATCTTATTGTTTTTAAGCATTTATCACAAATATATTAGGATAGTCAATACATACTACAAATAAATATCCTTTCATTAGCAACAAATTAATAAATTTTTTTAAATCTTATAGTTTTTAGTCATTCATCACAAATATATTAGGATAGTCAATACATAGTACAAATAAATATTATTCCTTAATTATCAAATGTATTACTATTTAAATCTTATTTTCTTTCAGCATTTTTTACATGTATATATTTTAGGATAATCAATACAAACTACAAATAAATATTATTTCATTACTTAAAAATTTATAAATGTTTAAATCATATTGTTTTTTAAGCATTTCTCACATATATATTAGGATATTCAATATGTAGTACAAATACATTTTCTTTCATTAGCAACAAATATATAAATATTTAAATCTTATTCTTATTAAGCATTTTTACTTATATATTTATTAGGATAGTCAATATGTAGTACAAATAAATATTATTTCATCATTAATAAATTTATTAATTTTTAAATCTAATTGATTTTAGGCATGTATTATAAATATGAGGATAGTAAATATTTAGTACAAATTAATACTACATCATTAGCAACAAATTTATAAATATATAAATCTTATTGTTTTTAAGCATTTATCAAAATATATTAGGATAGCCAATACATACTACAAATAGATATTATTTTATTAGCTACAAATTTATAAATTTAAATCTTATTGTCTTTAAGCATTTCTCACATATATATTAGGATAGTCAATACATAGTACAAATAAATATTATTCCTTAATTATCAAATGTATAACTATTTAATTCTTATTTTCTTTCAGCATTTTTTACATGTATATATTTTAGGATAATCAATACATAGTACAAATAAATATTATTTCATTAGCAACAAATTTATTAATTTAAATCTTATTGTTTTTAAGCATTTACCACAAATATATTAGGATAGCCAGAACAAACTACAAATAAATATTATTTCATTACTTAAAAATTTATAAATGTTTAAATCATATTGTTTTTTCAGCATTTCTCACATATATATTAGGATATTCAATATGTAGTACAAATAAATTTTCTTTCATTAGCAACAAATATATAAATATTTAAATCTTATTGTTATTAAGCATTTTTACTTATATATTTTTTAGGATAGTCAATATGTAGTACAAATAAATATTATTTCATCATTAATAAATTTATTAATTTTTATATCTAATTGATTTTAAGCATGTATTATAAATATGAGGATAGTAAATATTTAGTACAAATTAATACTACATCATTAGCAACAAATTTATAAATATATAAATCTTATTGTTTTTAAGCATTTCTCACATATATATTAGGATATTCAATATGTAGTACAAATAACTTTTCTTTCATTAGCAACAAATATATAAATATTTAAAACTTAATGTTTTTAAGTATTTTTTACATGTATATATTTTAGGATAGACACTACATTGTACAAATAAATATTATTTTATTAGCTACAAATTTATAAATTTAAATCTTATTGTATTTAAGCATTTATCACAAATATATTAGGATAGCCAATACATAGTACAAATAAATATTATTCCTTAATTATCAAATGTATTACTATTTAAATCTTATTTTCTTTCAGCATTTTTTACATGTATAAATTTTAGGATAATCTATACATAGTACAAATAAATATCCTTTCATTAGCAACAAGTTTATTAATTTATATCCTATTGTTTTTAAGCATTTATCACAAATATATTAGGATAGCCAATACATACTACAAATAGATATTATTTTATTAGCTACAAATTTATAAATTTAAATCTTATTGTTTTTAAGCATTTCTCACATATATATTAGGATAGTCAATACATAGTACAAATAACAATTTCTTCATAAGCAACAAATTTATTAATATTTAAATCTTTTTGTTTTTAAGCATTTTTTAAATGTATAAATTTTAGGATATTCTATACATAGTACAAATAAATATCCTTTCATTTGCAACAATTTTATTAATTTTAATCTTATTGTTTTTAAGCATTTATCACATATATATTAGGATAGTCAATACATAGTACATATAAATATTATTTCATTAGCTACAAATTTATAAATGTTTAAACCTTATTGTTTTTAGGCATTTATCACATATAAATTAGGATAGTCAATATGTAGTACAAATAAATATTAGTTCATTAGCTACAAATTTATAAATATTTAAATCTTATTGTTTTTAAGCATTTTGTAAATATATATATTTTAGGATAGTCAATACATAGTACAAATAAATATTATTCCTTAATTATCAACTGTATTACTATTTAATTCTTATTTTCTTTCAGCATTTTTTATATGTATATATTCTATTTTATACATGTATTAATATTTAAAACCGATTGTTTTTAATTATTTTTTATATATGTATTCATTAGGGTAGTCATTATTTATATGTGTAGAAATAAATGTTTAATTTTATTTATGTCACAATTTTATTTTGTTAATATTTGGTAATAATTACTCACCTCTTAAGAAGGTTGCACAAATAGTTATTATTTTATGTGGTAGTTTTTTAGTTTGTTTGATTTAATTAAAATACTATAGAAACTAACCATACAAATGTATAGAAACTTAACATAATACATAATATTTTGTATTAAACAGAAGTTTACTTTAGTTGTCATATATACATTAATTTATTAGAAAAATAATAAATCACATAGTTTTTTATCCATTTGCTAAATTTTATGTATTCACTTTTGTTTTAATATATTTGAAGAAGAGTATACCATAAATTACTTTACAGAAATTGTAGAACATTAAATTTCCTAAAATATAAGTAATTAGTAAAAATCCCATTGAATCAACCATTAATTTAATACTGAAGAGTTTATATAAGAAAATAAATGTATATTACATATTTTTTCAATTTTTTGTTTTTTTTTAACAATATTTTTCATGAGTTAATATTAAATTTACATACAAATACATTTTTCAAAATATCATAAATATTTATATAATTCAATTATGTAACTATTAAATTTATAATTGTAGACTGTAGCACGAACTTTGGAATAATATTGTGACCGACAAATACGTTTAATCTAAACAATAATGATTGCTTTAATAGCTAGTGCAATTAACAATTATTATTAAATATTATCAAGCTTAATATATTTGTCACTGAAGGTTTCCATTTATCAGTTATTTAGTTACGAAAGTACAGAAAGATACGTCAGTGATCAGTATTTATTATTTCATTAGTTAAATGTACTCGGCAACGTTTTGTAAAGAAAAAATTGAGTAACTTTGAATTGATTTCAATTCATCTCAAACAGGTCCTTGTAAAGTTCATTGGGATGGTTAACTTATTCCCTTGTTATCTTAAAAACAATTTATAACATTATATTAGTATGTATCTAACTAAAATGATAAATATTGTATGAAAAAATATGAATTGCTAACTGATAAATAATTTTAAAAAAATACAAAGTGAAATTGTCAACATTTATTATAATAAAAACTAGTTAATTATGTCACTCACATTATGATTTAATGGCTAAATTTAAATTAAACATTTTTTTAATTTGTAATAAACTCAATATAAATACATTTTTACGATTTTCATCAAAATTTAAAATGCAAACGCCTAATAAAATATAAATCTTGATTATGGGTATTTGATTATTTTAGATATCAAGTTCTTCTTATAGGGTTTTCATACCAATTGTGTTTTCTATTAAAATGTACCATTATTATTAACCGTCTTAGTAATCGGATAAAACAACTGAAAACATACTTGAATTTGTCATGAAATTTAGTTGAAAACAACTTTTTCACTTTTTAGCAATTGTACTCTGAAAGCCTTCTCAAGTTGATTTTTTAATAATTTTAAAAATTATAAAAAAAGTGGATAAATCATTTTCAAGTAAACTTTATGTCGAATTCAAATATGTTTTCAGAAGTTTTTTTCTATAACTAGGATATTCGGTGCAATTGGCAAAATATTGATAATTTAAAAAATTAAAAAAATTAAATTAAATTTTCTCGGCCGTACTCCTTTAATGGGTATCGGATAGTAGATTAGTGGAAAGGTGTTACCATAAAGTGATCATTAAAATGTAAAAAAAAAATTTCGAATTCTACAAAATTGAAGGAAATTTAGTATACCGGCACCAATTCTCTTAACTGCAGACAAAAGAAAAATAAAAAAGCAAACCTAATATTTTAATACATTTTTTTTTTTTTTTTCAAAAGTTCGTAAAAAATGACGATAATATCTTAAATTAAGGACAGTGGGCCATGTACAAGTTAACAGTAGTGAGAATTGTTATTTTAGAGGGGAATCAAACCATGAGTCATAATACGATGACTCATGCATCTAATACGATAAAACTGGTTTTGATTATACCGGTCCCGTATCAAATAACTAAAGGGTACTTTACTCAACAAAGTATAACGTACAGTGTTGTACAGTGTCCAACGAAACGCACGTGACAAATTTCCGTATTAAATTTAATCAGAATAATTTTTTTAACGAATTGGTACGACTAATAAATAACCATTATACGATTATATTGAAGATCGCTTCATTAAGCGTCGGAGAGACGATTAAGAAAATGAAAAATCTATGAGAACATGATAATATGCGGAACAAATTGCACTTAGAATTGTAAAGTTGGTAACACTAGGCACGTCAACTTACATACGCGTTTGTAAGATTCAGGGTGCAGGGACGTCCGGGGGTTTAAATCGTGAAGAGATGACGGCATCTATTTGATAAGATAGCGGTCGACACATTTTCTTTGTGTGTGTGTATACGCTGTATTCTGTTGTATTGTTACATTCAATCTCGTAGCATTTTGTAGTGTCACTTTCGTACCGCGTTTTTATTTAATTGGCCACCTACCTACAGTCACCATTGTATACGTTTAAAGTAATTGACGAGTGGGCTTTTCGTCTACGCATTAAATTACTTACAACATCATTCAAGCTAGTGGTAAGTATATAATTTACACAATTCTAAACATTTTGATTATTCGGCTATTGTATTAGTCTTGCTGATATAAAATAATTACAATTAAAATATCAATTCCCATGCCGTGCATGATGGAAGATAGTAATTTTTATTTGCGATATTCGCTGTCGTTACAATACTTATTCTCAGATTTTCTATAATATTACTAACCAATTGTAATGTGCAATCCGTTTAAAATGTATCTTATATTATTTTACGAATTTTATAGTCAACGAATTACAAACAATTACAAAGGGTGTTCATATCAATACTCCGAATTCTTAGTGTAAAACAAGTGTATATGGTATTATAAAAAGGTGGCATACAGCTGACATATTTATTCTAATTTATTTAGAATATATTATATTAGTAATATAATAACTATTAAGCCAAATAATTTGAAAAACTAAACTTATTGTTTAATGTCAGTTTGACATTGGATTTTTTTTATACAATAATTTTATTTGCGTACAATCCAACACTGGCTTCATTGCAATACGTTTTTTTTTTTTTTTTTTTTTTATCAAAGTTAGGTTAGGGCTTAGCAAAACACTTAAGACTTGAGAAGACATGATACCCCCTGTGATTCGATTGTAAAAATTGTTTTGCGCGGAACACTAATACTCTTAACATATTTACAGTAGAGCTACCAAAATTCCACAACACATTAAGAAGTACTTTATCTGTGTCGTAGCTGTGTTATATTTAGCTCCTATTTATTTTATTATAATTATTTTTTTTTTTTTCTGTTAGCTCTACTCAATAATTAAAACCCCAAAATAATCGAAAGTTTTCAAACTGATAGCTTTTATTGTATTTATATTATAGAAAAAAATTGACACGCTACGACACAGATAATGTTCTTCTAAATATACTATGCAATTTTGATAGTTCTACTTCATAGTAAAGAAGAGGAACAATGTGATTATCCCTCGCGAAATAATTTTTCGTATATATTTTGTTTTATATCACGATTACATAAAAAAAATACTTGTGATATTGACATGGGACTACTTGTACATTTATTTGATAGTGAATTTGAATATTTTTCAATTTATAAATTACCATTATTTTCACAAATGTCGTTTAAATTGCTTACACGCAACCCCTTAAATACAGGCGGTAAACGTTCTCTTAAATTTAAGAATCCTACTAAAAAATTTTGATTCAGCTATTACTCAACCTAGACTTACTGTTTTCAATTATAATTTTTTTATTAATGATAAAGTTCATATAATTTTATTTACAACTTTACTGTTGGCTATTATTGTCATTCAGTTTGGCACTGTATAAATAAATACTTGTATTCACTTTGAACTTATTTGAAATTTATTTTATGATGTTTTATAATGGTAATAGTAGATTTTGAATACTATGGTTACTACTTTAAACAATGAATTATAATAAAAACAAAAAAATGTTTTCTTCTAATTGATACAATTTTGCATTCAAAAAGGTGTTGAAATGAAGACAGCAGTTTCTAAGCGTATGAAGACTGTGTACCGTTATATAGGTAAGATGACAAAAATATACTCAGTCTCCAATGTATTTTCTTATAACCCTGTGTATTTTTGGTTCTAGATTTAACAGACCGTATGAAAACTAAGATTTCGAAAAAACATATTGATAAAGGCAATGATCACTATATCAGAAAATATCGAACAAAAAATCAACGTTTAAATTCAACTATATGTTATCAAAGATTAATGGACAAGACGGAATATGATCACTTTGAACCATATATTATAAAAATATTCGAAGATCTTTATTTACATACTGAGATCCACAAACAGATGAAATATGGTAATAGTTTATGAAATAAACTATACTAAGTATTATATATAATTAAATGATTAATATAATTTATTATGTTTTAGATGATGAAATGGAAATAAATGAAGAACATATACAACAAATTCCTACAACAACGGACTATAAGTATTTTGGTAAATGTAATACTAATGCATTAAAAAATAAAAACAATAATTGAAATCAATCCTCAAATTAATTGTATATGTACATCAAAATAAATGTAATGAAGCTTACAACTTGCACACAATTTTTTTGTAATTTATATTTAATAATTATTTTAATAACCTGGGATTTCTACATAGATGTCTATAATATAATAAATTTCAGATGAAATAATTGAAAAGAAATGAAGACCATGCCTAAGTTCAATCAATCAATGAATAAAGAATAAAAATTTTATTAAATTTCAGACTACATTTTCATTAACTACAATCAAGAGAGTTCTTCATTTGATGTTTCCATTAATTTGCATTGAAATATCATTAAGAAATAAATAAATAATTAAAAAAAATTGTAATATCTTTTTTTAGTATATAAGTAATTATTTGTATGTATACCTTTAGTGAACTGACCACATAAGAACTATCATATAATAAGAATGTCCTTAAAAAAATAAAAAAATGCTTATCTATAAAATAAATAGATCATCAATTTAATCAATTTATTAATTAATAATAATTTGTATTTTTGTAAAAACTTCAATTATTAAATCATGCATATTATATTATGTAATATATTATGGTCAAAATAATTGTAATTTATTAGGTAAGCATTTTTCTATTTTCATATTTTTGGGCTTATAATAATTTGGACATTTATATGTATACTTATTTTTACCACTTGTTTGTCATATCAATAACTCTGTCTATATACATAGTAGGGGAAAATTAAATATATTATTGGAAAGATGTTGTCAAGTAAAAATTAACAAAACAAAATTTCACATGTATGTTGCTGTTAAGGCAAATTTCGACCATTGGCGACACTAGTTTAATAATTGGGCATTTAAAATACTTTAAAATACATTTCATACATTAGGCTAAATATTCTAGAAATATATGTGTACAGAACCTTTTTTTTTTTTTTGGTAATTTTAATGGGAACCGTTATGTTTACATATCGGTATAAATGTATAAAATATAAGTTAAATATATAATATGTTAGTAATAGACAGTAAGCAAAGAGTCAAAACTAAATCTTATAGGAACATGTCATTTATATATTAAATGTAAATATGTAAATAGTGAGCAAATTTCGACCACTGGCGACACTAGTTTAATAATTGGGCATTTAAAATACATTTTATATATTAGGCTAAATATTCTAGAAATATATATGTACAGAACCTTTTTTTTTTTTTGGTAATTTTAATGGGAACCGTTATGTTTACATATCGGTATAAATGTATAAAATATAAGTTAAATATATAATATGTCAGTAATAGACAGTAAGCAAAGAGTCAAAACTAAATCTTATAGGAACATGTCATTTATATATTAAATGTAAATATGTAAATAGTGAGCAAATTTCGACCACTGGCGACACTAGTTTAATAATTGAGCACTTAAAATACTTTAAAAAATATTTTATACATTAAGCTAAATATTCTAGAAATATATATGTACAGAACCTTTTTTTTCTTTTTTTTTTGGTAATTTTAACGGGAACCTTCAGTTTTCTTGTGCCATTTTCAATAATTGTACGTTTTTTTTATTATAATGTTGTTGCAAATATCCCTACTGGATGTCATAAAGTCGTTCTTTTCCTCATATTTTAGCAAGGAGGGAGCTCATACATAATATATAGCCTATGATAAAAACAATAGTTATTATACATAAACATAAATTACAATAGTTTTCTAAATTATTAATTACCAGATGTACCTTTTTTCACGTAAGCATAGCCATATTATTCAACTAGTATTATATATAAATAAACAGGAATTAATATAATGTGTTTGCAATAATGTAGATAATAATCTATTATAATTTTATTTTTATAAAATTAAAAACTACACAGTCAAACCAATTATGTTTAAAAACTATTTGTACTAATTTATAAATGTATAAAAATTAAATATTATATATTAAAAATTCTGTGACTATATTTAGTTATTAAAGGTTTGAAAACAGTATCGCATTTTAGTTTCGGTTTGTGTGTTCGAAAACGATTTTTTTCCCCATGTTTTCCCAGTTTTAAATCATTACTGTAAAATTTGTGATTTCCTAGTAATAAGATTTATTACGAACAGTAGCATACTAAATAATGAATATAATAAGTATCAAATTGTATATAATTATAAGATATAATATAGGGTACCTATAGTGTATACATTTTTCAATTAAAATATTTTTTAACCAATTTGAAATGAAAATAAACCTTAACATTTTTTTATCAAAACATCTTACAATATTTGTTATATCTTAATTATGGAAGTATCAACTATATGTAATACAGAGGCGCAGAAACTATATATGTATATAGATGAACTGAAGCGATCGCTTCAATAAATTTGAATTTGGCGATATATTTTGATATATCATATTTATCATACTGCAGTAACGCACTCAACCTGGCCTATTCATAACTAACAATCTTATGTTTTATAGATTACTTTAAATATCTGTGTAAATATTCATACTATTTATTTTCTATAATTTAGGATTATCTGCTATGTCCAGTATATATATATATATATATATATATGTTCAACAGCCAACTGGCACATGTGTAATTAAATGCTTTAATAATTAAATCGTGTTGCATAATTTTTTATTTTTTTTTATTTCTTAACTACACAGTAGTAAAGCAATTGCTCCAAGTAACACCAAACAGTAATAGTAAATTTTTCCTTAAGAGCACAGTATGCATGCGCAGAACTGGTACGTTCTTTCGTGTATTATCGAATATTATAATTATTCGAGCTAGCACTCGGAAAATTAACTAATATATAATACATTATTATAAAACACTTATAAAATAATATACGATTTCTCGATTTCGTAAAATATATACAATTAGATAAATAAATTGTTAATTTGCCGAGTGCAGGGGGCCGCTTAAATACTAAAAGACAGATGTTCCAACGGACGTATACATACTGTATACAAAGTATTTTTTATAAAAAAAATTAGGAGGAAACACACTCTGCAGCCCTCCGCCCAAACCATTCGGGGCGCGTAGAATTAAATAATAGGCTTGAGTGTTATGTACGTCTTTTGTCGGGACACGAAACTATTTTGGATTATTGACGCATCGCCTCACACCCTCTAGCTACGGATCTGGTTACCCAGACAATCCCGGCGGAAATATTCTGCGCATGCCTACAACGCTGGCCGCCATGATGGTCTACAGCCCGGCGCGGCATGTAACGACGAGAACCGTGCGTCATATAAATTAACAGCACCGGGCGATGGTCCCGATGTATAGTCCGTCCTTTGTTAAACCAGTGGGGCCGGCGATAGGGTGAGGAAGCGGGGATTCTGTTATCCATTTTTCGGCCACGTATATTACACAGCGCTTCCACACCCGTCAGTGGCCGTTCACAAGGCCACCGAGTGTTTCTTGGTCGCTCCCGCACTAATAAAAATTCGTACCGTACATTTTTACTAGTGCTGGAGCGGCTTGTTGTAAACACAAATACACACATATTGAGAATTTAATTGTTTTTTGTATGCATTTCGTCGTCCAATAAAAAGTAATGGTCACTACGAACATCGCATACCGAAGAGGAACAGCACAACATCGGTATGTATAATAATCTAATCTCTACCGTATTTACCAATTAAATATATGTATAGCATTACTTATAAATAAATAAAAATATTGGCAGTGGCCGACTACAATAACTAATTAAGAGTATAGATTAGACATTATATATATTATAATAATGTTATGTAATGATATTGGATTTTATTTTAATTGCTCGTTAACAGACGCCGAGACAGAAATTCTTAAAAAAAATGGGAAGCCCGCACATATTTTTGAATTTCGTTAAACTGTAATAATAATTAATGATAAATGATCAAATAATTTAAAATTTCAATACGGATAATTGCATACTATTTCATGGTTAGCGTATTCCACCAAATTAAATGGCGCATTTTGTACGTTTTGTGTAGCGTTTGCTAACTCCCATAGTTACATATAAACCATAGACCCCCCTCCCCCTTAAAACAAATTAAAAAATATCTCACTGAATATTAGAATGAATGATTATTATTATTATTCACAATAGGACGTTATGCGTAATCAATATTATTAATAGTATCGTTACTTGTTAATTTAAAAAAAAATATATATGTTTTATAAAAAATAACATTGGTTTTATAGAGTATAATAAGCGAGGTATATTTATAGTATAACATTTGTCTATCTAGTTGGTTCATTGGGAAAGTAATTTTTTTTTTATTCTAAATTCCATGTTTCACATATTATTTCGAAATATAAACGAAAAAAAACCCGGTAGGTTGGTGAGAAATAATTGCAAAGAATTGAAATTCTACCGATTCGGTTATGAGCATATGAATATATATATATATATATATAAAAGGACCGCACCCTCTTTATTCATCGGCTCCCTATTTGTATTCGAATAAATACAAAGAGACTGTGCGTAAACTACAGCGCATGGTGAGAGGGTCGTACCCTTCGAAACCCCTACGTGAATAGTATTGATCCGTTTTTGTAACGCTCGTCGTTCTAGCAGCTGCATATATGTATAGCATTACTTATAAATAAATAAAAATATTGGCAGTGGCCGACTACAATAAGTAATTAAGAGTATAGATTAGACATTATATATATTATAATGTTATGTAATGATATTGGATTTTATTTTAATTGCTCGTTAACAGACGCCGAGACAGAAATTCTTAAAAAAAATGGGAAGCCCGCACATATTTTTGAATTTCGTTAAACTGTAATAATAATTAATGATAAATGATCAAATAATTTAAAATTTCAATACGGATAATTGCATACTATTTCATGGTTAGCGTATTCCACCAAATTAAATGGCGCATTTTGTACGTTTTGTGTAGCGTTTGCTAACTCCCATAGTTACATATAAACCATAGACCCCCCCTCCCCCTTAAAACAAATTAAAAAATATCTCACTGAATATTAGAATGAATGATTATTATTATTATTCACAAGACGTTATGCGTAATCAATATTATTAATAGTATCGTTACTTGTTAATTTAAAAAAATATATATATGTATTATAAAAAATAACATTGGTTTTATAGAGTATAATAAGCGAGGTATATTTATAGTATAGCATTTTTCTATCTAGTTGGTTCATTGGGAAAGTAATTTTTTTTTATTCTAAATTCCATGTTTCACATATTATTTCGAAATATAAACGAAAAAAAATCCGGTAGGTTGGTGAGAAATAATTGCAAAGAATTGAAATTCTACCGATTCGGTTATGAGCATATGAATATATATATATAAAAGGACCGCACCCTCTTTATTCATCGGCTCCCTATTTGTATTCGATAAATACAAAGAGACTGTGCGTAAACTACAGCGCATGGTGAGAGGGTCGTACCCTTCGAAACCCCTACGTGAATAGTATTGATCCGTTTTTGTAACGCTCGTCGTTCTAGCAGCTGCATATATGTATACTAGGGGTGACCAAAATTTTTTTCTTTTTTTCCTTAGACATATTTATATAATTTATTTATACATGTGTAACAATACCATAAAATCATATTACACGAAAAAAAAAAAAAATTCAGATTGCGAGCCGTGGTTTTAGGCGAATAACACAATTTTGATGTAATTTATGTTTTTTTACGGTATACATTATCGCTAAACTAAAAAATTGTATACGAGTATTTACGCGTAACCATCAGATATGTGATAAAAAACAAATACGATTTTATAGTTAATAAGAAGAACATCAACAACATTGACATAGTTATTGGCCGCGAAACGTAAACATTTATTAAATAATGTAGATAAATAACCAACTGGAACTACCCTTGAAAATATTTTTAATAGTTGAAAAAAATGACAACATAATCTTTATTAAATTTGTAAAAATACAATAATATGTAAAATGCAAAAAAAAAAAATATATATATAGTGGAAATAGAATACAGTATTTTTTAGAGGGGAAAATCGTAAATAAAACTCAATCCATTTGCTTGCAGGCACCATATCCGTAAAATCCATCCTGCATTTGTGTTTAATTTCACATTAGAAATTTCTTAGAAAAATCGGTTTTATTTT
Organism: Tuberolachnus salignus; assembly: GCA_956483605.1. Taxonomy (NCBI): domain Eukaryota; kingdom Metazoa; phylum Arthropoda; class Insecta; order Hemiptera; family Aphididae; genus Tuberolachnus; species Tuberolachnus salignus. The sequence goes on along the minus strand of OY101431.1, from coordinate 22,058,115 downwards.
CCATTTGAATTCTATATTGCATGAGTAACTAACGAATAAATAATAAATAATGGAGAACGAGAATAGAGAAAGGTATGAACATTGTCCGTCTGAGTTTTTGTTCGTCGGTTAGTGTTGGATATTTTATTATTTAACGAGATGTAGAATATTATTATTTAAACAGGCTTGTTTCCCGCTTTTGAACCCTCGCACAACAGTCGTTCATTGTTCGTACCGCCGAGTTTAATAGAATAGGGTGTTACCATGGCAACACACACCATGGGGGAAATGTTCCGCGCATGACTACAACCGCCGAACGCGGTAATGCGCGTTGGCCGGGTGCGGCGGTGTAACGGCCAGCGTCGCACGTTATGTGAATTAACAATGCCGGGTGGCCGGGTGCGGCGGTGTGAACGTTGAGCGTCGCACGTTATATGCATTAACAATGCCGGATGGCCGGGTGCGGCGGTGTGAACGGCGAGCGTCGCACGTTATATGCATTAACAATGCCGGATGGCCGGGTGCGGCGGTGTGAACGGCGAGCGTCCCACGTTATATGCATTAACAACGCCGGGTGTTCGGGAGGCCGGCTGGTCCGGAGGCCGGGTGGTCTGAAGGCCGGGTGGTCGGGCGGCCGGGTGGTTGGGAGGCCGGTATGGTCGGGCGGCCGGGTGTAGTTCGTCTTTTGTTAAATCGGCGGCGAGCCGGACAAGGTGATGTGTGGGGAGGGGTTTTATTGGATATTTTTTTTTTCCGGACGCGTTACAGCCGCGGTACGTCCACACACCCGTCAGTGTACGTACGCCAGCCGCCCAGATCAAATGTTCTCGTACCGTACTGTATATTTTTATTAACACGTGGCTCAAACCACGTTAACACAAACACGAATATTATGGAAGTTTAACTATTTTATACCTATTTCACCGTACAAATAGAAATGTTTTTATTACAATACCGGTACCTACCGATCGTCTGCCAAACGGTTTGATCGCGGATTCCGGAGAAAAGCACAACGTTAATACGTCTGGTATGTATAATAATGGAATACACATCGTAATTTACTATGTCTTTTCGAATATCTCTATTCGGTTTAATATTATTAATAACAAATAAGTAAAATTATTGGGATTTAACATCGTCATTACGATTATTATTAACAATAGGTCATTACGCGTTATCAATATTATAAATACTCGCAGTATCGTTACTTAGAAATTAAAAAAAATATATATATATATATAACGGAATTCGATTTTTCATAAAATGGTAGAAATGTACCACTTGTACCTACACTAACGGACGCGGACTAGTTGGTTCATTGGGGAATAATTTTTTTTTTTTATTATTATTATTATTATTTTTTTTTTTTTTTTTTATTTCCATGTTCCTCATAATATTTCCAAATACAAATGAGAAAAACCCGGTAATTCGGTAATAAATAATTGTGGACAATCGAAATGTCCACCGAATCTAATAACGTGCTTATAAATTTATACATACAGAAGGGCTACACCCTTTTTCTATACCGACCTCTTATTTGTCTCCGAACAAACACAAAGCGACTGCGCGTAAACTACAGCGCACGGTGCGGAGAGTACCCGCACACTCCGTAACCCCAACGCGCTGATTTAATCCGTTTTTGTACTGCTCGCCGTTCTTCCTGTCGTATACATGTACGCGTACATACGTATATATATACGAAATTGAAAATACATACACTGCTCCGGAAGTCTAACAGTTTTGCAGGGTTCTATCACTGGATATTCTCCCTCATCAAGTTACCATGTTATTGTCATTTTTTTTTTTTGTTTAATGTACAAAGACGTCCTATTTGCTCATTGTGTTTAGTAAAATACAGATTGTAAATTTTTTTTTCAACAATAATAAAAAAAAAAAAAAAACAGTTTTACTCAATAACAACATTCTTTTAATACAATTTTATCAATCGCTTCTGTTTGCATATGAAGAAATATGAAAAATTTTGTCTGGCACCTATCTTACATAAACGTACCAGACGACACACCCAAGACATATTATGTTTTATATTATATCTATCTGTCATCTATTATGCCAATCTATTTTTTTTAATTAATTTATTAAATTTTTTTATTTATAATTATTATATTATTAGTATAGTTAATATTATTTATTATTATTGTTCATATTTTGAAGAGCGCTTTGTTCACACTCCCGCACAAATTCATAAAGGGAACATTGAAGTTAGCCAACAACTAAAACGTATGGATTTAATCGATAATGTTTCGATATTAATAATTAAATTGATGCTGTCCTCGAGGATTGAGAATACTACATTATATTATCCATTATCTTATGTTTTTCTATATTTTATTGGAGCAGTTATATGTGAGTATTCTATCCCATTAGCATTGTTCTTTTAATCTAGAATTAAATTATAATACACACTATTAATAACTAATTATTTTATAGCGCAATGATATTGACCTAATAAACTTGATTGCTTTCAATTGGACATTTTGAGAATTAGTTACTTGCAAATCTAAATGTATGGTTAATTCCAGTTTTCCACTCATTGGATTATCAAACAATGTTATAAGATTAAAATATTCCGAAAACAAAAAAATGGTAATTATTTGGACTCCAAAAAATAATAATTTGATATTAAATTGGATTTGTATGTGTAGTGATACAATCCATATTTCAGGATTTACTTTAAACTTCAAGAAGATTGATATGCTGTGCTGACATTTGTGGATGCATTCTACTAAACAAATTAAAAGATTGAGGCATTTCATTATGTACCGGCCATTTGCATACTATGTCTTCGACACAAAAACTTAGTGGTCAGTATCTTGTGATTTATTCACTGTATTAAATGACTAATAACAATTATGAACATGATTTTGTTTTTTTTATCAGTTACACCATCAATGCTATGTTTTTACAATGAACATATAAACAGAACAGAATCGACCATAGTATTATTGTGGACGATCATTACCATCCAGCTACTACAGCAGTATCATATACACAGGTTCTATAACAAAAAAAAAATATGATAAATTACATTATAAATTATCGAATAAATAAGAAATAATAGGGATCCTGTGAAATAATAATAGAAACCAAGGGACTTTTTTTTTTTTTCATAAAATACATAAATAGAATAAGAATAAGAATAAGAAAATTGTAAAAATTGTGAATATAAAATATGTAACATAAACCCCACACAATATTATAATAATAAAAATAATTTATTATTTATTTAATACAATTAAAATAAACAATCTGTACAACATAGCACAATAAGTATATATGATATTATAATTTAGAAGAAAAAAAAAAATAATAATAATAATAATTTAAAACAATATTAACTAGAATAATAATAAGTAGGTAGACCATATAATACATACTTTTCCTAGTACATTATAGTTTAAAACAAGTAATATTATTTATTGGATTTCAAAACAACTTTTAATATTATCTCATATTTTCTTAATCATTTATTTTTCGACAGTTTTTGTCAGTTTTCCCCTGTTTTTCACAAACAAATAAGATTTAAAATACCAATTAGCATCACTCGCAAGTTTTCTCAATACAATCCAACCTCAACCATCCCCAAAAGCTAAACTCACTAATGATTAAGTTATTAATTGTATACTTTTTAGTACCTAAATATCATAATTTACAATACAATAGATTATTAGGTGAAATATAATTTTTAATTCCTTTTAGTCAGAGTTAAAAAATAGAATATCATAATTATATAAAATTATATATTTATATAAAAATATGATACATTATAAATTGTCGAATAAATAAGAAATAATAGGGATCCTGAGAAATGATAATAGAAGCCAATGGATTTATTATTTTTTTTTTTTTCATAATATACATTATAAGAATTATAATGAATTATAAGATTTAAAATGCCAATTAGCATCACTCCACTCAGAATTTCATAAATATACAAATATTATAGGTAGTATAGGCATAGCAGTAAGCCTTGTCTTTAATATTTAAGGCCATTTTTAGTCACTATTGTGCGTTAAAAGTATTGCTTAGTACAATCATTAATATATCGAAAAAGTTAAGCATTTAATGTACAATGAAAATATACAAAAACCAAAATGCAAATTAGAAATAGTGTTTAAATTGACTTATTTTACTTTTTTAGTGTACATCTATGATTGAACGCGTCTTAAGTATTTTTAAAGCCCTGCACTTTCTTTATTATAATAATAATAAATAAATTCATATTTCGAGTATAAAGATTCACGGTGTTTTGGGAATGCTATCCGCACGATTGACAGAGGAATTTCAAATTAGGACAAAAATTTATAAAATAATCATAGTAAATAAATAAACAAGTTTCTAGCGTACATAAAAAAAAATTGATCGCTCCCCATCAAATACGACTGTACTTAATCAATTTGCGATATTGTAAAATCGGTTAAATCAAAAATATTTTCACGAAAGTAAAATATTCCGAATAAATTGCAATATATAAGCAATTTCGCCGGTACTTTCAATTAATCTCTTATTTTGTTATCGATTTTAGTCCTCATTTGAAATTTCTCTTTCGATGGGATAGGTAGCATTTTCAGATATTCTGTATCATAATATACGTTATATATTTTAATTGATAATAATAATAGTATAAAACGTGCATAGCTTTTTAAATAAACTTACGGGAAATTCAATCATTGATACACGCTAAAAACTAAAATAATTAATTTAAATGTATTTCTGAAATATATTATGGTTAGTAGTATATTTACATATTTCATTAAATGTTATCCTGAATCAATATAATTCACTATAATGATATTAAATCGTATTTTTAATGCATAATTTTCTCTAAGAATGTCCTTAACAATTATTGGCCGGGCTTCCTGCTATACATATATAACTAAGTATATAATCTTATAAAGTCATTTATAAATTATATACTTGATAATATATAAATCTCGGTATTATTTAATATTTTACATGTTTTCTCTATACAATCCAACCTCAAACACCACCAAAAGCTAAACTCACTAATGATCAAGGTATTAACTGTATACTTTTTTGTACCTAAATATCATAATTTACAATACGATAGATTATTATGTGAAATAGAATTTTTAATTCCGTTTAGTCTGTTTGAGTTTAAAAAAATAGAATATCATAATTATTTAATTATGATTGGAAAAATTGTGAATATTAAATATGTAACGTGTCAACCCCACACAATATTATAACAATAATAATAAAAATGAAACAATATTAACGAGAATATTAATAATAAATAGGTACCCCCATATAATACATACTTTTACTAGTATATTAGTATATTATGCATAATAGTTTGTAACAAGTAATATTATTTATTGGGTTTCATAACGACTTTTAATATTATCTCGTATTTTCTTAATCGTTTATTTTTCGTCAGTTTTCCCCTGTTTTTCACGAACAAATAAGATTTAAAATGCCAATTAGCATCACTCCACTCAGAATTTCATAAATATACAAATATTATAGGTAGTATAGGCATAGCAGTAAGCCTTGTCTTTAATATTTAAGGCCATTTTTAGTCACTATTGTGCGTTAAAAGTATTGCTTAGTACAATCATTAATATATCGAAAAAGTTAAGCATTTAATGTACAATGAAAATATACAAAAACCAAAATGCAAATTAGAAATAGTGTTTAAATTGACTTATTTTACTTTTTTAGTGTACATCTATGATTGAACGCGTCTTAAGTATTTTTAAAGCCCTGCACTTTCTTTATTATAATAATAATAAATAAATTCATATTTCGAGTATAAAGATTCACGGTGTTTTGGGAATGCTATCCGCACGATTGACAGAGGAATTTCAAATTAGGACAAAAATTTATAAAATAATCATAGTAAATAAATAAACAAGTTTCTAGCGTACATAAAAAAAAATTGATCGCTCCCCATCAAATACGACTGTACTTAATCAATTTGCGATATTGTAAAATCGGTTAAATAAAAAATATTTTCACGAAAGTAAAATATTCCGAATAAATTGCAATATATAAGCAATTTCGCCGGTACTTTCAATTAATCTCTTATTTTGTTATCGATTTTAGTCCTCATTTGAAATTTCTCTTTCGATGGGATAGGTAGCATTTTCAGATATTCTGTATCATAATATACGTTATATATTTTAATTGATAATAATAATAGTATAAAACGTGCATAGCTTTTTAAATAAACTTACGGGAAATTCAATCATTGATACACGCTAAAAACTAAAATAATTAATTTAAATGTATTTCTGAAATATATTATGGTTAGTAGTATATTTACATATTTCATTAAATGTTATCCTGAATCAATATAATTCACTATAATGATATTAAATCGTATTTTTAATGCATAATTTTCTCTAAGAATGTCCTTAACAATTATTGGCCGGGCTTCCTGCTATACATATATAACTAAGTATATAATCTTATAAAGTCATTTATAAATTATATACTTGATAATATATAAATCTCGGTATTATTTAATATTTTACATGTTTTCTCTATACAATCCAACCTCAAACACCACCAAAAGCTAAACTCACTAATGATCAAGGTATTAACTGTATACTTTTTTGTACCTAAATATCATAATTTACAATACGATAGATTATTATGTGAAAGAGAATTTTTAATTCCGTTTAGTCTGTTTGAGTTTAAAAAAATAGAATATCATAATTATTTAATTATGATTGGAAAAATTGTGAATATTAAATATGTAACGTGTCAACCCCACACAATATTATAACAATAATAATAAAAATGAAACAATATTAACGAGAATATTAATAATAAATAGGTACCCCCATATAATACATACTTTTACTAGTATATTAGTATATTATGCATAATAGTTTGTAACAAGTAATATTATTTATTGGGTTTCATAACGACTTTTAATATTATCTCGTATTTTCTTAATCGTTTATTTTTCGTCAGTTTTCCCCTGTTTTTCACGAACAAATAAGATTTAAAATGCCAATTAGCATCACTCCACTCAGAATTTCATAAATATACAAATATTATAGGTAGTATAGGCATAGCAGTAAGCCTTGTCTTTAATATTTAAGGCCATTTTTAGTCACTATTGTGCGTTAAAAGTATTGCTTAGTACAATCATTAATATATCGAAAAAGTTAAGCATTTAATGTACAATGAAAATATACAAAAACCAAAATGCAAATTAGAAATAGTGTTTAAATTGACTTATTTTACTTTTTTAGTGTACATCTATGATTGAACGCGTCTTAAGTATTTTTAAAGCCCTGCACTTTCTTTATTATAATAATAATAAATAAATTCATATTTCGAGTATAAAGATTCACGGTGTTTTGGGAATGCTATCCGCACGATTGACAGAGGAATTTCAAATTAGGACAAAAATTTATAAAATAATCATAGTAAATAAATAAACAAGTTTCTAGCGTACATAAAAAAAAATTGATCGCTCCCCATCAAATACGACTGTACTTAATCAATTTGCGATATTGTAAAATCGGTTAAATCAAAAATATTTTCACGAAAGTAAAATATTCCGAATAAATTGCAATATATAAGCAATTTCGCCGGTACTTTCAATTAATCTCTTATTTTGTTATCGATTTTAGTCCTCATTTGAAATTTCTCTTTCGATGGGATAGGTAGCATTTTCAGATATTCTGTATCATAATATACGTTATATATTTTAATTGATAATAATAATAGTATAAAACGTGCATAGCTTTTTAAATAAACTTACGGGAAATTCAATCATTGATACACGCTAAAAACTAAAATAATTAATTTAAATGTATTTCTGAAATATATTATGGTTAGTAGTATATTTACATATTTCATTAAATGTTATCCTGAATCAATATAATTCACTATAATGATATTAAATCGTATTTTTAATGCATAATTTTCTCTAAGAATGTCCTTAACAATTATTGGCCGGGCTTCCTGCTATACATATATAACTAAGTATATAATCTTATAAAGTCATTTATAAATTATATACTTGATAATATATAAATCTCGGTATTATTTAATATTTTACATGTTTTCTCTATACAATCCAACCTCAAACACCACCAAAAGCTAAACTCACTAATGATCAAGGTATTAACTGTATACTTTTTTGTACCTAAATATCATAATTTACAATACGATAGATTATTATGTGAAATAGAATTTTTAATTCCGTTTAGTCTGTTTGAGTTTAAAAAAATAGAATATCATAATTATTTAATTATGATTGGAAAAATTGTGAATATTAAATATGTAACGTGTCAACCCCACACAATATTATAACAATAATAATAAAAATGAAACAATATTAACGAGAATATTAATAATAAATAGGTACCCCCATATAATACATACTTTTACTAGTATATTAGTATATTATGCATAATAGTTTGTAACAAGTAATATTATTTATTGGGTTTCATAACGACTTTTAATATTATCTCGTATTTTCTTAATCGTTTATTTTTCGTCAGTTTTCCCCTGTTTTTCACGAACAAATAAGATTTAAAATGCCAATTAGCATCACTCCACTCAGAATTTCATAAATATACAAATATTATAGGTAGTATAGGCATAGCAGTAAGCCTTGTCTTTAATATTTAAGGCCATTTTTAGTCACTATTGTGCGTTAAAAGTATTGCTTAGTACAATCATTAATATATCGAAAAAGTTAAGCATTTAATGTACAATGAAAATATACAAAAACCAAAATGCAAATTAGAAATAGTGTTTAAATTGACTTATTTTACTTTTTTAGTGTACATCTATGATTGAACGCGTCTTAAGTATTTTTAAAGCCCTGCACTTTCTTTATTATAATAATAATAAATAAATTCATATTTCGAGTATAAAGATTCACGGTGTTTTGGGAATGCTATCCGCACGATTGACAGAGGAATTTCAAATTAGGACAAAAATTTATAAAATAATCATAGTAAATAAATAAACAAGTTTCTAGCGTACATAAAAAAAAATTGATCGCTCCCCATCAAATACGACTGTACTTAATCAATTTGCGATATTGTAAAATCGGTTAAATCAAAAATATTTTCACGAAAGTAAAATATTCCGAATAAATTGCAATATATAAGCAATTTCGCCGGTACTTTCAATTAATCTCTTATTTTGTTATCGATTTTAGTCCTCATTTGAAATTTCTCTTTCGATGGGATAGGTAGCATTTTCAGATATTCTGTATCATAATATACGTTATATATTTTAATTGATAATAATAATAGTATAAAACGTGCATAGCTTTTTAAATAAACTTACGGGAAATTCAATCATTGATACACGCTAAAAACTAAAATAATTAATTTAAATGTATTTCTGAAATATATTATGGTTAGTAGTATATTTACATATTTCATTAAATGTTATCCTGAATCAATATAATTCACTATAATGATATTAAATCGTATTTTTAATGCATAATTTTCTCTAAGAATGTCCTTAACAATTATTGGCCGGGCTTCCTGCTATACATATATAACTAAGTATATAATCTTATAAAGTCATTTATAAATTATATACTTGATAATATATAAATCTCGGTATTATTTAATATTTTACATGTTTTCTCTATACAATCCAACCTCAAACACCACCAAAAGCTAAACTCACTAATGATCAAGGTATTAACTGTATACTTTTTTGTACCTAAATATCATAATTTACAATACGATAGATTATTATGTGAAATAGAATTTTTAATTCCGTTTAGTCTGTTTGAGTTTAAAAAAATAGAATATCATAATTATTTAATTATGATTGGAAAAATTGTGAATATTAAATATGTAACGTGTCAACCCCACACAATATTATAACAATAATAATAAAAATGAAACAATATTAACGAGAATATTAATAATAAATAGGTACCCCCATATAATACATACTTTTACTAGTATATTAGTATATTATGCATAATAGTTTGTAACAAGTAATATTATTTATTGGGTTTCATAACGACTTTTAATATTATCTCGTATTTTCTTAATCGTTTATTTTTCGTCAGTTTTCCCCTGTTTTTCACGAACAAATAAGATTTAAAATGCCAATTAGCATCACTCCACTCAGAATTTCATAAATATACAAATATTATAGGTAGTATAGGCATAGCAGTAAGCCTTGTCTTTAATATTTAAGGCCATTTTTAGTCACTATTGTGCGTTAAAAGTATTGCTTAGTACAATCATTAATATATCGAAAAAGTTAAGCATTTAATGTACAATGAAAATATACAAAAACCAAAATGCAAATTAGAAATAGTGTTTAAATTGACTTATTTTACTTTTTTAGTGTACATCTATGATTGAACGCGTCTTAAGTATTTTTAAAGCCCTGCACTTTCTTTATTATAATAATAATAAATAAATTCATATTTCGAGTATAAAGATTCACGGTGTTTTGGGAATGCTATCCGCACGATTGACAGAGGAATTTCAAATTAGGACAAAAATTTATAAAATAATCATAGTAAATAAATAAACAAGTTTCTAGCGTACATAAAAAAAAATTGATCGCTCCCCATCAAATACGACTGTACTTAATCGATTTGCGATATTGTAAAATCGGTTAAATCAAAAATATTTTCACGAAAGTAAAATATTCCGAATAAATTGCAATATATAAGCAATTTCGCCGGTACTTTCAATTAATCTCTTATTTTGTTATCGATTTTAGTCCTCATTTGAAATTTCTCTTTCGATGGGATAGGTAGCATTTTCAGATATTCTGTATCATAATATACGTTATATATTTTAATTGATAATAATAATAGTATAAAACGTGCATAGCTTTTTAAATAAACTTACGGGAAATTCAATCATTGATACACGCTAAAAACTAAAATAATTAATTTAAATGTATTTCTGAAATATATTATGGTTAGTAGTATATTTACATATTTCATTAAATGTTATCCTGAATCAATATAATTCACTGTAATGATATTAAATCGTATTTTTAATGCATAATTTTCTCTAAGAATGTCCTTAACAATTATTGGCCGGGCTTCCTGCTATACATATATAACTAAGTATATAATCTTATAAAGTCATTTATAAATTATATACTTGATAATATATAAATCTCGGTATTATTTAATATTTTACATGTTTTCTCTATACAATCCAACCTCAAACACCACCAAAAGCTAAACTCACTAATGATCAAGGTATTAACTGTATACTTTTTTGTACCTAAATATCATAATTTACAATACGATAGATTATTATGTGAAATAGAATTTTTAATTCCGTTTAGTCTGTTTGAGTTTAAAAAAATAGAATATCATAATTATTTAATTATGATTGGAAAAATTGTGAATATTAAATATGTAACGTGTCAACCCCACACAATATTATAACAATAATAATAAAAATGAAACAATATTAACGATAATATTAATAATAAGTAGGTACCCCCATATAATACATACTTTTACTAGTATATTAGTATATTATGCATAATAGTTTGTAACAAGTAATATTATTTATTGGGTTTCATAACGACTTTTAATATTATCTCGTATTTTCTTAATCGTTTATTTTTCGTCAGTTTTCCCCTGTTTTTCACGAACAAATAAGATTTAAAATGCCAATTAGCATCACTCCACTCAGAATTTCATAAATATACAAATATTATAGGTAGTATAGGCATAGCAGTAAGCCTTGTCTTTAATATTTAAGGCCATTTTTAGTCACTATTGTGCGTTAAAAGTATTGCTTAGTACAATCATTAATATATCGAAAAAGTTAAGCATTTAATGTACAATGAAAATATACAAAAACCAAAATGCAAATTAGAAATAGTGTTTAAATTGACTTATTTTACTTTTTTAGTGTACATCTATGATTGAACGCGTCTTAAGTATTTTTAAAGCCCTGCACTTTCTTTATTATAATAATAATAAATAAATTCATATTTCGAGTATAAAGATTCACGGTGTTTTGGGAATGCTATCCGCACGATTGACAGAGGAATTTCAAATTAGGACAAAAATTTATAAAATAATCATAGTAAATAAATAAACAAGTTTCTAGCGTACATAAAAAAAAATTGATCGCTCCCCATCAAATACGACTGTACTTAATCGATTTGCGATATTGTAAAATCGGTTAAATCAAAAATATTTTCACGAAAGTAAAATATTCCGAATAAATTGCAATATATAAGCAATTTCGCCGGTACTTTCAATTAATCTCTTATTTTGTTATCGATTTTAGTCCTCATTTGAAATTTCTCTTTCGATGGGATAGGTAGCATTTTCAGATATTCTGTATCATAATATACGTTATATATTTTAATTGATAATAATAATAGTATAAAACGTGCATAGCTTTTTAAATAAACTTACGGGAAATTCAATCATTGATACACGCTAAAAACTAAAATAATTAATTTAAATGTATTTCTGAAATATATTATGGTTAGTAGTATATTTACATATTTCATTAAATGTTATCCTGAATCAATATAATTCACTGTAATGATATTAAATCGTATTTTTAATGCATAATTTTCTCTAAGAATGTCCTTAACAATTATTGGCCGGGCTTCCTGCTATACATATATAACTAAGTATATAATCTTATAAAGTCATTTATAAATTATATACTTGATAATATATAAATCTCGGTATTATTTAATATTTTACATGTTTTCTCTATACAATCCAACCTCAAACACCACCAAAAGCTAAACTCACTAATGATCAAGGTATTAACTGTATACTTTTTTGTACCTAAATATCATAATTTACAATACGATAGATTATTATGTGAAATAGAATTTTTAATTCCGTTTAGTCTGTTTGAGTTTAAAAAAATAGAATATCATAATTATTTAATTATGATTGGAAAAATTGTGAATATTAAATATGTAACGTGTCAACCCCACACAATATTATAACAATAATAATAAAAATGAAACAATATTAACGAGAATATTAATAATAAATAGGTACCCCCATATAATACATACTTTTACTAGTATATTAGTATATTATGCATAATAGTTTGTAACAAGTAATATTATTTATTGGGTTTCATAACGACTTTTAATATTATCTCGTATTTTCTTAATCGTTTATTTTTCGTCAGTTTTCCCCTGTTTTTCACGAACAAATAAGATTTAAAATGCCAATTAGCATCACTCCACTCAGAATTTCATAAATATACAAATATTATAGGTAGTATAGGCATAGCAGTAAGCCTTGTCTTTAATATTTAAGGCCATTTTTAGTCACTATTGTGCGTTAAAAGTATTGCTTAGTACAATCATTAATATATCGAAAAAGTTAAGCATTTAATGTACAATGAAAATATACAAAAACCAAAATGCAAATTAGAAATAGTGTTTAAATTGACTTATTTTACTTTTTTAGTGTACATCTATGATTGAACGCGTCTTAAGTATTTTTAAAGCCCTGCACTTTCTTTATTATAATAATAATAAATAAATTCATATTTCGAGTATAAAGATTCACGGTGTTTTGGGAATGCTATCCGCACGATTGACAGAGGAATTTCAAATTAGGACAAAAATTTATAAAATAATCATAGTAAATAAATAAACAAGTTTCTAGCGTACATAAAAAAAAATTGATCGCTCCCCATCAAATACGACTGTACTTAATCGATTTGCGATATTGTAAAATCGGTTAAATCAAAAATATTTTCACGAAAGTAAAATATTCCGAATAAATTGCAATATATAAGCAATTTCGCCGGTACTTTCAATTAATCTCTTATTTTGTTATCGATTTTAGTCCTCATTTGAAATTTCTCTTTCGATGGGATAGGTAGCATTTTCAGATATTCTGTATCATAATATACGTTATATATTTTAATTGATAATAATAATAGTATAAAACGTGCATAGCTTTTTAAATAAACTTACGGGAAATTCAATCATTGATACACGCTAAAAACTAAAATAATTAATTTAAATGTATTTCTGAAATATATTATGGTTAGTAGTATATTTACATATTTCATTAAATGTTATCCTGAATCAATATAATTCACTATAATGATATTAAATCGTATTTTTAATGCATAATTTTCTCTAAGAATGTCCTTAACAATTATTGGCCGGGCTTCCTGCTATACATATATAACTAAGTATATAATCTTATAAAGTCATTTATAAATTATATACTTGATAATATATAAATCTCGGTATTATTTAATATTTTACATGTTTTCTCTATACAATCCAACCTCAAACACCACCAAAAGCTAAACTCACTAATGATCAAGGTATTAACTGTATACTTTTTTGTACCTAAATATCATAATTTACAATACGATAGATTATTATGTGAAATAGAATTTTTAATTCCGTTTAGTCTGTTTGAGTTTAAAAAAATAGAATATCATAATTATTTAATTATGATTGGAAAAATTGTGAATATTAAATATGTAACGTGTCAACCCCACACAATATTATAACAATAATAATAAAAATGAAACAATATTAACGAGAATATTAATAATAAATAGGTACCCCCATATAATACATACTTTTACTAGTATATTAGTATATTATGCATAATAGTTTGTAACAAGTAATATTATTTATTGGGTTTCATAACGACTTTTAATATTATCTCGTATTTTCTTAATCGTTTATTTTTCGTCAGTTTTCCCCTGTTTTTCACGAACAAATAAGATTTAAAATGCCAATTAGCATCACTCCACTCAGAATTTCATAAATATACAAATATTATAGGTAGTATAGGCATAGCAGTAAGCCTTGTCTTTAATATTTAAGGCCATTTTTAGTCACTATTGTGCGTTAAAAGTATTGCTTAGTACAATCATTAATATATCGAAAAAGTTAAGCATTTAATGTACAATGAAAATATACAAAAACCAAAATGCAAATTAGAAATAGTGTTTAAATTGACTTATTTTACTTTTTTAGTGTACATCTATGATTGAACGCGTCTTAAGTATTTTTAAAGCCCTGCACTTTCTTTATTATAATAATAATAAATAAATTCATATTTCGAGTATAAAGATTCACGGTGTTTTGGGAATGCTATCCGCACGATTGACAGAGGAATTTCAAATTAGGACAAAAATTTATAAAATAATCATAGTAAATAAATAAACAAGTTTCTAGCGTACATAAAAAAAAATTGATCGCTCCCCATCAAATACGACTGTACTTAATCAATTTGCGATATTGTAAAATCGGTTAAATCAAAAATATTTTCACGAAAGTAAAATATTCCGAATAAATTGCAATATATAAGCAATTTCGCCGGTACTTTCAATTAATCTCTTATTTTGTTATCGATTTTAGTCCTCATTTGAAATTTCTCTTTCGATGGGATAGGTAGCATTTTCAGATATTCTGTATCATAATATACGTTATATATTTTAATTGATAATAATAATAGTATAAAACGTGCATAGCTTTTTAAATAAACTTACGGGAAATTCAATCATTGATACACGCTAAAAACTAAAATAATTAATTTAAATGTATTTCTGAAATATATTATGGTTAGTAGTATATTTACATATTTCATTAAATGTTATCCTGAATCAATATAATTCACTATAATGATATTAAATCGTATTTTTAATGCATAATTTTCTCTAAGAATGTCCTTAACAATTATTGGCCGGGCTTCCTGCTATACATATATAACTAAGTATATAATCTTATAAAGTCATTTATAAATTATATACTTGATAATATATAAATCTCGGTATTATTTAATATTTTACATGTTTTCTCTATACAATCCAACCTCAAACACCACCAAAAGCTAAACTCACTAATGATCAAGGTATTAACTGTATACTTTTTTGTACCTAAATATCATAATTTACAATACGATAGATTATTATGTGAAATAGAATTTTTAATTCCGTTTAGTCTGTTTGAGTTTAAAAAAATAGAATATCATAATTATTTAATTATGATTGGAAAAATTGTGAATATTAAATATGTAACGTGTCAACCCCACACAATATTATAACAATAATAATAAAAATGAAACAATATTAACGAGAATATTAATAATAAATAGGTACCCCCATATAATACATACTTTTACTAGTATATTAGTATATTATGCATAATAGTTTGTAACAAGTAATATTATTTATTGGGTTTCATAACGACTTTTAATATTATCTCGTATTTTCTTAATCGTTTATTTTTCGTCAGTTTTCCCCTGTTTTTCACGAACAAATAAGATTTAAAATGCCAATTAGCATCACTCCACTCAGAATTTCATAAATATACAAATATTATAGGTAGTATAGGCATAGCAGTAAGCCTTGTCTTTAATATTTAAGGCCATTTTTAGTCACTATTGTGCGTTAAAAGTATTGCTTAGTACAATCATTAATATATCGAAAAAGTTAAGCATTTAATGTACAATGAAAATATACAAAAACCAAAATGCAAATTAGAAATAGTGTTTAAATTGACTTATTTTACTTTTTTAGTGTACATCTATGATTGAACGCGTCTTAAGTATTTTTAAAGCCCTGCACTTTCTTTATTATAATAATAATAAATAAATTCATATTTCGAGTATAAAGATTCACGGTGTTTTGGGAATGCTATCCGCACGATTGACAGAGGAATTTCAAATTAGGACAAAAATTTATAAAATAATCATAGTAAATAAATAAACAAGTTTCTAGCGTACATAAAAAAAAATTGATCGCTCCCCATCAAATACGACTGTACTTAATCAATTTGCGATATTGTAAAATCGGTTAAATAAAAAATATTTTCACGAAAGTAAAATATTCCGAATAAATTGCAATATATAAGCAATTTCGCCGGTACTTTCAATTAATCTCTTATTTTGTTATCGATTTTAGTCCTCATTTGAAATTTCTCTTTCGATGGGATAGGTAGCATTTTCAGATATTCTGTATCATAATATACGTTATATATTTTAATTGATAATAATAATAGTATAAAACGTGCATAGCTTTTTAAATAAACTTACGGGAAATTCAATCATTGATACACGCTAAAAACTAAAATAATTAATTTAAATGTATTTCTGAAATATATTATGGTTAGTAGTATATTTACATATTTCATTAAATGTTATCCTGAATCAATATAATTCACTATAATGATATTAAATCGTATTTTTAATGCATAATTTTCTCTAAGAATGTCCTTAACAATTATTGGCCGGGCTTCCTGCTATACATATATAACTAAGTATATAATCTTATAAAGTCATTTATAAATTATATACTTGATAATATATAAATCTCGGTATTATTTAATATTTTACATGTTTTCTCTATACAATCCAACCTCAAACACCACCAAAAGCTAAACTCACTAATGATCAAGGTATTAACTGTATACTTTTTTGTACCTAAATATCATAATTTACAATACGATAGATTATTATGTGAAATAGAATTTTTAATTCCGTTTAGTCTGTTTGAGTTTAAAAAAATAGAATATCATAATTATTTAATTATGATTGGAAAAATTGTGAATATTAAATATGTAACGTGTCAACCCCACACAATATTATAACAATAATAATAAAAATGAAACAATATTAACGAGAATATTAATAATAAATAGGTACCCCCATATAATACATACTTTTACTAGTATATTAGTATATTATGCATAATAGTTTGTAACAAGTAATATTATTTATTGGGTTTCATAACGACTTTTAATATTATCTCGTATTTTCTTAATCGTTTATTTTTCGTCAGTTTTCCCCTGTTTTTCACGAACAAATAAGATTTAAAATGCCAATTAGCATCACTCCACTCAGAATTTCATAAATATACAAATATTATAGGTAGTATAGGCATAGCAGTAAGCCTTGTCTTTAATATTTAAGGCCATTTTTAGTCACTATTGTGCGTTAAAAGTATTGCTTAGTACAATCATTAATATATCGAAAAAGTTAAGCATTTAATGTACAATGAAAATATACAAAAACCAAAATGCAAATTAGAAATAGTGTTTAAATTGACTTATTTTACTTTTTTAGTGTACATCTATGATTGAACGCGTCTTAAGTATTTTTAAAGCCCTGCACTTTCTTTATTATAATAATAATAAATAAATTCATATTTCGAGTATAAAGATTCACGGTGTTTTGGGAATGCTATCCGCACGATTGACAGAGGAATTTCAAATTAGGACAAAAATTTATAAAATAATCATAGTAAATAAATAAACAAGTTTCTAGCGTACATAAAAAAAAATTGATCGCTCCCCATCAAATACGACTGTACTTAATCAATTTGCGATATTGTAAAATCGGTTAAATCAAAAATATTTTCACGAAAGTAAAATATTCCGAATAAATTGCAATATATAAGCAATTTCGCCGGTACTTTCAATTAATCTCTTATTTTGTTATCGATTTTAGTCCTCATTTGAAATTTCTCTTTCGATGGGATAGGTAGCATTTTCAGATATTCTGTATCATAATATACGTTATATATTTTAATTGATAATAATAATAGTATAAAACGTGCATAGCTTTTTAAATAAACTTACGGGAAATTCAATCATTGATACACGCTAAAAACTAAAATAATTAATTTAAATGTATTTCTGAAATATATTATGGTTAGTAGTATATTTACATATTTCATTAAATGTTATCCTGAATCAATATAATTCACTATAATGATATTAAATCGTATTTTTAATGCATAATTTTCTCTAAGAATGTCCTTAACAATTATTGGCCGGGCTTCCTGCTATACATATATAACTAAGTATATAATCTTATAAAGTCATTTATAAATTATATACTTGATAATATATAAATCTCGGTATTATTTAATATTTTACATGTTTTCTCTATACAATCCAACCTCAAACACCACCAAAAGCTAAACTCACTAATGATCAAGGTATTAACTGTATACTTTTTTGTACCTAAATATCATAATTTACAATACGATAGATTATTATGTGAAATAGAATTTTTAATTCCGTTTAGTCTGTTTGAGTTTAAAAAAATAGAATATCATAATTATTTAATTATGATTGGAAAAATTGTGAATATTAAATATGTAACGTGTCAACCCCACACAATATTATAACAATAATAATAAAAATGAAACAATATTAACGAGAATATTAATAATAAATAGGTACCCCCATATAATACATACTTTTACTAGTATATTAGTATATTATGCATAACAGTTTGTAACAAGTAATATTATTTATTGGGTTTCATAACGACTTTTAATATTATCTCGTATTTTCTTAATCGTTTATTTTTCGTCAGTTTTCCCCTGTTTTTCACAAACAAATAAGATTTAAAATGCCAATTAGCATCACTCCACTCAGAATTTCATAAATATACAAATATTATAGGTAGTATAGGCATAGCAGTAAGCCTTGTCTTTAATATTTAAGGCCATTTTTAGTCACTATTGTGCGTTAAAAGTATTGCTTAGTACAATCATTAATATATCGAAAAAGTTAAGCATTTAATGTACAATGAAAATATACAAAAACCAAAATGCAAATTAGAAATAGTGTTTAAATTGACTTATTTTACTTTTTTAGTGTACATCTATGATTGAACGCGTCTTAAGTATTTTTAAAGCCCTGCACTTTCTTTATTATAATAATAATAAATAAATTCATATTTCGAGTATAAAGATTCACGGTGTTTTGGGAATGCTATCCGCACGATTGACAGAGGAATTTCAAATTAGGACAAAAATTTATAAAATAATCATAGTAAATAAATAAACAAGTTTCTAGCGTACATAAAAAAAAATTGATCGCTCCCCATCAAATACGACTGTACTTAATCAATTTGCGATATTGTAAAATCGGTTAAATAAAAAATATTTTCACGAAAGTAAAATATTCCGAATAAATTGCAATATATAAGCAATTTCGCCGGTACTTTCAATTAATCTCTTATTTTGTTATCGATTTTAGTCCTCATTTGAAATTTCTCTTTCGATGGGATAGGTAGCATTTTCAGATATTCTGTATCATAATATACGTTATATATTTTAATTGATAATAATAATAGTATAAAACGTGCATAGCTTTTTAAATAAACTTACGGGAAATTCAATCATTGATACACGCTAAAAACTAAAATAATTAATTTAAATGTATTTCTGAAATATATTATGGTTAGTAGTATATTTACATATTTCATTAAATGTTATCCTGAATCAATATAATTCACTATAATGATATTAAATCGTATTTTTAATGCATAATTTTCTCTAAGAATGTCCTTAACAATTATTGGCCGGGCTTCCTGCTATACATATATAACTAAGTATATAATCTTATAAAGTCATTTATAAATTATATACTTGATAATATATAAATCTCGGTATTATTTAATATTTTACATGTTTTCTCTATACAATCCAACCTCAAACACCACCAAAAGCTAAACTCACTAATGATCAAGGTATTAACTGTATACTTTTTTGTACCTAAATATCATAATTTACAATACGATAGATTATTATGTGAAATAGAATTTTTAATTCCGTTTAGTCTGTTTGAGTTTAAAAAAATAGAATATCATAATTATTTAATTATGATTGGAAAAATTGTGAATATTAAATATGTAACGTGTCAACCCCACACAATATTATAACAATAATAATAAAAATGAAACAATATTAACGATAATATTAATAATAAGTAGGTACCCCCATATAATACATACTTTTACTAGTATATTAGTATATTATGCATAATAGTTTGTAACAAGTAATATTATTTATTGGGTTTCATAACGACTTTTAATATTATCTCGTATTTTCTTAATCGTTTATTTTTCGTCAGTTTTCCCCTGTTTTTCACGAACAAATAAGATTTAAAATGCCAATTAGCATCACTCCACTCAGAATTTCATAAATATACAAATATTATAGGTAGTATAGGCATAGCAGTAAGCCTTGTCTTTAATATTTAAGGCCATTTTTAGTCACTATTGTGCGTTAAAAGTATTGCTTAGTACAATCATTAATATATCGAAAAAGTTAAGCATTTAATGTACAATGAAAATATACAAAAACCAAAATGCAAATTAGAAATAGTGTTTAAATTGACTTATTTTACTTTTTTAGTGTACATCTATGATTGAACGCGTCTTAAGTATTTTTAAAGCCCTGCACTTTCTTTATTATAATAATAATAAATAAATTCATATTTCGAGTATAAAGATTCACGGTGTTTTGGGAATGCTATCCGCACGATTGACAGAGGAATTTCAAATTAGGACAAAAATTTATAAAATAATCATAGTAAATAAATAAACAAGTTTCTAGCGTACATAAAAAAAAATTGATCGCTCCCCATCAAATACGACTGTACTTAATCAATTTGCGATATTGTAAAATCGGTTAAATCAAAAATATTTTCACGAAAGTAAAATATTCCGAATAAATTGCAATATATAAGCAATTTCGCCGGTACTTTCAATTAATCTCTTATTTTGTTATCGATTTTAGTCCTCATTTGAAATTTCTCTTTCGATGGGATAGGTAGCATTTTCAGATATTCTGTATCATAATATACGTTATATATTTTAATTGATAATAATAATAGTATAAAACGTGCATAGCTTTTTAAATAAACTTACGGGAAATTCAATCATTGATACACGCTAAAAACTAAAATAATTAATTTAAATGTATTTCTGAAATATATTATGGTTAGTAGTATATTTACATATTTCATTAAATGTTATCCTGAATCAATATAATTCACTATAATGATATTAAATCGTATTTTTAATGCATAATTTTCTCTAAGAATGTCCTTAACAATTATTGGCCGGGCTTCCTGCTATACATATATAACTAAGTATATAATCTTATAAAGTCATTTATAAATTATATACTTGATAATATATAAATCTCGGTATTATTTAATATTTTACATGTTTTCTCTATACAATCCAACCTCAAACACCACCAAAAGCTAAACTCACTAATGATCAAGGTATTAACTGTATACTTTTTTGTACCTAAATATCATAATTTACAATACGATAGATTATTATGTGAAATAGAATTTTTAATTCCGTTTAGTCTGTTTGAGTTTAAAAAAATAGAATATCATAATTATTTAATTATGATTGGAAAAATTGTGAATATTAAATATGTAACGTGTCAACCCCACACAATATTATAACAATAATAATAAAAATGAAACAATATTAACGAGAATATTAATAATAAATAGGTACCCCCATATAATACATACTTTTACTAGTATATTAGTATATTATGCATAATAGTTTGTAACAAGTAATATTATTTATTGGGTTTCATAACGACTTTTAATATTATCTCGTATTTTCTTAATCGTTTATTTTTCGTCAGTTTTCCCCTGTTTTTCACGAACAAATAAGATTTAAAATGCCAATTAGCATCACTCCACTCAGAATTTCATAAATATACAAATATTATAGGTAGTATAGGCATAGCAGTAAGCCTTGTCTTTAATATTTAAGGCCATTTTTAGTCACTATTGTGCGTTAAAAGTATTGCTTAGTACAATCATTAATATATCGAAAAAGTTAAGCATTTAATGTACAATGAAAATATACAAAAACCAAAATGCAAATTAGAAATAGTGTTTAAATTGACTTATTTTACTTTTTTAGTGTACATCTATGATTGAACGCGTCTTAAGTATTTTTAAAGCCCTGCACTTTCTTTATTATAATAATAATAAATAAATTCATATTTCGAGTATAAAGATTCACGGTGTTTTGGGAATGCTATCCGCACGATTGACAGAGGAATTTCAAATTAGGACAAAAATTTATAAAATAATCATAGTAAATAAATAAACAAGTTTCTAGCGTACATAAAAAAAAATTGATCGCTCCCCATCAAATACGACTGTACTTAATCAATTTGCGATATTGTAAAATCGGTTAAATAAAAAATATTTTCACGAAAGTAAAATATTCCGAATAAATTGCAATATATAAGCAATTTCGCCGGTACTTTCAATTAATCTCTTATTTTGTTATCGATTTTAGTCCTCATTTGAAATTTCTCTTTCGATGGGATAGGTAGCATTTTCAGATATTCTGTATCATAATATACGTTATATATTTTAATTGATAATAATAATAGTATAAAACGTGCATAGCTTTTTAAATAAACTTACGGGAAATTCAATCATTGATACACGCTAAAAACTAAAATAATTAATTTAAATGTATTTCTGAAATATATTATGGTTAGTAGTATATTTACATATTTCATTAAATGTTATCCTGAATCAATATAATTCACTGTAATGATATTAAATCGTATTTTTAATGCATAATTTTCTCTAAGAATGTCCTTAACAATTATTGGCCGGGCTTCCTGCTATACATATATAACTAAGTATATAATCTTATAAAGTCATTTATAAATTATATACTTGATAATATATAAATCTCGGTATTATTTAATATTTTACATGTTTTCTCTATACAATTCAACCTCAAACACCACCAAAAGCTAAACTCACTAATGATCAAGGTATTAACTGTATACTTTTTTGTACCTAAATATCATAATTTACAATACGATAGATTATTATGTGAAATAGAATTTTTAATTCCGTTTAGTCTGTTTGAGTTTAAAAAAATAGAATATCATAATTATTTAATTATGATTGGAAAAATTGTGAATATTAAATATGTAACGTGTCAACCCCACACAATATTATAACAATAATAATAAAAATGAAACAATATTAACGAGAATATTAATAATAAATAGGTACCCCCATATAATACATACTTTTACTAGTATATTAGTATATTATGCATAATAGTTTGTAACAAGTAATATTATTTATTGGGTTTCATAACGACTTTTAATATTATCTCGTATTTTCTTAATCGTTTATTTTTCGTCAGTTTTCCCCTGTTTTTCACGAACAAATAAGATTTAAAATGCCAATTAGCATCACTCCACTCAGAATTTCATAAATATACAAATATTATAGGTAGTATAGGCATAGCAGTAAGCCTTGTCTTTAATATTTAAGGCCATTTTTAGTCACTATTGTGCGTTAAAAGTATTGCTTAGTACAATCATTAATATATCGAAAAAGTTAAGCATTTAATGTACAATGAAAATATACAAAAACCAAAATGCAAATTAGAAATAGTGTTTAAATTGACTTATTTTACTTTTTTAGTGTACATCTATGATTGAACGCGTCTTAAGTATTTTTAAAGCCCTGCACTTTCTTTATTATAATAATAATAAATAAATTCATATTTCGAGTATAAAGATTCACGGTGTTTTGGGAATGCTATCCGCACGATTGACAGAGGAATTTCAAATTAGGACAAAAATTTATAAAATAATCATAGTAAATAAATAAACAAGTTTCTAGCGTACATAAAAAAAAATTGATCGCTCCCCATCAAATACGACTGTACTTAATCAATTTGCGATATTGTAAAATCGGTTAAATAAAAAATATTTTCACGAAAGTAAAATATTCCGAATAAATTGCAATATATAAGCAATTTCGCCGGTACTTTCAATTAATCTCTTATTTTGTTATCGATTTTAGTCCTCATTTGAAATTTCTCTTTCGATGGGATAGGTAGCATTTTCAGATATTCTGTATCATAATATACGTTATATATTTTAATTGATAATAATAATAGTATAAAACGTGCATAGCTTTTTAAATAAACTTACGGGAAATTCAATCATTGATACACGCTAAAAACTAAAATAATTAATTTAAATGTATTTCTGAAATATATTATGGTTAGTAGTATATTTACATATTTCATTAAATGTTATCCTGAATCAATATAATTCACTGTAATGATATTAAATCGTATTTTTAATGCATAATTTTCTCTAAGAATGTCCTTAACAATTATTGGCCGGGCTTCCTGCTATACATATATAACTAAGTATATAATCTTATAAAGTCATTTATAAATTATATACTTGATAATATATAAATCTCGGTATTATTTAATATTTTACATGTTTTCTCTATACAATTCAACCTCAAACACCACCAAAAGCTAAACTCACTAATGATCAAGGTATTAACTGTATACTTTTTTGTACCTAAATATCATAATTTACAATACGATAGATTATTATGTGAAATAGAATTTTTAATTCCGTTTAGTCTGTTTGAGTTTAAAAAAATAGAATATCATAATTATTTTATTATGATTGGAAAAATTGTGAATATTAAATATGTAACGTGTCAACCCCACACAATATTATAACAATAATAATAAAAATGAAACAATATTAACGAGAATATTAATAATAAATAGGTACCCCCATATAATACATACTTTTACTAGTATATTAGTATATTATGCATAATAGTTTGTAACAAGTAATATTATTTATTGGGTTTCATAACGACTTTTAATATTATCTCGTATTTTCTTAATCGTTTATTTTTCGTCAGTTTTCCCCTGTTTTTCACGAACAAATAAGATTTAAAATGCCAATTAGCATCACTCCACTCAGAATTTCATAAATATACAAATATTATAGGTAGTATAGGCATAGCAGTAAGCCTTGTCTTTAATATTTAAGGCCATTTTTAGTCACTATTGTGCGTTAAAAGTATTGCTTAGTACAATCATTAATATATCGAAAAAGTTAAGCATTTAATGTACAATGAAAATATACAAAAACCAAAATGCAAATTAGAAATAGTGTTTAAATTGACTTATTTTACTTTTTTAGTGTACATCTATGATTGAACGCGTCTTAAGTATTTTTAAAGCCCTGCACTTTCTTTATTATAATAATAATAAATAAATTCATATTTCGAGTATAAAGATTCACGGTGTTTTGGGAATGCTATCCGCACGATTGACAGAGGAATTTCAAATTAGGACAAAAATTTATAAAATAATCATAGTAAATAAATAAACAAGTTTCTAGCGTACATAAAAAAAAATTGATCGCTCCCCATCAAATACGACTGTACTTAATCAATTTGCGATATTGTAAAATCGGTTAAATAAAAAATATTTTCACGAAAGTAAAATATTCCGAATAAATTGCAATATATAAGCAATTTCGCCGGTACTTTCAATTAATCTCTTATTTTGTTATCGATTTTAGTCCTCATTTGAAATTTCTCTTTCGATGGGATAGGTAGCATTTTCAGATATTCTGTATCATAATATACGTTATATATTTTAATTGATAATAATAATAGTATAAAACGTGCATAGCTTTTTAAATAAACTTACGGGAAATTCAATCATTGATACACGCTAAAAACTAAAATAATTAATTTAAATGTATTTCTGAAATATATTATGGTTAGTAGTATATTTACATATTTCATTAAATGTTATCCTGAATCAATATAATTCACTGTAATGATATTAAATCGTATTTTTAATGCATAATTTTCTCTAAGAATGTCCTTAACAATTATTGGCCGGGCTTCCTGCTATACATATATAACTAAGTATATAATCTTATAAAGTCATTTATAAATTATATACTTGATAATATATAAATCTCGGTATTATTTAATATTTTACATGTTTTCTCTATACAATTCAACCTCAAACACCACCAAAAGCTAAACTCACTAATGATCAAGGTATTAACTGTATACTTTTTTGTACCTAAATATCATAATTTACAATACGATAGATTATTATGTGAAATAGAATTTTTAATTCCGTTTAGTCTGTTTGAGTTTAAAAAAATAGAATATCATAATTATTTAATTATGATTGGAAAAATTGTGAATATTAAATATGTAACGTGTCAACCCCACACAATATTATAACAATAATAATAAAAATGAAACAATATTAACGAGAATATTAATAATAAATAGGTACCCCCATATAATACATACTTTTACTAGTATATTAGTATATTATGCATAATAGTTTGTAACAAGTAATATTATTTATTGGGTTTCATAACGACTTTTAATATTATCTCGTATTTTCTTAATCGTTTATTTTTCGTCAGTTTTCCCCTGTTTTTCACGAACAAATAAGATTTAAAATGCCAATTAGCATCACTCCACTCAGAATTTCATAAATATACAAATATTATAGGTAGTATAGGCATAGCAGTAAGCCTTGTCTTTAATATTTAAGGCCATTTTTAGTCACTATTGTGCGTTAAAAGTATTGCTTAGTACAATCATTAATATATCGAAAAAGTTAAGCATTTAATGTACAATGAAAATATACAAAAACCAAAATGCAAATTAGAAATAGTGTTTAAATTGACTTATTTTACTTTTTTAGTGTACATCTATGATTGAACGCGTCTTAAGTATTTTTAAAGCCCTGCACTTTCTTTATTATAATAATAATAAATAAATTCATATTTCGAGTATAAAGATTCACGGTGTTTTGGGAATGCTATCCGCACGATTGACAGAGGAATTTCAAATTAGGACAAAAATTTATAAAATAATCATAGTAAATAAATAAACAAGTTTCTAGCGTACATAAAAAAAAATTGATCGCTCCCCATCAAATACGACTGTACTTAATCAATTTGCGATATTGTAAAATCGGTTAAATAAAAAATATTTTCACGAAAGTAAAATATTCCGAATAAATTGCAATATATAAGCAATTTCGCCGGTACTTTCAATTAATCTCTTATTTTGTTATCGATTTTAGTCCTCATTTGAAATTTCTCTTTCGATGGGATAGGTAGCATTTTCAGATATTCTGTATCATAATATACGTTATATATTTTAATTGATAATAATAATAGTATAAAACGTGCATAGCTTTTTAAATAAACTTACGGGAAATTCAATCATTGATACACGCTAAAAACTAAAATAATTAATTTAAATGTATTTCTGAAATATATTATGGTTAGTAGTATATTTACATATTTCATTAAATGTTATCCTGAATCAATATAATTCACTGTAATGATATTAAATCGTATTTTTAATGCATAATTTTCTCTAAGA
Organism: Tuberolachnus salignus; assembly: GCA_956483605.1. NCBI lineage: Eukaryota > Metazoa > Arthropoda > Insecta > Hemiptera > Aphididae > Tuberolachnus > Tuberolachnus salignus. The sequence continues at coordinate 22,030,128 of OY101431.1, read as the reverse complement.
ATGTCCTTAACAATTATTGGCCGGGCTTCCTGCTATACATATATAACTAAGTATATAATCTTATAAAGTCATTTATAAATTATATACTTGATAATATATAAATCTCGGTATTATTTAATATTTTACATGTTTTCTCTATACAATTCAACCTCAAACACCACCAAAAGCTAAACTCACTAATGATCAAGGTATTAACTGTATACTTTTTTGTACCTAAATATCATAATTTACAATACGATAGATTATTATGTGAAATAGAATTTTTAATTCCGTTTAGTCTGTTTGAGTTTAAAAAAATAGAATATCATAATTATTTTATTATGATTGGAAAAATTGTGAATATTAAATATGTAACGTGTCAACCCCACACAATATTATAACAATAATAATAAAAATGAAACAATATTAACGAGAATATTAATAATAAATAGGTACCCCCATATAATACATACTTTTACTAGTATATTAGTATATTATGCATAATAGTTTGTAACAAGTAATATTATTTATTGGGTTTCATAACGACTTTTAATATTATCTCGTATTTTCTTAATCGTTTATTTTTCGTCAGTTTTCCCCTGTTTTTCACGAACAAATAAGATTTAAAATGCCAATTAGCATCACTCCACTCAGAATTTCATAAATATACAAATATTATAGGTAGTATAGGCATAGCAGTAAGCCTTGTCTTTAATATTTAAGGCCATTTTTAGTCACTATTGTGCGTTAAAAGTATTGCTTAGTACAATCATTAATATATCGAAAAAGTTAAGCATTTAATGTACAATGAAAATATACAAAAACCAAAATGCAAATTAGAAATAGTGTTTAAATTGACTTATTTTACTTTTTTAGTGTACATCTATGATTGAACGCGTCTTAAGTATTTTTAAAGCCCTGCACTTTCTTTATTATAATAATAATAAATAAATTCATATTTCGAGTATAAAGATTCACGGTGTTTTGGGAATGCTATCCGCACGATTGACAGAGGAATTTCAAATTAGGACAAAAATTTATAAAATAATCATAGTAAATAAATAAACAAGTTTCTAGCGTACATAAAAAAAAATTGATCGCTCCCCATCAAATACGACTGTACTTAATCAATTTGCGATATTGTAAAATCGGTTAAATAAAAAATATTTTCACGAAAGTAAAATATTCCGAATAAATTGCAATATATAAGCAATTTCGCCGGTACTTTCAATTAATCTCTTATTTTGTTATCGATTTTAGTCCTCATTTGAAATTTCTCTTTCGATGGGATAGGTAGCATTTTCAGATATTCTGTATCATAATATACGTTATATATTTTAATTGATAATAATAATAGTATAAAACGTGCATAGCTTTTTAAATAAACTTACGGGAAATTCAATCATTGATACACGCTAAAAACTAAAATAATTAATTTAAATGTATTTCTGAAATATATTATGGTTAGTAGTATATTTACATATTTCATTAAATGTTATCCTGAATCAATATAATTCACTGTAATGATATTAAATCGTATTTTTAATGCATAATTTTCTCTAAGAATGTCCTTAACAATTATTGGCCGGGCTTCCTGCTATACATATATAACTAAGTATATAATCTTATAAAGTCATTTATAAATTATATACTTGATAATATATAAATCTCGGTATTATTTAATATTTTACATGTTTTCTCTATACAATTCAACCTCAAACACCACCAAAAGCTAAACTCACTAATGATCAAGGTATTAACTGTATACTTTTTTGTACCTAAATATCATAATTTACAATACGATAGATTATTATGTGAAATAGAATTTTTAATTCCGTTTAGTCTGTTTGAGTTTAAAAAAATAGAATATCATAATTATTTTATTATGATTGGAAAAATTGTGAATATTAAATATGTAACGTGTCAACCCCACACAATATTATAACAATAATAATAAAAATGAAACAATATTAACGAGAATATTAATAATAAATAGGTACCCCCATATAATACATACTTTTACTAGTATATTAGTATATTATGCATAATAGTTTGTAACAAGTAATATTATTTATTGGGTTTCATAACGACTTTTAATATTATCTCGTATTTTCTTAATCGTTTATTTTTCGTCAGTTTTCCCCTGTTTTTCACGAACAAATAAGATTTAAAATGCCAATTAGCATCACTCCACTCAGAATTTCATAAATATACAAATATTATAGGTAGTATAGGCATAGCAGTAAGCCTTGTCTTTAATATTTAAGGCCATTTTTAGTCACTATTGTGCGTTAAAAGTATTGCTTAGTACAATCATTAATATATCGAAAAAGTTAAGCATTTAATGTACAATGAAAATATACAAAAACCAAAATGCAAATTAGAAATAGTGTTTAAATTGACTTATTTTACTTTTTTAGTGTACATCTATGATTGAACGCGTCTTAAGTATTTTTAAAGCCCTGCACTTTCTTTATTATAATAATAATAAATAAATTCATATTTCGAGTATAAAGATTCACGGTGTTTTGGGAATGCTATCCGCACGATTGACAGAGGAATTTCAAATTAGGACAAAAATTTATAAAATAATCATAGTAAATAAATAAACAAGTTTCTAGCGTACATAAAAAAAAATTGATCGCTCCCCATCAAATACGACTGTACTTAATCAATTTGCGATATTGTAAAATCGGTTAAATAAAAAATATTTTCACGAAAGTAAAATATTCCGAATAAATTGCAATATATAAGCAATTTCGCCGGTACTTTCAATTAATCTCTTATTTTGTTATCGATTTTAGTCCTCATTTGAAATTTCTCTTTCGATGGGATAGGTAGCATTTTCAGATATTCTGTATCATAATATACGTTATATATTTTAATTGATAATAATAATAGTATAAAACGTGCATAGCTTTTTAAATAAACTTACGGGAAATTCAATCATTGATACACGCTAAAAACTAAAATAATTAATTTAAATGTATTTCTGAAATATATTATGGTTAGTAGTATATTTACATATTTCATTAAATGTTATCCTGAATCAATATAATTCACTGTAATGATATTAAATCGTATTTTTAATGCATAATTTTCTCTAAGAATGTCCTTAACAATTATTGGCCGGGCTTCCTGCTATACATATATAACTAAGTATATAATCTTATAAAGTCATTTATAAATTATATACTTGATAATATATAAATCTCGGTATTATTTAATATTTTACATGTTTTCTCTATACAATTCAACCTCAAACACCACCAAAAGCTAAACTCACTAATGATCAAGGTATTAACTGTATACTTTTTTGTACCTAAATATCATAATTTACAATACGATAGATTATTATGTGAAATAGAATTTTTAATTCCGTTTAGTCTGTTTGAGTTTAAAAAAATAGAATATCATAATTATTTTATTATGATTGGAAAAATTGTGAATATTAAATATGTAACGTGTCAACCCCACACAATATTATAACAATAATAATAAAAATGAAACAATATTAACGAGAATATTAATAATAAATAGGTACCCCCATATAATACATACTTTTACTAGTATATTAGTATATTATGCATAATAGTTTGTAACAAGTAATATTATTTATTGGGTTTCATAACGACTTTTAATATTATCTCGTATTTTCTTAATCGTTTATTTTTCGTCAGTTTTCCCCTGTTTTTCACGAACAAATAAGATTTAAAATGCCAATTAGCATCACTCCACTCAGAATTTCATAAATATACAAATATTATAGGTAGTATAGGCATAGCAGTAAGCCTTGTCTTTAATATTTAAGGCCATTTTTAGTCACTATTGTGCGTTAAAAGTATTGCTTAGTACAATCATTAATATATCGAAAAAGTTAAGCATTTAATGTACAATGAAAATATACAAAAACCAAAATGCAAATTAGAAATAGTGTTTAAATTGACTTATTTTACTTTTTTAGTGTACATCTATGATTGAACGCGTCTTAAGTATTTTTAAAGCCCTGCACTTTCTTTATTATAATAATAATAAATAAATTCATATTTCGAGTATAAAGATTCACGGTGTTTTGGGAATGCTATCCGCACGATTGACAGAGGAATTTCAAATTAGGACAAAAATTTATAAAATAATCATAGTAAATAAATAAACAAGTTTCTAGCGTACATAAAAAAAAATTGATCGCTCCCCATCAAATACGACTGTACTTAATCAATTTGCGATATTGTAAAATCGGTTAAATAAAAAATATTTTCACGAAAGTAAAATATTCCGAATAAATTGCAATATATAAGCAATTTCGCCGGTACTTTCAATTAATCTCTTATTTTGTTATCGATTTTAGTCCTCATTTGAAATTTCTCTTTCGATGGGATAGGTAGCATTTTCAGATATTCTGTATCATAATATACGTTATATATTTTAATTGATAATAATAATAGTATAAAACGTGCATAGCTTTTTAAATAAACTTACGGGAAATTCAATCATTGATACACGCTAAAAACTAAAATAATTAATTTAAATGTATTTCTGAAATATATTATGGTTAGTAGTATATTTACATATTTCATTAAATGTTATCCTGAATCAATATAATTCACTGTAATGATATTAAATCGTATTTTTAATGCATAATTTTCTCTAAGAATGTCCTTAACAATTATTGGCCGGGCTTCCTGCTATACATATATAACTAAGTATATAATCTTATAAAGTCATTTATAAATTATATACTTGATAATATATAAATCTCGGTATTATTTAATATTTTACATGTTTTCTCTATACAATTCAACCTCAAACACCACCAAAAGCTAAACTCACTAATGATCAAGGTATTAACTGTATACTTTTTTGTACCTAAATATCATAATTTACAATACGATAGATTATTATGTGAAATAGAATTTTTAATTCCGTTTAGTCTGTTTGAGTTTAAAAAAATAGAATATCATAATTATTTTATTATGATTGGAAAAATTGTGAATATTAAATATGTAACGTGTCAACCCCACACAATATTATAACAATAATAATAAAAATGAAACAATATTAACGAGAATATTAATAATAAATAGGTACCCCCATATAATACATACTTTTACTAGTATATTAGTATATTATGCATAATAGTTTGTAACAAGTAATATTATTTATTGGGTTTCATAACGACTTTTAATATTATCTCGTATTTTCTTAATCGTTTATTTTTCGTCAGTTTTCCCCTGTTTTTCACGAACAAATAAGATTTAAAATGCCAATTAGCATCACTCCACTCAGAATTTCATAAATATACAAATATTATAGGTAGTATAGGCATAGCAGTAAGCCTTGTCTTTAATATTTAAGGCCATTTTTAGTCACTATTGTGCGTTAAAAGTATTGCTTAGTACAATCATTAATATATCGAAAAAGTTAAGCATTTAATGTACAATGAAAATATACAAAAACCAAAATGCAAATTAGAAATAGTGTTTAAATTGACTTATTTTACTTTTTTAGTGTACATCTATGATTGAACGCGTCTTAAGTATTTTTAAAGCCCTGCACTTTCTTTATTATAATAATAATAAATAAATTCATATTTCGAGTATAAAGATTCACGGTGTTTTGGGAATGCTATCCGCACGATTGACAGAGGAATTTCAAATTAGGACAAAAATTTATAAAATAATCATAGTAAATAAATAAACAAGTTTCTAGCGTACATAAAAAAAAATTGATCGCTCCCCATCAAATACGACTGTACTTAATCAATTTGCGATATTGTAAAATCGGTTAAATAAAAAATATTTTCACGAAAGTAAAATATTCCGAATAAATTGCAATATATAAGCAATTTCGCCGGTACTTTCAATTAATCTCTTATTTTGTTATCGATTTTAGTCCTCATTTGAAATTTCTCTTTCGATGGGATAGGTAGCATTTTCAGATATTCTGTATCATAATATACGTTATATATTTTAATTGATAATAATAATAGTATAAAACGTGCATAGCTTTTTAAATAAACTTACGGGAAATTCAATCATTGATACACGCTAAAAACTAAAATAATTAATTTAAATGTATTTCTGAAATATATTATGGTTAGTAGTATATTTACATATTTCATTAAATGTTATCCTGAATCAATATAATTCACTATAATGATATTAAATCGTATTTTTAATGCATAATTTTCTCTAAGAATGTCCTTAACAATTATTGGCCGGGCTTCCTGCTATACATATATAACTAAGTATATAATCTTATAAAGTCATTTATAAATTATATACTTGATAATATATAAATCTCGGTATTATTTAATATTTTACATGTTTTCTCTATACAATCCAACCTCAAACACCACCAAAAGCTAAACTCACTAATGACCAAGGTATTAACTGTATACTTTTTTGTACCTAAATATCATAATTTACAATACGATAGATTATTATGTGAAATAGAATTTTTAATTCCGTTTAGTCTGTTTGAGTTTAAAAAAATAGAATATCATAATTATTTAATTATGATTGGAAAAATTGTGAATATTAAATATGTAACGTGTCAACCCCACACAATATTATAACAATAATAATAAAAATGAAACAATATTAACGAGAATATTAATAATAAATAGGTACCCCCATATAATACATACTTTTACTAGTATATTAGTATATTATGCATAATAGTTTGTAACAAGTAATATTATTTATTGGGTTTCATAACGACTTTTAATATTATCTCGTATTTTCTTAATCGTTTATTTTTCGTCAGTTTTCCCCTGTTTTTCACGAACAAATAAGATTTAAAATGCCAATTAGCATCACTCCACTCAGAATTTCATAAATATACAAATATTATAGGTAGTATAGGCATAGCAGTAAGCCTTGTCTTTAATATTTAAGGCCATTTTTAGTCACTATTGTGCGTTAAAAGTATTGCTTAGTATAATCATTAATATATCGAAAAAGTTAAGCATTTAATGTACAATGAAAATATACAAAAACCAAAATGCAAATTAGAAATAGTGTTTAAATTGACTTATTTTACTTTTTTAGTGTACATCTATGATTGAACGCGTCTTAAGTATTTTTAAAGCCCTGCACTTTCTTTATTATAATAATAATAAATAAATTCATATTTCGAGTATTAAGATTCACGGTGTTTTGGGAATGCTATCCGCACGATTGACAGAGGAATTTCAAATTAGGACAAAAATTTATAAAATAATCATAGTAAATAAATAAACAAGTTTCTAGCGTACATAAAAAAAAATTGATCGCTCCCCATCAAATACGACTGTACTTAATCAATTTGCGATATTGTAAAATCGGTTAAATAAAAAATATTTTCACGAAAGTAAAATATTCCGAATAAATTGCAATATATAAGCAATTTCGCCGGTACTTTCAATTAATCTCTTATTTTGTTATCGATTTTAGTTCTCATTTGAAATTTCTCTTTCGATGGGATAGGTAGCATTTTCAGATATTCTGTATCATAATATACGTTATATATTTTAATTGATAATAATAATAGTATAAAACGTGCATAGCTTTTTAAATAAACTTACGGGAAATTCAATCATTGATACACGCTAAAAACTAAAATAATTAATTTAAATGTATTTCTGAAATATATTATGGTTAGTAGTATATTTACATATTTCATTAAATGTTATCCTGAATCAATATAATTCACTATAATGATATTAAATCGTATTTTTAATGCATAATTTTCTCTAAGAATGTCCTTAACAATTATTGGCCGGGCTTCCTGCTATACATATATAACTAAGTATATAATCTTATAAAGTCATTTATAAATTATATACTTGATAATATATAAATCTCGGTATTATTTAATATTTTACATGTTTTCTCTATACAATCCAACCTCAAACACCACCAAAAGCTAAACTCACTAATGATCAAGGTATTAACTGTATACTTTTTTGTACCTAAATATCATAATTTACAATACGATAGATTATTATGTGAAATAGAATTTTTAATTCCGTTTAGTCTGTTTGAGTTTAAAAAAATAGAATATCATAATTATATAAAAATATGATAAATTACATTATAAATTGTCGAATAAATAAGAAATAATAGGGATCCTGTGAAATGATAATAGAATCCAATGGATTTTTTTTTTTTTTTTATATAAAATACATTAATATAGAATTAGAAAATTGGTAAAATTGTGAATATATTGTAACCTAAACCCCACACAATATTATTATAATAAAAATAATTTATATTTTATTTAATACAATTGAAATACACAATTTGTACAACATTGCACAATAAGTATATATGATATTATAATTTAGGGGGGAAAAAAAAAAAAAAAAAAAAAAAAAAAAAAAACAATATTATCTAGAATAATAATAAGTAGGTACCCCCTTATAATACATACTTTTACTAGTTTATTAATATATTATACATTATAGGTTTTAACAAGTAATATTATTTATTGGATTTCATAATGACTTTTAATATTTTCTCGTTTTTTCTTAATCCTTTATTTTTCGACAGTTTTTGTCAGTCACCCCTAAAAGCTAAACTCACTAATAATTAAGTTTTTAATTGTATACTTTTTTGTACCTAAATATTATAATTTACAATACTTTAGATTATTATGTGAAATGTAATTTTTAATTCCTTTTAGACTGTTTAAGTTTTAAATAGAATATCATAATTATATTATATTATTTTTCTATACATGTAAATTAATAATTAAGTTTTTAATTGTATACTTTTTTACCTAAATATTATAATTTACAATACAATTGATTATTATGTGAAATATAATTTTTAATCCTTTTTAGTCTGTTTAAGTTAATAAATAGAATATCATAATTATATTTTATTATTTGCCTATACATATAAATTAATAATTACATTATTTATAAATTGTCTCCCAACTTTATAATTGTATTCACATTGCTACTGAAAATATTTAATGTATATTCACAAGCAATATGGAACAAAAATATTATAATTAATTTTGGTATCAATTGTTATTATAATTATTAACTGTGTATTAAAATAAATCATTTTTAGATTATGTCTTGATTTTATTACCCTATTCACTTTTTATGTTAAGCATTTGAAATAACAATTTTTTTTTCTTATTAATAGTGGTTTAAATTTATAGATATTGTTGTATAATGTTTTGATAACCATAATATTATTATATATCTTCATCAAATATAATAAATTAGAAATTGTAATTAATTATTCAGGTGCCTACCTATATATAATACAATATTAAAGCATTACCCTTATTTTATTAATTAATGCCATCGGTATAATAGAATAATTAAATTACAATTGTAATTTTATTTCTATCTGGATTCAACTGTAAATTATTGCAAATCATTATATTCTAAGGGAAGTTTGGCTGAACATATTTTAATAGATTTAAATTGGAAATTGTATTCAGTTGGAACCTATTACAAATTAATTACAATTGTTCATGTTTTGGACAAATTAAACTTAAAATATTAATTAAAATTAAATAAATTACATAATTCGAATCCATATAAGACACAAAACAAAAAAACCTCGAAAATATCAAATTATAATTAATAACTCCATAAAAATCGTCATAATGTTTTGAAATTTTACCGCGTCTAGAAAGAGAAGAGTATTTAGGTATTCGGTGAATGTTTTAAGTGTCCATGATTATTTTTTACTGGGTTAAAATAACAACAACAAAAAAAATCAAAATTAACAGAAACCACTATAACATTTTTACGGTTATTCCTTGTAATTATGTTAACTACAAGGAAATTATAAATTGACCTCCTAAATACACTAACTATACAACACTTAGCTACCAGAATCCACCCTTTAGATTAAAATAGAAAAGTTGTTAATAGACCAAAAACAAAAAAAAAGAGGTATGGCCATTGTCTGAGTTTGCTCGCAGTTACTTTTTGATATTTTAATTTTTAAGCGAGATATTAGTATGTAAAATATTATAATTTAAAAATACTTATATCTCACATGTTGCTATATTAACTGTATACGGAATAACTAATTTTGGTACAATTTTGTAAAAAAAGAACATTAGACGATTATTATTATATTATATAAATTTAGTGTTTATATTAGAAACCAATTAGAAAGGCAATGCAAAATTGTAATATATATATATATATATATATATATATATATATATATATATATATATATTAGTACCTGAAAATTTAAATGTTTCTATGTCCAAAGAATGTCCCAGCAGAGGAAACATTACACCGGGTATGCTGAAATTTATATAAATAAAAAGTGGCACTCCAATTCAAACAATGAATATAACTGTTAAATAATTACCCTGTATTAACTATGTTATATATTAGTTTTCATCGAAAATTTAATAATACGCACAAAACGATAATATAATGTAACACCGTCAATTTAAGACAGTGTTTCCCATTTAGTGGTCCGCAGGCCTGTTATAGGTTGTCCAAGGTCACATAGATTTTTTGTTGTACTTTCATCATTTTTTGTTGCTCGTTCATTTTTAAAAAAATTTAGCGAAAAAATTAAATTGGTACATTATGCTATGAGCAGCTGTATCCATTCTAGAATTAAAAAAACTGGTCAAAGAAATCCAAGCACAAAAATCACATTAAGTATATACTATATGATAATACAATTAAATACACTGTAAAAGTAAAGTGATAAAAATAAACATTTTTTTTTTCAATTGTATTTGTGTATTCTTGTTTATAAAAAAAAAATCTTCCTAGTTTATCTAAAATTGAGGTGGTCCGTGGTGGTCCGTGGTAAAAATGTTGGGAAACATCGATACAAGCCGATGGGCAATTGTTTGAAAACGAAAACGGTTATCGTCGTTGTCGATCGATTCAAAATACGCCAGCACTCGTATGACTACCTCTTAATATCGGCTATCATCAAGTATTCTGCATAAATAATATTATGACGTAATTTACTACGATCGACTAACTATAGAGACTATATAGGTACACCTAATATATATACTTACCCGAGATAACAATGAACAATAATAATTATAAATAATTTATACAGTTCTTGTCTTGTGCCCTCGCCCGAGACCTTCGGGACTGGTCGTCGAGTCGGCGAACCCCTTCTGTCTTTTCATAACGACCGGCGTTTCTGCGTCGTATATAGTCATATATATATATATATACATATATTAATATTATTATAATGCTATAATTATAGTTACGAAGACCAAGTGCGAACGACCGTAAATTATAACACGTAATAAAATATACAGACTACAGGGTCGTTCAAAAAATGATATTCGTCAGATATTAAATGGTTTTTAGGTTTATAGTAATATAATACATGATACATTGTAATTCTTTCGTTTTCTAACCTTTTTGGGTCCACGGCTCTACTAATTTTGAAAAAAAAAAAAATATATAACGGCTCTAATACGAATAATGATGATAATAAAATAAACAAATTTATTAAATTCAGTATATTGTTTGATTTTATAATTAACCGTTTGAAGTCGGATGTAGAATTTTGAATAACCATGTAAATATATGAACGGTTTTTGTGTCACCGGTAAATCCATCGGAAACCTATTGGACCTATTGGACCTAATCCACCTGTAATAGACGAGATATGATTATTATTGTAGTGATGACTATTAAAACGGTTATGCGCGGGCATAAACCGATCGGGCAATAACATATTGAACTAAAAAAAATAAATTCTACTAAAAAAAATAATAAAAATTTTATAGAGTATCTAATATACATTTTAGATTCTGAGCGAAGAATACTGTGATGTGTTTTTTAAATTTTTTTCGCCGTCTGTTTACTTATCTACTAGAAATCTTGCTCCAAGTTTTAAGTGTATTTTTCGTTTCTTAAAGCATTATGAATCTGGGAAGTTGGAAAGTTAGGATATAGAAGGAAATTTAATTTATATCTACACGCAACGATAAGTCAGTGCTAACGAAGTATGATTCGGTTTAGTTAATCATACATTGAAATGCCGTAATTATTAAGATTTTCATTAAAATTTACAACTTATACTTATAAAACAGAACTATTGCATTACTCTTATATATTTATTTTTTTTCACTATAAGGTATACAATTTATGGTGAACCTTTGCTAAATATTCGCGCATCTCTGTTGGGCCGAAAAAATTGTACTCATATTATTCGAAAAATATTACGCTAGTACGCGAAATATCATAATTTTAACATTTATTTTCACTTAAATATCCAATTTCGTTAAAATTTGAACGTCAAATGCCTTTTTTGTTTGCGTATCAAAATATTTTGTCTAATAGAAATAATTTTGTTTTGTAGCTATTATAATATTTTAATAATAAAAGTATAAAAAGTTATTTGTAAAAAACACATGTGGCAATTTAGCATATATCAATAATAAAAAGTTTAATTTTTAACCTACTTTGTTGTTTTTTTTTTTTTGGTGGGTGAGGGGGGGGGTATAAGTCGGAAACAATGATGGAACAAACGACGAAATTTTCTGAAAAAACGAGACCTCAGGTTCGGTTCCGAAATTCGGAGGTGGGGTGCTGGAGAATGGAACTAAGTGAATTGTATCCGCGACTACTTTTTTTTTTTAGATTCTGAGTCTTGTGGTTTTACAATGTTGTTAATTTTTAATTTTTTTAATATTTCTGTAAACACTTTTTCTACTAGGAGACTACTCCAATCATACATCCATACACTCCTATACCGTTTCCGTTAGCAAATTTTGTCTAATCGGTACTTTAGAGAGGCCATTTTTCGATATACATTTAACTTTATATATTTAACGCGGCAGAAAAACAATCAAAAACTGACAATAAATCGGTAAAAACACGATTGTCACCATGGCAACAATGAAAAAACACGACTAATACTACTTCACTCGGAATTGTTTTTCGTTTACAATTTGTCGTTGCATTCAGATATATAAATTAAATTCCTATCTATATACTACCTTCCCAACTTCCCACGTACAACAGTGACTCACCCATGGTGGGAAGTATGTACGCTTTTTTTTATTATTATTTAAATGTTTACTTATTGATTCGAATAAATTTTACAGAAAAATATAAATGTTTAACGTAATTTTTTAAACTTTTTTTTTTTTTTTTAAATAAATAAATAAATAAACATTTTCTAGTCGTCAAGTTGCACTAACTTAAGGTGTTAAACTTGGGTCGGATATAACGGATATAAATATATAAAACAGGCCGAACGGACGGGCGAATTTCTTTTGATACACACACTCGTTCCGAAAATGCCGTCTATATTATTATATAGACCGTCTTGTAACATAATTATTTTTTTAACCGCCGCCGGTGTGGAAGTCGCTAAACGCACGTTCAGTAAATACAATACTCTCGTCGTCGACGTCGTCGCCGGGTTATTTACGCCGCTCTCCTTTCTCCTTTCATCGTGTGCCCGGACAACAATAAATTGTCGAGTACATGTGTACGCACACACACGCGCGCGTGCACTGTGTGTAGCCTAAACTATTATAGCTATAGGTACACACGTTATTATACCACCGCGGACGATTAACACCGCGAAACGGCGACACACAATAACGACACAGAAGATTCGGTAAATAGATTTCACGGGGTGCCAAACGAAAATACATTATTTATTTCTGTGGCCGTTGCGATTTCGACGGCGGCGGCGGCGGCGATGGAATTCTCCGTCGATACAACTCTGAATAAACCGTTGATTATTATATACCAAGTGCTCGTAAGTCTTTTCATAACAAAACCAAAAAAAAACCCATAAATAAACGTTTGAAATATACGCGAAAAATTCGGTCGATTAAAAAATTAATTTTTAAATGTTTATATTTTTTTCCTATTGATTTTTGATTTTAATTATCATAATTATGTTGCTTGTCTCCGAAAGATTTCTCACATTTACCAATCTTGATTTTCTCGCAAACCGTAAAACTCATAAAACCCATAGTCATACAAGAATAAAAAATAATCCGAAACAAATACTACGATTTTGTAAACATGTTCGGGAAAGTAAATTAAAAATAATAATTTCCTCGATTTATACGAAATATGTTCGTTAATAACTCCGGAAATCCTACTATGTGTAAATATGCAAAAATACCCAAAATAATCAATTTTTAACTGAATTACAAAAAAAAAAAAAAAAACGAATCGAAAATAACAGATATTTTTATTACTTGTTGTAATAATTTTATTATACATTGTAAGTGGAATAATTTAATGCAATTTAACCTTATCAAAAAATATTTACTGAAAATATAGTAGTCACCTATCGCCAGGGAAATCGTCGCCACTTACTGTGCTAAAATACACCCGGGTGGTCACCCATTCGAATATTAGCAACGATCCTTGTGACTGAACAACTGTACGATATATTAACGTAAAATGTTGACATATCAAAAGATATCAAACGTCTATTATTACCGATCTACGATAAAAAAAAAAAAACAAAATCGAAAATAACAGAAACTGTTATTTCGTATATATATATTCCCGTTATTTCCCAATTATTAGGAAAACTATGGAATGAATATCGAAAAATGACCGCCCGATGCTCTAGCTAGACAATATTTTCTATCAGAAACCACCCCCAAAGTCGATGATTGTACTTCTGGTAGAAAAGTTGTTCAAAATTCAGAATCAAAAAAAAGTTTTAAAAAAATCACTCGCGGGATCAACGCGAAACCGACAATATCTCATGTCTCGTGCACAATTGAAAACCCATTAAACGTCTATTATTGGACAATACAATTAAAAAGACAAAATCGACACGATGCTCGGGTGTTAAACGATAATAATATTGTTGTGATAATAGATGTAATAATATGAAATCCGCACGTAACACTCGGTAACTGTTATATTTTTTGTATATCAATATGTGAAAAATCCGGATTTATCGAATTTCAACGAATCGAGATTTTTGGATTCCGAAATTTAAAATCCGACATTTATTGTAAATCCGCATTAGCTGAAGTTCGACAATCCGGATTTTTATCTAAATCCAAATTTCGGCTTTTAAAACTGGGATTTTATATTCTTTAATTCATTTCTCGTAAAACTATAATTATTATTACGTACCATTTAAATGTGTAAAACATTAAATACGTTTCTACAATTCAAACAATTTCACATAAAGAAATTTTGTTTTAAAAAAACAAATACATCAAAAAAAAAAAAAAAACATACATATTATACTCTAATTTAAATATTAACTAGCTGACCCGGCAAAACGCTGTTTTACTCATAAAAATAAAAAATGTCATATTTTGGAATTCGAAACATATACTTTCGGGTTTTTTTAGATTTTCGGATAATCGGGATTTATGTTACATCACTAATATCAATACACTTTGTTCATAATGTAAACACCAAACAGCAATATAATATTATCAGTGGCGTATTTACGAATAGCCGTAAAAATTAACGGTCAACAAATTTAACGCACCGTCTTACCCTCTGGAACGTTATCTTTTAGTTTTCTGATTAGTATTTTTACTGTAAAATCAAATTCAAGCGAGTTCTATCCAGTCTGTGTAAGCATATTTTGCCATTTTGCCCGTTAATGTTGGACTGAAACAGCAAATGCGGATATAGCATCCAATAGCTATAAGTGATGTGACATAAATCCGGATTATCCAAAAATCCAATAAATCCAGACATTTTGTACTTACAATTTTAAAATCTAAAATTTGGGTTTGACCTTACAGATTTCTGTTTTTTTAAATCTTAATATCAAATCCTTAGATAAACTTGTATACATAATAAAATTAGTAAAATAATTTTCACATATTTATTCTAAAATATTCTATTATTGGTTAAACATGTATTTGTATGAATGGTAATGTTAGTAAACAGTAAATATTTTTGTATTTAACAGAAAAATCATTTAAGTATAAAAATAAAATCAATTTTTATATGATACGTATTTTATCTTAAAAAAATGTCTGTATAGGAAAAGTTCTGGTTCAAGCAATTGAAAATACCCAGCGATACTAATTTTATGAGAAACGAATTAAAGAATATAAAATCATAGTTTTAAAAACCAAAATCCAAATTCTCGAATTTCGGCAAACCCGGATTTTTCCTATCACTAATAGCTATACGTTGCTTTTTTGTTTTTTTATATATATACGTGTCTGCCCACCCATCTACCTCAACAATACACCTCTCCCAACCGCCCAAAATGTCCGATACCTAGGTCTACATCTAGACCGCAGGCTAACTTGGGCAACTCATACCCATAACAAAAGACTTGCTTTAAATAATCGCTCCCGCCAATTACGTTATCTTCTCACATCACAACACATCAACTTAAAAAACAAGCTACTTTTATATAAACTCCTACTCAAGCCGATCTGGACATACGGTATCCAACTCTGGGGCACCGCCAAAAAATTCAACTTAAACAAAATTCAAATCTTCCAATCAAAGTGTCTCCGACAAATCACCAAAGCTCCCTACTATGTTTCCAACGACACTTTACATAGAGACCTAGCCGTCCCAACAATCCAAAACGTTGCAAAAAACTACTACAAACGTACGCACTCTAAATTCCACTGTCATCGTAACCCCTTGATTTCCGAGCTATCCTCCAACTCTATTCCTGGTGACCCCAGAAGGCGTCTTAAACGTACCTGGTGTCGTGACCTTCTAATCTAAAACCTCTAACACACATAACCCTAACCTAAAAAAATCCTGACCTTAAGTGCCTCCAATGAGAGGCTTCTTATCTCCAGCTTATCAAGCCATGTCTCCTCCATCACATGCACTGATTGTAAAACAATATTTACAGATTGTGTATAAAAAAAAAATAAAAACAAAAAAAAAAAAAAAAAATATATATACGAGGTGCGACAATAAAATAACGAGACTTTCTAAATATAACCTAAACTATTAACGTTATCTATAAAACGATTATTGAAATATGATTAGAAAACACTTATCTAAAAGTACTATGAACACTGATGGCATCAATTCATTTTCTTATACGTTAGTAGCCTTGTTATTAGTGTGAGTTCGACTATACTGCCGAAAAATGTTAGATATAAAAATCGAACATGTGTTAACATTAAATTTCTTGTTAAATTAAAAAAAACTGCCGCGGAATCGTTTCGTATGTTATGTGAAGTTTATGGTGAAGAATGTTTATCAAAAGCTCGTGTTTTTGAATGGCACAAACGGTTTTGTAGTGGAAGGGAGGTCGTCGAAGACGATGATCGTTCTGGACGTCCTACCACGTCTTCAACAAACGAAAACGTTGAAAAAATCGACAAAATAATTAATCAATATTATTATAAAGAGGTATTAATTAAATTAAGAGAACGTGTCAGAAAGAAGCGACCAGATCTATGGAAAAATGGCTGGGTTCTTCACCAAGACAGTGCTCCAGCTCACAGTGCATTTTCAATTCAACGTTTTTTAACTGAAAAAAAATTTCTGTACTTCAACATCCCCCGTACTCGCCAGACCCTTGCTCCTTGTGACTTCTTTTTATTTCCTTCTTATTTCTTTTCCCATTTTCAAACAGTTGATGACGTAAAAATGAAAACGGCAGAACTTCTAAAAGGGCTGAATGAAAGCAATTGGCAACACTGTTTTCAAGAATGGCAGCGACGTATGCAACAGTGTATTGATGCTGAGGGAAGGTACTTTGAAGGTGATAATCATTAAATTATAACATTTTTAAAATAAACAACTTTTATTCAAAAAGTCTCGTTATTTTATTGTTGCACCTCGTATATACAATTTTGACAGCATGAAAACCTTTAAATATTTTATTTTAATATATATATATATGTGTAAAAGAAAACACTACGTCATCCGTTTTCAAGTCCATTTTTGTTTATTTTTTTTATTATTTCCTTGGCCGTAACTATACTTATAGGATTGCCGAGGGTCGCGAGCGGAATATTTCAAATTATTCGGCCATGCATTTACGGCGCCCCGTGTCATTATAATCGGATGCGAGGCTCGTCGTTTGCCGTGACATACTCTACACAGTGCACACCCGATTTTTATGCCATTAATGTAACACGTGTGTGTAAATCATATACCAATATTGTAATAAGAGGCTCGAACGCAAGAGAAAAACAACGAAATAAAGCCTAAAATATTATATTATATAGCGGTGGTGGCCAGCTAGAAGAAACTCGCGAGCCACCCAATAAAATAAAAAATATGTAAGAGTCAAGAGCAAAAGAAAAAAATGCCTGCTATAAAATATTCAAAAATTAATACTTTGCGCTCAAAAATTAATGTCAATATCAACATATACTTGCGAGTCATTATGATAAATAATAAAATCAAAACATTGTTCATAATATTAACGGACGATCGTTTCACAGAATTGTAAAAAACCGCTCTAACAACACGCAATCCAGACTTCAAGAAACTTACAAAAAAATGACCACGCAAAAAAATTTGTTAAAATATAAAAATTACCTTATACTTAAATAGTGATTAATTCAAAAACACTTTATTTTTTTTTTATTATTAATTATAAAAATTAAAATTTAATAATTATTACATTTTAAAATACATACATTTACATTCATATTTAAACGTGTCGTTTTCTTAATAATGGGGAAAATAATTGGTATATTCTGAGGGCTATTCAATCATAACCAGAGATAAGGACTAGCATTTGCATATTTTTTTTTGAAAGGCTACAAAAATAGCACGGTCCAATATACTGTTCACGATGTAAGAAATCTAAATCTTAAATATTATTTCGCATATATTTGTATATTTTACATTTGTTTTGCTTTTTAAACCATATTTTACTAACACGTAGCTTTTAAGTGCTATAAAAAGTATGAGTAAACGCATATCTTATACTTATCAATAAATATATATATATATATATATATATGTGGTTTTTCGATTTACACTGTTCAAATTCATACACAATGATGCACGATAGCATAGTCGACTCAGACCGTCATAGAATAAAAATATTAATTTATGCCAATTATAGTATTTCTGATTTGTATTATAGGTCCACAAACAAGCATTGCGTTTGATCAACAAGAACTTCTCGAAACATAAAGAAAAAATACGTAAATACCGTTAATAATAAAACAGTTACATTTTAAGTTTTTAGTGTACAATTTCAATAAAACAAATTCGTTTAGAGCTTAAATTTGGCTGTTTTTAAAAAGAAAAAAAAACCGTATTTGCATGTTTTTTAGAGGTGAAAACCCGTTTTCCGCTATTCGGGAAAAACTCGCATGTCCCGTAGAACGGTTTGATTCTGACAATTTTTTTCGTTAAAAAGACTTCCTACGGACCGCATTACAGAACTCGGTTTCTCAATTATTTTCATCTAAAACATTTTAATATGTATTTAAGAAAGTCTTACTTTTTTTTTTTTAATACAATTCTGATGTTGTTGTCTATCAATAAAAATAAAAAAAACCGACCGAGTACGAAAGAGGTACATTCCCTTTAAACGGGTGTCGGGCAGGTTAGGTTATGATTAGTAGAAAAGATCCTATAAGGTTATTAAGATGGTCGATAAAATGTTAGAAAAAATTTTCAAATTTTACAAAATCGAAGAAAAAATGCCCCCCTCCATAACGCGAAATTGTATTGTCGTCCCGTCATAACTTCTAATTTAACTAAGTTATTCTTAATTAAGGATATTTTATCAATTTAAAACAACAACTTTCGAAATAATTGTATTGGGGTTTTAATATAACTAACTTTACTCGAATATAAGTTGGGAATGTTTAGTAGGTAAAACTAACTATTGGCATTATTATCCTCCCACCAGCTTTGCTAAATGAGGCCATTTAAACTTGCACGTGCTGTGTTGCTTAGTCTCCTGTTCTCCTACGGTATCAAGAATGTTACAGTTTCTTTCGAGTGCGAAAAGGAGACCTAAGCGCTTAGAAAAAAAAAATGCCTACATTCATAGGTTCCCATCTTGCACAAATTTGTCGGTACTCAAGTTCAGAAAGAAGGTGCCGAACACGTTCTTTAGAGATTCCTAACGCTTATGAAATATCTTTTTTGCTTAATTCTCTGATTTGTTTGAACCAAATTATCGACTTTTTGTCTATGATCCTTGTCTGTCACCGTAACTGGCCGTCTACATCGATCCTGATCGGAAATAATGAGTTTCCCGATTTTACTACATTTAATCCGTAATACCCAACGACGAACAGAACTGACATCTAGAGTTTCGTTACCATAGACCGAAAGCAAACGTCTATGAATATCATCGACAGGTTTAACGCTTTCTGCAACAAGAAATTCAATTACAGCACGCTGTTTGAACCGCACATTTAGAGAGGCCATTATTAAAATAAAATACGTACGAATAAACTTAAAACGTTACACTATCGTGACTTAGCACGCAATAAACTAATAACGTTAGCTATTAAATCCTCCCCATAAACGACAATCTTATCGGAAATTTAAAAATAGTTATGCGATATGAGACATTACTTATCAGCCCACCCAGATACTATACGTATAGGGCTAAACACACGACGCGGCTAGGTGTGCGGGGACGGTAATTATTACGATACTAGTGACCGATTTAGTCGGTGTGCGTGCATCGGCGTACATAATATATAGGTCGGTTAACTGCGTATATGGAATACGTACGGGGGGGGGGGAAATAAAAAAAAAAAAAAAAACGACTCATCGAAAGGAAACGATAATAATACGGTATACTTCCTACATGCGAACCGTCACAATACTATTATATTAACCGCACGCGTATTTGTGTTATAATATCCGCGCGCGCGTGTATTATACCGTCGGCTTACGGCGAAAACTCGACCGACTACGGATTTAACGGATTTCAGATTTTAACGCCATCTAGTGTAGTAAAAACGTTTGCTCCAATACTATTTGGAAAGTGATATTACAATTAGATATCATGGTAATAGAAAATATATAAAAAATATAAAAGATTCATTTATAAATGATCTTTTATTTCCACTATTTTAAAAATCCACCAACTGTAAATACCCAGTTTTCGTGAGTAAGAACATACTTGCCGCCCGAAACAAAATATAAATATTGAAAACATTTACAAATCGAAAATGCAACAAATACGTATAATATAATAAATACACGAATTTGAAAAAGTTAAACACACGATTTCCCGAAATTTCAGTATTTGTTTAAAGTATAAGCCGACGATATGTCCTACGGGGTATACGCCGAGTACACTAAATAATACATAATAACAGTAACGTTACAACACTCGACCTCGGTGTATGTAAAACGACTCGCGGGCGAGTATCGTGTTTTTTTTTTTCACTTTTCCATTTTCGCCTATTCACGGTGCCTTTGATCGGACAAAATAATCAATCCGGTCGTCCGGCCCCTTAGCGACGGCCATGTACACAGTGACTGTACACGCACGTAAATATTACAACTATAATAATTTTATATTATACACGGTTGTGCTTTATACGGTTCAATCAGAAAAGCACACGATCACTTCCGGGGCCGCGGAAATCCGGCGTTACGGGCCTCGGAAAATCAACATTTGGTCATACATCCGGTAAAAATCCGCGTCGTATAAAATAATTTACGATCCCCGCTGCATCCGCTCGACTTTTTTTTTTCCAAGCACTCGCCACAGTGTCGTTAGTTAACGGCGAGGTGAGATCTAAGTTAGGAGGTTAAGTTAAATTAAGGAAAAATAAGTCGAAATATCGAAAAATGTATTTATCATTTATTTCGCCGTCGTGATATTCACTTGTAGAGAATAATCGTAAAAACTACTCGCCTATGTTTGTATTGTCTAGACGTGATATAATTTCCGAAATTCGTTGGTTCTTTTTAAGTTATTTGTAAGTGTAGCTTTTAAAAATCGTCGACGTTTTTAATTTTTTAATTTATTTTTATTTTTATATGAATAACATTTGGTTTTGTTCGGTAAAAATGAGAGCTGACTGGTTTTTACTTACTAATAAAAGACAATTAAGAACAATTTCACTTTTTTTAATTTATATATATATATATATATATATAATCCTTTCATTGTCACATTTTTTATATAAAACAAAAAAAATTATGATTTTTAATAATCAATATAAAAATAGTCTCTAATCTTATATAGTCTTTGTTTTTTATTAAGGTATATAATATTAGACTTTATAGGTCGTTATTGAATGTGTAACATAAAAATGCATTCACCTTTTATTGTTTTCTAGAATTATAATTTTCTCATATTGATCAATAGAACAAACAATTTTGTAGAAAACTTGTGTGATGCCACTTTTGATTACCTACATAATTTAGCAGAACGAATGTTTTGCTAAATTTAATAACGGTTTTTTTGTTGTGGCAGACTGGCCAGATACAATGAGGTAATTTTTTGTATTACATACTTTATATAATTATAAAAAATTGTACGTATAGTTGTAACTGATGGTTTCGCCATAATAACTTATAAACCTTTGACATTGGCTATAATAGTGACAATCAGCTAAATTCGTGTTTGTTCAAGATAACGTCATAGGTAAATAATATTACACCTTATTGAGTACACGTTCGGATAAGTAACACGAAAATGCGTAAAAGATATTTTTTTAGAATTTCGTTATATATTTTTTTATATCGATATTTAGAACAGAATATTGAATTATTACACAAATAATAGATACACTTATAAATAATTACGTTAAACAATGCAGTGTTCGGTCGCACTGGCGATTTCTCTTTTTAGATTTTTGAATAATATTATAATTTATATTAAGTATTTCCACTTTTATATGGCCGCTCGCCGAATTCATTTGTCTTTCCGAGCTATTTATTCAATTATACCTAAGATATCAAAATGTCTAAATGATCGTAATTTTTAACGCAATGTCAGTAAATACATCACGCTAAACACCGAAAAAAAAAGTATATGTAAAACCGAAGCAACATTATAAATGTATTCATATAAACAATGATTATTTCATTGTGAATTTCCAAACGATCGTGTGATTTCTTTATCGATTTTTTTTTTTTTTTTTTCTATACTTCAAATCGGTGTGACTTATTATAAAATAGGCAACATTGGTAGTGCGCCTTGCGGCACGTCGCTTTATATTATACGGGTATAATAAAACTCAATGGATTTGATTATAATATTTAATAATTTCCCCTACATATTATATTATAACAATAACTATATTGTTAATTTAATTATTTTCTGGTTATTTTGATTGTTGAAGGTTACGTACTGTACATTGTATAATTTCTACGGTTGTTTTTTTTTTTTTTTTTGTATCATAAAACGTATAAAATTAAAAAAATATATATATTTTATAAAATAATGTGTAGCGTAGTGTGTTACCTTCGAATATGGACGGCGGTGTGTTGACACATTTGTGTACCTACATAAAGAAATTTTCCTCGTGTACAAAGTATATTATAAAATAGCATTTTGATAAATAGTTTTCATAACAGAACAGTTATACTACACCTATACGCGTTCCCCGAAATATCTATAATTCATGTAAAATTAACGAGTATAATATAAGTTATTTAATTTTCACAAAACTCGCAGAAAGTATTTAATTGTTAATCTGTGTATAGGAACTTGTACGGGTGGTTGCCGCAGCGGTACATTTCCTATTTCCTCGTCCTATACACGCCGGTGAAATCATACATTATTATAATGGGCTCGTTGTACGCTTTCCGAACGGACGAACCGTGAAAAACCCGCGTGGTGTTTTAAAGTAGTGTATTTAACGAGTAAAATCCAAATGGTTTGGCCGATAAGAGATTACAAAACGACTCGTTTAAATCAAAATCAGATACATTTATAATAACGTGTATTTAGTACACTTACTTGAAATAGCACGGAGACCGCGGCCGTCGGCTTACTTTATTGTAAGTCCAACGAAGCAAACAACCAAGGGAATGAGAAAATCGAAAAACAATTGTTGACGAAATTACGCGCACGATAGATTACGGGGATTCTGCAAATTTGTTGGCAAAAACCGTTCAAAGGTCGATTTTTTTTTTATTCGTTTAGATATTCTTGACAGACTTTAAACAGCTTTATTTTCTTGAATTTTTTTTCGAATTTAGACGACCGTCTGCAGGTGTGCTTAATAAATTATACTATATATACTCAAAAGCGGTCGGACAAAAACAGAAACAGAATTATTATTATATATATATATTTTTTTTTTCTCGTACTATGTATATTTCGCGTTTTATACGCCGTCCTCGTGCGTATTTCGGTGTTTGTTGAAAAATATATAAAAAAAAAAAAAATTACGTAGGTATTAGGTATATAAATCTCGAGATTTCTCCGTAATCTCGACGAAACGACGAACGGCGGAGGTGGCGGTGGCGGTGGCGGTGGCGGTTGACATTCCGACGAGAAATCGGCGAGAATTCCATTTCCATATATAAAATATTGTTACGCGGACAATACTGTGTCGCCGCAGCCAAGTCCGGTTGTCGTTGGCCGATATTTTTAGCGGCTACCCTCATGCCTATAGAAAATATTATATTATTGTTACTATTATTACTATTATTATTATTATTATTATACGTGTTGCGCAACGATAATGCCAAAGTACTACGTGGACGAACCGAATATATCATATTATACGTATATTGTAACGTTGTGACAATTATTATAGCCGATCGTGTCTAGGCCTTGGATGATTTTTTTACGCGCTTAAAACGGTCTGCATATGTGATTACAAGAAGTGAATACTCTGCCCTATATTATACACGGAGTCCAATTGTCGTACAATCCAGAAAAAAAATGTTGTAAAATATTTTTGGTCCCACCTCCTAAATCAGCGTGTGTGCATCCATAACAAATGCAAATACAAGCAATTTCAGGTCAATCATATAAAATTAACTTGAGCCGACTTGATACATTTTACAATATGTTTAGAAAATGTTATGATATTTCGTAAACCGTTAGGAATATTGTTATTTTGTATAATGCATTTTGTTAAATAAATTTAATTTTCTATAACTTTTATGATGGTATTATATAATATTTGATAGATCTTTTTACTTGTGAGGTTTATTGACTTTACATTCAAAAATGAATAATACCGAGAAAAAAATGAATAGTATAAATAATAAATATAAATTCCATATTGCTGTTATAGTGTACTTTTTTACAATCGGGATACATTGTTTAATGTTCCTGCACTACTGTAATACAAACTGTTTTTGTTCCTCATCCAATGTTAGTGTTACATTAAAATCTTCGATCAATTTAACCATTTAAATATAAAATAATAACCAATAATGCCCTTTCTACAGTGTCGTTGACTATTGTTAGTGAATTATTTATTTGTGTAGCATTTATAAAATCTGTACTTGATTCCCAAAATGCCGGATTGGTTATTAAGAATTCATCGTCAATGTTAAATCGGGTAAAAGGTCCAAGCTACCCTATGATATAATAAATACGTTAATTTATTTTTTTGAAAAAAGGAAAATTGATTTTTATGATTTTTAAAAATGTATTTAATAAATTATGCAGTCATATCCGACACACATTTTTGTCCAATATTTTTACAAGTGCAATGTACTTTACTGTATTTATTTAAACACGATGATTGTCTTAAGAAAACCAAATAAATACGAATGACACGTCTATACTAAAAATTGAATTTATTACATAATGCGTTATACATTTATGCGCTAAACATTTACCAAATATGCATAAAAAATCGTAAAATATGTACAACAAAATATATACACGAAAATATTCGTTACAAATCGATTTAATTTCGATCAAGTTCCCACGTGAGCTCGCGAATGGAGTTAGCCGAAGACCTGCAAACGAAACTGTGTACGATTTGTTTTTATTTTATACAAGGTAATATCATTGGAAAAGGTCGGGAATGACCGTTTAATTCGTTAATCGAACGATTCAACATAAAATAATATATGCAAATGTGTACGTCACCGAGTTAATAATAATAATAATAATAATAGTATAGGTATAGGCGAGCCAAACCCCTCGGACAGAAAACTTTCCGTGGAACACTGCTACTAGAGTAGGGCTTACTTATTTTGTTTTTTCGTTATTTTTTTTAAAAAAAATTATTGTATTTTACTTCCGTCGAAAGAAAAAAAAAAAAAAAAATCACGTCGAATGTACGGGCGGTACTGTCTAGTTCCATCACGGGACGAAACAGTAAACGTTGGTAGGTACGCATTAAAGACCGGGCACGTGATCGTGGGAGTGGGTTTAACGAAAGTGATTCTAATAAGCGGTTGATTATATTAATCAGTGGTTACATTTTAATATGCGATGCCTGCACAAGCCGTGTATACATACGATTTTGACGAAATCTTATCATTACGGCTGTGCCTGGTCCAGTGACACTGAAAGTGAAACTTTTTTTTTTTCTCCAGTTTTCTTCTCAGCGTATACTATTGGCCACGCGACATGGTCGGCGTATTACAGACCATCTGTGTACACCGTATTATCCGAGTTTAATCGATCCGATAGTATCTACAGTATATTGTATTATAGTTTGTTTTTTTTTATTAGAGTTTTTCCCCCGTCCGTTTCCGTATAAGTCCGTATATACGGTTACACTACCGTTAATTCGGTGTGCGGGGTAATTTAATTTTTACAACGAACGAAAACATTTGAAATGCCGGTTTTATCGGAAAGCGGTTTTTTTTTTTTTTTTGCTCACTCAGAGCTGCATAACGTTCCGATTGTATACGCGTTTCCACACCGCTAGCGGTTGCAATAAACAATAATTGAGAGATATTCCGATAAAATATATAGCGGTCAGTCAAAGATGACATCATATTATGTTACCGCAACGGTTAGAAATCCCGAAGCGTTCGGTTAATAGGCGAAATTAACGTAGGTAACACTCGCACATATATTACGACACTATAATGTTATGATCTGTTGTACAAAAAAAAAAAAAAAAACCGGTCGATTGCGGTTTTAATCCCGTCGGGAAAATCATCATATCCGCACAATTTTCAGATGATTTGAATGTAATTCTTGCAAAGGAGGGAGGAGGAGAATCTCGCGTGGGAGACCGTGGCCTATGATCGGTGTACAAAATAAATAATAAATACAATCATTAAATATAAACTTTTTGTATTTATAATTAATAAGCAATTTTTTTATTTGGTAAATAAGATATTTGTAATTTAAAAAACATTATATTATATAAGTTATAGTTTCATTTAGAAAATCAGTTTTTGTCAAATCATTTAAACATAACGAAAATACGACACGAGGGAAAATTTGATCTTAAACGTCGGTATACCTACTTATATATTATTTTTTTTTTTTTTTTTATTAATATGTTCGAAAATCCACCAGACTTCCATCGTCAACATAAATATAATATAACGAAACCAACTATAATGATGTCCATCACATAAACTATAATACCGTTACAGTTTAAAATGTATTTTGGAGCAGTAAACATAGAAACGATATTTGTTATGCTGCCAACCGTAATAGCAAAATATATTAAATTCATCCGCACTCAGTGTGTAATTTCCTTCCTATAGCTATAATTACGATTAAATAAAAAACAAATTTAAAAAAAAAAAAAACGCTAAATTCCATAAAAAACTTGATAATTATTTAAAAAAAAAAAATAAAAATAATCGTTCAACGATACTATTATTTGTAATTTCTATTGTCGTCAAGTTTCGTTATTCTGGTAAATAATTACTGACTGAAAAATGACGGGGTATAACGACGTTACGACAGTAACGGAACGTCGACATCAGTCGACAATTTCCACAGTAGACCACATTATTATATATTTAATGTAAGTATATACTCCGGTCGGTCAATTGTTAACAATTATTTAGACAAGTGCTAACAGAAAATACTGGGTATTGCAGAATTTGGGCTGTACGTATTAACATAGAAAGTAATACGTATTGATTTCCAAACACAAACGTCTTATTTTCGTCTCCCACGCCCAGATAAAACATAAATTGTTTTCCTGTTCATCGCATTCTCTGCGAATACCGCCAAGGCTACAAAATAAACGTGGGTACTAACAAAAAATTGTAATATACGTTATGCATTTTGCATAAGTATGAAAGCCACGTAAATCTTCATTTTTTTTTTTTTTTTGCAGAAAGTATCTTAACAAATATCATAGTATTATATACCAATGTAATACATAATAATAATTTGTTTTATGCAATAAATTTATGAACAAAATAATAGTATAATTTTTCTATATTTTGTGTTTGTTATTTTTTTTTTTTTTTTAACCTCTCGTATTCAGATTGTATATTTCAGATTCAGAGCGGATCGATAAAAACTATGGCGCGCACAGATCTGAAATGTTGAACATAAATGAATAAATGGAATAAATGAATGCACACTTGAATCGTACACTTTAAATAGAATATTAAATTTTAATTTACAATATCGTTATTATTTGACCAATTTAATTTTTAAAAAAATATCATCAAAATAAGCATTTACTATTATATAATACGTCTATTTGAAATACGTAATATTTTAGATTTTGCATTTAGAAATAAAATTGTTTTTTTTTTCTACAAAATAAAATGAAAGTTATGTGGGCTTTAATATCTAAACGTTAAGTATTTTATAACGATATGTTTAAATACATATTGCATGTCCTATAGATAGTGTAGGGGCACTAAAAGTTTTTTTAATTTTAAATACATAAAACGAATGATACATGCTGACCTATTTTCCATAGTTTTATAAAGTTATGTAATATTATTGGACGTTTCTTATTATATTACTCACGAAAATTTCCGTAGAAAATATATTGCTTAATCATATTTCTCGTTAAACCATTGTAATTATTTACCTTCGTTAAAAAAAACCACTTAGAAGACCCTGTCTGCGTGCAGAACGAAAATCAAATAAATGATAATAATAAATTCCGTTTTCGCGATAAGGTATAGCCGATAAAGCTTTGAAGAATATTTACTTAACGTCCAACCCCTCGCAATTTACACTCCAACAGTATTGCATAACCACAATAATAGTTATATACTTCCTACATTGGTAATGTAATCGTTAATATTAATAAATATAATATGCTTTAAAAGAAAGTCGTACGGATAACGTGCAAAACTAGTATTAGCCGTATACGGCCGGCAACAACTCTGTATATAATATTTTATCCTGTATTACATAATAAAAATACACGTATCGTTCGTGTTTGTTTATTGTGTTAGGGAATAGTAGTTCCTGACAAATAATTGATATGTCCGGACGTACGTATAGTAGATTAAAAAATAACCGTACGCATCATTCCAATACTAAAAATATCGCGTGGTTTTTATCTGTTTTGCTATTACACTTTCTCGTACTTCAAACCGAAAAAGTGTAATAACAAAGGCGTGTTCCCTTGTCCGCCAATAAAATAAATGATCAACAAATTAACTAAATATTATAGCGGGTGTAAGTACGGTTATTAAAAAAAAAAAAAAAGGCGACATACTTCATACCACGGTTGGGCCACTATTGTATGTGGGAAATCGGGAAGGTATTGGATTTAATTTATATCCGTATGCCCAAAGATAAATCATTGTGAACGGAAAACGATTCTGAGCGAAGTTTGGTTAAACATGTTTGGATCAGTTGTAATAATTTGTAATTACAAAATAAATCACAATTATTCGTGTTTTAACAAACGTTTGAACATAAAACGCCGAAAAAAAGATTACAACATTGGTATCCACTTAACACACGAATAAAGTTAGGAAATTTCAACACTACACTATTCCAAAATATTTTGAAAATCGCACCACGCCTAGAATGTGGAAGTATATCTAAACTAACGGAAATTGCTTAAATATTCCCGTTTATCCAATGTTTTTTCACGGTTTTTCTTTAATGGAGGTTTTTCTCCATTAAAAAAATAAAAATGTCTGGTAGAAAATTGAAAAAATAAAACTCACATCATAATAAAACCAATCAATGCATTCCTCGCTACTCTCAGAATCTAATATACCTACTGAAATCTATGTTATAATAATTTTGGGTTGAAAAATCAAAAATCGTTCCTCATCTAAGGTATAAAATATAAATATTTAAATTAGAGAGGATATTACAATAAGACCTAATAAAGTTGTAAATTAATACAATTGGATCGTTTAAAAGTTTGATAGGGATTCTATGCATAGGCGTCACTAAGAGGTATCGAGAGTATTATTTCTACCCAATAAATTTGTTTGGTGTAAAAAAAAAAGAATTGTTTTGCTACCACAAAAAAATACTTGAATTTTGAAAATGTATTAAGTTTATTAGATATTTATTATTTAATTCTTGTATACTAAATGTAATGGTAATAATAACAGATGTAGATATTATACTAGATATAATTGAAATAAGTGTCCAAATTACGAATAATAAGATTGGTATTTGGTAATTAGTGATTAACAGTTTGAATTATTTTTTTTTTAATAAGAGTGCAATAAATATCAAATAATACTTGCAACCAGTCCTACTGGGTCCTAATGTACAGTTTTTACCTGAAATTGTTTAAATATTGACGATGATAATGCAATGGCATGGAATTAGATGTATTTTTGAATATCATGCGTTCGGTTAGCTGGATATTAGTTCAACATAAATTGTTTGACTTTCGAAAAATAAACGGAACGCGAATTTTCCGAGGTATAATTGTTTGTTGTTACCCCAGAATTTATGCTCTGGTGGCTAAAAATAGATTTTCAACCATTAGGCGCCTTGCACGAAAGTGCCGAAAATTTCTCTACGCCTGTCCCTTCACTATGTACTTACGTCACGTAATTTCATCTGCCGACAACAGCCCAACGGATTCGCTTACAACCGGTTATTGATAACCATAGCGCCATTTGTCGTTCGATGCGTACACATTGGTCTAATGTGTGGTCGGCGGTATAACTGGCGGCAGCCCGTCCGTTCGAAAATCCGAAAGTCGTTCCACCGCGACGACTTTGGAACGACCGCCGGAGCGATAGGTTCCGACGACGGCAAATTCATTAAATATAAGCTGTTGGGTTGTTGTTTTTTTTATTTATCTTCTACTTCTTAATTTATACGTCCAACCGTATATGGGAGTGTAGAGATTTCCAAGGGACTATCTTGACATTGGGGATACTTTTCGAAAACATTCACGACTTTTTTCGAACCGCTATGGTGGGAGGGGTGGTTTATGCATTTTGAAAACTATCGTTAGACCAATACTATTAACAAAACAAAAAACGTTACCTTTGAATTGAATTTCTAATTCTGTTCGATATTTCAAATTCTTTTTTTTTTTTTTTTTTTGATCCACTATTATGACTTAGTGCACTGTTTCGCGTTATTTGGACTTGGTTGTTGTACGCACGCCATTTCATAAATTGGGCAAGTATTAAATATTCTATTGACGGACGCCAAATATATAATTGAAAAATTATCGTCTGGTTTTAAAAGTATATTTTGCAACTATTTAAAACTATAATTTCAACGTATTTCGCAATTTCCTTGTAAGAATATCTTAGGTAATTTTTTTTTATTACGAACCATCAATTATTTACGGAAATTTTAAAAATAATTTGATTTCGTTTTTTTTATTTTCAAGTCATTAAAAAATCATTTTTTTAAGGATCTTAATAATCATTTATAATAACGATGCACGTCTATGTTCCGTAAGTATAAAATACCTATCTTAGACGAAATGAGTAGTTTTTTTTTTCTTTTTTAATATCAACCGAGACCGAGTACTTACTGGCACTTTCCAACCAATAGTTTATTAACGATATAATAATATAAAGTTTAAACTGTCGGAAGTGCATAACAACGGTTATATAAAAATAGATATTAAATTTATTATACCTCCCTCTCACTCACTCTCTCGCACCGTGTCTCCGTTTCTCCGGTATACCATTTAAACTATTACGATTCATATCAACTGCCAATCAGATATTGTAGATTAATGATACGTGTCATATTATTGTCAGCGTTTATTGCAGACAATAATATTATAATATTCTTGTAAC
This sequence comes from Tuberolachnus salignus, assembly GCA_956483605.1. Taxonomy (NCBI): domain Eukaryota; kingdom Metazoa; phylum Arthropoda; class Insecta; order Hemiptera; family Aphididae; genus Tuberolachnus; species Tuberolachnus salignus. Next base: position 21,998,186 of record OY101431.1, on the reverse strand, counting down.
AGAAATACTTAAATTTCTATTTGGAAATCAACCGGAATCAAACGGAATTGAACCGAAATTTACTGTAAACGTTCATATAGATAAAATCATTAATAGCCAACAAAAAAAAAATCAACCCAATACAATATTAGAAATAAGTTAATAAATTTGTTTTTAGAATTGTATCACTACGGGGAATTCGTAAAAAAAAAAAAAAAAACTGTAAAACAAACGAAGCTCACGCTGCAGATTAAAACTTAATTAACCTACAAGTAGTATACCATTTTAACTGTATACAGGTTGATTTTTCTCTATCACGATCAAGTTATTTTTGAAGGATTTTATGTCAATTTTATTTCGTTTTTTTTTTTCAACCATTATAGACAAGTTTAATTTTTATTTTAACTTTATTTTCATAATTGTATTCATACTTAATTATCTTAAATAATAACTTTTGATACTCAAATAATCTAACTCCTCCATTCACTCTCTTTTCAACACGGCTTAAAAAACAGTATTGTTCTAGACATTTTACTATCGAATATAATGTAACTCATAAGTTACAACAATTTAAAATTTAAGTAGGAAAAGTAATAAATCTCATATGTTCATTCAAATGATCTAAAAACGATGATCTACTTCTTCGGTAACAGATTCAAATTGTAACTAAAAAAAATGACAAACCATTAAGACCAAAAATATTTTAAAAAAAAATCATTTACATAAATGGTAAATCCAATTTTAGTTTTATGCGATATCAACGTTTTAAGAAAAATATTCTCTTTTCGAATATGGTTTAAAATGAGGTAAGCTGATATTTTAAAATCGAAAATTTAAAAATATTTGAAATATTATATATGGTGTACGGAATAAGATTGAAATGTTGAAAATATTGTGAATAAGATGATATTTTAACGATTCTATAATGAGCAATCAAACTATATGAAAAAATCAAATTTAATTTTACTAGAAATCTTCGTAGACATTGTCACCAGATAATGAAAACAAAAAAAAACAATCACCCTGTATATGCGAAACATACGGTTTTTTAACGCTGCCTATATAAACAGTTTTTCTGGTGATATTGTGTGCACACGTGATTGAATCGCAAGCGGAAAACCTTTGACCTTGCAGCCCGGTGACCGGCAAAACGCACTTCCGAAAATTCGCTTTCGCCAATTAAAAAATAAATCATAAAAAAAAAAAAAAAAATAAAAAAAATCTAATATATAAAATAAAAAGATACAATAACGGCCAATCCGACGACTATATAGCTAGGCGCCATTGTCGCTTTTACACCGGCCGTATTAGATATTTCGAAAACGATATATACAAAGCCACATTGCGTCACTTGCTGAAACCATACGGAGGTTTACATTTTTTTTTTTTTTTCCCTAGTGACCCCTTAGCCATTTAAAATAATAATAATATATAATAATTAGTTCTCACGTTTAAATGTCGATAAATGGCGCCCTATTATAATATATTGTATTATTATATGTATATATAAATACGTATGTGTATTTCAATTATGTGTACCGCGCCCACGCGGTATTGGAATAAGTTTTTGTTTTCTTCTATTTGTTGATGACGCAATAATGTGTAATAAAAAATAAAAAAAACCAAAATCGAAATACAATATTGAATGCACAATAACGAAACGCACATCGCGCTTAATGTGTATTATAGGTTTTACCACCAATAATAGTATTGGGTAGTAAATTGTTACCAACACGTATCTCTAATTTAAACATTTTTTTTCAGGAGAGCGAAAATAAACTATTTGATTTGATTGAACAACAATTTATTTGTTATTCATTGCATTAATACTAATAATTATTATAACAGTAATTACCTGAAATTGCAGTGGAAATTATAACGGTTTGCCGAGGAGATACGTGATGTCGATGTTTAATACGATATACGTGTTATTATATTTTAACGATTTTGCGAGAGAAAACATAATTTGATCAAGATTATAGTTATTATCGATAATAACCGCAAGGATGTTCTAAATTTTTCGATATCAACACGTGATTGTTCGTAAAACCAGAGATACATGTCTTTTACGCGGAGGTAACGAAATATTATTATATTAAGAATTGTATCTGGACATAACCAAGACCAAAGGAAAGACACTGACATTTACCAGTTATATACGACATGAAAAAAAAAAATTGTTTTAATTAATTATGATTTCGTATTGTTAATTTCATATTCAAAATACACGAATAAAATGATTTTTGGAGACGGTTATTGGATTTATAGTACAACATGACATACGGCATACGATTTGTATAATCAATTTTCCTATTCAAATTTAATTACTAGTTGTATTATAATATTCTTCTTCTTCTTCTTCGTTTTCTGGTCTTTAATCGTCCGATTGGTCGGCTGCAGCTGTCTGTGATTCTCCGTCAAAACTCAAACCCTTTTGTATCCACTGTCACACTAGTAAACCACATGACACATACTTTTATTTCCATAAAATTATTTCTACAGTGTTATTATATTTTCTTGTTCATAATTTTAGATTTTCGTTAATAATCTTTACGAATCATACTAATGTAAGATATAATGTACACAATTGTATATGTTGCATATTCGGCCGTAGAATTACACATGTATTGGATATTTTAATGAAAATTATAGGCTAACACGTAAGTCACATAAGTCTATCGATTATCAACTTTTTTACTGCATATTTGTATTATTTTTATTAAATGTAATAATATTGCGTCATATTTTAATACCATATAGTGTACCTACTCAAATCCGTACGTCACTCTACTCATGACGAACAAAATGCAATGGCATCATTACTGACTATACTTAGTTGACATAGGCAAACTTTACTAAAATGTCCGACTGATGAAAGGAATTATTTTATTTTGCTCAAATATTATTGCCTTTGATTTAATGTAATAAGTAATTCAGAATATCATACTCGTAAAGCATTAGGTACGTATTTTCGTGGCGTTTTAAAGACATTTCGTGACAAAAGTTAAAAGTCGTGAAAAAAATTGGTCAGAAAATAGAATAATCGAGAGAGTTTGATCACGGATTACTTTTTCTCATAATATATGAACAACAGTTATTAGATATATGAAACATTTTTCGATATTTTTTTTTCCTCTCCAGACCCAAAATACCTAAATATTGGTCAAAATGCCCCGGTTTAAGACAAGTCTAAAAGTTAAACTGGGAAGAATGCGCAAAATTCCCTTTCCCCTGCCGAATAAAGCCACTGCACACAGACGACTAGAAACGGATTTCCGCGCGAGTATAATTTATGATTATATTACATCCAGTCGTGTGATAATAAACTAACTGTGTAATAATATCATTACAATAATAATTGTTGCTGTTATGTGCGTGGAAAAAAAAATGAAATAAAAATAAAAAACAATTCACGGCCGACGAATCGAGAGAGTGCGCCGTGGCGGCGGGGAAAGGAGAAATTACGGAAGATAACAAGTGTTGCGTTTTCGTTTCGGAATAAATTACGGGCGAACTTGCACAATATAATTTTTTTCTTCTTCTTTATTATGCGATAATAATTAATTTCTTGATATCTGACAGCACGCGCCGTTCATCCGTCGCTTGTTCAGACGGCACGTCGAAAATCGATTCTAAAATTAGATAACATTGAGTACGAGAGAGCCGAATTCGCACAGCGGACGCATAATAATTTTGGCTTCACATTTTACGTTCGCCCGTACGAATAAAAATAAACGACGTAATCATTCCCAAAATACCATCACATTAATTCAAAGGACGAGGCGAATTAATGTGACGCTGTACTATAACGTTAAATTTTTCAAACAATAAAACTTGTTTAAAAAAAAGTCGTATAAATTATTTGAAATCGACGTAAACGAATATAGATATTTTAAAATATTCAAATAATTGCTCTAGAAACGATTGTTGAAAACATTTTAATGAAATTATAAGGCGAAACATGCCTAACTAAGTTTTTGATCGTAACAAATGTTATCCTAAACTGGATCCCACAAAGCGGAAGGAATTAAATTTCAGACAACATTGAGAATAGACAATTTTACTGGAAGGAAGTTCATTTTACAACAATGAACGCCTACATCTAAAGCCATTTAAAGAAGAAGTAGAAAAACAAATATCTCGGCTATAATTTTTTTTTTTTTGTAGTAGGTACATACAAGAGACACTCGTTTCTTGACGAATAATTAGATGAGTTGTAAACCGTTTTAAAACTTATTTTGCCAAGTCATTGCGAGTACGATATATTTTGTCCGTAGAAATAAATACAACGCGCATTTTTCAAACATTTGTATCGTACATATTATTTACGATTTTTATACGTATATAATCGATTAAAAGTACAAAACGATGTTCCCGAAATGTAAACGTGTAATAAAAACGAACGAAGCAGATATTTCAAAAATATTATAAACTGAAACAAACGGTATATAAGCGGATTATATTATTATTTGTCTTGACTGGACACTTATTCAAAAAAAAAAATCCAATTTAAAATGTGGATTTCTTTTGTTATTACAGTCGACATTCGGTAAAATGATTTACGAAATTAGACAATTAAATGATTATATGTATATCTCTATATATAATATTATAATAGTTATAACCATAGAATAAAAAAACCATGCCTGTCTATAACATTAAGTCACGGCAACTAAAATATATAAAACCCGTAAATTACCCGTCACGATGTCGTTCAAAGTTTTAACCGAATATTATTTTATAAGTTTTGTACTTCGTTAAATAACTAACCTCGAGCATAGGCATGTGGCCAATCTAGGCATGGCTAGACCCGCGAATATGGCCGTTCGGAAGAGGGGGAAACACATATACATGACGTCTAATCCATAGACGGAAATTCCCCCACGGCTTGAGGGCACAAAGCCCCCTCGAAGCGTGCAAACAGAGAAATTAGCCTCCTTAAATATACTCGTATACTATAAATAGATATAGGATGTCTTAAATAAATCATAATTTTTTTGTGTTACTTGGTTTTGCGTGATAAGATGATTTTTCCAAGCGTGTAGAGCTCGGCTTTTTATATACAGTATAAAATATTTTAAAATATCAGTCCTCCCACAGATTGACACCAATAATGTTTAATATCTACAAGAATTGATTATGCTGCAAACAGTCAAGAATTACCATACTGCCACGAAGTAAGAATAATTTAGAGTTTCACGTTATAACGTTGTTCTAGATCGGTAATTTCTAAATTTGTTTTCCGTATCGCCTTCTTAAAAATAAATTTCTCACAAACTTAATTTGAGATAAAAAGTCCACATATGGTTACATTTTATAAGACGTTTTGTGAACCATTTGATTTTAATACGGAATGGTTTTAAATTTAAAACTAATGTGTATTTTTTTTTATTCGTAACAAAATGCTCGAGTTTTTCGTTAAAGCTAGTCCCTCCTCGAAATGATAAAACATTCAAATACTCGTGCACGGTGTACGCATATACATAAATTGCTTTCTAAAACTGATAAGAATCATAAATAAATGTTTAAAACCCAGTTGTTAGTACAAAAAAACTATTACGACCTATGGGTATTATATCTAAAATACATAAAAAGTTGGGGTTCGACAATATTGCCGTCGGATATAGTAAACAAATACTGATAGTATTTCGAATTTTCCCGGTACCTCGGTTGAAAATCGCTAAAAACGCGCGGGACGAGAAATGAATAATAATAGACCGTCGATTTTCGTGTATATAAATTTATGGTCGCTTTGGATATTTAAAATATTAATTTACAATATTATTGACGGCTTCTCGGTTTTCAATAGCGATAATGTTTAAACTGCGTTTGTATACTAACAAATGCAAGTGCCTACATATTATATATACTAGTATAGTTGTATATATAATTGTACGTATAAAAATAATATGTTTATGTCTAATATGTAACCGTAATATAAGTGGGTACCTACCGTTGCAAATTATACGCATACGTTATGTTTAACGTGCAAGCGTGCGTCCGAAAATCCGAATCGTGATAACAATACTGGATAATATAATATCACGTGAATATTTTTATAGTTTCGGTTACATCGACAATAGCGATGGCGTTTTTTTTTTTTGTTTTTTTTTTTCCAATCGATAATAAAAAGAAAGTAAATTGAAATTTCGATACGTGTTCGCCGTATACGGATATACGATTACGATAACAGCTTATTTAATGAGTTATTGTTGTTATGTAAAATCCCAATCGACGGATATTAGAATTTACAATTTATTCCAACAATATTAATAATAATAATTGTTACGTTCGACATAAACAACATTTATCGTTTACAGACGGTATTTGTTTAGTCTACTTATCAAGACGTGCTGCGGAATCGATAATACTCTATAACTTTATATGTTTAGTAAAACGCATTGGTATACCCGACACGTTTTATACAAACACGCACGTACACAAACTTTAGCAAAAATCCAGACGTACTTCGCACCACGGGTAGGTCACTTTTATCCGGGAAGATCAGAGGCCCATACGAGCGGTTCCCGAACTGTGAGACGCGTATCCCCCGGGGAGGCACGAGCACTTTTACAAGGAGAGGTGCGGAGTAAAAAACGGTACACGACGGTTTTTAGACCGTTACGATGATTTCGGAACCACATAAAATACAAATAACCCGAAATTAGAAACAAAGCTTTACGTATGGCTTTGCGACTTCGAATTCATGTAAAACAGGATTTTCCACAGTAACTGTATTCGAATCCAATTTCTGGTCCAAACTCAACGTGTAAAAAAAAAAAAAAAAATCGGATAACAGTTACAACATTGATACATTAATACGCTAAAACTATCGTTTTTAACCTATTCTATTTTATATTATTATTCATGAGAGGCGTGAAACATTTTTTCTATTTTTAAGAAGGCATGCATAACAATTGTTTGGCAACTGGCAGGTCAATACGAATTTATTAAGTACTTAAACTAAATCGCCATGTATCATGTGTACCGATAACAACCGTTGCAATCGAAAAACCTACTCTGAGCGGAGCTCGGTGAACTGATAAGGTTATAGTTAGGATTTTGATGTATAATTACTTACATGTTGCGTTTATTTTTTTTTTTTTTTTACTGAAACTATACAGCTCTAATTGGGCGAGCTAACTTAACGATTCATTTGACGCAGTACACCGATATTCGAAACATTTTTACCGTACAAAAAAACACATTTCAAGGTCTACGAATATTACGATACCTATAGTTTTAAAAATATACTGAGATTTTAGGAAATGTTGCATAACACGTGTATTGATTTTTGAAAAGAATTGCGACCTTCGGCGGGTTTCGACTGCGGAGCGCGTGCTTTGAATGAAAAAAGTTTATATTTGTTTTATTTTAGGTTTGTTAGTTTTGTTTAAGGTACGCAACAGAACTGACTATTATTTACTAGGTACACGCATAGTATAAGTTATACGTAGATGTTTTTAATACTTTTCAACGATTATAATTGATTTGTTATTTGATGTAGATAGTTTTTATGAAACATCAGAAAATATTGAAGAAAAAAAATATACTTATAAGAACGTAAAAGATGAAATTTATAAAATTATAAGTACAGCATAAAAACATTTTATTCTTTTAAACGCGTAAGAATCCCGGTAATCATAGAGATATAAGTATTCTAAGTAAGAGATATATCATGTTTTTCCCAGCTTTTAGCCAGAAATCAACATGAGTAAAACCGATATATCGTCCATTTGTTGTCGGTTTTTCAAATTTTTCAGAATAATTGTCAAAATATTAATGAGCGAAAAATCGGCATCTTTTAAGGAACAATGTCAATAATTTGGAGTATTTAACTCAAAAAGTGTTTTCAAAAAAAAAAAAAAAATTGGTAATTTCAAGAAATCCTTATCTCCATTGATATAGAATGAAAAAATCTAAACATTTTTACTAACCAAAAGAGTATTTTCCGAAAAGAAAAATACATCTTATAAATTAACTTGTAAATTAGGTATTCTAGTAATATAATTATAGTTTTATTTCTCAACAATTATATTGATAATCAATAAAATTAATTTATTATAAAACTAGTTGTGTGTGTGTGTATTTAATATATATATATATTTTTTTTAAATAATATATTTATATTTATCAACGTTTTAAGTATCAATTTCCGCAATAGGTTAAAATTGTATGCATCCATTTTTGGACCTGTTATGGGTTGATAAAATCATCATATTATACGAATCGCATAAATCTGACAAACAAATGTTGGTTTTGGCCGAAACAGCGATATTCAGATTTTGATTTCTATAGCAGACAGATGACGAAATCGTTATTCTAGTAAATAATTGTTATAATGCAACTGCGGTAATAGTGATTCGCCATACTTTAAATTGAATTTCGATTTGAATGTAAGTCTTGGGCAGGCCCTATAGACTCCAGCCGAGGGGGGATCGAATTACGTTTGAATACGAACAATATTGATTTCGAACGTGTAATCAGAAAATGTCTCACCTCGGGATATTAAAATATATATAGGTGTGCCTAAATAAAACGCCGGCGTAACCTGTACCCGATGTCTCCATATTTCGAATACAATGTATTACGCATAAATCTACGCTTTATTGTTCAATATAAATATAATAGACGTTGTATATTATTTTAAAATAAATTTAAAAAATAGTTTTTGTATTACCAAATGAATAAGAAAAATAAATATATTGATCGTATATATCGCGTTTGCGTTGTGTGACCCGGTATGAAACTGGTCGATGTTCAAAGGACAAAAACATAAATTCGGTATTACCGGAGTATACACAATAGCAACGCAACAATAATTACGATTTTAAAATATTATTTTGTATCCGTCGGTATATTATAGGAGGTACACTTGCCTACTTATATCGAAATATTGTGAAACGGACCCTGATACTTTACCCCCGGTGTGTGCCTATCTGTATTATATTTATATATCATTTTTAAGCAAATATAATATTATACGAAACGTACAGCAAACTGTCGAAAAACTATACGAATTCCAATAGTACCCATATATGTATATATATATATGTTTCGGTTATATATATATACATGTATATAACCGTGACGTTATAATTGTATTCATTGGTTTAGCATTTTTTTATTTTTTTTTTTTGTTATTGTTCTGTCACACAATTTCTCGCCCTCGAAATCCCTAACCCAATTACAATCACAGCGTCAAGGTCGCCGTACAAGTTGCTCAAATTCAATTTCGCACGCCCATATTATAATACCATTAATATCCATTAATTACCAAAACTATTCGTATTCAACGGACAACCGACCGATTTTCTAAGTGCAGGAGTACCGGAACAATAGGGGCGAAACGCTGTCGATAAATCCGCAAAATTCATTAGGAGCTAAGCCCCCCCCACCCTGATAAAATATATAGGTCTAAGTTATCCCCTATAATTTTTATGTTGAACCAAGCGAAAAGCGAAACTTGGAACAATCGAACAAGAGATTCGAGGTTAGGTAACCTAACCCGCAAATGGGTTTTCCAAATTTTCTCCAATTTTATTAAAATTGAAAATTATTTTTTATCTATTAATGGCCATCTTAATGATAAGACTTTACCACTAATCTACCACCCGATACTCGTTTAAGGGGAATAGTACAACCGTTTTATGATATTTTTCTGAACGTAAAGTAGCTTACAGTGGCTATACGCCTGAGAAAAAGTTGACACTTACAATAGTCCGATTTTAAAAATGAAATAAACAAGTTTACTTTTCATCAGTTGGAGCACTTTTCAATTTTATCAAATTTTGTCTAGATTCACCATTTTTCAATACTAGTAAAGATGCAAGTAAACTTATTTATAAATTCATATATCTTTACATTTTTAAAATCGAACTACAATTTAAGTTATTCAAATTTTGTCAGGCGTCATTTTTGATAAAAATGTCATGGAGTTTGCAGGAGTTAAACTAGAAATATGATTAAAATAAACTTTTTGAGAAAGACTAACAAATAAAATTTGAACAAAACAAAATTTGTATTATTTTATTAGAGCCGTTTTTTATATTTAGTTTAATATAGGTATTTATTTCAGTTATCCACTAATGAAAACAAAAAAGTATTTCTAAAATAATTTTTAGATTATTAAATTACGTCAATTTTCTCAAGCATTTATAAATTATTTTGTCGGCTTTCACGGTACGGAAATCAGCGTTACTACCCAAGTGATTCAACTAAATCCAAAATGCTTTCAGAAAAGATGCTAAACTTAAAAATCGGAACAGGACGTCCGTTGGAAAAACAAAAAATAAAACCAATACATTCTTCGTTTTGCTCGGTATCTAAAATCGTTAAAAATCGGTGGTACCGGCGCCACGCCTAGAAAACGTAAGTATAAAATAATACATGGTATAATATCTATAAATATCTTGCCAGAATCGGTTTTTTTTTAAAAAAAATTTTATTCACAAAATGCGGCCGATGACTTCATACTAGTGCGCATAAAACGTGGCCGCATACATGTGTTAATACAATCAAATGTAAAATTCCACCTGAAATAATTCCCCGGTTACGCCACTGTGCAGGCGCATATTAGTAAACAGTGGCGATTATTCGATATACGTAATAGTCACGTCTGTATGATACTGGTTTACCCATTATGCGAACTCACGGGTTTATGCCGAGCATTTAATCCGGATCGACCAAAATGGTAACAATCTGCCAATCCAGATTATCCGTTAATCTGTTCAATATATTTTTCAATCCGCATTGCTGCCCAGTACTAACTACGTTAGTTAATTTACAACGTAGATATTTATAGCTCATCCGTAAGATAACGTGTCGATAAATATAACAAACGCTTTAGATTTTCATTTCGCTAAAGATAAGATAATAAGTATTGTAAAATATATAACTTCAGTTTGAAATTTAATTACACGCAGATTGAGAGTAATTTTTAATCGAAATACAAATATATAGATATTTTAATCATTTTAAATTGTAAAATATTATATTTTCCCGCGTAATCAGGTATAATAAACACTTATATCGTGTTCTTAATTATGATAAAATGTATCTAATATGTACGAGTAGGCGGATATATTATATGTTATAATTAAACAATTATTTATATTAAAAACTATATTATAATAATTCCGAATTAAACAATTTAAATTACAAATAAATACATTGTTTATAAGTTATACATGTGAATAACATGTGCGGCGATGCGATTATTAATTATAATTTCTATGCGTTTCTTAGTCCGTGTACTCAATCGTCGAGAAGATTGTATGTCACGGACGTTTATGCGAGTTTATCAACTGTAATCTGGAGTGTATGTACCGTTTTATCTTCGAGTTATTATAAAATTAAATAATTATCATACACAATACGTTTTCCATAAGATTATTATATCATTTCATCGCGGAAGATGAAAGGAATAGTATTTTTCAACGATTAACTGTAGATATTGCAATGTACAATAAACGTTACAGCAAATTATTATGATAGGTACACGAATCTTTTTTTCTTTTCTAGATCGTAATCGGACGAGAGAACTGTCTGGTATAGAACGTCGGCTAGTCTAGGCTTTTTACTTTCCCCTCTCCCCCCCCCGTTTCCCTCATAAAACCGTTGTATATGGTAATCGTATATGCTCAAAGATTACGATTGTTTTGCTGACATTTTACTTCAGTAGATAACAAACAGAGATACCGAACATTTTCTATATCGTATTGTTATAAAAGAAAATCACCGACTGACCGACTGATACTGAAGACGCCTACCTAATAAAATACTATTATCAAAAAAAGAATGAAATAAATACATTAAGTCAATTTAAACAGACGTGTTTGAAAAGCTTTATAACCGCAGCATTCCGCGGACGTTATTTTGAATGTTCCCCATAAAATACCGATCGGGTGCAATTACAAATAATTGTCGACATTGCATTACAGTGCAAAACGCAATCATCATATTATTTTCTGATAGAAAACTTTTCGTTTTCTTATGCTCAGCAGTCCTCGTTCCCATGCGTTAAATAATATTATAATTTTTTTTTTATTTATGATTAAATCGATCACCAGATACGACCATTATTATAATACAAATTGAAGCCAAAAAGAAATCGAACGATTAAACGTAATTAGAATAATTCGAAAATTGCATTTTGACCTAACCTAACCGTCGAAATTGTTATAATTCGAAAATGTATAACTACGCAAATTATTTTCGTTTTATGTCTAGAAAATGATTCAGATATAAAATCAACAGTGCGCATGACGTGCAACTACAATATAATTTAATATGTCTTTATATATTGAACCATTTTTTTTTACTTTTACAAGTACATTTTTGGCTTATTTTTACTTATTGTACTTGACAAAAATAGACGTAACCGTATAGAATAGCGGTGATGCGATTGTACGTATATACTTGTAAATCGTAACCGGTTTTTAAGCGCACAAAACGAATTTAATCGTTTCTGTTTTCAATTCAGTAAACAAACGGAGAATAATTTCGATCAGATGTTCCTGTCGGTCGACACATTACTTAATTTTCAAGCGGTTCACGCTTTCTTATTTATTTTTATTATTATTTTTTTTTTTCTGTTTCAATTCGTCCATACGTTTTTCACACGAACGCGATTTAGTGTACACAAGCGCTTGTCAGATAAATATAAATTATAAAAAAAAAAAATAAAAAAAAACAAACAATCCTTTGTGCTTATCTGGCCGACGACGTGTTGAGTGCACACGCGGTTTATAGATCTGTCGGTGTTTAGATAACCGTGAGCACGACTCGATCGATTCGTGTTTCATCGAATTCGTATAGACGTTCAAATAATCTAAACATTCTGAACGATTCCGATTTTATATGCAAAACGAACGACGCGCGTATACAATTAGCCGAAGGTTAGAAAATCACATTTTCCACGGGTATACGCGGACACAGCTGGGCCAAGATGTGTGCGACGAAATAGACAAATAAAATAAAAAACCGAATATTTTAAGCGGATTATTACGATTTTCAACTTACGACCAATTGGCTGATTGGCTGTGTAAATAAAATAAAAAAAAAAATTATGAAAACGTTAAATTTAAAAATACCTACCTAATAGTTGTTTGCGGCGAGTCGGAGATGTTTTTTCCCCTCCCGGATAAACTGTTTTTAATAAATTCGGCATTGTCTATAATAAATACTGAAAATCCGCGTATTTGATGGTAAGGCGTGAAAGTCTTGGAGCATTTTTACTATAACCGGGAAAAAAAAAAAAAAAAAAATGTTTTTCGAAGGAAAATTAATTCTTTATTATGGTTAGGTTATGTCGCTCGAGATCTCACAAAAAAAAAAATAATAATAATAATAATAAAAATACTACTACGTCATATAACCCCAAAGGATTACGCACTAAATATTGAATATATAGACACAGAAATATTAATAACTAAAACCATAAGTTTATATATTCTTTACGGAACATACGGAAGCGTTCGAACGCGTAGGCGCCGCGCAATTTGCTACTTTCTACGAGGATATACCTCCGTTACAACGCGCGACCCGAGCAAAACAACACTTGGGTATAGGGACCATTAAAAAACATATTAAATAACGGAAAACATGGCCGCCACTGGCGTATATCATAAAAAAAAAAAAAAAAAAATCATAATGTAAACAATATTATTGCCGACTTTTTTTTTTTCTATCGTAACCGTACAACGACTACAAGTGACAGCAGCTCGATATCGGATGTAATATGATCCCTACACTGGCAAAAAATTCGCGATGATAGATATTTTAATTTGATTATCTTGCTGATATGCCAGTATATTTAGCTGTGGAATGGACAACATACATATCGTATCTATAATCAATGTATATTTTTTTAGAGTAAACACGTGTGCGATAGAGACGGACGTTAGAAAAAATACGTTAGAAAATCCAAAGGCGTGATAAGTAAACTTATCTTTTATCGTCCTTGGATATCCATACATTTTTTATTTATTTTTTTTAAGATAATGGCCGACACCGACCAGTTGCACAGATGATAAATATATGGATAGGACATTGAATCTCATCAGGTGAGATTTTATATAAAAACAATACGAGGTTTTTTGTAAGGGGCTATCATTTTATTGATAAGGGGTGGTAATTGATGAATGATGGCATTTTCTAAAGCAAATATATATTACAATACGTCCAATTATTGTTATATAATTATAATATAAAAATACAACAATAATTTATAAATTTTGTTGTGATATAACCGTCAAGAGATACGCCATATCTCTTTAATTGATGTCCTCTCTAATGTTGACTACAAAAAAAAAAAGCCCCATCCATGGCTATACGTTATTTTAGTTAAGTTTAATGACAATTATTATGGTGGAGGGGGGAGGCCATGCACTCACGGTTATTTTTAAACTTTGGTTTTCTATGACTCTATCCTCTGTAACTATTAAAATCCTCGTTACGCCCATGGCACGTCACTGAAGCGATTTCGGTAATTATTGTGAACACACGTAACATAATATTATTATGTTTCGGCCGAAAACCAACGGTCGCGGCGGCCACATAATAACATAATAATGTATTATTGAACGTAAAAAATATCGATTTTCGTGTATTATATATTTTATTTTATTATAATATTTATGATAAAACTCGCGCGCGAGTGTACAATGTTCAATATAAATAAATATAATTATATACGCGGTGAAAGTGTTTACGGAAAAAAATAAATAAATAAATAAATAATGTATCTACATGCATGTATTTTATACTTACACATCACGACGACACACGCCGGTGTCCGGTACGGTGTGTCGTAACCGACGGCGGCGGCGGCGGCGGCGGCGATGAGTTGTAATATTTTTTTTATTATTATTGTACGTGTTTATTAACGGAGTGGAGGGGTTCCGCGGAGACGTTGGGTTTTTCAATGCCGGTGCTACGGCGGCTGACCTTGTAAAAGAAAGTTTTTGTAACAAATGAAAGTGGTTTTCACTTGTGTGTGTGTGTAGTAACGTTCTCTTCTTATTATATTTTATTCTTCTCTCTCGGTTCTTTTTTTTTTTTTTTTTTTTTAATATCTGTCACCACCACCACCACCGTAGCAGCGGTCGGGGCGGCGCTCCGGCGGCGGCGGTGGGAGTCGTCGTCCGGCGGCGGCGGCGGCGGCAGCGGCGACGACGACGACGACGGTCCGGCGCGTTCCCGAGCGGCGGCTTCGAGCTTCCCGAGACGCCGCGTACCGTCAGTGTCAGTCCGTCAGTCCGATCCGTCCGCTCGCGCCGTCATGCCGGCCCGCAAACAGAATAATACGCCGTCATCTATTCCCGGCCCGTTATCGTATTCCGCGGTTCGCGTATTATAACTACCGCCCACCCACCCCTCGTCATAATCGGTTTTTTTTTTTAATAATAACGAATAATACTCGACTAATTCGCGTTCATTCACGTCTTTCAGTGTTTTATCGGCTATTTTTTACCTACCCGAATTCGCTATAAAAATTTATTTACCTCCCCCCCCCGCTATCGTATGCATACGAAACACGAAATACGTTAATTTCGTTAATTATTATTATTGTTTTATTTTTTTTATTTTTTTTTTCGATAAATAAATGGCCGTTGTCTTTTACCACTGACGACACCCCGGTGGTCACTGTAGTGTACGTCATCGTATGCGATTCGCGCCATGTTCGTTAACATGTCACCGAGATGCAATCGTCACAGGTAACGTCAACCCTCCAGAATTTATTTTTTCGAATACATAATTCGGAGAAAGTGTCGGATATTATTTTTTTAAACGTAATTAATTGTCGTTGAACAAAGAAATTTGAAAATAGAAAAAACGGCAAGTACCGAAATAAGTTTGTTATACTGCAATGTGGATAACAAACAGTATAAAAACGGATATGAAAATCTGTTGGACATTGGCAGAATTCAACTGATACGAACATTTTTTTTTCTGATATCAACCCTCCCCCCCAGAAGGATACCGTAAATACGCCACTACATTTTCATATTTGTTGTATTTTTTTTTTTTTTTTCATACATCCAGATGATTCGGTGAAGCGAGAGGCTTTTTTGGGGGGGAGGGCCTCGCAATGAGGCGGAAACGGTGTCTGAAAAATGCAGTTGTCAATTTATATAACAATGATTTATCCAATTAACGTATACTTGCGAATAAAACGATACATTTTTATATTCTTACGTTACACGAAAATGTATTTTTCATAAATAAAATTTGTCGTCGATATAAATTACAAGTTTAATTGTTACGGCAAAAGTCTGCTCGGTGTTTTTTTAAAATTTTTTGCGGGCCCTCTCACTAACCCTCTCTGAAACCCTCCCCTAGGGACGACCCCGTACGCGTCCCCGACAATTTTCCTATTGTTATCAGAACGATTGGTCGATAACGACAAACGACATGGATTTTTCATTATTTCAATATTTTTTATAATATATTATTGGTATATACAGTAACTGATCTGCGTATGGATAAAAATGGAATTTTCCACGGGCCCTGCCGTTGTCGGGGGATCCAAAACGATTGGCCACTGAAGTATAGTGATTTTGTGGCGAATTTTGGATAATTTTTCGGAGGAGGGGAAGGATGTCTAACATTTTAGGAACCTTACAAACCCATTTTAGAATTTTTTATTGATATAAAAAGACATTGAACAGTTTGGATATAAATATTATAATAGACACGAATAATGAAAATACTAAAACATTGAACCAAGGGGGGTGACCGGACATGGAGGACACCTCCCCCAAAATACGCCACTGTTTCCAGTATTTTTGATACGATCAAACTTATTGCGGGCTTATTGACGACGGCGTCGTGTTTATTTCTTATACGTACACTACCCGGTAACAGTACAGAGTCAATGCCAAGAGATAGTTCTCTAAAATTTGAATTAATAAAAACTTATCTTAGAAGCACTGCTACGTTCAGAGTCGAACTGAGAACCCAATCCGGCCCGATGTAATATTATAAAATCGGAACTCTATTCAGTTCATTGTGTATTTATGTATTCTTCATAAACACATGAAAACAAAAAAATTGAAGCTTTAAATCCTCCCTAAGTTTAAAATAAACACACGAGGTCTCCAATATCAGAAGGGGTCAAATTAAAAATAGACACCCCGTTTATTTTTTTGAATTTTGGGTCTTATAAAAAATACATTGTAAAAACCAATGGTAAACTCTTAAAAAAAAACTATATTATCAAGTATTAATACTATGGCTTTAACGTTTACTCTATTCTTTCATTAATAACGAAAGTTCGTTTGAAAATCGAAAACAGGAACGTTAACAAAAATAAAAAAAATATATATTATAATTTGAATCGGCTTTTTGAGTTTTGATCAGTACCCCGCCGGTCCAGTCCTACCCTGGATTTCAATGAGTTACGAACGTGGGAAAAAATATGTAATTTATCTGTGTCGGTGCGGATTGTTTGCAGAAGAATTTTTGAAAAAACCAGGAAACATTATCGGATCGGTTTTTATGTTGATTGCGATATTTTGCTAGTAAAAAAAAAATGGGAGGCCCTCTAGAAATATTTTCCACGGGCCTCGAGTAGAGGTACTTTTAGGCGGGCTACACACTGAAGAAACTAATTTCATGAAATGTGAAACTTAAGTTTCATGAAACCATTCAATTGAAAATCAAATAGATAATCAAATAGACACGCACACTGAGTTTCATGAAACAAAAATTTCTCATAGTTGCGCAACCACGGTTTCATAAAACTTTTAATTTTGATTTCAACAATAAAGTTTCGTATAAATTATAAATAAATAATAATAATATAATTAATATTATATTATTATACATTTTGTATGTTCATGTTATTTATGTTATATTTATCATATTTTAGTATTATATATATACACTATACACTGTAGTACATACAGCATAGTAACAATAGTAAATACTAATCCCCATAATAAAATCCCATAAATGGAACACATATGTGGTCCAACTAACTACACTAAATAATGAAAAGCAACTTGAGACATTCTGTAGAAACTTTGGAATTTATCCACATCGGCGGTTAATTCCTTTGCAACTACATAGCTACTATGCTGTTTATCATTTAAAAGTGGATGAATCCAATACCTACGTTTCATTTTTTTGATACGAAGCCACCAATACAACATTAACACATCCTCATCATCAGACGACACTGTCGAAACTATACATTTTTTTGTTTCACCAGTGTACGCAAATATGAAATTGGTTTCTTAAACCAATTTCTTCAGTGTGCAGCCCACCTTAGGTATTTGATATTTAATTGAACGGTTTCATGAAACTAAAGTTTCACGTTTTATGAAATTGGTTTCATAAAATTAGTTTCTTCAGTGTGCGACCCGGCTAAAAATCGCTTCTCGAATCCGTAGGTTTGGCCAATACAGCGACCGCTTGTCGTATTTTCCACAGTAATGCACACGTTTTGTAATATTTCTTTGTGATTACACTCGCATTGTCCATCGACCGTATGGCCGAATAATGCAGGTTCAGCGTACGATTAAACCCCGAGTGTATATAATTTTGGTCGCATGTTGTCACGAGTGCATATATGCACGTTGCACGTGCACGTCACGTCGTCCAATTATATACTATAACGCATTACCGTCGATTGTATCTATGCTACTCGTATCTATAGACACCGAATTATTTTTCATCGTATGGGTAGGCGACGGACCAAATAATATCGGGGTCATCCGCGTATATCGTACGCATTTTTTTCTCCAATCGTACGGATTCGGCCGCATATAGAAAAATACTTACTTTGTTCGTTATTTCAGACCACGTAGGTTTTCGAAAACATACAAAATTCAACTAGTTCAAAAATATCGGTTTTGGCGCAATGTGTCTCGCCCACAACACATTGTGATTACTCTGCTCGATATCGTTGTACATGACCACTACACTAGAGACACAGCGCCATTTGTGTTGATAATGTAAAAACACTAAACAAGAAACCGGATCAATCGCATTTGATTCCCACCAAGAAAAAAAAAACAGTCGTATTGAATATTGTTCATGAGCGCAAAACAAAAAAAAATGCCCCGGTACTCGTCGTCGTATCGGCGAAAAACAAAATCTAAGTGGAAAAAAAAATCATTACATTTGCCTATATGTCAATTTGTTTGGCGAAGATTATTCTATAATGGAAATATTATAACAATAAAGTCGCTTATCGTTTTTTTATTTTTTTATTTTACAGTCGTTTGTTAGTATTTTTACCCACCCTGGTAGCGGTATTATTGTTGTCTGGCCGATGTCTCGGGTCGGAAGACAAAAATAACGGTACGACAACTACGACGACGACGACGACAACGACGACGACGACAATCAAGTCCGTGTCCGAACTCGCGTTGTCGTGGACCACCGAGATACCGTCGTCGCTGTCGGGCAACGATACGGCGGCCATGGCGGCAGCGGCCACGGCCGTCGGCAAGCCGAGCAAGTTCGACGAACACGTCGAAGACTGGCAGTATGTGGACGACCCGTTGAAAAACACGACCACGGCTCTAGTACCGGTCGTTGGTACTGCCGGTAACTCGTCCGTCCCCGCGGCCTTCGTGTGCAAGATGTGCGCGATGCAGATGATGAAGAACAAATTTCGACGGAACAAACGCAACCACGACAACCGGCTGTACGGCAAGACGCCGAACAACAAGTCGTCGCGACACCGTGATCTGTTCGCCGAACTGATGGCCGTGGCGGCGTCCAAACAGTCGTACCGGCGCAAGCGGTTTCGCCGCTCGGCCGCTATGTCCGCGGAGGTGTCCCCCGCCGACGCCGCGGCCGATTCCTCGTCGACGTACCGGCGGTATAAGCGGTTCCGTCGTTCCGCTTACCCGAACGGAATGATCCGACCGTACCGGTACCACAGTAGTCAGCAACAGTACCCTTCGCTATTGGCCGCCGACCTGCAACAACAGCACAACCGGCGCCGGCGTTATCGGTACGCCACTGATCCGTACCATCAAAAACGGAACTCAGGGGCCACGCCCTGGGACCGGTCGGCCGAATTCCGGCGCCGGTACCTCCGGTTTCCGCCTACGCACGATGGTCCCCCACCCGCGTACAACACCAACAACAGCCCATGGTCCCCGACCGTCGGGTCCGGATCACCCAGCCACCCTTCTCAATCACAGCCGCCACCGCCACCGCCGTCATCCATAATGGTCCAGCAGCCGTTCAGCTACCTTCCCCAGTATCCGGTGCAGCAGCCACTTCCGGCACCACTACCACCAATGCCCGCCATGGGACCCAGGAGTCCAAGGCTCGTGTTCCGGGATCCCATCGACCAAGGCACATTGCAGGCCCCGTACAGCAGCGGCGGTATCGGCATCGGCGGGCCCAACGGACTCCAGGACCTTTTGGTCTCGCAACCCGACGACATCAAAGGTCAGTGTGTCAGTGCATTACCATTGGGGGGAGCGGCTTGTTTGCAGATAGAAAGCCCCGCCATGGTCGAAGGTCGCGGTGATCGATAAAAAGTGATTGAAATATATTATATCCAGCATAAAATATTATATACTGAAGAATATTTAATAGCTCTCAAAATTCAAAAATAAAATTTTAAAAACCAATTATTCTTATTTTTCTATATGATTTAAAAAAAAAATTGAATATTGATGAAAATCTGTTCGATCGCTTTTTCCGCCCCCACCGCGGCACTCGTCCAGCCGCCTAGCGCGTGGATTTCAACCGTGTAAATCCAGTGGCGTCATTTCGGTTTTTTTTTTTCTGGGTGTGCGAGCTTTTAGGCAAACCAACTTTAACATTTCACCATCATTCACATTATTATATAATATTACATTCATCCTTTGGTTATCGTAGTCGTACTAATCGTACTGTTCGAATTGCTAGCGACCGAACGAATTAAAAGCGAATTATAATCAACTAAAGCAACCGGTCGGAAACGATTTCACAATTTCGTATAAAAAATGCAATTTAATTGTAATTAAATTAGTAATGGTATACATGATTTCGGCAGGCCAATTCCGTCCGTTTTAAAAGTAAAGGGTGCGACCGCACACCCTGCCGCCCCTCCAAATATCCCCCCCTTGTGCAAATCAATCACAGTGGCCGGAAGGGGGCGTACTCGCTTCCACCCCTCATTGCCATTTTTTTATTATCGTATAACTATATTATAATTTTTTTTTTCTTTTATGAAATAAAAGCGGGTATAACGTAGGAAATCCTACGACCTGGCTCGAATAATACGTATAATAAATAATTAATAATAATAATAATAATAATAATAACAATTAATAACAATATTATAATACAATAATTAATAGAATAACGTTATTATCGACCGGAGGCGTACAGAAAAAGAAAAAAAAACAAGTTTTTTCCGCCAACGGCACCGTAAGGTGTTACGCGATAGGATAACGATAATATTATATATTAATACGAAAGCGCAGTCGTCGGGCGTACGGTAAATAAACGCCGAGACTACCGGTTTCCGTTAAGGCATACACCGGACAACGGGTTTTCGCGACGTGTCATATTATTATGCCCGTCCGTCGTCGGTTACACAACGGCGACGGCGACAGACCGGTCGAAGTCGAGCGCCATCGGCTGTTGGAAGTCGTAGCCCCTGCCCCTGACCCTGCCCCCGCCACCCCCTCCGCTTGCGGTAACGCGGTAAGCGCAAACGCGTTTCCTTCCTGGTACACGCTGTTTACAGCGGCCACGTCGGCGTTCGGCCCCGGCCTGTGATAAAAATAAAAAAAAAAATAAAAAAAATCTCGCGGGGTTAACGTCGTGACGGCCCGCCCCCTACCGGTAAATAAACATAAAATTATAATAAAATACCGTTGTTTATTTGTATTTATTTTTTTATTTACATAAATATACGACGCGATACGCGATCCCCGTCGTCCGCTTTCGCTTTCGTTTCTCGTACGCATATAATACCAATAATAATAATAATAATAATAATAATAATGATAATAGTAATAATAATAATAATAATAATAATATCGGTACGCGCGCGCGTTTTATGCCCTACGTTTACGACGCGATTGTATGAGGATCCGCGGGCTACAGACGACGCGCGCGGAGTCGGACATTTCTGACGGCCCCTGCGGGAATCTCGTGACCGACGGATATATAAACTTACCCCGAGGACCGCGGTCCGGGATCCCGTGTACATAATATATACGTATACATTACGTGTATAATTTGTTTTTATAGTACGACACAATAACGATAAATAACAAGACGATCCATAGCAGTAGGAAAAAAAAAAACGGAAAAAGAAAATTAATAAACGCGTTTGTTTATTACAACGACGCGGCGGTTCCGCGCGGGGGTAGGTAGACACAAACGCCCGGAGATTAGACCGGTGACGGTGCTGCCGCGGTGTACAGATGACAACCGGGACGTGTTTGACCCCGGGGTCACCGGGGCCGGGTAGGAACTCGACCTTGGGATTCTCGTCTTTATTGTACCCCGGACGGCGGGCGCAGCGTATTATTATTATCATTTTCATTATTATTATTATTATTATTATTATTATTGTAATTATTATTATGATTATTCCGGTCACTGCCGATCCGTCTCGCCGCACCCCATACTTAGGTATCCTCACACAGATTAATAAAAACAATTTTGTCGACGGACAATGGTTACGAATTACGAGTTTAGGAGGTATTTATCAAAATTTAAGTGTAACTTCACTGACTATACTAATATATTATAGTAGTCACGGTATTTCGAAAACCGTCTGGATCGTAATGAGGAAAAAGTAGACAATGTGAAAAAAAAAAAAGAGTTATGAAGATGATACTTTGTTGTTTCCTCCGTCCAGGTTCCCGCAAACGAGGTTTTTCATATTTTTTCCGACTTTGTAAAAATGTTTATGATGACCACTTCGACTGTAAGACTGTCGAACAAATTCTGAGGGTAAGAGGTGAAAAATTTAAAGGAAAAGAAATGTCACTATCTATACGATACGATACGGGGACAACCATAATATATAATTATATATATATCGACGAGACGGGTTCGCGATATCGTTAACTACTAGACATTTACTACGTTTACATGTACAATTAAAGTCGGTTTAAAAATTAAATGCTGTTTAATCGTGTAAACGACACCTGAAAGCAGTGGTTCTTGACCGGTGTTCCGCCAATATTTAAAAATCAGTGGAAAAAAATGTATGAAATAAACGACATTTTTATTTTCGTCGACTTAACATTTTGAATTTTATCGATTTCTTAAACACAACAGTGTAAGACGTGTAGAATCATTGTTTAATATATTATAAAATTAAAAAAAAAAACTGTTGTATGTTATGACTGTGTTCTGCAAAAATCTAATTAAATGTTAAGTGTTTCATCATTTGGAAATGGTTAAGAACCTCCGCCTTAAAGCGACCTATAAAAAGAATAAATTAAATTAATTTAAGGACCTTTGAATATACTGTGATTAATTCGAACGATAACGTATTTATCGATAATATCGGTTGGTTTTAATTGTTTTTTTTTTGTTTTTATATGAAAACAGAACGATCGATATAATTGTAGTGACGGGTTCGGGTCCAAATACTAAAACGTTATGATTTCGTCGTTTTATTATAAATACAACAAGGTCGACTCCGTCATAAAATTGGGTTTAATTTTAAAACGGTTTATCTTGTACCGTGTAAACGTAGTAATTTGACATAAATTATTTTATTAATATTGTAAACGTTGTAAATTCGACATGTGCGATAATAAAAAAATAAAAAAATCCCGACCAGAATGGCCTTGGGGACTTTCGGAATAAATGAATGTTTTATATCCCCGGTGGTGCGGCGGCGGTGTTCGGAGAGGATGTCGTGCGCGCTGATTCGTCGGTTTCCTTCCGTCTAACGCGCAGCAATTATAACAGGAAATGTACTTTCGGCGCCGATAGCTGAAATCATATATAGGAGAATTGATGGTTTTTAAAAAAAAAAAAAAAGATATTTTTCACAATAGTTCTTGTTACAACGAAAATAAAAACGTCGAAAACGCCGGCGAGAGAACACGACGACGAAAATCGCTTGGATTTTTATGACGGGTGGTTTTTATGACGTTATTATAACCGTGGTATTAAAAAAAAAAGGGGAAAAAAACTCTTATTGTTATTATTATTTTGCTAAAAGTAAATCGCAGACCGTGTTACACGCGCGTGCGACGGACGGAAAATAACGAATCGGCGTGCTGCACAGGTGGTATAGGTAATTGGAATATATACGATTTAATACAAACGACGATTTTAAAGTTTGTATTTTTAATGCGAAAACCACTATCAAGTACACAATTGCTAAATTTCCTCTCGTTTTTCAATTCAAACTAATAATATTTTCTATGACGCCACTGGAATAACACCGTTTTAATTGTCTAGCATACGTAACCGCTCTCTATCTAATATAATAATAATTACAACTAAATTTTTGGAAATTTAATATTGATTTGCGAGAATGTGACTGTGTTAACATTCCGTCTGCGTATTGATTCGCAAATAAGTAAAATATATCTAGACAAAAGATAAAAGATAATTGCTCCGAAATCGTCTGAATACGGATAAAGATCACAGATATTTAATTATTATATTAATTATTCTCGGATAAGACAATATTAGACGGGTGGAAATTATCTAGATGAAAAAAAAAAAATGAGAAATATAATTCTGTAAAAACTTTGAATTTTTAACTAAAAGTAAAAAAATCCGGTTAGGTATTTTAATATTTCCTACTATGGGTAAAACATTTAAATTTTTTTTTATAGATATAATTTTTATCTAGACGATTATTTTTTATCTAAAATAAACTTCAGATATATATCGAAATTATCATGTAGATAAGATAAAAGATAAAAAAAAATATATTATCTAGATAAGTATCAGTCCTGCGAACGCAGGAGGGAGGAGAGTTATTGAACCCCACCCAAAATATCAGGAAAATTTGTTTAAATAAATAACCACGACCGATACAGATTTAATAGTTACGTTTTACATTTTTTTATTTTACAAAAAACCCTCGCGAAATTGTTTCCTGCGTTTGCGCCCGCTATACGTAAATAATATCGCGGCGACATCGGTGGGTTGCGAGTCTTACTTCAAAATATTTAAAAAAAAAAATAAAAATAATAGTAATAATAATAACAACGACTTAACGACTATCATTATCACCGGGACGTCGTGCGCGCGTAAATTTGAAATAAATGTACTAAAAATACTTATCCATTTACCTATACCTACCGACCTACGTACCAACCTACCAACCTACCTATAAACCTATATACTTAAATACGCGGGCACAAGACAGGCACGCGCCCATTCCAAAATGTATACCTACCCTAATGATGAACGGTGAAGACGGTGGATATGATGTTCGCAGATGAATGGGCCGACTTGGACGTAGACGGCAAACGCAACAGTCTGTGCGATACAGGAAGCTGCGAATTTTTGTTAACGTGCTGGATGGCATCCGGTTACATTGAGAGCACGTGCGGCGGCTTCCTGTACGTATGTTGCGACCGAAATTCCGCCAAAACAAACGAAAATATCGCTATCAATACTAACAGAGCGTCGGCGCTGGTCGACTACGGGCCAGTGACTAACGATCCCAGTAAGTCCCCTGTCTCGACGATCCACAATATAGTTATACATGTTTTTTTTTTTTTTTTTGTTTGTTTGTTTGTTTGTTTTTCTATATAAATTCTTCTTCTTTTTATTTTTATTTTTTCTTCTAATAACGACGATAATAACCGCAATGTATAAATAATATTATTACCATTACCTACCGACCTGTACAATACATTTTTACGCAGACTATACACTATTTATAACACCGGAAATACATTGAAAAACCACTAATATATGATAATAATCTTGTATACGTTAAAACCATAATAATACGAGAGGAGCACTACTAGTCGCTAGTCGCGTCATATATATAACAAAAAAAAGGATATTCTGAAACACATAATTAAATAACATAAAATTTGAGTAATATATTATTTAAGAATATATATATGTTAAAAGTCCCTGATCAGGGCCTGATTTAGGCGAGTACCTTGGTGACTTGGTCACCTGGCCTCAATTTTTGAGACGACTCATTTTGGTTCATTAAACATTTATTATATTTTATAGACCAAATGCTGTTTTAGGACATAACATTTTTGTATCGATTAATAGTGATAACTTATCAAATACGTTAAAACGTATTGGTATTAATGGTATTACACCTTCTACCATATAAACCACGATTAAATATCGTGGGGTCTAATAATGTGATATAAACCATACAAATTTATCCACTGATAAGAAATGCTTATCTGACTATGTGTAACCCTCAATATCATCTTAAATACCTAAGATTGTTGAACATAAAACACACATTTCACAACGTTAAAACAGTTTTACAAATATATTTAACCATGCCTTATAGTATTAAACTGTAGCAGCGAACGCACTTTCTCAGCGTTCAATCGCATTAAAACTCGTTTGAGGCCATGTTCAACTCAAGTTAAGTTCAAGATAATCTGACATCTGACTGTTGAAAACTTAATGTTTAAGCCCAACACGATAACTAGCGATAAACGACAATCGGCTTATTTTTCGCTCATCGGCCAAGGAACCAGGGGACGAAATCCATCCGTGTGTATCGTAATCTATAACATTGCCACCGTGTATATCTCACGACAAAAATACCAGAGCCTTTTGATATGAGTACATCAAGGAAAACACCTGAAAACGAAAATACATTAAAACATTGTACTACCCGACCACATTATAGTGGGATGCAATTCCCATATATCTTTTTTTTTTTTATATGGGACGCGACTAAGACGATGTGCTCCGAATAATATTATATGTGTACTTTTATCTTGAAATCACTAAGAATCAGACGTATTACCACTACTAAACTATAATATTATATAACCTTTACTAATAATTGCCACCATAGCACACGGTATCACAATAACATAATGCACATAATAATAATATACTATATAAATATATATATATATATATAGTCAGGGAAGGGCAGTATTTCAATTAAACGTATTTGAAATACATTTTGTATTTACTGATAACAAAACAAAAAATTTGTATTTATGTTTTGTATTTTGATAATACTCAAAATACATAGAAATTGTTAATAAAATTCTCACGTTTGAATTTGGCCCGGTAAAATGTTGGTTTTAGTTTTTCGATATCGCTACTACGGGATAACTTGTACGAATCAATTGATTAATTTAAGATGCTCGTTGTACGATAAGATCAATATGAACTCGGTACTACACAATCTTAAAATTAATTGGAATTCATCAGGTATTTAAATGATAAAAATAAAAATATTTCTTGTCTGGAAAACTACACTAAAATTCGCAAGTTGTTTGTTAAACACAATACAAATATATAAATATTGAGTGTTTAATTTCACCAAAATTACAATATATTAATAATTTCAATAAAGTCCGGTGAATGAAAATTATTTGTATATAAAGTGACTTTTCTCGGTTATTTAAGTAAGTGTAGACCTAAATTATGAATATAATTATTTTTTGAAAGCATATAATGTATTTATCATAATTTTTATAATTTTTTTGTTTTAAACAAAAATTCTCCAACGAACCTTAAATTAAAAAAATATTTTGTATTTCGCAGTATTTTTCAAATACATAATTTGTATCTTTCTTTTAAATTCAATGTATTTTGTATTTTTAGTACCCAAAATGTTATGTATTTTGTATTTTGTATTATACACAAATTAATGTATTTTTCCCATCCCTGTATTTAGGATACCTACTAGTTGAAGATATACGTCCATGTGTATACTGGCGTGTTTGTGTACTTTTGGTACTTTCTTTTACTAATATCCTGTAAATTGTTATCGAAATCAAACTGTATTATCGTTATCCACTGTTTTATCTTATTTACGCGAAAAACTAGTGTATAACTAGTAGACTGCGCTTTCTACACACATTGCCAAACGAAAAAAATCAAACAGCGTCTGATAAGCTAAAACGGGTATGTACGTTATCAATTCTATGGTATTATTTATGAATAATATATTTTCCCTTGTCAAATGTTGTACGAATAATTTTCGCTCAAAGTGGTGCAGTTCACTAATCAATAGGACTATGTTATAGACATAGTTTTTTTTTTTTTTTTTTTTTAGTCGACGGTTCACCACAAATTAATAATCATATTTTGACGTATAAACAAAAAATAATAAGTAAAAAAAAAAAAAATGTTAATTTAAATTCCTAAAACGACTTTCACTCTAATTAAAACCTTCGTCTTAGAGTAACATGTTTTTTTTTGTTTTTTTTTTGTCAACTGTTTTTGTTCTTCTGTTATATTATACGGAACGGTATTGTTTACGAGTTATTTACTAAATATTAGTAATTTTTTTTTTTTTTTTTTTCTAATCGCATCGTTTTGATAGAAACGTCCCCGTCTAATGATATCTTAGAAAAATTAATTATACTTTTACGTGTTGTTTTTTCTAACTGTTTGTTTTAATTGCCTATCGGTGATATCGAAAACTCGATTTTATTTTTTTCGCTCCTTTGTTTAATTCGCCAATCCGTATCGGAAACGTACGATTACTTCCGGAAAATAGGATTAATCCGTTTCCGGTGTGAAAAATACGATTTCGGAATATCCGTTATTATTATTTGTATTTTTTTTTACCACAAAATTTCCGCGAGTTTATCGTTTTATCCGTCGACGTCGACATTTGTATTTGTATGTGTTTTTTTCTATCGTATTTATCCGATCGTATCATCTTATTATTATTCTCTCCCGCAAACTTACGGGCACGTAATATTGTACGACCTAAGGCGGAAGGAGCGCTGCAAAGTAAATGTACGTCCGGAAAACGATCGGTTCGTGACGCGCGCGAGTCGGGTGTCGACGTTATTGTTATTATTATTATTATTATTATTATAATAATCTTCCGGGGTTTGTTAGAAAACGTTCTCGGGAGAAGAGATGAATCGCGTGCCCAGCGTATTTTACGAGAAAAAAAAAACGATTTTACAACAAAAAAAAAACAATCGCGGACATCCGGCGGACGGGGTTCCGGGCGTGGGATGCAAAATGCATCGCGCAACACGTTCGTTTCCGAAAGTTTTCACCCGCGGGGCAACTCCGGGACGAAATCTGCCGGTTTCCGATTCGTGATGCGGAAACTGTCGGTGTAAGACCGTAACACCGTGATTTATAAACGCCCTAGACGCACGCAGAGTACGATAACGATAATTATAATCGCGTATTTTTTTTA
The DNA here is from genome assembly GCA_956483605.1 of Tuberolachnus salignus. Taxonomy (NCBI): domain Eukaryota; kingdom Metazoa; phylum Arthropoda; class Insecta; order Hemiptera; family Aphididae; genus Tuberolachnus; species Tuberolachnus salignus. The sequence goes on along the minus strand of OY101431.1, from coordinate 21,968,914 downwards.
TATATTTTTTTTTTTATTCGTTTCAAACTGCATTTCCACATAAATTACGCTGAGTATATAATAATATAAATTATTGTAGATTGTTAATAAAATAAAATCCGATCAAATTCACCGTTAAAATGCCTAGGGGATAATTTATCGTTTTTATTATCGAAAATGAATTTAAAAAAAAAAAAAAAAAAAAGATAATATTTCGATATCTGTGTGATAATAATTTATAAATATAGCCACGTAATGAATTATCACTGCGAAGACCTGTAATCACTTTAAATACTCGTTACTCGTATATTACAATAACGAACATCATATGTGGACACTAGCAAAATTTAAACTAAAGTAATTAACTTTTAAATTGAACTAGTTTTTAACAAATTAAATTAATTTAATGAACCTCTTTTAGTTTTCGTTACATTTAAAACTCGATAGTGGAAAAAATCCAGTTGACGGTCTAAAGACGAATGCTCGGGTTTGTTTTTTTTTCCTTGAAATTTGAATATGCCTGATTGGGTTTATTTATTTGTTCGATTGAAAATTTTATGCATTTTTACTTGACGAATTAAATTTTGATTTTCGTTTTAACGTATTTTCGTTGAAATTGTGAGTTCACACGCATCACGTCCTATCAAAATGTCATTACGATGATGTTTTAAAACGTACTCGAAACACTTCGAATATAGCGGAGTCGGATGACGGTGAAATTCAGACTCGTATAAGATATGTTTTTAAATTATTTTCAGTACAAATACGGACATATTATTTTACAATGTATTCAGAATACGTATATGAGTAGTACTTTACTAAATCGATAGTCGAGTATGAGTACAGATACTTTCAAAACACTTATATTTTTTACATACTATCTCATAGGTAGAGTGGCTTTTTTTTTTCGTTCAACACTGGTTTTAGCGCAAGTTAAAATGTTGAATAAATTTAGCTTTCTGGTGTTTTAGTTTTAAAAAATATGGAAAACAATTTTAAAAATAATAAAAATATCCATAATAAGTAATCGATATCAAATACAACTACTTTTGAAAAATATTTCAAATACAATACCAAGTAATTTTCATAGAACTATTTCAAATACGTAATTCCCGAAAATATTTATTTGGACCTAACTCGATACACTTTACGAGTCTGTCTGGTGAAATTTTTTTTTTTTTTACTCTGTTATTTTTCGCTCGGTTTTTTCGGCGGCTCGCGAGAAGGGAAATTCTAATATTATTATTATCGTCTTCCACATAATATATTATTGTCTATTATGTTACATAAAAACAACGAAATTTCCGATTACGCGTGATTATTAATTATATTATGATACGGTATTCAATAAACGGTCGCGTTTGCGTGCCGGACGTGATCACCGGACGGTATCGGCGGACGCGCGCGACAGCCAAGTTGTAACGGTTTTTTATTATATTTATTATTTATTTCCGATCGGACACGCGCGTAGAAGAAAGAGTAAATAGAAAGAAAAAAAAATAAAAGTAATAATAACACACACACGTTATAATAATTGTCGCCGGGAAAAAAAAATTATTATAAACGTTTTTATTATTATACGGATCGTCGTCGTCGTCGTCGCCTCGTCATCGGCCACCGCGGTATTTACCCGCGGCGGTTACGGCGCGCGCGCCCGCGCGGTTCTCTCTTCGCGACCCACGGTATTCGGTTTCGACGACGACAACGGCTTTCTATAATATACGTCACACAATATTATATTTCTCGTCATATTATTGTAGTATTGAAATACTCGTATTACTATAAACGAGTGCGGACGTACGATATTACCCGTATTACGTATTATATTATTATTATTATTCACGATCCGTCAGTGTTGACGAATAATAAATAATAATAGTAGTAATATTGGCACGTTACCGTATTTGCCGGACGCGTTGAATAATCGGCAGCTGCGCGGGACGGTTACGTGCCGGTAAAATGTCAAAATCGCGTCGACGGCTCGGCTGCGGCATACGAGTATAATATAATAATTTATAATATTTTTACGACGATAATAATTATTATTATGCACGTGGTCACGTCACGTACTTCTGTACCGTACCTGGACCTGGAACTACGTGCGGAGCATATTATCTCGTATAATATACAGGGCGTTTAGAGAAACGTGCCCGGAACCGAGTAGACGCAATTCATTGTTGTTCGTTTTTTTTTTTTTTTGTTTTTTTTTTCCATTCCATTTTCCCGCGCCTCGTCTCCTCCGGGAGACGACGGAAGACATCTAATGAAATGCCGTGTCAAACGAATCGATTTTATTCGTCATTATATTTCGTATAGTAATTATTATCATTACCTAAGCTAAATTAGTTAATTCGTTTTGAAGAGTACAAAAAACACCGTTTAAATCATCAATCTATTAATTTACCATCGAACTTCAGATTGACGAGAAGTTCGAAAACACGTTCTTTAATTTATAATAACAATATCGCTATGCATTGGTGAAAATTGAAGTTCGGCCCGTATATCACACAAATTATAAAAAAACAAAATTGTTTTAGAGATTAAATAACAACGATAAATATATAATATATAGTAGAAATTGGTTACGAGTTTTTAGGGCCAGCGAGTGTTACTCGTGGTAATCGGTGATTAACTGAAATGATGGCCAATCCGAGTCGGAACACTAGTGTGTATATTTCCCTCCATCCGTTCGTAGAATAAATATCAAGGAGGGTCTGAGAAATAAAAATAAATATACCAAAATTATTATAAAACGAATTTCGTTAAGTTAACCCCTCTCACCGCGTTTTCCATTAATCTATAAATTTGAGAATACTCTAAAAAAACGCACCCGTTCATATTTTCAAATAATCTTCTACATAGTCTACCGAGTATCTTTTATATACTTTACTACTATTTATCTATTTTTTGTTTTTTGTGTTACTTAGCTGTACAAATATTAATTCTTCGATAAAAAAAAAAAAAAAAAAAATGGGAACATGAAGAATTATGCCTTGAGCCTCTTACACGTGGGGCCCCTATATTTTGGGGGCCAAGTGCACGTGTACCATCTGCACTTGCGTTAATCGGGGACCGGTTTATTGTTCCAATTTTTTTCGTCCAACGAAAACCGACGAAAATATACAAATAGTAATCTACACGATTAAAGATAATGGACAAAATATCGTTAGTATAACTCGCTGTAGCCGATATAATCGTTCTTAACCGTATTCGCTGTAAACCATAGATATTATTATAACAGACCGCGGTTAGAGGAGAGATAACTTTAGTCGACATAGTACGAAAGAGCCGACTCCACCTACATCCGTGGCCTTTCTCGGAGGAACTGATAATATATGGTTTTCCATCTTGAATAAAACCCTGATTACAGAAAATAAAAGTCCACAAAACTGAGCCTAACTCTAGTATAGCGCAGTCCATTAAATTATTATGGTCTATGCTGTAAACGTTTTGCTCGTTTTCAGCAGTATCTCATTCTATAATACCTAAATGATCGTTGTAGTGATTCATATTACTGTATCATATATATTATATATTTTGTCGTTAATAATATAGGAGGTATGTGTATATTTGCAAAAGTTTCTCAAGTTTTTCAATAGCTGTTATATACTGTTACTCGTTTATAAGCGACTTCTGAATTTTGTAAACCGTTTTTTTTTTTCTTTTTTTTGCAGCCCTTTGTCTCCAGGATCATTAGAAAATCAAGTAAAAATAAATACAATTTTCATTTTGTGTCGTAATTATGTTAGACGGAGTAGTATAGCAATAAGTCTTCTGTTATATCCAACACACGTTTAAATTCCATGTCGAAAGCGACTTTGTCCGACAAAATTTTTCCCGAAATAGAAAAGTTAATTGCAGAAAAACAAATGTCAGATATCACAAACATCGAGAAGACGTAATTAATTTGAAAAATGTGTAATAAATAAATCTATTTGATTTTAAGTAATTAATTAATACAATTTTTGTTTTAAATAGTTTTTTTTTTGTTTTGTTAAGTTTTTTGTACGACCCACATTGTATTCGATTCGATATTTTTGACCCGGTAGTTACTTTACGTTTGACATCCTCGGTGTAGACCAGTGGTTCTCAACCTTTTTGGATTCATGTCACCCTAATCTACGATAACCCAACACTACGTCTCCCTAACATCAAAATAATAATAATATAAAATACAAGCCCTATAAAAAATACAGTACGCAGAAAAATAATAAATTTTTAAACTTTTTCCAAGATTTTCTTGTCACCCCTACATTGGATCCATGTCACCCAAGGGTGACATGTCACCCCGGTTGAGAACCACTGGTGTAGACGAACGTTTCTTCGACAATTTCCGCGCGCCTTGTATACATTTCGAGTAGTGTTTCGTATTGTTATTACGACGACGACAGTAATAGGCACGAAATATCATTAAAATATTATTTCGCGTTCTCGGACGTAATACGATTTGCCGAGTGACAAATTACAATTTAACTATAGAAAGCGATTTCGTCGATAGTCATCTTTATTACCCGCGACTACCTCCATAATGCTGTCGTACAATTAATTTAAAAATTTAGATTTTACGTGCCGACACTTTTCGACGGTTAATCTCCATACTTCAATCATTTTACTGGGTATTTTTTTTATTTTTAACAACTTAAGAATACGAACTATGTACAACAATTATTACAATTATAACAAAATTCAGACATACTCTGCACATTGGGCCATTGTTGCCGGTGAGATGTTTATAAGGTATAAAATATTGAGTTATTGCAATAAAAAATCAATTCTGAGTAGAGTTCGGCAATCTAGAAACCGACCAACAGTGTAGTAAAAACCAATGTATCGAGATTATTTTGTTATCAGTTTTTTTTTAAATTGTTTAGAAAATCTGTTGGGAATCTATTAATTTATTTCAAATTAAAAAAAAATTCACATATTTTAAGGTGCGATTTAAACAACTTAGATAGTTTTTACTTACCAAAAAGTGTTTTCCGAAAATATAAAAAAACTACACCGGATTTATCTTTAGATCACGCGTATATAATTTAATTGAAATATTTTTAAAACCTGTTGTTTTTTTTTTCTAACCGTAATATTTAATATTTATTTAACCGTATTAATTATAATCGCTGTTTGTTTTTTTTTTTTCTAATTGTACGTATAAAAATATTAATAATACCTATTGTTGTTTCTTGGTATAACTTAGTATAAAAAAAAAATTAACATTTCACTATTATAATATATTATAAGTTATAACGAACAAACGGAATGAAAAACAGAACAAATAAAATTAACATTTTTCCTTCTTTAAATTAAAAGCCCTAGACACAGAAAGTAGAGTTTGGTGTGTGAAAACAATCGGTAATAATTACTGGACAAGTAACGCATTATTATATCACACAGAATTATATGTGTTTAAAGTTAACTTTCAAAATACACTGAACCGTAAACGTATTACAGTCGGAATAGTAGTAGGGGGTTACTATATAAGTACTTGCCCAATACGTAGGAATTTCGTATTTCGCTGTAAGAATCGCAATAAAATTAATAAAATGGACCGACATATTTAATTTGAGCAGTCGTTCAAAAATTTATAAAAAAAAAAAAAAAAATGAATAAATGTACGCGGTGAAAAGTTATTATTATTATTATTATTTTGTTTTTTTCTTTCAATGTACGGTCGATTAGTTTACCACCGCGGTATAAAAAATGTGGTTATAGGGTACGTATACCTCGCGTCTCTAATTTATTATACGCGTCACATGCCACCGACCGACCGATCGACCACAAAATAATACGGTTATAATTATAATATTATAATAATAATTTTATACGAAAATAACGGTAACGAAATTCGCCGGCGAAACCGTTCGGAAAAAAAACCGACGTCCGGTAGTAAAACAAAAAAAAAAAAAAAAAAACCATAGGATATTTCCCGTCGGTGGCGAATTCCAAATATCGCGATAACGATAATTTTAGAACGGAAGAAAACACAAAAACGATTTTCACGCGAGTTCCACGATAAAACCGATTGTCTCGATGTGCACTTTTTCTCGTGGGTCGCACGGACGCTCTTTTGCCCTCTGTCAAAACTAGAGAATACGAATTCCGAGAGAAATATGTAACGATATTTTTTATATCTAGGTACGTACCTAAGAACTGCGATTCGTCGTAAACATTTACAGCAAATTATTATTGTATAAAATTGAAACAAATTTTGTATGCTTTCTATACTCTTATCATTAACTTTTACTCAATTATAATATTACAGTCGTTGTTGTTATTATTATTATTACTATTGCATTATTACCATTACTATTATCTATTTTAATTATTTCTTTTTAGATTTTCGGTTAACACTTTTTTGGGTAGGCAAAAATGCATCAAATTTTACTTACTAGATCCCAACAGGTTATTTTTTAAATTGAAAAAACACTGACAACATATCGTCTGTTTTATTTTTGTCGGTTTCTTTGTTATGTCGGCCAACACAAGGGGAAAACACACGACCGATACAATAATTTCACAACTTCCCACCCAATATTACAGTGGAGCAAAGTATGTCCGGGTTCTTTTTTTAGTATTATCCGTGTTATAATAAAACGTACAATTTTTTTTTTTATGGTCGAAATCGTAAATTTTTTGTTAATACATACTCGTAATATTATACTGTTAACAAATAATATACTTACAATAAGTGCAATATTTTAAAATTGTACGTCGATATAATACTATAGTCATTTAATTACACGCCCAACTCAGTATTCGTATATATGCGGATTTAATTTTAAAAAAAAAATAACCTCTTTAAACGAAACGTCTTGGCTATGATCGATATTGTGAGTCATTCACATGGATATTATTTTATACGAGTATTATAGGTACATGTAACGGTATTATAATTTAAAATGTAGACAATAAATATTGGAAATACGTCAATATTATGAGAATTTTCGATTAGTGTTAACGGTATGCAGCTACACAGCGAAAGTAATAATTACACTAACATAATTTTTAACAAACGAATTAATATTTTATTTGTTTTTCAGTCTAACTATACAACTATACCTACCAACACGTACATACCGACATGCCTGCCTACTTACCTACATACCTATCTAACTATTATTATAATAAATTGACGCCGTTGATTTTTACTCTGAAAACATAAAAACAATATTATAAAATCGTTTTGTAATACCACCCGGTAGAAAAATGAAAACTACGGTAAATTACCGTAGCGTTTTGATACGGAAAATAACTCTAACAACATTATGGGTTTGTTGTCTATCGATTAATACATTAATAATTCATTAACTCGTTAGAATATAATATTTAGTTTAGTTTGCGCACTAATAAATTAATTTTTTTTTTCTCTTTCGCAAAACTATTTGTGATATTAACATTATTATATAATATGGTTAACAACGATCCGCGTAAAAATATTGATTTTTTTGCAGCCACGTATGGTATAACAATATAAAACGCGTTTTGGGCTATGGAATAAGAAAAAAAAAAAACCTGCAAAACACAAGGTCCGTTTTCGTAGCCTTAAACCGACGATTATATTATACGAATATTATAATATTATGTTATGTTCAATGGTAATAAAAGTATTTAGAAAGCGGTTTCGGTGCACAATACGATCATCATATTTTGTATATGTATATTATATATATATAATCTCATCATTGTAAATACTACAGAGTATTATTTTTTATCGTAGCACATACGTAAATTCATCATATACATACATAATAATATAATATATGGAAAAAAAAGAATATAAAATAATCTCGCTTCCGTTTAGTGGATATAACTTACCTCTACTCGTAGCGTTGTACGGTCAAAGCCGGGCAAAGGTACGTAGTTACATGTAAAAAAAAAAAAAATAATAATAATAATAAAATTATTTAAACTACTAACGAGAAAAAATATATCACGAAAAAACCTCTGTAAACGTTACAAATATTCATTTAATTTCTATACCCGCAGCAATGCGAGTTTGATATAAAAATAAATTTTATTATAATATTTCAACACAAAAGATAACTTGATTTTTTCAACCGGGATTACAGTAGTAACGGTTGAAGTTTTTAATATTTGTGGTAATTGGTAACTATGTAACCGTATAATTTCGTTACTTTCCCGGGTTTGATAGTATAGTACACCTACGGTGGAAGATAATTATATAAAAACGAAAAAAACGAAAAAAACAAAAAAAAAAAAAAAAAACGTGTATGATCGAAACGTGTGCGTGTATTATGTGTGTATAGGTTGCGGTGTTTCGGTGGCCAAACAACAAGGAGCTCAGAGAAGAATTGTGGGCGGCGACGAAGCCGGATTCGGCAGTTTTCCGTGGCAGGTAAATAATAATAATAATAATAATAATAATAATACATTTAATTTTAAAAAATAGCCACAGTATTGCAGCAGCATTTGCAATTTGAATTCCGTATATTTACAGTCACGTCGTTCGCGCGTCATATCGAATTGAACACGATAATTTGCCGTGGGGCTTTATTGAATAGAAAAAAACAAAATCGTTGCGACAATAATGTTTTCCGCGACCCCGGGCTAAAAACATCGAAAATTATTTACTTTTCCCATTCGTAATACCGTAATTCTTCGACCGACGACGGTTAAATATATAATCCTGGTATTTTTTTTTTTTTTTTTTCTATATGTTTATCCGCAGGTACCCGCAGCGTAACGGCAGTTTTTTTTTTTTTTTTTTTTAAAAAATTGTTTTTATGCAAAACTCGTTTCTCTCTCCGTACATAATAATGTATAACTGTTGTACCGAACCGCTTAATTTCTAAAACACGTTTTATCGTATTATATTATACTGTGTCTACACGCGTATATTTATTTATACACGCGAATATAACATTCCGGTCGGTCAAAAACGGATAATCAAAACGATGAGTTAAGAGAGGAGACTCTCGTGTATTTATATTCCCGCCTATTTTACCGTCTTGGTCCGAGTAACGTGCAATTTCGCACGTTACTCGCAAAGAAAAATTTAAACACAAATCGCGAAAAATTTAAAGAGCCGATAAGAACGTTCGAGGGCGATACGTCGGCGTTACTGTTTTTCTAAAATATTTCTCCTTTTTAAATTTTACGAATTGGCGGTTGTTTAACGACAATTTCCACCTAAACGTCATTAATTAATGTTCTATTAAGTAACGTAATTTCGGATCGGGCATAGAGGAATTTCACGATATCTTATACAATAAAGCGAAAATTCGCCGAACGAAAATTCAAAATTCACTTTTAAATAAATGTACGAGTGATCCGGGTTAATTATTAGCGATCAGTAATTCGTTAAAAAAAAAAAAAAAAAGAAGCGATGATTTTAAAGACGAATTATATTTTAAAATCGATACAGGACAATATTTCAGAGAGATTTCATATTAATAGGCGTTTTGCATGATTAAAAATATATAATAAATCTTAAATAAATATTTTCGAATCTCTGTACCTATTTTGCGGATCGATATATCGATAAATCGCATATCGCCATTGAGGTTATATTACATTTGAAATATTTGCAAAGAATATGTTTTTAAACATGTTTACTCGTGTTTTTCACCGCCAGAAAAGTACAATTTCCGCGACATATTATCGTTATTATTATAATACATGCGTTTTGTTTTGTTTTTTTTTTTTTTTTAGGCCTATATTCGCATCGGATCGAGTAGGTGCGGCGGTTCGTTGGTGAACAGATACCACGTGGTTACGGCCGGTCATTGCGTCGCTAGGTAAGTCGGTCGTACACATATGCACATTATTATTAAATACTTATTATTTCGATTTCTGGTCGACAAACTATTTCCGTCGTTTGGCGAAATTGCATTCGGGACGAAAACTTATTGTTTTTTTTATTATTATTATTATTTTATTTTTTTATTATTTTTTTTTTTCTTGTAACGACATATTTGGTATAATCGGGACGAAAAAACGTCCGAAGACTATATATATATATATATTTAGGTACATTCGAAATCGATCAATCGTCGCCGGACGTGTGTTATCCGAAAGACCACGGCGCTGCGCGACGCGAATGATTAGCGGCTGGGCTTGGGTCGTTAATTTTTTTTTTTTTTTTTTTTTTTTTTTTTTTTTTTTCCCCCGATGACTCGAACGAATTTCCACTTAAACTGTAGGTACATTGAAAAAAATAATAATAATAATAACGACATTATAACACTGTGTCGTTCGATGTCCAACGAACGTGTCAAAGATTTGTATTCAAATCGATTGTGCGGCGCGAACATTGTGTCACGATCGATATTGAAACGTCGACCGTGTTCGCGGGCGTGATTGATGAAAAATCACTTCGTATGTAAGTAATTTGAACATTTTTTTTTTTTTCATTAAAAATAAATCAAGCGACCGATTGTTACCGTTTATACTTTCCTATCACGTGTTCGTATAAACTCCTGCAAGGCGGTTTTTAATCATTAGTCGGCATACGCGCAGTAGTACGATAATCATATTTGAGTTCGGTTTTAAATTAGTCAAAACTAGTGGTTTTACTGTGAATACAGACATTTTGCATTCAATTTTCTACTAGAAATCGTCTCGGTGAGAGATTCGAATTTATGTTATCACTGAATTCCGGACGTTTGAACCGGCGCAAGACAATTGACAAATGTTTTGAAACGGCAACGCTTTCATTCGAAAAACGATTAGAGGTGTGCCGTACGCGAAAGACGAACTGTAAAATTAAAATTGCAAATCGCAATATTTTCGTTCGCGCTATTTTTCCGCGCGGGCGTCGGATTATTTATTTCAAAACACTGCGAATGCCCCGTTCAACCTTGTAAAATGATTAATTGCAAGTATTCGAATAATTTGTTAAGTATTCAAGTATTTTAAATAATTCCCAAACGAATTCGTATTTATATAACCCGACGACACTTATCGTTTTAAATACTTTTATAATACATTTAAGGCGCCGGACGTTCAATTAAAAACCAAACGCATTTTTAAACACCGTACCCTGTGTATTTGTACTCGAAACACTTGTTTACAAGTCTGGATAATTGCCGTTTTATGTCCGCAGGGCGTCGGCGCGACAGGTACAGGTGACGCTGGGCGATTACGTCATCAACTCGGCCGTAGAACCGTTGCCGGCGTACACGTTCGGCGTGCGCAAAATCAGCGTCCATCCGTTCTTCAAGTTTACGCCGCAGGCCGACCGGTTCGACGTGGCCGTGCTCAGGCTGGACAGACCGGTGCAGTACATGCCGCACATAGCGCCCATTTGTTTGCCCGACAAAGGCGAAGACTTTTTGGGTCATTACGGATGGGCCGCCGGATGGGGAGCTCTGCAAGCCGGTAAATATCATTAAAAAAAAAAACCACTAATACGATTAATCGTTAAAAATAAAAAATATATATATTACAGTAAGAAAAAAGAAATTGGTCTCTATTTATCTTAACGCTAGAAGTATCCTCCGCGGTCAATAGTTATATGTCGATACTTCAACGGACAATTTATTAATATTATTATTATTATTATTATTATGCCCGCGGCTAAAAAAATCGCGACGACCGCCACTGACAGTGATTTTATACTGTCATAATAGTGGCTATCCTAAAAAAAATATATATATATTTCCGACCTAAACCGCTTTTTCGTATGACCTTACATACGAGTTATATTTAGTAGACAACTAGAAAATATTAGCAACCGCAGAAAAAAAAATCAACCCCCGTCATACGTTATAAATTTAATTAGATATCACCGAATACATCAGTATGTACATCGGTCATATATCTTTCCGGTGATTTTGTTTAATTTTTAACCTTTTGTGTGTTAACCTAAAAGATTTATTTCAAAATTTCTATTTACTTTTAATTATTCCATCCATATTACCAACACAACCGCCCACCGAATTTTGCACGTGTCGCTGAAAGCAAAAACTTGGCCCATAAGATAGGGCTGGGTGATAAGTCACAACTGCCGGCCGGGTTTTCTTTCTAGTAATTTAATAAATAGTGCTCTGCCTAATATTTTATTCGGGAAAATAGGATAGTGTTCAGTTCTATCTTCTACGGGATAGGAACGCCCGTGAGCTCATATATAACCTGCCAATCTCAGGTGGCACTACTGTCGTCGCGTGACTCAAATCGGCGAATTTTCCGAAACTCGAATTATGGATTTCGCAACAATTCGAGTTTCTATTTTTTAAATCTGAATATCTGTTATTTATTTTAACCATTACGTAAATTGTCCGTAAATTTCCAATATTCGTACGTTTCGCGCGGGCCGTTTTGTTGAGACTATTCCATAAATCCAGTCCGGACATCGCCACTGCGTATATTTGGCCGATTGTCGATAGTATTTTTTTTTCAATATAAATATATCTTATTGTCCGCATTACACCCTCTCGATAGCTACCCCAACCGGTTTTAAATATATTTTATTTTTTTTTTCAAACAGTTATAATTGTATTACGAATATTTGTTCGACACGATAATGTCGTTAAATCCGTCGTGACTGAACGAGCAGGTCAACACTATTATACATATATAAATATAATCAAAAACAAATCCAATAAAAAAATATGAAACGAACATATTAAAATATTTATTCGTCCGGGTATAAAACGTTTTTATCGGGGGGGGGGGTGGGGTGGACTACGGTAGAAAAAAAAAATCATTTTTACTTATTATTTCACCTGCGCGGAGAATAACCCCGGGCTGATTTTCAGAGTTGGGTTGTTTTTTTCTTCAAATTTATTGTTGAAGGGTATTTCAGAATGCGGTTTATATATTTTGTTCGTCTGACACGGGGAACATAAACGAAATAATATAATAATAATAATTACGTATTATTATGCCCGCAGTACAGTTAGGCATTTTCCGGACGATTTCCACGTACCTATCGATGTGTAGGAAAAATATTTCTGTATTTTACCTCCATCGAGTTTTCGTTGTCAATCATCGAAATATAGTTACCTATGTATTAATACATGATTTATATATATATTCGTATTTCTATAGGTGCCTATGCTCGCCTAAATAAAATTAATATATAACATGACGTGTACATACACACGGATTTCGAGAGTGATTGAGTGAAAGAAAGGAAGAAAATGAGTGTGTGTGCGTGTGTGTGTGTATGTGTATGTGTGTGTGTGCGTGTGCGTGTGTGTGTGTGAGAAAGAGAGAGAGATAGTGAGTGAGAGATCGTTGAATATTTTATTTAATAGCCGTACAGACCGAATGAAACTCGAATGTTATAAAGAATAATATGTTTAGGTACATGATTAATACAAAATGGTATCTTAATGGCTACGATTCCTTAAACTAAAATTGCGACTGGGTAGTTGAACGAGAAAGCGGGGGAATCCTAGTCATTTGCGAGCTGCGTATGACGCGTCAAAGAACAGTACGGATAAATCACTAGTCGGAGGAGGAAAAAGGAATTACTGTGGAAAATGTGATATCGACTGGCGGGGAGGGGTGTGGTTAAAATTAGAATTTGGGAGAGCGTCGCGGGATAATCCGGATATCGTTGGCGAGGGATTTTGATAGGAAAAAAAAGTCCAAACCGGCGACGGACCGTCTGTATGCGGTCCGACATAATATAAATATACCGTTAGTGTCATCCGCTTTTCAATAATTACCGAGTTGGTTTTTTTTTTTTTATGAAGCCTACGTAGTGATCTAGAAAATCACGGAATCATCCGACCGTATCCGCACAGTAATCCGGTGTATTTTTCGGCAGATATACACGCGCGATCGTACAACGGAACCGCCGGTTATGCGTGTAAAATATATCGAACAACGACCTCGGGGAAACAATTCGATTTCGATAGGTATAGGTTATTATATTGTTTTTTGACGTTGGTCCGTTTGTCGGATGACAATACTGATTTTCTCGTATAGACGTCGTGTTCCGGAATGGTGCGAAAAAAAAAAAAAAAAAAAAAAAAAAAACCCGAGACGATTACAACAACCGTGAATTATAGTTATGGTATATAACCGCGAAACGACGTTTGTAAACTACTAAATTACCGCACGATCGATTCGAGTTAATAAATTCATTTTATAGAATTATTATTTATTTTATATTTTTTATTATTATTATTATTATTTCCATCATTTCGCGCGCGCCGAACAAGCGTATCGACGCCTCCGCGAGAAAAGCATTAGTTACCGGTTGATTATAACGTTATTACCATATTACTATTATTACTACCATTATTGTCGAAACGAATCGTAGGTCGGTAGAAAATGAAAATAAAAAAAAAAAAAAAAAATAGAAAAAATTATAATAAAAGTAAAAGGGAACCTGCGCAGACGTCTGTCCGCGGAAAGTACGCGTGGGTATATTATTATTATTATTATTATTCAGGATGTCGCATACTGTTTATATATAATTATAATTACACGGAGGTTAAACAATTGTGAACTCGACCTAAGCAGAACCGGAGAAATAATAAAACTCTAATCACGTCGAGTGGCACGTGGGGAGGGGGAGGGTTTGTAAAAAGGAGAGAATGATCAGAAAACAATATTGTTATCTACGATATATTTGTCGAATTTTGAATAATAATTAATATTCACGATGATAGAGATTGAAAATCCAAAATTCCATACGAATTCCCCGAGACTATTCCAGGATTTTGATCAAAAATAAAATAATATTGTACACAGGTGGCCCCCCCCCATATCCACGAAATCTTTTTTTTTTTTTTTTTAGCACGCAATATTAGTCGTTTTCGTATGGGTTTGAAAATATGTCACGCACTTGTATCAAAAGAAGAAAATACACACATTCGTAAGCGAGATGATTAATGGTACATCGGTATTGATTAATTGGTGTTTTTAATCATTCAGAAAAATAGTACCTGTTAATAAGTAACAATAAAATATAAGAGCCCCTCCCACGGGAATTTTTTTCCCGACTACATTTCCTTCGCAATATTTTAAGCACATCGAATAGAAAATGATAAATTATTATTCAAATCAAACAAATATATAGATACCGCCCGGTATAATTGCAATAAATATATTTTTATTTTTTTTGTTATACCTGTGATGTAAACGATTTTTTTTCTTCTTCTATGATCGCGATTTCACGTCTATCGTTCATAATATAATATCCGTTGAAAAATATCGGTAAATGTCCAATTAAAATGTTAACGGCAAACGTTGTTTTTTTTTTTTTCAGTAGGTACTACTATATATCTAAGATATTCCTTGAAATTCGCCGAAGACACGAAAATAAGAAATCCTCTGAAATACGTTTAGGTAATCAAAACGTTTCACAACGACCGCTATTATTATTCAATTTATCCGAATCGTTCAATGTTCATTTCGAATACGAACGTAACGCGAAATGTGATAATTGTTTTAATATGATAATAATACACAATATCGTTATTAATGTCTCGAAACATTTAAATATATTCAAAATATTTTTTCACAATTTTGGAAATTATTTCAAAACGTAGTTACTGCAAACACTAATTCATAATACAGTCAACCCGTTATACCGAATCGTACCAACGTATTACAGTTATAATACTTTTCTCTGTAGTTAATAAACAATAGTATTTTTTTTTATTGTCACAGCCATTAGAAATTGATGGGTGGGGGAGGGCGGAAATCGATAGAATTATTGAAAATTACTTTCGATTTAAAATTAATTTTATTTAATCCTCCATGGAAGACCATTCTAAATTCACGTAAACTATAGAAATCTTTCTTCTGGTAAAAATGTTATTATCTAAGATATCAAATCGAATTCCGTGTTTTGTTTTTAGCCTTATAACCTTACTGGTACACCGGTAACACTACACGTTTTTCTATCAATTTTAAATACATTTAAATGTTAAGTAACGAATAATACTTAATTATTTTCCCCAGATATTATGTAAATCGATTTTAAATGAACATCTAACGATACGGAACATTTGCATGGGATTTTGTAGAAATTATTCAATCTTATTAGGAAAAATATAGTTATATATATATATATATATATATATATATATATATATATATATATATATATATATAAATCAATTTTTAAAATGTACGTACAGTAAATTTGACGATATATGCTTATTCGTTTTCGTGTTGATTGCACGATATTGAATATCTAATATTTTATGTATCGAGTATGTATACAATTTTCGTTTATATTAAATGTGTAACAATCGTTTTTCGCGTAAAATACTATAAAAACAACATTCGCCTAGTACGCTCGCCGTTGTAAATTATAATTATTATAATGCGAAATAATTTCGTCCCCATATACAAATTGGCCGAGTTCCACGCGAAACTATACTTGCCTTGTGTTATTATAATAGTTGGTTTTTGTTTTCCTTTATTCCTTCGTGACAAGCGGTCCGCGGCCATACCGGGAGGACGACAGCGGCAAGAGAATAAGGTAAAAGGCAAAAAACGGGCGACCGAACGTTATAATAACACGCCGAGTCGCACGTTTAACACAATAATAATAATCTCTCGCCGACAAAATAATAAATGTGCGTTTTCATACCTTGTTTGGGATCGGTTTTTTATCGGGCGTCTAATAATACTAATAATAATAGTACACGGTAACGTATCGACATCCGCGACGACGAGCACGGTCGAAAATCCGCTCGTGCGCGCTTTCGAATTTCGTCCGGGACAGTGATGGATATACCCGCGAAAACACAACGGTAAGGGTCAAGTGGGAGGAGAGCCGCAGCAGGGGAAATTTACGCGTGTATTTAAAACTTATCGTCAGGGGGGAGGGGGGAGGGGGCCACGATTTGATGACCTTGACGGGCGATAAACAAATAAAAAACTTGACTATTTTTGCTCTGACGAGACATTTCTATGATATATACTACACAATGTTTATATGCCGTCGTGAAACGGAACAGTTAAACGCAAATTAAACGAAAATAAAATTCGCGGGTTAATCAATAAAATATTTCGCCCTGTTGGTAATATGCCAAGTTTCAGAATGACTCATATAGAGAGTTGGTCATTCTCATTACAATCTACAGTTGTTTCGTACGCGATTTCGTTTTCGTTAGATAACTATTTACTACGAAATACCTATCGACAATTTTTACGATAAAGTCGCCACACCGTCGGTAAATACCAACGTGATTAAATGCCATTTCGTTCATTATTGTAGGATTTTTTTTTTTTTTTTTAAATTTAACTGTTTCAAAAAGATCGGTTTTGACGCGAATTCAAATGTGTCGTACCAAACAACCAGACACACAAGGTTTCTGATAAGGACACAAGAGCTTCGTGATTACTCTGCTAAATATACGACCGTAAGAGAAACAGCACCATGCGTTAATAACGTTATCTTTTCCGTGATAAGACGTGATCCCAGTTACAGTGTTAACTATACTATAGTTATATATCTATCTGTGGTGGTAACCCACATAAACCGGAAACCGGGTAAGACGCATTTGATTCCCGCCAAAACCGATCGTTTTGAATATTTTCCATTTTGTTTAGTTTTAAACGCAATTCATGAAGGTTAAATAGGTTATTACAATTACAACACGATAAACCTAACACGATAACAATAATAATCAAATAATATTTAAATAATAATAAAACGCTCAGCGACGAAAAGATTCCTATACTTATTATTATATTATTATACGATGGAAATGTAACAATCGAATACATGTAAAATATATATATGCAATACAAATAAATAAAAAAATAATACAAAGGTTGTGTGCGAATACGGTCGGTTTCGATTTAAAAAAAAAAAAAAAAACCTTCAGGTGGTCAAGAATAAATAAGTCAGGTAACATAGGCGAACAAATAATACAGAAGCTAAGGCGGAGAAGACGTTGGATTGTTTTCAATTAATGAATATTTGAATTTCCACTTTTAGAAAAATTGTTTGATGGTAATTTAGATTATTACTTTTGTGCAGTGCAAATGAGTTATCGATAAACGTAATGCAATAAACTAGAGCCGAAAACCGTTTTAATCGGCCGAGACTTGATTTAGACCACTTGAAACTTAATAGTAATACCGAAACAGAATTAAAATCAACTTTGCAATAATATCATTATGAATATTTTGACAAAAAAAGTTTTTTTATTTCCACAGTTTCCGTGTAAAATAAAATTATTCGTTAAGTTATATAGCGGAAAAAAGCAAAATATCATTTACATTTTTCAAATAATTAAAACGATAATAATTTAAAATTTCAAAATTGTCCACGGGTTTTTTTGGTGGCAGACGATGAACCCAGTTTTCTTTCTCCCAAGGCCGTCCGAAATATATTAACAATCGACGGGTTTCCCGCACTCGTCCCTAAATTTCGTTCGTACTCGCACACCTCCCCCGGTCGGCGGTGCCGCATTGTTCTTATTGCGTATGCGTCCCGGCGCGCTCGCGTCGAAATCTACCGATTTCGCGGTATACGACGTCGGACGTATGAGAAAAAAAAAACAAACAAACAAAAAACGAGAAACAAGAAAAAAATAAAATAAAAAGGAAACGCGTCCGCCACGCGTGTCACGAGCGTGGAAACGAGTTTCTAAAAACTGTCTTTGTGCTCAACTACGACGCCGCCGCCACCGCCGTCTCTCGTTGTCGGCGCAGTCCCCGGTCTCGTTCGGTCTCGCGGGCTCGCGTGTTTGCCCGTCGAAATTTCGCTCACGTCTCTCTCCCCGACGACGACGACGACCGACAGCGATTAAAATAATATGACAAATCGTATACGCACTCGCGTATTAATTTCAACGGGGTGCAGGATATACAGGATTACGAACAAATAAATCGAAATTATAGTCAAATGGCGGACAAATGATTTAGTTATCGTACAATTCAATTTGAACTCGACTTAAAACTATATTCGTTAATTTTTATGCCCATTTTGAAGTATTCCCTAACTAAGTAATACAAATACTTATGTTTAACTTAACACCTTAATTAAATTAAACCGTAAAATTTAATGCACCGACATATATGTATTAATAACACTTACTTGACTTATTTTCCAGTTTGTCATTATTGTTATCAATAGCAATAAGTTAATTTTCTGTTATCAGTCAACATAATTATTTGATAATATCTCGTACCTATGTAATAAATAACAAGTTGTTACACCGTGTATATTGTATAGTACTTTTGCCTCATTTAATATTGAATTGCTAGGTTTGCCATTAGATTTTTTTGTAGTTTCATAGTAAGATATTATTTAATTTGTTGCCCTCCCCCGCGAAATTTTTTTTCCGGGTACGCCACTGCCCTTAACGAAAATAATGGAACATTTTTAACGTGGTTTTGGTCGATGTGAAAATAATCTATAGGTGAGCCATACGGAAAGGTAACGCTTGTGTTTACCGTTTACTTATTAACTTAGAAATTTGTCTGGTGTTCTAAATCATCTTCAATTAACTCAAGAGTAAATAAGTCTCTAGTCAACCTAAATCGCCTTTGAAAACCAACGTCACTGAATATTGAAAAATAATCAGACCTCGTTATATTTCACGGTGCAACCCAAAATAAAGAAAAACCTTCTCCTTAGGCTTATTCGTTTGTTCGTCTTAACATTACCGAGTTGAACGAAAATTTTGAAAATAACAGCTCCTTACACTAACAAAAACACAACTCACACCCCCTGGTTTAACTGGTCAGCACAAATCGAATCTACCGGGTTTATGTCGTTTCAAACCGTCGGTTCCTTTTATAATATTATTTTCTTTGAAAATTCAAATCTATTGTCAACGAGAATATCTGAGTAGATTTTTGCGACGGGTCTCGTCGTCCGGAACAACAAACGGCACCGACGTCGTTATTATATTATGGAAATTCTCGTTTACCATTGCCGTTAAACATTTTACTCTTGCGCCCCACAAATGCTCGCGTTCACCTGTCCCGGTAATGTACAAAATATTATATATATAAAAAAAAAAAACCAACAAAATAATAATAACAATAGCATTATTGTGTGTCGGTACTGTATTATGTAGTACATTGTTTGCCTTGTGGTTTTTGCGTGTTTTTCGCTGCACAGGTTCCAGACTGAGGCCGAAGACGCTGCAGGCCGTCGACGTGCCGATCATCGACAATAGACAGTGCGAGAGATGGCACAAGTCCAACGGCATAAACGTCATAATCTACGACGAGATGATGTGCGCCGGTTACAGAGAAGGATCTAAAGATTCATGTCAAGTGAGTAAAAAAAAAAAGCATCGTCGTGGAAATATAATCAACTGGTGATTTTTCTTTTTGGCCCGTATTGTGTACGGTTAATTTTATTTCTCAAGTCGAAATTCGTGTTTGACGGTATATTATTATTAAAACTAATTTCATACCCCGAAAAATACACTTAAATTTTAAACAAAAACAAAACCGCTGGAACGCGGTAAAATTCAATATTTTGAAAATATAACGTTTAGTTTTAACATGTATTTTGATTGATCATATTTTACATGTTCATAATCACTTTATGTTACAAAATATAAAAATAAAATTACCTCTTCTACCCGATCTTCAAACTTTCAGTTGTCAATTTATCCATGTTCCTGTGCCAAAACTCCAAACTCTTCAACTCTCGATAGCATTTCATTCTTGTGTCCTTAAGAATTTACGGTATATCCTTTGTTTTTCTCTTTAAACTCGATCTTCAACAATCATTAAACTCAATACTCCAATAGACATGGTAAAAATACCATAAAATGCATTTTAAAAATATGGAAGAAAAGACATAAATGGTTGAAAATTAAATAGAAAAAAAGAATCAAAATAATAGTTTCAAAACCGAGATTCATTGTTGCGTAATAAACATTTTTTTTTTTTTTTTTTTATAATTTCACGATACCCGTCTAAAAATACGTTAATATGAAAACGCAAACGAAAATCAATTTCACTGAAATCGTAATATTCGTGAAGTATTATATCACGTCAATAATTTCCATAAGAAATTTTTAAAAGGTATTTTTTTTAAAATTTTTTTTTGTTCTAATCAATTAAAAACCCGATCGATTCCGAAAATAAAAACCAAAAAAAAAAAAAATCATATATCTCCCGGCAATAATATGGTAAAAATAATAATTATTGTCGTGTAATTTGTATACGCACTAATCGCGCACGAGTACAGCGTGTGTAGAAAGCAAACGTCACGTACCGACGTATCTTTCCGGATAGATGACTAACGGGCGTTAGGTGATTTAATAAACGAACCGGCTTTCTTTCGACACGGTTAATGGAAGTCGTATTTATATACGATAATAATATAATGTATACATATATATATATCTATATTTAATGAAAACGAAAACAATTATTATTTATATTGTAATATAGAGGCCGATTTCCCCACCGCTACCCGTAAGATCATTATCTCGGAGAGTATTTTTTCCTTATTTTGCACGAAAACGTTATACAAAACATCATAATTTTCATAACTTTCGCAAACCTCTACGAAATACTTTAGATTTTCAAACGGAAACGTTCGGTTTTCAACGAAAAATATATTTTATAAAAACGATTTTCATTGACAGACGTATACGAGGTATTATAGCGTCTCTACCAAACATAAAAGAGACGGGGTAATGAAAATTAAAACTTTCGACACGATTAATTTCGAACTTTTATTTTACATAACCACATAATATATATATATAACTATTAGATAACCGACTGTGTGATAATAGAATCCCATAAGAGATATGAAATCAGCAGTCATGTATTATAAGAGGGCAAATTGTATTGATAATCCATGAAATATAATTTTTTTATGCCCCCGTAAATTATGTGACGATGTAAAAACAATTTGAATTGATTTCGATCAGTTTTCATGTTATCACATAATCCATAATATACGTAAACGAATATTCCACGGGTTGATCAACAGAATTTGGCGGTATTGCAGGGTATGCGAATGCGGACCAAACATTTTACCGACGAAATCATGGCCTACATTAAATTTCGGTGCAAAGTATAATATTAATTTTTATTTAATTATTGTTTATCCACACTGGTCGATTCGTAAAAGTATTAACCAAAGAAGACATTGTCTACTATAATATACGGGTTATTGAGATATACAAAAAAAATAAAATATTCATATTCTGTTATTATAATTTGGCGGGCCAACCAAAAAACTGAAATACCCGTAACGTACACAGGTTAGATTAGACATCCATCGTTTGGAAGTTAGGTTAGGTTAGGTTTCGACAATCTTCGAATCCATCGTATCTGATGCTCGTCGTGTAACCTGTGACATAATAGACAGTGTTTCACGTTATTATTGAGTATATGCGTAGTTTTCCGCTTTTGTATGGTCGATTTTGTATTTCCATACCTTGGAAATAGCGGCGAATGAAAATGTTAACCAATAAGAAGCAGAGATATACATATTTCGTGTATAGTTGAAGTGATAGTTTTAATGATATATTTTAGAGAGTGTGCGTGTCAAAAAAAAAAAAAAAATTTGTGACCGTAATACTAGTATCCAGGGGCGGAATGGGAACCAAATTCAGGCCGGGAGATCGAAGTTTATCCGGTCAGCCCAATTTTTTTTTTTTTTACCTAATACAAAATAGTTAGGTATCCAAAAATCGTTTTTCTCGCTACACATAATATTCCACCGGGTATAGTGGTATGGTAATTTGATAATTTTCTCTAGAGATTCCCGACTGTTTAATAAATATATATAAAAACAAATTTGAATTATCAAAATCAATGTAATAAAAGAGGGGGGGGGGTTACACGTCGGAAAATATAGCGTTTTAACGGTTTTAGTTCTAGTAATACGTATTAATGAATAATCCGTATTTACGGATCAAATCCGTAAAACCGTCGCGGGCCATTGGGAAAATTCCCGTTTTCAGGGGCGGTCACTCCGCCCCACTGTTATTGTCCGACCGTCTACGCTTCGTCGTGGCAGCGACCGATAATATTATTTTCGAACGACGCGCTAATCATTTGTTTTTTTTTTTTTTTATATATATACAGGGCGATTCGGGCGGACCGCTGATGTTGGAGAAGACGGGCCGGTGGTATCTGATCGGCATCGTGTCGGCCGGTTACTCGTGCGCGCAACGCGGTCAACCGGGAATTTATCACAGGGTACCGTTGACGGTCGACTGGATATCCTACATAATCAATTCGGCGCAACAATAACAATAAAATATTTATTATCGCGGCTGGGTGTCGGCGATTGCCGCGGACGGCCGCTGCCGCCAACGGTCGAACGGCGGTGGCGAAAGAACGGCTCCGCCAGCCCCTTCTCACCCACCCATAGACCACTCTAGTTTTTGTAATAAACTACCTATATTTATAACAATATTTATAAACCGCCAACACACGTCTATAACGCGTACACGTGGTTTCGTTTTACACTGTTTTTTTTTTTTTTTATATATAATTAATAAAATTATTTTATTTTTATATATATATATATTATTATATTAATAATACGATAAAACATTATCGAACGCCTTAACACGGCCGCGGTGGTTTTTATTTTTTTTTTTAAATTATTATTATTACTATGATTGCGTTTCTTATTAGATATTATTATGTATTCGTTTTAATTCGATTTCTCGCTCACGGAAAAAAAAAAAATACAATAACAACAACAAAAAAAACCGCCGCTCTATTATCGCACCGCGGTCATTCGTTCGTTATTATCATATAGACTACCCTTTATAATTATATTGTTAATATTATTATATTTATATTTATAATTATTTACGTATGTTGTACAAAAATATTGTGTATAGTGAATTTAGTTTTACGTGTATCATAAACTCACAGCGTGCCGCTGTAATAAAAATAACAGTGTAATTTAATTTAATAACGATTATTATTGGTAATAGAAATACACGAATTTACCGAAAACCGTAACCCGCGTTTTTAATAACAATCGTATTACAAGTATTTTCCAAACTCGCAAACTACTCGTCCCTCTAATAGGTACAATATCGTATTGTTTGCTGATCCTTTCTCTATTGCCGTAGCCTTTCGTTCTTTCTTTCTTTCGTTCGGAGTCCCCCGTCGTCATCGTCACCACACGACGGCGACGCGTCCCGTGTATAATCTCACGTTTTGCACACACCGGAAATTGAAAAAAAAAAAAAAAAAAAAAGTATAAGAATTATTATTATCCGAATCGTCGCTTCGCGCACGATAATCACGAATCGGAGGAGCGTGCGGGATAACTTGACCGGCGGCGGGGGCGGCCGTATAAATACGGGTGAGGAAAATAAAATGTCAGACCGAGTTTCGGGAAATACTACGGCGGTTTCGGATCACCGAACCGAAACTCCGCCCACCGGGTATATAATATAATATAATATAATATTATAATTATTATTATTATTATTATTATTATTATTGTATAAAATACGTCGTGCACGCGCGTATTATATTATAAATACGTATAATATTTTTGGAACCGTGAAAGGTGTTTCATTATCACTATTATATATTTTGTTCGTGTTCAACGAATGCGTGTCCGGCTTTAATATTATAACATATAAAAATAATGTACGAGTGCTGAAAATGTTTTGAGTGCGGACTGCCTATTATTATTATTGTTATTATTATTATTATTATTACTTTTATTATTATCATCATCAGAGTACAATTAAATCCGTCGTCCGATTGTCTAATTATTATTGAACGTCGGTGAAAGCGGAATCGTTTTTCTCCTTGTTTTTCTCGTTTTCCCAAACGACCCGGAGAGGCCGGCCGGTCCGTATTACTCTATAATAACGATAACGACGACGACCAATATAACCGTCTTGGGCAATTTTTTTTTTTTTTTTTGTTTTTGTTTGCAAACAACTTTTCCACCAGAAATCCTGCACCGACCGTCAACGTCGGTGGTGGGTGGTTTCCGGTAGCGAATTTCGCCTAGTCGGTGTATTTTAGATTATGATCGAAGCGAGGAGTCTCGTGGTTTTACAATGATGTTATTTTTCTTTTCTTTTTTTTTTCTGTAAACACTTTTTCCTATCGGAATACTTTATCCGATCTAACCTATCCTATACTTTTTACTTTAGAGAGATCATTTTTCGATATATCTAACTAATGTTTTTTTAACGCGGCAGAAAAAACTACCAAAAAATGGCGAAAATACACGATTTCGTCAAACTCTTGGTTTTATTAATTTTTTTTTATTTATGTTGATTTCTGGGTTACCATGGCAATAATGAAAAAACACGATTTATACTACTTCGCTCAGAATCATTTTTCGTTTGTAATTTATCGTTACATACAGATATAAATTAAATTCTTATCAAGATACTACCTTCCCAACTTCCCACCCACAACAGTAACCCACCTATGGTGTGAAGTATGTATACATTTTTGTTTTTCTTATAGTTTTCTTAAAATCGGGAACACTTTTGCATTTAACTTCTTGGCTCCGCAAAAGTACTCGTAAATTTGACACAAGGTTTACCATAAGTTGTACAAAAAAAAAAAGTTGCGCATAATTTTTTTTATAAATATTGAAAATGTACATTTTGGTGGAAATCATAAAAACCACGGCATTTCGTGTAATTACTAATTTCCGATTTATGTGGAATAGTGGATACAAATTGTTGGCACTAAAATAACGGTAAAAAATTAGAGACGAATACACACGGACAGTTGTAATTTATTTTATAGTTAAAAATTAATATCATTTTTAATTTAAATTTATCAAAACATATTTTTGACCGAAATTCGCTTAGAATTCTTTTTTCAATGATTTATCGTTGCGTACAAATATAAATTTAATTTTACATCCTGCCTACCCAACTTCTCAGCTACAACATTGACCCTCCAATGAGCAGTATCCCACTAACTTTTTTTAGTTTTAAATAGTGACCCAGGTCCAACTACTTTTAGTTTTAAAACCGGCCAGTCGCGATGATTGTTCCGAACGGTTTATTTTTTTAGAAGTGTGTGCACACATGTAGTTCCCAATGTTGAGAAAGCTCTTTTTAAAAAGAAATACATTCTTCGTTCCTACTGCAAAAAATGAACTTTATTTAAAAGTAACACATTTTAGCCTTAGTTCCTCTTCAACACTGGTATAGTTTACAACCGAAATTTAACGTCACCTGTTCGTTTATATAGGTATGTATATTATGCTATTAAGCGAAAACTATTATTTACACGCAAAAATGTAGGTACAAGGCCAAAAAAACTAGTAAATAAATATTATGTCAACGAAAAGAAGCGCTTGTAAACCTATATACACATAATAATATATAATTATGTGTGGTTTAGTTAAATATTTAAATTGTCAAGTAAGTATGAAATACTAATATACGACAAACGGCGTTTCGTATTCTTCTCGTTACGTATAATATCATGTATTCGATATTTCATATAGAATTAATTAAATTCTCAAACCATGTTCGGTTTAATTGATTGTCAAATTGTGATTAATAACAAAATCTGAAATAATTTATTTGTTTGCTCCTACCGTTATTTTTTGTTTCTTTAAGTGCTTTTTTAGAAGTTTTTAGGCGCTTTTATTTGTGGATTTTAAGTACTATAAGTCCCGAGCCCTGCTAATAAGTATTCAACAAATTTATGCTAGCCATATTTATTCGCTTCAACGTGTTTTTTCCAAGACAAAATAAAAATACACTCAATAAACTATACATTAATATATAGTTATAGCTATATATATATATATATATATATAGTTGTTTCGCCATTTAAAATGTACCAAAAATCGTAACATTTTTGTAATGGAAATCGAACGTAACCATAACAATACTAGTGTTATCACAATATACACCTAAAACATTGGAAAAAAATAAAAATTTTACACTACACGACCGACCACAAGTGCAATATTAACGAGTACTAGAAATGTTACAAGACCAGTCAGACATTTGCAAAAGTTCAACCTACCAAGAGTTTAAATGTGCCAGGCCGTTGGATTTTTCTTATAGACAATTGAAATCACTTGAAGGTATAGTTTATTATATATTTAAGTATATATACTTAGGTCGTAGTTACAAATTATTATAATAAATTACTCATATCGACGACTAAGTTATCGTTCAAAGTTTATCAAATTAAAGTATAAACGGTGTTCGGGTGAAGTCCTGCTCCGTTCACCGTGTTTTCGAATATAACATTTGTAAGATGATTTAAATGAGTATCTATAATAGTGAAGAGATATAAATCCAGATAATAATCGGATTTTGAAATCCGACATTTATTGTAAATCCGAATTTCGGATTTGAAAATCCGGATTTTTATCTAAATCTATTAAAATCTCTTTTACATTCTTTAATTCATTTTTCATAAAACTATTATTATTATCTTATTATTAATAGCATTAAATGTGTAAAACATTAAATACGTTTTTACAATTATAAAAATATCACAAATAGAAATTTATTTTAAAAACAAATACAACAAAATAAAATCATATATATTACTAGCCAAACGTTAACGAAATGTTTCATGCCTTGAAATGAATAATTAATAAAATAACTCATTTTATAATGTAAAGAACAATTACTTAAAGATTTAAAAATAAAGTTCTGTACGGTCAAACCCAAATTTTAGATTTTAAAAATGGAATAAAAAATAAAAAATTTCGAATTTTGGAATTTGAAACATAATTCAAAATTCGAAAATCCAGATATTTCCCATCACTAATCTATAACCAGCAGTGCCGAATTGAGAATAAAACATGTCGGAGTTATAGTATTTTAAGCGACCCAATCGAGTCAATTTATCAAAACATTTGACATTTGTTTGAAACAATTTTTTTGCTAAATTCACAAATAGCCGGAACGGATTTCACTGAATTATTACAAAAAAAAATAAAATAAAATAACCTAATCGAGAATTTAGATTGATTATAGAAATATTAGAACTATATTAGAATTATATTGATTATATTGACCACACGTTTATTGTGAATTGTATCCGAGAGTACCATAACGACTATTACTATCGATATTAATATTATGTATATTTAATTTTTATTCCGCTTCTTTATTAGACTATCGTTTATTGCGATTGCATTATTTTATTGAACATTTTGGGGCATGAATTATATGAATGGCCTAAACTATATAAAATGTATCGCGGCCCGTCGAGTTTTACTCGGTGACTCGCTGACTCAATCCGTCCCCGATAACCAGTGCCGTAACCGGGCTGTATTTTAAAAAAGAAAAAGAAAAAAAGAAAAAAGGTATCATCAACAAGATATAATCGTTTTATTATGTTTATATACGAGTATGTTACTTTACGGTGCAATTTATTCTCCTTTTTCATTGACTATGTAAGTAGTGTATATTTAAGAAAATAAACGACGTTAACATATACCATTTTGCGTTCGACCAACCCTCTCTACTCCGTCATTGATAAATCCTGGCTATGCCACTGCCTATATCACACTCGTTTTCAGAATTGAACGGAAACGAAAGGCCGTGGACATTGAGAGTGCGGGGTTCGCCGAAAAAAGACAAAGAAACCAAACGCTACAGGACTGGTTCGTTTTGGCTGAACAACAACAATTTGAAAAATGTCAACGGCCTGAGAAATCTGACCAATCTTCTTTTCCAAATGGCCGACTATCTATCGTGGTTAGATGTGTCCAATAACCATTTGACGATAATTAGCGACGTAAGTATAATTACACCTATAACCACTGTGTCATACCGACCAACGGCGGTGACTCTTAGAACTGTTACCCTAAATGAAACCGCGATTTATCATTGTTCAAGTGAATTATTAATCTGAATATATATATATATATATATATATATATATATAAAAAAAACATCACCAGGAATTTCTGCTGTTCCCGAACCTATCAATGTTGTACTTGCACCGGAACAATATCGAAGAATTTACCGAAGTGTACAAGCTGCGGAAACTGAACAAGCTGAAGACATTGACGATCAACAACAATCCGATGTGCGTGAACACCAACTGCCGGGCTATTGTGGTCCGGATTTTGCCCGAGCTCCGGAAGCTGGACAACGTCGTGGTGGTGGGCTCGGAACGCGAGACAAAGAAGCTGCTCGACAGGGACATCTGGTCCCGCCTGGCGGATGCGTACCCGAAAGATTTCGATCCCACGAAAAACAGGGGTTTGAATTTCTGATGCCAAATTGTTCCAAGTTAAAATTTCATGACACACGCCTCCTGCATATATTAATACATGTCTGTCCAAATCAATACATGGTCCAGTGATGGTATACATAATAATATATTGTCCACGTAGATACACAGGGTCTTCCGAATGCCCGCGGTTTTGTAGTATTTGGAAAGAACCCAATCAAATTATTCTACAGACGCGAACGACTTTTTTTCGTTCATTTAGCGTTAATTTTATAAATACATTTTTTTTTTTTTAAATACGTAATAATTTTATCAATTATTCATAATATCACGAAAACATTGTATTAATAATAATCAATTTACAATTTATTGTCATCACGACACCATCACTTGAAAATTAATGACGCAAAATCGCCAACACTTGTACAATGAACATGACCGCTTTTTTAGTAAACGTTCCACTGTAGTTTCAGGGGCGTATAAAAGTTTACAAGTTTATCAATTATGAAAATAAATCAAGAAAATTGTTTCGCGTTGAAACACAACTATAGTAATACAGAACCAGAATCGGAAGGGAACTACTGCTTTCGAAATGAGTAAGAAGACAGACGAAATGAGTATGTACTTTTTTTAATTTACGATTTTTTTCCTTGGTAAATTGACCAAGTACAGTACAGACGAAATTATGGAATTTCCGAGACATTTTCAACAAATATATCACGAAGACCTCGAAGAAAATTTTCACAACAAATATATTCGTATTCAAGCCCATATACATACAAAAAAAAAAAAAATAGAAAATATGAAAATTCTTCAATTATATAAGGTTTATGTGAAATGTATCCGTATTTTTGGTAGATACAGTAGCAGTAGCAAACTGTTTTACGAGAGGTTCTTTTTCGTGGTTAAAGCGATTAAAAACGCATAATGTGTATAACAATGATAAAATCATTATTTATCTATTGCCATATAATAACAATACAGTATATTGTATATTATTGTGTTTAATGTAATATGTGACCATAAAATAATATAATAATAAATCGGTTACATATTTAATATTCGTCGCGTTACCGATAAAAATTTATAAAATATGAAGCAAACTCCGGACAAATAATAATAAGAGCTACAACGGTACCAACGAGAAAAACTCGCCGGCCTTCGAAACTAGTCGTAATCGATTTCTATAAAATATTTATATATTTATGTACGAAATATTTATGTTTTACGAAATGTCCAAACGCTAATTTGCGTTCGGTATTGCCGTATTGGCCTACGGTATGCGGCGGCGGTCTTTTTGGCCTTGGACAGACCGCCGCGACGGTCCAGCTAAAGATGACCGACGGCTCGGCAGATAAATACTGTGGGGTCTCGGGTACCAGGAGCCCATGTATGCGACTGTATGTTTGCCTATAACCGTACGCCGTACGGCCCGCATTGTGCTGTGTCGATCTGCTGACGAGGTAGAGGACCAAAATCTCAGCATCAAATAATGTGGTGTCTAAGTATCATGCAGTGAGTATAGGTGTGTATAAGCGGACGCTGGTAAAAAGGACAAAAAATAAGTCTATCAATCTGCTAACGGCGTCGGCATGCCGAATAGTGTGCGTAGTATTTATAGTTAGATAGAAATGCATAGAGAAAAAAAAATTAATAAAATGCTCCTCGTGGGCGGGCCTCATTGTAAACGGGAGTCTGGGAATCCGGGAAGGTAGGATATAAAGCAGTGTTTCCCAACCGGTGGTCCGTGGGCCAGTCATAGGTGGTCCGCGGTCCCATAGATTTTTTCTTCGATTTCTATTACAAATTAATTATTATTATTTTTTTAAATAGCGAAAAAAATTACGACTTATTGAGGAACCGTATACTATTATACAGTTATCTTATCGTTGTTGCTGCTGTAGACCGTTAAGTATTTTCCACTTTTATAAGTGTGTAGGTATCAGTCACAAAAATCACACTAAGTAAATTATTTAGTATAGAAAAGTATAATTATATATTATTGAAGTATAGTAATAAAATGTAAAGTGAAATAATAAAAATTAACATTTATCGATAAATTTGATGTATTCTTGTTAATGAGCAAAAAAAAGGTATTCCTAGTTTTCGTAAAATTGAAGTGGTCCGAGACCTATAAAATATTGTCGAAGTGGTCCGTGCTGGTAAAAATTTTGGGATACACTGATATAAAGGAATTTGTATTTATATCCGTACGTAACGATTGATTATAAATCGTCATCGCTAACGAAAAATGATTCTAATCAAAGTTCGATTAATATATGTACATCGTCTTTAGAAATGTTCAAAATTTGAACTTCAAATAATTGTAAAAAAAAAAAATGTGCCAATACGGATTTTCGATATATGACTAAAAAAGCAACTTATGATTTAATCCTCTATAAAAACTCGACAATTTAAAATGGCTATAAAAACTTAAAATTGTCTTGAAATTCGACCACGCCCGGAATGTAGTAATTTATAAGTGTTTAGTAAAAGTGTCAGGTATTTACAATTTTTTTAAACTGAATAACAACAAAAAACAAATCGATCATTAACTGCAGAAAACATGTAATGCGTAAATATTCCTGTTTTCCCCCCCCCCCCGCCATTACGGAAACTACAAGAAAAAAAAAATAAATGTTCTTTAATGAAATATGAGTAAAGTTGTAATATAGTTGAATACGTCTAAGGTTTGTTAGCCTACACATATAAACTTCTACTTCTTCACTAGAGTTGAATTTTTTTGAAAAAAAAAATCAGCTACATTTTGTACTCCTCTTTTATTCGGCGTAATTTCTTTTGGATTCATTATAAAAATATTAAAAATTAATACAATTAAATACGAAATATTTAGAATATGAAACTACTAAATTTGTAATAAATTAAAAAACTTGCGTACTGCTTACGTTGTGCCACTGTTATCAATAACTTTGTATTAGCAAAGTAGCTGTTTGGCTCTTAAACAAAAAAAAAAAAACTATTCAAATAATATCATAATGTGATAATGAACATTATGGTTTAAACTTTAAACCATAACACTACACTTTAAAATTTAAAGAAAACATAATAGTGTAATTGAGTATAAGACTATAAATAATCCTTTAATTACAATACAGCATAATAGTAAATATTAAAAACAAAAAACATATACTTACCTTATTATACAAATCTTCACAAATCTAAACTGCAAAACAATTAATTATCGTCGATCGAATTTGATTTATTTTATTATTATAATCCGATTTAAAAACTGTTTAAAAGTCGTGTTAAAATGTTTTGATAATTCACAACGCCAGTGATAAGAAAAAATACATTACATAAATATCAAAAATTGTACAGCAATCAAATGTGCGCAACAAATATGTAACTTATCTATTTTTTTTTTTTTTTTTTTGTATTAACAATTGAATAATAATAGCAAAATTATAGAATATCACCATCAGAATGGACGTATAACGAATAAAATGGTTTTGTATTGTAACCGGTAAAATGGTTAACCGCCGTTTAGAGGTTTTTCTGCGTTTGGGTCTACGAAGAAAAGTTTATACGGTCGTATCGTATAAACACTTCGGTCTACAAAAAATATCACGAACGCAACGAGGAATAACTGTAAACCACATCGAGCACGCACAACGGGAAAAATAAAGGAAATTCGTTTCCATACAATAATCGATCGATTATTCGTCTACGTTAAAAGTTGTTAATAGTCATTATTGGACTTTGGGTAGTACTCACCAGTCACGGCCGCCGCCTACAAATGTGGTCCATGGCACGCGATTATCGCGACGGCATTATATTAATTTGATCCAGTATTCACCGCTAACGAAATGGAAATACCGAATTCTGGCGCAATAATGTCACAACAAAAAAGAAACCACTAAACGTAATAATATTATTGGAGGCGCACGCACAAAAACCGAGGAAACGGCCCGCATGACGGACGGCGGCGGCGGAAGAACGACGACCGTTGTACGTATTTTCGAAATGCCATCAGAATACCGGAATACCGTCGTTTATTAATTTTTGTTTCGCGCTCGCGATCCTATCGTATGGCCGGTACACGGTAAACATTCGAAAACGTTGTGGACCGACGTAAACGAAAAGTAAAAACCCAACTCTGATGACGTAAAAAAAAAAAAAAAAATTTAAACATTATAGGTAACGCGCGCACGAACGGCAACTTTGCTAGCCGCGGACCGGCGAAAAACCTAACTTAACGTAACTGAGGATTCGCACTCCGGTGCCGATCTACGCTCGAACTTTTTTCAACGGGCTATAATATAATTCGACATAGATGACAGCGGGCAAGGAGCTTATTAACGGGTCGGCGATATATGCAAAGGACTCATTAAACGTGTGTTTGTCCGTATCAGCGTAAAATATCACGTAATTAGCCGACTGGACTCCGATCTATTTATTTATAGCTATTGACAGTTATCGCCACTGGCAGTGGCGTACGCAAGATATTTCAATGGGGGGAGGGAAGCTTGAAAATGAATAATTAATCAGTTGTCACAAGTTTGAAAAGTAAAGTAGGTGCATTCTTAGTTCTGACTGATAATAAACATAAATTATACACAAAAAAAAAAAAAATGGGCAGTAAAATACAATTTGTATTTATTTTGTCCAGTATGCAATTGCAGATTATTCCATGATTTATTTGAACATTTTTTTTAAAGTTTACATCTGCATTTTTTCGAAGTTCCTCTAATGCACATCGTATATCATCATTAAAATAATTATATGTCATATTGTATTGATATATCGATATCACATATCGTCCAATAAATATACAATCAAAATAACAAAATATGCACAAAAAAAAAACAAACAGAAAATTAATGATTAATTAATCATTTATCAATTTCTAAATCCGATTGACAATAATCAAAAAACACGTCTATTAAAATATTATTATTTATTATTATCAGGGCTCGGATTTTATAGGATTTGCTAATTATTATAGGATACAGATAAAAATAGCAGAGTGAGTAAATGCATACAATATTTGTTTTATACATCAGGGATTCCAAATATGAAATTTTATACTGCTATTTTTTGCATATTTGAAGTATTTTAGGTTTTTAGTAGTATTTATCAAGTTTTGGTGCTAATTTGTATATTATAACGTATTATTTTGTATTTTCATAAATCTAGTTTATATTATAAGGTATGAATAATAGACTAATTGTTTGTTATTTATTGTAATTATATTTTATTTGAATCCATAGGAAAAATACTCGCATTTTTGTTCGTATTAAAAGTAGTCCGGCGTATTGGCCTATCACACAATTATGACTCCTTATCGGTTGTACGGCTCGTATTTATATATTTTTGTCTAGAATATTCAGTTGTTCAATTGTACGTATTTCACCGTCAGTCAGTTCTCCGTATCGTTTGATTTCGTCTATTACTCGATTATTTATAATTTGTTTTTCTGTTTCGTTATTTAACGTAAAATGCCGAAAGATAAAATATCGCACTATTCGAGACCTAGATATTTTGTGTCTGAGTTTGGCGTTGGCCTTTTTTCGATCGATGCGAGTATTCTGTTTTGTAAATTGTAGGAGTGTAAAGTTAATAGTGACAAAAAATTTACCGTTACGCCACACATAAAGATATCGAAGGCCATTAAACAAGTGCAAAATAAAATTGAAAAAAAAACAGCAGCTATTTACAAATGTTCAAACAAAAATCAACTTTTAATATCGATCTTAGCAAAACTTTTATTTCTGCAAATATACCATTACACAGTTAAACAGTTATCTAATGAAAATGTTCGACAATTTTTAGTAAAGTATATTAAAAATCCAATTCTAGACGAATCAACATTGATAAAACTACGTTGATGATATCTACAATGAAACTATCGAACAAATTAGAACTCCGGTATCTAATAATCGCATTTGGGTGAATATCGATGAAACAACGGACATCGAAGGTCGCTTTATAACCAATGTTATTATCGGCACTCTGGAGATTGGACGTTCTGGATCCATATTTTTACTCCACTCGGAACAATTAGAAAAACCAACTTTTCTAGACCATGTACCATTATTTTTATCAGACGCAGCGCCATACATGAAAAAGCTGAAAATAATTAAATGTGTTTTATTAAAAAATAATACAATGATACAGAGATTATTTAATATGTTTGTATAAAAAAAACCAATAAATACATTGTTAAACTCAATCTTGAGAGCAACTTAGCGTATATAAAAACAAACTTTACAATTCTCGTAGAAAGAATAAACAAACCACCGACAAAAGACCTTTCATTAATAACTGTGGAAAAAATAATTAAGGATATTGAAGAATCGTTCAAATCATTACGGGGTGAAATAGGTACAAATGTAAAAAAAATATATAAAACTGTATTTGAAAATAACAACGGCTTGTCAACATTAAAACGCATGTCTAAAATATTGTTTGGTGGAGAAGAAAATAACGAATTAGATGGAGATCTTGAAAAATTGTCTGTAGTGACAGTACAGTATTCTTTAAGTATTCGCCTATCACATTGGTAGATGTTGAGCGTTCCTTTTCGATATACAAGACATTGTTGACTGACAACCGTTGGAGTTTTAAAAATTACAATATTGGTGCCTGTATTTTAAATGTATCCAATTTATAGTAATTATTATGTAAATATTGTTTCTAGGTAAATTAGTTAATAAAAATATATTAACTTAATATTACATTACTGAAATGCACAGGATATAAACAGTTATGAATTACATAATAATTAATTGGCATTAATAATTAATTTAATATGAGGTACAATTACACCAGTTTTTTGT
The DNA here is from genome assembly GCA_956483605.1 of Tuberolachnus salignus. NCBI lineage: Eukaryota > Metazoa > Arthropoda > Insecta > Hemiptera > Aphididae > Tuberolachnus > Tuberolachnus salignus. The sequence goes on along the minus strand of OY101431.1, from coordinate 21,933,098 downwards.
GTACTCCCTAGGATGATTTTTAAAGCAGTCCTGCAACTTTTTCTTTTACTACTTTCCATACAAGAGCGCCAGTCGATAAACAATATAATATATATCAAACACATTTTTTAATGTGTCATTTAAAATTGAATTATGTTTAATAACATAATAATTAACATACCATAAAGCTCATATATGGATAGAAGTAACTATATATATTAATATGTGCTTTTTTTTAATATATATATGTTATTTCTTTTGATACCGATACAAGCTTCTGGCTTGTTACAATTTTCTTCATCATTCAAGATTAAAGTTTATCATGTCCTAATATAACCTACCAATATTTTTTTATTAACTTCAACTTTCTAATAATCAAATTATCTTTCACAGTTGACAAATTGGATATACCTCAGTATACTGCAGGAATGCTTATTATATTATTACATATATTACTAAAATACTAGATATATAGTATATAACAGGGGTTGTCAACTAAAAGATACTCAGGAGAGCCCCACGATAAAACTAAAAATATGTAAACCAAGAGCAAAAAACAAAAATGTTATATTGGTAGAAAATATTTTTTAGTGTCTTATATGGTATGACATGAATAGATTGGCCACTCCTGGGATATAACATTGACATGAAAAGCTATGTAAATCGTAGCTAAACAGTGAAACATATACAAGTAACTATTAGGTAATAAAAGATAAATACTATAGAATTGATAACAACATAATACATTATTTTAAAGTGGTTAGTGTCAATTAATTATTTATATATTTAATTTTTATTTAGAAAAGCTTTAGTTTAAAAAATGTAATGTATCGAGTAACTTAGTATCTTTTGTTGATAGCAATTAATGTAATCCTCTATACATAAACTAAAACTGTATTACAATACAAAATACTCAATACTTTCCAGTATTGTATTGTTATACAAGAAACATTAGTATATAAGATATATATTTGAGATGTTAAATGTATGTTTTTAAAAAATAATAATTTCTGTAGATTATGTACAGTACGAGAAAAGAGATATTTACAAATTAATTACAGAAATTAAATTTAACACTAAGACCAAATATTCAAAAGAGGGGTCTAAATTTTTAAAGCAAAAACATAAGGAATATGTAATGGTGGTGTAATGAGAAATAATTTAAAAATTAATATCAAATACCTAGTAGAAAGACAATTTTTAAGGAATAAGAGTTTCAATGGCATGTACATATAGGACAATTTTACAAAAAGCAAAGTTTGTGTAGTTTTAGATCAAGAAAGCCAATACAATTTAAACATGTTAATTATACACCAATATATTATGTATTATGTATATATTTATAACATGATTATAAGGTAACCAAAATTTAACAAAAAAAAAGTATCATTTAACAGTGTTATTTTAAGTTTTACTCTGACCCTTTTATTTTGCATCATATTATGCTAAGTTTATTTGTATATAAAAATATAACCATAATAAATTTAACGAGTAATTATATAATTTAATATAGTCATTCACCTAACCTAAACCCAATACCATAACAATAGTTAAAACTTTACTAATAAAAAAATATATTATATTTTAAAATAAAACCCAAATAATTATTTTAAACTGATGCGTTAATTAACTGGTAACAATTCGGAACCAGGCAAGATTCGATAGAAATTCTACAATTGTTTTGTAAGTTGTTGTTGGTTCTGGTACACTGAGGTTTTCTTTTGCATATGCTGCAATGAGGCTGAAAACACAAAAATGACAACCATTTGGATAAACTGTACAAATAAAAAACTATATTATTGTATTTTCAACACATTGACTACAGTATATCTTCCAGTAGCCTTAATTTTCACATGTGTGCTGATGACGGGTTAAAAATCATTCACTAATATATTTGTATAAGCTGCAGTTTACTCACAATTATTAATTCCTAACTCCCAATTCATTCTTACTACACATAATCGATAGTCAGACCTCATAAATAGTCTATATCTATGCCTCCGTAACTTATTATTCTTTCATAATATCTTTAGGCGGATTATTCTTTAATTATCAAGTAGGTACATATTTTCTCTTCAATGAAATAAGTAATAAGCTGTGCCAACATTTTAACTTTTAATTCTGAAGAAGTGTTAATTTTCTTTTTTGAAAATGTTTAAAATGGTAGACTTTTGTCATTAGATTTAATAACACATCTATACATAGTATTTTGAAGAAAACTTCAACAAATAACATTGGCATGAATAATTCAATAGTTTTATGGACATTAGTTGATGAACAGTCAACTAGATCCCAATATAATAACAGGATTGATCAAGCTAATGAAAAAATCACTAATGGGGAAGGGCTAAACCAAAATATTTAATTACCATGGCATTCGGAATGTGAACTAATAAACTACTAAGTTTGTTTCAAAATAAAATGAATAACAACTTCAATAAATTAGACAAAACATACCTTATTAGAGCATAAAACCAATGGTCATTCGCTCTCATCAATGAGATGTCTAACAGATTTTAAACTATTTTAACAGAAATAAATTATACATCAAATAAATGCCAATAAAGAATTTAAATATTATCACTATATAATAATTATCACATATAATCAAACTCTTATCGTTATTAAATGTCCCAATGAGGATCTAAATGACCATAGGACTTGGAGAATCTAGTTGAATATTGATAAGAATACATTATCAACTTTTTTTTTTGTAATTTTAATAAAATGCATACAAATTAAATTATTAACGTAAATAAGTTTAACCGATTAATAATTTTGATTCGACTAATATGAACAAAAGTGATTAATGAAAGAAGTTGATATGAAAATGCTACAAATCAAAGAGGGGTGAAAAAATACAAAAACTTAAATAGTGCGATAAATAGAGAAAGCAAGGAAATATTCTTCAATAATATTTGCCAGGATATTAACGAAGTGTCAAAATTAGGACTAATGGATAAGGCGTATGGAATGGTTAAAACTGCAAGTATTAAAGGAGCTAATGGTAATATTATATATGAAGAAGCAGAAGTAGAAAAATGCTGGAAGGGTACTTAGAACAATTGTATCACAAAGAAGATACAATAGAAGAAGCAAACCAAAGTATAACGAGAGAAGATTTTGATAAGGCATTATCGGAGTTAAAGAATAAAAAAGCACCGGGAGTTAATGAAATTCCTGCGTTAAAAAATTGTGGTGAAAACGCTAAAAAAATTATTAATGAACTGATCCAAAAAAGCTATGAAATTGAACAAGTACCAAGAGATTTTACAAAGTGCATAATTGTACCAATTCCCAAGAAAACAACACGACATTACGGTAATAACATACAATGAAGAAGATTTACAGAATATCTTAGAAATAATGAACTTAACAATGAAAAATGAATACAATATGAAAATAAATAAAACAAAAACTAAAGTCCTTGTTTGTAGCCGTAGCGATGGAATCCAAACTCAAATAACACTAGATGGCGATACACTAGAGCAAGTGAATAAATATCTGGGAAGAAAGATAACCGAGGACAGTCATAGTACCAGGAAAATAATAAACAGAATAAACCCGGCTAAATGTGCATTTCAGAACAAGAAAAGTATGTTTATATCCAGAAACATTGACATAAAAGTGAGGAAAAACTTATTTAAGATTTATGTTTGAAGCATAGCATTATATGGAAGTGAGACATGGACCTTGGGTAAACCAAAACAAAAAAGACTTCTAGCATTTGAGACATAGTGTTACATGAGGCTGCTTAGAGTAAGCTGGTCAGAACACATAACAAATGAAAAATTTTATCGAAGAGCTGGAGAAATAAGAAGCTTAAAAAATCAAGAAGAGCCAAATTAATTGGACACATACTGCCCCATAACAGTTTACTTAGCAGAATAATAGAAGGTACCATTAAGAGGAAAACAGCGGAACTACATTAGTTAAATAGTAAGATATATGGACTGCAGATCATATTGTGAACTAAAAAAGAAAGCGGAGAAGTGTCAGGAGTGAAAAATTACTGTCAACCAGCCTTTGAAGTGTTAACAAAAAAAGAGAGAATATGAACAAGCGGTCACATTGCAGTTTACGCTTTAAATATATACCAAATTAAGTCATCATTCCTTACCGATTTAACAGGAATGCCAAGTTTCACCCACACTTCAAGCATGTCTGCAACAAGTTTATCAACCATTGCTGCAGTGTGGTGGGGAGTTGGCGCCAATCTTAATTTTTCTTGACCAATTGGTACAGTGGGATAATTAATGGCTTGCACATAATGACCTTTCTCTTGCAGTAATAAGTCAGATATTTTTGAACATAAATTTGGGTTACCAATCTGAACAATAAAAAAAATAATGTTAAATTACCAGATTGTTAGTTATTTAGTCATACTAACACTCAAGTTAAGAGAATAAAGAAGAGGATATCCATGAGCCAGTTATAGACATGGAACTGTAAAAGTGGTGTGAGGTAATTCTATCTATGACATTTACTTCTATTAAATTATTATGTTATCATACAGTACATATATATATATATATATATTACAATATAAAATAATAAGTTAACTGATAATTTTGTATTTACATAACACAAACTAGACATACTTTTTATTAATGTTTTTAAAGTTATTTTTATTATCAAAATTAGTTGTTCAATTTGTTTAAGTATATCACTTTATTATACTTTATTGGTATGTTAACAATTCTCATAATTTTCTATATTTAAATACAAAACCAGAAACAAAAAGACCAGATTTATATGAAAAAAAAACATCCATGAATATGCAGATTCATATAATAAATATGCAAAACAAATATTTTTATAACAAATTATACAGTATAGATTTATAGTAAAAATACAATCTAAATAAATATATACAAAAATGTATTAAAAAACAGAATAACATTATTTACATGACATTTTGTTTGAAAATACATATAAATTTAAGATTTGAAAATTTAATGGATAATGACTACATAATAATGGGTTTATATTTAATACATAAACTGTAATTGTACAAACAGGATTTTTATCACCACTACAAAATTAAATTACCAGCTTATTGAGTAGCTATCACAAATTAAATGCAATTTTAATTCATTTTTTACTATTTTAATGAATATTATAAAAATATACAAAACTAAATGAAAAAAAATGGAATCTACACATTATGAAATGTGGACATTTCAAACTCAAATATTTTTAATTGAGGTGTACAGATATATACATTTGCCCAAGCCTTAGTAATAACAAATATTTTTAAAAGTTTTTCTTATTTTATACAAGTTCATAAAACAAAATATACAAACCAACTTTTATAATTTATTGTTGTCTTATATTATGTTATTTTGTAAGATTTGTTTTTTTTCATTATTTGACTTTTATATAATACTGTAGCACTTTAAACTTTCAGTAGGTCCCGCAAGTTCAGATTACCTATTCCTTCATGTGGTGTATAAATTGTCCATAATTAGATACAACATGCTTTTCTAACATTTATTCATTTTTAATTCTAATTTGAGTATAAAAAAGTTACCTTGTACAATTTAATTAATACTTTTTATTTTACAATTTGTGTTTTAATTAAGTTAATTTTAAGACAAAAAAAAAGATATATTATTTTAATACAAATTTATATATTACATTTGTATTCTTTCATTTTTTATTTTACAAATTACACAATTAAATTTTACATATCAGAAAAACATTCTGGACATATTTCTATAATTGATCTCTGCATATTAGTTTTACACCATTAGTGCACACTTTTGTATTAAATTTTCTATCACATTAGCAAACACGTGCAATTCAAACACTGGTATCACATATAATCAACTTTATATTATCTAAAAATGATGTATAAATAAAAGGTAGATAAAATGCCAGTATTCTACATAATCCAAAATAATTTTTTAACATAATTTAAAATTAGTGGGTTAAATATTTACCCCGCGTTAAGTATAATTATTTTATTTATATTATTGATCAAAATAAGCTTCATGTTAGCTATATGATGAACCCATATATCAATATTTTTTACAACAGACATAGACAAGTATGAAACATAATATTGAACAAGCTACTCCCCTAATAAAAAGGATTAAATATTTCTAATAGGTATACTTTGATATTAAATTATTCCAAATCATGAAATGCTATTCAATAAATCTAGAAAATAATAATTCTTTAATCAGACATTCGTAACAATATAAGAACAAAAAAAATGAAAATTGAAAAATGATTTAAAAAAAATGTAATAAATAAGTAGGTTATTGAATTAAATCGTTTATCGTTTCACATATGTATTCATTGTATTTATGTATCCCATTGAGGTCTAGTGCGTATGCCACACGTACAACAGCCAATCAGAAAACTTCTTGATAACTGGCTAACCTCGTCTTTATAGATCTTGACTAAGACTAACCTTGATAGGTATGATATGTGATGTAGTAGACTCAACAGGTAAACCAACAGCGTACAACTTTTGTCGGAGATATTGAACATTTTCCTGGTGTTTCTTCCTAAGCAATCTTCCTTCTCCCGAGGCCAGTACACCGACCGCTGCTTGGGCTCCAGCTAAAACAAGTGGTGGCAATGATGTGGTAAAAATAAAACCAGCTGCATAACTGCGGACCATATCAATTAAATTGCTTGATCCTGCAATATATCCTCCCACGTTACCATAAGCTTTACCTACAAAACAAATTTAATTTTATATCCATTATGTTTTATCTTCTAACAAATAATTTTACATTTATAAATATTATATGCGCTCACCCAATGTTCCAGATATAATATCCATTTTATGCATAAGACCACGCAATTCACCAACACCAGCACCATGATCACCATATAAACCAACAGCATGAACCTCATCCACAAATGTTAATGCACCATACTTATGGGATATCTAGATAATATTTCATAAATATGTTTACAACAGTTTTAAATAAAAACAAGTATTATTAATGACCTCACAGAGCTCTTCAAGGGGACATATTGCACCAGTCATAGAGTGAACCGTTTCAAATGCAACTATTTTTGGTATGGCTGGATCAACAGACATTAAAAGCTTTTCCAAATGTTCAGGGTCATTATGGTGAAATATGTGTTTAGGAGCTCCACAATTACGAATACCTTGTATCATCGATGCATGATTACCAGAATCCGAAAATATATGAACACCTAACAGTATTTAACATAAAAGTAATTTTATAAAATGTTGGAAATTCAAAGAAAAATATTTATAACAGTCCATTTAAACCTGGTATCATTTTTCCTAAGGTAAATAACGTTGAGTCATTTGCAACAAAACATGATGTAAACAATAAAGCAGATTCTTTTTTATGTAGTGCAGCTAAATTTTTCTCCAAATTTTCGTGAAACATAGAATTTCCGGATATATTCCGGGTCCCTCCAGCACCAGATCCATATTTCTCCAATGTTTGCCTAGTAAAGAAAATTAATATTAATTAACTGGTGATTATCATTAAATTCAAAAATACAATTTGATTGAATACTCACTGGACAGCACTCTTAACTTTTGGATGACAGGACATACCAAGATAATCATTGGAGCACCAAACCGTAACAGGTTTTTCGTTTCCGGTATATTCTATGGCATATGGAAAATCTGTAGCCAACCTGTTCACTTTTTTGAAAATCCTGTAAGAATGGTCTAGCTTTTTACGCATGATTTGTGCATGGAAAAAATTTTCATAGTCGAAGGTGTTTTCTAATAACAAATTAAATCCTCCAATATTATAATGCGTTTATAAAAAAATTATGGATTATGAAATGTATATCTCTGTCTGAAATGTATTTGTAGTAATTATAATAAATTCTACTGATAATTATTATTAGAATAATCTATTGATATAAAAATTATTAATGAATTAAAATTTTGATTAATAGTGTTATTATGCAAGGTGTAATTTAAGTAAGGTCATTTAATAATATGAATAAATACTAAATTTAAATTACTAATAAAAATCTAAACTATTTTGTATTTACCTAGTTACTTGTTGGATTATGTATGTTAAAAGTATAATATTGTATTCAATCTATGATAACAATGTTTATAATATAGGCTATATAGTATGATAATATTAGACTGAAGTTATTAAAAAAAAAGTAAACCTGTATTATGTTTGGGTTCGATAACATCCGCTTGAATTTCTTTGCTAACCTCCTTGACCGCTTTTGCTATACTTTCGTCCTTAAGGAATGGGCATTTTTCCTTTATATAAGGTTGTTGGGTTGTTACATCAATAGATGGTCCAATATTTACAAATCTAGACATGACCGGACATGAAGGACCATATGTTTTCAGCAAGCCCGAAACATAGTTCTTGATGTAAGTAGTAGGTAGTTTGGACATAAATGGGCAGGACATGGTAAATCTAAATAAAATGAATTAAATTCACTATTGATTGTACATTATGAAATAATATTATATGTATTATACTAACCTGTTTAAATAAGTATTAAACTAAGTTATATTATACCCAACTATATTATTTAAGTGTAAGTATTGTATAGAATATAGAATATAAAGAGCAAAATGTATTGAATCTACATTAGCTTAGTAGTATATTATAATTGCTATTTACATAAATTTAAATATTCATTAAAGTGTATGTTAAAGAATTATACTTTTAAATCAGTTTTCAAATACATAATATTTTTTTTAATATGAATATACCTACAAAATAAAATAATATTATTTAGTGAATATTTTTAGCTCATATGAGTAAAAAATAGAAATTAATTAAATAGATAGGTCAACCATATCTACATTTGTGACTATTAAAATTATTGATAATCATCATACAGTATAAATATAAATAAAATAATAATTTACTACTATAAATTTAATTACTGAAAATGACTGAAATTTAATCGTACATTTTTTGTCTTACTTATTATATTAATTTTAAACGCTATAAACTTATAATGAATCAAATTATATTATTTCTTAAATATTTGATTTCTACTGGTTTTTTTAATTTAAGCTTTCTTTAAGTAGTCCTAATTTTTTAATACAATTACAAAACACTGATTAAATATATAACCCATTAAATGATAAGTTAAGATCGAGGTTAAGAGGTCTAGATAGATAGATTGGTAGGAACTTAAAAAAAAAGGTGAATACAAGTATCAAAAAAAAAAAAAATAGATATTATACAATACATAAAAAAAAAGTAGTATAGAAAGTGAAACTAATGTAGGTATCCATCTAGAATTTTTTCTCAATGAGTCAGTAAAACATCTGTGGTAACACTTACAATAATGATACTACATTAAAACCGCATATTTTATCTTATTGCGAAAATATTGTTGTAAATGCACTTTCTAACACTAAACAGGTTACCACGAGGAAAAATATCAATATTTAAATTAGTTTTTTTATCGGTGGTACTTGTGCAATTATTTTACAAATTAATTATAAGTATGAATAATGAAAATAAATAATAACTATTAAGACACAAATGAAAATAACAAAAAAAAAAAAAAAGATACCTAGATATAAGTACTACTAGGATAATTAACTATTGGACATGTGTAGCTAATTGATAAATTTCATAATAAAAAATATAATAATTATTCAATGCCAAATATTGACTTCTATTATAATTAGTTAACCTTGAGTTAAATATTCAATTGTAATAATTATAATCAGGGTTGCAAATGTAAACTAAATTGTTTTAAACATATATAACTTTGTTTTAAAACATTATGATTAAAATACAGAGTTTTAAACAAGGTTTTTTGTTTTATGAGAGATGTTCAAAATATTATGTATTATGTAAATATGTCATGCATTTATTGAAACGTGTGTATTATTTTTTTTTTAAAAAGACCAATATAATTTGTGTTAATACTAAACTATGATGTATTGTGTTATTGTGTTTGCAATCAATTTCTGAAATATTGAATAATTTTAATGGTTACAATTTAAAACCATTTATTGGCATTTTGCATTGCATGTCATTACTAATGCAATTCACAACTAATAAGTAATAATTATTTGACAGTATTAACATTTTAAAATATGTTTTTTTTTGTTCGACATTATACAAAAACTGTGTATTTTACCCAGCCACGAATGTAGGCCTACATCTAAGTGTATCACCTATAATATTGTATTTAGTGTACATGTTCATTGGGCATGATAATAATGGTTCGCGATAGTAAATAAGTACCAAGGATGTAGATTAAAATTATTGAAAACCTATACTGTTACAACAGCGATCCTGCCCGGGTCTTTGTTATTGGGCAAGTAGGCACACAAATAATACCGATATTAACGAGCACAAGGTTAACTGGGTCACCTTTCACCCCAATTCACCAGACAACACTTATTTATATATATATATATATATGTCGAACTGAAATTCAAATCAAAAAACAAAAAAAAAAATAAACGCAAGCGGTGGTGATAGTGGTGCTTACTGATACGGATAAACTTTCAACGGCGATAACAATACGTGACGGGTAGGTATTATAATCAACGATACCCACCCAGCCGGCGGTTCGAATATTTCGTCCGGGCCGTTTTGCGGCTTACCTGGTGTTTTTTTTTTTTTTTTTCTCGGACTGGACGTCGACGAAATGTACAGCGGGAGCGGCTCGGGCGTCCGTCGACGGATATACTGTTGGACGTTCCGGGATGGCCCGAAAGGGGAACAATACGAAGAAGAGCAGATATTAACGGACTTATTAATCCACTTCGATGAGCAGAATACAATATTAAAACAAAAAAAAAAAAAAAATTAAAAAAAAAAAAAAAAAAAATTATAAAAAAAAAAAACCTACCTAAATATGACGTAAGCGAGAAAACAAAAAAAAAACTGCGCTACGGAGAAACGGCGAGAACGTTGCGCACCGGCGGTTACGGGAATTGTACGTGCGCGCCGCGGTCACTGGGTAGAGTGACGTGAGTGGAAACGACGACCGTCGGTTGTCGGTGGGCCCAAGTGATAAAGCGAACGCCGCCCGCTTGTCCCCACCACGGGACCCAGCCGCGGTCGCGTAATAATTCGAAACCGCGTACGCTAAATAAGTATTCGCGTACGCGCATAATATTTATAATAATAATAATTCGCCAACAAAATTGCCGTCCCGACAACGGATTATAATGTTATGTCCGCCGACAAATTTAAATGCGATTTCCATTGCGTATAAAAAAAAAAAAGAAAAGACCCACATACTTCGCACCATGGGTGTGCCGCTGTTGTAGGTGGCATTACGAGAGAAAGTAGATGGACACAATAGAGGGGAATTTCATTTATATCCGTGCGCAACGATAAATCATTGCTAACGAAAAAACGTTTTCTAAACCAAGTTTGGTCAATCGCGTTTTGACGATTTTCGTCAAAATTTACATTTTATCAAAACTTATAATACGATTACGATTTTTTTTTCTTTTTCACCGCTATTGCCGTACACATTTACCATAACTATCCTAACTATTAATACAACTACAACGGAAATTAAAAAAATGACCTTCCGGGTGCACAAACTAGATACAAAATGCTTTCAGAAAAAGTGCAATACGCTAGAGAAACGGAGCAAGATCTCTAGTAGTAAAGTTGTTCACAAACGGGGAGGGGGAAGAACACATCATAGTAAAACCAATAGATTCTACGGTTCGTTGAGAATCTAAAATCAAATCAATCATTAATTATTTCTTTAGATCAGTTATACAAATTTAAGATAACATTAATTACCTGCAGTGGCACCGGATCGATTTTTGAACCACGGGGGCTGAAACATTATGTATTAAGCATTTTAAATAAGGTAATTTAATAATTTTATAAATTATTTCAGAAATATATATGTATTTTTTTTTTTTTGGTGAATTAATAAATAATAAAAAACACAATTTTTTTTTTTTTAATATTGCTCCAACTTACTTGTCAAAAAGTTTATTTTTGTTTTAAATCATTTGTCCATATTGTTTAAAATGCCAATGATTATTCAATTATGTTTTAATGACACAATATTATTGATAAATTAATATTGTCCACAGTAAATAATTTGTACTTTAGCTATTCAAATTTAGTCCAGATATATTTTGAACAAATTCAACCCTAAATAATATGTTGTCTCTAATTTTCATAATGATTAACCAAGTTAAAATCATTTTTTTTTTTCAATGAGTATTACTGTTTTGAGTGTAAACAAATTTTAATTAAACAAAATTCATTATTACACAATACATTTTTTTGTCACAGGTAGGTATTTTTGACTACTTGGTAACATCGGTTTATTTTTCTTAAAATATTAACATTCATAATAAACTATTGTAGTAGAATAGAAATAAAGGTTTTCTTAAAACAACTAATAAAATGGAAGTACAGAAATATTCACTTATAATACTTAGTTATCTATATTATATATAAATAAAAAAAAAAAAACAATACCTATGCTGGATGCAAGCAGGTTGGATGTATGTAATTAATTAAGTACAAATTTAATTTTATGAATGCTATTAAAATATATATTTAATTATTAAATCCTGATTTCAAAGCAAGGTTGTACCTATGTGTTCAGTGTGTAATAACCATATGTGATATATCCGTAATTTAATAATAAATATTCTTCAATATATAAAAATCATAATGATATTAACATTTTAGATTCTGAGTGTAAGGATGTATAGTTTTACCATGCGGGTATTTTTTTTTTTTTGTGAACAACTTTGTACCAAAAATCTTACTCCTACTTTCAATTGTAGCACATCATTAATATTTTGGATTTAGTTGGTGGGAAAGATATTTTATTCCCTTCACTCAGAATTTAAAATAACAGAATGCTCACAACAAACAGATAACTTTGAACTATTTATGTTAATCTTAAATACAATATATCCTATACATTCTTACCTACAATAGGGAGGGGCCTACTAACACTATCCTGTATGAGGGGTGTATAATGATATATAATCTTATAATATATAATATTTGAATCAGTGGCTCAATATCTTATTTTTAAATGTATTAAACCATATTCAGTTGTACATTGTATATAAACAAAAACTTAGTTTTATAATGTTAAATGTACATATTTTAATTCTGAACTAATGATAAATACATGCAGTCTAAATGTACTAAAATTAAATTTACCTACAATTAAATTAAAATTAAATTCATACATAAACATGAAAATAATTACATTGCATAGTAGGTATGATAAATAAATACACTATTTAACATCTTTATTTTATATAGATACATGTATATATATCATATCATTTTTGATATTCTGAAATTCTTTATAAATTATAAATACCTTTTTTTAAACAAAAACTATATATTTATTGCATACACTTATGTAATAAACATTTTGAGCAAAAATACCCACAAGACAAAATAAATATATAAATTATAAATTTTTGTTTTTTTAAGCTTAATTATTCAATTATACTATATTATTTAATTTTTATCTATTAAGGAAATGATAAAATTTCTGAAAGAGATCTAAAGCCATATTTGTAATTGTATTGATCTTCAGGAACAATAATTTCATCCTTGACAAATGTAACCATTACTTGCCTAATAATTTAAAAAAACAAAATAAATGATTAATACAACTTTGTAAAAAAATTGACAAAAGAAGATACATAATAACATGATGGAGTATACATTAATTCAATTTATTTAAAACTTTAGAACCAGACTTTTTTTTGGGAAAAAAGTTTGAATGTTTAGTCTATTATAATTTATACAAATTAAAAATATTAAAATCCAAATATTATAATTTTCACTTAAAAGTTTTAAAATAATTTTATATTTTACCTGTTATTGATAATATCTTTAAATTCTTCTGATTCATTATACAAGTCTCTAAAGTAGTCATTCGATACAACTACTCCATTACACTTTGAAGCATAGTTAAGTAAAATTCTAAATAATAATGAAATACATTAAATAAATAAATACATTTGTTTCATAATTTTAAAATTGGTAATGCAAAATATCTTTTACCATAATTTAAATTAAATTATAAAATTAGATATCAATCAAATTGGTTAAATTAATTAATTCCATGTAATTAATATCAAAAATTAAATTATCAAATATTAATGAATTTTACCAATGAAAAAAATACTTAAAGTATATGAAATATGGATTTAATAATTATTACTTATTTTTCGATTGTAGTTATGATGTCTAAACTTAAAAATAATTTTACTAGAGAATTAGAAAATAAATGTAAGGTTACCTGTCATCATAGCATGTCATACGCATATTTTCAATTTTTCTGCTAGGTGTTAAACAAATATGACCTTGTTTTACCAATTTATTTAGAATGGTGTGTGAATCAGAACCTGTTGGTCCCTGACGATGTTCTGGCATAAATGCTATTATATTTGTATGTCCCCGCTCAGCAAAATATTGTATACATAAATCAATGCCCTTTGCTGAAAAAGTTCCATTGCCATGTCTAAAAATAAATAAATAATTTTAGAATGAAAATAATATATATATATATATTAGAATATATATATATACATATTAGAAAACAACTGTCCATTAAATATTTTAACTATTAATTATATATTATATGTGGATAAACTAATAGTAATTTGCAGACAAATACAAATTATAGGTAGGACATAAAAATTGTCCACACATTTTGCTTTATTGATTGAATGCATACTTCAAGTTAAAAAATGATAATAAATTATTTAATCTATGCAACAAATATTGTGCAGTCTTTAAAATTAACATGTTAATTTTGTTTAGTCTATTGAAAAATACCTAATAAAGATTTGTTTTAAAATGGGTATGTCATAAAAATAATTGATGGTACTCTTATAATAAATCACAGAACAATTTCAATGATAATCTTTCTAAAGTATCACCTATTTTAAATTGTCAATCAATAGATACATTCATGCAAATTGTATAATTAATTTATTACCTCATAAAAAGTCAACAATTCACTAAGATTCATTTAGAACCTAGAACAGTGCGCCTAGCATAATTATAACTGAATGTTTAGAATTTTAGATACCTTCTTTGGTATAATGAAGTAAAGAGAGACCAATATTTAAAACAGAAATGATAAAATAAATAAATTTTAACTGTTTACCAATATTGGCAACAATGTTAGTAGTTAATCACATTACTGGAGTTAAATAGAAAATAAAATACAGTGAAATAACTCTGAACACTATCACCAAAGTTTAATATACTAGTTAATAAGTTTATGAAACCCTGTTATTGTGACAACTGACAATAAAACATGATTATAATTAGTTATTGTTAAAAAAAAAAACTAAATATTACTTACTTAGAACAAAACCGTTTGAGTTATCCATATCAATAAATTTTGCAAACATATTGCTTTAGTGAAATAAATTAGAAATTTAGTAAAACTTACTTATGTCCAATATTTAAACCATCAATGATAATTGGCCTTGGATTTATATAAGTCACTTCAGTTGTATTTGATGAATGTGTATTTGATGAAGCTGTAATTAAAGAAGCTGTATTTAATAAAGTTGTATTTGATGAAGCTGTATTTAAAAAAGCTGTATTTAATGAAGCTTTATTTGTTAAAGCTATATTTGATGAAGCTGTATTTAATGAAGCTGTATTTAATAAAGCTCTATTTGATTCCATCATATATGATGAAACTGTATTTGATGAAGGTATATTTGTTTCCATAATATATGATGAAGCTGTATTTAATTCAATTATATTTGATGAAGGTCCGGGCTGCTTGGTTGTTGCAACAGCTTCACGTACATGTTCAAATCGATAATTCTGGGGAGTTACTGGTATATCACTAATAATAGCACCTGAATTAAGGGAGCATCCCAGATTGGATGTACTCGTATATCCCAGTTTGGGTGTACTCGTATATCCCAGTTTGGGTGTACTCGTATATCCCAGTTTAGATGTACTCGTATATCCCAGTTTGGATGTACTCGTATATCCCAGTTTGGATGTACTCGTATATCCCAGTTTAGATGTACTCGTATATCCCAGTTTTGATGTACTCGTACATCCCCGTTTGGATGTAGTTGTACATCCCCGTTTGAATGTACTCGCATATCCCAGTTTTGATGTACTTGTACATTCCAGTTTGGATGTACTCGTATATCCCAGTTTGGATGTACTTGCATATCCCAGTTTTGATGTACTTGTACATTCCAGTTTGGATGTACTCATATGTCCCAGTTTGGATGTACTCGTATATCCCAGTTTGGATGTACTTGCATATCCCAGTTTTGATGTACTCGTATGTCCCAGTTTGGATGTACTCGTATGTCCCAGTTTGGATGTACTCGTATGTCCCAGTTTGGATGTACTCGTATGTCCCAGTTTGGATGTACTTGCATATCCCAGTTTTGATGTACTTGTACATCCCAATTTGGATGTACTCGTACATCCCAGTTTGGATGTACTCGTATTTCCCAGTTGGGATGTACTCGTATTTCCCTGTTGGGATGTACTTGTATTTCCCAGTTGGGATGTACTTGCATATCCCAATTTTGATGTACTCGCATATCCCAGTTTGGATGTACTTGCATATCCCAGTTTGGATGTACTTGCATATCCGAGTTTTGATGTACTCGTACATCCCAGTTTGGATGTACTTGCATATTCCAGTTTTGATGGACTTGTACATCTCAGTTGGGATGTACTTGTATTTGCAATCGGTGTATGGTTTTTGAAAGTAAAATTAATTTTTCTCTTAAATGAGTCCTTTGGGTGTTTATTTAATGATATAAATGATTTTGGTTTTTTAATAGTTGGTTGATGTTTTGTTTTTTCTTCATCGCTGTCATCAGTTAAAATTATAGTTTCAATTTGTGTAGGGTCAACATTAGTACTTCTAATAATTTGATCATTGTCATGAGGATTGAATTCAACAGTTGATAACCCTGAAGATTCAGGTTGAAAAATTTCATATTCGGTTTTTGTATGAGTAGATGTGTCAGTAATATCTATAATTCCATCATATTTAATGTTTTGGGCTGTGACATCATAAGGTATTGTCTGGCAGTTATTATTAAAAATATTAGTAATATCTATAATAGGAACATCATCAATGTTGTCAGGAACATTGGTGGATATTGTAGAAGTATTTTCCATCAATGGTAATGGATCATCATCAATTTCAATAATATTATCCATTGTGTCTGATATTGGGATTAGTTGGTATTTGGTTGTAGGTTTATCATTAAAATTTGCCATTGTCACTATTCTTTTCTTCACAGTATTATTATAAAAAAACTTCTTTTTTTTTTTGATAAAAAATCTTATTTTTCTTGAGAAATGATCCTACAGTCTTCTAATTCTTCCCTTATCAGCTTCTCTAATATTTGTTACCTGTAAAATATTATAATAAAGTTATACCAAGATTTAAGTTTCTAATGTGGATAAACATAAACTCCAATAATATATACATAGGTTTAACTTTAATTTCTGCCATATTAGTAATATTTCAAACAGTTGATAATTATATATATATATATATATATATATATATATATATATATATATATATATATATATATATATATATCTTAGAAATTGAAAATTAGATTTATTTTATTAATCTATGCCATGGTACCATATACCTATATACCAATATACATGGTAGGTATATGTTTAATTATTTTGTTATCCACTTCACTCAAATACTGGCGGGATAAAAGCAATTATAAAATATAAAATAATATAATAAAAATAATAAATCTGCACAGTAAAAATGTATGTACTTTAGATATTGTAATGGTGAATTTAAATACTTACTATTTGTATAAGCTAACTAACATTGTTAAATAATAAAACAAATTAAACTTAAAATACTTATAATACCGGTTTATTGTAAATGTATAATAAATTATAGAAGTAATTAAATTTTAATTACAAAAAAGTTATAAATTGAGAAATAAACTGTTAATACAATTTATTAAGTAATTTGGTAACTAAAAAGTCAAAGAAAGCCATTAATATAATTACTTGTGTATGAGACATTAAATGTGATATTAGCAAATACATAAGAGTTATTATTACATCTATTGTACACATTTTACAGGGAGAAAGCCATATTGACATCCTAATGTGGCTATTAAAGCATTTAAAGAAGAAAAACTGTCAATTAATATACATAGGCTCCATTAACTACATTATTTTTTTTTTGACATATGATAACTAATTTCATAACACACTCTACCTTGTAAACACCATTTTTTTTAACTTTCTATTTCCTTTACTATTTTTACTGCTTCTTCCATCTTTACACCAGAGGGAGGGGTAACCTTCATGTCAAATAACTATATACCCATAAATACCAAAATAATACCATTGAATGTAAATTTAAAAATTTATACACAACCGTTATACTTACCAACCGGTTCATATTGTGGAAACGCACTCACTTCAAAAGAAAAGTAAAATATAGAACAAATATAAACTGATTTGGGGTTTTTTTTGTATTAAATTGTCATAGTTTAAATCTGAAGCAATATGAACATTTTAAAATTGTTAACTAGATAACTAGGCAACTTAGGTAATTCCACTATAAACTGCATGTTTTTTCTTGAATTAGATATGACACATAACAAAATTATATATATATAGGTATGTATTGTTTATGTCACTAGATAGTTTAAGATTTTCAGGATATGTTACAAATGTTTTAAACCTAACTAATATGTATAGTAGCTATGCAATGGCACAATGTAGTGGAGAAAAAAAATTGTTTAATTTTAACTATATCAATTTATTAAGGAGACTAATATTTACTTTTATGAAAGTTCTGAAAAGAACTATACACAGTCCTTAAAAGGGCTCATTAAATAATGATAGAAGTACCTAATTAAACATAGTTAGTATAATACTTTCAATTATTCAAATACATAGGCTAATATTATTATTATGTATGTATTTAAATTCTGAATTGAGTTTTTGCTATAGCTATGAAATACCTAGATAATTTATTTTAGAAAGAATTTCACATTTTTAACCGTTTCGGTTAGGTAGAGACTACTGGACTCATTTTCATTGTGTTAATTTTGATTAGATTTATATTATTAAGAGTACAAATTACTTCAAAAATGTCTTCCTTACAAAACTGTGAAAGAGTTAAGAAATTGAAAATCTTACTGAATGTGTATTCTCTAGCGGCTCCAGCTCCTCCTAAAAACTCAAATTAAATTCAAGATCACCCGGTGGAATTATTTTACGTTGAACCACACTGCATGAGAATGATTTTTTTGAAAATATTATATCAATAATCTAATATTACTCAAGTATTAGTAATCTAAATTAAATTGTATGTTTTTTTTCTTAGGTTAGTGAATATAAACAATGAAATTATAATCTACAAAAGTAGTTGACCGAAGTCCTAATAAAACTTGTTTTGTACATTAACTTACTCGCATAGAACCATGAGAATTATCTGGAACAATATGTACGGAATGACTACTCGTCAAGTAACGAGTATAATAGCCTATGAACAAATCATCGATGTGTTGATATACTTTGGTCTGGTTCTAATACCGAACCTGTAATTTAGAATTGAAAAACGTAAAGTACGAACATTTACTGAACTACCACAAAACGATGACGCTATCAGCCACTTGAACGGAACAAAATTAAAGATGTCGATAAAAATGATTCTATAAACGTTTTATCACTTTTTTTTTCCACAGAGTAGGCCAGTGATTTCCATTGTTCTATATTTTACCGCCAATAGCAAAGCAGGCCACCTGTCCAACGGTGAACATCCATTTTCTTTATCAATTAACACGTCCTACAGCCATGGAGGATAAAATAAGACGCTAGGTTAGAAAAAAAGAAATCGAATTACCCGGGAAATGACTACTTTGAAATTTTTATACTGGCTAAATTGTAGTTTTTGGCTTGACTAAAAATCAGTAGGTACCTACATAAAAAATCAATTGAATTATCTTCAAAAAAAAAACGCCGACATACGAGGACGTCGGACGTTTGCGCATCGCTATTGTTACAAATTACGTTTCTTATACAGTCCGTTTGTGCGTCGCAACTTACTGACGAGTTCCGTTTGCGTTGTTTAAAAATTAAAATATATACTTGTAATATTAAGTATTTTATTTTAATTTTTTAATATTATATTTTCTGTTCAAAGTAAATCCCGACTTCCTATCTCGCTTTAACACTAAATTTAAACTAAAATTTCGGCAGTTGATATTATTCTCAATATTACCAAATATTTCCTTTCCTAATTTTGTTTGCATCCTATTATACCAATAGTATATACAATGTTTTCTTCGTCACTCAAACTAGTCGAACTTGACATTTTTTAAATCGAAAACAAATTAAAATCAAAACAATTCACGCTGACACTGTACGATCGACTGAATATCGTTTCCTGTTGGTGGAAATCGCGTCGCGCGTCAATCGCGTAGTATATAGATTTCCTACTGCGACTCGTTTGGAATATCCTGTATATTTATTATATTATTTTCCAAAAATAAACTGATTTTATCAGTGTTATTATTAAAACACACACAATATATTGTTATAATGTTGCGCTACTCATTTATCGTTTCTTTTCTATTATACGATTTGACTGATCGGCGACTGCCGTGAAAAATTTCTATCTTCGACCATCGTCGGAACTCAAATCCAAAACGTTCTGCCGCGTTGGTTTTAACGTTTGTGGTGCGCCGGAACGTAAATGAATAAAACGCATTTATACTTATTACAGTAATAATATGATTGTATAGTTTGTATTTCTTTCATAATAAAATTCAAAGGATTGTAATAATATGTAAAATGATAATATTTGAAATCCAATATCCCCGGCAGTCCCGATACGATGAGAAAAATATAATAATATTTGTATTGTATATTATATAATAAAAGGTACGAGAGCCTGTAATTCTAGACCCATTTGTTCGCTCTCTTATATTTTAGACTGTTTATAGTAAATAGAAATCGAAAACAATGTGACGCGAAACCGTAGCGACAGGCGAGCAATAACGCGATAAATATTCTCGTCGCTCGGTTTTTTCGCTCTTATTTACTACTTCTCTATTAATAGCTAAAGATATACGAACCGACTGTAGAGACGGTTGACTGTACTTGATAAACCATAATATTAACATGGTGGAGTACATTTTATAATCATTAGTATTAACGATATTAAATATATCAAGCGATAGGTACTCCCCTCCCCAACAGTTTGTCGATAGTAAAAACTGTTTTGCCGCGGGACGACTCTATACTATTCACAGTAAAGTTACCAAAATAAACAAACGTTTTTAAACTGATAATTTTTATTGTATTGTTATTACGAAAATATCAGCAGGGATAAAATTCTGCTGTGAAATTTCGGTAGTTCTACTATGAATACTGTTAGAGCAATGGCGTTATTATGGGAGGGGAGCACTTTCCTTAAAATGTTTGTCGTGGAAAAAACGTATTTTTTTTTGTCCCCCCCCCCCTGGTATGAAATCTATGAATCATCTAAAATAAAGAAAGAATGCAATACGTTAATTACTTTTTATATTCATAAGATTTTTTTCCTCAAATTATTTCATAAAAGTGTATGTATATTTCGCGTTTCTCCTATTTTTTAATACGTTGACGTATTATCGACGTTATCAAAGCATCATCAGGATTACAAAAATAATCATAAAACTATCATTAAAACGTTGATGCTTTCGTTTATTTTTTAAGTTTTGCATAATTAAGTTATTAAGTCGTTAAATTAGTCTTTGATTATTTTGTATACATAGAAAACAAATATATTTTCCACCACCCTTCATTATTAATTGATAATGAGTTGTAATGTTAAATTATCATGTTTTCAATAATGTAGTCAAAATTGCCTATACCGCGACTCCTTGAAAAACACAGGAATAATTTTAATTTATTTTGTAATTACAAATCAATACGATTTTCAATTTTAATTTATCAAAACATTTTTAACCGAACCACGCTCAGAATCGTTTTCCTTTTGCACTAGCCGCGGTACTGTAGATCAGTTAAAAATGAATAAAAAAAAAAATAGATTAAAACTATTTGCGGGTAACTACGCTATTTTGCGGAAAAAAACGCAGCAAAAATGACACATGACGTAATGTTCGCAAGTAGCCACCGTTCAATTACTAACTACGCCCGTCGTTACTTAACTTCAGTGTTCACTCGTTGGCAAAAGGTCAATTCGTTATTTAGCATTTTCTCGTTAATAATAATATATTTTTTTATCGTTTAACTGAAACTGTACTGTCTGTAAAATATGCATGTGATATTTGTTTTTTGTTTTCTTCAAATATTCAAATATTTAGTTTTCCCGTTCGCGTCAAATTTTTATTTGTTTTTAATTCCGAGCGAAGCGAATAGAAACGCACGGAAATTTGACACCTTTTTCTGTAATTCTTTTTTTTTATAAGCGTTTAAAGTGTAAATTTTGATAAAAATCGTAAACATTTCAAACCACAGTTGTCGCCTAGTTGATAATATATTTAATAACTGGGCAACAACGATTTTTGTCAAAAATGACGATATTTGAAATTATTATAATATAATTTTGTTTAATAGTTTCTTATGTTTAATTTTGTCATTTATTTATAGTTATCATTTAAACTTAGAAGTAAAAATAATTATCGAGATTTCCTACAAAAGAAAAACCCGTGTGACCGTCAACTATATTTATAATTATTAATAATGCAATGCAAGAACAAGAAAGTAATCACGTGACATGTGTCGTCATTCATAGCAAATATCCTATCCTTTATCTACAAACAGGGTGCCGTTTAGGGGGACGTAGAGGCAATGCCACCCCCTAGACATTTTACATTTTGATTTTTGACAGTGCGCGTCGTCGCCATTCGGTTAGTTTGGAATTAAATAAGATAATAAATTCAGCTGCAGTGGTAATTAATGTTTTATTTTTCTGTGAAAATAAATATCAATAAGATAACCAAAATAATGAAATTGGTGCTTCTTTAAATAGTTACTTAATTTTATATTTTTATTAAAAATACGGTTGTTTCTTTTGGATATCAATATATTGATTAAATATCCAAAATTACAAACGTATAACAGATTTTTCGGAAAAACCTACTAAAGAAAAACAATTCAAATTAAATTAATTTACCAAATCTAGTATTTTGATTATTTTACAAAATAAAAACCATAGTTCTATTACACCGTGTACACTATGCGATTCTCCGTCATGCACACTATATAGATACGACAGTAAATGTATCTCGGTTAATTAGTACAAATACAGAACGGTTTTTATGTTGACCAGAGATAATTTCGTAAAATGTCCTCTGGTCCGACTTCAACACTGCGTACCTAAATTATACGCGGTTTGAGCAGTCAAATAATATCCGGCGGATTTTTTTTATCGCGTTACATGCGGGCGGTGGGTGGTATTCCCGGGAGGCGGCCGAACCGAGCATCCTGTACTGCGCACAAAACTCGTGCGAGTATCGATCGCCGTCCGCCAAATATTAAATTCGCCGGGCTCGGAAATTCGTCGAGCCCGGCGGGTCAATATTCTGCAAACGCGCGGGTTGCCCGTGCTACTCCCGCGAATGGGCGTAACCAGAGTGCCGAATGACAGGCAGAGCCCGGCGTCAAAAGAAAATCGATAGCGTGGGGGTGCGATTGTTATTTCGCCGACACCGAATATAATACCGAATTCAGCCGATTTCGAACAAATGAAAAAGGTTTTACCAAATGTTACAAATATTATTTAGTTTTTTGAAAAAAAAAAAAAAACGACGATAAATAATTAATCAAGTCGGTGCGTATATTGGGGAGGGGTGGGCTGGGTGTCCTCCATGTCTGAACACTCCCGACTTAAAAAAAAAAAAAAAACTAATTACAAATTGACTAAAGTTTCTTTTTTTTTACTAATAAATAATAAATTGACTAATGTTAACAATATAAGAAGGTATTTTTTTTTTTTTTTAAATAAACGTAAGTATTCAGTATTAAGTAATAACCTTCAATTTATCTATTGTACTTATAGTTGGTGGTATACAATTGTATTATACAGACGGTATAAAAAAAAAACAAAAAAAATAATATTTTTATTAAAATTATTATTATTAGCAAAAAAAATAAAAAAATCGGTATGTTTAGTGATTTGGTCAAATTATAATGTGTATATATTTATGATAATGTTATTATTAAATAAATTTCTAAAATATTAGGATTATTTGTTTAAACTTTTTAAAGATTCAATTCAATTTAGTTTATATTACTTTTTTTTTCTTTACTAAATTTCTGATATTAAATATTAGTGAGCATTTACAAGAAATAATGGGAAATAAGTGTGATCGAAATGTTAATAGATATATTTATACGCCAGTTGTCAGTTAATAAGCTTGTTTAAATTCTAGTTTATGTCAAAATGTTACAACATTGCGCAAGATAATTAATTGACTGTGAATTGTAACTACATTCTTTTTAATTAAAAATATTGCTAGTCACTAGGATTGGTACCGTGACTTTTTGAATATTAATTTACTTTTATATTCTTGTATTATTGTTGTATTAAAATTGGTCATTCGTTTTATAACCTGTATTCAATTGTTGATATTTTAAAATATTACATGGTTTTATATTGTAAAATACCGTATAATACAATAAAAAAAAAAATAAATAAAATACTGTATTTTAATAACTCTAATTATACTGTATTACCACAGGGGGTTTCAAATGTAAAATTATTTGTCGAGCGGTGACGTCATAGTAATTTGAAAATAAAAATAAGCGCAAATGTCTACTTTTTATTGGTAAATATAATTCTAAAAACGTGTTATTAAGGTTCCGAAAATCGCAGACCCCCTTTCCCCCGAAAAATCATTCAAAATACGCCACCGAGTCGAGTACCCGTCCAATATTAAAAATTAAGCTTGGTTTTGTCGACTTTAAAGGTAAATTATCGGACTCCGTATAGTTTTATTGGGGATTTTTTTTTTTTTTGGGGGGGCGAGGGGGTATCACCGGCCCTGATAACTGTATAGAGCGGAATATACGGCAGAATATTATAATACGAGTACTCCGGTCAATTACGCCGAAAACGATGCCAGAAACATAAATCCAAAAGTATGTAGCCAGAAGCAGTGTCGCAACCGGTGAAGGGGGGTCCCTGAGTCCGAACCCTCTTAAAAGGGATTAAATGTATGAAATGTACGTGTGTACCAGATATTTTCTCAAGTTTAATTGTCTGCATTTTAAGTATGGAAAAGTTTCCCTTGAAAAAGTTCTCGTTACGCCACTGGCCACAGGCGTATTTAAAAATCACTAATAGGGGGGAGGGGAGGAGCAAAAAAACTGTATGTAGCCGTTGCAATTACCGTTTAAAAATATTTATGTTTTCGAGAGTTATACATAATACTATATAGTCGTATATTAGATTAATGTTATATTATCAGCACACAATTTAATTAAAATTACACAGCGTGTATAGAAAATAACGTACATTTTTTTTTTTTTTTATATATAATTATTAAAAAAAAATATACATCTTGTTCCCCTTGGGTACAATAAGAATACGCCCTACAAAAAACGTAAATTTAAAATCAAAAATAATTATGAATCGTATGGAAAAAAAAAAAGTTATATTTAAAAAAATAATTATATTTATCGGACGTAATGGCGTATTACTGGTAATTAAAAATTGTGGGTTAGCGATTATGTAAGTATAATATTTTCATCGGGAATCTTATCTGTATAATATATTTTTTTATTTCTACAATTAAAATCGCTCGAAAGACCTTTATATATATTTTATAATATATTTTATAATTATATATATTTATATATTGGACATATTGGATGTTTGGATTTCTAACCATTATTATATTATGGAAATATCTTATCCGTTATCTACAAATAAATTGTTTTAGATTTTATATGGGTTTTTGTTCCTACAAGCTATTGTAGCTGAATATATTTTATTTCACTTCGAACCTTCAAGCGTTAAGCACGTACGACGAATTCGGACTTACGGTAATTACTAAAATCGAATATTTTATTATTATATTTAACCCGGGGACACTCGTGCATATTTTTACGTGATTACTCGCGCTTTTGATTTTATTTAATATATTATTTTTTATTATTAAAATTGGATTTAAAATCTGTACCACTGAGGCGTAATAAGTAAATGAGATACGGATATTAAACTATAAATAAATTACAAAACTAAGTCTACTGAATTATATACATTGCAGGAAGAATTTGAGGAAAGCACTCATTAAACTATCGTTTGATTTTTTTTTTTCGTTGACTAAGAGGTCACGACACAATTTACGTTTTAACCGTCTTGGAGGATTGCCAGGAATTGTAGGAGTAGCTAGAGGATTTAACAAGAGGATTAGAATGAGAATATATATTATTAATTTACTTAATTTTATCGATGAATTCCATTTATATGTATTAACGTATAAATATACATTATAAACTAAACTGTATGTGTAAAACAGTTTTGCTGCCTCATTTCCCCCCTCCCACCGCAAAATAATGTACTTTGTACGTAATTTTTACAAATGTATTGATTTATTTTATTTTAAGGCACATTTATTTCTAATTTTCTTCTTGCAACCATTCTATTATATTATTTTTGTGATTTTATCGTTATTCATTATTACAGTATAAATTGGTAACAAATTATAAAAAAAAAAATATTATCATAAATCCTCGACAGTTAATGTAATAATATTTTGAAAATGTTATTATGAACTTATATAGGTACACAAAAAAAAAACACCACGTAATCTACTCGTGTGTTAGAGCAGTAGTTCAACTATTTTTCAAAATAAAAATCATAGTTCTATTACACAGTGTACACTATCCGATTCTTCGTCATGCACACTAGATACGATAGTAAATGAATCTCAGTTAAGTTGCACAAATACAGAATGGTCTATATGTCACCCAGTGATAATTTCTTGATATATCCTCTGCTGGTTTTATTAGAAGTTTATCAAGTTTAATAGTTTTATATGAAAATAAATTAATGAAAACGAACAAATACTTCAATTAAATGGCAAAATATTTTTTTTATCTGTGTTATAATTTACAAAATAAACCAGCTACAATAATTATACTATTGACATGTTTAAAAATCGTGGTCTTCAAGTGGTTCTGTGAGGGGAGAGGGGTGGAAACCATCAACTCCCCTTACCATAAATATGCCATTGATATTATGATACGATAATATTTTTTAAATTTTCACCTACAGATTGATTATTATTTTTTTTAAATAGATATTTTAATCCTCAGGCTTTTTTTTTCAATATTTTTTTAACGGGGCTTTTTTTTCCTACAAAGGTACAGCCAACAGGGGGAGGGGGAGCGTACAACGAATTCTTCATTTCTCAGAATTTGGTATTTACTATTTTAGTCGTAATCACGGGAATAAATTAACAAAGAAGGAATGCTTTTTATTTATTTGAATAATTAAAATTATTAAAAAACATTTTCCCTCTCCCGGCGTCTATTATAGGACGTCAGAAAAAAACTTATCGTGCGGTTATGTAACGAAAAAAAAAAAAATAAATGTTTTAATTCACAAAACTATATTGTTATCTATATTATTATGTACCTTGAATATGTAAAAAATATATTAAAAACAATTATGTTGCGCCGAAGAAAAATATATGATAGGATATTGGCTCATGTTAATAAATGTCTAAGTTATAGACGGGAATTTAATTTATACAAGTACGCAACGATTATTCATTGCCGACGAAAAATGATTCTGAACGAAGCTCGGTTAAAAATGTTTGATATATTAAAATGTATATTAATTTTTAACTAGAAAATAAATTACAATCGTCCGTGTTTTTTTTCCGTCAAATTCACATAAATCGAAAAAAAAAATTGGGCACTACAATATAGGAGAAAAATGCCGTGATTTTCATCAAAATTTGACTATAAACGATTAAAAAAATAATATCTTATGATAAACCTCGTGACGAATTTTTGAGCATTTTTGACAATTGCATCCACATAAAACCAAATAAAAACTAAAAAAGGTCGAAAATGAAAATTTGACAATTGTACTCAACGGTTATTTTGAACCGAATCACTGTATAATTGAAAATTACAGAAAATGTATATATCAAAAAATGACGTAAATCTAAACAGACGTAAATCGCTACAAGAAAGCTTCTATAAAGTATTTGATTGGAGCGAGATTTCTAGTTGACGAAAAAAGGAAACTAGGACGAAAATAAAAAAAAAAGTAATTGACGATAATGTTTAAACCGAACCAAACAATGTGGTCCTTGGTAGGTGGCCAAGTATGTAATTATCGGAATGAAGAATTAATAATAATAATATTAATAGTGATTTTTTTTTTTTTTTTTTTGGGCGTTTTGTCACGGGTATAATGTTGCGCAATCGTATCGCCACGTGGCCATGAGTTTGGAATTATAGTTTCGTGGCGGCGGCGGCGGCGGCGGCATACGGACGAATTTGTGTGCGCGCGCGTCGAGTGAGAGAGAGAGAGAGAGAGAAAAAATAAATTACGTCGTACGTACAGCCGGCTGTGCGGGGCCCGCGAGCCGCCGTCGCTCGCTCGTTGTATTTACTATTTGCACGGCCGTCAGAGCCCGGGCGGCCCGCCCGCCTGTCCGCGGCCGCCGACGACGGGCGGCGGGGTGGGCAGTGTGCGTGCGAGTCGCGTATGGTCGTCACTGCGACGACGCACGGCGGGGTGGCGGTGTCGGGGGATCGGTAGCGGGGTGTGCGGGGTGGTCGACAGCGCTCTACGGCGTCGCGTACAATCTCCTCCATAATGAACGCGCGCAGCGGCAGATAACGTCGATGTGGTGGCTCTTGCGTTTCAACAGCACGAGCACAGCGCACGCACAAAAGGCCCGTGGACCTGCTGCACCCGCGACGCTCGTTGAAATTATAAACGTCGTGACTGATAAAATATATTAAATACCGCAGTGCCTGCCGCCGGCATCGTTTTTGTCCGCGAACAAGCGTTCGTCGCACGTCTCCGCCGCCATTGTCGTTGTTGTTTGCGCCTGCGTGCGCGTTCTCGCAGTTTTTGTCTGCCCGTTGTCGTGTGTTTGTGCGTGTGTTTGCGCCCGCGCTCTCGCGTCTGTACGTCGAGTACGTGTGTGTGTGTGTGTGTGTGTGTGTGTTGTGTGTGCGAGTGTATGCGTAAGTAAGCGCGCCGCCGTCTCTTGAATCGGTCTCTTGATCCGTCCGCGGCAAATCCGTTTATCAGCAGCCCGTTCACCATCGCCGTATGCTGCGTGTGCCAGTTTAGGCCTCGCAGGTTTCCGTCTTGCAGCGAAACGCGCCCGCGTGAACGATAGGGGTGTCCAGGGACCGGACACGCATCGTCGACGTCGGCACGCCGTCGTGCGGCTGTACACGGGCAACCACAACTGCGGGAACGGCACAACGATCTCAAAGATGTGACCACCGGACACATGACACTGCGCCAGACACCGCTCAAAGATACGCAGTCCATCTGGCTTTCGCCGCCGCCGCCGCAACCGCTAGCCGCAACATGGCGTCTAACACCGATGCATCGGGTAGGTTTACCCTCTAGTCTGTTTGTCCGTCGTTACAGCCATCGCGGTTTACTCCCTTACGACTTCCCGCCACTTTATTTGACTGTGCGTGTGACCGCTACCCATCTATGTCGTACCGTCGGAAAAATGTTGTTTGTAGTAATTGTGTGATTACGAGGTTGTCGGTTTTAAATAGGTCACACTTGTACCTAATCCGACGTGCCCGATCCATGCGAGTATGGAACTTGGTGGTACGATTGGGGATATTTTATCGAATCGTCAGAGTCGTGTTCGGCTTCCAGCGGTTGATTGTCAACGACGCGTTTGAATCTGGTTTATATTCCGTAATTTTACTAATTAAATATGTACTATCACGGTAGTGACAACTGTGTACAAGATAACGGCAATATCTGTTGTTAAAATCGAATAAGTGTCTGTTTTGTTTGTTTTGATTATTTCGTAGTTACATAATCAATTTTACAAATCGCACCCGTCAAAATATTGTTTATAATGATAATAAAAATGTTATCATATTGTTTTTACTTGCAGACCTATGCGGGGCTGACGTTTTTCTAGTGTTACCACCGCTGTAGATATAATACCTATAAGCATTTTTATTTTTATTTTTTACTTTTTCTCACTGTTAAATTATTTATTAATTTTGGTGTATTTGATCAAATTGTATAAAATTACGAGATATAAAAATACTAAAATTGCCCGGTAAAATTGTTCCGCCAGCACAATTTTTTCATCCGAAAAATAGTACTGTTGATTAATATTATGTACGCACTATATTTTAATGACAAATATTTTTTTTTTTTTTTTTTATAAATTTACGTGCTTACGTCATAGACGAGATATTTTGATAGAATGAATACGTCTCGGCTGATATATTTCAGCATTTTTTAACGCGCTCTCTTATAATATAATAACTAATTTTTGTTGAAATTTCCTTTCACATACATTTTGTCTTACATTGTATTTAACACAATGCAACAATTGTATAAAAGTTTTTATTTGATCATTGTCACTTACCTATTGCTGCTTCCTAGCAGTTATAAATAACATTATTTTCATATACGGATATTAATTAATTTAGTTTATTCCTATATATATATATGTATAAAAATGTCTTTATATTGTCTATGTTCGGTACAAATTTAAATAAATAAGTAGGTATTCTGATAGTTTAGCTTTCTGGATTTCAACATTTCATTATTCTAATATGTTATTTTCCTCCAATTTATTCCCCTATATTTTTTATTTACCATATTAATTATATTCCATAACTTTATTTTCAAAATATTATTTTCTGAATATTTATATTCTAATTAATTATTTTCCTTCGCATTATACCTAGTCGTGCCATAAGTTCTGTCCCTTATACAAAGTTGTATATTTAATAAATAAAACAAAACAAATATAAAAAATCTGATGTTATTTATTCTTTATGAACTAAGTAACTGAAAAAAATAAATACTATTCAAAATGTCCACCATTCACATTTACATTTGTGTACTGCTAAAGTAACTTCTTCACTCTTGTCGTTTTAATTTGACATAAAGCTTCTGACAACTGTTGACCGGTTAAATCATTCTTCTTCAATAAGTACCAAGGCCAAGGTCTTCCTTAATTATGCGTGACATGGTTCTTGGTGGAATCTTTATTTCTCTAGTCATGATTTTTTTGCTTACTGTGTGGTGGATTCCTGCGATTTCTTTGTGCAACAGCTTTGACTACTGCTTTTGTCCTTGTTTCACGTTGTACTCCACCTTTTGGCTTGTCGCCTATAGTATTCAATTCGTTGAATTTGGTTAATGGTCCAATAAACAAATTTCTTCGTTATTTTCAGTGGTTTTAATAAGTTAAAAATGTCCGATGGGGTTTTATTACATTAAAATAATGCAATAACAGCAATATAATCCTACTAACCAGAAATAGTAGATATAATACTTATTAAAACTATATTTAAAAAAAAAGTCATTAGCGTTATCGTAAAATATTTATAAAACAACTGATAAATAGAGACAAAATTTATGGCACAACTAGGTAACTCTTTAAACTTTTAGAAAGTGCTAACAAATTTTCGTATTTTATATTTTTTAATTCCATTTTATGATTTATGTTGAAATGTCTTGATTTTTCTTAGATTGAAGAAGAGTAAATCATTATTTTTTTATAGATGATAATCATTAATTAATTTTTTTTTTAACATTCTATTTTATCACCTGCAGAAATTATATTTTCTTTATAATCTTACATACTCAAATTTAAAATGTTTAGTTTTTGAAAAATGTTAGCAAGGTAAGCTAATTTAGCACACTAAATTTCATTATACATTTTATTTGCATAGTTATTTATGTTTTCTGATTTGGAAAAACATAGTAGTGTGTTCTGACAAACATTTTACCATTAGAGCTTTGTGGTGTAAAAACAGTGAGTTGTAATTAAATTAAGATTTTTATTTTTTGCAAGAAAAGAAATCCTTTAAATTGACCAGTTGTTGCTGCTACACTATATGAGCAAATAAATAGGCAGTTTGACCACAGCATATTATTTTATTCAAAATATAGAATCCTGTTGTTTGTAATTCATAGCAAAAAAATAAATTGTTCAATTATTTAATTTTATTGACAAATCTTATGAAAGAAATCAGTTTTATTTACCAGAAACATTGGTACGTTCATCAAGGTGTAATGCAAATTCTTTATCATATTTTATTTTCTTATTTAAATTTTTTACAATATCTTCTGATATTGTTAAGATTCTTTGAGGAACAGTATCATTTGACAATGGAACATTTGAAATTTGTTTGGCAGCTTGTTTACCAAACATGATATCAACAATTTCTTTACAAGCTAGTGAAATCAATTCTTATCAAATGCTATGTGATTTTTTTTTTCTTTGCTATTAGTTCAAAGATTTTAAAATAACACAAAAGAGATTTATCAGAATTTTAGACATTTTTCCATGAATGTTGAATTTTTTTTTTTATGATGATAACAAACGCATATAATAGTCTGAACTTTTTTTACTAACATGACTATGATTTTGTTCTAAATGTCTTTTTAAATTTATTTGGTACCATGGACTCTGTTGATAAATCTACATCACATACAATGTATTATCATACATTGAGTTATTTGATTTCTTTCATCACCAATAATTCATCACCAGAAATTTAAATAGTCATGATTATATATTTATGACGTTTTACTGTTGTTTCGTCATAAGTTTTTATTTTTTTACCTGAAACAGAAGATTGTGATGGAGGATTTTTGTAGGATTTTATATAGGGTTATTTAATTTATATACTGTATGCAACGATGAAAAATTATTGCAAACGAAAAATGATTTTGAGGGGGTATGTATTGGTAGTGTTAGTTGTGTTTAATCTCTTGTTGACAAGGTAGGTGGGTAACGCAAAAATCATAAAAAGCAAATGTTTTTGATAAAGTATCGGGAATTCCGAAAATAAAAATATACCAATCAGTCAAAAATATTTGTGGTACATATGGGAAATGACGAATAACCGAATTAAAATTTCATCATATTTATGATCAATGCTTTCAAGTAATTAATTAGTTAATTTAGTGTTGTTTAAATATGTTTTACAGCTTCAACTAAGTCACAACTAATTGATTGTAGAATTTTACATAATGGAAGTGTCATCGAAAAGAAATTATTTGTCGTAACCATACTTATTATAAATTCACTAGTAACTATAGCTTGATAAAATTGAAGTGCTTTTGATGATGTATTGATATGATTGTTTAATGTTATAAATTAAATGATTGTCTCCACATGAAATTTGCATGAGCAACAATGCTCTAAAATTACCATCGTTATGATCAGGTTCAATAACATTTAATTTATGAGGACTTTTGAATCATTGCGCTCTCGAAGTGCTATAACTCTTGTCGACCACATAAAATAATTGTTTTAATAGTTGGGACGAGTTTTTTTTTTATTTTCAGAAGTTTGTAGAGCTCTCGAAGAATCGAGTTGTTGTCGAATATCTGGTAGAAGTTTGGTATGTATGTTAATGAAATTTTCACAGAACATAACACTATTTTTATGAAAATGTGTAGAGTTATGACGAGATAAAGTTTCGTTAGCTTTTTTCCAATTATTAAATGGCTTATTAACTAATATTCTTAATGGTTGATGATTCCCTTTTCCTCTGTAATTTCTGGCAAATAAAACGCAATATGTGCAAACTGCTCCTTGTTCACCTAGCAAACCAAGAAAATCGTTTAAACCTGTTGAACTGGAGTTTTAAATTTCTTTTTCCAATTAAAAGGAATTTATAAGTTTCATTCGATGTCCATTTATTTATTATTAACTTATATTTAAATTAATTATTTACAGTATGATTAAAATGATGCCCAACATAATATTTATGTTTGTGGTAGATGTTTTACTGTGTTGAACTTTGAAGACGTGATGTGCCTTCCATTTAATTTTCCATTATATTTAATTTAGGCTTTTTACTAAAGAAATTCATCATAGTGTTCTGTCTTTTTGCCATTTCAAAAAAGATATATAAATATTAAATACAATTTCAATTATAACTGTCACACTTCATAGTTACGTTAAGAACTAAATGTTTAAAAAGTAGTCCATCAATGAAAAATTTGAAAAATATGTTTTAATGATAATCGGATTATCCTATAGGTATTATTAAGATAAAAATACTAATATAAAATAATTCTTTGTCGATTATACATTCTCTTGATATTGAAAATCAGATAAGTACCTGATATAATATTACTATCCAGAAATTGGCATGATACACCAAAGCGAATTTATTGGTTTTATATAATTTATTAATATACTTATCACAACTCTATTATTTATTTATTTTTCGTAAACCAATATTGTTTATTATTCTAAAGACCGAAATAATTATTTTCCACGATATATGATTATCTCAT
This sequence comes from Tuberolachnus salignus, assembly GCA_956483605.1. Lineage (NCBI taxonomy): Eukaryota > Metazoa > Arthropoda > Insecta > Hemiptera > Aphididae > Tuberolachnus > Tuberolachnus salignus. The sequence goes on along the minus strand of OY101431.1, from coordinate 21,898,664 downwards.
CGCGGACATATTTATAAATCATTGTACTTGTAATATTTATAACACTTTTATACTATTAAATTATACACGAATAATGAGAGTATATTATTCTAATTAATATTATAGTATACGCTAGTGTCTTGTTCTGCGCGAAGTACACAAACATAAATTAAATATTAATTAAAAAATATTTTATTATTTTCTATTTAGATAGTTACTGAAAAGAAAATTGTAAACAAATAGATTATAATACATATATAATTTATAACTTAATATATTTTTATTAAATATAAAAATTAAAAATCCAACTTATATATTTGTATAAGTATTATTATTTATATTATATATTTTTTATTATTACAATTGAAGATTGTGGCTTATAGGTTTTTATTATCAGATATGCTGTTGTGTCACTTGGCAACCTATAGTATAGGCTATTTGTTTAGTAAAGTTTGTATACATACCCAATAAAAAAATATATATATATATATTACCGGTACGATTTAAAGGATTGTTATTAATTATTTTGAAAACAATAATGAAAATTTGCGAAAAATACCGTGGTAGTGAGTACTAGTATTATTGTAGATTAATAGGTCAAAAAGTCATAATCATGGGGTACGAAATTATATTATAAAACCACCGAGTACTACACCTATCACTTTTCTAATAACTAATATTCCTCTTCCAAAAAAATTAAAAAATGGTTTCGAAACATATCTTTACAAATGCAATAATGTTTGGTCGACGTATTAATAATACAACTTTACTATCTACTCATATAAGTAGCATCTCAATATACTTGTCATTGAATATACATTTTGAAAATCTATACTCTTGATTTTTTTTTTTAGTAGGTAATTATATTATTACTTAAAAATTTAGTCATAGTTTTCTTATATTATCTACCAGCCCGAAATTATTAGCACATCAATATATTATTTTTTTGAGACACCTAAAAGATATGTCTATATACATTTTGCATTACAAGCTATTAAAATAATTTCTGGAGATAAATTGATAATTGATTGTATTTTGTTACAGGTTCAATTTATAAATGGATAGAAAGGAAACCTCTAACAGAAGCAGTTGCATGGTCATCAAGAGAAAAGTTTTGGTTAATAACTGCTACATGCCATTATGGAATCCACGATTGGTAAACATTTATCTTTATTTATTAATAGTGTATTTCATGGTATCTGTTTAATTTCTTGTTTAAGTAGCGTAGAACAGCAGGTATGTCAAACTCAGATTGTGATCCAGGCTAATAAATCTAAATAAAAGTTCGCGACCCATATCTGTGTTAATATAATAACAAAAAAAACTTCTCAAACTCTTATTATAAAACACGCCACCGTGCAACATTACAATTTTTAAAAGATGATTTATAGTAGCAGATCGCTAGTTTGACAAGCCTGGTGGTATTGATTACAGAGAGTCTTTCTATTTTAAAAATAATGTTACATTGTGAAGGACTTATTTATAAATTAAATATTTACATGTATTATTATAACGTTAAATTATCTAGGAAATCTATTGCTCAAGTTGTTAGAAATTCTGGAGAACCTTACAGACCTAAAGAATGGTTTACAACGAAAAGTTGCGAACGTCAATTTAAAATCATTGTGTCCAATTATAATAAAGAAATAAAGTTGCCCTTACATGAAATGTTGCCACATATTGCTGAAGGTTTAAGACTTGGTAAATACATTTGAAAATATACTATAAACATGAATTAAATTGTTAAGTAATTTATGTAAAATGTATTAATAATATGAGAATGCTTAAAATTTTATATATTTTTAATTGTCATACATAGATTATATACGAGATGCTAATAAATCAAAAGACAATTTAAAAGCAAAATACTCTAATTTGTTCAATATTTTGAATCGTGTGAAACAAGGGAATCTATCTAGACAGGAAGTTGTTAATCTTTATTCACTTGCAAGAAGGTTATTATTGTTATATTGGTTTATATGAATGTATTTATATATATATATATATATATATTTTTTTTTTATTAGAAATGAAATTGAAAGTAAACAATATGTAGACCAACTTATGAAAAGACAAAGTGCTAGTTTGGCCTTAGAAAATTCAAATTCATCATTATCAGATGAAGTGAGTTTTTAATCAATTTTTGCTTTTTTTTTTTTTTTTTTACTGGTATTTGTATAAAAATACATATTTTACTGTTCAATCATCTTTTTTTATGTTACAGCCAATTAAATGGAATACTCCATCTGCTCCTTTATTAACTAGTCTATTAAGGTCTCGTAATACCATACCAGCTAATAGGACTGTAACAACTATTACTTCTTTGTTACCATCTCCATGTGGCTCTCCTAGAACTAGATCTGGAAAACTTTTACCACTGTCCACTAGTAAAATTCAAGGTAAATTTGAATATTTTAGTATAAGTTAAAACTTACTTTTCTTTGTAAGATTTGATTTTACTAATATATATTGTACAAATTAATCAGGTATTTAATAGCTATTTTTACCTATAATGCAAAATAATATATTTGTTTTATATAATGTTAGGAACTCCTACGCTTTCCAAACTACTAGAAGCTCCAGCTAATCCTTATATTCCAAGTCCAGCACTATCAATCCAGAAAATTAAGCCAAGTAAGTGTTTCAATGTCTTAACCTATGCTTATTATGTGTATTTAAAATGTATAATACAATAAATAAATAAAGTTATTATTATTTAAAAATGTTTTCTGTTCTTCTAGTTGATATTGTTGGAACAGATAAGGTGCTTGTCATCGGAAGTACTTCTAGAAATGTAAGTGTACAAAATTGTTTAACATTAAACAATTAGTTCATTTGTTTTTAATATTTGCTTCATAAAATCATTTCTATGTCCGACTGACTCATTTTAAAGTTTTATAGGTATGAAATATGATGTAATCATATTTTTGTGATAATAATACAAATAGATAATATTTTTAAAACTAATATTTATTATTAAAATTTTAGTATTATTCTGAAATTCAATGCAAATATAATATAAAAATAAAGAATAAATGTACACTTAATGACTGATAATCTAATATCAAAAAATTCTTATCCTTCAATATTATTTAAGTATAAATTGAATATATTATAATGTATAGAACATAAATAATTTGTATAGTGTATTGGTTATTAGTCCTTAACTTAAAATTTAAAAGCATTTAATTTTTAAGAGAAGTTATTTATTATTTTTACATACACGTAAAATGTTATTATTTATTTTTAATTATAAAAGTATTTTTGGATATTCTTAATTTTAAAACAAATTTGGTATATTAATATTATATTATATGATGTGTATGTGTGTGTGTGTATTTTTACAGGAGAACTTGCAGTCATCAACATTAAATAAATTACAAATAAATAATATTACATCTGGGTCTGTGAATCAGATCAATAAATCTGATTTATCAATTTTGAAAAGACAAATGCCAAAAAGTACTGTGTCTGCAGTTAATAACGTATCAACGGAGGATTTAAATGTTGTTGATTTATTAAGTGACAGTGAAAATGAGGAGGATACTACAAATTCCATTCAAAATATTCAACCGATAAATTTATTTGGTGAAAAGAAAGATACTGTTATCACTACTACTAATAGTTTTAATACTATTTATAGAATTGAACCAAGAACAACAAGAAGTCAAACCAGAGCTGAAGGTGGTTTTAAGCCTTTCAATGATAGTAAATTGTCTGACATGAATAAAGAACAAGAAAATTTGCAACAACTAAATGAAAGATCTCAAATGACTAATACTAATTCAATTGAAGATGAATTGATCGATATAGACCAGATTGAAATTGAACCCTTGTCATCGGTTCATGATGAAATTATAACTCCTAATAAGGAAATTATAACTCCGAATAAGGAATTTATAACTCCTAATAAGACACCTAATAAAATGGCACGATCTTGCATTCAAATATCTCAACTAAATAACTCTATAGATAGTATATTATCAAGTAATCTACTGAATTGTAAAGAAATAAACAACCAAATGTTAGAAGAAATTTCGGCTGGTTTTATAATAAATCCATCTACAAAGAATGTAGCTACAGAGTATAAAAATATTATGGTAGGCCAGTCACGTATTGGCAATGGAAATATTCCGGGATGTCTTATTCCAATTGACGTCTCAGCTGTTAAAGATACTATTTTATTACGCAAAGAAGGGCAGCCTTTCTTAAATTCTGGCAATACTTTGACTACATTTAACGACAGAAAATTATTAAATAAAAAAAAAATAATTGAACTTAAAGGAACAAATATAAGATGTGTTGATAGTAGAAATGATACAAAAGTTGTGTCAATTAATAATAAGCCTGTTGTAGTAGTTAATCAAATTAAAAAACCATTCAATATTAGACTAACTTCTGATCAGAAAGATAATACTGATACTTTGCAAGCGAGTAATATTATAAAAAAACCTACTCAGTTACAAAATAGTTCACAAAATGTGGTCCATTTATTTGATGGTGGTCATCGTTCGTTGTCTGATGAAGTTATTATCATTGATGATGATGTAAACGTTATTAATGATGATGAGAGGGCATTAAATAAAATAAGAGAATTGTCTGTTCAAGATGGGTGTAAAAACTTGTCTTTAACCGTTATTCAACCAAACAACAGTTCTAACTCAGGCGCTTCAAAATCTGGTCTTCACTTTGATGACAAAGGCCCTAAAAACAATATACCATGGAAAATGTTTGGGAAAACTCAAAATATTTTAGATCTTAGTTCAAAAAACCCAACCAATCAAGATGGCGCATCTGTATCTAGAATTGGTAATAACAGTAACATAAATCAGACAAGCAATCGATTTATAAAAGAAATTGATTTTGATTTTGATCATTCAATCTCTCAAACTTCATTATCAGAATTATATAACGGAGTTGAAGAAATTGTCGAAATGCATTCTTTTGATAATGAGGAATTAAATTCTTTAATTGAATGTGGTTCTTTAGATAATAATGAAACAGAAGAACCTGAAAATATAATAATCAATATAGATCAAGGTGATTCTTCTATAAGTGAAAGTGATTCAACTATTGGAGCTTTTGATAGCTTTGCTCAGATTACTGGAGTATCACAAAATTCATCGTGTTCTACAAATATTATACCTCTTAGTAGAAAATCAAAGTCTGTAATTGAAGAAAACAATTTCAATCGTGTTGGTTTTGTTCAGTCTGTTGAAATTGGTGACGATCAAATCTCAGTAGTACCGGTTACCAGTATTCCCATACTGCAAGGTGTTATATCAGATGTTATGAATACAATTGACACTGATCAGGTTCCTACACATATAAATGCTGGTTCACAAAACATTTCTGTCGATGAAATTGTTGAAATAAGTAGTGATGAGGAAGAAATTGTATCTGATACAATACAATATTCCTCAAACATTTCTGAACGAAATAAAATTGAAGCATATAATAAAGGTAATAATACCTACACGTCTAAAGAAGGATTAAAAAACTTGCATGAACTAGATTCAACATTTATAATTGAAATAGAAGATTCATTAGAAACAGACGATTTAGTAACAAAAAACAGCGAAAATAATATTCAGGAAGTTAACAATTTTGTTATTGTTCGTAATTCTAGTGTAGTTAATGCTAATAAAGGACACTTTGAAACAATTAATATTCATTCTAACAGAGAAAGAGAAATAAAAGAAAATGAAATAGCGTTGATAAGAAGTAATGATAACAAATTAATGAATGCCGATATAATAAAAGAAACTAATAAATTAGTGGAAGCAAGGGCGGAGAAAACGGATTTAAAATTTTTAAGTGGGCCATTAAAAATGCCTCAGATAAATACAGAAGTAATAAAAAGTGTAATAGTCTCCGAAGAACAAATGTTTAAAAAGTGTGAAGAAAAACAGGAAAAAGATGATCAAGAGAAAAAAACAAATAATAAGAATGAAAATGAATTTAAATCTGCAATATTTATAAGATCTAATGAATCGGTAATAAAAAGAGTTAAAGATTTTACTACAATAAACAGTGAATTTGAAACCGGGATTATACAACGACCCTATAAACAAAATGAAATAATAAATTTAGTAGAAGAAAATAAATTTGAATCTAGAAGAGTTAGAGAAGCTGAAATAAAAAGAGACGAAGAAGAGAAGGCACAAAAAGCTAGAGAAGCTGAGATAAAAAGAACCAGAGAAATTGAGGTACAAAGAGCCAAAGAGGCTGAAATTCAAAGAGCTAAAGAAATTGAGATACTAAGAGCTAAAGAAGCTGAAATACAAAGAGCCAAAGAAATTGAGGTACAAAGAGCCAAAGAGGCTGAAATTCAAAGAGCTAGAGAAATTGAGGAACAAAGAGCCAAAGAGGCTGAAATTCAAAGAGCTAAAGAAATTGAGGTACAAAGAGCCAAAGAAGCTGAAATACAAAGAGCCAAAGAAATTGAGGTACAAAGAGCCAAAGAGGCTGAAATTCAAAGAGCTAGAGAAATTGAGGAACAAAGAGCCAAAGAGGCTGAAATTCAAAGAGCTAAAGAAATTGAGGTACAAAGAGCCAAAGAGGCTGAAATTCAAAGAGCTAAAGAAATCGAGGTACAAAGAGCCAAAGAGGCTGAAATTCAAAGGGCTAAAGAAATCGAGGTACAAAGAGCCAAAGAGGCTGAAATTCAAAGAGCTAAAGAAATCGAGGTACAAAGAGCCAAAGAGGCTGAAATTCAAAGAGCTAAAGAAATCGAGGTACAAAGAGCCAAAGAGGCTGAAATTCAAAGAGCTAGAGAAATTGAGGAACAAAGAGCCAAAGACTTGGAAATAATAAAATATAGACATGCCGAAATTATGAGGAAAAAAGAATCTGAGATAAGAAAAAGATTAGAAGCAGAGTTGCAGGAAATTGAAGAGGAGTCTAGAAAACTCAAAGAAGCCGTGATTCGAAGAAAAGAAGAAGAAGAGACTAGAAGAAATAAAGAAATTGAATTAAAAAGAATTAAAGACGCTGAGATAAAAAAAGAAAAAGCAAAAACTAGATCTAAATATCTACTCGATAAAAGGATTAAAGAAAACGACGCTAGAATGAAAGAAGTTGAGTTCATGAAACACCATATGGAATTAAAAACCAATAGTCATTTAGTTCGAAAAGATAAGGAGGATAAAATAAGAAAGCAAATTGATGATGTTGAAAAAATATTATTAAAAGAAAGAAAGGTTTTAGCTTCAGAAGATCTTTTTCAAATCGAAAATAAACAGCCAGCACGACGAATGTCCATTGAAACAAGAAAAAATAGTATTAAAGAATTGGAAAATGATTTAATGAAGAAAGAGCTACAATTAAAAAGGGCTGTTGAACAATCAATTAAGCAAGCAAACGCTGAAACAATGATGATGACTAGACGCAGAAAATCAAAGGCTGAAGATAAGTCTAATCTTGTTGTTAAACCAGGATCCGTAGAATGTACTTGTGATAAATCAAAGAAATTTAACGAATTAAACACTTGCATTAAATCTAGTACAATAGATAATTCAAAGAAAGTTAACGAATTAAACACTTGCATTAAATCTAGTACAATAGATAATTCAAAGAAAGTTAACGAATTAAACACTTGCATTAAATCTAGTACAATAGATAATTCAAAGAATGCTCACGAATTAAACACTTGCATTAAAAAATCTAGTACAATAGATAATTCAAAGAATGCTCAAGAATTAAACACTTGCATTAAAAAATCTAATACAATAGATAATTCAAAGAATGCTCACGAATTAAACACTTGCATTAAATCTAGTACAATAGATAATTCTTCAACTTCTAATAATGACAATAAGAAACCAACTCGAAATGTGAAAAATGAACAAAAGCGTATTAATTTAGTTTCAAATTCAACAGCAGCTATTTCTAAAAAAGTAAGTGCAAAAAAACAATCATGTAAAAAAATTACTAAAAAGGACAGTACTTCCCATGAGATTAGTGGTAAATCCAGAACTCGTTCTTCAATGCCATCTAAACTGAGCAAAACTGTAGAAAGTAAGTCTACGTCTTCCGACAAATCTAATAATCAAAGTGAAGCAGGATCTACTTTGAAACATAATACTACACCAAAAAGGATTATAACTAATGATATTCCAATTGCTTCTGGTTATAATTGTCAAAACAGCATAGAGTTAATTAAAAGAGAAGCATCGAGGGTTGCTCCTTCATATCTAAATGCAGAATTGTTGACCATTCCTGTAGTAGTTGTTAATACAAATGATGTTAAAGAATATAATGATAGGTTAGCTGAAAAACATGCATTGCTAAATGCAATAAAAATGAAGAATGATTGTTCTAAAAATCTGAAACCAAAAGTGTAAGTTTACATAATTTATTTTATTTACTATAGGTTTAAATTAATATTAATGCATTTATAAAATTCTAGTGCAAATAATGAAGAAAAGTTACAAAAAGAAATTGATGATAATAAAAAGTCAGCTCCCAAAACACGAGGACGAAAACGAAAGCGTCAAATTAGTAGTACAGCAAATGAAAAGATCCAGCCACCTAAAAAAAAGTAACTATAAAATATTTAAATTTTATGTGTAATAAATAGTGTCAAGCCATGTAAAAAAAAAACTACTTAAAATTAATTTATACAAAAAAAAATATGATATTTCATTTTTATTAATTTATAAATTCTAAATGTTTTTAAAATTATAAAATAAATATTATTTTCTTAATTATATATAATAATAAAATTTATACGGAAAATATTTTAATCACTTTTATTCAATCAATTTGTGTACAAATTCCATAATCCAAAATAAGACTCCATATAAAAAATAATAATTTAAACACATTTTATATCTAAATGAAAAAAAAAATAACATTTTTTTAAATCTAAAAGAAACTTGTAACATATTTATAAGATTACCTATTACAATTAATACTTTTCATTTAATTCCTGTTACATATAATATATTTTTATTGTTTTCAGGGCCAATAAAGCTGTTAAAAATGTTCCACTGCCTAAAGTAGTATGTTATTATTTTTTATTTTTTGTTGCCATTTTAACAAATACCATTTATTTTCTTTAGAAGTTGGATCCCCCAGCTAAAAGAACAAGAAGTACAACATCAAAAAAAACAAAAAAAACAAAAATAACAAAAATAACAAAAAAAACAAAAAAAACAAAAAAAATTAAAACCTGTGATGAGTAAGATGTCCTTTTAATATACTTAATATATTTGTTTTTTTTGTAGTAACTATTAGAATTTTTATTGGGTTTTTAATATTTATCCATGTGAAATATTTATAAATAATACATTATTAAATAAATGTTAATTTGTTAAATCTTTCTTATACACTTGTATTATACTGTCTCAGTCTATTAACTAATAGCAAAACTAAACCACACAAATGAAAACTTGTTGGTTGACCTTGAGATAAAATTTAGAATAGCCACCTAACCTAATTTACATTATATGACCAAATTTAAGAAAAATATATTTTGTTTGCAAAAAGTTAACTTTTTGTGTATTATTTTATTTATTTATATTTTCAGAGAGTTTAAAAAAATTAAAAAAGAAATCATAAAAGGAATTTTAAAAAATTTGTTTAACAAAGTATGTGCTAACAACAAGTATCTCTCGGGAATTGAGAGGCATGCTAAAAATTTGTCTCCAGAAGATTTGCTTGTCATTAAACAGTAAGTGTTATAAATAGAGCCCAGAACTTGGTGACCAAAAAACAAAACAAAAAAAAATGCATAAAATTAATCAAGTAAATTAGTGGACATTTAAATTTAAAACAAAATAACTGAAATGAAATAATCAACTAGGAGACTGGGATAAACTACAGATAACAGTTGTGATTTGCCTCAGTTTAATTAGATCTCCATTACCTAGATAAGAAAACAATCAATTATCTAATAAACAGTAATACAGAATATACAGCATAATGCCCATAATATTTGACAATAATTATTAATAGCTTACAATGGTGTACATTTAGGAGATGAAAGTAAAAGAATATAGATATGATAAATATTTTGAGTTTTACTTACTGAATTTTCTAAAATGTATTATGACAATGTAATATATTTCCCCTGGAAGTATAAAAATTCATTAAACAACCCAAAAATGACCTATGGCCCAAAATTACCAACAAAAGCAAAATAAAAATGACATTATCAGTTTGTACATTACATGAAACAAATTTCTATATGTATACTAAATATATTGAATCAAAAGAAAAAAAAATGCAAATGTATCAGGTTCCGGGGGCTGAGTTATAGAAATATATACAAAAGCTAAAGAATAATATTTCTGAATAATAATAACTGATAAATAAACATAGTTATTGTTGATTTAATGTAGTATACTTATATGTTAAACAAAGATTATGACATGGATACCTAACTTATTACCCTTGATCAGTCTATTCTGTGTTCATGATTTCAATACACAGGCTCCATGTATGCTGTATATTATTATGATTCCAGTTTTCTTTTTCTTTTTTTATTTTACACAAATTTAAGTATATAATAATCTATTTAATTTTAAGTTATTATTGTAATGTTACTGCATATTATCTACCAGTACAATATATTATGTATTTTTTTTAAACCATATATTATATCATTTATTTGAACTTTTTATATCATTTTTTTTTTTTGTAGACCAATTATTTTACGAGATATTAAGAGGAAAATTCTTCAAGGACAAATCAAAACTGCCTCAGAACTTCAAAAATATCTATTAATTATGTCATTTAATACTGTTTTTCTTAATACAACGAATACTGTAGTTTTTAATGATGTCACAGCTTTCCAAAGGAACCTTTACGCTAATAGTGAGGTATATGAAGTATTGCCATTGTGTTATTTTATCAGGTTTTTAATTTTTTTTTTTTTGACATTTAGCTCTCTCATTATCTATTGAAGAATGGTTTTAATGAAGAAGATAAAAACATTCCCATTCTTGAAAAACCCAAAACTGAAATAATTGATGATACTGACAATGATTACAATAATGATTTCTACAATTCATATTATAATAAACTTGCTGGTGTTACTAAATCTAATAAAGCAAAACGTAAAATCTCTTGTACATTAGAAACAAGTGATTTGGAACCTGATGGTTCTGAACCACCTGATAGTGATAATGATTTTAAGCCGCTTAAAAAAGGGAGAAGAAGAAAATAAAATAAAATAAAAATTTTGTGATGTTTATAAGTAATTCGCCTAAGTGCAATGTAATAAATGAGATATACAGTATATTTATATGTGAACTAGGTGTTTTAATTATCTTAAATTACTTTGATAATTAACATTGCTTTCAATAAATGTTAATTTCATTATATTTAACGCAATTGCGAGCCACCCAAATGTGATCTTTTACCATGATACAAAGTTTTATTTATATTTCATCAAAAATTCTTAAAATTATATGTAGTGTTTATTTTTTCCTATTTAAGTATCTATATTTCTATTGTTTAGTTAAATTGCATTTAACCTAGCTAATTATGTAATGGCTAGAGTACAGTTAACCAACTGTTTTTTTTTAAAAAAAATATTAAAGCTTCGAGAAGTGTGAAATTCAAATATACTAGAATATAGAAATAGAGTATAGCAAGTAAATTCTTGATGCAATTTTAGCTATATTATTTTAAGATACCTTCTATACATTTTTCGAAAAAAATTTTGCCTTCATTTTTATAATGTAAATGGTTATAAATGAAATATCATAATTATTATGGCTTAAAAATCTATATGATTTTTTAATAATTTATTTCCTTATATGAATTCGAGTGCAACTATAAATACCCAATAATTTAGTTGCTATGGTTTTTAACAAGACAATTTGATAAATTAGTTTACAATCAAGCCTGCAATAAATTTGTATTTCGTCTATAAGTAAAAGCAAAATAGTGTAATTAAATTTATACAATTTTTCTATATTTGATCAAAATTCCAAGGCAATTATTTTTCATTTGAAATATAAATAAAATTGGTGCTTGTTTTATTGACTGCCTATTTTTTGGTTATTTTTTTGTTTGGAAAAACTTGGGGGAAAAACCTTGCTAATTTACCATTTAATAACTTGTAATAACTAATCAAAACTTTCTAAGCATATTTACAATTATAAATAGTATACTTCCTGAAAAGGAAAAAAAGTAACATAGTTGTAAAACTACAATAGTAATAGTTTGTTAACCCCTTTGTTCAGAAACTAAAATGTTAACCTAACCTAACCTTAAAAGATATGAAAACTACATTAAAGCATTTCTTTAAAAAAAAATTTTTAAGACACCTTGTTTATGTATTAAAATATTATTGTTTATATTTAAATTATATGTAATTGATTTTTTTTTTTATTTTTTTATATAGGCACTATATATTTGGAAAATTGGTGACACTAGTTTGCTATTCTATACCAATAATTGTGTTGTCAAAAATTACATTTTCATCTTCCAAGTCATATGGGAAAGTCTATAATAATAATAATAATAATCATTATATAAATATAATTGTATACTTACTATAAATGTAAATAGTTCACCATAATGGCTAAGGTTTATATTTATGACCTTTTAAAAAGAAAATGTGTAAATTTAAAAATGTCTGCATCAGCAATATGGGCAAACAATTAAATCCAATATTTATTTTTATTTTTAATATTAATTTTTCCTCATGTCAGCTTTTGACAATAGATAAGAATAAATGCTTTTTGTAGACAATACTTGATTAATTCTTGGACAATTTTATTTGTGTAGTGATTATTTAGAGAAAAATTAAACTTCTACGTAAAATTCCAGTGACAGTGTTAATTGTAACTAATCTAGTTATTTAATGAAAACTAAGATATTATTTTTTAAATTATTAGAAATTCCTAGTTTTATTTTTTATTTTTCGTGATTACCACAGTATATTATGATGTACAATATTTTAGGCGGATTGTGATAGATATTTAATGTAAGAAATATTTCATAGGAATACAACGTAATAGAGTGTAAGGTAGTAACAACCCTACTATTCAAAAGTCCAAATTCTAATACTAAGTTAACTTTAGAGACATCACATTGTTATGTGTTCACTTATAATTTGTAAATATTGGAATATCAATGTCCATTAATATTCTTTCATAATTTTTTTTTTTTTTTTTTATAAATATATATATAGTTACAGTTGACACTACTTATGCTTAATCAGTTTATTTATTATAATAAGACATTCATTTTTGTTCTGATCATTGCTGCATAACAATCAATTTAGTTTATAATAACTTTTTTTTATATATAATAGTCAGGTTTATAATGTGTATTGACATTAATTTTTCGGAATACTATTTTGTAATTATTTTTAAATTTTAATAAAACATATTTTGGCAGCTACTTTTAATTATATTAATCTTTAGATTTTATGAAATATGTTTCATATTATGTATTTGTTTCATTTAGTACCTCAGTTAAAATGTATCAGTACACAAATCATTCTTAAATTATTATTATATTTTGTTTTAAATCAATATATAAATATGAACTTTAGTATTTATGTATATTTGTGCATGTACACAATTAGTGTGACAAAAAAAATAAATTCAACTAACATAGTATATTGTTTAAATTTAAATTATAATTATATTAAGGATAGAAAACAAATTATCAAATAAGAATATATACAAAAACTGTATTATCATTTAGTAATACCCATATGTATTTTGTTTTAATATCTTCTCATTTAAATAATAATTTATGGTAACTATATTTTACAATTTAAATTATTATTCTATATAATATTGTAGATGACAAATTATCAAAAGCATTTATTTATAATAAAATAGCTGTAGTCAAGTAAAATATGTACCTATTTATTTTAAAGATTCCATCCCAAGAAATGTTATCATACATGCACAACATAGCAGTGAAATCCATTAATATTAACAATAAAATACATTTAAAATATGTAATTTTTAATATAAAATAAATAAAAAAACATAACATTTATTCTAGTAACGCAATAATATTTTTAATTGAAAAAGGAAAAAATTATCAGTTCAACTAAAGTTTTAAAAAAAAAAATAAATATTTATAGTGGCATTTAAATGATTTAAATTAACTCAATAAAAGGCATTACTGAATTTAAATTAAGTTGTAATCCATCAATAATTAACATTTACTAATATGGGCTCATGTGTTATGTTGAGTGTGTGATAGAGACAGCAAATCTTGGCAGTGAATCCCTTAACAAAAGTAACCAAATATATTGTTAAATACAATCAATATACAATTATACCATGACAGATTGAGTAGTATTAGACTATATATTTTCTATAAAAGTACATTGAAAGTACATTTTTTAAAATTATCTAAACTAGTGTTTGTCATATTTATTCTGTATTATTTAATACCCAAACATTTATTCTTTTTTAAATTAACAAAAAACTAGATAAGTATACAAGTTTAAGTTGTTGTCATATGTAATTTATTTTCTGTGAAAATTTAGAAATAAAATAAAATAGATTTATAGATTCCTACATATCAAATTATGTGTGTATTGCTTTATTATTTTATAATATTTATAGACTATAATTTATGCTTATAAAACTGAAAAATGTATTTTTAAATGCTGAGAATTTTTTTTAGTGGTGCCACAGCATTATGGTAATATATTTTACTTCTTTAATAATTTTTTTTGGTTTGTCACATGCCCCAGGACTATCAGTTGCTACTTGTAACAAGCACAGCTCAGATTAAAGCCTGCATTACACTAGACCTGTCTTAATGTTTATATTTCCATCAGCAATAGTCCAGCTACAACAGACAACCAAAATCTAGACCTATTAAATCTTTCTGTGCTGGTAATTGAATAGTTTCAGTGTATAGTTGTAAAGCAAAAATGTTAACATCACTTAAGGAATATTGACATAATTTTTATAGCTACTTTATTAAGTAACTAAAACATTAAAAACAATAAAAAGTTAAAAAAAAATTTAGATCTGTGAAATTTAGAAAAAAAATGTTGTATTGATTAATTTTTAGAAAGTGATTTTGCAACACTGTCACCAACTCTAGGCAAAGTTCTTTTTATGTATTTCTAAATGACCTGGTTTCAGTTAATAATTGCTGTATATATGAAAAGAAAAAAATTATATAACAAAAAAAATGTACAAATTGAAGAGGCTAAATTTGTGAAATTTGGAGAACAGAAACTACAAAATACTTTATTTTCTAGAAACGATTAAGTAGCTAAATAGCTATGCAAATGCATAGTAATATTAATTGCCATCGGTGTGATATATATATTTGTATTTTATTACGTTCATTAGATTTAGTTTGGTCGTACATTTCTTTTCTTTTTTTTGGAACTATCCAGGTAATGCACATTATTGTTTTTAAATATAATGTATTTTTTACTGAATGTAATTGATTTAAATAAAACCTAACGAAAACAAATTAGATTATATTATATTTGTATGTAAACCTGTAATAAAAGAACAATAATATATTGTACCAAACATAACCTTTTAAGGTAAGTTCAAACATTCTCTGCTTGCATATTAGGCAAGTTGGCTAATAAGCAAATGATTGATTTCGAAAAAATTATTTAAATAAAAAATTATTCAGTGAGATATATTATAATCATTATAAAATACCTATCCACTTTTACATTATAATTGTATATTATTTCAAAGATATCTACACAAACATTTACAATCAATACCTAATTCTATTTTCTGATTGTTCGCACCTATTGTTACAAACTTTATAAAGATAAATTATTAATAGGCAGATAATTTGCTTATATATATATATTTTTTTTTAATGTAAAACTAACATATGATTAAATAAATTTACCAGATAAAATACCAGAGGAATACAAATAGTAAATGGATTCATATAAAACATAAATAATAATATATAAGAATTATGGAAATGTTATAATATAACTATTAAGTATTTTTAATATTATGAAATAAGTAAAATAACACCTGTTTAATAAGAAAATTATGAAATTTGTAATTGAAACTATAAAAAAAAATGCATAATAGATAGTAAATATCTAAGTGAATAATAGATAGAATAAAATTAATAAAACTGTATGTAAACATTCAATTAAGCAAATATTTATTATCTTGATTAAAATATAAGACTAAATCATCATATTACTTAATATATTACTCTTTGTTCCCAAATTCTGATTGCTTTCAAAACTTCTTCCGATACAGTAATCATATTATTTTGTGCATTATTTATAGCGATTAAATGATTTTCCATTAAAACTTCATTTGCTTATCAAAAATGCGAATCATTAATAGCTGCATAAGTGTGCTTCATTACATAAAAATACGAATCATATTAAGAAAAACCTGCATTTCTGCGAGAGCTGTTTATTGTGGTGAAAATTCGTATAGATGAAGCATATGCGCTTTTTTTATAACGAGCAATACATTTCATTTTTATGAGGTATTAAAAATGCAAAAGTAGACGTCATCGTCACCGATAGTTCTTGCTAATTGACTGTATTCTAGCGATAGTAACTATAGGAAATTTAGCAAATTTGATATACGAACACCATTGGATAACTATCGCAAATTCTAGAAAAAGTTATGTGGTATTTAGAATTGTTCGGCTTTGAAACCAATTGATACGTGGTTATGAGTCTTCTTAGATCGTTTACAAACTACTGGTTCGATGAATTTAGAATATTCGCCAAATTATTTTCTTGTTCAACGCCGATTATTACCAACCTGTATATATATATATAATTTTTTATTTACTGACTGCTACATTTACTGAATAATTTCATGAGACCAAACACAATGAATTTCGTATCGAACTCCAGCTTGTAATTATTCGTGTGTACTAATAAATGGTGTTTTGCAATTTGTCATTTTTTCCTCTGTAATCATGTGGGCTTAAGTTCCGAGTATGTTAAAAACGAAGCTGCTAAATTTCTCATATCTTCCTTTGATTGCCCACTAAACCAATCGCTATTCATTTTATGTTTGTTTTAAACGTTACGACTGGAACATTGCAAACAATGTAGTAAATGAATTATGGTAAAATAATATATTTCCACTGAAATATTATTTATATAAATCCAATTCGCTGCGATGAGTCAGACTTTAATGTCGGACTAGTGATAATCTAAAACCAAACAAACAAGTCCAAACACTAATGTCATTTTAAAAAGCACCACGGGTGGTAAACTTATCCTCAAAGTGCAGCACATAACCGCATAATATTAAATACAGTTAATATAAAATCCAATATCATAATTATTACTGCAGTTTATGTCCTTGGTAGAACCATCTAAAAAATGAATAACTATTACTAATGAATTTATAATATACTGAGACATTTTCAACGGCGTCATAATCAACTAAACTTTTCAAATTAAAAATATTAAGCCATATAAGTATATATTCAAACAACTACAAAAAAATAAAAATAAACCGATTGTCTTCGGTAATATTTATAATATAAAAGCGTTTTGTTCGGTGACGCCTTCGGTGGTTCCTAACACAACACTAGTCCCATGTATCATTTATTATTATTTATTACCACCACACACCACCTACCAATATACCACTTATTTCTTTATGCTTCTATAATTTTTTTTTTTTTTTGTACATAATAAAATCAGAAATATAGTTAATATGGTAAAATGTATTTTAACTTATTTCATGATAACAGACATATTAGGTGAAAAAAAAACGTAATTCATATTCTATAATGGCACTCATTCGACAGAGAAATACGATTTTATAAACATACAACCTATCACTATATAAAATGTTATCGGCGAAAGTTTATCTGGCTGTCAGCCCACTAACTTAATGATTGACAAATTACGTACACTAAACCGTAAATAATATGAAATACAGTTTTATTATTACATATACGTATACATATTACATATTTACATATTATTTTATATAATTAAATTTGAATAGTATAGCAATAGAGTTTCATTGAATATATTTGTTTTATTGTACATTTTTTTTTATTACTAAATTAAAATTAAAATAATATAAAACCATGTTAATCTATTTCCTTCAGAATCGGTTTCGGTTAGATAATTAATTAATTTAGTAATATTACAGACTTTCCAAACAAAATATTATCTATTTTTTTCAAAATGTTTTCCCAAAAACTAATCTTAAATAACCTTTTTATACATTTTAATCAAAAAATGGTTTTCTTATCGTTATACTGTTGGCACAATTAATGCATTAGTCTTGGCGGAGGGTTTCTAGCTGCCCCCGCCAAATACCACTCACACTCGCAAACACATGTCAACAACGATTTGTTCAAAACTAATGAAACCAAATATAATTGTTCATAAGACCAATAAACCTGGTTAAATTGCAAAAAATGAGATGAACGGATTTTAATTTTAAAAACAGATTTGATTTTGTATACTAATTTTCTAGGTTCCGATTTAGGCGATGTTTGATATTCAACTTTATCGTTCAAATATTTTTTTATAAATATAATCTAGTTAAAAAAAAAAAAAAAAGATATATTACCATTATTTATATACCGAATTACACATTCAATATTTCGAATATCAAAACGACTACCTAAATCTGTTTGCAAAATTAAAATCCGTTCATCTCAAGTCCCGCAAATTAGCTCCCGGTTATAATTGATCGTTATAGGTGTTTATTTCGACCTGCTCCAACCAACTTAACAATTTACATAAACCAAATACATTATTAAATATAATCGATTACACACAATTTTACAATAACAGATTAAATAGTATCAGAGTATATATTTTCTATAGACGAAAGTACATTTTTTATAATTGCCTAAACTAGTGTCTGTCATATTTATTCTGTATTATTTAATACCCAAACATTTATTCTTTTCTAAATTGACAAAAAAACTAGATAATTATATAATTTTAAGTTGTTGTCATATGTAATTTATTTTATGTGAAACATTAGAAATAAAATAAAATAGATTTATATATCCCTACATATCAAATTATGTGTGTACTGCTTTGATATTTTAAAATATTCTAAGACTATATTATTCAAATAATATATACTTACTGTATATATAAGTAGAAAAAATGATATAAAAAAAAAAAAAAATGTACAAAATAGAAAAGAGGCTAAATATGGAGGACAAAAACTACAAATTACTTTATTTTCTTAACCTGATTAGGTAGTTATATTTGATCATTCCATTGTAATATTATATCTAACACTAGTGTTTAGCTAATGATTCTGCATTCAAACACTACACCAGGATGGATCAGACCTTCTAAATAATCTTCAGATGACAGTTTGTGATGATGAATGTGAATTACCCGATACAAACAAATGATATAATATTTGTCATATTGATAGGTGCTGTGCTGGTCTAAGTGTGAGCAGGCTAAAACGGTTTTAGTGTGTGGTTTTTTTTATTGAAAGTATTATTTAAGAAAAAAAATATATATATAAATATTATATTATTATTACAACATTAAATATAGCCAATTATAATAATAATTATTATTGTATTAATAACATAACAAATAATATATATAAAGGTAGGTAGGCTTAAAACTTTTCAAATAAAATGTATTTACAATTAAAATAGTTAATATAAGAAAGATGAAATATATGTTTTATAATATTCATGGTTTCTAATTATGCCCAACAGATTTAAACAAATGTTAATCGGTTGTAAAATATACTTACTATACTTACTTTATGGTCACTGATTTTAACTAACCATATGTATTTAGTTTAATTTAAAAAAATAAGTTTTATATAGAATTAAAATATGAAACTGAAGAGTCATTATTTCTCCACCTTACATTATCAAACATATATCAATAATATAAAATTTACACTGTTTGTTAAAAACAATGATTTCTGAACCAATACAATATCTGTAAAATGCTGATAAATCAAAATGTCTTGTTTAATGTCTTGTAAATGTCAAAATCTTGAGCAATTACATAGTAAGTAGTAAAATCTATTGTTTCAAAATAGTATTATTGTAATTCAACAGTCAAATAATAAAACTGTCAAAACTACACAATAAAGCAATATCAAATGCTCTTTGAATTAACTTCATAAGCATTACCTATATATTTTTTTTCTATTTCTAGCATACATAATAAATGAATTAAAATACTTTGGATTACATTTATTACTTGTTTTAACCTTTAAATGTGCACATTTTATAACAGTTTGTTACCAAGTGCATTTTCATGTATTATTTTCAAAATAAAAACATGCAAAACTATAATCATATTAAAATTCAGTGGGTATAAAACAGCAGAACAAATGTTTTAACTATCTATACATTCTTTATACGAACCAGCTCCCACAGTTGGGCTCTGGTAATACACATTCCCTGATAACCAATTACTATCATTGTTTTAATTATACAATATAACTAGATTGATATACTATACAATTTTTTTATGCCGGAAGTAATTTAATTGATTAAACCTAACTAATATTGTATTATGATAATAATCCATTAAGCAATGTTCTAGAGAAATATTTTATTACCACTTTGAAGTAACAACACAAGGTCTCTTTTTGACCAATTTGTAATACATCGTTATTATATGATTTCTCTATTTTATAGGGATTGTATCATTTAAATTAAGTAAATAGGTAATTAGACTGCTCCAATTATATGCAATTTGTTATACTCAAAAATACTTACCTACAAAATATTAATTGCCATTATTTTGAAACTAACAATGTAATTATTATGCACATTATGGTTTTTAAATATTATGTTTTTTTTACTGAATGGAATTTTTTTTTTTTTTTAGAATGTAAAACTAACATATGATTCAATAAATTTACCAGATATAATACCAGAGGAATACCAATAGTAAAGGATTCATATAAAACATAAATAATAATATGTAAGTATAATGGAAATAATATATTATAAGTTTTATGAATTAGTAATATTATCATATAAGTAAAAAGACAATTGTTTAATGTGAACATTTTTGAAAGTTGTAACTAAAACTATAAAAAAAAAAATATTTCATAATAGATAATCGATTTGTAGTAAATATTGTAGTGTTTTACTAGATTATATATAGGTTAAAATTAATAAAATTGAATTAAACTACTGTCACCATTAATATTTAAAAAAAAAATGTAATATGTATTATATAACTATGAAATTAAGCAAATATTTAAAATCTTAAATAAAATATACGAAAAAATCTTCATATTACCTATTCTGTTACTCTTTCATCCCAAATTCTGGCTGCTTCCCTAACTTCTTCCGACACAGTAATTATACTGTTTTGTGCGTTATGTATGGTGATTAAATGATTTTCCATTAAGAACCTCATTTGCATAACAAAATTGATATGCGAATCATTGATAGCTGCATAAGTGTACTTCATGACAAGGTAATACAATTTGTATTCACTATAACGTGAATTTCTTTGTGTACAGTTTATTGTAGCAAAATATTCGTATTGATGAAGCATATGCGCTTTTTTTAATAAAGTGCAAAACATTTCTTTTTTGCAAGGTATTAAAAATGCAAAAGCAGACGTCATCATCACCGTAGGATAGTTCCTGCTAATCGATTGCATTCTAGTGATAGGAACTGTAAGAAATTTAGCAAATTTCATATACGAACACGTAACCATTGGAAAACTATTGCAAATTCTTGACAAACTTATGTGGTATTTAGAATTCTTCGCCTTTGTAACCAATTGATACGTGTTTATGAGTCTTCTTAGATCGTTTACAAATTCCCTGTTCGGTGAATACAGAAGCTTCTCCAAATTATTTCCTCGTTCTATGCCGATTTGTACCATCTTGTATATATCATTTTCATAATTATTGATTTTCACTATCTTCATTATACAAAACTCTATGAATTTCGGATCGAACTCCAGCTTGTATTCATTCGTGTGTGCTAATGACTTGTGTTTTACAATTTGTCTGTTCTCCATTCTGACACCAAATCCGGGTATATAATCCAATTGTAATACGGCTGCTAAATTTCTTAAATCTTCCTCGTTTTCCCTTCTACTCAAATCAGCAATCATGTTTTGTGGTTTAAACATTACGACCGGAATATAGTAAATAGTACAAAAAATGAATTACGGTAATAAATATATTTTTACTGAAAATTTATATAATTCCGTTTCGCTGCGACGCGTCGTGCACCGTTGACGGAAGGTGAAACCAAACAAAATGGTCAAAACATTTAGGTCATTAATAAAGGCACCACAGGTAGTAATTTATCCAAGCAGTGGGGCACATAACCGATTAATATTATATACGGTTTATATTATACCCAATATCATAATTTTTCAGACAGTTGGTGTCCGTGGTAGTTCCACTATCTTGATGTTGAATAACTATTACCAATTATTTTATAATTCACAAAAATATTTTCAATGACATAATCAGCAAAATTTCCAAATTTAAAATATTAATCTACATTTAATTTCTATTAATATATGTTTATATATAAAAACGATAATAATAAAATAATATAAAAACACAAATCAATCACAAAATTGTTTTTGGTAATATTTAAACATTTTATACCGTTTTGATAGGTCGTGCCTTTGAGTCGGAACAATAGATCTTGTGCACAAGCCGATTTACTATATTTATTTATAAATTAATACACTGATAATTTTATTTCTTTTGAATTGGTTTATTGCCAGTCTACTGCAGTGGTTCCTAACTCATTGTTGAATGTCTCATTTATTATTTATTATCGCCACATCCTACCTACCCATATACCACTTATTTCATGAATAAAATCAGAAATTTAGTTTATATTGTAAAATATATTTTTACCTATTAAATAATAACATACTTATTTAGTTTAAAAAAAAAAACATGATTCAAACTCTATTATGGTATTCATTCAACAGGGAAATACGATCTTATTAACTTACATATCAATTTATAAAATTTTATCGGCGTAAGTTTATCTGGCGTCAGCCCGAGATAAATATTTGATATTCGAACAAGAAATAAGAGGGTAAGGAAATAAGATTATTTAAAGCAAACTGTGATGGTAAAACTATACTACTACGGTTTAGTGTACGTAATTCATTATCCCACAACTGATTAAAGAAGCACTTGCTAATAAGTCACACTAACTAAATACATATTAATATAAACTAGTATTATTTTTTTCACATTAAAAAAAATCAATTAATTGAAATTTGTAAAATGGTATTTCCATGTTGATTAAATAGCAAAATTTGAATTTGTATCACCTTTTTTTTTTTTTACTAAATTAATCTGTTGTCAATAATTAAGTTAAGACAAACTGTATTTCTGATTTCAATATGTACGTATAAATTGTAATTATAAAAGTATAAAGAAATACTAGTTATATGAGTGTGGGTGATGGGGGGGGGGTGATAATAAATAATAATTAGTGGTCTGTGACGGTGGAAAATTTACTAAAGTGGTCCGTGCCTAGTGTTGAGTTGGAAACTACTGCTCCAAACTGATAAACTGTAAACTCGGTATAAAAATACGTGTACCTGGAACGTGTCGCCGGCGGATCTAATGCGATTAATTTCATTTTTGCAGTGTGGATATAAATATTTTAATAGGCAGGAGTAAATGAACGTAAATACTAATACATTGGGGGGGGAGGGGCCGTTTTTTTTTATTTTTCACATAGGTCGGGGGAAAGGGTGCCAGACAAAATACGCCATTATTACCGTATTATTTTACGTACGTGTTGCATAGCGTCGAGGTACTAAAAACGCCGTCCGGAGGCGCGTCACACCGGTAAAACCGTGACCGCGTAGAACTCGCGTAATTTTGGTTTTACAGTAAAACCACTAAAATTATTTTAAAATTGATAGGTTACAAATACCTTTCCGGAGGGCGAGACGACGCGTTATTTCCGTTATTCCGAGTATAATAACGTTCAACCGTTTAGAAATAACGGCGTATTTCGACATTTTTAAACGTCTTTTGTAACTTTTTAAAAAACAAACTATTCACGAATTTCGCACGACTGATAAGCGTATGGAATGTCATAACGTGTGGATGTAACCGGCGGGACGTAGTTTTTGTGGGTGAGGTGGGTGTTCTCCGTGTCTGGACACCCCCCGACTTAAGAAAAAAAAAAAAAGTACAAACAATAAATTGACTAATGTTAAATATTAATAAGACCTCATCGTTATTATTATTATATTCATATATGTAACACATTATTATATCATTCTCACTATTAATAATTATGTCATTAATAGATTTATAATCATCTAAATTTGTAACAAATAAAACTGTAAAAATTAAAAAGTTGTAATAGCACTAGGTGTGCTGAAACATTTTATAATTATAATAAATAAAAAAAAAAAAATAAAAATATTAATAATATTAAGAAGGTAATTTTTAAAAATAAATGTTAGTATTTTCAGTATTAAGTAATAACCTTTTCAATGTCTTTTTTATCACTAAATAATTTTAATAAAAAACAGGTTCGTAATGTTCCTAAAATCCTCTCCCCCTCTCTGAAAAATCATTCTATCACCGGGTGTAACCACACGCCGGTGACTATTCGGCATACGACAACGACGTTAACGATAAACTATATTAACAACAGTTGTTTTTATTGTCATTATAATTAAATGTTAACGTTTAATTATCAAAATATTCGTTATTCGTTACTTCATTAGTCGTGTTGCGCAAGTGTACAACAGTAACAGTATAACGATAGCTAATTGTGACGATTGATCAATTATTTGTAATGGGCAATTTAGAAAACCTAATAAACGTACAACCTCGCCATCGCAATAACATGGAAACCTTCTGTAGTAGTGCCATCGAAATGTCCGACACGGCGTTCTTTGAAAATGCACAGGCCGAATAAAAGAGCGGTATAGAAGCCGGTAGAAGAATAAGAGTCGGTACTCGAAACGTAAAAGGCGATCATCGGATGTAGACACGAGGGCAGAGATAAGTTGTAAGTCAAAACGGGTTGTCTGGTTAAAACCTAGTTTTGAAAATCCATTCGATCGTTGTGGCATGACCTTAATAATCCGAAATTTTTTTTGTCGGTGTACACAGTGGTGGCACTAGGATTTTTTTATCTGGGTGGGCCTAGCTGGGGCTGGGGCCACTGATTTACAAGGAGAGGGCCGGCGGCGTAACGAGAATCGCCTTACCTATCGTCTATCGGATGGTTACAGTTAGAGGTTATCAAAAAAATTCTCATAATTTTGGTAAAAATCGAGATAACGATTTTTGATTCATTTTAAATTAAATCTAAAACATAATAAAACTATGATTTCTACATTTGTACGTATTTCTATATATTTTAAAATATGATGTAATACGAAACAAAAATACTACGAAATCATACAAGGTGGTCCGGTAAGATTTTGGGAATCTAATTCGCCGCGAGATAAATTTTTCGTTTGAAACTTTTGAAACCCTTTCACTTTCCATTATATTTTAAACTCTTAACATGATTTCCAAAAAGTGTGCCTTAATTGAATTATCAAAATCCCAGGAACGTATAAACTCATAATGCATTTAAGCGCCGTAACTTAGTTGTTCTTCCACGTACACTGATGTGATCTTCGCTATTATATATATATATATATCAGTATATCTTATAAATATTATTATTTACAGTGTTTCCGAAAATCATTATTGAGTGTGTGGTAATTTAGGCGACAGAGCCGAGTTGTGTTCCCGGATTTTTAAAATAAAATTGAATGAAATTATATAAAAAAAAATGTGGTGTGCTATAAAACATATGAGTTCAAAAATATGATAAAATTCGTTAAACACACGAAAAACTAAATATTTTGTAGCAGTTGGTCAATTAAAAAAAATGAATACAAATATCGATGGTTTTTTACAAATTTATCAACATATGTCTAATCGAGATGCAAGAAATTGCTGTTCAGTCAAATAGGACTCAAGAAGTGCGCACCTACCTGGTGTGTGTTAATTGTTCTCGTAATTTCATGAGTTAATGCTTAATTAATGAATTAATCAATTAATGCAAACTTTATCAAAAGCTTGGGCACGCCTTTTTTATTATTATTATTTGTTTCTAAATTCATATTTGGAATGGGATTTAAATGGTTTAAATTGTACACTCAATTAAAGACATTACTGAATTTAATATTAAATTATAGTCAGTCAATAATTGACATTTCCGTCAAATTCAAATAGTTTTTCTTTTTAGGGATAAAATAACACTACTATGGGCCCGTGTGTTATGTTGAGTGTGTGATAGAGACAGCAAATCTTGGCGGTGAATCTCGTAAAAGGGGTTGGGACGTGGTCAATTCCGGGATGAACGAATTTGGCAACTAATATGACTGGTACATTTGGGTCACATTATGTGCGAGGAGTAAATTCATGTTAGTGTAAATGAGATTGAATCGTGTACGAGTACCGTCACCTTCCGCACCACCAGAACATTAGGTTTATTTATTAGTTTATTACAACGACATAATATCTATTTTAATGCTGTACGGATAATAATAATAATTATAGTACGTATCCAATTTTGCTGCTGTCAGACGGCCGTCATACTTGACTAGATTTTTCACCTAAGTATTGAGACGTGTTTGCTTATAACGCCAATAACCGTTGAATTTACAACCAAAATGAACGGAACAAAATGAACTGCCGTACAATTTCATATAGGAGTATATTAATTTTAATAATTAAATTTGAATAGTATAGCAATAGAGTTTCATTGAATATATTTGTTTTATTGTACATTTTTTTTTTATTACTAAATTAAAATTAAAATAATATAAAACCATGTTAGTCTATTTCATTCAGAATCGGTTTCGGTTAGATAATTAATTAAGTAATTTGGTAATCCTACAGACTTTCCAAACAAGATAGTATCTATTTTTTTCCAAATGTTTTCCCAAAAACTAATCTTAAATAAACTATTTATACATTTTTATCAAAAAATGGTTTTCTTATCGGTATACAGTTGACACAATTAAAGCAT
Organism: Tuberolachnus salignus; assembly: GCA_956483605.1. Lineage (NCBI taxonomy): Eukaryota > Metazoa > Arthropoda > Insecta > Hemiptera > Aphididae > Tuberolachnus > Tuberolachnus salignus. Next base: position 21,871,742 of record OY101431.1, on the reverse strand, counting down.
TAGTCTTGGCGGAGGGTTTCTAGCTGCCCCCGCCAAATACCACTCGCACTCGCAAACACATGTCAATAACGATTTGTTCAAAACTAATGAAACCAAATATAATTGTTCATAAGACCAATAACCTGGTTAAATTGCAAAAAATGAGATGAACGGATTTTAATTTTAAAAACAGATTTGATTTTGTATACTAATTTTCTAGGTTCCGATCTAGGCGATGTTTGATATTCAACTTTATCGTTCAAATATTATTTTATAAATATAATCTAGTTAAAAAAAAAAAAAAAAGATATATTACCATTATTTATTTACCGAATTACACATTCAATATTTCGAATATCAAAACGACTACCTAAATCTGTTTGCAAAATTAAAATCCGTTCATCTCAAGTCCCGCAAATTAGCTCCCGGTTATAATTGATCGTTATAGGTGTTTATTTCGACCTGCTCCAACCAACTTAACAATTTACATAAACCAAATACATTATTAAATATAATCGATTACACACAATTTTACCATAACAGATTAAATAGTATCAGAGTATATATTTTCTATAGACGAAAGTACATTTTTTATAATTGCCTAAACTAGTGTCTGTCATATTTATTCTGTATTATTTAATACCCAAACATTTATTCTTTTCTAAATTGACAAAAAAACTAGATAATTATATAATTTTAAGTTGTTAAGACTATATCATACAAAAAAATGTACAAAATAGAAAAGTGGCTAAATATGGAGGACAAAAACTACAAATTACTTTATTTTCTTAACCTGATTATGTAGTTATATTTGATAATTCCATTTTAATATTATATCAAACACTAGTGTTTAGCTAATGATTCTGAATGGTGTATATTTTGTCAATATTTGTCAAAACAGGTAATTTAATAAAGATGAAATACATGTTTTATAATATTCATGGTTTCTAATTATGCCCAACAGATTTAAACAAATGTTAATCGGTTGTAAAATATACTTACTATACTTACTTTATGGTCACTGATTTTAACTAACCATATGTATTTAGTTTAATTTAAAAAAATAAGTTTTATATAGAATTAAAATATGAAACTGAAGAGTCATTATTTCTCCACCTTACATTATCAAACATATATCAATAATATAAAATTTACACTGTTTGTTAAAAACAATGATTTCTGAACCAATACAATATCTGTAAAATGCTGATAAATCAAAATGTCTTGTTTAATGTCATGTAAATGTCAAAATCTTGAGCAATTACATAGTAAGTAGTAAAATCTATTGTTTCAAAATAGTATTATTGTAATTCAACAGTCAAATAATAAAACTGTCAAAACTACACAATAAAGCAATATCAAATGCTCTTTGAATTAACTTCATAAGCATTACCTATATATTTTTTTTCTATTTCTAGCATACATAATAAATGAATTAAAATACTTTGGATTACATTTATTACTTGTTTTAACCTTTAAATGTGCACATTTTATAACAGTTTGTTACCAAGTACATTTTCATGTATTATTTTCAAAATAAAAACATGCAAAACTATAATCATATTAAAATTCAGTGGGAATAAAACAGTAGAAACAAATGTTTTAACTATCTATACATTCTTTATACGAACCAGCTCCCACAGTTGGGCTCTGGTAATACACATTCCCTGATAACCAATTACTATCATTGTTTTAATTATACAATATAACTAGATTGATATACTATACAATTTTTTTATGCCGGAAGTAATTTAATTGATTATACCTAACTAATATTGTATTCTGATAATAATCCATTAAGCAATGTTCTAGAGAAATATTTTATTACCACTTTGAAGTAACAACACAAGGTCTCTTTTTTACAAATTTGTAATACATCGTTATTATATGATTTCTCTATTTTATAGGGATTGTATCATTTAAATTAAGTAAATAGGTAATTAGACTGCTCCAATTATATGCAATTTGTTATACTCAAAAATACTTACCTACAAAATATTAATTGCCATTATTTTGAAACTAACAATGTAATTATTATGCACATTATGGTTTTTAAATATTATGTTTTTTTTACTGAATGGAATTTTTTTTTTTTTTTTTTAAATGTAAAACTAACATATAATTCAATAAATTTACCAGATATAATACCAGAGGAATACCAATAGTAAAGGATTCATATAAAACATAAATAATAATATGTAAGTATAATGGAAATAATATATTATAAGTTTTATGAATTAGTAATATTATCATATAAGTAAAAAGACAATTGTTTAATGTGAACATTTTTGAAAGTTGTAACTAAAACTATAAAAAAAAAAATATTTCATAATAGATAATCGATTTGTAGTAAATATTGTAGTGTTTTACTAGATTATATATAGGTTAAAATTAATAAAATTGAATTAAACTACTGTCACCATTAATATTTAAAAAAAAAATGTAATATGTATTATATAACTATGAAATTAAGCAAATATTTAAAATCTTAAATAAAATATACGAAAAAATCTTCATATTACCTATTCTGTTACTCTTTCATCCCAAATTCTGGCTGCTTCCCTAACTTCTTCCGACACAGTAATTATACTGTTTTGTGCGTTATGTATGGTGATTAAATGATTTTCCATTAAGAACCTCATTTGCATATCAACATTGATATGCGAATCATTGATAGCTGCATAAGTGTGCTTCATGACAAGGTAATACAATTCGTAATCACTATAACGTGCATATCTGTATGTACCGTTTATTGTAGCAAAATATTCGTATTGATGAAGCATATGCGCTTTTTTTAATAAAGTGCAAAACATTTCTTTTTTACAAGGTATTAAAAATGCAAAAGCAGACGTCATCATCACCGTAGGATAGTTCCTGCTAATTAATTGCATTCTAGTGATAGAAACTGTAGGAAATTTAGCAAATTTCATATACGAACACGTAATCATTGGAAATGTATTGCAAATTCTTGACAAAGTAATCTGGTATCTAGAATTCTTCGCCTTTGAAACCAATTGATACGTGTTTATGAGTCTTTTTAGATCGTTTACAAATTCCCTGTTCGGTGAATACAGAAGCTTCTCCAAATTATTTCCTTGTTCTATGCCGATTTGTACCATCTTGTGTATATCATTTTCATAATTATTGATTTCCACTATCTTCATTAGACAAAACTCTATGAATTTCGGATCGAACTCCAGCTTGTATTCAACCGTGTGTGCTAATGACTGGTGTTTTACAATTTGTCTGTTCTGTCTTCTGTTACCAAATCCGGGTGTATAATCCATTTGTAATTCGGCTGCTAAATTTCTTATATCTTCCCCGTTTTGCCTTCTACTCAAATTAGTAATCATGTCTTGTGGTTTAAACATCACGACCGGAATATAGTAAATAGTGTAAAAAATAAATCACGGTAATAAAATATATTTTTACTGAAAATATTATTTATATAATTCCGTTTCGCTGCGACGCGTCGTGCACCGTTGACGGAAGGTGAAACCAAACAAAATGGTCAAAACATTTAGGTCATTAATAAAGGCACCACAGGTAGTAATTTATCCAAGCAGTGGGGCACATAACCGATTAATATTATATACGGTTTATATTATACCCAATATCATGATTTTTCAGACAGTTGGTGTCCGTGGTAGTTCCACTATCTTGATGTTGAATAACTATTACCAATGATTTTATAATTCACAAAAATATTTTCAATGACATAATCAGCAAAATTTCCAAATTTAAAATATTAATCTACATTTAATTTCTATTAATATATGTTTATATATAAAAACGATAATAATAAAATAATATAAAAACACAAATCAATCACAAAATTGTTTTTGGTAATATTTAAACATTTTATACCGTTTTGATAGGTCGTGCCTTCGGTCACGAACGATAGATCCATTAACTATAATTATTTATAAATAAATACACTGATAATTTTATTTTTTTTGAATTGGTTTATTGCCAGTCTACTGCAGTGGTTCCTAACTCATTGTTGAATGTCTCATTTATTATTTATTATCGCCACATCCTACCTACCCATATACCACTTATTTCATAAATAAAATCAGAAATTTAGTTTATATTGTAAAATATATTTTTACCTATTAAATAATAACATACTTATTTAGTTTAAAAAAAAAAACGTGATTCAAACTCTATTATGGTTTTCATTCAACAGAGAAATACGATCTTACTAACTTACATATCAGTATATAAAATGTTATCGGCGTAAGTTTATCTGGCTGTCAGCCCACTAAATTTATGATTGACAAATTCTGTACACTAAATTGCAAATAATATAATATATAGTTTTTCTTGTTTATTTATTTTTTTTAATTTAAATTTATTCTTAAATTTTTAATTAATAGAATGAAAAATCATGAAAATAATTCTTTGCCATTGCGGTCTACCAATTGGGAACCATTAGTCTGTAAGATAATATGATATAGGAAAATTCCACTGAGAGTATATAGCATTATCCCTAAACACTAAAATGCAGTTGGCACTTTTATTTGACTTAGAGATCATAGGTTGAAGTCCTTTGATATTCATTCAATATTCTAGAAAATGTTTTATATACATTTCGTTAAAAGAAACGGCAAGTATACGTGCTCTTTCCTTATAACTTTTTTATTGGAATTTTTTTTTTTTAACATGGCTAAATAATAAATTACAGCTACCTATTAAAAATGTGTACTATTCATTATATTTTTGTTTTTTCTTTTCTTTTTTTTTTTATATTATTTTTATTTCCTATTTAATAATTTGCCTTTTTGTTTTATACTTATTATCTTTTTTATAAAATTATAGTTATACTTCAAGGCGGTACTCATTAAATTACTTAAATCCTATTTTTGATTGTATTCCTACATTCCAATATTTTGCTGTTGTTTGTAATAATATGTAAATTGAGTAGGTACACTTATTTTATAAAAACAAACTGAACAAAAACTGTTTACGGACATTAATAGTAATTTGATAATTTTTCTATTCTCCTTAATTTTAAAATCACAGTGTTTCTAAACTGCGTTCTGATGTATCGTATCGTATCTTATCGGATCAATGAGAATTAATCCGTTAAGTGACCGTCCTACCACTCGTAATTCGGTTGCCAAAACTGTTTTGCACGGAACAATCCTTAGATCTAAAAAATACTAAAACTACCAACATTTTACAACATGCAAATAAGAACATTGTGTATGTCGTGTTCATTTTCTATGCTTTTTCTTCATTGTAAATCACTTTTCATCCAGAAATCTTGCCACGTTCAAACATTTTATAGGAAATTATATCTGATGGAAAAGTTGTTTTAAATTCGAATTTTTGTGAAAATTCGTTAAAAACCCGAACAATTGTAATTTATTTTGTAATTAACGATTTTTCAATTTAAATTTATTAGAACGTGTTTACCCGTGATTCGCTCAGAATTGTTTTTCGAGTGCAATTATTTATCGTAGCGTTTGCGTACGGATATGAACTAATAAACCCGAAATATCCTACAATATCGTACCCATAATGCAAAGTATGTATCCGGCGTTTTATTTTTAGTAAATATTTTGGCTTTAATTATGTAATGGGCAAACGTGACGGCGGCAGCGGTCGTATTGTAATTATATTTTGTTTAATGTAAAACAAAATGGCATTTTTTTGTTTAAACGTAGTTCTGAAAATGCATATTAATTCGTATTTTTCCAAGGCACTTTACTCGTGTCGTAGAGTACATTTTAAATGCGCGTTCTAATAATAATTGTTCATAGTGTAAATTGCATGTCTTGTTCAGCATGAACATTTTTAGTGTAGCCACTTGGAATTAGTATGGTGACATAAATCCGGATTATCTAAAATATGAAATTTGAAATTTTGTATTCTCATGAGTAAAACATCGTTTGCCGGGTCAGTTAGTAATATATTATTTAAATTATAGTGTAATATGTATGATTTTTTTTTTTTTTTTTTTGTTGTACTTGTTTTTTTTAAAATAAATGTCTATTTTCGATATTTATTCAATTGTAAAAACGTATATACTAAAAAAAAAAAACAAGATACTGATAATACACGAGAAACGAATTAATGAATATAAAAATCGCAATTTTAAAAACCGAATTTCGGATTTTCCAATCGGCAATCCGGATTTTTCCCATCACAACTTACAACCGCCACACAAGAGCAACCAGTACCGGGGGGCCTATGTATACTCAAATACCTATGCCGGAGTGAATTCGATAAACGACGCGATTATCAATCACTGTGATAACGAGTCGGGCAAAAGCGGTTGCACCACTGCCGTTAGACGACAATATTGTTGTACGCTACGATTAATTGTTACAACGTTGATTGAAATTGATCGGTTGCTACCGTTAACCGAATAGGTAATAGAAAAATCCCAGGGCGTCACGAACATTTATTATCTATGAATTACCATCGAACAAATAACACGTTATTGTTCGAATAATTTGCGAAAATACGAATAACCAACCCCGAACGCACGAACGTGATCCGATAACCGGGAATTCGGCCCGTGAGATTATTCGTATCGGCCGCACCGCACCTACGCCGCGTTTTCGTGAATAACATTTACACCGCCGCCGCCGCCGCCGCCGCCGCCGTGACACGACGTATTCACGTAGAACGGCCGCGGCCCGGTCGCCCGTACTATTTTTCAAGTCGACCGAAATCATAATATTATTATTATTATTATTATTATTCGGCAGTTAAGTCGGACGATTTCTAAAACGGTCGTCGGCATATCAAAAAACGCCAGACGGAACGGCGGTACCCGGGGTACATGATGAAGCGCATGTGTCTGCGGTTGTTGATACTGCGGCCTTCCGACGCGGCGGCAGCGCCCGCCCGCCCGCTCGCCCGCCCGCCCGCCGTTACGACTCCTCGTCGCGGGCGATAGCGTTTTGCCGCCGCCCGTCGCGGCAATCGCGACCGGCCCATACGCTCCTGGTACCATATACCGTCGCGCCGGTGCTATTCCAACGGCATTGACGAACCGCGTAATCCGTTTTTATGGTGCGAAAAAACCGTGTGGCCCGACGGCCCGTCGGCCGGTACCATATTACCGTTTAAACGCACGGTTGTTGTCCGGTTGATACTGCGTTCTCGCCGGACGACGCATATACCGGCAATGCGTTCGGACGGTGCACGCGGCCGGCGGCATCCGCGAGACGCGACTCCCGGCCGCCGTTGCCACAGCATACGCCCCTGGTACCGATTTTCGATTTAACACTTGACGGCCGTACGTAATACATATTATTATTGGCCGCCGAGTATTTTGCAAACAAACCGACGAAATAAAATCGCCTACAGAATTTTTTTTTTATTCTCTCTGATTTTGAATAATTCGATTGTTATTTTTTCTTTTCGACGTTTTTTATATTGTTATTATTTTTTATAATATTATCGTAACCCGACAATGATTTTTCTTTTTAACCTAACCTAACCGGTAATTTTTATTCCCCAGATAAAGTTACTCCTCCAGTTAATATTTTTCGAACATTTCAATTATTTTTCTCCTAGTATTATTATTTAATAACACGTTATTATTTGTTATTTAATTACCTATTGTTTATAAGTAATTCAAATTGCTTTGTGACTCAATCGTTTTTATTGATAACTATGAATACTATGTGAATTTGGTAAATTGCTTTTATTCGAATTTTAAATATGATATAATATTGATCTTATTTAATTATTATTATTATTAATATTTAATAATAAATAATAATAATACCCTAACCCGGTCACGTTTGTTTTTCTCTTGCATCAAGTCGTTTCAAGTGTATTTTACGAATGAATTATGTTCAAGTGATAAAAGTCAGTTGGCCGTCTCAGTATTGAAATCAATTCTGATAACCAAAAGTAAACATTAACTAGTCACGTCAAGAGTTCAATTCATATTTAAAAGCATAACCTGATATTTTGAAGCTAATTTGCTCATCTGAGAGGTATAGAAAAAAAGCCGAATAATTTATTTTATTATATTCTGTGTTTTGCTACATTTATACTATTGTAATTTTACGCAAAATTTTATAAAAATTGATGTGTTTTTCCTATTAAAATGTACAAGCCTTCCGTACTGAGGAGAAACAATTGTGGTCACGTTAGTTTAAATTTGATGTGAATAAAACGGCTCGTGTGTAACCAGCTTTACAGTCGGTGAATAAACTCGTTGCTACCACATAAATAAATTGCATTATAAAATAATTTGCGATTTTCAAGTGTTTTATTGTTTAAACAACATAATTAAATAATAGTTTTAATATTACTAGTGTTTGTTTAGGAAAACACAACAACAACTTTTTTTTAAATATGACAAAATTATAATAAGACCGCGGATTTTTATGCAATTGCATATTTTTTCCTATTCATATTTTTGGATTTTTATCAATAGTAATCTTTACGAATCATAATAAATTGAAATTTGTGGCAATTTTTTTTTTTTGTTTCATATCACTGCACATGGTTATTGCATACTTGTGCATGTTTCGACAAAATTCGAAATTTATATATAAAAAAATCAAAGTTTAAAAATAATATTTTGTCAAATAGAAAATTCAAAAGTAAATTTTGTAGGCACTAATAAATAATTGATATTATTTTAATTTGTTTATAATTAATAGATTCCTAATTATAAGTTATATAATTTGTTTTAAATTATTTATAATGGCTCATAAATTTACAAACTTATAATTATCGAATAAATATTATTATTATATTTTTTTTACTATTTTATGTAATTTAAAATAGTTTTTCCTCGCATATTTCAACGATTTTGACTGCATATTAACATGGCATATATTTTGATATTATTTTAAAAATTCATAAAAATCAGCGCACGGATTTAGGATATTCTCAACGAAAGGCAGACGGTACAATAATTTACCTTTTCTCCGATTTTTTTTTTATTATAGTTTATTCTAGGTGTCCCTGTGTAATGTGCACCCATAGTTAGGTGCCCGTTTTCGACAAAACGTCATGTTGAAAATGTTGTACACGGGTCACTTACGTAAAATATATACCGTATATATCCACCCAATATAGAAAAGTTATGAAATACGAGTTCATAACTTCGTTTATCAATTATTTCACGTACATTTTTCATTAAAATTTCGATCGGTAAGAATACATCAAAACAAACACAATATACTCCATCATTATTTTCGTTCAACAACAGGTATTACAACTAGTATTCTAATATTATTATGCCTAGAATGGGTTTCTGTTGATATACAACGACAATGTCCTTGTCCAATACACATAGGCGTACACCGGCGTAATACAATTAATTATTTGTTACCTCTATTCGTTTCCGATTGAATTGTAATAGTTCACTGTAAACCTCAAAGTCTGTGTTTAACAACACAAATGTACCCGGGGTGGCCAACTTGAAGAGACTCGTGAGCTGCGCAATAAAGTGAAAAATATATCAACAAAAAAAGAGATTCTTAACTAATGTAATCCACTTGAAACATGACTTCGAGAAACGTACAAAACATTGAACACGCAACGAATACGTTGCGAAATAAATTCAAAAACACTATATTTTTTCTATTAATTGTAAGAATTAAAATTATACATTTATAGTTACATTTTCAAATATATATATATATATATTTATATTAATATTTTAAAAAAAAAACGTTTTATATTATAAAAAATATATTTAGCGTCTTACGGTACGACCACGAGCCGGACGAGTCTATGACGAGAGCCGCAGTTTGGTCACCCCTGCTATATACTAAATGAAAAAATAACGCGTCCGTTGCGATTACCCAATTAAGTAGAGTTTATGTTATTCGGTGACACAATGTAATTTCACAATAATAGCAAAATGTTAACACTACAATCATATATGATTTCCTCTGAAATAAAATCATAACGATTCGTGTTCGTCCAAGTCTGTCGACAACTGTCCGAATTACAGATTAAAATCAAACCGTTTGCCCAATTGTTGTTAATAATGTTAATTGTTACTTACATAACATTGTTAATATTCTATTTGGTGTACCTACATTTTATACATTAAACGTGTAACATTTTATGTATTAATAAATAAAATAATAATAATAACATATTTATTAATATAAATTAATACATTTAGTCGAATAAATTATTTATTGAGTTCTAAAATATATAGAGGTAGTTGGTTAAACGTTTAAGTTTAAAGTACAAGACTATTTGTTGAGCTAGTAACCTAAATTTTAAAACTAGTTTTTGTTTATTCCAAACAATACAAAAAACCATATATAGAATTTTTATAATACCAAACTAATAAAAATACGTAATATAAAATAACAACTGTTTAATGCGAATATATTTAAAATGGTAAAATCTTAATGCCTAGTAAAAACGTCCGAGCGTCTTGTCAAATGACAATGAATGTATAAATTTAATAATTGACGAAAAAAATAGACCATTATGAATATTTAACGGCATGTTGGATGGGAATATTTTAATATTTTTTTTTTTTTTTTTTATATATAACATTGAATTGGACTGTACACCCACGGTATTAATGTAACAGTAATAGGTAAAATAATAGTACCGGTATAATATTATATAATATGATATAATAAAACCGGCTATTGTTCTTTTATTTTTTTTTCCCAAATTTTGACGGCTTCGAGCACTTCTTCCGTTACAGTAATTGTATTGTTGTCTACTGTAATCAAACGATTTTTTTTTTTTTGAGAAATTAATTTGCGTTTCGTAATCCACACGCGATTCGCCGATGGCTGCGTCGGTGCGCACCGTGACGTCGAAAATTAAACCGATTGTACGTTGGACGTGTGCATCCGAAGACCACTTACCGTAGCGAAAAATTCGTACTGATGAAAAGCGTATGCGCTTTTTTTTAATAACGTGCAAAACGTTTCGTCTTTATTGGGTATTAAAAATGCAAACGCGGACGTCATCATCACCGTGGGGTAGTTCTTGCTCAGCGATTGCATTTTGCCGACAGACACGGTGGTGTGTACAGCGCATTTGATATACGAACACGTAACTATTGGAAAGCTATCGCAAATTCTCGACCAAGTCGTGTGGTATTTACAGCAATTGTTATCGGCGTTTGAAACCAGGCGGTACGTGTGTATATGAGTCTTTTCAGCTCGACCACAAACTCCGGCTTTGATGTTTTCAGTATTTTTTCCAGATTGTCTCCTCGTTCTACGCCGTAATCTGTATCAACCTATACACGTCGTGTTTGTTGTTACTGGCTTCCTGTAACTTCAGTATGCGCATCCCGACGGTTGTCGCATTGGAAATCGGCTCATTGGAGGATACGCCCGTGCCTTCGTCCGGCGTTGTTCCGTCGTCCAGCGCCTCTTGGATCTCGAACGTTTTCGACATTTTTTTTTTTAATGTCCGACAGGAACGGTCTGTAATTAAATATTAATAAATCCGCCTATTTCGGTTACTGTTTGGTCGACGGAACGCGGTAGAGATTTCGTAAAGATTATCAATAAACGCGCAGACGTCCAAAACGAACGCGGGCGTGTTACGGCGACACGACAAAACTCCTTGAAATGTCTTGATTGTTTTAAGTCTTTGATCGTTTTGATTTCCTAAGGATTTTGCGGAAAATTACACTACACAGTCTCGGAAAATGTCAAATCGATTTCAATTCCAAATAGAGAACTGTTGAGAACCGAACCATACAGAATACGAATAAATCTATACTAATCGGACTATATATATATATATATATAGGTATGCTAATCGCTAAAAAACCGAGTTGCTGCCTACCTATAGGAATAAATATTTATGTTTGTTTTGCCGCGATAGGGAATATTTGTGATAGGCGGTTGGTTAAACCAATGCCAAAGTCTAAATAAATGACACTAGCGATTACGAAACTCAGTCCCGGCCTTAGTAATAAAATAAAAACGATTGGCGATTCCCAGGGTAAAGTCAAGAGGCATCTCGCGGCTACAAGCTAGTATCCTCTAATGGCAATGATAAGAAAACATTGAAACGCAGGCACGTGAAAATTAATTTTCAATTTTAAATCATTTTTAGTTTATCTATTATTTCATTAGGTTGTTTGTATTACGAAATAATATTTGTTCACATTATGCCATGTTATTGCTCATGTCATAAGTTCACTGTAGACGGTATTGTTATGTATTGTTTAACCAAAATGTAAATTATGTAAATGTAGGTAGGGAAATTTGTACACTGTCACACATTTTGATTATGTTGTTAATTTTTATTTTGACATTCATCAATAATTTTTGTTAACATTAATGAGACTAAAAATAAACTCCCTTGACTTACGAATGTCTCTTGCTGTAACGTTTAACTAAATAATTTTAAACTAAATAAACGGTACAATAATAAATAGTATAATATTACTTCAACGGTATACAGGCGTAAATTTTTTTTTTATGTCAACTGAAGACAGTTTAATTTATTACGGAGTAATCTATAAAAGAACATTAAAGTAATTTGGACGATTTTTTTAGAGTTGATATTTTGAAGACTTAAGACATCATCATTATGACGAACGGGGAAGTCTGTGAACGTCAGTGGTGCAACTAGGATTTATTTAGTGGGGGGGATTATACTTATACAAATTAAATAAATGTACAGTGTATAATAACATATCACTTGGAATGTGACTTTTAAAATACATTTCAGTGGGGGTCACAATTCCCAAACCAACTCAATTTTACATTTAAAATAGATAAAATGAAGGTAAGATAGTTTTGTATTGATTCTAAGGGTTCGTGTTGTTTTGTTAACAAAATATAAAATACATTAAATTGATTACTAATTTTAATTCAATGCTAGCAATATTGATAATAAACGATACTGCGTGCCTGTTGGTATTATATTATAATCAAAAAATTGTATTCGTTCAATGTTCAATGGCGGTGTTTCGTATTACTTGTCAGTTATTATAATTACATAATTTCTACGCCCACCCCGAATATATTTTATTTATTTGAAATGAAATATAAAATATTCCAAAAAAAAAAAAAATGTATTTTATTTTGCATTTAAAATAGAATACCATTTTGTCTAACCCCGGTACCTATTTACGAATATGTACAACGGGCGGAATAGATAGATAAAAAAAAAAAAAATTAATTAATTAAATTAACAATAGGCGTCATTTATAATAGGCTCGGGGAGATTATTGATGAATAATAACCACTCTCGGTTAAATATTACGTAATATGCGAAAACGAGTTACACCACGTGGATTTCTATTAGGAACCGAATAGCAATTAATAATGCGCTATAATCTAAGAGTGCCTTTTTTTTTTTGTTTTTTTTTTTTGGAGGTATCACAACCTACGGGGAGAATTCTACCCGACAGGGCAATCCTTCCCCCGTAGACGCATCGTTTATTAAGAAAAAATTCTTAGCACATTGTATGTTCTTACTTGCTAAAGCTTACAAACTAGTGGTCTTAATTCTACGGTTTATTTACAATGTACAACTTACAATAGTATATACACGAAATTTACAACTTAGTTTTAGTTTTATAGTCTAACTGCCGCTCTCTGGCGTTGGCGTTCCTCTGTCTCTCTCGTTTCTCGGCACTCCCTTGAATCTAAGAGTGCCTACCATACAGTAAAGTAACAATTGAATTATACGTTTATTAAACAGTATTAAGAGCAAGACAATATTTACGATATTTTATTTTCGTATGTTGCGAGTGTGGGGCGGGGGGCGAATTTTATTTATTCTTTTACTGCCAAACACAAAGGATTATAATAATTTTTTTTTTTGGTTAAAAGTAAATTTCAAAGATTTCCGGATTATCGGATACAGCCTTATAAATCTATTATAATTTATAATATTATATCGTTTTTAAACGTATTGTCGTAAGACAAAGCGTATAGGATCGTTAGGTACAACGATAATATTATTATGGTATTTTAATAAATATTTCGTTCTATTATTAGTTATAAGTTATAACAATGACACGATAATAACGTTAAATTTCATTATCATCATCATCAAGGCCGTAGCTGGAACCAATTTTAGTGATGAGGTCCCCCCCCCCCGGTGGATTAAACACGATTCCTATATTTTCATATAATAGTTTTAAAACAAAAAACTAACATTTACTAAAAAACAAACCCGTGTTCGTATTATATTGACAAGTAATATCTAGATAATTAATTCAATAAATAATATTTTACTAAACGTGTTATAGTAATTTTTATACTACAAAGTCTGCGTTTATTTTTTCTTTCTTTTGTCAAGCGATCGATAACTGTACCTGGATTAGTTTTAAATACACAATAATATTATACTTTATATTATTACTACGTTTTAAATATTTCAACATTAATAATAATTCGATATATTATTAAATGTGCAAGTGTATTGTCGTCTACGATAAATAATATAATACGCAGTAATAATATTGTGTGGATACTGCCGGCGTGTGTTTATTTAATATTTATCTATATAATGGGTATTATTACTCTACAATTATAAATGGTTTTCACGATTGGCGAGAGAGAAAAAATAAAATAATAATAGTAACAATATATTAGAATTTATTAATAATGGGACATGTAGTCGCAGGTAAACGCAAGATTACAATTCTTACCCGGGGCCGCCAAAGACATTATAAACGACAATAATATTATCCAAGGAGAATATTACCAAAAGTGTATTTACACGTAGGCCACTAGTTGTTTATCGATAGGTACGGTGAAATATTTATTTTTTTTTTTCTCTTCTCAGTTCAATTACCATCCGACCATTCAAAAGAATGTTTTTCTCATCGGTTTCGTTTGTATAAATGTAATGTCAACTTACGAAAAATCGTAGGTTATACATTATGAAACGAATTTTTAAGGATATGTTTAAATTGCATTCAGACTGTTTGTTTTCCGTATTTTTGAACCTTCGCTCGTCTTTGCTCGTGTGGTACGTTTCGGCACGTACCAAAAACTGACGTTCACCATTTCCGGTTCGAGGTGCAAATAAAAGTTGTCCGGAGAACTCTTAATTTTCTCCACCATGTATTCGCACAGTTCCATTAATATTTTCATATAATAGGTTTAAAATAAAAAACTAATATTTACTAAAAAAAAAAACCCCCCCCGTGTTCGTATTATATTGACAAGTAACATTTGGATAATAGAATTAATAAATAATATTTTACCTAAATGTCTTATAGTAATTTTTATACTACAAAGTCTACGTTTATTTTTTTCTTTCTTTTGTCAAGCGATCAATAACATTATCGGGATTAGTTTTAATTGCGCAATAATATTATACTTTATATTATTCCTACGTTTTAAATATTTCAACATTAATAATAATTCGATATATTATTAAGTGTACACGTGTATTGTCGTCTACGATAAATAATATAATACACAGTAATAATATTGTGTGGATACTGCCGGCGTGTGTTTATTTAATATTTATCTGTATTATGGGTATTATTACTCTACAATTATAAATGGTTTTCACGATTGGCCAGAGAGAAAAAAATAAAATAATGATAGTAATGATATATTAGAATTTATTAATAATGTGACATGTAGACGCAGGTAAACGCAAGATAATAATACTTACCCGGGGGGCCGACAAAGGCATTATAAACGACATTAATATTATTATACATTATAATAAATATTATCGGTTAAAACGTAAATATTCACTCTGTAGGTATTAGTACGTCCTGGTATTATTTTATTCTATTATTCTCATCGAACGACGGACGTACGGTGGCCGGAGGGTTGGGGGCGCATCTGTTATAGATGATTCCTCCGTTTTAAATTTACCTGTCTTGCGCCTTTTTTCGAAAGGGCAGATACGCGTAGTCAATCGACGAAATATATCGTAATATATTAATAGTAATATACAAATAAATAGAATAATAATATAAGTTAGTAGGTATAATTATTAATATCGTATTACATAATATTATAGATTCTATTCAAGACTACATAATATATATAATATTATTTATGTATATGTGTGTATATATATATATATATATTGTATATTTTATTAGTATAATATATTATAATTACTATCACTAATAGTTTTTTTTTTATCTATTAATTAATATTATATTATTATACTATCATATTATAATGTATATATATATATATATATATATATGTAAAAACAAACGCAATTCTATATAATAAATAATCGTTTAACATTTTACGCGATACGCCGAGGTGCAAGCGATATAAAACAATACTAATAAACCATCAAACATAACGAATAATAATAATATATAATATATAACCGATGGAACACAATAATTATCATTATTATTATTATTATTATAATACGAATAAAGGTGGTAATGCGAATAACAAAAAAATTACAATCGGGTAACTATAACTCTAACCGCAATATAATACGAATTTTTTTCCTTTCTTTTATTCTAATGATATAAATGTAATGATATATATATATATATAAAAAAAAAACGCTCAAAACGAGTACCTAATAAATATATAGGGGTACAATCCTATATACGTAGGCATAATAATATATCTATCAACGAAAGACGGAGTCTCCGGCGTAACCAATTAAATACGATTTATTTATTTCTTTTTTCCCCTATCTCAATAAAAACTTTAACGAACTTCAAAACAGAAACTTAACAACAGACAACATAATACCATGTAACGTAAAAATAACGTATTATAAGTTATTATTCATTAATAAACCGTTCGACCCGAATGTTACAATGTACGCGCGCTCCTGGCGACGGAATAAACGACCGGATGTCTCGCTTATAAATCGACGTATACTCGAGATAATATTATTTTGACGAATGACTTTGGAAATCGCTTTTCGCAACCGTATACGGGAAAGGATAAGGGAATAAGGGAATTGGGTTTGCCAAGGGAGCAAAGGGAGTGTCAACAAAAGCATAAGTTTTCGAGATTGATTGACCGTTGGATATTGTATAGGTATAAACGCAAGATAAATTAATAAATAATATTATAACGGAGTTATACAATCTACGGTCGGTGTGTATATATTTAAATCTACTTTTGTGCAGATCCGTGTAATGACAATAATAATAACAATAATAATATTATGTATAGAGAAAAACAGAAAAAAAAACAACGTTCCAAATTTATTAGATTATTACTAATTAATAGGAACGCAACGATTAACAGTGATCTCGAAATAATCGAACGCAATCAATAGTTTGTGTGCTAACTACGTAATATATAAATATTAAAAAAAAAAAAAAAAAAAAACGTGTGCAATAATATTGATAAATCGTGCGAAACGTGTTAATTTGTGTGCATTTTTAAATATAATAGACGTTGTGCTATTGTGCGTTTGTGCATTACCTAATTAAAAGTGATAAGTGACGAGTAATAATAATACATATTGACTCGATTAATCTATAAAATTCATAATATATTAAAATTATACGTGTATGCATTTATAATATATACATATTGTAATCGAGTGCGTTTATTTCATAAAAAGGCGAAGGAATTATTGCAAAACGTACGAAACAAATAAATATAACGAAAACGATAAATTATTGTAACGATAAATTTTTTTTTTCTTCTATAATTTTAACAGATTTTCGTGTTTTTAACCGGCGGGGGATTTTCTCGATATTTTCGTCCCTCCTGTGGACGCCCGTGATTACAATATATATAATATTATTTTGTACATACACCTAAAATAAGTAAAAATATTTAAAAAATATTATTAGAGTGCCTTTGATTTGTGCAATGGTGCGAATATTGTGCAATTATATAGAAAAAGAAATTATCAGTGCGAATGTGCGAAAAAGTGCAAGTGAGTTTATAATATAATATTTTTTAAAAAAAAAGTGACATGAATTAAAATTTTAGTGAACGAAAACTATAATAAAAATCTACGTAAACGTGTATATTTAAAATGTCAATAAAACTCGCGCGAACAATTATTTCGAGATACCCGTTCAAGACGAAAAATCTCCACGGTTGTTAATCATTTTTTTTTTCTTCTAACTAATAAATATGATAAGATTTTGCGTCTCGAATTGCTTATTTCTTGTTAATATATATATATATATATATATATATATATATATATATATATATATATATATATATGATTGGACTATAACGATACAATAATAAATGTATTCAATTTTTATTGCCATTATACGTACACAGATTAAAAATACTTTTAAGTAATAATATAATAACACTTGCTGTTTTGTCGATTATCGCGTACAAATGTAGACTACCCAGGTATGTTATTTGTTCCAGCGGACAAATACGGTCTCAAAGTGTTATAGGTAAGTATTTCGGGGGCTTTGTAGAATATTATTACAGTGAATCAAAATTTTTTTTTCAAAAATTGAACGTTTCGACGACACGAAATTATAGTATTATTGTTGTTAATTTTTCCCGTACTCCTAACACCTCGGGGCGGCCGTATTGTCATCGCGATAGCATGTGCGCAATATAATGATTTCAAATCAATTTGAATTAACAATAGTTGGTTCCCGACGAGATTAAAAATATATCCCGAACGGTTATAATTCTTGCCACATTTAGGTAGTCTACAACGCACGCTCGTATTGTAATATATCGACAACAACAATAACAATAGGATATAATTATTACTAATAACGCCTATCATAGGGCAAAATATTGCTATACCTCTACTGACATATTTTTAATACGTCAACTAATATAACACGCGCCATAAAGAGGCAGCAGTGAATAATAATAATAATAATAATAATATTAATATTAATAATCGTATTTTGCTTATATCGTATAATATATTATAGGTAGAGATTATAAATAAGGGATTAAGATTATTGTAATATAATATAATGTAGTCTATTCGAAGTATGCTATATTCGATTTTATTATTATTATTTATTATTATTTTTTTTTTTTTTGGTTTTTCATCGCTTTTTTTCGATTAGAGATCCTCTCCCAAACGGTCCAATTCGGACAGCAAAAAGTCAACGTCTTCCTTGGTGACGGCGGCGCTGGATATGATGTTCCGGAAAAAGTTCGGTATTTCGTTCAACGGCTGATAGCCGACCATAAGCGTGCCCACTTCCATCATTTTGCCCTTCAGAATCGGTGTGATCTGTAACACGCAATCGACACGGATTACATACGGGTTAAAAAATAATTGAGAATGCTGGTACACTGTTACACGGTTGCCACAAGTCTGGAAAATCCAGCGAATGTCTGGGAATTTTAAAACAGTCTGGGAAATCAATAATTACGAGACGCGTTTGGGTCGGAATAGTTAATGTTTCAGATATTGGTTGCGGTTTTATTAGTGGTCGGCATACAACAAATTTACTTTTTTTAATTGACAATAATTAAATCGTAATTTATTTCCATTTATAAACTAGTACGCGCAAATATCATAGAAATGTTAAAATGATTCGACACTTGAAATTGTCAATTGTATTGTGATAATCGACTGTAACTATAGTATAATGAAAAAATAATGTTTAAAACAAAAACCGGAATACTTGATGAATATTTGATTGTATTAAATTCAAATTGGTATGAGATGTTATAGCGAATACGTTTAGCGTTTGATTAAATTTGAGAAATGAGCGCGGTACAATAAATACAACTATTTAAAAAAAAGCCAGACATACTACACACCACGGGTAGGCTACAAATGGTTAAACTATTACAAATGAAAAAATGATTCTTAGCGAAGTTCGGTTAAACATTGTTTGATAAATTTAAATTGTATTAATTTGTAACTAAAAAATAAATTATAACCATTCATGTTTTTAACGAATTTTAACAAACAATTTAACTTAAAAATGCTGATATAAAAAAATTACAACATTTTATCCACATTGAACAAAAAAAAAAAAAAAAAAACTAGACAATTTTAAATAGCTATAAATAACTTCAAAAAACAACAGAATTTTTTGAAAATTATTCCCAGTGCACCAACTAGACAAAATTTGTTAACAGAAACCGACACCGGTGTTGATGAGTAGAATAAGATTTCTGGTCAAAAAGTGGTTGACGGACAGCAAAAAAAAAAAAAATAAATAAATAAAAATAATAGCACACATCATAGTTTTATAGTAAAACCAATAAACATTGCTCACTTCGCTCAGAATCTAAAAAAAAAAAAAATAACGCACTGCTTTAATGGACAACTATACAAACAATACATTAAAAGATACTGTAAAAAGATAAAACGCATTTTCCTAATTAATTCCGAATTTTACTTTACACGCTCTCGATATTACGATAGAACTAATGCATAATAATATTCAGGGTGAAGGGGAGACCTCGATAAAAGGACTTCCCCGCAGGCGAGTCGGGTCGTTATAATACGCGTTTATGCTGGCTTATCCGAATTATTGTTTAAACAGTAAAAATAATAAAAGGGGGAATATGTTTAAAACCTATAATGTATTTGAATATAATGCGATTACGGTATTTCCATTGTCATATTGTTATTGTAATTATCGCTAAAAAACCGAGGAGAATATTATCAAAAGTGTATTTACACGTAGGCCAATAATTGTTTATCGATAAGTACGGTGATATATTTATTTTTTTCGCTTCTCAGTTCAATTACCATTCCGACCATTCGGAAGAATGTTTTTTCTAATCGGTTACATTTGTATAAACGTAATGTCCACTTACGAAAAATCGCAGGTTATACATTCTTAAACGAATTTAAGGGGTATGTTTAAATTGCATTCGGACTGTTTGTTTTCCAATATTTTTGAACCTTCGTTGTATAGACACTCACCTGTCCGAGGATTTCCGCTCGTTTCGGCCCGTGCGGTACGTTTCGCAAACGTTTCGGCACGTACCAAAAACTGACGTTCACCATTTCCGGTTCGAGGAGCAAATAAAATTTGTCCGGAGTACTCTTAATTTTCTCCACCATGTATTCGCTCAGTTCCATCAAGTGGTCCATATGTTTTTCGAAACCTTCAGAGCCCTGCACGATTGTACGGTGTGATAGAATCAAAGTATCGGTACGTACAGTAGTGTGGTAGTAGTAGTAGTAGTAGTAGTAGTAGTAGTAGTAGTAGTAGTGTTTGTCATGAAAAATAAAAGACAAATTTTAACGTTTATACGGGGGAGGAAAACAAATCGTACAGATTATTTTTTATTATTTTTTTTTTTAAATTTTAAACACGGAAACATAAAGAAAATACTTACCTTGGCGCGCCATTGTAGCCAAAGTTTAAACACATCGTTATGACGGCCGCATTGTATCACTTTGTCGCCCGTGTCGTACTGGACGTCGTACAATTTGTCTTGCATAAACAAATATTCCGCGCTCATTTGGTTGCAACTGATCAACAGTCCCTGGTAACAATACCGTAGAGGTAATCATTATCAAATGTAAACGTCGTTAGAAAACATAACTATTTTTTTAATATATATATTTTTGTCGTATTACATCTGTACTAGGTATTTTATAAATAACCATGACGTAAATCTCGTGCAAAGCCGTATATGCATTATGCAACTTCATAAACGCTCTTTTTTTTTTTTTTAATTCAACGAATAAATATTTAATATATTTTAATTTGACATTTACATAGATAAAAGTTATTCAAATTCAATTAAATAATATATGATAAAATCATTTTATCGAGTTTCAATCGATGTGTTTTACTAGTTTGAAATATTTGTTTTTGTCTTATACGTGTAAACGCTAAAATTTAATGAAATAAAATAAAATATTCCAGTGCCTTTTCTTATGGTTATTGTCTATAAAATATTGCATATTGCATAACAATATGCATTTTCAACGTACATAATAATAATATTTTTTTTTTTTACATGTCCATTTCTATTGTTTATCAGCTCTGTTTGATTTTTTGTAATTTTGAAATTATGAAAATTCTGACGGAGGGAAATAAATATATTTCAATACATTAATGTTGAAAACTGTTCCAAGTCGGTCGAACGAAAACGGAAAATGGGAGAGATACGTTCTAATAGCGGTCTGGAATTTCGCCCCGGTGCTTATCAACAACGTCGCCGTCGGAATTTAATAATAATTGTAATATATTTGTTTTATACGTAAATTCCCATGTCGGCATAAATCAAACGGTCAATATCATTACACTTAACCGTTAAATAACGTATTTTACAGGCAATATACTATTATAATGGTAACATAATCGTTTCCGTTTATAGAATAGCAGCGTATAATTGTTATTGTTCGTGTTCAATTAAATCCCTCTGCGACGTTAAGTAGTGACCGTACCGCCGGACAAAAATGTTTTCAGCAATAATAATATCGCAAAACGTGTTGCACTATAATTTATCGATTACTATTATATCTATGGGTTTTCTACACTATTTGTATATTATCTGTATAGATATAATTATGAATCGTATAATATGATGATACTTACGGTGTCCCGGAAATGTATGGTGGAACACTGGAGCAGAGTTCCCATCAATTTGTGCGGATTCCAAGTCACCGAGTTGGCACTTTACCGAAAGGGGAGAAAAAAAAAAAACCATGTCAATATTACGAACATTATTCTAGTTATGTATCAATAATTAGGCTACGTACCGGTGATAAAACATACATATTTATAACGAAACAAGATTTATAAAAACTTCATAAAACAAACGTAATATACTTTTACGCAATAATGTCGTTTTTTAAAAAAAAAAAATTTTTTAAGTAGGTCTACAATTCTCCGTTTTAGTCGAGAGAAAAGGCGAGCGCCTTTTATCATAGTAGTTCCATATACGTTTCAATTCTTGCGTAGTTTTTAATCTGTCCTATATAAGAGTTTCGAGCACGTCCCGCTATTGTCTTTCCTCATATCTCATATCATACCTTCTGTAATTATATTATGCAACTCTTCTGGGTGTCCCGGGGCACGCCCGACCATTTTCCAGCGCCTTACTCTAATCGCACCCAATCGAACGTACGTTTTTCTTTTAAAGTTTTAAGTTTTCCTCTCTATCCTTTCCGTATACGCTATTACTCCGACGCCACACCTACTAGTTCTAGCGTTCGAGTTTTTTTTTGTTGCTACACTCCGTACACATTATGTTTGCAAAAGTATCTTCTTGATATCGCAATTGTGTACGTTTTTTGAAGATTTATAACGTCGTATTCAATAACGGTGAAATTCGGATAACCATCAGTTGCGGTGTAATGGAATACGTAATCGGTATTTTCGGGGTTGGAAATAAGTAAATGAGCGGTTTCCCGTGATGGGAACGCGGGCGTTGGATTTGGTGGGGGTTAATTCTGGGCGGGCAAACAAAATGTTTTTGCCCACGATGAAATATTGCCTCGGACCGGGGGAAAAAAAAAAAGGCGAAAAAGAACGAGTCCCATAAAAAGACCTCGGTGTGGCGGTGGGCGGTAGGGGAGGGTTAGGGGCTTAGGCTCGGTGGAATATTTACGATTCGGGCGCATTTATGTGAGGCCGGCGGGCTTAGTGTTCGCGTTTAAAGCCAGACATTCGCGGTGCTCCGGATAATCCCGGATTTGGTCGCACGCTAATTCGCTATTCCCTTCCGCCCGGGAAAACTGCGTACGACGGGCGCCTCGGTAATGTTCTCCGACTGCGGGCGAATTATCTACTTATAAAGTACTTCTTCACCGTACACCCACGCCCTCTCCGCTATTTTCGCCGTTCGAAAGGAAAACGGACCCGTCGCGGACTCGCGCCGTCGGATCCACTATATACCATTACATAATAATACGCACTGCCCCGAGGGGATCGTTGGACCTGACAGTTTACTATTTTTCACATTTTTATTCAACACGGACGACGGGGCGAATTTATTAGAGTTGGCTTACACGCGGCCCGCAGCCGTCGTATATAAACTATAAAACAATAAACGGTACGAGAATACGTTTTTAAACAACAGATTATTATATATATATATATATATATATATATTATTACGCGTGCAATAATTATTTCGAATTTTCGCACGCGAAACTACAATCGCATTTCATGTTACTCGCGCCGACGCGGTCATTAATATTAACACGTCAAATACAAAAAATGAGTTCGTTTCGAGCGTTTTTTTTAATAATAGTATTGTTTGTAAACCGGAGATACGTCCCGCAAGGAATATCGCCAAATATTCTGCATTAGGTATATCTATTAGAAAGGTCCTGGGGAACAATCTAAATTCCAGACTATAATATTATTTTAAACGGATTTCGTTTTATTAATTCCAACTATATATATATATATATATATATATATATATATGGAAAAAAATGTATTTTACAAACCTTTTATAGATACTACTTAAGAAAAAAAAATTGAATTAAATTAAGTTCAAGAAGGTGCACGGTAGATGATAATGTTTACCCTCGCAAAAA
Organism: Tuberolachnus salignus; assembly: GCA_956483605.1. Classification (NCBI taxonomy): domain Eukaryota; kingdom Metazoa; phylum Arthropoda; class Insecta; order Hemiptera; family Aphididae; genus Tuberolachnus; species Tuberolachnus salignus. Next base: position 21,847,436 of record OY101431.1, on the reverse strand, counting down.
TGTTTAGATTTATCCGTTGGCCGATTTATTCGGCCGTTCAAAAGCCGTTTAACTATTAGCTATTCCGTAGACGGTAAAACACTCTATAATATAGCCAATAAATATACGCCTAGTTCAAACCCTATGCGCATTAGCGTTGTACACTATGCGATGCGCGAAACGCATACATGTTTAATGATGTATAGTAGAATAATATATTACTTTGATGTGTTTCTATAATATGTGAACTATTGACGGCCGGGACAACTGTTGTTGTATAAAAAGGGATTTGTATTAAACAAATATCACGAACTTTTTCAAACAGTTACAATAGGTACATATAGTAGTATATTCTACCTAGTATAGGAATTCAATATTTATATCCACAACGATAAACCATTGCTAACGAAAAACGATTTTGAGCGACATTCGGGTAATCGTGATTGTGATTTATACGATTTTCATTAAAATTTGAACGATAATAAAAAAATAATCATTATGCATTATGCTCAATCTTTTTTTCTTTTCGTCACTAAGAACAACGTATGATTGTGTCAAATTTTCGAGCATTTTTGAGAAACAAAATAATATGTTATTCACATAAAACCAAATGAAAATTAAAAAAAATAGAAAATTTTAAATGGCTACGAAAATACCTCGAAAATGTACAAATTATTTTGAAACATTTACCTAGTGTAAAATGTGGTAATATAAGTAATCGGTAAAAATTTAAGGAGTTTATGATTATTTTTGACTGAGATCGGAGCAGTTCCTAGATCCAGTGTTGTGCGTTATCTAGATAATTATGTTTAACTTTCTATCTTAACTAGATAAAATAAAATTGATCTTTAGATAACCAGATAATTAATTTCACTTGATTTTTAACGTTTTTCTGTAACTGTTAAAAGTGTGGGTATTCAAAAGGAGACGGTCGCATGCCCGTTTCGTTATACATATTAACGATATTCAAGTAAAAATTCGTAAATTACGTTGAAAAATATATGTAAAAACCGTATAGATATAAAGTTTTTATTTTTTATTTTTACACAATATTCGTAAATAATTTAAATCTAAACGAAATAACAAAGTCGAGTTAAAACAGTTAATTAAAAGAAATAACTCGGGTATTAATTAACCGAGTTATTTTCTAACATAATATTTTATTTTTACTGGTGAAGTTATCGAAAAAAAAAAAAAAACAACGTAATTTATAACTTTTAACTGGTCTTCCAGCTTTTGGGTACGGCGCGTTTAAAGCGACGGTTCTTGCGAGCTATTCCCTAATAGTTGATAATGTTCAGGTTAACGATAAAAAAAGGAAAAACACACAAATTTTCATACGATCGGAAATTCAATTAGTTTTAAATTTCCATTGTTAGTGGCGGCGGTCTCGAAAATATTGATAAAATTGTGGCGGGTGGGTGGAGTTATTCGAGATAACACATAAACCGTGTTAATGGACGGTCCGTTGTTATGTTTTAGTCAAGAGGCCGGGCGTTATTATTTCGCGTCAGGGGACATGATATCATTGGGCCAATTCGTACGATCATCCGGAAACCGTCCGGGGGACAGGGTTTTCGATAAAACAATAAATACCTAACCTACCGGGGAGGGGGGGCTCCTCGGCAATACCGCCGGGGATTGAATAATTGACGACGAGGTGCGGGCCGGTAGAAACAACAGACGGGAAACGCCGCGGATTAGTTTGTAAACCGATCGGGCCGCGGTAATTATTTTATTATTATTTTTCCAGTAATATTATTTATCGCGGGGTAATTACGGTAGGTGTGTGTGTGTGTGCGTGTGGCCTGTGGGGGGGGGCGGTTACCGACAGGGAAGACGTTTGATTAATGAACGGGCATTAAAATTCAATTAAGCGCCGCTCCTCCGCGGTGGAGGGACGGTGCCGCTGCGGCTGGGCGTGGGCCGCTAGCGTCCTCGTAAAACGCCGCGGTGTTACATTAATATAAATAGCGGTGTAGTGTGGGTGGTAGCGGTACCGCGGGTGTGCGTTACCGGGAATCCGCACCCGCGGGCCCCGCGGGGCGACACGTACAACGCGTAATATACGAACGGCGCGCGATAGTGAGTCCCCCGGGAACGCGTTTATCGTACACTTTGCACTGTGTTTACACTGCAAAACCCTTTTTGCGCCCGTTTCCCGTTACCCGTTTATCGTCGTCCGGCCACACGGCGCGCGTGCCGCAGCCGCCGCCGCCGCCGCCGCCGCCGACCCGCGAGACTAGAATCTAATTATCTCATAATAACAATACATACCGCGAGTGCCCGCCGTAATAATATTAATTAATTTAATAATACACAAGCCGCAGGTATTTTATAAAAATGAAAAAAAAAAAAAAACCGGCTATAAATATTCTTTTTTACAAGTATTCCGAAAAAAAAAAAAAAAAAAAAAAGGTATTGGGTATACGGGGGAATTTAATTTATATCCGTTCGCAACGATAAATCATCGTTAATCGGAACAAGATTTCCGGTAGAAAATGTTCACAGACGGCGGAAAACAAAAATACACACTGTAAAACACCAATACATCATCACTAGGGCTAGGAATATCTAGCATTTGCATCTATTTTCCTAGTACATTTAGCTTATTTTTAAAACAAAATTCGATTCATACGCCGCATAGTTCGTATATAAACATTTTTGTTGTATTTTCTTATGATTTTCACGAATTAATGCATTTTTTGGTACTTTAGTGTCTGTTTATTAGCTTTTTTTTTTTTTTTTTCGGTTTTTGTTAACTATTATATGCATATTCGACATTTTAAAATGTTTTAAACAAATATTTGTATTTACATTTTTTTCAACAAATTACAATTTACCTTATATACTTTTATTAATAGGTACCTATATATTTATCAAATTATCTTCATAAATTACGTATTATTATTATTATTATAGACACAGTATATTTAGTGGAATTTCGTGTACATGGTAAAATATTATCAATTTAATAAAACTGTTATTCATTTATTGTTTTACACAGATATTAAATTGTATTTAGGTGTTCTAAAAATTGATTTTTTTATACAGTAAGCTATTTTTCAGTATTAATAATAATTTTTACATTTTTAGGTCATTTTTTAATAGCATTTTTTTTTGTATCTTTATTGGTAACTTTTGAATGACTTTTCTGTAAGTTTTTAATGCATCATTTTTCTAATCTTAATGATTACTGTAGAGTAAACTATTTATGAGTTTTTGGTTAAAATTAACGACTATTAAAATTTGTATATGTATGAGTTATCATAACAAAGCATTTCAATTAATATGATAAAATCTATTTTGCTCTATAGAAAAGAGTATTAGATAACGTGCAATATTTGATTTTCTACAGTAAATTACGATGCATGTATCATAATTGTTTGTACATAGGATGTGTTTTGTTATTTTAATATTATACGAGTATTTGAAATTATTCTCAGATTCCGAGCGAAGCGAATAATTTATTGGTTTTTCTATACACTATTTACTATACTTTTCTACCAGAAATCCTACTCTAATTTTCAACTGTAGCAGTTTTCCTGAAAGCGTTTTGGATCTAGGGGGTATCATTTTTTCTTCGTAGTTTATTTAATAATTGGGGAAAATTTACGGCAATAACGGTTTCTTTAATTTCGATTTTACTTTTCTTGTTGAAGTTCAGTTAAAAATAATCGTATAAACTTGACGTTTTCACAAAATATTATTATTAGCCCTTTGTAAGGAGAACAATTTTTGAAATTATTCCGAGCTATTTATAGAAATTTTAAATTAGCAAGTTTTTTTATTTGGATTTATGTGGTTTTATCCAAGCAAAAATGCTGAAAATTTTACACGAGATTTATCATAAGTTTTTCATAAGTGTTTAAATATCAAATTTTGACGAAAAACGTAAAAATCGTGGCATTTTAAAACATGTTCAACCGAATTTCGCTCAGAGTCGTATTTCATTGATTTATCGTTGCGTACAACGAAATTGATAAATTAGATTTATAATCTAATTATAAATTAAATTCCTCTATATATCTTATTTTATCCTACACTTTAAAATTTAAACTATTATTCTGTTATAATTTAAAACGGATAATTATTTTAGTTTTTCATATTTTAATTATACCGATCTATACGTATAAGTGTTAAGTTTTAACAATAATGTCATAGTATAGTTATATTTCGCTGTCGACAATTGTTATTTGAAAAGTTCTACCCATATTTTGAAAACTTTAATAATTATTGAGTATGGCCTCTAAGTTCCCCCCCACCCTCAAATAATATATAAATAATTAAACCGATAAAATGGAACTAAAAAAAAAAAAAAAAAAACAACTTATATTTAATAGTGATGGTTTTCAGAAATTAATTAAAACCAATGATTTACAACACAAATAGTTAACATTAGTATTTTTACATAGTTGTTATTATTATTATTTTTTTTTTTAAATATTAATTCTAATTAAATTTCGACTTACCGTTCGATGCCGTCCAAACGGGGATGTCTGTACTTTCGGGACAGTAACAATCCTCCGCCCCAGGCAGCGTCGATGTGGAGCCACAATTTGTATTTTTCGCAAATGTTCGCAATATCGTTGATGGGATCGAAAGCGCCGAGTACAGTTGTGCCAGCCGTAGCGTTGACGAAAAACGGTAAGTGGCCTTTGGATTTTCTCTCCAAAATGAGGCGCTCCAATTCGGAGGGTATCATGCGGCCCCTATCGTGTAGTATCGGGCGACGTCCCGTACAACGGGGTGGGGAAAAAAAATAAAAAAAAATAAAATAATAATTATAGGATATGCGATACACGCGACTTTATATCACACACGCAAACAATATATCAAATAAATAAATATCGAAGCAGAAAATTGCGTCGTCTCGCCGCTAGTTAAATGGACACACAATTGACCAGTCAATTGACCGGTAATAAAATTCGATTAAAAATTCGGCAGTGTAGAACCGTTTTGTACTACTCAAAATTATAGATAATAAAGAAAGCATTTTTTTGGGGAATTTGTTTTATTGGACTCATTACACTATAAAAAATACACTTCAAACACAATTTGTTAATATTTTTCAATCGCAAACATACCGATTACTTTTTGTCATAAACGTAATTTATTTGAGAATAGTTATTAAATTTCAAGTATATCGTATTGTTGCGCCCGGTAGCTATTCAAAAAAATGATATTTTAAACTAGTGATGTGTGACATAAATCCGGATTATCCAAAAAACCAATAAATCCGATATTTTATCTGAATCCAAATCAAAGTTTTTAAAATTGTGATTTTATATTCTTTAATTCATTTCTCGTGAAACTGTTATTATTATCTTATTTTTAATAGCATTAAACGTGTAAAACATTAAATATGTTTTTACAATTTAAATAAATATTACAAAAATGTTTAAAAACAAGTACAACAACAAAAAAAAAATCATACATATTACATTCTAATTTATATAATATATTACTAGCAAACCTGGCAAACGTTGTTTTATTCATAAAAATTGTTTATGGTAGTACGCCTTGAAATAAATAAAATTATTTAACACATTTTATAATGAATACAAATTTTATCTAATGATTTGATATTAAGATTTAAAAATAACAATCTGAACGGTCAAACCCAAAATTTTGGCAATTCAAAAATGTATTCGAAACATATGTTTTCGGATTTCAAAATCACTTTTCCATCACTATTTTAAACGCACGACCCGAGATAAAGTTAGATAATATCGTATTTTATATTAGCGAATACGGAAACATGACAACATATGTTCCGGGAGAGTAAAACATTTTTAATATACACATTCTCGTGGGGTGAAGTTGCGACCCTACGATTACATTTCGGCCGTGCCATATGATGCGCGTTCCATTTGTAGATACAAAAATGTAGGGATTTATTTCATGACAAATCGTCATATTTTTTCACGAAAACAAATAAAACATACTTACTCTGCGGACTAAAACGCAACCGTTTGAATTATTCGTGTACAATATTTATTTATTTTTTTTTTTTATACTTTTAAACAACGCGCGCGGAAAGAGAAGATACGATAAATTGAAAAATAACATTAAACGATTTACGTTTTAATTTATTCGTTATATTATTACTGTAAAAAAAATTAAAAAAAAAAAAAAACAATATTATTTTTATTCACGCAATTATTTACAACAGTTGATTTAAGTTAATATTTTAATGATCTGGACTAACTATTAGGTAAAAAGTAACTAAGTTACTTACGTTTAATTATGAAAATGACTCGAATATTACGATATTTAACATTGTTGGGTAAATTACATTCACTACGTTATTCTAATGTAATTGTTACCACGTCGCGTTATACTACAATATCGTTGTCATCGAATTGACGTACTCTACAGAACTATTGACAACAGTATTCACCGAAGAATAAAAAAAAAATCACTCAAAATAAAAACGAGTAGATGTAAACACGCAACGACGATCCGGAAAAGCAAATTAAATTTTACTTTAAAACATTTCCTTGGGATAATTTATATTGTCCGGAACATTTAAATAGTAATTCCGTTGCGATTGCGTTATTTGACAGTAAAAAAAAAAAAACTGTAATTAAATTATCACTGATTATCACTATTTGACTGCGGGTAATTGTGTAACAGTAATTTGCAATTGGTGTTACATTCTTCTGCCCCATATCCCTCCCCTCAAAAAAAAAAAAAATAAAAACACTGCATTTTGCAGTGGCGTACAAATTATAATGTTTGCTAAACGATAATAATATTATAACGTTTGGTCGTCATAATACAAAAATACACATTACCTCTCGTCGCTGGGCACCTCGACGCAGTTTTCGGTTCCCAGTCCGCAGACCGAAGCGCAGCTCTTTACCGAATAGTGAGACTGAAAAACAAAACGTGACGTCATCGGACGCGCGCGATAATTATAATTATTATAAATAATAATTAATATAAATAATAAATAATTATTATTGGCGGTTTAGCCTATTAACGGTGCATCGTAGCTATTTATTATTATTTTTTTTTTTTGATGAATCTCGACATAATGCGTGTAGTCCGAAATTAGAAGAAGTGCGCAATACGTAATTGAGAGACGCGTACACGTTTTGAAATGCAGTTTTTATTGTTTATGATTTATCGTCGACAGACTACAAATAATATACTGATAAAATGCTATCGCAATGGTAAAGATTTAGTACGGTATTTTTTGCAATTTTCTATTGTACGGGTAACAAATTTCACTATTTTTTTTTTTTTTTTTCTACAATAAAAAATAAAAGATTTTATTATTAAAATAATTTTAGGCGATAGTTTTTATTTTTTTTTTATTTTAACCGTATGCAAGTATTATAACAGGGGCTGCACAATAGTATACGTATATACATATATATATATATAAATAATGTCCCTGTCGAAGCATCAGGGACATTCGAGCGAATCAAAATTCAAAGTGCAACATCTGGATTCCGTTCTCTTGTCGCATTTCCGTACGCTTCGTACGTTTCACTCGTCCCGGCGGCGGCGGCGGCGGCTGCGGCGGCGGCGAGCGCGCGGGAAAACGAACGACACGTCGCCCCGGGGCCGGGGAGGAGGAGAAAAAGAAGAAAAGAGAAGAGAAGAGAGAGAGAAAAAAAAAAAGGCAATCGCCGCCGGTTCAATTCACGGTCTACCGAGACGGTTTCCGATGGTGTATTATTACGGCGAACGGGAAATGTTCATTAAAACCCGCATCTTGGGACCGTTGTAATTACGAACGTCCGCGCGTTACGCGTAGGGGTGAGGATTTGGCGTGTTTCTTGAAAAAAAAAAAAAAAAAAAAAAAAAAACTGTTCAGTTTCGATTTCGGCCGTATTTATAAAGTCCTGATTTGCGCACATACAACGATAAGCATAAATACACGTCGCAGGAACGTCTGGCATGTGTGTTATTTTAAATTAAAAATACAAAAATGAAAAAAAAAAAAACACCCCTACGCTACTCCGGCGGTATTGCACATTGAGGGCGGAACTACTACACTATTATTGTTCATTTCGGGCATCAGACGAGTGCAGAGAATAGTTTAATTTCTAGTCCGCTGCACACGAGCATCACGTCGATTGTTTTCCGTTCGTCGAGCGACATGTTATATTAAAATTAGAATAGAAAAAAAATAAAAATACGCGCTCACCCTTATTTTTTTGCATTCAAATAATAATACTTATAATATATTACACTACCGTTAAAACCCGCTGCGACCGTAGAATATAAAAATTCTCGGGGTCGACGGGGTCGAAATTCTCGAGAAATAATAATAAAAAAACCGTACACAAAACGCGTAGCAGACTTTTGAAGTATTTGAGTAAAAACATTCGTACACTTTTTCAGTATTGGAATACATAATTTTTTTTTTAAAAAAAAACACTTGGTATTTCTATTCGAAATTCAATCAATTATTTTAAATATTTTTATAATTTTCAAAAATTGTTTTCCATATTATTTTTTTAATTTAAGAGCATCGCGTTTACACTATATTGAAACCAGTGTTGTACAAAAAACAAAAAAAATAAAGTATATGAAATTGTTTATAAATATTTATTTTTTAAACGTATTTGTATGCATACTCAAATAATATCTGTATGCGTACTCAAAAGACTTTTGAAAAGTATCTTTTTCAAGTTTGTTCGTATTTGCCTGGTGACTAACGACGATGATAGTTGCTAACGCAATAGTTAATATTATGTACTATCATCGTGTTAACCAGGACGGGAGCAACTATAGAAAAACTATCGTGAAAACAACTATTGTACTCTAGAACAGTGGTCTTCAACCGGTTGGTCGCGACCCATTTTTGGTTAAGTTTTTAGAAGAATATTCTTCAATCAAATTTGAAGACATTTCTGAATTAGTAAACGAACATTTGACAAACTTAGAAAAATTATTTAACCAATATTTTCCTGAGGATATTCGAGTAAATTATGAGTGGATTGAACAACCATTCGCAGTAGACATAATGACAGTAAATATGTCTACTGACATTGAAAATCAATTAATTGAGCTATCGTGTGATAACAAATTGAAACAAATGTTTTGTGAAACTTCATTAGAAATATTTTGGGCACACTTATGCACGGGAAATCACGCAGAATTAGCAACTAAAGCCATCTCAATTTTATTAATATTTCCAACGACTTATTTATGCGAAAAGGCGTTTTTTACTATGGCAAATTTGAAACCGTCAAAAAGAAATAGACTTGAAACTGAAGATGATTAGTCAAATCGAGCCAAGGTGGAATTTATTATGTGAAAACACTCAAGGACAAAGTTCACATTAAAATTTTTGTATCATATTTTCATTTTATTTTATATTTTCATATGAATTTTATACATTTTCGATTAAGTTTTAATAATAGTACTGCAAAGCATTAAGCAATTTTAGCTTTTTTACAAATCTCACGTGGGTCGCGAGTCCAAAAAGGTTGAAAACCACTGCTCTAGAATAATATTAATGTTGTTTTCGAATGGCAGAAATATAAAATTGACCGAGTTAAGGTAATAATATATTTGTCGCATTTTAACGTGTAACCGACGTTACATTCAGTCGGTTGTTTATCTTCATTCGACTCCATCGAGTTGGTTGTTTTCATTGACTCTGCCCAACTCAGCCTCCGAACGATCGATAACGATTTCGGTATAATAGTACGCCACGAATAATAATAATAATTAGGCCGGTAAATCCCACCGAATTCTCCGCTCGCCGTATAATATTATTATAATTTATATAGAATATATAGTTGCGGGGGAAGTTTATGTGGTGCGCATTAAAGGCCCGACGATTTATTGGCCAACGCGTGTTATCTGCACGCGATTGTGGTAGGGGTTTCCCGGACGAGCTGCGGGGCCGTAAACTAATCCTCTCATTTATCTGTCACGTCGACCGTAAAGCTGTCGGCCTGACCGATGTGCCCCCGTCCCAGCACGGTTTTTCGATTTGACCGGCACAAAATGAACATAAAAAATAAAAATTGTCGATTTTATATATATATATATCTCGTATATATGTAAAAAAAAAAAAAATGTTTTTGATCGAAATACCCATTTATTATTATTAAACGCGTTTGATAAAGCCAGTGGCGCAACCAAGGGGAATGTTTTGTGTGCCCGGACACCCCCGCCAAACCGTATTTATGGAAATATAATTTATTTTTCAAGCATATATTCAAAAATAATTATGCCTCAACATTTGATAATTACATAAATTGCTTTATATTGCTTTATGCGTCGTGAATTTCGAATTATCGGGTGACTACTGTATTTACATTTTGTCCGGTCAAATCGTATTTTGAAACCCCTCCCCCCCATGTCCGAAAACGATTAAACGCACGAAATATCGTCGCAACAAGACGTGACGGGTACTCACTTGATTCGACGTGTACATGACCAGTTGTCCCTTGATGGAATGGAGTCCCTGTTCCTTGTATCCGGGAAACATTTTGTGCCGGGCCGCCAAAAACGCGTACATGTTCGATATGGATCCGCCTGCGGATGGGCGAAAAAATATTTTGTGGTACACGTTTTTAGAATTGATACTGGAAATTCCTTTATCGTTATACCGGTCAAACGCTAATAATTATATCGGTATCTTTTGGTTTATACCGGTATATCGAGAAATCCGTCGACTGGTAAAGTATAAGACATTCATACACGACTAGACGGGGAATATTCAGTACGATAATGCGTACCGGCGGGTAGAGCTTTTTACTATAACCCCGGTACAAAATATATTTTGTACAGTTATCACAAACGAATTTCTTTATTTTATACCGGTATTTTTTTCCTGGGGAAATGCATACCGGTATAGTCCAACGGATTTTCCGATTATACATGTATAACATATTAATTCTATAGCGTCCACAGCCGGACCACCACCACAGTTTCATATTTTTCCGGAAAATTAATGTACGGGGCGTATAAATTCCGGACGTTATTTGCCCGGAAAGTAAAAATCCGGGATCTAAAAATATAATAACAGTATACTTAAATATACTTTCCGGGCGAATACGAACCGGTGAAATACGTTCCGGCCATATACAGTCAGGACATTTGTATAGCCCTCCAGCCGAACTAATGAAATTGGTGTCCAAATTATAAAAATAAAAACGATATGTTTTTATATGTAACTTAAAACACTCTCACTCGATTATTTCCATGAATAATTATTTTTTTTTTTTTCATATTTTGAGGGTTTTAAAAAGTCTCTATTAATCGCTTAATAAAACGGCTCCGACTAAACCGCTGTGAGTGACATATTAATATATTATTATTTTTACATAATACAGCTTATGTCCAACCTGGGTCATATTATGTTCGACTTTTTACGGATAATAAAATTGATGTACATAACTTTAAATCGTTTGGAAAAAAAAAAAAATTGTCACTACTTGGTTTGAACGATATTAATAATTAAATGAATTATTTTCGTTTTATCGGTTTAACCTATATACAAAATAATAATAATAACCTTTGTACATTTGTAGATTTAACGTTAATTTTAAAAATACCATGTAATTATTTCCTATAATATTATGACGAATAAATTATTATTATTATAATAGACGTGAGCGTCGTTTACCCGGTGCGAAAATCGAGTCTCCGCCACTCCAACCGATAATTTCCCTCATCTTGGTCAACACCACGTTTTCCATGAGAATGAACACCGGTGCGATTTCGTAGGTGAACATGTTCGTGTTCGCAGTCGCCGTCAACCATTCGCCGGCCATTGACACGATGTCCAGGCCGCACGACAGCTGGTTGAAGAATCTCGGATGTCCTGTGAACAAAAAAAACCGAACGAGAATTTAGAAAAAAAAAAAAAAAAATGTACACCGATCGATTTTCAATTTTAGTTTTCACAAAACGTTTATCCGTATTTAAAAATCGTTTACCGTCCGCGACGTAACGCAATAAAACTAAAACAAATGCCCATCTATTTTCCTCTCTCTCGGTACGTTTCGTGCATGCAAATGGGGTGCTCTATAACCCCCCTCCCCCCTGGTAATATACAATATAAACTCGAGTAATGCGTATATTCTTAACGACTCCCCCTTCGAAATAATATATAGTACTCACAAATGGCTTGCGAAGATTACTTTGTGAACCAAACTAATTAAACACGCGCATCCCTTAGATATATATTTATATATATAATTGTTTTTTTTTTTTTTTTATTCTGTTTGGCTTTCAATTTGGAACGTCCCCTTTACGCGCCGGCACATATTGTTCAAAAGTATACCCTCGGCGGCGCAACGACGGCGGCGGTGGGATTTTCAGGGAAGTAAAAAAAAAAAAAAAAAAAAAAAACCAATATACTGTGTAATATATCATAATCTATATATATATATTATAAAGATAGATAAAGGCGTGTACAAACGTGTTTTTTCCTTTATGTTTTTTTTTTTTTATTTCCCCTCTCGTTTTGCCGAGGAAACGCACGACCTGGTATCTGGTCGGAAACGTCGTCGTTCCCCGGGAGGCCGCCGCGATGACACGCGCCGATAACTTACTTTATATTATATTGTTTACGTACGATATTTAATAATATCGGCCGAGAAAATCGCGAATCCGATCTATCTACTCGGGCGTGTTTTATTATATTATATTTCGTTTTGATTTTTTTCTGCGGCCGGACAGACCAGATTTTATAAGTGCCCCTTGGCCGCCCCGGACGAGAAGGGCGCAGGCGTCCGGTGTAAACAAACAAACGTGTCCGGGGGGGGGGGGTGGCGGCAGAGGTGGGAAAAAAAAATGATATATAAAAACAGTTTCGTTGAATCTGTTCGGGCCGGCGGCACACGTCCGGGGAAAAGACCCCCACGGACTTGCCGGGATCTCTCACCCCACACGCGGCATAGTCGTCCGGATGATAAGAGCGCCCGCGAGTGGTTTGAATAGCAGCTTGTTAGATGTCATTAACACTGAACGCCAGTTCTCATCAATCATGCGGCGGAGCGCGCGCCCGCCGAGAAACTTTCGAAATATATCGGAAACACCCTTAGCCCTCAACACCGCCGCCGTCCTCCCCTCCCTCCCCCCCCTCTCCACCAACTCCACCTCGTACACTTTCTCGTTGTACGTTTAATAGCCCCGCGCGCCCGCACGGCGAGTCGGTGTGAGTATACGTGCGAGTCTTGTGGGGACCCTCTCCTTACCCGGACACGCGCCGCTCGCCAAATTCTTTCGCCAACAACTGCACATTCCATAGTACCTACGCGCGCGTCCTTTCCCGACGCGACCGGAAAATAAATCGCGTAAATCCGATCGAGTACACCCGGGCGTATTTTAACCGTTTTTTCTACGACCACCCACGAGCTCCAATACATACCGTACAATGTCAACGGTTTCGCATACACGACGGTAATATTGTTTTGTATTTTTTTTTTTTTTTTTTTTTTTATTATTCTTTCGCATAACGCCGTTTTCGTATAGCGCCGATTTTCGAAGTCCGACGAAATTAAAATATGTCCGTGTTTAAATAACAGAAAATGATAAAACAAAGTGTGTGTATTGTTACTATAACAATACACGCGCCTCGTACGAGATAGTGAGTAGAGGCCGCTGTTGTAGGTGAAAAATGAGCACGGTATAGAGAACAATATAATGTTATTTAGTTTGTATAATACTACAATAAATCATTGCAATCAAGAAACGATTATGAGCGGAGTGCCGTAAACTGGTAAGGATGTGTTTTGCCCGAAAATCGACAAAAACAAAACCTATGCATTGTATCAGTTTTTTAATATTTAGAAAAACCGTTGGCAATCTAAACAAATGTTGCAAATAAAATACCGCCGGGCGAATCGTTTAAGGTACTGCGTGAAAAATCGGCACTTTTTTACTAGCCAAAAAAGGGTTTCCTTAAAAAAAAAAAACCAACAGCATTTTAGTATATCATAGTTATTCTATTAGTAAGAATAATTCTTTATCGTTGTACACACGGTACGAAAGTAATATTATACTGATTTGTCACTATATTTTACGGAACGTCGTAAATAACAACATATTTTATTAGACCTCATAATCTTTACATAATGTTTTTGTTATTTTGTCAATAATGTGCATCATAATAAATTATTAAATATTAAATGCCTTTTGTACCGAAATGTGATTGTAATTAGGCATAATATTATAAAAAAACAAAAATGTCTTTAGAGATTAATAGAGGTTAATACGCAATGAAATCAAAAAGACGGACATAGTTCGCACCATAAGTGGGCCACTTTAATGGGTGAGAAATTGTGGGGAAGTTATGATATCAAGGGCTATAATATTAATATTCTAGTTACGAAAAATCGAAATTAATGAAACCGTACGTGCCGTACGTTTCCCACGTTTCCCCCCCCCCGGTTTTTCCCAGTTGTTTAGAAAACCTCGGCGGTAATCGAAAAATGACCGGTCTAACGCATCAACTATGCTTACAAAACGCATTTGGAAAAGGGGCTACACATAAAATTCGGAGCAGGACGTCTGGTAGAAAAGTTGTTAGACGGTACAGGAAAAAGGTTCGGGGGTTACCGCGCAACGGCGGTCATAATTTCATTCATCCACTGGGGAAAACTGGAAATTGTGAACATTTTCAGTACATACGCAGTGGGTTCCGGGATCTAACGATAACTCGTAAACAGGAACCGGAATGGCGCGCGCGCGCGCCGGGGAATAAACCGAAATAGCAGAGGACACACAGTAATGGGAAGTTAATCGCGAGAAATATGTTCCGCACAATTTACAGTTTACTGTTTGTAAATTCCGGCCATTTTCGTTCCGTACATATTAATTCCGTGCGTTTTGATTACTCGGGAATTCTATGTCACCGGGGTCTTATTTCTCTTCCGTTTACGGATTACCGTCTACGTTTAATATTTTGATAACATTTCGCATAAGAAAATAATATTTTATTTGGCCAATATTCGTTAACAATAATTTTGTTTCCACCTTATACCTTTAACCATACACGATAATAGTAAATATAATATTACTGCGAAACAGTAGTAATCGCTATAGAGATACATATAGTATTAAAAGTCACGATATCATATATTTCTATTCTCGAAAACCTGTAAAAAAAAAAAAATAATATAACACTTATATATGGTCAAATTAAATAGATATTTTGCATTTTCGTATTTATATCTCTCTCTATTCAGCTGTGCAATAACGTCATATTTGGTGTAGAAATGCCTGAAAAAATTAGAAACGCCCGTTTAGACACTTATAACACAACAAACGTAATAGTATTGGACGACGACAGTGACTTTGACGATCCCGACGAGTCAACAACATCTGAAGTTCCTGATGACGACACGTTGGAAGGAAGTCTCGAAGAAACAGTGAAATCGTTATTGTTTGTGATTAACGATCGAGCGGAATTAGCGGATGACTGGAAAACCAATTATCTATTGAGAAACAAATTGGTAGCCTACAGACAGATATTATACAAGATAAACAATTTAGCCTTGAGTACTGCCGACTTGTGTGCGACTGTGCAGGATGACGACACCGAAATACTCGATGATATATTTTCGTTATTGCAATTATTTGTCAAAATGTGGTTCGAACTGACGCCTGATAAAGAAGGGTTTTTTGATAAACGTACTGAAAATAAAGTCAAATGCGGAGATCATTTAGATAATCGACAAGATACCGATAGTGAGATCGAACCCGAAACGTGTTATGGACAATCAAACACAAATGAAGACCGCGAAGGAAATTTATCAGTGGTAGTTGATATTATTTTAATATTGATCGAAATTATTGGCACACAGCGTAATATTTGGGTAGCAGTTAATTTGTCGATATTAAATTTAAAATTATCCCACTGTCAAACAATTCTAAACGAATCATTAGATATTTTAGAAAATCTACAAGACGCCGATAATAGTAAACTCGAACGCAAGGCATGCCGTGGATAACTAAACATGAAAGAAACCGGCAGACAAAATTTATCAGAGGGAAATTACACGACCTTAATGTTTGCCACCATGAAGGGTGTGCACGATGGGGATGGAGATCGTGAAATGACATCCGATAGAGAAGAATTTAATAACTATGTTAAAACTATTGATTGTCTTGAAGGAGTAGATAATTTAGAAAATCAATAAGATAACGAATTACTAAATTGATAACTAATACAATGCAGTCCGATATGTTACTACTACAAGTGGAAAGTTTATGCGGATATCCGCGAGATATAACGTAATAATGTTATTACTTTAATGCCAAAGAAACGTTAATTGATTATTTTTATATTCATTTTGTATGTTTAATATAAAATACGTAACATTACGATCCACCAAATTGTTTCGTTTGTAACAAACATTATATCTATTATTCAATGTGCTGTAAATATTAAAATTCTTCGTCCACTGGATAACGAAAAAAAAAAAAAAAAAATGGTAAGGCGTTTATAGAAATATAAATCAAATAATATAGAACAATTAATAAGGTACCTGCCGCCAGTTTTCTATGGGTAAAATTACGGATAGTGCATTTTAATAATGGCAAATATAAACTTACAAAACGCATTGGCATAATATATAATGATTAACAACATTTTTTACAATTTCTATTAAAATTTTAACTTTAAACGCTTATAAGGAAAAACTAATACATATTATACACTATGTTATAAACTACATTTTAGTTTTCGACTACTAAGTTCAATTTATCATGAAAACCTCGTGTAAAATCTTTCAGGCATTTCTGCTCGGCCAACACAATTTTATCCACATAAAACCAAATAAAAACTAAAAAAATGGAAAATGTAAAACGCCTATAAATAGCTAAAAAAAATCGCCAGAATGTTTTGACAATTTGCCCACGTCTAGAAAAGGTTAATTTTAATATCCTGTGAAAATGACAGGTCTCTATGATTATTTTTACTCGAGTTACAACAAATAGAAAATATCCACAATTCGTCAAGTTTTTTTTACTATTATAATTGTGTAACTAATCATTTTAAAATAAAAACATTTATTTATTTTATAAACTTTTGTAAAAATATAATTTAAAATTTTTTATTTTATATTGGATTTTTTTTGTTAAATGAAAAGTCGTCGATCAACCGATTTAATTAAAATTATTTTTTTAATGAAAATTCGTTCTAGTTGCTGACAACCGAATGTTTCATTCCTCGCAGGACCGACGCGTTATAAAATTTATTATTAATTTTTATTAATATTTTTTTTTTTTTTCATTCAAAACAACATTTTGACGTCACGGAATTCGTATTTGATTGATGAACGACGAGTGTAAATAGTTATTAATTTTGTTTTCAAACATTTATGACTTTTTTTTTTATTTTTGGTCATTGTTTAAGCCTAAAAGTAATTATGTTTTAAGAGGACAAACTAGAACATATTATCCGCACGTTGTATAGTTTTTGTTGGGTCACTGGTTAAAAAAAAAAAAAAAAAAAAAAAAATAGTAATAATAATTTTGTAGAAAATAATCGCCAATAATGTTCGTTTTGATGGGAATACAAAAACAATCGGTCGATTAATCTAATTAGATTATATGTGTTATAGATATGCATTTGGTATATTCTAATCGAATATCGTGATCTATTGTAATCTTGATCGTGCGCATGTAGTTCGATATCGACGGTTTCGTGTAAGACTCGAGAATTACGGTATTGAAAAGACCTCTGCTTTTATAAACGTTTGTATTTTCAATATCGCCAACAGAGTTATTGTCACGGCGAAATTAAAATAATATTATTGAAATACGTATTATAATGTAATATCTATTTTTATACATTATATTTCTTTTCCGCACTGCGTGTAATTAATAATCGCGTCTCTATATCATAATAATATCTATGTAAAAATTATATTTAAAAATGTATTATTGACAGTGCAATGTAACGCATTATAACTCGTTAACTCCAACACGAGCAACACTTACAGGAGATGAATCATGTAAACCGTATATTTTATCATGTAATTTGTTCTAATACTTCTGATTTTAATAAAAAAAAAAAACCATGTTTTTTATACGGACAATATATTCTTATAATGCGCTTTAATATTACTCGGCTATAACAATTTATCATTTGATATCGTCTCGTAAACTATTAATTTGAAAAAAAAAAGGTTTGGTCCTTGAACGTATATAAAAGAATCGCGAGGGAAATCGTTGTACCAGAAAAACGAGGTCGAACATTTCTGAGATATTACGTTTTCTACGATAATGCTTTTGTGTTATTTTTTTCTGCTTCAAATTTCAAATGCATTGTAGTCGTGTAGTACATAAATACACAATACAGATTATATAAACGTCACAAACGATGATATGAGTTTAAAAAGTCGCATTACTTTTAGATAAGAAACGAAGTACTTTCTTTGACGTTCCGCCTGAACTAAAAAAAAAAAAAAAAACCATGAACGATAATTTATTTAAAAGTAACCGAGTGACATTTGTGATAAAAAAAAATCTGGATTTTTCTCGCAGTAAAATATAATATTAAAAACCAGTGAATTTCGAAAATATTTTTTAATAATATTCTTTTTCGAAATCATTGTACCATGAACCTCGGTTTACTCGGTTTGCAAAGCATAGCCAAATAAAATACTAATACTGACAAGAGTGTTAACGAAATTTGTTCGTAAATCACTCAGTAATCACTCGTTTGATAAATTTAAAAAAAATATTTTAGCAACGTTTCTAAAACAGTGGAACGTTATTGTGGTAAAGGTTATTTTGTAAAATATTTAATCGTGAGAAACGAACGGATTGGGAAAAAAGAACGATAAAAAAAAACAAAAATAAAACAATAATATTATATTGTTCGTCGGATTCTATCTGAGCCGTAATGTTTTTTTTTTTTTCTGTTTCTGGGACTGGTCGGGGCTTAGGTATTGGGGCCGTGGTGGTTTTTGACGTGGCCCGTCGGATGCAGCGGCGGCGACGGCGGCGGCACGTTTTGGCGGTCCCCGTCTGTGAAATCCCGCGCGCGATCCATTTTCCGGGCCAGTTGGCTAATGGCCTTGCGCATCGCGAGCGCCGTCGACGGACGGCCGGCGGGTAGAGGCCACACACACATGCGGGACGGATCGCGTCATAATCCGGCCGCGGCGGCGGCGCACAATCATACGGCACGTTGCGTCCGTAGTTGCCGTCGTTGTTTGGTGCGCGTGTGCGCAAACGGGTACCGCCGCCACCGCGTTCGCCTCCTCCGCGCCCGGCAAAACAATTTTTTTTCTTTTTCTCCCCCGTCCACCGACAAAGGTCGCATGACACGCCCCTTCGCCGTCCCGGATTTATATTATTATTGTCCGTTTTATTATTTTATTGGTATTTCTTTTTTTTTTTTTTTTTTTTTTTTTTTTTTTTTTTATTCTCGAGCAGTCGCAGTATAGTTTTTATGTGTTTACTTTTTTATTTTTGTTTTCCCGGGCGGGTTTGCTTCGTAGTTTCCGAACATTTTGTTTTTGATTCGCGTGCTTTTGTTCCCTTCCGCCTACACGATAATCCCGAGACGTGACGTGTGTCGTAATTTCGCTGCAATAAACAGCGAAACATATTTTGAACTCGTAAAACGACCCAGCCCTTTCTGCCATCGAAATTTCTATTAATTTCTATTGGATTTCTTAAATGAACTCGACGAGAGGGGGCTAGGAGCTCCCCTCGTATCATAAAATATGCTAAAAAATATATATAAACTATGTTTTCCAGTTTGCAGTTTCCTTCCGGTTTTCGCGGTCTTTGTTTGTATAATTGTAATATTAGACACTATATATTGTTAATTGTATTTATTGTCTCGGTATTAATTTTTAAGAGGTTTTTAAACAGCCGATCGTTTTTATATTAAAATTAACCTACATCTGAGAACCAATCGTCAAAGTCAACATGCAAATTATAATTATACATTACAATTAATTTTGACTATGTATAAATTATCAAATGTCTATATTTATACCATATTTAGATAGAATTAATAACCTCATTAAATATTAGATTTAATCATAACAACGAGACTTTTTAAATTTTTTTGGTTGTTTCCTAGTGAACTAGTTAAATTGGAGAAAAAAAAAAATGAATATCTTGAAATACTTCAACATATTGAAAATTTAATAAAAACGAATAGCTTGAATTTGGTATGATTACTGGCAATTCAAATAAAATAACTCACATTGATGACATAACACAAGACAAGATGAAATTATTATAAGAATGTGCATTTTTTCCTGATGACAAACATTGTATTGTCACCAACAACTCGCACAGTTGAAAGGTCATTTAGTATTTTGCGCAGAGGTAGGACATGGCTAAGGCCAATAATGAGTGAATAGAATAGTCATGCACGATAAGGGTCCAAAGAGAAACAAACGGAATAAATTGGAAATGTTATAAATTAATTTGGACTCAAAGATACTGATCGTGGATGAGCCACTATTGTAGATGGGAAGTTGGGAAGGCAGGGTATAGAGGGGAATTTAATTTATATCCGTACGCAACGAGAAATCATTGCTAACGAGTAATGATTCTGAGCAAATTTCGTTTAATTATATTTTAAAATCCTGTGGTTTATTCAATTTTCATCAACATTTTAACATTAAATGATTATAAAAAAATATTTGTTGCTTAACATATAAATACTTATAGCCATATTAGTTTACCGAGCTCCATTAAGAATAGTTTTTTGATTGCAATGATTTGTCGTTGCTCTCATCTTGCTTGTATGCCAAATTGCTCTCCTATACCTTCCCAACTTTCCACCTACAACAGTGGCCTATCGTAACCACCGCCGGGACACGGTTAAAATAGGTAGGTAATAAGTCAACGTTGTTGAAATTACAATTTTATTTTTCTTCGAGATTTCTGGTACAGTATACCCAGTACTCAAGTCGCGAAAACCGTAGGTACTGCGAAAACAACTGCAGTTTATTCCACTTTGTCTTTTGTCGGGGATGGTTTATATCGGATGTATTATATCCGATTATGTTCTAGTACTAAATCGCCCAAGTTCGGACCACCGGATTTAATTGGATAGGGAGCGGACGACGATGCCCGCAGACCTGCAGGACGCTCTGCAGGACCGTTTGGAAAAATGATTCAATTCGACGATAATTATGTCTGGGTGATTAAATCCGACGTATAACCCTCCGGTCGGCAATATTATTGTTTCTACAAGAGTTGATGCAATACCATTGTATCGTGCGCACGATCTCCTTGTTCCTTAAAACCGTCTTATATTAAGTTTTTACGGGTCTTACCATCAAATAGAACAGCGGTCTTCAATCGGTGGGTGGCGATAAGTCGCGTTAAGTTCTTTTTAAAATTAAAAAAAAAAATAATAAGGTATACAAATTTTACTTAGCAAACTAAATGAATAGATGGAATACTGTTTTGAAAAATTGTACGTGGTACATAGACGGATATAATAATTTACGAGCAAACCGTAGAAAATGTTAAAAAGAAATAGACTTCAAATCGAACATTATTTGCGGATTGCACTGTTTAAAATCAATTTATTATTAGTCAAATATCACATTCTTTTCGTTTTTTTTTTTTTTTTTTTTTTGTACCATTACTAATAATAGTAATTAAATACTACCTAGAAAAATTTAAATTTGTATTTATTTAGTTATAACAATACTTCTACAATAGCACATTAAGGCATTAAGCATTTTTTTCTTGGTTAATAAAGTAAACATGGGTCGTAAAAAATTTACAGTAAAAAAAAATTGGGACGCTAGTCAAAAAGGTTGAAGACCAATAAAATAGATTATGATATAATATATCGACTACGTGGGTTTAATTCGGTTTATATTTTTTAAACATTGATTTCACTACGATGTGCGTTTAAAATTTGTAAATTCTAAACGTAGCTAGGTTTTACTATGATGAACTATTTTACTTGCTCAGATCAGCAACCCGAAGAGTTGTGTCTGATAGTAAATTTTGTCGTCTCGTAGTGAGGTCAATTTTTGGTGTTCTCGGTTGTTTATTCGAAATAATGAGAAAAAAAAAATGTCGGAAAACGGAAGTGTTTTCGATTTTGTTGTAATTTAGTGGAAAATAATTTATTTTATATAGTATTCTTGAATCACATATGTATATAGAAATCGGAAAATCTCGTTTGAACTGTTTTCGTCTTGTATAAAAAAAAATTATTCGTATTTAATAATTTGTAGTAAAATGTTTAAATAAAGTTATAAAAAAGAAGACTATCGCCAACCACCACACCACGTTGAATGCACCAGTTCTCGTTTGTTCACTGAAGTTAAGCAACGTCGGGCGTAGTTAGTTCTGGATGGGTTACCGTTTGAGAACGCTGTGTGTGGTTCGCTTTTTTTTCATTTTTTTGTTTTTGCTCAACAAAAATATTTTACCGTATTTTTAAGTACATTTTTCGTTCTGTTTTATGTGGTAAAAACGTTATAATTTTTTATCAGTGTTTTGAGTTCAAATTTATGTTAAAACTATTGAAGACCACAATAATTGTAATTTATTCTGTAGTTAAAAACGAATACAATTTTCTATTTAAATTCGTCGAAACATATTTAGTTAAACTATATGTATGCACAGTTACAACTATATATCTTCCCAACTTTTCACCAATCATACGTACAACAGTGGCCCACCCATTATGCGAGGTACATCGGCTAAATTATTATCGTTTGTTAAATGTTGATTACATATTTTGCTCCAATCAAAAACCACCATAATGTGTAAACTTATTACTATACGCATCCGGAAGGTGATTTTTTTTTGTTTGAAATTCTGAGTACGTTATTATTTTTCAATAACAGGGAAAACTTCAAAAAAATAAAATTGGCCACGATACACAGGTTCTGGACAAAGTCTATGCCTATGCACGTAGAGATCTGAATTATTTTAACGTAATGGCGGACAATAAACGGATTTTTTTTTTTTTTTTAATTTAGGTTTTATCATGTACGCGAACGTGAGATATGTTGTATTTATACGGATGAGATTAAATTAAATTAACGTGCTGCCGTCGAACCGCCCGGAATTAAATTTAGCGTTTATACAAGTATGCGACTGACTTAACAATTCAAACATTTTCGGATAGTGTACGGCACATCGAGTACAAAATATTCGTCCACTAAATAGTGCTGTGCGGTCGCGTGTGATCGTCTGTACCAAAATCGTGGTCAGCGGTTCGGACCACAAATCCGTATAATATATTATGCGGTCGGAATTCCGTCGCATAACTTTCCGTCGGGAAATGCGCGTTCGATATTGGCCCGGAAAAATTTACGATGAATTGTTGCGAAAGAATTTGTCGGGCGCACAAAGGAAATTCCCCGGCCGAGCTCGTCCGCGATACTGGAAATATTGCTAGGGCCGCGCGGTTTTTAGCGGGTCCAATCCGCTTTGTTTCGGTAGTTTTTAGTGGAACTTTTCATTTGAAAACCAACAAAAGCAACGATAAATCATTGCGAAACAAAAAAAAAAAAAAAAAAAAAAACGATTCCGAGCGGAGCACGGTAAACTAGTAAAGTATTAGCCGTGTTTTATTATTTAGCCAACAATGTAACCCAGAAATCGACATAAATAATACCAATGTACGTCGTCATTCGTTTAAAGTTTGTTTTAAATTTTGTATGGAATGCAAAACATATTTTTAAATTATAAGTAACGCCTGGCAGAAAATGCGCGTCGTTCAATGGATGGCACGGATAAGTCAAAGTATGTTTACTGACCGAAAAAAAAACAAAGACTTCACTTAGTAAAATGTATAGCTTCTTCGTCGGGTACTGAAAATCTAAAATCATGACCAAAAAAAAAAAAAAAAAAATAAAACGATTTTCCGAATTAAATATTAAACGTCCGTACAGTGAAATTCGAAATTTGGTTGATGTCACATATGACTATCGTTTCTATTTTATGGATTATATAAATTGATCTCGGTATTTGTCACCGTGCCCGCCATCGGATTGCATATTGAATAGTACGAACAAAATAGTGATCGATTGTTATATTATAAAACGATAATTAAATTAAACAACTGAACAATTTATGCTACACGCGTGATTTTAATGTCTATGCCGAATTATTGAAATTGCATGTGTGTGGTCGGACGCGAACAATTTTCTGACAATTTCACTATGTTTAGAAAGTAAAGAATTACGAAAAAAACAAATTTCAAATAATACAGTAACCGTTATTGAGTAAATATTCCCGGTTTACCGTCCCCATTTGTTCCAACTAAACAAAATTTGGTATCCGAAACCAATTTTGAAGTCGACGATTTGGAGCATGGTTAGGTTTAGAAGATCATGTCTTCTGGTTGACATTTCGTTCACAGACAAGGTAATAAAAATGACATCGCCCTCATAGGATAACCAGAAAAATAAAAGGGACGACATGGCACGAATTGTACAACAATTGTATTATACAAACATTTTGAATCACGAGATATTCGGTTTTTTAACCTATATATTAAAGGAAGTTATTTCGTAATTGTATTATAGTATATAATATACAATAATGATATGTTAAAACGTATTTAAAATTGACTTATATCTTAAAGGATTTTTTTTTTGTCGAATTTTTATATCTCATCGATTTGTTAAAAATCGTAGTTTGTCCAAATGTGTCGATTTATCATAATATTTTCCAAGTACAAGAGAAACAAAATGACCCACTAGACAAAATTTGTTATTAGAATCCACCTATGAAATTGATGATTGGAGCAAGATTTCTAGTAAAAAAAGATGTTCACACACACACACACGTCATAAGAAAACCAATGCAAAATATAAAAAATTACAAATATAGTATTATGAATGTGAAATATCTGTAATTAAATCGAAAAAAGTCCGACAACAATAAATTGCAAACATTTGTACTAAAATGCACACAATATGTAAACGCAGACTATTTCCACTTACTCGGCTATAAATCGTTTACTGCCTTTATAATGATAAAACCTATTGGGTTTAGTGTAAAACGTATTGCGTTTACGCGATTTGCGTTTAAAAACAATTTATACCAACTTGATTTAGTGTCGAGTATTAAACTCGTGTGTAGTATACCCGACTTAATATAAATTATTGACATTTTTTTTCTGCGACCGTGTCATTTGTTGTTGTCAGCTTACAGACAAGTGCAGTGGCGTATATCCAGAATTTTTTAAAAGCCAATAAAGAAAAAAGAAAGAAAAAAAAAGAAGAATAAATAAAGAATTCAATAATATCTACATAGAACGTGGTCGGAAAACTGTATGTTAATGTGAATAGAAAAAAAAAAATCAAAAAGTATATGCGAGAATAAAGTACTACCAGTAAAAAATGTCGTATTTATAATATTTTACGGTACTGCACGAAAAAATCAGAGAACTTTTCCAAATTAAAAATGTGTTTTCGGAGAAAAAATTAACGTTCGTGTGGCGCACACATATCATGTCGGCATAATCTAAAATAATATTTTGATTTGTAATTGATTTGTATTTTATGTAACATCATTTCGCTATCGTCAAACCGATTTGAACGTGCGGCATACGGCTGTGCCAGCAAATCTACCATCCGAGTTATTCAACGTTGTCAGCATTGCAACAATTCTAGCAGCAATTATCGATATAAACGACATCATAGACCGCGATCTGAATATACCAATCCCCGTCCAGGGCGAAATCAAAAAGTTCGCTAACAAATATGTGAATAGATTAGGGCTGCGCACCAATTTTTTTTTTTTTTTTTTTTCATATGGCATATTATTATTAATTGGTGAAAACTTTTAAATAAACATATATAAAACTTTAAACAAGAGAAAAGACTATAAACTATAAAATAAATATAAACATAACATATAAATACAATAGAGTGACTGCAAACACATCTCTTGCTCTAAAAGGTGAGCTTTCAGGGTACTAAGCCAATCTTGTGCCTCGCTGTCTCCTTTGTGAAGCCCTACTATCCCTCCTTCATACTTTGTAAGAGGGCATACCTCTGCAACGTGTTTGATGGTTTGGACCTGTCCACACTCGCAGAGTGGTGTATCTACCATTTTCCATTTATGTAAAAGGAAATTACATTTTCCCTGTTCTGTTCCAATTCGGTTTAGAGCGGTCCACATCGCCCGTGGGAGTTCAAAACCTGGGACTCTCTGGGTTGGATCGTTGACGAGAAGGCCATTTACGGCGTTTTCATCTCTCCAAATTTTCTTCCACAAATCCTCCGGAACATCTGTTGTACTCTCGATAGACCAAATAGGGTGTCTAGATGCAACTGCTGAACAACTCCCCGACAACTCGCAAGAGACATTAGATAGGTGTCTCGAACGCTCGAAACCGTACGATTTCGTTTAAGTAACATTAGGCTAAGAATCGGTTAGGTTAGCTCCACCGTTGGTACACAAACACCAAACACGTTCATGTATTCATATATATATATATATTTACATATTATATTGTATTATTTAATATTTATAAAGAATATTGGTCGTTTAAATAATAATAAAAAAAAAATAACGTTATATCAGAGGAATAATATGAGTAACAATGGTTCAACATAATAATATGCACCGGGTTTCTAGACACGGTAACGGAGAAAATGAATAAATACGGTCAATGAGGAGGAGGTCGTTGCCATTCATGCCTCCCCCCCCCCGATATGCTACTAATCTAACAGATTCGGTACGATATGTTAATAATGATATTGTAGACGTGTTATCTACGACGATCTCGGAAATTTTCGTCCAAAATCCCAAGTACACCTAAATAACAATGGGCGAAGGTTAACGTAGGCCAGTATAATATTATCGTTGCCCGCAACCCAACAACGACGGAATTTAATATAATTCAATCGATTCCGTTGTAGTCCGCGACTATACCAAACACATTATATCGTGTATCGTTGTATAAATTTGATTTTTTTTTTTTTTTATTCGTCCGTATAATTTCGTCGTTTTCGTCGGGTGCGCTGGCGACGACGACGGCGGCCGCGAAAATTTAATAACATTATTATACGGCGTTTCGAAAATTACATATTCGTCCGAACGCAGATTACGATCCGAACAATTCGTATAATCGGTACACATATTACGCACCCGTCGTATTCTTTGTGTTATATGCATATAATAACGCGGTTACGTACGTACGGCCCCATTATACTTTTAAATAATCATTTCGATGAAATTCATATTTTTTTTTTTTATATATATATATATATATATATATCGTTCATGTGAAACAACGCCGTTTCGAATAACAATATATATATTTACATAACGCGATTACGGTCGTATTCTATTGTATTTGTAAATGCGGTTATTGCACTGTAGCGTATTAGTATTGATATATTATAACTAGGGTTGGGATTTTTTACATCACTAATAATTGCATAGACACGTGCAATGACAAAATAGGCAAAAAAAAAAACAATTATTATTTATTAGTAATTTATTATTATCGTTTATCCAAATTCGATGAATTCGATTGGCGATAATCAAAAAAAAAAAAACAAAAAAAAACGCGTCTATTATAAAATATCAAAGCCCAGCGCATCTACTGAAAGAGCAAAACTGCTCTTCGGGTCAGCCCGGACGTATTTGAACACAATTGACGTGTCGGTCAATATCAACACAGGACAAGACAAAACGGAACACGTTCGGTCTTGATCGGTCCGGTTCTATTTTTGCCCCGAGCAAAATACGAAAACCAAAGTCACTTGTTTGATTTACGACTATAGTACATTACCGAACACGTTATTTTAATACGAAAATTATATCATATTAATTTTAAATGGCACGCGATCCAGAGTAATTAATAAATGTAGTATTTTTAAGAAAATCTATTATTGTGAGGTAAGATCGTAGCAATAGATTGATTCAAGATAGATTATGGAATGAAATGCGAGTGAAATTTTTGAATTTAAACTCGTCTTCACGTAATTCGGGCAAACAATTTAAATTCGTATTATTTTCTACCGGTTTTTTTTTTTTTTACTGCTTTCGCTATTTAATCAAAATTGCCACATAAGCGGTACAACGACGTCGTCTTCGTCATCACCCATATCGACAACTGGTGTTTAATAACAAAAATTAATCCAGAATTATTGTGTCCTTGTTCTGTTCTGTTTTGTCAGTGTGAATGGAATTTGTTCCGTGCTGTTTGGAACAAAAATGTTTTGATCTTTTGGTGTGCGCCCGGCCTTATTATTTTATTAAGGTGGTTGGAGCCGGTCGAGAAAACGACCAAAATTGTCTAGGTTCCGATCGAGGCAATTTTTGATATTCGAAAAATTGAATGGTATAATTCGGTATACGACTAATAGAAATTTATCTTTTTTTTTTAACTATCAATATTTTCACGATAAAGTTGAATATCAAAATCACATCGACCGGAACCATGGAAATTAGTATACAAAATCAAATGCGTTTTAAAAATTAAAATCCGTTCATCTCGAGCCCCGCAATTTAACCGGGCTTATCGGTCGTATTAGACACTTTAGACATCGGGTTTCATTATTTTTGACCATATCAGTGTTGACGTGGTCGGACCTTGCGAGTGCGAGGTGCATATGGCGGCGGCAGCGAAAACCCGACGCCATTAATTGTGCCAACAATATACCGACGATAAAACCATTTATAGACCAATATACTTATACTTATACTTGGTATTTCGTCATAACAATAGAATTGTATACCCCGGCTACTCGTTTACAACGCACAACGTTAAATAATATTTTGCGGCTATTGACGATTATATTTTATTTAACCGACAAAAATATTTGATCGAAATCATTTGTGATTCGATTTATTTCGTTACAATTGTGGAACAGAAAAACGATTGGCACACCGTGGGCACAAAAAAAGATCTTATTCAACAATGGAAAAAAAAAAAACAACAACGAACCGGAAATATTGATACGATACATAACAGTAGTGTAAAAAAAAGTAATTATATATTATTATTATAGTTGGTTAAGTGTGTTGCCTAAACTTATCGACGAAATAGACTAACACATGGGTTTATATTATTTTTATTTTAATTTAGTAACAAATCAAATATATTCAAACCAACTTAATTCATTGCTATACTATTAAAATTTAATTATAGAAAATAATATTATACTCCTATATTAAATTGTGCAGCAGTTAATTTTGGTTCCGTTCATTTTGGTTGTAAATTTAACGGTTATTGGACGTTATAAGCACAAACGTCTCGATACTTAAAATCTGTTAGATACTTAAAACTGTAAAAATCTAGTCGAGTATAACGGCCGTCTGGCAGCAGCAACAACATTGGATATGTACTATAATTATTGTTATTATTCGCACAGCACGAAAATAGATATTATATCGTTGCAATAAACTAATAAATAAACCCAATGCGGAAGGTGTACTCGTACACGAATTAATCACATTTACACTAACATTAATTTACTCCTCACACATAGACTTGACCCAAATGTACCTGTCACATTAGTTGCCTAGCTTGTTATCCTTAGAAATTACCGTGCTCCAACCCACTTTTAACAAAACAATATTAAGATTTTGATTTTAATATTTATTTATTTGATAAAACACGGGCAATTTTGATTGAAAACAGATACGAATGCAAAGATATCTCAAAAAGTCCAGAAATAGCACTAAAATAAATAAAGATAAAAGATATATCACGTTGTATAGTTTTCGTGGGAAATAATTTTTCGTTCGCCAAATTTTAGATTCCGAGTGTAGCTATAGTAATGATAGGTTTATCATTTTTAACTGATTTTATAAAGGAATGTCGAATTCAATATTTAGATGAACGAAGAACATATAGACTAACAGGAATTAAGAAACATGAAGAAAAGAAAATAGGAAGTTAGAAAAAAAAAACAGTCTATTTTAGAATAAATATCAGTATAGTAGTACAACAAAAATTAACTAAAATTGTATATTATTTTTTTTTCCAGTCATATTAAAACATATTTTATTTTCTATAAAGTTGATTTGTGTTCTAAACTTTATCATTAGTATAGGTTTACTACGATGTTATTTTTATCTCTCGACACGACACATATTTGTCAAGATTTTCATCGGCAGTTTTTCTACAAAAAAATGTAAAAAACCGAATATACTTTTGTTAATTGCTGGGTTAGGTACCTACCCCGTTTACAAGGGAAATACACGACTAATATACCATTTTACCGAACGTCGCTCAGAATTTGATTGTTATTCAATAGCGTACCTAAGGGTGTGGACTTTGTGTTCAAACCCTCCCTTTTGGCTAGTGTAATACTGTAATAGTATTAAATGTATCGGTTTAAGATTTAGTATAGCTTTTTTTTTTTTTGGACTCTCCTCTTGAATAAATCCTGGCTGCCACACCGGCCCACCCACGGTAGGGAGATTAAAAAAAAATATTTCTACAGCTATAGTATCTATAATAATAATAATAATAATAATAATAGTATATCCATTGTGATACATTTTTAGGATAATACCGGAAACGTAAAATTTTTAAATTTATATACTATACTAGCTCCCGGCCTTGCTCGGGTCAAGTTTGCTGGTTATCCAGAATCGTCTAGCTGTCCCGCACATCGTCTTTTTAAAATCCAGAGCGAAGTGTGGAAAGTATTGGTTTTATTATAACGTGGTTAAATTAAATATATATATTTTTTTTAAATTCCATATTGTTTTTAAATTTTGCTCAATATCAAATTTTAAAAAATCAAGTTTCAATTGGCCTTACCTATTAAATATTTCTGGAACCAGTACAAATAGATTTTGTTTGTTTGAGACACATGACAGAGCCACGTACAATTGACTATGGGAAAAACATTGGATGGTTAGGTCTAAATCCACAACGTTCAATTTTTTACCCCGTGCCTTGTTTATGGTCATTGAAAAGCATAATTTTAGGGGAAGTTGGAGCCGTCTAAACTGAAATGATAGATTGGTCGGTATCATTGGTATTCTAGGGATCAAGACCGTTTCTCCGGCTCCACGGCCAGTAAGAACGGTACACTCAAGATGGTAGTTTTTTTTTTTAAAGATTTAAAACAAAAAAAAAAAATAATTTCTTAGAATAGCAACATTGTTAAGTTTATAGTTAAAACACTTTGGAGACCAGTTAAATCGGTTAGGTCATCATTATTGTGAAAAAAAATGTATGGGATCGCATGACTCTGGAAAAAAAAAAATGACTTGTGCCACTAGATTTTCAAATCCCCTAGGTCAATCTTAATTTCTGTATAAAATCGTTATTAAAATAATCCCGAAGTAAAAAAAAAAAATGATTATTATTCATATTAATATTACACGAATAACAATAATAAATTCGATTTCCATAAAATAATGGGCAGTTATAATATAAGCAATAGAATATTTTGTGAATAATTTTGTGTTTGCATAAAATAGTATGTACACACACACACACACACGTGATTATATAATTCTGTTACGAAACATTTACTACCGACGACGGAAATTATATTATATATATATAAAAAAAAAAAAATGAATCAAAGAGACATTGTTATGGAATACAGAATAAATAATCGTGAAACGAATAATTTTATATTTAAAACGAGCGGATTTTTTTACGATTTTCGTCTGGAGAGGTTGACCGATGACCCGCATAATAATATTGTATTGCCCTCACAAATCCGATCACAAATCCGAGTAACTTCGGTGTTGTCCGCAATAGAACACCGTGCACTATCTACACGGATACCGATAGATTTTCTGACGGATTTCCGCGCGGCCAGCGTACCGCGAACGGGATCGTCGAGGGGCCCGCGTGTCCGCGGTATGTTATTTCAACATTATTCGTATTATTATTTCCAGTGGGGCCGGGGGGGGGGAGGGGTTGGAAATACCGATAAGTCGGTTGATGAACGCCGGGAAATTAATCCGATTCGAGATTACGATAATGAAAACATCGGGTAATATGACGGATGTTGTCACTGCGCACGCGGCGGCGGCGGCGGCGGCGGACGGCGTACGTACGGTACGCCGCGTATAATAATAACGACAAATAACCTAACCCGTACGGGCGTAACGCGGCCCCTTTTCGCCGGCGCGGTCGAAAAACCATTTCGTCGCCCGCAACCCCCCGGAAACCGCGGCAAGAATTTCGATTCTTTTATATACACCCGGCGGCGGCGTCGTCGTCGTCGGGCTGCGCGATTGTCAACCGCACCGATACGGTAACGTACGCCCCGGGTTTTCGTTATCCGCCGCGGCCGCGCGGCCCCTAACCCGCGGGGATAATGGTCGCCGCGCGGTAACAATACAAACAGTGTAGAATAACGGTATATTAACAACGATAATTATTACAATTACACAATTTATATACGTCTAACACCCCTTGTTTCATTGTCCGCGCGTACGGCGGACGGGGGGTACGTTTTTTCGCAGACGGTCGTGTCCGTCATGACTACGTACGTGTTTTCGAAAAAAAAAAATAAATAAATAATAATAACCGAGTTAATTTCAATATATTAACGTTCGGGAAAATAATATTCGAATTTTTTTTTTTTTTTCTTCTTAAATTACTCTCAATCCATAAACGCATTTCGTATTCGATTATTTCGACTTTTATAAGACTTGCTGTATACAATATTATTCGTGTCAGCAATCAGCGTGCCCGTCTTGTCGCGTGTTAATTTAATATTCGTGTAAAAAAAAAAAAAAAAAACACGTCCAGAAATAAATGTAAAAAAAAAAAACATAGAGACACGGTTTTTCTTTTACACAAGTTTCCTAAATAACTATTTTTGTTCTTTTTTTACCTTTGATAATAGTTACTATCGTAATAATTGCGAAGTTCACCAGAACTATGTAAACAGCGAGATTAATCGAACTATAGTGTGAGCAACGTGACATTTAATAGTTGGTCTGTGAGAGTGACGATCACAGCGCGAACACTTAAAATCGGTCTATTTTACTGTTGTCGTGTCGCATTTTTACAAACCGTTTCTATCGAAATTCACTTTACTAAGATGACCGACCGGTTAAAAAAAAAAAAACTGTTAGCGTGTAAGTGTAACTGTTTAGCAGAAAATAGAAATATTTTCACCATTGATAGATTTCACGAAACTATTCCGGCAGATCATTTATAATAAAATCAAATGACAACCGTACAGGTAATTTTTTTTATCATTAATGAATATGAAAATTTTTATACATCGAACTTTTTTTTTGTTTAAATTAAAACTTTATTAAACGCGATATTAAATTTTTAATAATACAAATTAATACTTGAAAAAATACGTTTTGGATAGAGAAATGATTGCATAATATTTTTATTGTTAACAAACATGCGCGCGTTAAATTAATAATTTTGAGATTATTATCGTCGGACTCGAGTCAAGTAATGTAATTGCTTTTGGGTTATAATAATACACAAAATGCTTCCGGCAAACGAGAGATAATAATATATTAATATAGAATTTTATCGGTATACATTTAATTATATAAATTAATTTAATACGACGCTGTAAGCAGACGATAATATTTAACGCGTTTATAATTTAAACGTTCGTAATATTTCGTATAAACCGCAGGTATATTTTTTACGACCGGATCTGATTAGGAGTACGATTATAATCCGTTTATTAATTTATAATTCATTTTAATTTCAATTTAAATTATGGGCTTACGCTGAAATATGATAAAAAAAGCTGGTTTATGGAAAAAAAAAAAAAAAAAAAAAAATGCCTTTCTAAAACCGAGGTGGTATTTTTATCGACATTTTCCAGAGTGATTCGCAGTGTCTAAAAATATTCGGTGACCATTTTCTCTCCGTTCGAAATTCGTAGACCGTTAAAACTACGAAATTGTATTGAACTGGGTTTTTATATTGGTTTTCGCGCAGTGCCCTCCAGCAATATAAAATATTCCAGTCGGCTAACGGCTGCATCAGCAGCAGCGGCTGTATTTTATGGGAATAAAAGTTTCGGCGGATTATTTGTCAAAAACCGATTGCCTTTTCGTACGTGTGTGCGTGTGTGGAAACTGTTGAAAGCTGCTGTCATGTACACCGGTGACAATATGATGGGTCGAGCACCACTTGTTCTCGAAACACAAATATCGAGGGCGTTTTAGTTGTGTGACGTACGGTATATCCGTATTGTGCAATGCCATCTCACCCCATACCCCTTAATAAAGTTAGACACCGTATGACACGTCATTAAATACATATGTTTTATCGTCGATATTTGAACAAAAAACAAAAAAAAAAAAAACCTAATACGAATACCTAACACACTCATATACGCGTATATTCATTGAGACGCCGCGAACTTGCATGCTATTTCAATATGTGAAAAAAAAAAAAAATAAATAAAAAATAATATTCAAATCGTTACCTGTTTTCACTTGATGCTTCAACGTTAAACTGCAATCGTCGATTAGATTCTGCAACGACAGGCCATTGTTGGGCAAATCCAATTTCAGCAGACGTAACATTTCCTCCGGATGCTTAAAATGCAACACTTTCTCATCTCTGTCGTTCACGTCCTTGATGTAGTCCACTAAAATGTCCACCAGTTTCAACAGAAACTCTCTAGTCGGTTCTTGTCCGGATATGTTATGAGGCAATAAATCTGCAAAAATAACAAATAATCGCGTTTAAAAAAACAAATTACCATGTAAAAAAATTAAAAAATAAAAAAAACTATGTAAAATTGCAAAACAATTTGATTGGTTTATTTCCCTTCTATTATCTTTAGTCAGTTAATACTTTTTGAAGGGCGAAAAGTTTCTTACAGCACTTTTTATCGTCGGATATTAAAATGGATTATTTTTTAATTTATTACCTCCGAGATAGATACCTTGAAAATGTCGGTAAAAATTGAATAACTAAAAAAGACAACGAGAAAAAAATCTATGTAATTACAAGTGATTTTCGTCCCGTTAATCATATTAAATTTAAAATTGGTGAAAATATAAAATTATAAAAAAACCGTCTACATTTTTATGGACTATTAACAAACTGTCGGTTTAAAAAGAAATTCGAACGGAAAAAGTTTCAAGATCAGTTATTTGTGTTGTTGTTGGATAACAAAAATTTTATTATTTTTACTTGTTAAATTTTAACGTAATATATTTTCAACGAATTATATATAATAATATTCCTAAAAACATCGTTATTATAAATAATCATATTAAAGTTATCTATTTTTTTTTTTTTATGTTGAAAGTTATACAAATTTCACAGTGTAAAAAAAAATAAAAAAAATTGTTTTCTGTTATACCGTGAAACGGATAACTTTTCGACGGAAAACTTCACCGAAAAAACCGACGGGAAAATATTATATATTATATCATAAAAAAAAGAAAAAAAAAAAAAAAAACCAAAAAAAACTTTACATCAATCGCGATTTTCTAGTACGTGCCCATTACTCGACGACGGGATCGATATTATTATAGTCGTTCGGCATACGCCACCGCCGTCATTCGAGTATATTGTTATTTATTAGATCCCGTCACCTCCGAACGCGTAGCCAGTTATTGTTATAGTGAAAAACAACATTGGATTTTCGTAAACCATTATAATATTTCGGCCCGGTTTATACCGGTCTAAATCCAATAATCCGGGTCTCGTCTCTTGTGCGGCGTTGCGTCCTCGACGGCCGAGGAGAGCGAAAACCAACGGGGCGCGCGCCGGATATTAAAATGTGTTGCCGACCGTAAAATAAGAATCTTTCATCCCCCATTTGCCATGGGAAACGCGTAACAAAATATCGTTCTTGTCTCTCTCTCTCTCTCTCTCTCTCTCGGTACGCATTCTTCAAAATAGCCCAATTGAATAGAAATCAACCACCGGGGCAATATATATATATATATATAAATACAAATACAAATACGTTATTATTGTATTGTCGTCATTGTCGATAATCCCCCGCGCACAAGAGCGTACGTACCTACTGTAATCATATATTGTGAAGACGGCACGGTGCGTTTCAATGGATTTCGAGACGTCGTCGATGTATAGAGGTAGGTAATCTGGTTATTTTGGTTCGGATATCATTCGTTCGACTGTAATAACCTTTCAGCTGTTCAAACAACATTTTTTTTTTTTTTTTTTTTTTTTTTTATCCCCCGCCCGTTTTTATTATCATAAATATATATAAAAAAAAATAAACGAATACTTAGCCTGGAGATCGGTGTTTGTGCTAGTTTGCGGTACAACCAAAAACTGTACAATATTAAAATAAAATGTGCGGTTTCTATAACGCTAATTGCGCAAGAGGATTGCAAACTCCGTAAAAAAAAAAAAAAAAATTGTAACGGCGTATACGAAATTACTTCGCACCGGTCCAAGCGTATTTTCCGTATTGTCATATTTAATTATTTACCATTGAAAATCGACAAATTTCAAAAGGTTTTATTCTCGTAAATCATATGATAAAATTGAAGATGCTAAGTAAACTTGTATATGAATTCAATCATATCTTCATTTTTAAAATCGGATTTCCGTAAGTACCGAAATTGTTGTTGGTAATTAAGAGGTAAAAAATAATATTCAAATATTACCAAATAGGAGACAATTTGGAAAACCGTGTGCGATCCCCTATAG
Organism: Tuberolachnus salignus; assembly: GCA_956483605.1. Lineage (NCBI taxonomy): Eukaryota > Metazoa > Arthropoda > Insecta > Hemiptera > Aphididae > Tuberolachnus > Tuberolachnus salignus. The sequence continues at coordinate 21,810,943 of OY101431.1, read as the reverse complement.
TATTCATTGTGAATATAGAAAACAAAATATAAATACATTTTTTGTCGAATAATTTTTTTGAAAAGTTAATAATAAGGAAATGTAATCATAAAAACTCTAAAATAAAAATCTATTAAAATAAAATTTTTGTTAAAAAATTAGCAAATAAAATTGTAACAATATATAGGCATATAGTAAAATAAAATTGAGTTATATTAAAAACGTTTATACTATATGCATGAATTTAATATGATGATTTTTGGACAGTTTTCTTTTATATAGATATAAATTTTACTTATTTGCGTAATTCGAACGGAATTTAACGTATAAATTAAAATTGCGTAATAATATATAAAATTAGTTACGCATTTAGTGTAATTCGAACGGAATTCAACATTTGTGTAGGTTTTCCGATTCAATTGCGTTTACGAACCGCTAGCAACGGATAATGAAAAACATAAAAAAAAAAAAAAAAAAACGCGCATCTTACCGAAACTAATAGCACTTACGTTACACTCGGAATTTAAAATATAAAATAAAAAAACATCGTTTTAATTATTCGACTGGTAGGTAATATTGAACTGCCGCGGCCGACTGAATTTTCATTATTAATAACAATCGATTCTAAACGGGAAAAGTCGTTACAGCGAAATTATTTTCATTAAACGACACTCGGAGAAAAAAAAAAAAAAATTCCTACAGCTATGAAAATTACACCGGGCAAAACATTTGCCAGTCTGTTTATTATAATGTATTACACGTGTTAGGTAACCTAACACGATGCGGACAATAAAATAACAGGACTCGATTTGATCCGTGGGCGGCTTTGCCTAATCTAACCATGTAAAAAAAAAAAAAAAAAAAAACAACGATAACACTCGTGTAAGCCAAGTTTTTGCTTGTATATTTATTTATGTTATTTGTTATAAAATTGATAAATTCTTATTCTTATTTTTATTTTGTTTTAAAATATCGTTATTGCAAATGAGGGCGATAAATAAAAAAAAAAAAAAAAAAAAGAAGAAAAATAGTAGAAAATTTCCGACTTTCTCCATTTCGAGCACTGATTATAAAAGTTATAAGTTATAACTCTCGACAAAGTTGTTCATAAATATGTAAAACATATACACAGCTGTTCGTGTTCGTGTCAGACGCATTCGACTGTAGAATAATAATAAATCCTCGCATTGTTCAACACTGTTTCGTCTGTTTGTGATTTAATTATGTAAAAATCATGTGTTACATAAGAAATGTATTTAAACGTAAACGGAATACAAAATATTAATAATATTTTACCATGTTATTTATTGCTCGAAAAACGGTGCGCAATTCCCACAGAGTATATATACTCGTTTTCGTCCATAGAGTTTTGTAAAAAATATATAAATTAATTTAAAAGGAATGTGTTTGCCAACGCGAATGCGTTTAATGCGTTCCGTCGCTATTATAATCGTATAACTATCATACAGCATCTTACATACATACATATAAACAGCAAACCAATACCATTCTCCAACACAGCCAAATATCTAGGTCTGACCTTCGACAAACGCCTAACACGGGCTAAACATATTCACACAACAAAATTAAAATTAAATCAACGACTTTACTTCTCCCTCAGACCTGTTCTCGGCAAATTCTCAAAACTATCCCTCAAAACCCAAATTCAAATATACAAATCTTCTTCTTAAGCCTATCTGGCTCTCTATGGAATTCAACTCTGGGGCTCAGCAAAAATTTCAAACACACACACAAAAAACACAAGTGTTTCAATCGAAAATCCTCTGACTTATAACCAACGCTCCTCCGTATATTTCAAACCACACTCTACATACAGATCTTCATATCCCTAAAGTCACTGATACAGCCAAGCTGGATTATTCGAAATTTAGGTTTCGACTCCAAAATCACATCAATCCCCATATAAAAAAGCTACTATCTACCTCCATCCCAGGAAATCCTCCCAGAAAACTCAACCGACAATGGCCCCGTGACCAAATGTTTATAAAGTAAACGTACTACGAATACTTAATACCCGAGTAAATGTAAATTCACGCCGAAGTACCCTCACTGGATGGTTTCTTCCCTCAAAACACCCAAGCCACTGCATTTAATTTTTAAAATCATACATTATACTTAATGTACTTTTTGTTTAGTATATATATATATATATAAAAAATATTTATCTCTTCGCCCTGTTATTTTTAGTATAATATTATCCCGCTCTCAGAATACCTTTTTGCGATTTTATCTTTTAGAATTACGCGTGCGTTATTATTACGGCTGAGTACTCGTAATAATAAATCACTAATAATTAGTGATTTATTATTACGAGCGTAAAATTTTACGCTAATATTGTTTGTAGCTAAGTAGTTTTAACCGCATGAATAATTATAATAATATCGTGCGGCGCCGTTGTTTGTACGCCGTAATTTAATAATTCCGGATGCCTAGGAAACCGTACGGTAAACAATATTATTAAAACAATGCAAAACGTAACTAAAAACCCGTGCAAATACCGCGTATTAAAAAAATTACACTAAATATCAAATTTTATTAACGGAATTATATTTCGACCGGGCGGACCGTCATGTATTATTTATAACGGCAATTATATTCATCGGGCCCGATAAATAAAAAAATAATCGTCGGCATATTATTTTATTACGACGTGAATAACAATCACGGTGTCAAAAATATATTTTGAATTATTATTATGTCTATACGTTATATTTATATGCATAGAAGAAAAAAAAAAAAAAGAAGAAAGATTTAGTCATATTGTAAACGGAATTCGTTATAAAAATATATTATTTTTGTATACAGAGTGTTTTTTTTTTTTTTTTTTTTTTATCTTGCTTCTGTTGTCTGTTCGTATGGAAACTACGAAGATTTGTTTTAATAAAACTGATTTTGGCTCTATATTTACATAATGTTCAAAATTGCAGCCCTCCCCCCGGCCATTCCGTATACAATAAACCCATTTGAAAATAGCGACCAGCTCGCATATCGAACCAGATTCGAAACGAGAATTACTTGCAGTTTGGTTAAAAAACAATCGTAGAAACTCGAAACTTTCACAGAACATTAACATTAGCTATGCGTTTTCGAAACGTTCTGGGCATTTTCGAGACCAATTTATATACGATTTTTAGTGTTTATTCGGAATGTGTGCAGACAAAATTTGGCCGAAAATGGTTATGTTTGAAAATTGTACGCAGGGTTCATCATCATAAGTCGTACACGGCGATCAATAGTCAGAATTACGTAATTCGTTGGCGACGACTTATCGTATTCAGGGGCACCGGAACAATGGGGGTAACCGCTCTCACGGGTAAAATGACCTAAGGGCTAAGCTCCCCACCTCTAAAATGCATAGGTTTCAGTCGTCTCCCATAATTTTTATGTTGAATAATTGAAACAAAATCCGTAACATTCAAATAACCGTTGACATTGTAAATTTGTTAACGACATAGACAGATTATTTAAAACAAATAAAACTTTTTGAAACCTATATTGATAAAAAAATTGGATAAATATTTAAAAAAAAAAAAAAAAGTGATATTATATAGTAAGAGCACTTTTTCAATATATTTATTTCAAACATCTACCAAAAAAAAAAAAAAAAAAAAAAAATGCCTGTAACAATTTTTAGATTATTAAATTACGTAATTTTCTGTAAGCATAAAATACAATTTTCCATATGTTCAGTTCGTACGGTTCAAAATCCGTTCCGGCGCCACTGATCTCGTGTCGCGTACTGATATAAATTAAATTCCTCTATACGAATCCGATTTTCCGCCTACGACCCCGTGACCAGTATACGCGAATTTTCTTCTTTTTTTTTTTTTTATTTATACGCACTACGCGGTGTATATATTCGAATCACCGACAGAATTGAACGAAAAAAAAAATGAAAAAAGAAAAAGGATTTCGGTTTTTTAATAACCCCCTGCCCATCCCGCATTTCCCGCACAAAAGGGAACCCATTATTTTTTATCGACCATGACGTGTGTATATAAACCTACGGGTGATAGATTAATACAAGTAACGGGGTGAAAACTAAAACGAATCAATCACGGTTTTGTCCGCACGCCGACGACGTCGTCGGACTCTTTAGAGCAAAATGAAAAAAAAAAAAAAACTGTTAATAATAATAATTTTGCGTACTCGTATTCGAAAAGTCACCGACACCGCGAATACTAAAATAAAAAAAAAACTACCTATAGGTACCTACCTACCTATACCACCGTCGTTATAATATTCTATAGCTATTATATTGCCGTCGCATTGAATAACGGCGGAATAATGAGAGACGAAAAGAACAAAAAAACCGAAATCTTTTATCCGCGTCGTCGTTGTCGTCGTCGTCGTCGGCGGCGGCGGCGGCGGCGGTCCATCAATCTCGGACAGCCCGGGCTCCCGGTCTCCCGTATAGCTCGTGTGCGCCCGATGAGGGGATCGGCGGCGGGGCGGAGGGATGCTTTTGAGCGGGCGGGTGCGGTACCCGCGAAAGTTTAAACCGTATAATTCGGAAACAATGAGCCGAGTCAACCCGTCGGCCACCTGTGCCAAAAGGCAGAATTAATTAGTGCTCGTATATATACGTGCGCGGGGCGGGTCGGCGCGTCGGCGGAGGGCGCCGGGGCCGAGTGCTTGCGCGCGGGCGGCGGCAAAGGGTTGCGCGAGGGGCGGTTGCCGGATTTTATTAATGACGGCCGCCTGTTTGTAACGTCAGCTGCAACCAATGGGCCCTTTATGGTAACCGCCGCCGCCGACCGTAAATACCACTTCTGCGACACGCGCCCCCTAATAATATATAATATACGCCGCGCCGCCGTCGGCGGCCCTCCGTTATAAATCACACGGCCGATTGTTCGAGGCTTTTCGTCGCGGGTTCGCCGCCACCGCCACCGCTACCGCCGCAGCCGACGCGACGCGCCCGCGCGCGCCGGCCGCGGGTCGGATAATATTGTTGTCACGTACACCCGACCGAAAAACAAATACACCGAGAAACGGACGTTGGTGGGCGTATTGTCGCGCGTTTTGTTTTTACGTGCGTACGGGGCGTACCGCGGAAACGGAGATAAGACGACGCGGCGCGATAACCGTAGTGCCGATGGGACGGCGGCCCTCGAAAGTTCCAACAAAAAATTATCCACTCTTGCACCCGTCCCCAATGTCCGTTTGGTATAATAATGCTGCCGAAAACCGATCGCATAAGCTGTATAAATTCGTTTTTTTTAAAAAAAAAAAAAAAAACCTAGCTACAGTAGTTGATTATTAAAACTCTAGGGTTGTAATAAATTCACGTTTTTATACGCTATAAAAAACAAACACACATATGTATATAAAAACTAGTATTAAATTAAATTAATAAAAAAAAAAAAAAAACAGAAAAAAGGTTACGGGTATAATAAAGGACGGTATAAAATAAATGAAAAAAACCATTTTTTTTTTTTTATTACAGCGATATTTTTCTACGCGGTTTACTTTAACGAGGTCATACATAAATAAATATTCTCTGCTGGAATTTACGTTTCTTTAACAGCGACACGTATTACAATATATTTTACTTTCAAAAGTCACCCCGCGGAATAATGACTTGTAGGGAACCTCTACATTGATATATACGTATTCCACGTATGTTCCCGTAATATATCATTAGGAAAAGGGGATTATATTGCGTATTGTATTTTTGCATAAATTTTCATTTAGTATTTTTATTACGCGTGGCAAGAAGCTAAACAAAAATAAAAAAAACGATCAATTTAACGTTATTAATAATAAAACAACAAATATTCAATTGCATTTTAGTTTCTCGGCGAATGTATTCGAGACTGCGTGTAAATCGCTTTTTTCACTTTTTATCACTTTTAGTCGCTTATTTTAGAAATCCTCGCTTTCGAGAAATTTAATTTTAAAATTTAAACCGATTCATCGATACACCTCATTAAATTATGAGATTTTAAGAATGTTGCAAATACAATGTTCTTAAAAAATATGTAGCTTAAAATTTTCATTTTTTTTTTTTTTTTGTAGTCGTTTGTAAACAAGAAGATATAACAATGCAAAATGAAAAATATAAGGAAGAAAACTTATTGAAAAAGATGGCTGAAGCTGAAATTCAAATAGAATTAAAAAACTCACAGAAATCAATTAAATACATTGAAAACAATTTGAAAAAAAAGAGAGAAGAGGAATTTAATAAACGTGGAGCTGCAAATATTGCGAAACAAATAAACGGTTGAAAATAGCGTTGGAAAATAAAAACCTCAAAGAAGTAGAATAAGCACGTGCGATATTATTTAGGTGTGAATAAAGTAATAAAAGTATGAAATAAAAAAAGAAAGTGGCTAATGTTTTTCAATAGGAAATCGGATTTTATTATTATTTATAATTGAATATAATTTAAAGTTTATATGGCATTTCATACTTAAAAAAAAAAAAAAGTTGAGATTTATATTTGTTCATTTTTGTATTACAATTTATTAGGCCCTTTGACACTTAATTTTATTGTCAAGTCATTTATATATTTTTTTCTATATACCCTGTTCACTTGTTTGGTTTTACTATGATGTGTGATTTTTTTTTTGTCTGCTAGGGAACTTTTTTACTAGAAATCTTGCTTCAATCAAAAGCCTTTATAAGAAAATTTTTATAGAATTTTAGATCCATTTATTAACATTTTCCTTGTAGTCTTTTTAACAATGAAAACAAAATTAGAAAAAAACGGGAATATTTACACAATACGTTTTTCGATTTTGCTTTTTCCTTGTACTTTGGTCAAATAACTAAATAATTACTGTACCTATATTGGTAATACTATGATATATGCTTTTTTTTTTTCATGAACAAATATTTTAGTTTTTTTTGTGGATGAAAATGTTTTATTATCAGTGTTTCAGTTTCAAACATGTTAACATCTGAAAATTCGTTAAAAACACGAACAAGTGTAATTTATTTTGTAGATACGAATTAATATTCCGTTATTACGATTTGTATTATGTTTATTATCTCACTATTTGGACATACGTTCGGAATATGATTAAAATTTCACATTTTATTTTTTTACGGAGAAAACAAAATATTTAATTTTAATTTTTATAGTGAATATTATAAGTTTTATTTATAGTATGATTTTAGTGCGCATTTTTTAAAGTTATTTTTTCCCATTTATAAATTAGTTTAGCGGCGTTTTTTTAGATCATTTAAATATTAACAATAAAACCGCTAAAGCCGTGGTAAAAAAATAAATAAATAATTAGTCCCGTAGATATAACGAAACTTGGCACGTTCGCAAAGCAGAAGGCGGCCGAAATTAAATGCATTGTATTGTAATAAGTTTTTGTTAGTCAACTCTCATCAGCCCCGTATTTGTTAGAGGGAAACCGCAGTCGACTACAGGGGTGGGCGACCTAAATATCAGTAGTCACGTATCGTACGCATTTGGCAAGTCTAAAATTAATTTCGAAAAACTAGCAACAATACGAAATTGATGAAGCCCCTCCGAATTATTACCGCGGTCTCTTTTGATTGCATTACGAAATATAAGCAGGAAACGGATATTCTACTACTTATAGGAATTGAATTTTTTGACAAGTTGCTTGTAACGTTTTTTTTTTTTTTTTTAAATTTTTTAAAATTTTCGCTTGTATTTTAAACGAAAATTATCATATATTCCGTGCGGTTGACTGTACAAACGTGTTTCGAAATATTATTGAAAGTCGGATCGGTTTTGTTCGACGAAATCCGAATTGCGTTGGGGTCCGGTAGTTGATTTATTAATTTTAATGTTCGGTGTGTATTTTATTATACTTTGTCATTTGCGGATAAAAAAAAAATGTTTGAAAAACGTACGGGGAGGGTTGGTGTAGCGACATTATCCGATCGGTGGTTCGTATCCAGAACGACCAGACGACCGGATCCGTTATCACACGTGCCGACGCGATACGTTATAATAATTTGTTGAAATTCACACGCGGCTCATTAAAAATTTTCTATTTTTTTTATCCACGATTATCATCACTGTACGTAATTAAGCAGTGCAGGTATTATATAGGCACTGCGATAAGGAATTTCCTTTTTTTAACGGGGCGAGTCGTATTTGGAAATGTTAACGATTATAGCGTCCCAGCTCGCGCCCGACCGAGTTGACGTTGGAATTTTTACAAACCAAACACCCGCTCGTTAACGTCCGGACCCGATTATGGTCGTGACGAAGTGAGTGTCAAGCAAGTGTAAACCTACTGCCTAGTCGACGAAAAACCATTAGATATAGTGGAAAGGGAAATGGGGAAATGAAAAAAAAAACCCGGTTGTTCGGGTTTCGCGTGTCGACAGATTATTCGGGTTATCGAACGGTTAATTGTAAAACATCTCGTGCGGTATATCGGAGTTTTCCAATGCGAATTTGATTTGGTAATCCGAATTGTATTTATTTCAAAGTAAACGTAAACGAAAAACAGTAATTTCAAATGATTACTTCCCATTGACCGGGGGCCCTTTTTCTACCGATGAAAGTACCGGTCCGTTACTTATTTTCGACTAAACGCCAGACCAGGCTTATACTAGAGAAATACTCGGCTCTTTGGCATTGCACCGTCGAGTATAAGTGAGAAACGGTGTCAATATCGACGACGTCATTGATTTGCGATTATGTATCATTTATTTAATTACAAGACAAACAGTCGACAGTATTATTAAAAAAAAAAAAAAAAACCCATTGAAACCGATCGTTTTAGTTGCACAGTTAGTAGGTTTTATATATGCCGTGCGTTGAGGCCGAACATCGGATAGGGTCCGGAAATACGCGGGACGGACGTTGTACGTTATTGTACGGCGCGAACGCCGAGGGTTGTCGTAGTCGCGTGCGGCACGGCGCTGTTGTACAATCATCGTCCAAGAACGGCCGGCATTTTAATTAAAGAGCTTAACGCGTGTTTAGGAATTCGCAATAACCCGGAGGGATAACAAAAGGGATTTCGGTTTTTTTTTTTTTTTTTTTTTTTTCCTCCACCGGCTCGCTCTGGGCCTCGCCGTTTCTCTCCGCACCCACCGTCAAAACAACTGCGGTCCGGAATGTACGAGGGGAGAGCGCGGAAAAAAAAAAAAAAAAAAAAATATACGTCCGTGTCGCGGATGTGGAACATCTGTTGCTGAACAGCGAAAAGTAATTTTTCAACCGTTCGCCTCCGTCTCGTATCTCTCGGCGGTCCCTCTCTCTCTCGCACACCCCGTACACATATATATGTGTTTATTATTATTATTATTATTATTTTTTTTTTTCTGTTACCCTTATTTGCAAAACGCCCGCCTTGCGTATACGTGTTTTCGTGCTGCTCTTGTACTGTGCACGAGGGTCGCGCGACCGGGCCCGTGGCTGCGCCGTCCAAAACGCGCATTCTTTCGGTCCGGCGACCGTTCCTCCGCGGACGACATCCGCCACCGAACGGCGGAAATGTTTGGGAAAAAAAAAAAAAAAAAAATCTTGCCGATAATCCGCAATGACGGCCTGCGGGCGCGTACGCTTCAGACAGTGTTTTAAAAGTTCACCGCCCCTCTCCCTCTGAGAAATCGTAGCACGCGATCATTACATATAGACAAAGACGAAAACCCTGGCGTGCTATAAGAAAAACATACCATCCACAAACATTGCACTAGAAAATAAAGATATTGTCCAAGTAGACTATTTCAAGTATTTCGGCACCATTATAACAGAGTATGGGGAAATCCACAAAGGAAATCAAAAGCAGAATAGGTCAAGCAGCAAAGAATACCTTTCTAAAAATTAAAAATTACTAACATCAAAAAATGTGAAAATAAGTACTAAAAAAATGCTCATAAAAACGTACGTCTAGAGTGTGGCGTTATATGGACGTGAGCCATGGACAATAAATAAAAAAAGAGAAGGATAAGTTAAAAGCTCTTGAAATGTGATGCTGGAGAAAGATGCGGGGAATAAGATGGGTTAAATAAAGATGTCTTAAAAGACAGTGCGAAGAAAAACGCACATTGATAGATACTCTAAAGAAAATAAGATGTCAGATGATAAGACACACGGTGATGAATTATATAGTTTAATAACTGAAGAGGAAGACCTAGAACGAAATACATCGGTCAAATAATGAAAGATGTAGGAGTCATTTCTTACAGGGAGCTAAAAAATATGGCGTATGATAGGTAGATATGGAGAGGGTATAATATAAAAGCAGCGATGGAGCAGAATATGGCGGAGAGTTATAATAAAATAGGTATAACAGGTTGGGTCCTCAGAAGTTTAGAGACTGGAGAAAAAGAAAAAGTTTTTAAACGAAACTTTACTTTATTCAGTTAATTGGACGACGCGTACAGTTTTTTTTTCTGTTTTGTTTCACACAATTCCGACCCGAAAAACTTTGGGAAAAACTTACAAACAATGGCGAAACATTGGTTTTGTAAAAAACCACGGTAGAGGTCAGAAATTTCTCGAACATAGACGGATTGATGGGGGCCCACGCCGTCTCGAAACTGGAGATATTTTTATTTTAATTTCCGTACGACGGCTTACGCTTGAATTTTGGACTTTATACTTGATTAATTTTTTCACTATTTTTAGATATGCGTACTCAACGTCCGCATAATAATATCCGAATACCTATTAATAATAATAAAAAATAAACAACAAAAGGATTTCCATAATACTGAGTTCCGTTACTCGTCCGTAAAGCTTTATGATCATTTTCAACGTGCCAAAAAGATGCGGTTGACAGGGAATTAAACTGTAAAACTACACAAAGTCGATTTTTATGTGGAAAATATAAAATTCGGCGGCGACATAGTTTATTTGAATAATACATATTCTAATACGAAAATAATCCAGACGGCGTATTATAACCTCGTAATACTTCAAGATTTATTTTTTTTTCGTTTCTGTAATAATAATGGAATAATTCAGACGGTAGATACGCATCGAATGTACAATACGAAAATTATTATTATCGAGGTGATCGACACCGCATTGACGACGCCATATTGTAAATGCAATATAAGATTTATACAATATTTTTTTTTTTTTGCTCACTACGAGAAATAATATTTACCGGTGAAAAGTAATTTGAATATGGTTTTTTTTTTGTAAAAAAAAAAAACACCAAGACAATAGCATTGTGATGTTATCGTGACGGTTCGATCGTATTATGTATTATTCATTTTCAGGACGTTATATACGTATTGAGATTGAAATTATCGACAAGATAAATTTATACCGTAATTTGAATCTAACCGTCAACGGCAGAAGTTTGAAAAGTAATGTTTTGTCACCAAACTTGAAACCTACGCGTATATTAATGACGTTAAAACTTAATCCATTAACCTATTTGGTTATTTGAATATATAATATAACATCATGTCTGCAAATGACGAGGTTATTAATTTTGAGACGTGGCCTAGGTTACTGTCGATATATACATTTTGGAATTACGTTGAGACGGAGATAAATAAAAGATATCTAGAAAAAACATAAAATCCAATTGCTCCAAAATCATCTAGATACAGATAATGGTAACAAATACTTAAATTATTTCAGATAAGGTAATAGACGGGCGAAAAAAGGTAATTTTTTTTTTTTTTAATTTAAACTGTTTATTGTTGAGAGCATTGTAACGGGCAGATAAAATTGTAAACTATTAAAATAATTCTGTAAATGCAAATGTTGCAAATCACTATAGATAGTTACTTTTAAATTTAAACTAAAAGTAAAACAATACAGGGATATTTTGATCTACAGTAAATTATTAAAAAGATAATTATTAATTATTTTTTATCTCAAATAAACTTCAGTTTGATATCAAAATTGTCATCTGGATTCGATAAAAGGTAGACAAATATTATATAGATAAGTTTCAACGCTGGTAATTATATTGTATTTCGGTGAAGTTTTTAACATATCCGAATAATATCAGTATCCGTGTTTTGGACGACGGACGATAACAGATATAATAATATATATATTTAGTATATTGATCAAATGAAGTTTTTTTTTTTTGAAAACATCGTGTACACGAAATATTTAAGTGTAAAATAATGGCGAAAACCACGACGGGTGGGATAAATTATTTCGGCCAACTGTTATTTTATACAACCGTCTGTAGAGATACGTTTATTAACGAACCGCGAGAATGTATCGTTTTATTATATAGGATTTTTCTTCCGAGATATTTTATAATCACGAACGAAACGCTGAGTACGAAATAATATCACGATCCGAATATTACGCGAACATTCGGAAAACGCGTATAATTAAAAACGGATTTAGCGCGCTGGGATTGCGGAAAAATTAATCGAAAATTCCCAGCCGTCGGCCACACAATATCTGCACCTGTCCGATTAATATTTTCCTGTATTTTTATACGCCGCGGTCAGTTTCCACCGTTTCCATAGCGGCCGGCGTACCGGGAAAACTCGACAGATTCGATTAAAACCACACAAATTTCGAATCGATTCGATTGTGCGCGAAACACAAAAGCATAAAAGCTGGACACGAGCGCGTTAAAAGTACAAATTTAATCAAAAGGTCATGTTGATATTAACGAGTAAGTTATTATTTTTTTTTTTTTTTTTGTGTACTTAACGCGTTATCTTCTAGTTGTATTTTGGTTGGAGAAAAATGTTCATTGTTTTATTTCTTATTCGATAAATCTACAGTTTAGTAAAATTTCGTGAAATATTTTCTATTTTTCGGAATGCATAAAGCGATTAGCGGCCAGAAGATATGGCCCTGGATTTATTTTTATTTTTAATTGTGGATTTGTACCTCACTTAAATAGTTGTTTAAGAGATAATGTAAAAAAAAAAAAAAAAAAAAATAAGAAAATAATCGCCTATTAAAGCGATATTATTGATGATAGGGCAGTGAAGTTATTGCATTTGCATATTTTTTTTTCAAAAGCTTATAATCATAGCTAAGTGAGCTCTGAATGTTTTTCGTTTAAATATTAATTTATATAAAAATTTTTTTTTTATTGCAATAAAATTCAATTTTGACAATTATTTTTATTTTAGTGTAATTTTCTCTTATTTTTATTTTTATTTTTTATAATTTGCGTTTAATTTTAAGAATATTCGACTTGACATTTATAAAATAAAAATTAAGTAAACGTAGCAGTGTACAAATGTGTATACCAGTTAAAAATACTTATAATAATACATAATTTTTTATCGCGTTTTTATTTTTTTTTTTATATTTACTTGTCCTAATAAACAATATTATCGACCGTAGTCGATCGACAGTCAGTTACGTTTAAAATAGTAATGTATTTATATCATTGTTATTTTGTAATCGATGTCATTTAGTGGCTCATTATACTTTGTCGCGTCTATTTCGTCCGCATAAACGCCGAAAATCAATCCGTTTAAATAAGTTGTTTGAAAGAAATTTTCAAATTTATTAGTGGGATTTTTTTAATAAATTTCAATGCAACAACGCAATCGATTTAATGAGTTTTTTTTTTGAAAGCTATAACTTCACTGACTTATTGACGTTTATTGATCGTCCTTGGCATATTTTTCTAATATTTATGTGAATGTATTTTGTAGATTTATTTTGTTTAGAGAATATCAGCGGTCATAATTTAGGCGTATTAATATGAATCCAGACGACAATAATAATAATTTACGGGTTATAATATATAATTTGCATAATATAATGACAACGGCTATCGTCACGACGCGACCTGGTCGCCGGCAGATAAAAAAACGGCTGCCCGTCAGTGTCAATTTAATATTATTAATCGCGATAACGTCCGTATGCGTCGTCGGACGACGTCCGTTCGCTCTCGGCCGATTTCCATGATAATAATATTATACTATCGAATTTTTTTAACGTCGTCGAAAATAAAAAAATAAAAAAAAAAAACAAAAAAAAAAAAAAAATATTAAATATTTATTACTCTATAGCTGTCGCCGCGGACCGGGTTCAGTATATTACGATATAGGTACGATTGGGAAATAAACAAATTCGATTTTACGCGCTCCATCTACATATTTTATGATAATAATATTCGTCTATTTATAATATTCATATTACGATAAAATATAATAGGCGTGTGTCCACCACAAAGACATTTTATTTTTTTCTCCTTTAGTATAATATTAAATTCGTTTTTTTCCCCGTGTAACAACCGAAAGAAGAAAAAAAAAAAAAAATATGCTAGCAACCGTATATAAGATTTGTAATAAATAGTGGTGTGTCGATATGATTTTTTTTCTGATATTCGATAATCCGATATTTTAAATCGATATTGTAATTAACTCGGTTGGAAATCCTAATTTTTTAACGTTTTTTTTATTTCATATTCCAGAGATATTATTGACGTTTCTCCCCATAAATATCGGTTTTGAAAAAAAAAAAAAAAAACACGATATCCTTCAAGCGGCCGATACTCACTACTCATAATAAACGACCCACGACGTTTTATTTTTGTGATTGTCCGCCAACGTTTTCGGAAATTCGGCGGATTGGGAATGAATATCGGAAAACGGAATATTCCGCTCAAAATATGATTCAAAAGTAGTTTTTTTTTTTCGTCTGTAACTTTTCTACTAGAAATCTTTCTCCAACCGATAATCGACATGAAACTTGTTTTGGATGTTGTATTGAGAGGGGCAATGTATTTTGATTTCCATCAATAATGGAGAAAAACGGGAATAATTTCAACTTGGAATGTTTACCGAATTAATACTTATATTGTAATGTTATAGTTTTCTGTTGTTGAGTTTTAAATAGTCGTTTTAAATTTTCGTATATTTTTAGATTCAGTTCGTTTTGGCATTAGAAAAATGCTCGAAAATTTGACACAAGGTTCAGTCGGTCATATAAAAATATCGAAAATCCATTGAGTTCCTCAGATTTTGACGGTAATCGTAAAAATCACGGCATTTCAAAACATAATATCAATCGGCGTTCAGAATCGTTTTACGTCCATCGTCGCGTGTACACTATTACATAAATTAAATTCTCATCTATATCCCATACCCTACGGTAACTTTCCACTTACAACAGTGGCCCACCCGCGGGCAGTATTAATTTGAACGTCCGCCGTGCATCGATATGCCCACCTCGCGGTGGCGTAGCCCGGGAAATCGTTTACTGGACCGCTAACCCGGTTTATACCGCGTCCGGTTATCTGCATTCGCCGACCGTTCACTGCATGCGCTCCTGGTACCCGCCCTGCCTTGTTAGTATCTGCCGGACTGTCGGTCCTCCGCCTCTGCCTCACGCCCGACCGTCGCGACGAAGGCTCGCCCTAGGCGGCCACCGCCGCACACCGTACGCCATACCGGACCTAACAATTACGGCTATACCGAAATCGTGTCGTTTGCATGCGCCCCTGGTAACCGATATCGCTTTCTGAACGAAAACGTACCGAGCCCGTCGCGGACAAATTAAATTTAAACCTCTCTACTTAAAATCAATTTACGTTCATTTAACAAACACGACGCACGTAACGCACTAGTTCTTCTTTTCCCGTTGCTGAACACACATTGTTAATTAAACGTGATGATCGTTGTTAAAATAATTGAAAGGTCACCAATATCGAATTTGTTGTTTATTGCTATCGGACTATCGAGCGCTGTGCAGTTTATAACGATTCGAAAAAAAAATAAAAAACTAATAAAACGGAATATTGACTTGGAATATATTTTTTTCACATTTATTATAATCGAGATTAAGTAATTAAAAAAAAAAAAAAAAACGTAATTATACGAGTATATCTGCACCGATTTTCGATAAGTGTACAGCATCGTTTTTGTGAACGAGTTTTGGATTAAGTCGGCGCGTGAGGGAGAGGGTTATAGTTTTTTGATTTTTGTTTTAGTTTTCTTAATTATCGGGAAAAACACGAGAAAATATACGTCAAGTTTTTCTATTTCGATTTTGCAATAACAAACATTTTCACCGAATATTTATACGTATAAATCCCATTTTAAACGTAGAATTTTTAAACAAAATTTTGAAAAATTGATTATTTATTTATAGTCATTCTAAATTTTCAATTTTTTTTTTAATTAGTATTTGTAAATGTTCGATTTTTTTACGCGAATTAAATTGTTTTCGTCCGGCCAAAATGCTCGAAAATATTTCTAATAATGCCTATACCTAATTTTCACCGACCCGTTGATTTGGCTGTATATGTCGTACGCTTGCGCAAACACTCCGTTTGACTTTGTTAGAGATTTTTATTATTCGCGCTGTTCGCCATTTCGGGGACGTTTTTCCGTGCGATTTTTATTATCGTCGCAAAAAGGGTCCGCGGGAGTGGAGGCCGTGATTTGTCTCCCCGAAATCCATCGCATTATTCGCCCGAGTTGACTGGTCCCCGACATAATATTCTTGTGTTCACTGGTGTATTTACGGTGGTGGGGGTCGGACTAAACCCCATAACCAAAAAATAAAATTTATTTTTTTTATTTGAGTACATTTGACCTAACGGATTGGCAACGTATTGGCTTAGCCCTCGCCAAATATTTTAATAATCCTCCCCCCCCCAAAAAAAAAAAAAAAAAAAAAATGCTGTCTGTTTTATGTAAAATCAGAATATGGATATGAAGGCGAACGGTAAGTTAAGTCAAGCGGTCATTTAACACTTAAGAGTATCGGACTTAAGATCAGAAATTAAAGTTGCATTTTGAGTTCTTGCAAAAAAAAATAAGGATTTTAAACTTGAAGATTTAAAAATAATTATGTCTCGAACAATCCTATCCAAATTTATACAAATTGTTGAAAGTTGCAATCGCGCTTTCAATTAGCTCATCAACATTTGAGCGTAGTTTTTCTGTCATGAGACGTTTAAAATTTGGTTAAGAACATTTATGCTTCAAAATCGTTTTAACTCAATCTCAATTCCTAATATTGAAAAAAAAAAAAATTGTAAAAACTATTGATAATGACTACATAGTTAGCAAATTTGCAGAAAAAAATGGACACATTTGTTTTACAATAATTTGAAATAACTATATTAACTATATTATTTTAATGTTCTTTTGTTGGTGTATTTATGTGTACTTACACCTATAGGCTGCTAACATTTTTTTTACGATTATTAATTAAATTGAATAAAATATGCGATGTAATGAGGTTTATGTTTTGACTTATTTAATCATATTATTCGTATTAGGTTATTTTTTTTATTGTTAATTTTGCCTCCCAGAAATTTCAAAGGATTTCCGCTTATAGTATTAACAGTAAAATTCCTCTTTCTCCTCATGAAATTTCTGATACAATTTTTGGAAAAAAAGACGATTAAATTTTGTGAAATTTTAAATAAATTTATTTAGTAGGAAGGAATTCTTAGAGTTGTTAGGCCTCTTTAGAAAAAAAAAGTTGAAAATATGCCACTGCTTATATTTTAGTCGTTACTTGAAATTTCCGTTACGATCTAACAAAATCGCGAGCCCGGTTAAAATATCGGTCGTCGAACTCGTCTATTGAATATGCTCGTTTTCGACTATCGGCTCGAATGGCGTTTTTTATATTCTGAGCTGTGTGTGTTTTTTATTTTTTCATGTTCTCTGTCTGTAAACAACTTTCCAGAAATTTGGTTCCGATTTTCAACAAGTGTAATATCTGACAAGGGTTCATCAGAAGTAAAAAAAAAAAAATCAGCTTAATGTTATAATTATTTTTTTAAATTTTAAATTCCATACATTTTCCGATTTATGTGGACAAAATTTGTTCAAAAAAATCCTTAACAATTCGAGACAAAGAACACGGATTTTTATAACTTGTAATTTCAAATTAATATAATTTTCAATTTAGATTTAACAAAACACACGTTTAACAGAAATTCGCTTGAATCGTTTTTTGAAGCAATGATTTATCGTAGCGTACAGATATAAATTCAATTCCTCTACCATCTACTTTGATATCTACCTCTATACCTTTTCAATCATGGCAGTATCTTTTTTATTTATTTTTTTTTTTTATTGTTGAATAATGTATTTACTTGACAACACTTCCGCGTCCCATATTTTTATATGGACAGTTCCGTAAACGTTGAAAGAAAAAACGAAACGATTTTTACATTATAATATATTCCGACCAGAGAATTATTTTCTTTCGGAAGATTTAACACGGAAACGTTCAACAAACAACGTGCGTTAAACCGCCTAGAAAATCGTTTACTGGGTGATTTTTTTTTATCACGATCCAGCGATTATTTACGAAGATTTCGAGTTAAATTTATTATGGTTTATATATTAGACGCTTTATGATGTTATTATTTCTAATATTTCTAAACATTTTGTACTCTTATTCCATACACTGTAAACAAATATCGAATTTTTTATTTCCCTCACTTTTCAACACATATTTAAAAAGAGAATATTTTTCTAAAATTTTTGATCAGAGTTAAGATGTATAAAAATATATTGTAATTAAGTAATGCCATTAAACGAATCTATTATAAAGGCTGACCAAAATCAAAAGCAATTTTACTCGAAATTTTCGTATAAAATCGACGGATCGCGTTAAAACCACAAATCGTTCTGTAGGTATACAGATACCGAAATCGTCTCTTCGGAAAATCGTAGAATTATTTATCTGGATGTCGCAATAAAATGATAAGACATTATTTCGAAATTAGGTGACATGGTAAAATATCTGTTATTCGACGCCCTACAGAGAAGTATTTCTATTTTAATAAAACTGTGTTCGGTGGCAATTCCCCGGACCATTAATTTCTGCACCTGTCAGGAACTGAGAAATGCGTTATTGCAGATTCTCTTCGTATAGAACGGAAATGTCAATAATAGTAATGGTGCTATATACGTTTTACACGAGACGACAATTATAGAAACTACTGTGAGTCATCCAACTATTTGGATCCAATTACCTACCCGAATTACTTGAATCCAAAACTAATAATAGACTAGTGTTGTCTATAGTACTGTGTGCCGAGTTTAGGCAATTAATTTAACTGCTCGAAATAACTATTATTCTATATCAGCGTGTTGTACAGATGAATTAAAAAATATCCAGATAAAAATAAGAAATAATTTCTAGAATAATAAATAATTATACTTGAATTATAAAAAAATACGTTATATGTATATATAACAATTTATATTCTGTCTATATAGAGATAAATAATCGGCAACTTTTTATATCTAGATAATAATAAAGATAATCTATTTAAATTATCCATCATACAACTACTATGGATGTGCTAAAAAATCGTACCAGAACATCTATAATTCAAACAATTTGTGTGCTTGATGTAACTTAATGAATTGTATTATTTTAAATGATTTATCGAGATAAAACAAAACACTACAAAGTTTATTAAAAGTCATTAATTGACCCTGACTTTTTGTTTAAAAAAAATTAAATCGTATTTGAAAGACACCAAACTAATTTAAAAAATTCCACGTCATTGATCGCAGGTTTTTTTTTTTATTAGAAAACCCACTTCACAAAGTTTATCGTTTTAATACGCAAAAAAAGTAGGTTGCCCACGCGACTATTCGGATGAAATAAACTCAACGGAGAAAAAAGTTCAGAAAACCCACTGGGAAAAAAATACGGCGAAAATAATTGTAAAGGGAAAAAACCGAGGTAGGAATGTTTAACAAAAAAATTAAATCATATACAAAACTAAAAATGGCTAAGTAAAATAACAAATTGTTTTCTGTTGAACTACTAGATATATATAGTCTGTAAAGTGGGTGTAACTCATCACATATTTTCAAAATTAAATTCGTCGTAAATACAATTGTTTTTTTTTTTACGGATGAGATGCGAAATAAATGCCATAAAATCACATAAAAAAAACCTCGTACATTTTGAATAATTAAAAAAAAAAAAAAAATTATGAAAAACAAACATATTTGTATTATCATTATTTTTATATATTTCAAAAAATAAATATATAACTTGATATTCCTACACGTTCCAAATCTAACCATAAAGTATTCTCAATAGTTACAATATAAATAGGCCTTGTGCACAACATTAAACTTATATTTATCTATATGAATAAGTGTTAACTACTATTCAGTATAACAACGTCGTCGTAGTGCACAGTTTTTGCCGGTGGAAAATATATATATTATTCGGTTTCTATAAAGACACGAGATCGTCCACTATAAAAACAATAAATATTTGTTGTTTTTTTTTTTTTTTGCAAATTCACTGAGACTTGAGAGTATACGCAGTATACCCGTGTTTAAAAAAATATCTTGAGAGTACGGAGTATACCCCTACGGGAACACCGGTGATTATATCGCGTGTCGAAAATCGGATAGTCGATTATTTTACGCCCACCGACACCATCAATAAGACGTAATATTCGGTAGGTAGGTGGTGGTTCAAGTGTACGTTTAAGGACGAAAAAACGGGGAAAAAAAAAAAAAAAAAAAAAAAAATACTAAAATATATACGGTATTATACGGCACGTGCCATTTGTTATTCGCGGTTCGGCAAACGGCACACGTCGATAGCGGTGACAAAATCAATTAATCATGGCGTGTAAATAAAAGACGCATTAAGCCGGGCAGTAAGTAGTCATATTAATATAATATAATAGAGATGGAGGGGACCGACGCCGGGCCGTACACCGGAGCACAAGACCCGGCAATAATCCACGGAGGGACGCCACTGTGTATACACCGCGCCAGGGACTTTGGGACGCGCCGGGCGCATTTTCGCACTATAAAAGAGGTTTTGGTTTTGATAGTCTAATAAATTACTGCCGCCGCCGCCGTGCCCGGTAACCCTCATCGACGAGGATTTGCGTGTAAGATTGATGGGAAAAGATAAATGCCGCGCTCTAAGGGGTGGGATCGAGTGGCGGTAGAGGAACGGGAAGAAAAAAAAAAATAAAAATAATAATAATAATAAAATAGGCGCGGCGAATAATGATAATAATAATAAAAATGCAAAAAGCCTATAAGAAAAGATATTGTTGAGCCACGGCACCTTAGGGTTTTCGTAAACCCATAAACAATTCACTTACCGCGGGCACGTATAAAGATAATATCGGAAGACTTTATTTTTTTTTTTTTTTATCTGTAACGTTGTGGTGTACGCACAAAAAACGGCGGAAAAAAACTCGTATTTATAATGTATGCTCATGAAAAACTTATATATATATAGACGCGGATCTCCGGTGCACGACCCTTCCGGATAGCGGGACCACCCTCGTCGTCGATAAACATCATACTTTCGGCAATCTGGTCACCGGAGACGTAATCTTTTCGATATTTTATTATAATTGATAATATGCTGAATTATTGCCGGGTTTAAGTGAATATTGTAAACTTTAATTCGGGGGATAAAAACAGTAATTTATTTCCAGTCCGCTAACAATCACAATGCAAAATATCACGTTGACTGGTCGATGCGTTGCGACGTGAAACAAGGACGAACAAAAAAATTACACTCTCGCATTTATATAATATTAGTAGGATTTGGATAAAGTGGCGGATTTAATGTCGTCGTCGTCGACAATAATAAAAAAAAAAAAAAAAAAAAGTAAAAAATAAATATTTATTATTCTATAGCTGTCGCCGCGGACCGTGTTGAGTAATATTACGATATAGGTACGATTGGGAAATAGACAAATTCGATTTTACACGCTCCATCTACATATTTTATGATAATAATATTCGTCCATTTATAATATTTATATTACGATCAAATATAATGCGCGTGTGTCCACCACATAGACGTTTTGTTTTATTTTCTCCTTTAGTATAATATTAAATTCGTTTTTTCCCCGTGTAACAACCGACAGAGGAAAAAAAAAAAATGTGAGAGCAATCATCCGTATATAAGATTTGAAATAAATAGTGGTGTGTCTATATGATTTTTTTTCTGATATTCGATAATCCGATATTTTAAATCGATATTGTAATTAACTCGGTTGGAAATCCTAATTTTTTAACGTTTTTTTTATTTCATATTCCAGAGATATTATTGACGTTTCTCCCCATAAATATCGGTTTTGAAAAAAAAAAAAAAAAACACGATATCCTTCAAGCGGCCGATACTCACTACTCATAATAAACGACCCACGACGTTTTATTTTTGTGATTGTCCGCCAACGTTTTCGGAAATTCGGCGGATTGGGAATGAATATCGGAAAACGGAATATTCCGCTCAAAATATGATTCAAAAGTAGTTTTTTTTTTCGTCTGTAACTTTTCTACTAGAAATCTTTCTCCAACCGATAATCGACATGAAACTTGTTTTGGATGTTGTATTGAGAGGGGCAATGTATTTTGATTTTCATCAATAATGGAGAAAAACGGGAATAATTTCAACTTGGAATGTTTACCGAATTAATACTTATATTGTAATGTTATAGTTTTCTATTGTTGAGTTTTAAATAGTCGTTTTAAATTTTCGTATATTTTCAGATTCAGTTCGTTTTGGCATTAGAAAAATGCTCGAAAATTTGACACAAGGTTCAGTCGGTCATATAAAAATATCGAAAATCCATTGAGTTCAGATTTTGACGGAAATCGTAAAAATCACGGCATTTCAAAACATAATATCAATCGGCGTTCAGAATTATTTTACGTCAATCGTCGCGTGTACACTATTATATAAATTAAATTCTCATCTATATCCCATACCTTCCTAGTATAAGTTATAGATTGGACTACTGAAGCTTGTATAGGAAATTCGTTGGAAATAATAATTTTTTTTAGATTCTGAGCGAAGCAGCGAGTAAGTGTATTTGGCTTACTGTGAGCGTTTTTTTTTTTCTGTCTGTAAATAACTTTTCTAGTTTTCTATCTTAAGTCTAAAGCTCATCAGCATCAGGGGTTGTTCCTGGTAGCGAGGTACTTTATCTAGTAATCGGTGGACATTGGCGAATTGGTGTTTTAATTATTCTTTCCTAACCGGGAAAAAAAACGTCGGAAAACCTGGCAAGTTTAAGCAATTTCGTTTTTAGATTCTGAGCGAAGCGGTTTACTAAGACATAATTATTTGTCAGTCCGTAAACTACTTTTCTATCAAACATTCTGCTCCGATTTTATAACGTAGCACCTTTTCTGATAGTGTTCTGGACCCAGATGAAGCAATATCTTGCATTATTTTTCTCTTTTCCCATTTTTAAAACATATTAAGTTTTAGCATTTTCCGGTAATTTTGTTAATTTTAGTTCATATTTATACATTATACTGTCTAATAGTTTGTCAGTGATTTGGTGTTACATCGTTTATTTTGTACTTAGAGATTGTGTTTTCGTTTATTTAAGAATGTTCAATTTTTGGGTCATTTTTTAAAGGCATTATTTTGTTAAAAGTCATTTTTAGTCGTTATTTAGAGCAATTTTCGATATTTATTATGGTGTTTAAATCCGGACTCTAGTGATAGTTAAGTATCTTAACTAAAATCTAAATATCGTAATTTTTATGAAAAAATAAGATAACATTTTATAACAAATAAAATAAATACATAAACACAAATAAAGGCCGCAAGTAACAACTAACCCCGTAGGAATATTATTGGTTGTGTATACAATAAATTATTGAATTATGTTTGAAAAATGACGCAAATCGGTTGTGACCCTCCACCCCACGAGTTTTGTTGCGTTAAACAATTTCAAAAAGACGCTAATTTTTTTTAAATATCATAGTCCCCCGTATTGTATTTGTCTAATTCGAGCAGTGCAAGAGTGTGTAACAATCAATCACGAGGAGTGGCTGAAAAAAAACTCACGAAGAACTGTGATGCCAGGGGAAAGATGAGGTAATGAATTCGAATACAATTTACGGTATAATTTCGATTGATACGTTTTCTAACGATACGGAAATATATTGAATCTGTAATTATTTTAATCGCTTTTAATTAATTCGAATAATCGTTTGACTGTCGCATTTCTCGTAATTATTTTGTGTAAACGGTGATCGCGGTTGAATATTCGGAAATGTTCGTTGCCTCTGCAATATATCGTTGTCCATTTAAACTGCCGACCAACGACTGAAAATCGATAGGTCCGTATTATATGGGATTATTTGGAGACAGACGTACTACAAGACCGGACCCGTCCGATATTTCACGCGGTGGTTAAATAATTATTATCGTCCGCGATTATTTTGCCGGTCTATTGATTCCGCATTTCTGTCAATGAAATACGTACGCGGGTTTTCGAATCAATAGACCAACAGTCAACGACCTTATACACAACACGTAAATATTATGTATACGAGAATAATAAGCAAAACTTATTTATGCATATTGTAAACGCACATTTAGTTTTTTTTTTTTTTTACAAAATGTCGCGAAACGAGTGAACTTTTCACAGGACGAAAATCGGTGAGACTTGGAAGCTAATCGCGTATAATATTGCCGGATTTAACTATAAAATAGATACCAATGAACAAATTAAAAACATCGACGGGATTTTTTTTTCATTTTCCACCGCCCACATTGTACGAGAAATGTACAGACATTTTAAAACACACACAGTTATAATTCGCGAAAACTAATATTATATTGTTCGTAAAGAATTATGAATGAAGTTTCAAGAACCATAAAAACTTTATCCTATTTCAAGAAAAAAGTATAATAAGATAGTTATATAATTTAAAACAGCATTGAAACTAAACTTTCAGTTTGTTTCTAAAATATACGATATAGTTTTATCTAGACCATCGGCGTTATTTTCATTTAATTTCTCATAGAGTTAAAGCTTAAACAACTAAAAACTTTATTATCTTCAAAAGTTTTCTTGTATATCTAATGGCATATCTGATATACCGGTATTAATAATATTAATATTGCAATTTATTATGGTTATACATATAGTGAACGTAAATTAAACATTTATTTCGAAATAAAAAATTATTTTCGAATAAACAGAAAATATTCGATGGATTCCGTTAAATTCCATTGGAGTCGTAAATAAAACGTAAAATAAATTTACGTTTTCAATCGACAAAACGTACAGATATTATATATTTTATCATAAGGTGCCTCAAATGTATTAGAAAAATGAAAATATCATTTTCACAAACTCAATTAATTAACCAATTATTAATGATAATTATCTCCGTAATATTATAGGTACTGCCGTACCTCTATTATTAATTCTAAAATTTGTTGCGTAGGTAGTCTCGATTTACATTTTGTACGAGGGGGAACCATAAAATCTTTTACAGACTTTTTACGGTCCGACACCTTTGGACAATAAAATGTAATTTTTTTTTGTTTGTTAGTGAATATATCACGTGCCCTCACGTTTTAAAGTACAAAACATATTTCAAAGGTACCTAAATGTTGAAAAAAAAAAAAAAAAAACGATTTGTCCAATATGAACGTAACGTAACATGAAATATTGTACAATTACTTCGATGGTCTGGGGTAAGGGGAAGGAATTAAAATTATTTTGAAATTACGTATGATGGTTTTTGAAAATGGAAAACAAAACGGAACAGTGATAAAAACTAACCGGAATACAGGGTCAAACGAAATAAAATAAAATGTATCGAATTCTAGATTTAAATACGACGTACGCATATCGGAAATATATAATATCACATTATAAAATAAATTCCGAAAATCAAGTCAAAATGTAGAATAATTTTGCCGTATGAATCGTGCCAACGATATTATATAAGTTTTAATAATTTTCATGAAATGAAACGTTTAGTTTCGTACTTAACATCGTAAGCTTATTATAATATCACACGTTAAGGCATGTGCGATATTTTCACAGTATTGAATAAATGTGTCAATAATAAAATTATATTACTTCAATAACGCTTATAACTAATACACTTTATTGCTTATAGCTAAACTCACCAATCGTTCCTAAAACTTCGTTCCTAATAATTATACACAAAAGTAATTATTTTGCCTACTGATTACTCCGTTTTGTGCTCGATAAATAATTATTATTAGGAACACCACAATATTAACCCGTAAAACACGTAAACCGTTTATTGCATCAGCGAACTAATTAAAATATTATTAGAGTCCGAAAAAATATGCTTACCCGTGTAGTGCAGGGCGGCGGTTTTTTTAGTCAGTTGGTACTTGGACTGATCCTCGGGTTTGGAATTCATGGTGACGCTATCTGGAAAAAAAGCAAAAGAAAAAAAAAAATTAACGTTAATAATAAAATTGAAAACGATTTTCGAACGGCCTTGGCGGTGGGGTGGCGAGTTTGGTGTGGCGTGCGTGTGTGCGTGTGGGTATGTATGGGTGGGGTCGGGGAGTGTTAGCTAACGTACATAACGTGTGCCTATCGAGGTTTTCTATGTACACGTCTAAGTCGGAGGACGACTTATAGGAATCACGGCCGAGAGAGATGCGAAAATATTAATTGGAAACCGTCGTTTCGGCGGACGACGGGGTTCGGAAAAAACCGGACGGGACGAACGCGCGCGCGGTATGCAGGTGATAATTACCCGGTGTTCGACGGGTGTCGGTCGGCAGTCGGCGGTATCGGTGTGGTGACGGCGGTTACAACCAGTCGGTGTCGGCGGCCCCGGAGTGCTGCTCGTCTAGGCAACGGTAATGCGTACCCCGTAGCTGCACATGAGCCAATGTCGGATCGGAGAGTTTGCAAAACCGTCGGAAACCCCCCGGGGGGCGGGTGTGCTGTACGCCGCCTAGGTCCTGGCCACCGCGGATCCCCCCCGGAGGAGCAGTCGGCGGCGGCGGCGGCGGCGGCGGCGGCGGTGGCGGCGGCGTGGTGCGGATGCGCCGACCCACGGGACCGCCGTAGCGTCCGCCTACAAGCTCCTCCGGCCGCGGCGGCGGCGGATGTCCCCGTCGCCGGGTTTCCCGGACCCGCACCTACCGTCGGGGGGGACTCGATGTATATAAACCATACCCTAACCATTGCGCGGTCGCCATCACACTCGTACTACTCGCCCGCCCGACGCGCGCACGCCGCCCGCTGTTATCACGCCGCCGCCGCCAGCACACATACATATATCGATCGGTGGCCGTTCGCTTGGGGTCCCGCCGCCAAAGTCGTCCCAGTCGTTTGTATGCAAAACTATATAGACATTTATTCTATACGGTTATATACGTATATTTTCAATATATATATATATATATATATATATATTTATTATGAGTTTGTGCCGGCGTATACAAAATGGCAGTTTCCGGCAATAAATACATGGACGAGGAGGAAAATGAGGAAAATGTCCCCGTTTTGCTTAGGATTAGAATTTACACGCACGCCGCGTGCGCGTGTATATAACAAAACTTTCCGTGGATTTTTCCACGGGGCGGGCGGCACGAGCGCGACGCGGAAATATTTAAACGAACGGTTCTTGCCGCTCGCCCTCCGCCAAACAAAGTTTCGTCTCCGCACCCGACGCCCGCCCGCGCGTCGCGCCGCCGACCACGTAGAACGCCGCCCGCATTTTTCACGCCTCGCGCGCGCATTTTTCACGCCTCGCGGGCGCGGAGAAGAAAATAATAATAATATTGTTGTTACTCTATATGACACCTCCGTGATATTTCTCGACACCTTCAGTCATTCCGTTCGCTTTTATTAAAATAATGTAATACAAAACCCGCTTATCCAACGGGAAACGAGTTAACGTTTAATAGTTAAACGGCTATATCGGAGTGTGTAACGTGGTACAACTCGGAATTCTACACGCATTATTACTGGATAATAATTATTATTTTTTTTATTTATTATAATTATAAAATGTGTCAGCACACCTAGTGCGCTATTACAACTTTTTTACAATTTTATTTGTTACAAATTTAGATGATTATAAATCTATTAATGACATAATTATTAATAGTGAGAATGATATAATAATGTGTTACATATATGAATATAATAATAACGATGAGGTCTAGTATATTAATAATGATATTCATTTTCTGATGATGAGTCTTCTGTGTCTGTTAAAAGAACGTCCCGGGGAAGTCGAGGCCGCAGACGTCTATCGAGTGTTTTTTTTTCCTATATTGTAATGACGAGCACTGTCCAAGTTTTTTAATTTGGCGTGGAAATTTTTAAATTGGGTTTTAGTCCATGTATTTATTAGGGGTTTTTTCGTGTCATTATGGATCTGGAGATTTCTCATGAACCACGGTGCTTTGAGACATATCCTTAAGAATTTATTTTGTAAGATTTGTATTTTATTTATTTTAGTTATAGAAGCAGCGGACCATACAGGACAGGTATAAGTTATTAGAGGTCTGATTATTGCGGTGTAGAGAAGGAGAGAAGATTTTATTTGGAGAGTTGATTTGTAATTCACTAAAGGGTAGAGAATTCTCATCCTGGCATATCCCTGAGTGAGTTTTTTGTTTATGTGGATATTCCATGTCAGTTTTTCATCGAGAAAAACTCCAAGGTATTTTACTGAGTCATCTTTTCTGTTCCATTGTATGATCTGGTTGTTTATGGTTATATTTATTGGATCGTTATATCTTTTTAATGTGAATATTTTAGCCTCGCTTTTAGTCGGATTTAGTTTCAGCTTCCATTTTTTGAACCAGGAGGTAATTTCGTTTAGTGAAGATTGTAGTTTTTCGATTGATAAGTTTAATACGCTATCTTGCGTGAGTATTGTTGTGTCGTCCGCAAACAGTGCCAGTTGAGAGTTAGGGGGATTGGGGATGTCATGGCAGTAAATGTTAAATAGCGTTGGCCCCAATACTGATCCTTGTGGGACTCCAGATTTGATTTTGTGTTGTAGAGATAGGTCTGTGTCTATTCTCACTTGGAATGTTCTGTCTGTTATGAAAGATGTGATGGTTTTTAGAAGGTACATGGGAAGATTAAGTGCTTTCAGTTTTATTTCAAGCCCAGACCTTATCAAAGGCTTGTATTAAATCGAGAAAAACTGCTGTAGTAAATTTTTTGTTTTCGAAACCATGCACAATTATTTCTGATATACGTTGGATCTATTGGCATGTGGAGTGCTGTGTTTTGAAGCCAAACTGGTATTTTGGGATTATGTGTAAGAATGGTTTTATCCTATTCAGTAAAATCCTTTCGTATAGCTTTGATAGGGTTGGTAATAGGCTTATTGGTCTGTAGCTTGTGAGAGAGTTTGCTTGTTTTCCAGGTTTGTGGATTGGGACTAGTATGGCATGTTTCCATGTAAGGGGAAAGGTACCTATACGCATGGTTGAATTAAATAGAGAGGCTAGGTATGTTAATGCTTTTGGAGTAAGGTTTTTTAAAATTTTGTTTGTTATTAAGTCATGGCCGGGACTTTTCTTGCTTGCTAATTTTGATATGATTAATTGTATTTCCTTGGGGGATGTTGGCGTGATAATGGTGTTATGCTCGTAATTAATTTTGTTTGATATTTCTTCTGAGTGTTCGTTTTGATGATGAGTGTCATCTTTCGTGGTGAAGCATGATTCAAAGTAGTCTGCAAAGGCTTCGGACTTTCCTAAATTTCTTGTTCTCTGCCAAATTTTTCTTACTTTGTGTTTTTCTTCGATTAAATTTTGTATAATGATTGGGAGAGAGTCAGTAGACTGAATTATGTTACTGTGTTTTTTTTAATCTGTGCTCGGGTCGCTGCTATTTTTATGGCTTCTGTTATATGCCCAATGCTCTTATTGATATCATCTATGTTTTGATATTGTTTTTGGTTATTAAGGTTTTTATCTAAAATTTCTCTGAAGGCTTCCCATTTTATGGGGGCGTTAATTAGTTTTGGAATAGGATGATTGATTTTTATTTGATTATTCATAGTGGAGATAACAGGAACATGATCTGAATCCAGTTCGTTTAGGATTTGGTGGTGTAAGTTGATTGGAAGATTGTAGATTAGGGCGATATCAAGTATATCTGGTTGTCTTCCGGGTCGTTGAAAGGTTGGACTAGGGGGAGGTGATATTATTATTCGATGTTCTGATGTGATTTTGAGAAGTTTGTTACCATTTTGATTTGTTTTCAAACAGCCCCAGGTTTGATGTTTCGAGTTGAGGTCCCCTAAGAGTATGGTTGGTTTATCTTTGAATAGCTCGGATATGTCTTGGCTCTGGATTTTTTTGTTGGGTGGGTTATATGCAGCGATTATTTTTATATCATGTCCATCTGTTGATACAGTTATGGCGATGGCTTCTAAGTTGATCATATCAGGAATGGTGGATTGATGATGTTGGATATTATTTTTTTATTAATATTGCTACTCCCCCTGAGGAGTGGGTTGAGTTTCTGTCCGTTCTATATACATTAAAGCCATTGATCTTAAATTTATCGGAATTTTTAAGGTGGGTTTCTGTGATTCAAGCTATAGATATTTTATGGCGTGATATGAATTCTATTACAGTAGATTTTTTAGATTTTATGCCGTTGGCATTCCAGTTAACGAGTTTAATTTCGTTTAGATAAATTGTATTCATTATTAATGGGTATAGATAGATTGCTTGTTACAGAGTTGAAAATAGAGCTTATGATTGACTGTATATTTTTAAAAATGTTTTCAATAAATTGTGTAATTGTTTTTTGTAGATTTTCATTTAGAAATTCTGTGAATTGATCGGCATTGTTTTGTGTAGTTTGATTAGGATTTGTTTTTCCTTTAGTTTCTGCATATGTGGTTGGATTTAACATTTTTTGGTGAGTGTTATTTGCGTTTATTATTGTGTTTGATTTTGCTGGAGGTTCGTTTTCGGTTAGTGTAGTTTTTTGTGTGTTATTGGTTTTTTTATTTTTAATATATTTGAAGTAAGTACAATCTTTGTAATTAGCCGGGTGATTTCCTTTACAGTTAACACAATTTGGCGGTGTTTCTGGAACTTTGGTGCATTCAGAATAGTGATGTGAATCATTGCATTTAATGCAGCGGGATAGAAGTTTACAGGATTTGTGTATGTGACCGTATCTCTGGCAATTTGTGCATTGGGGAGGATCCTTAGATTTTCGCCGTGGTTCGGTGATTATTATGCAGTTTAATAATTTGTTGAGTTTGAAGATGTCTTGCGATATGGGGTGATTTGATAGTTGTATTGCCATTAGAGGTATGGGTGCCTTATCTTTGTTTGTTAATCTTCTTACCGACTGTACTGGGTATTTTAAATTTTTTAATTCTTCCATAACTTCAAATTCTGTGATTGACATGGGCAGATTTCTTATGACTGCAGAGATATCTTTTTCATTGTTTAGCCTATAAGTGTAATATTCATATTTTTTTTCGTCCAGGAATTTGGTGAGTGTACGAAAGTCATCTATTGTTTTGACATTTATTTTAATTTTATTAAATTTTGCTGTGATTATAAAATCGTTTTGTATTGTTTTTATTATCTCTTGGCGAAACTGCGTAAATTGCGATATATTTATTATGAACAGCGGAGGTATATTTGGATTATTATCAGTGGTTTGTGGTTGTGTAACGTGATTATTTAAATTTTCATTTTGGTCTTCAGGTGGTGTAATATTAGCGTTTGTTGATGTTTCTATTTGGTTTGTATCCATATTTTCTAATGGTGAATAGCGATTTGGTGTTGAGAAAAATTTATTTATTTTTTATCGAATCGTGTTTTTTTGGATGTTTTTCGTGGAGATCTGAATTCATTGTCGGAGTTTGGGGATGATGAATTTGATTCATTTTCTTCTGAGAGAAGTCTATTTTTTTTGATTATGAGTGGAGGAACTTTATATTTTTTCGGAGTGTTTAACTGTTGTGTGTTATTTGAAATAGAAATATTGACTTCAGGGTTCATTCTGATGTACGTTATATTTTACGTATAATTATTTAACGGGCTATCGCCCGTGTGCAGCGGTTCGATGCTATCGGGTTTGTGTTAGTGTATTTTGTGTCGTATAATAATTAGATAATAATACATTACCATCGGCTCGGCGTAATCGCTACGGTACTGCTATCGAGAGCTAATTAAGACGTTTCGCGTAATAAACGTGTGGACGCAACGGTGTCCAAACGCATACTGAAAATAATTATAATGATTATGATGACCAGTTCATATTTTCACGGTTGATTACGAGTGGTTTCAGCGATTATCCGTCTATCTGTCTGGAACATTTTCGCATACCATTAACCTTTCCGACTCGGAACGGAAGGACGGAATTTCTCCCTAGCAAAACATTCGATGTCCATATATGTCCGTTCTGTTTCGATATCCTATCATGGATTAAAATATTGTTGTGAAAAACTCTTGCCGGAATAATATTGTTCCCATTCGGGGCCAGTGAATTATTTTATTAGAAACGTTTTTCAAGATACCGTTTCACCTTCTTCACACTAGAATTTTAGACTCAAATCTTTCGGTAATGGATCTGTTGATTATGTCATTTGTGCCGTTTGATATTGATTTTACGGCGAGGCTTTTTTCTAAGAGGGTTGGAGCAAGTTTTCCAAATTTTCTCCGATTTTGTAAAATTTAATATATTTTTTTCATTTTAATCAACCTTTAAAATAAGACTTTTCCACTAATCTACTGCCCGATGTCCATTTAAGAGGAAGGACTACAGGCCATTTTTACGAACGAATATGACGTTTTGGTGCAATAAACCAGACAAAATTGCGGGGCTTGGGATAGACGGATTTGAATTTTAATTTTATTCTGTATTCCATTGTTCTACGTTTCGACCAAGGAGATTTTTGATATTCAAATTTATCGTTAAAATATCGGTAGGGAAAACTAAGTTAAAATAAATATAAATGTCCATTATTTGTATACCAAATCATACATTCAATATTTCGTATGACATATATCGCCTCGATTTAATCCGTACATTTCAAGCCTTGCCCTTTTGACTGGTTTTTGGGTCATTTTACGTGTTTTTTTTTTCAACCCCTTTAAAACTATTGTGCGGTCAGATTTCGATGGCGTGTATACAATTTGATTATTTCCATCGCAAATATGGCCGATAAGATAACCGGATTATACCATCCTGCGGGCCCGAGTAGAGAAAATTCGATAAAAAATAACTGTACATATTTTCCATTGACCGGGGTGTTGAAATAAGTGAATAATATTCCTCCGAGTTATAGCGCAAAACACGACGGGATCGTCGAATACGACAATATAAGGATATGAAATACCCTTGGCATTTATTATTTACCAGAAAATATTATTATATTCCAAAGGATTTTATAAGATTATCAACGAGAGGAGGATATTCGATCGGAATGGCGCGCGTATTGTTACTATATTTTTACGAGGCGAAGCGTGATAAATATACTTAACTACTCAAAAATAAGAGGAAGAAGCTTCGCGGGGGATAAAGAGCCCAAATCCTCTCTATAACAAGTATACGGTAACCTTCGAAATATTTACGATTTATTTTAGCGAAAAACTAACCGTAAGACCCAATGATTTGTACATTTAGTTTGCTTTCATTTCACGGAATTGCTTTTAGAACTCAGTGATATAATCTTTTTTAAAATGGAATTTATAGGTAAGATAAAATATAATAAAACTTCGATTGGAGGATTGAAACGCGGTTATCTACCAAAAACACGCCTGCAGGCTTTCGGATAATATTAATCTAGTTTTTGTTTTTTTGAACAAATTAATTCAAAGTGAATTGTTATAATATTTTTTCATACGCGAGTCGCAAACAATATTGCAGTCTTCATCAATACTGGGCATCAACGAGTTAAAGCGCTAAAATTTAAATTGGTTATTAAAATAACACGATAATCTAATCAATTTGAAATTAATTAATTATTATAATTTAATTAATTTCCGTAATAAATCATGACAATCAAATGGCTATTTAACCGTCGAACGAAAATAACGACCCTATTCGTTTTGCCGTGCAATCATAGTGTGTGTGTTTTTTTAAATATTTAAAATTATAAATATTTTTATATATTTAAAAAAAAATATATTTGTATTCGAAATTATTGTAATTTGTTCTATTTGTTTAATATTTAGTTACATTTATCGAAAATTACAAATTTCATTTTCTACGAAAATAATTTTTTTTTTTGGTTTTGTCGATACAATGTTACAACAACTCGAACCAATGTATAGTATAATGAAACTATTTAACAACTTAACTGTTCCTATAAAAATTATGGTTGTGATATTAGCCACGAACGAGAATATAGATAAAATTAATATCGAAAAAGTGTTGTATAGATCAGTTCGTATTTAATCCTTAAAGATTAAATCGATTTCACGGATTGATAAAGTCCGGTCTGTTTACTTCTAAGTCGTTATAGATTATTGCAAAAGACATGATGTGTTCAGAGTTATAACTCGTACAAGTATATGTTTTCTAAAAAAATAGCGAATGTGGAGTCAATATTTTTTTCTTCAAATAAATCCGTCGATTGGCCGTAAATGTTTTTTATTCTTTTTAAAACTGTCGACGCCAATATTTTTGTACGAGTTTTTTTTTATTTGACAGTGATATCATATATAAAAAAAAAATAAAATAAAAATAGCCTCTAATAATATTATGCGTTAGTATGCATTTTTTAGATCCCGAGTGGATCCACAGCGTACGTTTATTTATTGTTTACAATTATTATATTTTTTTGCTTACGGTTCATTTAGGAATTTATTGATTCAAAATATTCAAAATAGATATGACGGTATTATTTTCGATTTTTGGAAAACAGCAAACAAGCGTTTTACAAGTCCAATTTCAATAGATATTATTCTGATCGTGAACCGGGTCTTTTTTACATTTTATAAAACATATTTCATAATAGTAACAAAATATTATTAGACAAGTAATGTGAGAAATATTTCAAAATAGCAAATTATCAAGTTGTTATCGAAATTTTAAAAATAATATACATACGAAACAGACATATTAATCTTATTTATAATCTATACTAATAAAACAAAGAATCCGTCCGTAGTGACTTCCCATAAGTTAAGCGTAAAGTTCTAACATTTTAAACAAAAGTGGATTTTGCTTTCTAATTTCCAATCTTGAAAACCAAATTTAACAAATTTAACCAGTTTTTTTAGACCTAATACGTATCTATTTTTCTCTAAAGTTTGAAATTTAATATATATATATATATGTATAGATTTGATAAAAATAAAATTAGTAGCAATTTATTACCCATTATCGAGTGATTTTTCACTTATTGACGTCAATGTGATAGTGTTTAGAAAACAAATTACTAAGATCTACGCAAATAAAGAGCGAGAAAAAAATTATCTTCTTAAAAGCGCTCGGAGAAGAACTGTTGAACAAATTACCGCCATAATAAATCTGTAAGACGGTTTAGATAATTCATTCGGGTAGGCAGTTTGATTCAAATAGTCGGACGCCTTGCAGTAGTTTCTATAAATGTTGTCAAATGTATAGAACACCACTAGTACAATTGACATTTCCGTTCGATTCAATGAGAACCCACAGTGTGGCATTTCACAGTTCCTGACTGTTGCAGAAATTAATGGTCCGGGAAAACGTCTACGAACATAGTATTGTTATAATAGAAATACTTCACTATAGAACGTCAAACAACAGATATTTCATCGTGTCGCTTAGTTTTGAGATAATGTGTTCAATCATTTGATTCCGTGCTGTTGGTGTGCACGCACCACGACATCCAGATAAATAATTATACGATTTTTGATTTCGGAATCTGCGTGCGTACACGATTATGTTTTTAATCACAATCCAGCGATTATCTGCGAAGAGTTTCGAATAAAATCGCTATTGGTTTTGGTTAGCCATTGTGATAGGAGTCGTTTAACGGCCTTTCATATTCACAATAATTTTTGTTTTTCATTTTAGAAAAAATAGTTTTTTTTTTTTTTCAAATATGTGTTGAAAAGCGAAGATTGTTCTCCCAATAACCATTGGGGCGGAACAAAAAAAAAATCGATATTTGTTTACGGCGTACGGAATAAGAGTAAAAAATGTTTGGTAATATTATAAATAATAATTCATCAAACAACGACCACGACCGAAAAAACCAGGATCAATGTTACTCGAACTTTTCGTAGATAACCGCTGGATCGTGATAACAAATTACTCTGTATAATGCAGGCGGGAATGATTTTCTAGACGGTTTAACACACATTGTTTGTTGAACGTTTTCGGTTAAATCTCGCGAGTGAAAATGATTCTCATCCGATCGGAATGTTTCAATTAAATATATTATTTTGTTAAAACCGTTTTGTTTTAGATTCTGGACGAAGCGAGGAATGTATTAGTTTTACTATACACGATGAGTTTTTTTATATTTGTTTTTTACACACAATTTTCAGCCATGACGGTTTCTTTATTTTTCATTTTGTTGTTTTGTTGTAATTCGGTTAAACATAATCGCAGTGGCGTGAAATTCGTATAAAATATTAATATTAGTATTTTCAACATATTCTTGAGATTTTTCAGCTATTTATAGTCATTTGCAATTTTCTAATTTTTGTTTAGTTTTTATTTAGTTCTATGCGGATAAAAATGTTTTGAACGAACCAAAATGCTTGGAAATGTTACACAACGTTCACAGTGGTACATAGTGTTAAAATCAATAAAAGCTGAGCTTAATGTTATACGCGTTTAAAGTTCAAATTTTGACAAAAACTCGGCAATTTAAAATATGTTTAATCGAATTTGGTTCAGAATTGTATTTCTTTATCAATGAATTATCGTTGCGTACAATTCTATATTCTCTACCTCCTCAATTTCCAATCTATTTTATTGTGTATTAATTCGATATATATGAACCTACACTTGTTTTATTTCTCCCCCCCCCCAATAATAATAATATTACAAGAAATAATATTTTAATACAAATCTAACCTATTGGGTAAGTAATTAATTGAAAGGAAAACAAAATGTCCAAAGTTTTTCGAAAAAATTAATAAAATTAACTCGTGTATTATATCGGTTTATCAGGTGAATAATTTGATCGATTGCTATGAATTATCGTTGCTTTCAGTATATAAATTAAATTGACCTATATTTCTTCTAAACTCTTCCAAACCCATAGTGCGAAGTACATCCGGTTTTAAACAAAAAAATATTAAATAAAGTTAAATTTAAATGGGACTCGTTGTATGTCCGGAAATTGTACCGTCGTCGATTCGAAATCAGGTCACGAATCGCCCCTCTCTCTGGGCTAGCAATAGTCCGGGGAGAGAGAGAGAGACAGCCATCCCTGATATGCGGTCGTGTTTGTATCTCGTGATTCAAAACTTTTGCATAAAATACATAAAATTGTTGCAATACGTGCCGTGTTGTAAAAGTACTTTTTGTCTGAGTACTTTTTTTTCTTCGTATTACCACGTATGGTGTCTTGATGTCTTTTTAAATTCTGAGCGAAGCGAGGGAAGTATTAGTATTACTATGGTTTGTACTTTTTTTTTTTCTGTCTATAAACAGGATTTCGAAAACTTTCTTCGATCACCAAATTCTAGTAGCAAATGTTATCCAGTTTGTGCATTGAGTAGGCCGTTAATAATTTTTTTAGTTATCTTAATGTGTAAAAAAACGTCGACAGAACGATAGTTTCTGTTAAAATTAATTTTGAATTTTTTATTTGTAATTCATTGGTAAAATAAATTCGTAGGTATTTTCACCGAACAATATCGAATTTTCTAGCCGTAGTATGATATTTTCAGCGATTTTTGAGTTATTCGATATTTTACAGTTGTGTTTCATGTGGATTGAAACGTTTAAATACTTACTAAATCCACAGAATTCGGCACGAGGTGTGCCATAAGTCGTTTTTACGTTTATATAAAATATCGTAAATTCGTAGTCATCACTCGCGTTTGAAGTGTTTGGAAATATTCGAAAATGCGCTATGATTTTAATCGTAAGTTGTACATTGGTGGCCCGAACTTAGCCGGAAATCATTTTATGTTTTCAACGGTTTATCGCTGCGTACAGTGCAAATGCCTTTGTACAAACTAAATTACCCTGTATATCCTGCCTTCCCGACTATCCGCCCACAGCGGTGGCCTGCCCACGAGCAGTATCGCCGGTATCCCATAGGTTATTCGCGTACATTTTCATTGTGTGTATAAATTATACGAGATTTCGGACAATTTTTACCGAACCTCGATGGTTCGGGATATCCGCAAACAAACTTTGTGTATTACAGCTACGCATGTTAAACGATAAAACGTAAAGGTAGTCGTTGGCGGATGCTGTATAATCCCGATAACGATAAGTTAATATAATTCACGAACGGATTTGCGTCGTCGCGACGGCCGAGTACACGGGGAACGTGTTTCCGTAGTATCAATAAATATGATAATGGTGTATACACATAACTAATATGTTTTGTTAGAGAGAGCTGAGAATAATTTACTTATCTAGCAAACTCGAGCGCACTTGCTTACAATAATATATTTTCTACTGAAAAAAAAAAAAAAAAAAAATCCTATTCAGTTTTCGAATTGGTGCGAGATTTCTGATAGAAAAAATTCGTACCTGATTACAGGCGTAAGACGTTTGAACGATTAAAAATCGTTTGGGCGGTTGAAAAAAAAAGAAAAAAAAGTCAAGAGTCATTTTATTAACCTCGCATCGTCGACCGGTAGTAAATATCGATCGTTAAACACGAATTCGGTTACGCGTTTTTAGGACGCAGGAATTTAATTATAGCCGTTATTAAATAAATAATAAAACTAAGCGGACGTATTCAGCCGCTGGCGGACCCGTATTCGCGTGTCGTTATTATTCCGGTACATAACAATATTGTACGATAATATTCCGCGTACGCGGTATCGATATTTGCGCTCGGATGTGCGTCCGTGGGCGTACAAAGATGGGTGTGCACAACTCGCCGGGCTTAAAAGCAATATCGAAGTTCGAACTTTGTGCCGCTAAGTATATATATATATATAGATATTCACTACCCGGAACCGGAGAGACTTTTGCACGTATAATCGATATTATATACTATTATACACAATTCGAAATTCTCGGGGCGTGCGGGATTTCGTCCCTGTCCCGGAGGGTTGTTGTATACGAATAGAAGACAACGACGACGACGGCGACGGCGACGCCAAGGGCGGGCCGGAACCGTTTGACCTCGTTTTTCGGACGCGCCTACAAAACACGGTCTCGGCGGCACGCGTAATGTCCTACACGCACGCCGATCGCGTAGATTATTATCCCGACGTGAAGACTACGCGACATATCCCGCATAATATTACAATATTATCGCGACGGTCGGACACAAAAACCGAAAGCCCTTCCAACCTCACCCCCCCGCCGGGCCCGCTCACCGGAGCCGGGGTACAATTAATTAATTATCCGGGCGTTATACGGATAATACCTAACCTACCTAACCTACCTAACCACCTAAAACCCATTGATCATCACTTTGGTTTAGGTTATGTTTTTGTCCGGTTTTTTAATTTATCGGAGGGTAAATCATCGCCGGCGAATATCGTGCGCCTCTACACCGCATTCCGGAACGCGAAAACGTCCTGTACGATTAGTGTTAACGATTTTCCATATAACATTACCGATCGTTCGTACACCGATTTCTGTTGGTGATTTATATTATACCCTCTGTATAATATATCCTCTTATCACATCCAAGCGTTCCGATGATGTTGTTCGTTTTTAATGGTGACCGACTATAACTGTCTTACGGTGTTTTAGATTCTCTATCAACAATTATGTCGATTGGCCCTGTGTAACTTTGCCAGGATGCGTTTGTCGGGCTCAATTGTCTAGTTGGCTAATCAACAAAATTCATAGTTTACGTTCGAGATTTTTTTTTTAATTAAAATACCCAAATATTATCTTGACTTTGAAATTATTCCATAAATCACATACCCTTTTTAGTTATTTAGTTCTCAACAATAGTTAATACTTTAGACCGATTTAAAGTTTAGATTTTTATCGTGTTTTTTTGGTAAGCAGTTGGGTATTTAATGTTTTTTTTTTTTAATAACTATTGCAGTTGCTGAGGTAAGATATTTTAGTGCTTTGAAAACATATTTAATATAATTTAATATACCTATATAAATAGATATATAATATTATTGTTTTTTTTTTTTTAATGATAAATATAATACTTTTAACCTTATACTATTTTATTGTATTACGATTATAAAGACTTGAGTGTTTTAAGTTTTTTATGTAATTATTATATTCACCAATTATATGAAGTAATCAACAATCAAAGAATATTCAATTACTTCTTTATTTACATCCAAATACACTAAATTCAGTATACAAAAATGGAATTTTACAACAAAAAAAAAACTCAAGTTTCAAATACAAAACTGCACAGAGCGTATTCGGTACATGACATTTTGGACTACTGGGATAAGATAACGCATAATTGATAAGATAATTTTGTTATGTTGCCCGTTAGTTAAACTGAGACAGTAAATACCAGTCCTCTTAAATTATAATTCAATACTACTGTACAGTTATTAAATTGAAAAATATTGAAACATAAAAAAATATTTCGTAAACATTAGGAGTTTGGAATCACGATAATCCGACGATATCGATTATCTAAGACAAAGGTATTAATTTAAAGGTTCGTTTAAATGTATAATATACGATTAATTATAAATTATACAAAAACAATTTCTGTTTTTTTACTTTTATTTTAAGTACAAAATTATATTAAAATCTATGGATTTGTTATAATTAGATGATCGTTGAATTAAAAATTAAATAAAAAAAAAAGCATTTTTTAATTCATTATAAAGCTATTAAAATGAAAGAATTTGTAATAAAACTAAAGCTATCGATTGAATATAATAGTTCAATGTCATGATATCGTATAGGCAAACTTGAAAAGTTTCGGTTTGGGTAAAAAAAAAAAAAACTCGAAAAGTTTCGCATACCTTAAAAAGTAGCGAATTTCACGCTTGAATGTCGGAAATTGGACGAAAACATTTTGGTTTTTTTTCTCCGGTTTAAACGGTTCGAGGATGATGCGAAAAAAAAAATTAAATTAAACAATATCGGGAGTTAAACCGCCGCGGGTCAAACAATTCCAATTGGCGAAAAATGATTAAAAAATACAAATGTTTTTATATAACCGTATAGATATAGTTTGTAGTGACTATTGATTGTTTTATCAATTTTTTTTTTTTAAATTTTTTTCTCTTTCACATCTGCACGGCTAGTATGTAAAATTATTACCATAACAATATTTTCGAATAATCGACAGACGGAAGTGTGGTTACGTCGATCCGAATCTACTCTACGGCCGAGACTTTTTCGGAATAAATCCGACACCGGTTTCGAATATATTACGGTATTATAATATTATATTTTACGTTGACAAATAATAAACCCACACGGGTCGAATATAAATTTATCATTGCCGCACGAGACGATAATTTAAACGATTTATATTCCAAACACTGCCCTGGCACCTACCTATATTATTAATGCTGATATAATATACCGATATAAAGCAGATAACGCATTTTTTTTTTTTTTTTTGAATTTTAACAGGTCAATAAGAATATTTTATAGGGCCGTTGTAGTGCAGCCATCTGTCTCGCCGCGTGATTATCGGATCGTATATTCCGACGCATAATCATTTTTATTGTGATTTATTTGAATTTATATCATTCTGTAATTTGGTTACGATAAGCGTATGGACGTTAAGTATATATTATTTTTCGCATAATAACAAAATAAAATATTCAAAAAATATGTCGTATACCGCGGGGGGTTGGGGGTACACTAAATACAATATATTTATATATAAATTACAAATGAATGAACATTAGGCCGTCAAAGTCGCGCGGGTTTATTTTAGTTAAACATTTATTTTTTTATTTTTTGGTTTTCGGATTACGAATTAGGTACATATTATTCGAACGGGTTATTACGATAAATATTATTAGCTGATCACTCGCGATCCGTGAGTGTTTCTCGTCGATTTGATTAGAAAATTATTCGTACCGTATTATTAATATTACATATTGAATGGTTAAATAAAATACGAAAACCGGCAAAGTATTTTATACAAACACATTTCGACATCCTAACCGTCGTCGTAATTCCGACGCCAGCAATTTACAGATATACTAAATTGTAGATTTTTTTGATTTTTAAAATTTAAAAAGCTTAAATATATATATAAGATAGAGTTAGTTAGATACATTGTAGTGATGATATGTTCAAGTTGTAATACTCGTAAAAATAAATTTGAATAAATATATAAGATTAATATACTTTTTCTATGATTCAAATTTTAAATTTTAATATATTGTAAAACAAACAAAAACTCACTCCAATATTAATATTATCGTTTATTATTTCCGACAAAATTTTTTTTCAAATTTGACGAACAATAAACGATCTACGCTACAAAAATAAAATTATACTAAATAGCCCGGCTTCGGTCTTGTGAAAAAAAGGTAGCACGCGTTTAAAAAAAATATTATCAATTATGAATAATTAAAAAAAAAAAAACCGTTTAATTTTCCTATTTTAATTTAATTATTAGAAAGAAAAAGATAGGTTATAAAGAGGCATTGGCATTTCAAATTTATAGGCCGGTTTTTTGAAGTTTGAATTTTTCAATTCCATACAACACAAAAGGTTTACGTTCCTTCAATCCAAAGCAATAAAAATACGATTTTGCTGGTACACAAATATTATTATTATTGCTGTCGCTTATTTTAATTACATAGATGCCAGATGCCCAAAACGGTTTCAACATCTGGAGTGAAGTAATTACTCCGATCGTTATGCCTGCAGTTATTGTACCCGTTTAACGATTCCAAATCTGTATTATTATTTCCATTCAAAAGTTTAAACGGTCCTCAACGCGCGTTAACGTTTTAATGTATCCGTAGAAAGCCGTCCAAAATATTTTAATATCTTCATTTGCCATATTTAATATCGCAATCCGCGATCCGAGTTTACAAAACGAGTCCGCGCTTATTTTTAGTTTGAATCACATCAAAATCTTAAATAATTTAAAAATATTAAAATCCTTAAAAAAATTCTATCTAAAAACTCTAAAAATACAATATCGCCGGAAGCCCTTGGTTATTTTCAAATATTGTGGGCCCATGCCAAATGGGAATATAAGAGAGAAAAAAACATTTAGGTATATTCCAATTATATTAAAAATTATTATTTAAACATTTTAAATTGTTTTTCTAATCAAAAAGTCTATAGTTTCTACTAAAACAATAGTGAACCTGTGAAATTATAATTTATAAAAGTCCTGCTTACATCACTATTCAAACACGGGTAACTCAATACTTCATTATTTACAAAAAATAACTCAACTATAATAATAATATATCTGCAAGTTAAGGTATTGCTTGCATGTTCATTTTTTTTTTTTTTTTTGTAAAAAGTAATTTCTTATTAAATTACTTACTTACAAATATCCCACAAGGCAAATGTGCAATACAGATACTATAATAATATAATAATAATTCATGACTGAAGTATAATTATTAAATTCTAGAAAAGAATGTTTACAATATGTTTAATTATTATTATCAAAACATAAAAAAATAATACTCAACAAATGTAGAAATCAGTTTGAATGTTCGTTTTATCAAACCAATAAAAATTGGTGAATGAATATATATATATATATTTTTTCTTCTTATAATAAAACATACAAATTGTAAAACCAATTGAATGTTTTCTAGTTGAAAATAAATACATTTTCTAATTTTTTTTTTTTTTATGTAAGCTTTTAATCAAAATAATATTGAAATTTGATAAGTTCGATTATATTGTCGTTCATAGCCAAAGAGTGATGTTATGTTAATTATTAAATCAAAGTAATAATAATCGTCAATACTCGTTATCCGTTTAAATACAACGATGTTTTTTTTTTTTTATAAAACATAAGATCCTCCTACCCAAGAATACTCCATATACGAAACACGGATGCATAATATATTAGCATTGTAATTGCATTTATATACGGTTATTACACGGGCGTTTCGTACACGCTGAAAATAATAAAATAAATTATAGTAATTACAAAACACAGAGAACAACACGGTAACTAATTATAATGACCGTAGGACGTCCGTATCTGGTATACATATATTCATTTACTCAATATTCACCGTCGTCAGTAAAAAAAAAAAACGTCGATTAAATTATATTTTACTGGAATTTTTATACGAGAGTCATTTTTCGAAAATTTATCCTATTCGGTACATCGATAGATACTCAAGACAGGCATGGAATATCGAAATCGAAGTATTTTTTCCCCGGTATAGATTCCCGTATTTCATTACGAGTGTAGCGTTTGTGGTGAATATCATAAAAATGTCGCCGTTGTAAAAAATAATAATCAAAAAGCTATTTTTAACAATGAACGACCTCGAGAACGCTATAGGAATGTTGTAATACCATCAAATCAAAGAGGACTTATTTTCAATAATATCGACTTGGGAAATATTTAAATCGAAATTCCGATATAGCCTGCTCATTTTTAATATAAACCATTTAAGTATACGGAAAAAAAAAAAATAATAATAATACAAACATGCGAAATCGAAAATCGCTTATCCGAAAAACTTTTACTTATTGTAAAAAGCGATTAAGAAAAATAAAAAACCAAGTAATAACTAACTGTCCAAAACCCATATTATATTTATGTGCATAAATGTTAATCAAAATACATAGAGAATCTGCAGTTGTATATTTGCAGTCTATGTGGAATGTTTGCTATAATTATTTTCAAATAAAATTAAAAACTGAGCCGGTTACTTAATTTTAATAACCGAGTTAAGTTACCGTTACCGTGCTTTTTTAAATCGGTTCGGGCGCTTTTCGATTATTCTAAAATCTCGAAAATAATAAAATTAATTTTTATAGACCAGTGATTCCCAGTCTGAGGGCACGTGAACACATTGCTGGGGAGGGGCA
Organism: Tuberolachnus salignus; assembly: GCA_956483605.1. Classification (NCBI taxonomy): domain Eukaryota; kingdom Metazoa; phylum Arthropoda; class Insecta; order Hemiptera; family Aphididae; genus Tuberolachnus; species Tuberolachnus salignus. The sequence goes on along the minus strand of OY101431.1, from coordinate 21,766,235 downwards.
AGCAGTTATCACGAATACAAATTAGTTATAATTATTTACATAAATCTCGTAATCTCCTCTAGATTAGGGACGTGCGATTTTTAAAAATCTACAAGGGAGACGTGGAATAATAACGGTCGGAAAACACAGTTTTAGACCATTGGATTCGTGCAATAATAATCATTATTATAGCTGGGAAATAACATTTTATTACCCACCGGTAATCACCGGACGCCGACAAATCACTACAATTCCCGATGGTCGTCCGTCAGTGTACCGAGACCGGCTTAACGCGTCAATTAATTAATTAAATAGATTACCGGCAATAGTATTCGACTATTTGCACAGACGAATCTGTAACGAATGAATAACGAATTGCGCAGTTCAGAATTTATAGAGTTTTAGATTATTGCCAAACGACAGCGTTTGGACTAAACATTTACAATCCGTACCAGACTAATCTAAATAATAATTATTGTATAAATATAAATTCAATAAAACTCAACCGGATACAACGCGAAACCTTTATTTTAACATATACGACATGTACGTGTCACGAATGTTGAAAATCGCATAATTTTGATTCTCTATACATTCTCGATTAGGTATTGCAACGTTAGTCGTAGGTAACGTCGGGCAAGCTAACAAATTTTTTTTAACTTTGTCAAGTTAATTTGATATTTTTGTTGACGATCAAAGTATCTTAATAGATGTTAGTCTTTGTAACTTTTAGCGTTTAATTCAAACAAAATTATATTTTCAAAAATCAAACCGATTCGAAAAAGGGGTAGGTCGGAGACTACCGATGAATTTATTCTACATATGGTTTTTTCAAGTACAAAGTTACGTAGGAAACAGATTATAAATAGTCTAATAGCTACGTAAAACGAAACGTTAACATTTTACAGAAAAAGTCCAATTGTCACATTAACGCTCACATCTGCGACACTCAAACGGATAACGATTATAGTATGCCAACTGACTATCGCTATGAGCTTTGTCAGATTTAAAAATCAAAATAAATCCACGTCCGCCGTGTCCCGCGCCCCATTATATCTTGTTGCCGCAAATATTTTTCGAAATTTTACTAAAAACTTGAAGATTTCCTTCAAATAAGAAATAAAATGTAGAAAATGCGCGTCCGGCCAACACCTTACTCCACTTGAAATACGCTAAATTAACTTGAAATTAAGTACAGATCATTATGTTAAAAGTTAATCGCGTCAAAGAGTGACCCGTTAATTAATTCGACGTTTTAATTTTATTTCAACTGCATTTAACGCGTTAATGTCCGACGACGATGGTCGTTGGCGATTGAAATTTCCGGAAATCAAATCGATTTTTGTAAAACATTTTTTTTTTTTTTTTTTAAATATGAATTCATTTTTTTTTACACCCGACGTGTAAATACTATATATTTATATATTTATCTTACCTCTTTTGGCAGCGTATAATATTATTAATTATACATACGGTCCGTTGAAAATCGGTTCCGCACAATTGCGCAGGGGGAAAAAAAAAAAAACAACCCGATTAAATTGAATCGACAATATAAAATATGCACGGGGACCCGGAAATCGTTTTCGCACAATACTGTTCGCGGATTCGGTATCGTCCGCGGTCGGTAAAATAATCAAACTGCCATGAAATAAAATGCAAACCGGCGGCGAACGAAAATTTCAAAAAAAAAAAAAAAAAACCGTCGGTCGACTTGTTTGCGGGCGCGTGGCCGTCGTGTGGAATTCACACCGCTATATCGCCAGCGGGCGCTTTGCATTTTATTTTTATTACTATATTATACACTTGTATTCCGAATGTACGCAGTTTTTGTCGTTTTTTTCGAGGTCGTCACGTTGTCATTTTTAATCAGGCGCTCGTCCGGAGATTTTTTCAACGGTAGGCCTTGGAAGAGGGTATAGGGTAGGGGGCAAGGGAGAGAGGCCGACAGATTTTTTTTTTTTACGTTCCATAAAAATACCGCTTCCCAAAGCCCCCGCCGAAACCCGACCGCTAATTTATTTTTATTTAAAACCATTATATTTTCTAGAAATTCCGGACGGGCGGTCGCTGCAATCACCCCTTCTAAAAATACACCCCCGGTTTTTTTTTTTTTTTTTTTTTATGACGCCCGTTAAACATTAGTGTTATATTTATATAAATATTCGATCCGTTCGGTCAGAATGTTTGCCAACGGATGGCTTAAAATCAAAATACGATTTTTCATTCGAAACTCGAAGTCAATACAAACACAAACGTCCGAAATATTTAATTTTATATAATAAATTAATTTGTTTGTTTGTATTTTTTTTTTTCACCCTTTAGCAATAATTATTTGCCGATCGTCCGAGAACGATCAATATTATTTGACAGACGGATAAACGGTACAATACGGCAACTGTACCGCTCGAAACGCCACCCTTTGTTATAGAAAAACAAATAATATTTCATACCATAATACGATATGACGAACAACTCTAAAATAGGTGAACGATTTATGTTTTTTTTTTTTTTTTTTTTTTAACGTTAAAACCCGGCTTAAAAACGGTGGTTTTTTTTTTTGATAGGTAGGCAAACGAGTATTAATATGATTTTAGAAATAGCACAAAAATTATTACTACTGTCGACTGTAATTTAATATTATTATTGTCGAAATTTTCTTCGCACGTGCCAGTAACAGGCGCGGTCTCAATCTGTTATTGTGGGTGGGAGTCGTTGGGCGTTGGCCCGTATTAAAGTGTATAAAATTTTAATTGTTAGGTGGTTAGGTTGGATATTATATAAAACTATATTATTTCTCGTCGTCCTACGTCCTAAATTATTATTAATTATATATTGTTATTTTTGTATTTATATTGGTAGTCACGAAGTTCGAAGTTACTTGTCTTTGTATCGGTATCACTCGACATTAAAATCGAGACACGCGATCTGGTCCATAGAATATATTAGCATTGGCTAAGTGGACGATATATGGAAAATTATTTCGGGTAGACGGTAGTGTAAAAAATACACACCTTTATAAGCGACCCTACTCAAAGAGTTCCAGGCTTTGATTGCCCGAGAGCAATGCTGACCACGCTAAACAGAGTACGTATAGTAGTACAATTGTAACTATCTTCAACATAAATGGAAAATGAAAGACTCGCTACTCTGTAACTGTGTGTAACAATTACGAACCATCGAGCACATTGTAGAGGAATGTCCGCAAACAAAGTATTATGTAGGTATAAATGGTCTTTATGAGGGCGATGAAGATGCAATATATTGGCTGTCTAAAATTGATGTTCGCCTTTAGATATATTTTTCTACTTGTTATTCTTATTATTTATCTTAGTTTAATGGTTAATTGTTTTTCACCCTACAATATTTAAGCCATATGAAATTAAAAACAATTGTTATCACAGTAATAATTACTATCAACACTACTAGATAGCCTACTCCGTTTATCTCATTGCACACGCAAATACCAAGTGTCGCCAGTTGCAGTTGGGACAACGTTTCCTAACTAATGTTATCAATTCGAGTGATAAGCAACGATAAACAAACAAATATTTAAAACAGTTTTCAACTGCGGTCTGATGGTTTAAACACGGAGTATGCTGTAATAAGTTTAAGTATTACTGCACTTTCTACAATCTACAATCGTTTCGGTACCTACCCTTTGGTTTTCGATATACATTCGTTTTACATGTCACATGTAATACGGTGTGTTTTAGCAGTGTTCGTTTGTGTACGAACCAAATATTTATAGCGTAGATCCATAGTGGTTTAAGGAGGAATTTACACTTCGAGTTGGCGTTACTAATATGATTTTATATTATTTTAAAACGAAATTATTTTCCAAACTGTTGACGTTATAACATTTCATTTTGTCGTTCTTCAGCCACTACCACCAAATTATTGTCTACGTAAAACCATTCTGAGTATAATTTTTCAAATACTAGTGCTCTTTAAAAACTATTTATTATTTGAGTTTTCAAAAAATATTTTAGGCAAGTATATTATTAATATATTTAAATAAAATAGTTAAATTTAATAAATAAACATATATATTAGTTATTGAAATTAATACGTTTTACTGTAAATTCCTGTGCATTAGGCTTTACTTGTTCAACTTGTTATACAACAAGTTCGCTGTGTAAGTCACAATATATTATTATAAATTACGAGTAAATTGTTTTACACAATCTTTAATCGATATTAAATCAAGGTGACTGCCGATGCCGTTGTACATATACATTGTTGATAATATTATTCTAATAACTCGTTATAATGGCACATTATATACGTTTTAGATTGTATTTACAATGCAGTCTGTATTTGTATTTATTTATATATTAATTTTTTAGTGTAGTTTGTTATTAGAAATGTTTAAACAATCAAAAGAATTTTTTTTGTTTTTTAGAAATTGACAACATTTAAAGATAATAATGTAAATTATTTAGGTCTAAAAATTCTCGAGTAGTTTAAAACTTGTGTACAATATGTATAGACTGTCTCTAGTTATACAGAAAATAATATTCTTACAGTGGACGATTTCCAATATTGTATAAAATCTCTGTGGAATTATATTATATAATCGAATCGTCTATAGATTTGTTTGTAATATTTACAGGATTTTTATTAGTGTAAATTATTATGATGTTTTATAGGTATACCTAATGTACTGATTCCGTTTAAAATTTGTTTAAAATTCAAGGTTGTTATGTGTTATATAATTATATAGTTTTCGATTCTTTTTATTTATTTATTTTTTTGCTTTTATAGAAGTTGAACCAACAATTGACCACGGAATTTATGAATGGGTACCTATACGTTTTTATTTATGTTTTAATATGTAACAGTCTGACACGTACGCTTGTTATTGTAAAGATGTATAATATTTTTCGTTTTAATTTATTTCGTCTCATGCACAGCGTCCGTATATTATTATTGAAGAGATTGAAATGATTGACAAAAAAAAAAAAAAAAAAATTTACCATATTGAATATTATAGTATGTTATTTAATCTTTGGTCTTCGATAATATTTTTCGCAAAAATTACCATCATTCGTATACCTAACTAAAATAATATGTCCGACATTTATATAATAAGATATAAATTATTTATAATTTCCATATATGAAATGCGCTTGTGTGTAAGGTAACAGGAAACAAAAGAAAAATAAAATAAATTATATTCTAAAATTTAAAATTTAAATTTCCAATACATATTTAAATAATACGTCTGCAGACCTCCACGCGTTCTATACAATTTGCATTATTTTTTTTTAACAAATAGATATCAATTTTTTTAACTGTGAAACAATTTATATAAATAAGTATTTACATGCACGTAATAATATAATATATATGACGAATTCAGATTTGTTTTCAAAATTATAACGTGCCCAATTTCGCGAAGTATGTTCGGGTTTTATCAATTTCAACAATGCGCAAATGGCGTGAAGAGTATGTCGGCTTTTTTTTTTTTTTTTTTTTTTTTTTTTTAAATTGATGACTAATACAAATCGTTTTTACGCGTCCTCGGCATATTTCGATTCAAATCTATTTTCGCGTCCGACAAGGCAATTTCGATTTATTCGTTCGCGTCCGATTCGTATTTTTTATAGTCGGAAACAATGTTAACACGATACTATTGTAATATATTTGTATTCCTTGTGGCCACGGTAGTTTTACAACGCTGAATTGTAATTTTTTTGTTTTTATCACAACGCATTTTCATTTGTGCGCAAAACTACATTATAACAAAACTATACGCACCGAATTCCACTCGAATTATTTATTAGTCCTATTCGTTTTCAAATTGGCACGGCGGTGCACACCCTCCTCTATCCTATATAACATTATATATTGTTTTCCGAATAAAAAAAAATAAAAAAAATACTGTCCGGTATTAAAGTACATACGCACATAAATAATATTATATCCAACGATAAAAAATATATATGAAGCGAATACGTGTATAGTGCCGGTATATACAATTATGTACATTTTATCGCACCAACCGTGTTCGAGCGTCAATAATAATAATAATAATAAAAAAATCTAGATAAAAAATTAAAATAGTCTCATATTTCAAAAACTATACTTATATTACATACGTTGTGCACATTTCTATTTAATACATTTAATTTTCGTTTGTTTTTTTGTCCAATGATTTTTAGAATTGTTTAATATTGACAATATAGCAAACATGTGTTCAAATATACAAACGAAAAAGCCTGGAAAATTTATTTCAGAAATAAAACAAATTGTTTTAATATTTTTGTTATTGAAACTGACTAAAAAGTATAAAATAATATCTCCTATAGCAATAATAGAGTATCCCCATGCAGATTGTCTTGACAATTTGTGATTAAATAAAATATATTTATAACGAAAAACGTGGAATGCGTGTAATTGATAATATTGGTGAAAGATTAGTTCACCTAGATTACCAACAACTTTATTTCACTGCAAATGATAAGAACCGTTGTGTGAATTTTCTAAACGACAGCTACTCTCTACAATTCGATAATAATTATCTATTATTTATAAATCTGTATAGGACCAGGAGATATTATTTTATAAGTATATTAAAAAAAAAAAAAAAAAGGAAAAAGTTTTACTTAAATAATTACTTTCTGTATTTTAGAGTTGTGTATTATTTATTATTATTATTTTTTAAAAGCATTTTCATCCAGTTTTAAGCTATGATTAAAATTTAAAGTTTCCAACTCATCGGGAAATTAATGTAAAATCGATGGCAAAATTTGTACAGACCAGTATAAACGAGTGACTTAATAAAAACGTTTTAAACAACCAGATTATAAAATGTGCTGATGATAAATATTTAATTGGCGTTTATTGAAATATTAATTATTAAAAAAAAGTTATCATAATTATTATTAATAATAATTTTATTTTTTTTATTTTTATTTTTTATTTGTATACAATCTATACTAAAAAAAAAAAAAGTACAATAAATAAAATGTATGATTTTAAAAATTAAATGCAATGGCTTGGGTGTCTTGAGGGAAGAAACCATCCAGTGAGGGTACTTCGGCGTGAATTTGTATTTACTCGGGTATTAAGTATTTATAGTATGTTTACTTTATAAACATTTGGTCACGGGGCCATTGTCGGTTGAGTCTTCTGGGAGGATTTCCTGGGATGGAGGTAGATAGTAGCTTTTTGATATGGGGATTGATGTGATTTTGGAGACGAAACCTAAATTTTGAATAATACAGCTTGACTGTATCAGTGACTTTAGAGATGCATAGATCTGTATGAAGAGCGTGGTTTGAAATATACGGACGAGCATTGGTTATAAGTCGGAGGATTTTCGATTGAAACACTTGTATTTTTTGTGTGTTTGTTTACAATTTTTGCTGAGCCCCAGAGTTGAATTCCATAGAGCCAGATAGGCTTAAGAAGAAGATTTGTATATTTGAATTTGGGTTTTAAGGGATAGTTTTGAGAATTTGCCGAGAATAGATCTGAGAGAGTAAATTCGTTGATTTAATTTTAATTTTGTTGTAAAAAAAAAAAAACGATTTGCAGAAAATGGGGAAAATTTGTAAAATCTACACATTTTAGAATATCGGCCTTTTATTTCTAAAACTAAATTTAATATCCTTTTCGTTTTTTTCACGTGACACATTTGCGCCATATTTCCCGTTTGAATGACTGCAAATGTCACTGTGTGGGCCTCCTAACAACAAATTAAATTAAAAAAAAAAAAAAAAAAAAATGGTTATTAAGTAATTAATTAAAAATGTATTTTAAAAACTGGGTATCTATCATACATTTAAAATAGTATGGTGTTAGGATAAAATTTATGTTATTTATTCAAATTGCGAATAAGAAACAAGTTTTTTTTTTCATTTTCTGGAAGCCCCTTTCATAAGTAACCGATCCAGTAAACTAGACAATTAATTTCTACAGTTTAGTTTTAATTGTATAAAACCAATATAACACAGGTGATTTTTTTTTATAAAAATCCAACCAATGAGTATTAATGATTTATTTTGTTTTATTCGAAATGCACATAAACTTTTCAAAGTTATCGATTTTGCAGTAGTTATCGATAGTTTTATTAAGCGTTTCCTCTAAGATCGAACGATTTAGTTTATTCAGTTTTGATTATTACTATATAATACAATGAACACATTTATTGTTTACCCAAATATAATGTGACCATACGTCCCGCTTTCGAGCTTTGTGTCCCGCTGTCTCCGAGGAACCCAGAAATGTCTCGCTTTGGATTATCCGTCATTTTATAACTACTGATTTTTATAAGACAAGTAAAGAATATTTGGAGCAGTGGTGTCAGTTCAACAAGGAAGTAGAAATATTTGAATGGGCAAATTTAAGAAAGATCCCCACATGGGAGAAAGTTCAAAAAGTAATGGATTTGCTTATTGAACAGAAATTTATTAATAGCGAGCAAGACACAGAAATCTTTGACGAGTTTTCATTAATGTCTAATTATTTAACAGATCAAAAAATAAAAGACTGGAACACTAGAAATATAGCCATTGAAAATCGTTGGGTAGAAGTATTTACAGACTTCCGTGCTAAAGATCTCTCACACATGAATTTTCTTATAATTGTAGAGTAGATTTTATGTCTACTAGGCAGTAATGCTCCAGTCGAAATAGTGTTTTCTCGTATGAATAAAATACGGAGCAGTGAAAAAACTAAGTTGGGAGTTTCTACATTAAAAGCCATTCTAATAACTAAGAGTAACATAAACGAATCGTGTCAAGAGTTCCATTCATATATAAAAACCAAACCGGATATTTTAAAGCAGATTTGCGGATCCGAAAAATATAAAAAACCAGTCGAATAATTTAATCTATTATAAATTTAAAACATTAGTCTATTTTTTTGTAGTCATTTTTATATAAAAAAAAAAATAATGTCTTTTTGTAGTAATTAATATTAATTTACATTATTATTTGTTATAATAAAAACGCATTGTGTTTTACTATAATTCTAGTGTTGTCATTTTACTCAAAAATTGTTATGGTTTTCCTATTAAAATTTACAATTGTCTCGCTTTGAGTAAAAAAAAATTATTAGTCACGTTACCCAAATAGTCAAATTAATTTGTCCGTCGTCTTTTAACTGAAGTTTTTTTTTATTTTGTACGTGCTTGCGTATTATTTCACTTAATCCAAATAATAAATTTTGTTTTTTTTTTCACCGACTCGCCTTTGCATAATTTAATGATCACTGCACGTCAACATATTTTTTATTCCATTAAATATAATATTATTGCGGCGGGAACAGGACGTCGTCATCGGCGACGGCAGAGATAACGGGCGACCCTTTCGAAATGTTATCGCCGTAAACGGTTTTTTTTTTTTTAACATTTCCTCTCTTTTCCTATCGTACGTCGTTTTTTTATTATTATTATTATTAATATTTTTTTTTATCGGACTCGCGGACCGCCCGCCCGCGTTTCCTCTTCTCGCGCGCGCGTTTATCTCTGTACACACGACACCCGCAGTCCGCGCGTCGATTGTCGCCCGCCCGCCCATCCGGCCGCCGTTGACACCGCATGGGAAGTTCCGGCAGATGGAAGCAAAAATGGAAGTCCGGCCCCGCCGCAACTTACTCTGCGCCGTACGGCGCGCCCCTACGTTACCGCACGACTTTCCCGCGTACCGACGCCGCCCACCGGGCACCCGTTGTCACGGATACGCGCCCGCCCCTAATTCGGACTTCCCATCGCGTCGACTTGGCCACGGCCGCCGCCGACCCTCTTCTCTCGTTTTCGCCGAGTCTGCAGCCGTCGTCGGCCGGTACCGCACGCGCGTCGCTCCCACGACGCCGACGCCGGGCACCGCCGACACCGCCGCCGCCGACTCGCGTAGTTTTTCCGCTCATTCGCTTTCCCCTCCTCCTCCTCCTCCCCTCTCCTCCATTCCCTCCCTCATATTCTCCTATCGGTTTTCCACCGCCATGTTTTATCATTTACGGGCCTAATTGTTATATATTTCGCCCGACTTACGCCGTCGCTTACAAATCGTCTTTGGAACATATGCCTGCCTCCCATATTCGTAGCGCCAAAAACAAAATTGTAAGTATTTACGAATGTAATAAAATAATAATAAGAATAATAATAATAATACACGACACTAGGAGTGTAGATTATTGTTTTTTACCAGGATAAAACCGTTGTCTAATTATCTACGGACAATCAAATAAATAAATTCACTTGATTATTTTTTTTGTATATTATATTAACTCGATCTATACCGTGTATAATATAATATAATCAATAATCTATATACTATCGATGCGCGTATGTTTTATGATTTATGGTGTGATGTAATGTTTATTGTTCATTTTCAATGCTCAAGATGTAAATAAATTATGATGACTTCACGAGAAATCAATCAATAAATCGTAATTCATGATCGAAAAGATTGTATATAGAAAAAAAAAAAAAAAAAATAAAAAATAACATTGTACTATTTCACAGGTTTAACATTTTCTTTAGAAACCGACAAACTAAACAATTATCTGTTTTTAAATAGTTGACGATCTCAAAACCAATCTTTATATGCGTTTAAGTATATACTTATATGATAAGTGATAAGTAGAATTATATATAAGATACGTGATAAGTTAAAGTATAAGACAAAATGTTTGGTAAATTAACAATTAGAATATTAACTCTGTTAATTTAACTAAAAAAAACCGTCGAATTCGTTTAATAAAACGATATTAGTTAACGGAGTTAAGTTAAAAGTTAACTTGAAAATTGAATTAACTATTAATAATTGTTAACATTTTATCTCGCTAACGCCTAACCGTTTGGGCTATAAGAGGCGATGATGGTTTTATGTAAGGCCGTGCCTAATTCATATTAGGAATAATGCCGGAGCGAGTCGACAATTTTTCAAGCAATTTGATGACATTTTTTCTATTCTTCTTGTTCATTTATATGTTACTGTCTTATACGACGGGTTTCGTTTTGATCCACACATTTTCTGCGATTGTTATTTCAACAACTATTTAAAATATTGTACGTAGGTAAATTATTATTGTCTCCGTGTACAAAATGGAATCGTATAGTTCAGACGGCACTGCAGTAGTGATGTGGTCATATTTAAAAAGAAAAATACAAAAAAAAAAAATAAATTGAATTCGTCCATACTTGGCTAATAACATCAATAGGAACGCTTCTGTTGCTTCAAATGAATTTCTGTTACACTCGGAACGTATTCTTACTATAATTATTTCGCTATATTTCCCTTGGCCAATTCAGTAACATTTCGTTTAGAGTAGCCTGGTAGTTTAGTACATTGTACATTATACATGCTTGTCATTGAAAATTGGAACTTCCGAATGGACCATGTTGGGCGCAGTTATGGCCAACATATTACCCAGATTACCCAATAAAATTGAATTTTTTCAATTGTGTTTTTTTTTTTTTTTATATTTGAAAAAGTACCTCTAAATGAATCACCCTTTACAAACAAAAGTACTTTTCAAATGTTTGGACAAGTTTTATATTGTAAATTGGACCGTCTTTTTTAGCCGAATTTTTTTTTTTTTTTTTTTTTTTTTTTTTTTTTTTTTTTTTTTTTTTTTTTTTTTTTTTTTTTTTTTGACAACAGTCAAACGCGATTGTTACAATGGAACTGAACAGTTCCCTTAGAGAGAGGGGTACTGAAGATAGACCGTAGACACCTACTTTAAAAATAAGACTTATACGTCTGTAAGTTTATACGAAATCAAATGAGGTCACCTTTTGCTCACGTTTCACAACCGTACGCCATGACTGGTCGACTAGTTGACTTGTATATTATTTTCGTTGTTTATCTATACTCCGAAATATTTGTACGCGGATACTTTTTCATATGTCTACGGGAATGTTTATACAAGACGCATATTTTCGGACACATATGCTACCGTAATGTTATATTATACCGTAAACTACGAAACACATAAGCGTATACGAATTGCCGAGATGAAACGGAAATGCTTACCCATAATTGTTTATAATTTATTACACCGGTATTCAATAATTTTTAAACCAAAATAAAATAATTTCTAAAGTATAAATTATACGGACTCCCGGAAATCTGATAATACAAATTGTTTTCGACGGATCGCAATAATTTGTTGTAATAATTTCTTTTCGAGTTTATTACAATTTTAAACCACCGCATTAATTTATAAGAATATAATGGTATTTATCATATTTATAGCTTTTTTTATATTCGATATTTCACCAAATGGTTATAGATAACGAACGAGATTAATCACATTTGAAAAACAAAAATTATTGAGATTATAATATTTGGTGCGGATTTTGATGATGTAAAGGGGAACTGGTGTAAGAGGTACAATATTGAGGAGCTGCATGATATAACAAAATTACTGTACAAAGCCGTGGCGGATTTTACGGTCGGGCAAGTCGGACATGTCGACATAATATATATTTAAAAAAAAAAAAAAAAACAATTTTAATCAATTTAATTTAAAATATTGTACTAAAACATGATATATTTAAAAAATATTCGATTCAGATCGAAAACCCTAAAAACTAATACTCCGACGGGGTCTGTTCTCTTACTGATACATAGCAAATTGTATCAAAGAGCAATGACTGAAATTGTATGAACACATGTAATGCGTGGGGAATAGGACGATGGAATGAGAACTGTTATAGAATGGAGACCAACGGGAAAATGTCAAGGGGAGACCCAGAAAGCGTTGGTTGGATGGAATTAAAGACGATCCGGAGAAAATGGGAATTATTGATTGGGAAGAATTAAGGCATATTAGAGAGATAGTGACAGATGGAAAGAATAAGTTGTATTGACAGATAAGTCACTTGAATAAATTATCTTAGCTGAGTTAAACTTTTCAAACAATTACGATAATAGCTATGAGAATAAGTTATGAATCAAACAAATTTTTCATGTATTGCAAGATAATTGATATAATTCGTATTAAAAAAAAAAAAAAAAAGCAAATGTGTTTTATATTAAAAGTACACCGATTTTGATAAGTATTAGGCAAATATAAAACCGGCTATATAAAATTATTACATTTTGGATTAGTTATATACGAAAAAAAAATGATTTCGATTCGAAGCCTACATTATACGATTGACAATATTTTATTTGTTTTCAATGAATTACTGACATGTTGGTTTTTTTTTGTTGAACGCATATTTTGTTAGCTTTATATTTACGCGTATATTATAAAATGAAATTTAAAAAAAAAAAAAAAAAACAATTTATATATATATATATACCGCTAAGTGGATTTCGAAGCTATATAGAAACTTTTCGAAAAAGGGGGTTACTCGCACTTGACACGGAATTAAATTAAGGGTTAGGGTTAATTTTGTATTCGGGTCCCCTCTACGCGTATTCTTGCGCGCGGCGCGTGCGGTTTAAGCTTTTAATGGACGTGTTTAACACGACGGCGAGGGATTGAACACTGTTCGTATACTACAATATTATATAGAATAGAATATGCTCGTATATAAATATATACACGTAGATAGGTATTTCGAACGCAGTCTTCCGTATTGTAAAACCGTAATAGTTTTTGTCTTTCCCGCGCACTCGCTGTGCGCGAATACGTTGCCAAAGTACACCGACGGCGTTGTACGGTTTGTTAAAAGTCCACGCGGCCGCGCCCGACTCGTGACCGGCCGTGGCCCGATGACCGGACAGTATAAATGTCATTACTACTGGTAAAGTCTGCGAAAAACAAAAAAAAAAATAAAAATAAATATTAATAAATTATAGTATAGGTGTACACGTCCGTGTTGTTATTTTACCGATTCCGCGTCGTCAATTCCGCTATACCTATTTGTATGTATTCGAGAAATGTCTGAAAATCAACGAATACGACTCGGCTTTTTATGTTTTTAAATCGTATCGGATCGGAAACCGTTCCGCGGATTTGAAAATACAATTTTGCTATTACACGCCACGGACCTAGTGGCGTATCATTTTGTGATTTTGTGATCATTTTAATCACGAAATAATTGAAATCAATCAATACGGCGCTCTAAATTTAACAGTTTTTACTATTCGGTATTTATTGTATTGTTATTATTCATTTTTAGTATGACTATTGAAGAAGTTTGAAAAATAATAAAACCTTTGAAAACATAGGCGACAGTCGATTATCTATTTTCCAAGGTGTTGAAACAAACTATTTCCTATTGCTAAAAATAGTTTTTATTAAAAAAATCAGTTCTCGCATTGATATCGAAAGTTTTTATTATTTTATTATAAATCGATTTAAAAGAAGATAGTCAAGAAATATTTTATAATACATATTATTTCATCTATATATATACATAAAAATCAATTGTCGCATGTATGTAAGGTCATAAGGTCGCTTAAGAACGGCTTGACCGATTTGGCTGATTATTTTTTTTTGTTGTGTTCGTAATTGTCATGACTAGGTTTTTACAAAAGAAAAAGTCGGTAATTTGGATGGTATTATTTAAAATTTCTCCTTTTTGGGAAAAAACATGAATACGTTCAAGATCATTAATATGTTGCTAGGGAAACTATCGTTTCGTGTTGTTTTTCGTTATTCTATATATATTTATGAAAATCCCTATATATATCAACGTCCAGACCAATCTGCTGGACCTAGAGACTTGAAATTTGTGTATGTTATGGTGTAGGGGTGAAATAAGAAAAAATTTTTGGAAAACTATCTTCTAAAGGGATGCTCGCACATGAATTTTGCCGAAATTAAATTTCCGAGGTACCTTGGCGACACGGATGAAAAAAAAAAAATCAGTTGTTCTTATTATTAGATTGGGTTTGTCATGGGCAAGAAAGTTCTATTTTAAAAGAGACAAGTTGATCCGGCAATGCTATGGTATAGCTAGATATTGCTGTTGCTAGATTATTATGTATTATTGTCCTGTCCATGTCACTATTAAAAAAAATTAAAAATAAGCGTAATGATGCTAGTCTACCTTTGGCAGACTAAATGTGTTCTACTTTGTCATTTCAACCGCTAATCAACAAAAATAATTTAAGTCAGCATTTTTTGTCAAACAAATTTTTTATTTTTTTTTTTTTTTGCTGTGATATTATGTTTTACATTGGCAATGCTTTATGATATACGATAATTTTTGTTTTGTTGTCTGGCGCGTAAACAAACAAAGGTGATGGTTTTACGTGTTTTCACTTATACCCTCACAGCACAGTGACTGGACTACAATAATTAATAATAGTTTTTTTTTTTTTTATCCGTGTTACCAAGGTATAAATCAACCCATAAACCCATAAATCAACAAAAATAATTAAATTTTTGTACTAAAAATACACGAAAACCGAATACGGGATGGATTCCAATAGTTATAAACCTTCTCCGGACAACGCGAAACATTTTGCAAAAAACCGCTTAAAAATCGCTCCAGTAGTTTTTGAATCTATTAATCTTATACAGACATCCTGTTTTATATATATATATATAGATAAAAACCAAATACCACTCACTCACTCACTGATCGACGTCGATAAAAGAGATTAGTGAGAAGAAAGAATAAAAAAACCGCGATAAAGTTGGGCGAGGGGTAGGAGGTTAAATCCACGGACGATTCCAAAATCTCCGGGCAAAGCCGTGTGGCACAGCTAGTCTATATATAAAAATAAACTAGCATCGTCGAAACAATTTAAAAGCGCACCACTTTATTTTAAAAGTTTTATAGAAAGTCAGGGAATATGTACTGATGTTTAGTTGCATAACCTCCTGCAGCTTAAATTAGCAGTTATTGTTAATGCGCGTAAATTTACTGAGTCTATATGAAAATTTGCCAAAGATGGAAAACCGATTCTGAGTATAAGATTAAAGAATTTTACAAAGTGATTGCGTATAAGGCTCAAATCTAAACTCCTCGTAATTTGAACGTTATATTACATTTTTATATTTTCGACGTTCATCGCATAAAACAATACTCAACCGTAATATATTTTGATATACACGTAGTGCTAAGACACAAATATGTAAAATTGATTTAAATCGAAATAATAGTCAGCTGTCCAAAAATCATCTTGGTACAAATGCAAATTACAAATACTTCAGATATCTCGAATAAGATGATAGATATGTGGAATTTATATCTAGATAAAAAAAAAAAAATCATAACTGTTGTACTTTTTTTAATTGCTTATTGCCGAGAACATAATAGCGGAGTGATAAAAAATGTTAAAGGTTAAAATAATTCTGTAAATGCAAAAGGCGTAGTATAACTTCGAATTTTTAACTAAAAGTAAAACAATACAGTTGGGTATTTCATAGTTGAGTACATCTACTATGGATAAAACATTTAATTTTTGATTTTTTTATATGTATATATATATATATATATATATATTTTATCTAGATAATTACCAAACAGTAAATTTATTATTTTATTTTGGACAAACTTCAGATAGATTCCAAAATGATCGTCTAGATTGCATACAAAAATAAAATATTATCTAAATAGATTTATCCAGACACTAAATCTTAACACTGTGTATACACCGCACCGCTCGTGTACACAACGTTTAAAATATGAATCAAACATAAAAACACAACGTTAAAAAACGAACTTTATTAAATATTAAAACCGTCCGCACTATCTCTCATCGCTCTACCCGCTTATACTTATACTTATATTAATTCCTTAACCAATTTCTTATTTGCTATACCTAATCACTGTTGCTTATTACCTAATTCAACATAGCTGAACTACCGTTAAATGTAATTTCTGTTGCACAATTCGTTTACACGAGTACTTCGGCGTTGTACAACGACAGCAGTCCCTTATTAAAATAAAATATATATATATATATATAATCTATATTTTTTTAATTTTTTTTTTATTTATTATAATTATAAAATGTTTCAGCACACCTAGTGCTATTGCAACTTTTTAGTTTTTACAATTTTATTTGTTACAAATTTAAATGATTATAAATTTAATAATGACATAATTATTATTAGTGAGAGTGATATAATAATGTGTTACATATATGAATATAATAATAACGATGAGGGCTAGTAAATTAATAATGATCTTCATTTTCTGATGATGAGTCTTCTGTGTCTGTTAAAAGAATGTCCTGGGGAAGTCGAGACCACCGCAGACGTCTATTGAGTGTTTTTTTTTCCTATATTGTAATGACGAGCACTGTCCAAGTTTTTTAGTTAAATCTATATTTAAATATACATGTTTTATAACGTAAGGATTGAATAATAGCACCGTACAAAGTATGACAGTAATTTATACAAGTAAATTAGTACATCGGTTTAAAAAAACAAGAATAATAATAATCACTTATTTTCATAAACAAAACGAAATTATTTATAACGTATTTGCAATATATAGTCGCACTTAGTCGCATATGTTTGGTTAAACTAAAATCATAATACTCCTGCATTGTCGCATTGTACAACAATTGTATTGATATAATATTTACAAAAAAAAAAAAAAAAAGAACGAAAAATGTATTCCGTTTTACTGTTTTAATAATAAACGATTTTTTTTTTTTTATTTATAAAATACGGTTCATATATATCCGGCGGCTTTTGTAAGACGCGAAATTTATGAGATAGGAGTTTATAAAACACCCGCCCCATCCACAACTCACTGGTATTGTCTAAAAATTCTAATAACTCCGAGCGGACTGTAATTCCGAGTATAACAATTTATATCTGACGAGCGTTTCCAACAATTTATTGCGCTTGTGAAATCGGAAACGTTCATAGGAACTACGGAATTGAATTTATAAAATGTTCCGTCCTTAGATACTGTGATGAAAGTGTAGAGTTATGCCAATATCGATTACGCGCTTCAACGGTTCGACGTTAAAGTCCGGCCGATAATAATAGTGCGCCGGCATAAAAAGTATCTATTATTATTATTATTATTATTATTTTTCTTCTATAAGAACATTTTCGTTTGAAATATTTAATCCGGAATTCCGGACCGACAACGGTTTCCGAAAATTATTTATATAAAACCGACAAAGTCCGGGAAAAACTATCTTGTTTTCCTTTTTTTTTTCAATCTAAACATGAAGTTAAAATCTTCAAAACGCTGTTTCTCTATTTTATTATTATTATTTTTTTTCGGTAAACATCCATTTTACTATCAGACGCGGATCTAAGGGGATGTGGTGGGAGGACTAAGGGGCTATAACCCTCATCCCTTTGGACAAGTTATAAAAAAAAAACACGAGTGTGTGATTTTCAATACACAAGCAACGCGAGATAAAAGTTGTAGTTTTAAGAAAGTTTTAAGAGTAGTTTTAACCTAACCTTCGAGAACGCGTTTGCAAGTACTTATTATACTCTATACTTAATCTATTATATTTGTTGTCCTGCTGAGGACATTTTTAGTCTTCCTCCATTTCCGATTCTTCGATTGCCGAGTGCGTTATATTTCGGTCCTTATCTCGAGCCCTCTTACCGTCACTCCCGATCGACTCGCCGAATCCTCTTCACCCCCACGAATTCATATTATTTTTTTCGTATTTCCACGACAAATATTTCAATTTGTAAAATCGATTACTTTGTCGGAAATTAAATATTATAGTTCAGTAGTATTTTGAAATGATCAAATAACGATTGGGCATTAATCGATGTAAATTAAAATACGCATTAAAAAAAAAAAAAAAAATTACACTTTCGGTAATAGATCGTTTCTCCGTTAGTTCATCCGATAATCCAATAAAATATAATAAAATATAACGTAATTGACGAACATTGGCAATTCGTGTCGATTAAACGTTCAGCCAATAATATGTTGTTACACATGGGGTCTGACTACTACGGTCGTAACTACTAACGTGTTCACTTTACTATATTAGTAATCCGAGTAGTTGTGTACTGTTTCGCCATACGATTTATGTCCAAACTATATCGCCTTATTTATTGTTACGTAAGTCGTGACTTTTACTGTTCTTACTGTTGGCAATAGTATGGGAATTTCGGTAAATTATAGAGGCACATGTCGGAACGGACGGTAGTTATTGAAACCCCCCGGGTTTTCCTATAATTTACACATTCGGACTTGTATGCCGTTCGTCCGGCCGAAGGTGTTTCCTATATTATTATAACCGTTATGGCGCGATTTATTTGTTTTCAGAAAATCGCAATTCAAAATACACGCGAAAATTTCGATTACAACAGATTGGAACGTACGATGAATGTACGATACTTCGGGAATTTCTGATGTTCAGACGACGTTTGTATTTCCGCGCGTAGTGTTTTCTATACTATTGCGTTCGCGACCGTATTGCAAAATATATATATATATATTACCAAGGTAAGTGAAAATTGTGTTTTAAATATTTCATTGCTTTGCTGCCGTTTTGAAATTGAATACTATTAGTTTAGCTTGTAATTTATAAAGTTTTTTTTTTTCTTTCTAAATCTATAATATAAATAAATTAAAAATATTTTATTTTGTTAAAGTTCATCGTTGAACGTCGTTTAACAATGCTAATAAAAAAAAAAAGAACCCGTTAAAGAGTAATTTTTAATTATAACACGTGTAACCTGAAATGATTTATTATCGTACACGAAAATCAATCCGTACATAGCGGAACTTATAGGAATTAAAAAATTCGAACGAAAAACACCCGATTGTCTCCCGTATATCACCGACTAGTTCCGCTCGAAATTATAATTATACGTGTTTTATAAAATAGTTTTATGAAGGCGGTTTTGTCTTTTTATTTGTTTATAATTTCGTTGTAGGTACCCGAAATTACAGACGAGCAATAAATGATTACAAAAAAATGAAAATATAATAATTGTGTAGAACAATAAAAAAAAAAAATGAATAATATCTGTTTGTATTTTTCAGTCATCCTCATGGCGATTTCTACGACATCTACAATACGATATGCCATTAAACGATTCGTACTGACTTCGTGTGCGGTTTTCAAGTGAATACTTTTTTTTTTAAAAAAAATAAAAAAAAAAATAATAATAATAATAATTGTAAATATACCGAACGTGTTTATACACGTGCGAAATATATTGTTTTAGAAGATGCTATTCGCGCTGCACCATGGGCAAACGAATTAAATTCAAGAAAATGAAAGCGGCCGACCGTCACGGAAATAAGGACCGGACCCGTCGAGTCTTTTGAATTCCAGCGGCGTATTCCCCGGCGTATCATTATTATAATTTTTTTTTTCTTTCTTTTTTTTTTTTTCTTTTACCATTGTACCATTTTCGCCTAAAAAAAAAAAAAAAAAAAACATTATAATATTTCGTTTAAGAGAATAGGCGCAAAAACAAAAAAATGACCTCCGTTTCGTCAAACGCTTATAAGTGTTATAATAATAGGCCGTCGCGTTATTTTATAATATTTCCCACCCAACCGCCTCCGCCGCGCCCCATCGACAATTGGAATCATAAATCACCTAAACATTGCGCATATAATTAAAATTCAACCAAGAATAACGGAAATGTTAAAACATATGACTAACGTTAAGATTTAAATTTAACGTTATATTGTAAACGAAATGTCGGACGAGCGTTGAGAACGACGCCGTTCGACATTTCCCTAGTGTTTAAGACGGCGAGAATTAAAAAGACTGATTTTGTGTTACACACATAAGTTAATATTAATATTAATTTAAAAAAAAAAAAAAAAAAACAAACCGCGATTATTGTTAAGTGTACACCTAAGGTAGTAATAATAATAATAATAATAATTAATATTAATATATTAATACATATATGGGCAATGAAATCACAATGTCTTCCATTAAATTAATATAACGTATTTAAGTATTATAATAATTAATAATAATAATATTATTAAATATTCGAATCGTTTACGGTAAATAATATGTTTTGCTAGTGAAAAATCGACCTAAAAAAACACCGTGCTTACGGAAAACATATTCGTTTTGAAGTTAAATTTAGAGAGATAGGCGACGTTTTATTGTAATTATTATTTTTAATTATTAATTGTCAACCGAAAAAGTTACGATGACAAAAAAAAGAAAAAAAAAATAAAGAAAAACAACAACTGCGTTATTCGATGCAGAGGTTAATATTTCAAAAAAAAAAAAAAAGCAAAAAAAAAAAAAAATTGTCAAACTCCGATTAGAAGATTTTCGTCTTCTGAACAATTTCGTAGGATACGTACGCGTACACTACGAACGTTCGAAGGCGTATTATTTTTTATTATTTTTTTTTTTTTTATGTTTTCCGTAAGCGTCGTACACGATTTCCATAATATATAAGTCGCACATTGTGCGGGCGTTTTATCAATTATCGTGTAAACGATTATTAATATTTAACTTTATTTTTTTTTTTTTTTTTTTAATATAATTACGATTAAATTTTATTATATGTATACTGGCCCCGTGAACCGGGAGTGACGTTTGACAATAAAAAAAATTACATTAGGTCCATTCCGTTGGATATTTTTCTCTAACGAGTGTATGGTACAGGTAATATATTTAGTATAGGATCGAATAGCCGACCGTGATGTGTTCATTTGGTTTAATTTTTTTTTTTTTTTACGTAGCGTTAACTGTAGGTATAGTACGTAGGCGATTTATATTATAATATATTTCAGTAATGATAATTGTTATACGTTAAAAAATTAAAAATGCAAAAATGCAAAAAAAAAAATAAAATACAATTAATGTAAGGTCCAATCGCGCAACAGCTCAACACGCAGCAGTTGAAGTAAAATAACACTTTCGGAAATCGTTAAACATAATTTTTGCCGGGTTCGGAAATGTTCAGACGCGTGTTAAATTTCATTCTCTCGACGCAATAATAATAATAAAAAAAATATATATATATTATTACATTTGCTGCGTATCGTTTGCCGCGTGTAACGAAAGGCGTTTTATTTTTTCGCTACACTGCAGTATTACTATACCTAACATGCTAAATTCTTACTTTTTTTTTTTTTAAATTTAAAAATTTAAACTACATCGCACGTAATTCGACTGTAAAAAGCTATTGAATAAATTAAGAAACAACAACAAAAAAAAAAATAAAGTGTACTTTCACTCTGCTACGTCGGGTTTTATCCGTTTCGATATCACAAATACAAATTAAGTTCTTATTGTTCTAAAAACTAACAATTTTAAGTTGTCCAAAACGACTCGTTCAATTTATTGTTCAGTATTGATATTGAAAAACTAAAATCGACGTTGCACAGTGCGGATGGTTCCGGTTTTTTTTTTTGTTTTATTTTTTTTTTTATGAATTTGGTTCTTCAGTTATGTTTACAACAATGGTAAACATTTTTGTTTATTTCACGGTTGAAAACAAATTTAGTTTTAATAGTTTTTAGACGATAAATTTTCATTATTTTAAAAAATGTCGAGAGAATTGCCTATACGAACTCCTTAAATACGAGAGATATCGCATATAATTGTGATGTTCTCGTGCAAACTTTTGTTTTTAGCTTAAACGATCGCGCATTTTCTTCTTTTCGGCATATTTGTCAAATTATATATATATATATATAAAAAAAAAACTATTTTAAAATTTCATAAAACAATACCAATTAAGTGATTATAAGTGGAAAATTCATAACTAACTCTTTATTTCGATTTTATAGAAACGCGAGTTCAAAAACCATTAGATGTATTCGCTAAACATTATATAAACCATAATGTAATTTACAAAAAAAAAAAAATTCTAATTATATATGTTTTATTTTTCGTCGATAAAATTTCTATTATAGAAATGGTGCCATTTTTATATTTATTTCATAATATTTAGGAGCGAAATATTGTTTAGCATAAACGTAGTATTTAAATAATATTTATACGCGTATGTTAAATCGTAATCTTATAGTTAAACATATATTTCAATAGTTTTACGTGCATAAAAATACGTTGCCCATATAGTTTTTTTTTTTTTGTTTTTTAACAGTAGTTTTAACATATTCGCTAAGATAATATGATATCCGATTGTTAGTTTTAAATGTGTTTAGCTATGTTTTTTTTTTTTTCGTTATTCGTTTGTAAATGTTATAAAATTGTAATGCGATTAGTGTAGTCGGGCGCGAGGGGGATATAC
This sequence comes from Tuberolachnus salignus, assembly GCA_956483605.1. Taxonomy (NCBI): domain Eukaryota; kingdom Metazoa; phylum Arthropoda; class Insecta; order Hemiptera; family Aphididae; genus Tuberolachnus; species Tuberolachnus salignus. The sequence goes on along the minus strand of OY101431.1, from coordinate 21,743,207 downwards.
AATATTGTGTAACTATGAAATATTTCCGTTGGCAAGATATCTCTTATAAGAAAAAAAAAAAAAAAAAAAAAAAAATTTATTTTATATAATTTTACTTACGTAGGGGTATTGTATTATAATAATTTTTGGTGTTGGTTTCGATCGAAATAATATTATTATGTATAATTTTTCTAGGGGACCCGGGACTAGGGGTTATAAGGGCACGTTTTATTAATAATCTGTTCGGGTGAAACTTATTTTTTAATTTTTTTTTTTTTTCCGGTGGTGGGACCCGAGGTTAGGTTTATCGCACTCGAATGCATCGCGTGCAAGGGGTAATAAATACATTATGATCCACCTGTATCGTATTCGGCAATAGTTTTACAAAATACGCATAATCATATGCGTTATTCGAAATCTCGCTTGTTTAATATTAAAATATTGTAATCGTTTTATTATTCTGTATACCCGTCGACGTCAGACGTTATATCACAAAATTGTATACTTAGACATTTAATTTTATGCAAACCGGCACGTACGCTATAGATATACCGAATGTATTACGCATTGTTTTTTTTTTTTTATCTAGTACAGTTATTATTATATCGATTACTATGCGTACATTTACAAAAAAAAAAAAAAAAACTTTTATTAATGATTAGACAATAATTCTACAATGTATACGGTATATACGAAATAAACGATCATGATCTGTTAAATGCGGCTGTTCTTCATTACAAACGTACAACTGTTTTTATTTATTATTATAGCGACTCCAAGTTAAAACAATTTCATGGTTTTGATAATTGGAATTATCAAAGTTATCTGCTCTACATCTTTAACCTAGGAACCGGAAAAAAAAAAAAGATAAAAAACCAGAAAACTGTGAAGAAAAAAACGCGTTTACATATAGGAAAAACGTTTGCATAAACAGTTAACAGTTCCTACAAAAAAAAAAAAAATAATAAATAAATAGGACCCCCCCCCCATCCATCTCTCATTCGAAATCTTTTTGGCTTCTTCCTTGTCTCCGGGGGTTCGAATTACGGACGCTCGGTCATCGATATTTTATTTTATTTTTTTTATTTTTATGTTTATGACGAGATTTCCGTTATAATCGTTTGCCAAACGTTAATAAAAACTAATAAACGACAGTCGTTGTCGCCACGAACGCTCTCGTGCAAGTTATGAGGCCTATCTCTTATTTTCGCAGGAGCCGTCTATAAATCGTCGAGATTAGCTCTACCGATCTTTCGGCCATAATATGTCTTTCTCGTAGTTTCTCATGGTAAACCTATACCGGGTATCCGTTCGCCAATATATCCGTTTGTCGAACTATTCGTTCGCCGATATATCCTTGCTAGACGTGGAACAATTTTCAAAACATTCTGGCGATTTTTTTAAAACTATTTATAGGCATTTGAAATTTTCTAGTTTTTATTTGGCTTTATGTGGACAACATTGTTTCGACAAAGCAGACAATTTTACACTATTTTTCATTAAAAGTTATAATTAGTAGTAGAAAATATAACAAATTTTAATCCTTTTCGTTTATTAGCGTTTAAAGTGTACGTTTTGATGAAAATCGTAAAAATGACGGATTACGCGTACTAGTGTACTATTTTCCGATTAATATGAACACAATGTTTTTAGTCCAACCAAAATGCACGGAAATCGTAAAAATTACGGAATTTTAAACCATGATTAACTGAACTTCGTTCAGAATCGTTTTTCGTTAGCAAAGATTTATCGCGTTGCGTACAGATATAAATGCAATTCCCCTTTTTATCGTACCTTACTTTATACAACACAATATATTAATAACGAATAAAAAAATTAATGTAAAAGTTTATATTATCCTAAAAAATGCTAAACAAATAGCAACATATGGTATAATATACCTATCTACCTACCTACTTGCCATATCTACCTACATTTTCTTCATCAACGTTTCGAATTCCAAAACCAATAATAAAACAAAAGGAATAGTGAACAACAAAAAAAAAAAAAAAAAAATGAATTGCCGCCATAATATTTTTAACATAAATAGAACGATAAACTATTAAACTTTTATCCAAATTGTAAACGTTTCGGGAATCGATTTTGTGTTGGTTTATAAATGTATAATCAAAAAAACGTTCACGATCAAGTACGTCTACAACGTAGTAAACTTATTACCTAAATTTCCTGTATATTTAGCCACCTGCACCTTTCAATATCTTTTCGCCTAGCGAAAACATTTAATAATAATAATAATATTATATTCTATCGGGCATCGCCCGTGACGACCGAACGCAACTTGTTTACCAGGATAACAAGACTCGCCGATCGAAAGTCCAAATTCATAGAACAGATCGGAATAATTTTAATAAATAAAGAACAAGAGTATTTAACAATATAATATACACGTGAGTACAACTTGTTCTTATATTTTGTTCGGCTTGGCTTCGGCCCTTAAGACCAAAATTAGCGCAACTACCACCTATTATCCGTGTTCTCTGCAGCTTCTCTCTCCGTCAGGTTTCGGGTCCCACTGCTCGAATGTCCTTAACACGGTCTTCCCACCTCAATCTCGGTCTCTCTAAAGGTCATTCTCGTATAGGGTCTTGCTCAATCACTTGTTTACCCTTGGGAAATGAATTTTAAACTCATCGCTAAGGTAATCTTCTCCTCCGTACATTAGGTTGGACGTTAAGGACTGAGCCATATATTTTTTCTGAAAACTTCTCACGAAAACCACTAATTTTGGTGCTTCTCGAATTCGGTTTTATATAAAAACGTCCTTGTTTTTAGTTTCCGGAGACGATCCTCGATTTAAGGGTTTAACCATACTCTTGACGGTATCTCCGTTTTTGCAATATTCTCATGCGTTATTAAAGTTTTAAATGTAAAAACCCACGCCAGTACAACGCAATTGTTTTATTATATTTATAATACTAAATGTTTAAGGACTTTACGCGATGGCCAATAACAAGAAATCCAATCAGGACGGCAAGGTTAAGGTGCTGGAGGACCCGCAGTTGCACACGAACTTTTCGTTCAACCTGGACGCGTGCGTCGTGCAAGGTTCGCGACGGGACAGAGACGCGACGCCGACAGGGCCGGGCATCGTGGAGCGCGTGTGGATAACGAGCCGGCCGCCGAGGCTGGGACACGGCGCGACGCCGACCGTCAGCGCCCGGCGGGCGTACGTGATGCTCACGCACATCCAGGGCCAGACGATAGACACGGGCGACATGGTGTGCAAAAAGGTGTGCACCATCGGTGGCGGCGTCGGCGCAGGCGTCCCGGAGAACCCGGTCAACACGGCCGCCGTCCAGAACACGAACCGACAGACATCGACGTGCGCGTCCCGCGGTCCTACGTGCGATTGACGTGCATCGCAGGAAAAAAAATGAAAAATCATAATTAGAAAATTTGATCTTTTTCTATTTGGTGAATTTAACAATAACAATAATAATAAAATTGTCCAGTGCGGCTAATTTTATGTACGCGCGCCGTTGTGTGTACCTGTTTATTCCGCATCGACTAGTCGGAGGCGATTTACGGTCCGACCGAATTCCGACACCGCACTACGGTAACTGTGGGTAAGGACCGTAAGGCCGGTGCCACCGGACTCGGACAATAATTATAATCTTAGAGCACTAAAGTCAAATTCAAATTACCAACGGCCCATGTATTTATGCGTCAAAGATTCGCGAGCGAAACACATTTTGTCGTAAACCTTTTTATTATGTAAAGGGGGGGTCTTGTGGTTTTTCAATAATGTTTATTTAATTTTTCTTTTTCTGTTAACACTTTTCCTACCAGAAGACTCCATCCGATCTATACATTCCTAGGTTGTTTCCGGTAGAAATGTGTGTCTACTTGATATACCTATTAGTTTTTCAACGCGACAGAAAAAACTACCAGCAAATGACGAAAAAACGGAAATACACGATTTCGTCAAACTCGAGATTTATTATTTCTTTGTAATTCTTTGTAAATAATTGTTCTAGAGACCAGCAATTTTCACGTAAAATGTAACAAAATAACGTGAACAAATTTCAACAACATTATTTCAGTTTTGGGCTATTTATAGGCATTTTTATTTTTTCTAGGTCCTAAATCTTAAAGTGGGAAATTTTGGATTTTAAAGGGCTGACATAATTTTTTAAGGTTTAATTTACATTATTCTAAATATGTTCGACACATCTCTAAAATCGATAGCCACAATTTTTTTTTATAGTTGTTTAAAATTTATCTCTGCTCAGAATTGTTTTATTGAAAGAAATGATTTATCATTTTTTTCAAATTCAATACATCCACCAAGAGTAACCTATATACCAAATACAAAAATCCAAAATAAAAATAAATTTACAAAATGATTAATATTTATTAATTATAATTATTATACTATTACGTTAATACTTATGTACGTATTTATTTTTCGTTTAATAATTATTTGTTTTTATTTTCGAGCGGCACTTGATAATCACCTCTCAATTAACATACATCACATATACTATTGTTTGTATAATTGTTTTATATTTTAGTTGTACACTACACTTATTGCTTATATTTTTATTTGTATTTTTACTTGTAAATTGTAAGTCGAGAACAGAGATTTTGGTTCTCATCGTATTTATCATAATATAACGAAAACTCAAGGTTCTAGAGACATGTAAAAAATTTAGTTGTCTCAAGAACGGGATGTTTTACATAATTGACATTTTCCTAATTGTCGCTCATTTAAAAAAAAAAAAAAAAAATGTAGAGAAGATTAAAACTAAAACTATAAATATCCAACAAAGACAAACATGAAGTATAATAATGATTTGATATCGTTATACTTTAACCGTCTACGATATGTTGACGGCAACCTCCGCCAGTGGTTCAATTGATTATGTTTCCAGGGCGGGCCGTCTTAGGGAAACTAGCGCCCTGGGCAAGGGAAATTGCCCTTAATTAATGCGTCCTCTCTAGTTAAGGTTTCCCATGGAGTGAAAAACAATTTTTTAAATTCATTTTTATTCTTAAAATAAATTTTAAGTTAAGTAATTTTAATAATAATTTGAATTCAAAAAAAAAAAACTATGATTTATGAACTCTGAAGATACCCAGCTCGCCAAACCCCCTAGAACCAGCCCTGTATGTTGCGTTTATTATGTTAGATAATGCAAGATGATCATCGTGTCTTTCAATCGTGCCAACATGCAATTTAAATAAGGAGTTTTAATTTAAGGGGTTTAGTTTTATAAATATGTGTGTGTGTGTTAACCCTCACAGATGTTGGTTCACAGATGAACTCGTTGTCGGCTCACGAAAATCGAATTTTTTTTTCCATTTATATACAAAAAAAATAATATATGTTATGTGAGATATATTTTTAAAATAAATTTCGTCGTAGAATGAATTATAAAATCGATAGTCTGATACTTGGCTGATAAATAATGCGCTAACAAGAGGCTCCGTCGACGGGATATTCAAATTTTTAGTCGGTCGTTTTTCGGATAGGGGATGTGCAGTATTGTAGTATATCGTCTCATTTGTGTGGAGCCGTGGCGTTTGAATAACGCTCCACTATTTTCCCTCCACATGCAAAACGACAAACTTGAAACAGGTATATCGACGGGTTGACGAAAACTAAAAGTGCCAACACCAAAATTCATTATAACTAGTACATCATTTATTTATGGAATTTTTAACACCGGTTGCTGTTTAAAAACCAATAATGGTTTCATTCTGAAAAATAAGGGTGGAAAAAAAAATCGGTAACATTTTAGAGCTGCTCATTGTTTGTTAAAAAAAAAAAAAAAAAATTACGAAAAATTTAGTACTATCTTATACGTATATTATCCCGTGTATTATCTAAATTGATAATATAAGTTATTTCAAACAACATTTTTAAGAGACGATTTTACCGTTTCCTCCGTCACAATAGAAAATATAATTAGTAAGGGGACGCTAGAAAAAAAAAAAAAAAAAAAAATAGTAAAAGGGGTTCTGTCTCCATATTCGAGTACTGTCTATATTATTCTATACATCCGTTTAAATCGTCGATTTGATGGCGGCAATATTTTTAACCAACGTTTTCGACTTGGTAAGCGGATTATCACCCAGATACGTAAATTTGTTATTGTCGCGTTATTCGTTTCACACAACGTTTCTCACTCATCGACGGTGAAGAACTCTCGTGCAGGAAGACATATTTTACATTTTAAGTTTGTATTATAGGTACCGGTTCGTATAATTCACGAAACAAAAAAATCGCCAATATGATTGAGCGCCTACATAAATACATCATATGAATTTAAATTCCAATATCATCCAGTTGAACTTATCGAGTACAAATCTACGAATTGAACGTCCCAGCTCCGACACCAGCGAATCTCGAGACAATTTATTTCGGACACGATTATTAGTGTGTAAGCGGATATTTTGGTATCGTCGACCACACCGAGTATTTTTCATACTGTCATGTAACAATGTGTTTACTTACAGTTATAGAAATGTATTTTGCGATCCTGATATAAGTAGGTACCTCCTAATAGTGATTATCCATAGTTTCGTGTTCGCACGCTAGTAAGAATAAATTGTGAGTACGAATAGCCAGAGTCGAAAGTGTTTTACTCCTGATAATGATTGTTTGTTTTCATAAATATTACCGAAAGTATCGTAATAAAATCGATACTGTGAAAAACAACTATTTTATTATCTCCCCGGTCAAATATCAAATGATAGGTATAAATAATTTGATATAAACTAATTTCTGAATCGAAAAACTGTTCAGTTATTGTTGTTCAATAGATTTGTTTGACTAATCTTAATGATAGATTGTTTTAAACAAATTACAGAATACAATGTATCATTAATACATTTTATTCCGCGAAAAACTTCTATTGTATATTTGTATTTTTTTTCTTCGGGAAATTAATGATTTTTTTTTTATAAGAAATTGTTAATCATAAATTATAAGACTGTACATTTTTTTTATTTTATCGTAAATCGTTTTAGTGTTTAGGTTTGGTTTGTTTTTTAACATAATTCAAATATAAACATAATTTTATTATAAAATTTAATGAATTGTTAATAATAAAAAAAAAAAAGTTCAAATAATACGTATTTAAGTAAATCAAAATATGACGATTTAATTGTTCGTCGTATAAAATGCCCGGGCCAAGTGTGATCATTTCTACATTGGACATTCTATACATTGACCGGGCCATTTTAAAAAATAGCCGATTTTTACATTGCCCGTAATATATATATATATAATAATAATGTACATGCGCCACTGGCCTGGCGTTTTGATTAAAAACATATAAATATTATAAAATATATTTAGATGAGAAATAAAACAGATTAAAGAAGAAATTACAATTTTTAATCAAGTCATCAATATGGAATATTTGTCGTCATTCCTAAATCCTGAGCCTAATGTATACGGGAAGGGAATTTATAAATTTCGAATTGCGCATCCGTGTGTGTGTTTTCTCAAATATGAAAAGGTTAAAATTGCATAATCGTATTGCGCCTATATATAACTATATTTATATTTCTTCATAGTAACCCGTAGTTATTTTTTGTGTGTAATATTATGGAAAATTGCCACATGCGTGTTTGTAAAATAAATGATTTAACAGTACACAATCAACGAAACATATGCACGTACCTATATTGGGGGTTTTTTTTTACGTAGGTACATTGTATAAAATAGATGATAATGCTTGTTTGAGATGACGTCAAAGGCACAGGAAACTACTGATGCAGAAGTCACTTAAACCGGATCCTTCGTTAGAAATTCTAACAAATTATTGGTGGTGGGCTCTAAATACAAGATCGGCAAAAAAAAATAAACAGCGGAAACTTTGGAGAAGTATGACTGGGAAGAAACGTAACGACCAACGAAGCCGTGGCTACAAATATATTATTTTGAAAATATAATTTGTTACTATTATTATTATTGTTATTATTTTTTATATCTATACATATCTGAATGTTGTCATGTCTGCTATGAGTTCTATAGGCTCAGTTGTATTTAAGAACTAAATCTTAGTTAAAATAAGTTCGTAATTTTCCGACGAGGAGACGAATACGTATTTCCCCTCCACCCGAAATTCTACCCCTAAAGGAGATACAAAAAACTTCTGCGTCCAGCCTTCAAAATATGGAAATTGAATTATTTTTTTTTTTGATTATTTCCGGGTTCCATTGTTTAGTCAAATGACATATATTGATTATTTATATAATAATTTGATTGTTACGATCCCGTGTTCGTAACAACGGGGGTTATTAAAAATGTATTCGTGGGGTGTTAGGTTAGGTTAGGTTAGGGCATATTAGCAAAACAAATTAAAAAAATATATAATATATCAATTTTCAAATCCATAGTTAAAAAACTATTTTTCTAGTTTGTAAATCTGTAATCGTATCAATATAATATCTATCTACATTTTTTTTTTTTTTTTTTTTTTATAGAAAATATACGTATTATTACCATCACGCCCGAAAGCATATATTATAGGTTAATTTAGGATTAAAACTATATATCGTTTTTTTAATATTAAAATCTGTATTTTTAGAAATAACCAATATGCTAGAAATATATATATATATATATATATAATCATGTAAAGCTACGTCGAAATTATTGTTGTAGGAGTCTATCACTGTAAAAATACCGCAATTCGTAATGGAATATCAGTTGTATAGACTAATAGGGGTCACAGATAAGAGGCAGTACAAACGGGAAATGTGTGTTTTTTTTTTTTATTAGTTTTAGTGATTAGGTATATATGATATATATTTTTTAAAATATATTTTAAATATTCTACAAATCAATTTTTTGATATTGATCAATTTAAACCTTATATGTAAGTGTTTTTATTTTTCTTGAATTTAAGAATGTTTTATATTTTCCACAATTTGGGAATAATATTTCTATTTTAATATATTTTTTACGCTACTATACAATGCTAATAATATCGTCCGTAAAGGCGGAATATTATATCCCGGTACATAATTAACCTGAAATTAATATAACGTACCCGTACATAGATAGAACGCACCCGATGGAAGGCATACCCAAAGTCTACTATTACGGATTGGCCCCAAAAACCAGTGCAATGCGTTGGTTTTGGAATTGCTGGGCTCGTCGTTTTGTTCAAAATTTACGATAGGAAATCCACGACGAAAATTATTTTCTCTGATCGCTATGTTTTGGTACCTATTACCGGTATTATGTTTTCAGTGACGTAGCTACACATTAAAGCGTCCCAAGGCAAATTATTTTTTCGCCCCTATAATATATAAAATGGATATTATAGGGGCAAACAAATACTCGTTGACATTTGTCATTAAAACAATGCTGTAATCGTATTTTATCATTGTTACATAGTTACATTATTAAATTAAAAATGTCGTTTTTTAGGGTATCAAAAGTGTAATGTCTGCGCTCTATCTGCATATTATTAGCTTTGTTGACACATAAACCGCAGTTAACTAAACAGGCGTTTACAAATAGCTATTAGACCCGTTTCACACGCTCGTTTATACTGATTCAATTTTAACCATAATTTGTCTACCGAATACTTAACAATCACTTGCGCCCCTATCACACATATAAGCGCCCTAAAAAATTTGACGCCCCGAGGCAACTGCCTTTGTTGCACCTGCGGTAGCTACGCATCTGCGTTTTTTAGCCGACTGTCAATACCGGTATTTTAATCGAACATTAATTCTATTTCTGCAGGATAGAAATGATACACGCAAAGGGAATCGTGTACCGGGACGTGAAACCTCAGAATTTCGTTGTCGGCCGGCACATGAAGAAACAAGATAATCTTATTTACATAATAGGTAGGAAGTTGAAAATAGGTGATTTTCGGTAATCGCATACGTACTTACAAACGATAAAAAAAAGAAAAAAAAAAAGACGGACACTTCACACTACCGGTTAACGATAAATTGTCACTAATGAAAAACGATCACAAGTTCGGTTAAATTATGTTTTGATGCATTTAAATTATATTAATTATGAAACTACAACATAAATCACAACTATCTGTGTGTTTTGTCAACATATTTTCTTAGAACAAAAAAAACAGTGATTTTTACGATTTTCATCGAAATGTGCACTATTAAATGTTTACCACAAAAAAATTATAAAAACTATTTTAAACGCGATTAATTACATATTTCGGACTGGCCAAAGGGTAAGACGAAAAAACACATACCATTTGCAGAAGAAAAAACCTCGTCGGCACGATTAGGTACATGAATAGAAACAATCACCTCGGAAAAGGTAATGATAACAAATTAACAGGTGGAAATATTATCATATTCGAGTCAATAGTTAGGGATTTTTTTTTCCAGAACAGAGTCGACGTGACGATTTGAAAGCACTTGGATATATGTACATGTACTTGACGCTGGGCACTTTGCCGTGGCAAAGAATAAAAATGCCTAATTTGGAGCAATTGGTCCAGAAAATCGGCGAAATAAAATTTAACACGCCCATCGGTAAACTATACGAAGGAAACTCGGGTAAAATCATTAAACCGTAGTAATAAATTCGGAAATATAATATATTTTCGGAGACAATTGATTTTTTTTAGAACTAGCCGAATACTTGAAATACGTCTCGAATTTGAGCCCCGGTTACGTTTATATGGGAAATATTTTCATAAATATTCTTAAAACAATAGGGTTGGTAGATGAAGGACAATTCGATTATTTGGGGTAAATTCGAGTGGTGGTAGTATTCATTATTTTTAAATTTTTTATTAGGGTTACAATTTTCTCTCCGTCGTCGATTTATCCTCTAATCCAGGATTTTTGAGTCTGATACCAGTAATATTTAATTATGACGGGAGGAAAATGTTTTTGTTAATAATCTTTTTTTCTTTATGGAAATAGCAATATTGATCAATAATCTATGAATACAATATTATTATCTAGAACAAATTTTACTATAATTTATGATTTTATATGTGAAGTGATGAAATCACTCCAGATTGTAATATATATATATATATATATATATATGAATTTACCTATACATACATTTTGAAATAACGTTTAGCTGTTGTAAAAATACAATATATAATCTTGCATATATTTTGAATTGTAATCGATAAACATGAAATCTAATTTATATAATACCCTATGGATAATGAAACGTCGAATTAGGATTCTTTTTTATGAATTTCTTACAATTGAGTCGTTATAAGATTTAACTACCAATTTGTTTAGGACAACGAGCATACCAAGAATGTAAGCGCAACTGATTTTTTAGTTCTTATGTATTATAATTTTACCCAAAATTTCTATATGGAAATCCGAAATCTGGATTTTTCGAGAATAAAAATGACGAATTATAAAAATTAGTTTAACAGTGTGTTACAGATATGAACAGTGAGAAGTTGAGAACGCAACCGTCTCTTCTCGCAATAATATGCTAACAAATTGAATGCCCGGAAAATTAAATTAAATTAAATGTCATAGTGATAGACTGTCTGGCGTAAAAAAAAAAAAAGTATACTGTTAAACATTAGTATGCATACACATTGGGCGGCTATACGCGTTACGTGATAACACGCCATGAACCGCGATAAAATCATAGGACGAAAAAATCGATTATCCTGAGCTGCCGCGATTCCCTCGTTTATAATACAATTAACAATAATCTGATACAATAAAAATCCATTTAAATATTGTTTTGGGTCTGTGATGGAAAACGTGGCGTGCTCTATCGAACAACACTCGGAAAAATGTAAACCAAACCTGACGTCCGATAGATCGCAGCTGTGTTTAGAATTCCGTGGGGAACGGATGTTTTGTAGCTTGCAACAATAATAATTATTGTTTAATACTTTTTTTCTGTTTTAATATACGGCTAGCGGTATAAAAATTAATTCAATCGAACAGGTATTTTATTTATGACAGGGAAAATGTTGTAAAAAGAAAAAAAAAACCAATAAAAGGCAGGATTTTGCATCATGGGCAGACATTGACAATGGTAATTCCATTCAATTTCAGAAGGTACAAACAAGACCGTAACTGGTGAGGTGGGTCTAAGGGTCCAGACCCCTATATTTTAATTATGTTTTGATAGGCTTGGAATTCAGTTTCAGCAGGTGCAAAATCATATCTTAGCATCTGCTACATTGTGCCAGGGGATGCAAGTGCATCGTTGTGCACTCCCGTAATTACGCCACAGTTGTAGATAGGTGGAATATATAGGATTATTCAATTTGTATATAGTATATTAGGTTGTATGATAAATCATTGTAAACGAAATGTGATTCTACGCGGAGCAGTAGTATTATGTCGTTTTTTTTTTCAATTTTATAAAAAAAACTGTCTATACAATATTTTCGAATAAAGGTAGCCACCGGTAAAAATAACGCATCATTCAATTAGGAGTATTTTTACGAACCGAAAATGTGTTTTCTAAGAAAAAATAAAAAAATTAGACAACAATTTTACCTATTAGGAGTTTCGAAAAAAAATTTCAAATTACGTCCCTTCAGACGAAAAAAACCCCAAATATTTTAAGGTAAATAATACGACACGAAAAATCGGAGCACTTTTATAAACCGAAAAAAAAAACCACATATTTGTAAAGCTAATCAATACATTAATCCTCGTAACACCGAGAATCTAAAAACAATAATAATGTAGAAATTTTAATCAGCAAGTTTGTATGAAGGAAAAACTGTGTACTATGTATTTCGTAATAATGTATTCACACAAATCGAAAACAATATCATGAAAACGTCAAATATGTAGCCGTACGAAAAAGTAAAATAGAACCAGAATATTTTGTTAACCGTATTCGTTTGTTTAAGGAACGCTATAATATTGTAATATGAAGTAATATGAATATAGGTATAAGTATTTTAGAATAAAAAAAAAAAAAAAAAAAAAAAAAAAAAAAAAACCGAATTTTGCCTTTATAATATTCTAGGTAATTTTTTTTTTTTTTTGAATAATACATAATAATAATATTATTATGGTGCCCGTACGAGGCTTGTTTGCGGCGGCGGCGTTGACGAGGACATTGGAATAATCGCAGGTAGGGGAAAAAAAGAGGTAACCGTCACTTGTACCGACCGACACAACTCCGACAACCGTCAGGAATCGTTTTGGGTTAGGAGCGTCGGATGACTCACTAAAATAATTCGCATAGAAAAAAAAAAAAATAAAAACCATATTGTTGGTATGACTACATTAAAACGGCAAACCAAAGGGAAGATGGCGGGCGTTACGGTTAGCGGCCGCAACGCCGCCGGTTTGTAACGGTGACTTGTCCCCGCTCCGTCGCATCATTACAGCGGGTCTCGGTGGCGGCGTTCGGGTGCCGTCGTACCGGCGGCGACGGTGACGCGTCGGTACGCAGTTACATTATTTCGGGTCAGTAGGATGTTCAACCAATGAAAACCAATTTAATTAATACCGTTTCGATATTATATAATAGTAATAATAAAAAAAAATATAATAACTACGCCCGGTTTAATGCCGTACGCAATTCATTGTGTTCTCCGGAATTTCAATGTAAAGTGACGTTTTACACGGCAAGACGTTATGTCGAATAAATAATTTCAAACATAACCTCAAAACATACCGTAGTATAGTAATCGTAACGTTCGATATTTTTCGTCGGCGGCTTTCTGAGTCAACGCCCCTCCTAGGACACTTATTGAGCGTCGGTCCAAGCATATTGTGCGTTTGTTATATGTGCGCTGTGCTTCCCGCCTAATCGATATTTCGCGTTTGTTCTAGAAACATTTTCCCGTTTGCAGCGGCCGTCCAGTCCGGGTTTACAATTTTCGCTTTACTGTTTGCTGTTGTGGGTTTTCGTTCGACGATGGTCGGTAAACGCGAACGATCGACCGATTCAATAGGGTCGACCGTGTCGACCGGGTCTTTCGGGTCGTTCGGGTCGCACGATTCCGATGGTTCGGTCGTGTTGAACGACCCCGACTATTACCAGTACTATGAAGGTAAATCGTAATATTATTTTATAATTATTACATTATTAATGTTTCGCCCGACAGATTGTTTGGTTTACCCCCCCCTCCCCTCCTCCCCACAAAATTCCTACGCGTATTTGTTAAACCGTAGTCTACTTGCCGTCCGATTGTATTCGGACGCGAAATTATTGTTTATCCGTGGTAATTGCGTTTGACGCGCTCCCGTTGAATTCCGTTTGAATAATTTTTTTATTTTTTTTACTTCGGCCAGCGCGTAACAGAAAATATTACAAACTTGAAACGAACTGCGTACGTACGTACGTACCTTTGGAAATTACATTGGTTAGTTTAAGTAACTTAATAATCCGTAGGTATCCTACACCCATCCGAAAAGATCAATAGCGTGATCGTAGTGCGTATGTAGTAATACGATTGGTGAAAATCGGTGATTTTACCGACTATACATTTTCTAATATTATTGTGATATACTATATAATTAGTGTACGTCTTCTAGAAAAATTAAACATCTCTCATATTTCTCAAAATCTGCTAAAACGATACAACAGTTGAAGTCCGGGTGATTTTCTGTTTGGTTGCCGACCGGAAACGCCACACCCGAATTCAGTATTATTTTTTTATGCGATGTTCTGTTATCTATAAATTGAGTATACAGTGTAAGTTGATATTATGGTGAGCGATGCGGCGAATTAGCAGGCATATTGGCCAGTAATATTATTATATTTTAATTTATTTTTTATAATTTACATTTGTATTATTATTATTGATAAAGTATCTATACTACCAAATCAAGAATATTCCAGACGTTTCTACTGTACTATTTAAAAAGGAAATAATTGTTTAAATTGTTTAGATCGGTAGGGTCAAGTGGTAATAAAATATACATGTTTGAAATTTTTTTTTTTTATTATTTTGCTAACATGATGAAATTCCAAATATTTTACTATATATCAGAGGCTTTATCTGATTAGCTATAGATTATCAGATAAATAATTTCTCTTCATGTTTTTCAAATTAATATTATTATTATTATTTTATTAAGTCTTCTATATTGATTATTATGTACAATGATACAATTATCATTAACTCACTTAACAATAAAATTCATTACCACTATCCTTTTCTGATATATATATTTTGAAAATTCAATATTTATAACAGAAGTAATATTATAAATAATGTATTAAACATTATTTTTTTTTTTTATCAAAATTTATAATTTTATCTACATATTGTATTTGTATATAAAATAAATATAATGCAATTTTGGACATGTAAAATCGAAACAAAATAAATAATCATAATTCATAATCAAATAGGTAATATTTGCATAGTTGACTATATTATTTGAAATAAAGTCATTAAAAACCTTAAAACTAAATAATTATCTATTATCTTTTCTAGATAATTTTATATAATTTTCTAGACAACACCCACTACAATTAATAATGTTTGTACATTCGAATAATTTTGTGTTATACATTTATGACCCAATATCCGGGTATCTTTTAAAAAATATACAATTTGCGGGTAACAAAATGCAAACATATACTGTATACGAAGCAGGAAGACCAATTGTGGCCTAATTATTACCGAACGAATTTTTGTTTTTTTTTTTTTTCAATTAATCGATCCTATTTATTAAAATAACCATATCTCCTGAGATCGATGAAAAAAAATTTTATTATATTTTATAACTCATTGGGATAAGGACTACACATATTTATATTTTAATTGAATTTATATGTTTCGGTATCCTTTGGTTTTTTTTCCAATTATTATTACAATATAATACAGATTATAAGTATAATTTACCTAAAATAAAAACTAAATCTATATTGCCTATTATTCGCATAATGAATTTGTTGCCGCCATACACAGGCCCCAGACGAAACGTGCGACCAACAAACGCGCACGAGCGCCGCCGCCGCCGCATACGTATTCTCCATGTCGCCGTCGTACTCGTATCCGGCAAAACGGGTCGTCGCGTGCATGCGGCACACGCGCTCGGCATTAACGAGTGTTCGTGGGGTGCCTGTGAAATCAGCAGCGGCGTGCCGGTTACGCCGTATCGATCTGTCCCCCCCCCCCCGCGGCCTTTGTCGCCCAGTTGGTCCGTTCGTTTTTTCGGCTGCGTAATTTGCGTCTACTTTTCCGATCCGTTGCCATGGGTTCCAAAACAATTTCAACCCGCTTTTGCGCAGAACGCGCGTCCCACGGCCGCCCCTTGTGCGTCATTTGTGACCGCCCGGAACCCCCGCCGATTAACCCGCGTATAGCCGATTCACCGTGATCGTGACAGCGCGCCCGTTCTGCCGCCACCGCGTGCGTGCAGTTGCCGCCGTGTGCGTGTGGCCGCGCCGCCCTTTCCGCCGCCCGTTCCGCCGCCGCCGCCACCACCACCGTGTGCGTATTAACCGATGCCACCGCCGCGTGAGTCGTACACGCCGCGTGCGCCCGTCCACCATGTCGGATCAATTGCGTTGCCACCACTTCTACCAGGTTCACGATTACCGTACCGCATTTAGTTTTGTATCCCTTAGCCATCACAAAATTACACGTATATTTTTATTCAATAGCACCCCTCCCCTCCCCCCCGCCCTTTCTATTGTTGTAGTCATTAAGTTTGTGTTTCTTTCGTTACCTTTCATTTCAATTTCATTACAAAAATTCGTTATTTTATAGATCAACTAATCCGTCCGTCCATTTCACCAACCGAAACCCGGCCTGCCAGTAGCTCGTGATAGTTTCACTTTGGGGCTACCTTCCGAACAGAATTAAATAAATTTATTTTTCTTCCGTTTTGAGCGGACATGCGGCGCTTATCTTGCTTGCCCTAACCGCTGGCCATTGTAAAGAGTATACCCGTTTGAATACGATTATTTGTATAAAGAGTATTCTGGGATCCTGATACAAAATGTTGATTGAAAACTGGATCATATTTTCATAAAAGTCTAATAATATCCAAAAATAGCCCTTCGTGCAAATCATTAGTTTTTTCAGTATGCCCAAAAAATAGTTTACCACCACTGTCCAAACACAGTACAATATCTTTCTTTATGATTTCTCTATTTTATAAGAATCTCCAAGTGATTGCGTACATCTTTTCTTTGTTGATTTAAAATAATAACCATTGATTTTGAAATGGGATTCAAAACAATTTTTAATTATGTATAATTTTTTTTTTTTTTTTAAATTTTTTTATAATTTTTAATTATATATTTTTAATTCACTATTAAGGTGACATTTTGATCCTTGATGAGTATTAAACTTTCCTGTAGCTGTTTTTCAATTTGTAAGCCCAGTTTTTGTAAAAACTTCTTCAAATTGTCCAGCATTTAGCTAACCTAACCGAACCAGAAAACATTCAACAAGGAAAACAATAAGTAGCATCTTTTTTACTAGCCAAATATATACTAAATACCAATATTCTTGAATAAGTAGTAAATTCTGGTTGATATGGTCCTTTGAAAACTATTTGTTTGAATTCAAATTTGTTTTTAGGAACTGAATTTGTGGGATCATTGGGATGAATGCCAGTAGTATCTTCTACTTTTACATCCATAGATTATAATTAATGATAATAAAATATTTTCCAAATTTAAATGATTAACATCCAAAATACCATAACATGCATACTACAGTTTAATGTTTCAACTTTGCTAGAAATAATCAAAATAAATTCACAACAAAACTATATAAATCAAGCAACTATAAATTTTAAACTTACATGAACATAAATTATATTTACATTTGTACTTGTGTTAGTAGTTGGGACACCTTTAAGTTATTTAGTTGTATTAATATACTATTTTATCAAATCATAAATCAAATAATATAACATACTTGTTAAAACACATTGTAATATAAATAATGAATATTGAACACAATCACACAAAATCAATTTACACATCACAAAGAACTATAACATTATGGTTAGTATATACTTTTATAACAAAATTAAGTTATACAAATCTAGAGAAGACTAAAAATGATATGTATATTTTTAATTTATTACTAGAAGTTTGGTTCATAGAAATCGATATCATTATTGTCACTAGATTTAGTAAGAGCGATCATAGAACAATTATCTATATAATTCATTTTGTACTTTCATTAGGGTCTGTAATGAGATATTTTTTAATATATAATGAGTATATTTATCGGTATAGTAGTATATATAAGTAGTACCCCTATTATATTATATACTAGATGGTATATATTATTCGGTTGTGCCGGGTTGGCCTGGTGATCCAGTTATGCATCCAGTGATTCCAATAATGATACTGACCTTCCTCAGACCCACCTGAATATTTATTTTAAATTTGATGTAAATTGGACATGTAATTTACAAGACCGTGTATGTCAAAAACACGACATTTTATTTTATTTATATATGTATATATATATATATATCTATTATGTATTCTAATTTTATTAAATCATATACATATTATAACTCAGCTAATTTATTTTTAGGTCAAGAATTGTTGTGTTACTATGAATCAGTGTTGTACGAGGCGGTTTGCGTTAACCGCAGATTTTTGGAAGACATGGAACGGGAATATTATATTCACTATATTGGATGGAAGGCCAGATGGGATGAATGGGTAGACAATGACCGTTTGTTGCAAGTTAACAATATAAATATGTTTCATATGTCACAGTCACACGTCCGTATTAAAAAGTAATTAAATTAAATTAAATTTATTAGTTTATGTCTATAAAAATGTATATAGTAATTAACATTTTATATAATTATACAATATGTATGTATCATATATATGTGATATAAATGTATTATACTACATTATTGGTATTAAAAAAATGCATTCAAGTTCTGTTAAACATTTTTTGTAAGAGTTGCCTTATAAAAAAAAAAAAAAATAAAAAAAAAATAATAATAATAATAAGGGGTTGGATATTCGTAAAATGTTGAAAAAGTCACCTTGAAAGATACCGATTTTTTGCCTGGTGATACTTAATTTAAAAAATGTTTTTTAATTATTTATTTATTTATTTACTGTATATTTATTAATATTTTAACTATACATTTAATAGGTAAATAATATTTTTTATATTTATTTTATTATTTAATTTAGTGAAGTGATGGCGAGAAAACAAGAAAAGTTAGCTATGAAAAAAGCCGCTGCTACAAAAAAGTCAAAAACTCCGAAAGCGTATAAAACTCCAAAAGCGCCCGTTACTCAAAAAGTGTCCATTAATCAAGAAGCGCCCGTTACTCAAAAAGTGTCCATTAATCAAGAAGTGTCCGTTACTCAAGAAGTGTCCGTTACTCAAGAAGTGCCCGTTATTCAAGAATTGTCCGTTACTCAAGAAGTGGCCGGTTCTTCGAAAATGGCCGATACTCCAATAGTGTCTGATATTAAAAAAGAGTCTGTTACACGAGAAGTGTCCGTTAATCAAGAAGTGCCCGGTTCTTCGAAAATGGCTGATACTCCAATAGTGTCTGATGTTAAAAAAGAGTCTGTTACTCAAGAAGTGTTCAGTTCTCCGATAGTGGCAAGTACTTCAAAATTACCCGTTACTCAAGAAGTGTTCAGTTCTCCGATAGTGGCAAGTACTTCAAAATTGCCCATTACTCAAAAAATGTTCAGTTCTCCGATAGTGGCAAGTACTTCAAAATTGCCCATTACTCAAGAAATGTTTGGTTATCCGATAGTGGCAAGTACTTCAAAATTGCCCATTACTCAAGAAATGTTTGACTATCCGATATTGGCAAGTACTTCAAAAGTGTCCGGTACTCCAAAAGTGGCCGTTACTCCAAATGTGTCTAAAACTAAAAAAGTGTCTGGTATTCCAAAAGTGGCCAATACTCCAAAAGTGGCCAATACTCCAAATGTGTCTAAAACTAAAAAAGTGTCCGATACTTCAAATGTGCTCGGTACTCCAAAAGTGGCCGATTCTCCAAATGTGTCTAA
This sequence comes from Tuberolachnus salignus, assembly GCA_956483605.1. NCBI lineage: Eukaryota > Metazoa > Arthropoda > Insecta > Hemiptera > Aphididae > Tuberolachnus > Tuberolachnus salignus. The sequence goes on along the minus strand of OY101431.1, from coordinate 21,723,310 downwards.
AACTAAAAAAGTGTCTGGTATTCCAAAAGTGGCCAATACTCCAAAAGTGGCCAATACTCCAAATGTGTCTAAAACTAAAAATGTGACCAAGACTTCAAAAGGGCCTGGTACTCCAAAAGTGGCTAATACCCCAAAAGTGGATGATATTATAATATTGGACGATACTCCAGAAATGAACGATATAATAATAGTGGACGATATTCCAGATACGGACGATGTTATAATAGTGGAGGATACTCCAAAAGTGCCCCCTATTCAAAAACTTTCCGATATTTCAAAAGGAAATGGTACTCTAAATTTGTGTGAGCCATTTTGGAAGACAACCTTTCCGACCACAAATTTGTCAACAGGAGGTAATACAATTTTCATATTCTTTATTAGTATTAAATTAAATTCATAAATCGATCTAGCTCTGAGTTTATTTTACTCAAGACTGAGAATAAATGAGTTAAAGCGTTAAAAGTTAAGTTAATTTTTACTTTTAATTTAATTTTTCACTTTTGATTTTGACTTTTATAAATTTAATTGAGGCTCTTGAACTTGTAAATGGACATTAAAAATAATAAAAATTTACGTTTTACTTTTATTTTTTTTTTTTGTTTTAAGTTAAATGTATAATGATTTCGTTAGTAATACGAATAACTGTAATTTATTTTGCATACCTAACAATATAATAATTATAAAAAAGTTTGTCCATTGCAAGTGTTTTGTACTCAAACATGTTTATGATTTTTAAAATATTTTTATCCTTTTTGAGTATTAACTATTTAAAATTTTTTAGATATTTTAGTTGTACTTTTTATATTTATGTGGATACCATTTGTTGTTTGGCGTCGTATAAGCGCTCGAAAATTTGACACAAGGTTCATCATTTAAGAGAAGTCATTTTAATTTCTTTCTAATAACCTCGATGTTGAAATATTACTTGTTAAAAACGAAACTCGTTAAAATCATTAAGCATTCTGTTGCCTTAATAATATATTCAATTTTTTTTTTTTACTATTTAATTGTAATTTGTTTGAATTGTATTATTTTATTAGCAGCGATTTATCGTCGCTTTCGGAATTTTATTTAATAAATTGCATTTAAATTATACCGCAAATGTCCACCTTCCCGCCTACAGCATTTGCCTACCCAATAGCAGATTATTTATACGTTGTACATTATCATTATGATAACTTAAAAAAAAATTTGTTTGTTTGTATTAAGGAACATTACAACAAAAGTGGACACCAATATTTCCCACTGGTGATAGTAACCAATTAAAGATGACTTTGAAAAACGTCAGCTCACTGTGCCCGTCTGTTTCAACAACCAGTATGGTTTTATCACTTAATATTTTATTATTTAATTAGTTCTCCTTGATTTTCAATTGTTTTTTTATAATTTTTCTATTAGCCAATCAAACTAATCAGATATCACAGAAATTTGTTGAGCTCCAGTCGAAAAGAAAGAGTATGTAATAATTAAACACGTTATTTTATTCCGTACCAAAATTTGACGTTTTATAATATATTTATATATATTTTTTTATTTGTACGACATAGTTACAAAATCATTAAATAAAAGTGTCAGGCACAAGGTGTTTATAAATTCCATGTTAGCCAAATTGCCATCTTCAAAAAAAAGAAAGCGAGTCGTATCAAGAATAGATTCGGATGGTAATAATATTATTAACTTTTAAAATATAAGTATTACTTATTTTATATTAATTATTGTCGTTTTATTTGTACACAATATATATATATATATATATATATATATATATAATATATAATAAATATATAATATATATATATAATATATAATAAATATATAATATATATATATATATTATAGACAGTAATACAAATTTACCGGACATCGTGCCTCCACCGGCTACTTCTAGTACCGAGGAAACGGCCAGTGGCGAAAGTTCCGGGATAACGGTCAGTAGTACAAGTACGGAGATCATGGCTAGTGGTGGCAGTACACAGATCGTGACCAGTAGTACTAGTACCGAGATAATGGTCAATGTTGCCAGCATCAACAAAGATTCCGAAATCAATAGAGGTGCCAGCACCAGTAAATCAATGCATTAATCATCGCACGTCTTTTAGCCGATCCCAAAATTGTATAATTTATTATAATTAGTTCATAAAATTATTTTTAAAAATATTAAACTACAATGAAGTTTTGCGGAAAATATCACTGAGAAAATGTTGAGAAAAAAAGTCATAATTCCAACTTATTTTTCTGAGGTAATTATATTTCGGTAAAATATATCCGACATTTTAAAACTTCCTATTTTATATATTATTTTTGCTTACTGGTCCCACAGGCGTTAAAATGTTATAACAATATCCTCAAAGACGTTTCTCTCGAGTAAGTGTTAAATTCCAATTATTGAAAGATTTAGTTGTTTAGTAATTTCTGTTAAAAAATAATATACATATATGTATATTTAGTTTTTAATTTATTTGTCATTATTAAACTTAGTTCTGAATGTAGCAAGGCATGTATGTGTTTTACTATGTGTGATTTAAAAAAAAAATAAAAATGTTTTGTGTCTGTCATCAGTTTTCTACAAGAAAATATTGCTCCGATCAAAAACTTTAAACTAAATTTCTAGTAGGATTTTGAATTTAGTGAGTGCATTATAAGAGGTTATTTTTTTTTTTTTTGTTTAAGATTTCTTATTATTGAGGAAAATCCGGGGAAAACGGGAATATTAACGAAATACCGGTTATTTTCGATGTTTTTATTGTAATTTAATTTAATGTATCTGTAGAGACCTGAAATATTGTTATTGAATATTACAAAATATACAAATAAGTGATACAAAACATTATGGTGTTTTCTAAGTTATGTATAGCAATAGCTATTTATATTTTCGAGTTTTCATTCATTTATATTTAGCTCTATGTGGATACAATTGTTTTGCATTTGTTGTTAAATTACCTTATAATGATTTTTTAAATCGAAACCGGTCGTGCTTACACACAAGTTATATATACCCTAGGCTTTATTTCGCTCATTTTCTACATATTTTTACATTTATTTATTTTATATATTTTTTTTTGTTGTAATTTTAATTAAATTTTGACATTCTTTTTAATGTTATACCCGTGATGATAATTTGAATGAACTGGTTTTATTAAGTTTATATTTCACACATAAACAAAATATTGACAAATCTATATGGAATCAAGTTAGAAAAGCTTACTATAAAGTTGTCTAAATTCCTGTTTGCTTACGTATTTCAAACAATAAACTATAATTCCGTTTACAATTATAAAATATTATTTATTAACCTAAGTATATTTTCTTATATGTATACAATTGTAAATTGAATAATAATTAAAAATAATTCAATAATAAAAAAAAAAAATTATTAATAATAATAATAAAATAATCATAATTAATAATAAATAATAACGAATAATGTTTTATCTCCTTGTTAACCAAATTAATAATCGTACCAGTATACAAAAGTTATAACTATGGACGAACGAACACGACGACAGGGATATAAGGTGTCTAAACTTGAGTTTAGAAATCCCAAACAGGATCATTGTTACCACTCGAATTTCATTTAGTCCTTATATAAATGTTAAAATAATTTTATTTTGGGTTTAGCTATCTACCTTTAATTCAAATTGTGTAAATTGCACTCATTACCTAATATAATATTTTTCTTTTTCAGTTTTGCCGCAAAGAACTTCAAACAATTTTTTTCCAATTCAAATTCTCGGATATTTAATTTAAGTTAATTTTTTTATTCATTATTATTAAAATTAATTTTTTGAAGATAAACATTTTTAAACAATACTTAATATTATTTAATTGGTTAAACAATAAAAAATTGTGTACATGTAATTATCGTAAATACCTTACTATAAATGTTTGTCTGATTTTTATTTAAAAAATAATTATATCAATTTTCTTTTTAATTTGTAGATAAACTCACCTGTAATAAAACTGTAATAGTTTGAAATGTTTTGTTTTGATATATAAATTCCTATTTGAGTGAGCTTCAGTATGTTCTGCGTTGAAGTTTCGTCGAAAGTATTCTATTCTCCCCTAGGTCTTCAGTTTTGTCTTGGTTGCTCTTTGTTACATACATAGGCGGAAATTCACTAATATTTTAGAGGGGGCTGATATTATAAAATATTTTACTGTATATAAAAAGCTAAACTCCGCGCTTGTAAAAATCATAATTTTAGACTATATCAAACATATACCAGTTGGTATTTATAATATCTGATTATATTTAAGGGGGGCCAATTTCTCTGTTTGTTTATTTTGAGGGGGCTTAGCCTCCTCAAGATCCCAATTTTCGCATATGGTTACATATACTGCCATATTGTTTTAAATTAGTCAACAAAACAGATATTAATATATATTAGACTTTTTTCGGAACATCATAACGACTAACGAGGAGTGGCAGGGTCTAAAACTGAGAGCCATGTGTAAATAATGTGTTCCTGCATTATTAAAATTCTACGGTAGTAAGGATGTTATAATAATAATTTTAAAAAAAATATCTGATACGATTTAATATCGTAATTTGTCACGAATAATTTCTATGCGTAAGGATTTTTCAATCTGCTCATAATAAAAATGAAACAGAAAAAACGGTTTGATAACATGCGTCCAATCCAGAATTTCCAAATTCATCAAAGGAATTCAAGCACAAAATAATAATTAGCAACTTAGTGTACATATATAAATTATAGGAAAGGAATAATGGACATTGATCATTATAGGAAATATCAACATAAGAAGAAAAAATTCATAAAAAAAAAAAGGCCCCTAAAACCTTTGTAAAAGATGTGGGGGGAGGGTTGTCATTGAAGATCAATGTCGAGCAACACCAAAGAAATTTAACATAGCAGTTTGTATCTATGTTATCTACATCAATGACGTTCAATATGAATAATATGCGATTTCTATGTGTGAATACAATCAAAATTACCTATCTGGTTTGAGGGCTTTCGGTTGTTTTTATTTATTTATTATATGTTTTTGTGCAGTGCTATCAAAATAATAATCACGCTACAACATAGATAAAATATTTTGGTAACTCCATTATAAACAGTGTTGTACAAAGATAAATTTTAAAATATTTATTTAGATTCCAGTGGCGTGCTCAGCTTTTTTCTATGGGGGGAGGGATGAACTTTATTTTGTTTTGTTGTAAATACAAATTTACATAATAATGTTCTTGTTGATGTACACACACATAGGCGGAAATGGGAGGGGCTTGAGGGATTAAATCACTCAAATATTTTATTAGCTCTTAAAAAATTGTTTCTGTTCCATATAATGATGTTATACATTGATGTAAAAAATGTTAGCCTCCCCCCCCAGAAATTGTAATAAATTTCCGTCTATTTGTACACTGTATTTATTCTGTCACTATTAGAGGTAGGAAAGTATTTTAGAATCGGGTTAGGTAATAGTCTATGTACAAGTTTATGTTCGAATTTACATAATTATATTTTTATACATAAAACTGTATACTATATAGGTAAACGAATTCAAAATCAACATTTTATAAAATATATATATATATATTAAACAAAAGATAAAACGTTAAATTTTAAATATTTAGACTCGTTAAAATTATAATGCTAAAGTACTAGTTCAAGTTTTCCTGGTTTTTTTTTTGGACATTTCATCTAAAACTTCATCTGGTGTAACACTTATATTACTAACCGACGCATCAAAAAAAAAAAAAAAAGGTCATGGGGTGGAATGTGACACCTTTATCCACCCTGTGATCACGCGCCTGTCAGATTCAGAATATATAGATTTTATATTGAATTATTGTGCATTTTTAGCACATTTAAAGCATATTTTTTCTATTTTTTTTTTCATATTTTTTCATATTTTTTTGTTTTAATAATTTTACACTATAGCTTGTTTATTTGTCATTTTTCTTAAATTTTAGATTTTAAAGAAATTGTTTACATTAAAAATATTTGTATTTTCAAAATTATTAATGGATGTATTTTGTTTTTTTTATTTTTTTATTTGTCACTTAATTTGTGTATTAATTTGTTTATATGTATATATTGTATATACGTGTTATGAATAGTTTCAATTATTTTTTGTAAATATTAATATGATCAATATGATAAGTGTTTTAAAATACGAAGTTAATACATTTTTAACGACGTCGAATAAAAACGAATTAGGTTTAATGGTATATAAGAACTAAAAGACTAGCTCTAAATAATCGCCTACGCATTCTTAAAACGATATTATGCAATAATAAATATACCTCCATGCGTACCAAACTTCTTATATATAAAAGTCTACTCAAACCAATGTGGACTTACGGTTTGCAGTTATGGGGTAGTACAAAAAAGACAAACCTTAACAAAATTCAAGCATTCCAAAACATTGCTCTAAGGAAATTAACAAATGCACCTTCTTACGTCTCAAATTTTTCTCTTCATTCAGATCTTAAATTAAAAACAATAGCTGAAGAATCGAAATGTTTTTATAAAAGATTCTACAACCACCTAAGCTCTCATTCGAATCCACTAATCAAAAAATTGGCCTCCGCTACCATACCAGGTAATCCCCCAAGACGCCTAAAGCGCAAGTGGTGTCGTGATTTGCTACAATAAAATACAAAAAAAAAAATAATAATAATAATAATAATAATAATAATTATTATTTAAGTAAATAATTAATAACCATTGAAAGTATCATCAATGGGTGGCTCCTTTCATCAAATTATTTTCCTGTGAATGTACTTTTAACATATATTCTTATTGTATGTTACTTGTAAAAAAAAAAAAAAAAAAAAAGGTTTAATGGTCTCATTGAAAGAAAACAAATAAGAAAATGTAATTTGTCGTCGCTTTTGTTACTTTTTTTTTTTTTTTTAGGTCATCAACGCGATGGCTTACCTTTACTTATGTGTAATATAGGAGTCGTGTATGATGCCAGTTAATCGAAGAGAATTTACAACAGGTTACGTCACCCCGAAATGGAAACAACCGATGTAAATATAGTAATGTATTAAATTTTTTTTTTATATATATATATGCATATTCCCGGTTCGGTGAAAACGATATAGATTTGACAATTCCGTACACGTATAAACAGAGTTGCATAATACATTGTTTCGGTTGTCGTACCGAAACTGTAATGGCCGGACTGCAGGTTATACACATAAATCTGCATAATTTTGCAATCGAATGCAATTTTTCAACAGTGGTTTTCGTCGTGTATCGGTACAACACCAGAGCCTGACGGGAAAATAATATGCCGGCGAACAGATTTTTTTTATTTTTATTTCGTCTGTTTGGTTATTGCCATTACCCCCCCCCCACCCCCCCTGTTTGCTGAACACCAAGATTAATAATAATCGAAGAGCATTGAATCCGCAAAAATATGAACTTTTTCCATTTTTGTTCTAATTTTATAATTAATCGTATGTGAATTCAGACAATACATTTTTTTTTGGAAAACTATGACGCTAAGAAAATTTATATCTAATTAATTTTTTATACGAAAAAAATATATTAGAAAAATAAAGAAAGTATACGTTGTACAAGAAATATGCATTCCTCTAGAAAGTATTTTTGTTATATCTTATCTAGATGAACATTTTGGATTCTATCTGAAGTTTGTCTAAGATGAAAAATAATTATTATATAGATAATTACCTAACTGTATGTTTTATTGTTAGTTAAAAATTCGAAGTTACTAGGTCGGTAGCGATTTACACCAATGCATTTACAGAAATATTTTAATCGTTTAAATTTTTATCTCCCCCGCTATAATGTACTCACTAATAGTCAATTAAAATAAGAAATTATTATTATTTTTTTTAAAAATATATACCTAGATAAATTCCACAATATTTTGTTATCTTATCTGAGCCGAATTGAGTATTTTTTATCTTTATCTGTAAATAGATGATTTTGGAACGAGTATCTTCTATGTCTAGTCTAAATCAATTTTACTTATCCGTGTCTCAATACCGTCTCGAAATATCGGACGGGCGTATAATACTCGATGCGGTTTATTAATTATTAAAAAACATACAATACTAATGTGTCGTGTATAGGAGGTATACTCGTATACTATATGTTAAAAAATCGTAAATCGGTCGATCGCAGAGCGGAACGGGAACACGAAAAGAAAAAAAAAAATGTCGTAAACTCGGTGTTTTACGTAACAGAAAATTTTATTTACCGAAATACGAATTGTTGAAATATTAATTTATTGCTCGCCTCCCGTACTGCTGCAACAATATAATTATTACACTGCATACGATATTGGAACCGGCGAGCCGTATAGTATAGTTATATATAATAATTTTACGTGGTTTTATTTGGATAACATTTGTTTAGCTTTTTTTTTTTTTTAGGAAAGGCCTCCCCACCCGGTAATTTTAAGGTGATAAAATGATTTTTAGAATTTTAATTGATTATAAATAAATCAGTTTTTTAGGCATACAATAGTTTACTTATACTTTATTACTCAATACAATATTGTTTTCTCTTTAACTATACTGGTTGGGTACTTCAACCACAATTTACGTGTAAATACTTTTATAATTTATTTGTTTAATTGGTGTAGATATCTATTATTATTCAGTAAAACACAAAACGTTTTTTTTTTTTTTATATCTGACAAAACATAGTTTAATTTTATAGTAACGTAAATTGTTTCGATGATTTTGCAAACCGAGTTATTAGCACCTCTTCAAGACCTACCGCTTATTAATAATTTCTTATCTTAAGGTCTTCCGAATCGAGAGTTAAACATTATCGACGTTTTGCGTTATAGTACACTAACGATATTCGAAAAAAAAAAAACCGTTGATTTTCAAATAACCAAAATTGTACGTGTCACACAACACACAACGGCGCACGTCCATACAGACAGAGCCTTATAGGCAGGCGATAACGATATCGTCACGTATTTATTATAATTTAATTCTCCTTTAGGCTTTAAAGTTAAAATATATATAGTTATATAAAAAAACGAATTTTTTTTTTTTTTTACGCAATTTTAAGGAATAAAAACTTGAAAAAAATATAGACGAAATGTTCGACGCGATTTCGTGGGGAGGTTTGCACCCGGATATTCAATTGAATATTCCGCGGGCACGCCACGACGGATTCCGCGAGTTTACGCGTATATACGTATGTAACAACAGTATTCACCGCACGACAAATCGATAATTATTTATAACCGGAATATTATAGCGACGGGAGCGTTTTCGAGTGGTTAGGTTTTACGCAATACGCATAAAAACACCTACGGTCGTATAGACGGATTTATATTATCGTGTTCGGGCGGAAGAAGATCCGAGGCGCCGTCGTCGGTTTCCGGGGGTAGAAGAATCGTAAAAGACGCGCGAGCGTATCGCACACCGGCGGCAAACCGGTCGGACACCGCCGCCGCCGCCGTATACTGACAACACATAATAATTATATTATTCGCGATTGCCCGGCCACATGTGCAACTATCCGAATATAACGTAATAATTCCGACTGCACCGATTACACCGTATACGCACGTAACGATATTATTTGTAATTATTACTATTATTTAACGGGAGAAAGCGGATCGGGACGCGCCGCGACAACGGGCGACCGGATCCGGCCGCGGGCCGTTTGTACGGCTGACGTCGTCCGCGACGTAATATTTTCTTATAAAAACGCCGGAGCACCGTCGCCGGGTCTTCAGTCGGGTACGCGGTGACAATTCGTTATGGCGTGTCTAAAGGTAAACTGTCGCCGACGTTCGTTTTCGACGGACGGCCATAATATCGCAATAATACGTCCAATCTATTTTTATTATCCAAACGTCCTCGTCCATCGCGCCGTTTCTTCGTCTCCGCCGCCGATAATTTCCTCACGCCGTCAGCATAATCAACTCGGTTTTTCGTTTCAGATAATGTGGTGGTCGCTGTGCGCCTTCGGCGTGGCCGCGGCGGTCGCGCAACACCTCGAACCACACCCGTTAGCTGCGGCGGACAGAGCTACCGCCGTCTTCCACAACAGCGACAAACGCAGCGTACTCGACGACGCCGCCGTCGATCTGGAACCACTACTGCAGACCGGGTTCAACGGTTTCGGCGGCGGGAGCTCGCCGCAGCTGCTCTATTACCGCGGTTACGGCCGTGGACTAACGTCCGGTTACGGCGGATTCGGTGCGCCGCCGGGCAACGACTTCCAATTCGGGCTTCAACAGACCCTGGATGGATTCGCGGAACCGCCGGCCAATGACTTTGAGTACGCAGCCAACGCCGCGAGGTTTGGCGGGGGCTCGGACGCCCGGTACTCGTTCGACACGTCGCAGTTTCCGTTGGAGTTCCCGGTCCGGTTCGACGGTCCAGAGACGGTCCCGGGAAGCTTCCCGGGTGGTGGCTACACGCCGCCGCCGACGCCGTCACAGGAGTCCGCGATCACACAGCCACACGAGTCCGCGATCACTCCGCCACAGGAATCCGCGATCGTGCCGCCACAATCGGGATCGTCAAATTCCAACGACGTGCCCCAGCCGTCACAACAACAGTCGTTTCCGGGCGGTGACGGATTGCGGGAGATCGGGTCCACGGCCGAAGAGTCGCGCACGAACACTTCCTCATCGTCGGACACGTCGACCACAACGGAAGCTCCGGCCGATCTGATTTTAGAATTAAGGCCTCCGCCGGTGTATTCGGTGCCACTAGATTACTCCAAAATTCCTTCCACCGGAAATTCCCCGTACGGCGACTCTAGCGTATCCGGCCCGGTCGACTCGGTTCCCGGCGGTTTTCGTAACGGCCGCGGTGGCACCTCAGACACACTCTCGACGGTGGCTGTAAATCTTCCCGGACACGCGGCCACTGGCAACTTTAATAACCTCGTAGCCGGTAGTCTGCACCCCGACCCAAACCCGATACCCGTAAACGTTCCCGTTTCCGGTGCTGCGGTATCGAATTCGAATCACGGTTCTTATAATATTTTCTCCAACACCGCCGTTTCCCATTTAACTCCATCCGCGAGTAACACTTATAACGGTCAACTCGATTCGAACATATACGCGGTCAACGGTAACAATTCACCCGGTAGCTATAAGAGTACCATTCCTGCGGGTCTTCGACCGGTCTCGAATCCGACCGCACCCAACAATCAGTACAACGCACCAATACTCATACCGGACAACCTGTACAATTCCATTTTCACCGTACCTCTTTATGACAGTGGTCCAAATACGTTTTCTGCGACCGGAAACGTCAAACTGAATCCCGGGAATGTTAACGCCGATTTGAATTCGATCCTTTCTAACGACAAACGTCAATCGTCCAATAACGTCCCGACTCCCGTTAAAATCCCGTTGTACTATAGTACCAACGATTATAAAAAATTTCAATAAGACTGCTGTGTGTATAAATTAAAAAAAAATTTAAAAAAATCATTTTTATCATTAATCAAAATTAATATACGTTTCTAGTTTTCAATTTATTTAGTCCTAGGTATGCATTTTATATTATAATATGTCGTTTATAATTAATTTGTACGTGTTTGTGTAATAAAATGTATTTTACTCATTATACTGCAAACAATATTTTGTTTCTAACATTTGGTTTTTAATGCAATTTAAGTATAGGTACATCAGATATTCGTACTTATATTTCACATTTATATAAAATATATTGAATTAAATCATTACCTATATATATATATTTATGTATGTGTGGTGTATTTCTATACACAATACAATATATTGTATAAAACCATTTATCATTATATTATAATGATTTCTGTTTTCTTTAAAACTTTATTTATTGTGAAATTTAAATTTGTTAGAGTTAAAAACTTGATAATATTAAGAAAAAATCACCCGGAATTGATCAAATTTTTAACGAATAACAATAGCAAAAGTTCACAAGTATTCGATGCTTATAAAAAATAACTGTTACAATACAACATAACTCAATAACTAACGAAAATAAAAACTTCAGATGTTTAGTTAAGTACAGTATTAATAAACTTAATTATGATTAGGCAAATACTGGAAATGTAATAACTAATAACCAGGTCAGTGCGGCTATGTAGTACTTAAAATGGTGTTCGAGCATTTGTTTATAATATTGGGGTAGGCGGTTATAGCCTGTTAAAAATGTACTACAATCTGCAAGGTTAACCATGTCTACAATCTACACATTAAATCTAACTAAAAATGAGTTCAATAATTAACTGAATAATAAAAGTAACAATGTGCGAATATATTTTTTCAAATCCTATTATATATATATATATAAAAAAAATTAACTTTAAAGGCGGGCAGTCAAATAAAAATGTATAAGTTGATGGTGATGGTCGTTTTTTGTGATGGGTACTATAGTGGCGTGGGGTGGTACTAGTTGATTTTAAGTGAGCACATGATATATTTTTAAAGATAGCCGCCACTGAACCAGGTATCGTTAATATACTATTAATACTTATATACAAAGGAAATCGTGTAAATATGTGTAATACCCTGTATAATTGGTAGTTTCATTAATAATTATTATAGTCAGCCGAATTGTTATCAATTATGAAATATTACGACTCTGTGTTTAATATAATTTTAAACTTCAAATTGGTCAGAATCTTTTTGTATCAATTTACGTTTACACGGTTTACTACAATAGTAAAAATAATAAAATATTAAAAATATTAAATATATTAAACGGTAACAATGATCATTTTAGTTCATAACTACTGTTTACTTTCAAATTTTCAACTTACAAAATCATATAAGTATTTTATATTATTTGATTAAATACTTGTTGATGTTAGGTTGTATGTAACAAAAATCGTTTTAGAAATTAATACCAACTCAATAAAATAACAAAAATAATAAATGTAAAATATATATATATATATATATATATATATATATTGTATAGTATATAATTGTGATTAAGGCGCGGATAAATAATATTGTAGACTATGCAAATATATTTATGCATACAAAAATTTAAAAATATGCATAATAAAATACTTTACTGTGAGCTAAAAATGTTGAAAAAGAAAAAAACTACAGTAAAAATATCAAATTATAATTAAATATTAAAACTATATGAATACAAAATGAATATTAATTTTGGAATGCAAACCAACTCGAAGTTCAAAATTTATATTTAGACTTTCAAATTGAAAATTTCTTTCTACGTCGCAATATTTAAAACAAGAAATGTCTTCTGGGGACAACTGTTAAACGCCTTCATTATCGTTACTTACCTGTCCGTTTAATAATCCACAAAGTGTTTTAATTTGAGAATACCTTGGGTTTATTGACAATACTCGCGAGAATTATGTTTAGCAAATTCTATGCCTATTCCTCCTTGACTTAACTTATTTTCAACATTTCGAATTTACGCGAGACTTTCTCTGAGATTAGCGCCAGTTTCTCTAATTGTATAATCGTTTCTGTGAGACATTGGAAATTAGATAACATTACTGGCAGTTCATTTTTTAGTGAATTATCTTTAAATAACTCTTGAACATTTTGAATAGATCTTACATTATTTTCATTAAATGCATTGACAACTTCTCTGAATTTATTAAAAAATCCACAAATATGCAATTTAAATGCATTTTCATTTTAATATGCAAAAAAAAAAAAATAAAAATAAATACAAATTAACCAATAGAACCTACACAATATGTAACGTTGACATGTTTAATTAAAATTATTCTAGGTGAAATGTAGTAGAATATGCATTTACATAATAATTCGGGCATTAATAATGTAGAAATAAAATAGTAAAAAACTTAGCCTGGAAAATTTTATAGTATTGTATTATCATACACGGGGTTTGTGTGTATTTATGATTTTGTAATATGACACAGACATTGGGGGTTACTCTGCCCCTCCCTTCCCCGTCATTCTCAAATACGGAGGTAGATTTTTTTTTTATTTTAAATTCTGATAATCCGCAAAAATGTTATCAATTACATAATATTATCCGCGTATGCCAGGAGTACTTTCTGTATTGAGCCATACATATTATATTATAATACAACTGTACGCGCCGAGTACCCGTGCCGCTATCTATGAACGACTTATGCGGAAAGTTCGACGCGGAATAACGCGCGAAAGTGTCGACGTGCCATCTCGAGTTGAGTTCACCAAAGCTCGTAAGTCGCAGACGAACCACCAGGGGGAATATTTGTAAATATTCGTTCCGAGAATCTCGACCACGAGAATTCGCTGCAGTAAACACAATTTATTATTATCATAGCGATAAAAAATAATAATTCTTTGAATTTCGATTTCTCGTATTATATAAAAAAAAAAAAAAAAAAAAAAAAAAAAAAAAATAATAAAAAACGTTTTGTTTTAATCTTTTCAATGACTGAAGTAGATCGATTGTTCGATATTAACAGCGGTTATAGCAGCTATTTATATTTTTATACATTACGAAGCGAGGAAATGTTTTACATAGATTACATCGGCATCAATTCAATAACCAGTCAATGGTATTACCAAAAATAAAAAAATATAAAAAAAAAAAAAAAAATACAATACGTAAAAAATTGGAATAGTGTCTATATCCGATCAAAAAATGTGCGTCCGTCAGACATTTTTCATAAAAAAAAATTAACATGATAAATAAATAATTAAATCTATAAAAAATTATAAACCTACACTCGGTTAACAATAAAATAGTATAGTAAAAATATGTATACACTATATTACCTATATACTGATTAATTTTTAAAACAAAATAACAACTTAAAAACCCAAGATATTTTAGGTATGAATATTGCCAAAACAATACCTATTACCATTTATGGATTTTTTTTTTGTAATAAAATCCGCGTAGAAAAAAAAATAATGTCGTTTGTTAACCAAAATAGGTATAAATATTATAGTAGACGATTGATAACGAGCGCTTAAAATGCAAAAATCCTATATATATATTAAAAAAAAAACATATATACTAACACGGGCTTTTATATGTGAGTATTTTCGTTTTTATTCCCTGCATATAGTTCTATAATATTATAATATCTAATGAACATTAATAAGGCATTTAATTGTTAAAACATTAATTTTTTTTTTTTTTACTTAACTAGTTAATTTTTTTTATCGTTAACTTTATAATATAACTAGTTTAAGTTTTCATAGTATAAACTTAATTGTTTATATTCTGTATAAACATGCAGTTAAGTAATCGAGTAGTTGAAGACCGGTGTTGAGACACATACGAGTAAAATGTAGAGAAAAATATAAGATAATTGCTCTAAAATCGTCTAGATACAGAAAAAGATATCAAATACTTAAATTATCACAGTTAAGATAATAGATGGGTGGAATTTATTTAGATAATAAAAAAAGCACAATTCAATTGTTTTATTGTCGAGAACATTAAAATAGTAGAGAGATAAAAATGTAATAGTTATAAATAATTATTTAAATGCAAAGGGTGTAGCTATCACTAGCTAGTAACTTTGAATTTTTAACTAAAAGTAAAGCATTGCCAGTAAGGTGTTTAATATTTTCTACTATGGGTAAAACATTAAATTTTTTATAGGTATATTTTTATCTAGACGATTATTGTAAAAAGATAATTATTTTTTATCCTAGTAAACTCCAGATGAAAGATAAAAAAAAAAAATTAACCGATACTTTTTTTTTTTTTTTTGTATTGTTTGTTTAACTTAAATTAATCCAGTTAATTTTTTTCAGTTAACTCGTCCGACTTTGGTGTACAGAATGAATACTCGACCGGACGTTTGGTTTCACTCGCATGCTCTACGGACGGGGATTTACATTTGGCGACAGCAAAGTTAATCTATCCGCTAATCTAACGCAATATCATTCGGATAACCTTGAGAGTATTTTTATCAATTGGCATTAATCAAAAACTATATAGTCGGATTTCGCAACAATTTTTAACTGTTATTATAGGTATGCAATTCAGTAAAATTATTGTGTCTATAAAAAAATATCTGACGCCAATATAGTATTAATACTATACTTAATAATAACGTTTATGTTCATTTGTACAAATTATATGACATTTTTTTTCAGTCGTTACATATCATCCATTATCCGGAAAGATTCCGTAGCTAATCGATTGTAATTTCGCAGTTTTTATTGGACAACGTTTCTTTTGTTTTTGTTTTTAAATCTATTATAGTATATTAAATTCGTTTAAAAATTGTGCAAATACTAAAAATATTAATACAAATATTTATTATCAAACTGTATTATATTTTCCGTGCAGCGGTGTAGGGAAAATGTGTTCACGTAAACTCACCGAAAAAGCCTACGATGAAAATTATTTCAAGAATTAAAAAAAAAAAAAAAAAAAAAATTGTAATAACACTTTTAGACGCCGACCTAATGGGCGGGTTTTTCGAATTATTAACCGATTATTCAAACAAATATGTTAAAACATCGTTCGTTCGTCGGTTCGATCGGTAACGGGTTGTTATACACTCGGGAAATTTGATTGTAAAACGCCGACACGGTTGTCTTGAAAACGTTGTCATATACACATTTTTTAGCGGACGTGTATTATCTCTAAAGGCCGATTTTCGTTTGTTTTTCCGCGTTTTCGCCACGTCGTTCGTTATAACGACAGAGACGGCATGCGCGACCGTGACGTCCTTGTTTTTTTCGTCTGCCTAATCGTATTCATCGACTGGTACCTGTCGTCGAGTACTATTATAATGCCGGTTCCCATTATAACACTTACCGTAGTTCGCCCTTATGCGAAAGGACTTTAACACCACTCGGTTGTATGTTTTACAGTGTACGACAACTACACCACCGCTGCGACGAGTACATAAATATATATATACATATATATGTCGGTGAGCTGTATGTAAAGTAAAAAAAAAAAAAAACAATATTTGTACGCGTTCGACAGTGTTTAAAATGGTTTATTTTTTTTATTATTATCGCCGAGTACTGAATAAACGGAATTATAGGACGCTTTGAAAGACTACCGCACCGTATTACATATCGTTGTCAACCGCGGTGTATTGGAGGGTGTTATTACGGTTTACCTATCTATCGTATATTTTAAAATTTAAAAATCGTTTCTAAACTAAAATCAAAATTCATTTTGTTCATACCGAGTGTATAAACGCGACTAACGGAGCGAGAGTGTAAACGAGTGGAATAATAAAAAAATAAAAAAAACGCCTAGGAGATCTGCTCGGCTCCAAGTGTAAAATTTTTTTCGGATCCTACCTATTGGATCTCTTTTTATATCTACGTGAAAAAGGCGTATACCCACGCCTTTTATTTTAGCAATACATCACTGGTTATCGCTATGTGTCATTGTCACAACAGTCACAAGTCTTGTGTCAAGCGAACGATTACGCCGGACGCGTATCTCCAGCGTTCCCGCGGAACATTTTTACAAGGACGGTAATATATTTTAATCGTTAATAAATATTACAAATATAATTTTAATAATAACCAGGAGGTTTTCGAATCAAAAACGAAACACTCGGATACGAAAATTCGTATATGAATATTTAGTTTCAATTGGCTTCTATTTTATTCTCTCTCTTCATTATACGATTCGATAAGTAAATCACTAGAATATAAAAATATATAAGTATAATAATAATAATAATAAAAACCGATATATATATATATATTATAATACGTATGCAAACAGTAATGCTAACAAATTATTAGTAAAATAAAACTACTCTATCTTAAACCCGGCTATTTCGAAATATTTTGAAATTCCCAGGCAAATACTAAATGTAAAAATAAATAAATAAAAAAAGACTTGAAATATAAATTTTAATTTTATCAAAAAAAAAAAAAAACAAAATTATATATAAATCCTAGACACGTTTATCGCGTTCTGTTCATGTATATTCGTGTAGTTACCGATTCTATGCCGTGTCAATATTGTATTTTATTTTTTCCGCCGTTTTCTACCGATATGTTATAATAAATAAATATTTATAAACACTTAGTGTTTTTTAAAATAATTATTTAAAGAATAGGACAACACAATATTTTTTGACGTTTTTGAGTTATTATAATACCTGTGTTTTTTCATAGGTTTCGGTATCTAAAAAAAATAATATTTTAGGTGATTGTAATGTAGATTAAAAAGGTTTTTTTATAAAAAATTTTTTTTTTTTTTTTAATGAAATATTACGTAATATACTCATATTTAAGGATATGTTCATAGATTACAATGACGTCATATGTAACTAATACGATAAAAAAAAAAAAAATAATTCCATATTTTTTCTATACACTTGTTAAAATTAAATAAATGTATAATACCACATAAACGATGCATAAGTATATATGTGATATTTTAAGCATCGACCTCCTCCCCTCTCATCGTGTTCGGGTGAGGGCAGTGGGGTCGTAGTCATATTTTCAAACGATAAGGTAAAAAAAAAAAAAAATAATAATAATAAATAAAAAACTTTTAAAACCGATATTGTATGGTGCACGTTCAAATTCGAAATTAAGATAGTGAAAAATTTTGATCGATTACACAACGTCTTCAAAAAAAAAAAAAATAAAAATAAAAAATATAAAAAAAAAAAACGCCAATTCGAATGCCAACATAAAAACCCACGCAATTATATTATATCGACGATATAATGTCGTATGATTGTCAAATATATATATATAACGTATTATTTTAACGACGACGGGGTTGGCTTTATTATATTTTTCAATTAATTTTCCACGTCCCTTTTGCAAATACCGCCGATATCGAGCAAACAAATAATATATATATATAAAAAAAAAACGGTCGACATTTTCGTGTAAAAAGTTCACGCGCACAGATGAGATGTGTAGTTGTGCGTGAGCTCGCGCGCTTTTGCGTGTGCGTGTGTCTGTGTGTGTGTGTGTGTGTGTGTGTGTGTGTGTGTGTATATGTGTGTACATGTGTGTACATGTGTGTGCGTGTGTAATGTCATTTGTGTATTTATATATTTGTGTAATCGTATCGTCGTCAGATTTGTCCGCATGCGCGCCAGCGTCCGTGATCTTTTTTTTTCCTGACGCTTTCGCCCGCCGCGCCACCAGTCAATAAGTACGGCGGTCCCTTTAGTATACCGCGTATACTTTGCAGGCACCGACGCACTTGACGGACGAGCGAGCGAGCGCCGAAAGTCCGGAAAAATCCCGTACCATTCTACGACACCGTCCGCACGTACCGCAAAACCAGAAAACATCCATTACAGGTACGGTTTTATTTCATAGACAAAAAACAATAATAATTAAATAGATTACAATATTTTTTAAATTTTTTTTTTCAATAATTAAATGATATTATTATTATTATTATTATTATTATTATTATTTTATGATTATTTTATGATTATTTTATGATTATTTTACCACGTTAAGGTTTGCCAAAGGGCGTAGAAAAATATGGACAATTTATATTATCGCCGAGTATTTTTTCGCAATATTAATAGGAATTGTACGGCGAAAAATGAAAATATTTATATTTAATAGAATCGTATTATAACCGGACAACAATTATATACGGGATTTTCGTCGGTCGTAATATGCAATATGAAAATATCAATCAGTATTTGCCATTATTATAGTGCTCGGTTGTCGTTTAATTTACAACTTTTTTTCCTACTACGCGAATCTATCGCTAAGTTATATTATACAAGTTCTAGTTGAAATACAATAATCTATTGTATTGTAATTATGCGTGCGACTTTTCACAATTTTCGTAATATTTTCAATTTCATAAATCTATCATATTTATATTGAAGGTGTGCATACTATTTGTATTATTTTTCAATTGCTGTTACGTCAATATTATTACCGTTATTGTATAGATAAGATACGATATAATCCGTTCAACGTCCATACAATCATTTAATTTAATTATTTTTTAAATTAAACAATTTCACATGTCTTATGATTATATAGAACGTTTTATTCAAAATAATCTAGTACTTATTTTACTGTTCAGTAAAATAAAAATAAAATAATATTTATAACGAAACTTTGATAATTTTTTTATGCGACTTTTGGTATTATGGGACATTTTATATTTTTTTTTTTTTTATTGATTCAACATCCGAACCCTAACTATTATATTCAAATCAAACTGTAATAACATGTTCATTATATTATTGAATATTGTTGTGCTATACTAAGTAATATAATACAACTTCAAAAAATAATTATATACATTTTCTTGAATCATGCCTAGGTACTTAAAAATTTTTTGTTTACGACGGTTTTTTTTTTTTTAAATTATTATTATTGATGTTGCAATGCGTTTTTATGAAATTTGATAGTTTCTTAACCGAAATTTGAATTTGTTGTATTACACGTTCCAAAAATAAATAATATAATTATGATTACTTGTTTAATATGCTAACTAATAGTAATAAATTAATGCACTTAAATATATTATATATTATCTATATATATAAAAAAAAAAAAAACCATTTATACATTTTATTGATCGTTCATATATTATTCATTATATTTTTAAAACAATAAAATTGACTCTGCATAGTAAAAAAAAATAATTATCATTATACCGTATGGTAGTATAGGTTTTATTTTGCTTTTTTTTTCTTTTCTTTCCACGTCAATTATATTGTAAAAATTGTAAACTCGGCTATTATAAATTCATAAAAATATCGCGCCGTATAATATTATATGCATATGTACGTATAGCAGATAAACTCAGATTTCGTAAATAGTTTTGGTTATCTTTACGATAAATTCTCTAAAAATCTTTACAATTCGACATTTTTTTAATATAACTATATTTTATTACCCATACACGTAACAATATTATTGCTACGGTAATAACCGTTCGTTTAGGCATTGCTTGCATAGTATTAAACGGCAACTCGAGAATAATTATTATTAGTAGACTGAGTATCGACATTATAATATTATATTGTCTCTAAGGGGATTAGACGATTAGATACGGGATATTTTCATTCTGTACAGTCGAACACGTAGTCGTATCGTATTCAGTATAGACAATTCAGACCAATTGTTTCGTTCAATTGGTTCGATCGATCTACTGACTCGATAGGAATTCCGCAAACCCATCTGAATCAGTGGCCTATTTACGGGATGGGGGAGGTGGTACGTGGGATGCACCACACCCACGATGTTATTTTTCAAAACTATTTTTCATCCGAAGGAAATACAGTATGTTTTCATAGTTTCAGTAACACACGCGGAATTTTTTTCGCAGGGGGTGGCGCGTTTTGGTTACCCATAATCGGAGTCACATCTTAAGGGCGGCAGAGTTACAACTAATATAGATAGACAAATAGATATTAAAAACAGATATAAATATATGTTGACGAAATTTACTTACATTTCGTTATAATAATAACAACATAAGTTTTTCTTAATTTTTTTTTTTTTTATACTTAACACCGGAGGAATAAAATCACCAAGTACCAAGTACGAGTCTTTTATAATATGTGTTTTGTTAAAAACAAATTTTCTTAAGGGCGGCATAATTTTATGTGCCCAGAGACGGCAACTAATACTTTAATGCGGCACGGCCTATAATTATTTAAATATATTAATAACGGACGAAATTCGGTAAACAATTTTTGTATTTATGATGTTAATAAGATATTAAAATTTAAGAAAATTCGATGAGGGGGTGGGGATGGCGGGGATCGCAGCCTAAATACGCCACTGATTTGAATTCGGCGTGAAGTGTACACGTGATCGGTCAGATCTCGTATAATTTAGATCTTCAGTTCTTAATTTCCAATGATGCGATTTGAAAATGTGTATGCAATTAAATTGCAAAAAGTGTCTGATTATCTCGTGCAAATTACACGATGCGATTAAAATCTGTTTCCAGAATTCAGATCGCATCACACATCGATCGGATTGGTTGAAGGAAAATGTTGGTTCAAGTTGTTATACTGCGGATGTGTTAGACCTAGGAAAACAATTTCGGTATTCTTGTACTGAAGCTCTATAATAATTATTAAACGAGTACAGCGATTATTTCCATTAAAAAGGTTATTATTATACATATATTTTTTTTTTTGAAATGGAAAGCAAAAAAAAAAAAAATCGGTACCCGATGACGGTAGCTCGACGGTTATGTATATAATGTATAAATTAGAAAAAAGTAATTTCGGCCGTCGAAAAGAATAATATTATAATATTGTAATAAGCTCCTTAGGTATTTTAAGATTGCCGTTTTTACGTTATTTTTTTTTCAGGACGCTTAAAAATAATAACGGTAAAAATATGCCCAATACGATTAAATAGAAATTCACTTACATAATGTCCTATTGTACAGCGACTACATTTTAGAGGCCAATTGAATATTATAATATTTTCCTCAAAGTATATATATATATATAGGACGCACGAAAACTTTTATAAAAAAAAATAATTAAATATTTTACCCGCAGTAAGTTATTTGTTTGTCCCCGAAATAATTTAGTAGTTGTCTAACACCCAAGTCACAACAGCGACCCACTACTTAATTATATAGTTTATTACAACTTAATATTGTTTCGGAATAACTAACTCGCAATATGAATAACCTTGCCTAACCCATTTCACTTTAAACTTTTGATTTTGGCGAATAATCTTAAGACCGCGCGTATTTTCTATATAAATTGTACTATTTCAATTTACTTTTATAAAAAAAAAAAAAAACACCCACAAACAATACGCTTATCAAGACTGCAGATAGGTTTTCACTATACTAAAAGTTAATCAAAGCGATTTTAAGCAGTTCCCACCGCTCCCCGAGGGAGAAATTCGAAAATTAACGGAACCCGGTGTGTTCGGGCCCGTAGCGTCCGGTTAAATCAGAATGCGAAAAACAACCTTATTAAGTTCAGTGTTGCACAAAGATAACTACACATGTAATAATAATATTAAAGTTTGCCTGCGTGGGGGAACTCACGGAGGTTGGAAGTTTTCTTTATTCTTTGTCCAATACATATTTAGCTTAGCAATTTTGTCTAATTTTTCTTCAATCTATCTGATCGCTGTTGTGAAGTCTGAAAACGCAGACTCGATTTCAGCGTTAAGCGTCCATGATTTCGGTCAAATCATTTTTTTCGAGAAATTCAAGCCTTGCCGATCTCGTGTACAATTCATTCTAAGTTTAATCCTGTTTTCAGAATTAGTAATATCGCATTTCCCACTTTCAAGAGACATTAAAAATTTACAGAAAATAGAAAGACAGGCATACGTTACACCACAGGTAGCCATAATTGTAGGTGGAAAGTTGGGAAAGTAGAATATAGCGGAGAATTTAATTTATATTTGTACGCAACGATAAATAACTGTTAACGAAAAACGATTCTGGGTGAAGTTCGGCTAATCATATTTTGAAATGCCGTCATTTTTAAGATTATTATCAAATAATACAAATAAAGCTTAAAAAACAGAATTATTTTCCTTTTTCAACATTAAGTATATAGTTTATGGTGAATTTTGTGTACAATTTCCGGGCATTCCTGTGGGACCAACAAGTTGTATTCGAATTATTCGGAAAATGGTATGTGTAAAATGCTCTAATTTTTACGGTGTTTTTTTAACTCAAAATTTGCACTAAAACGTTTATAACAATTGTTTTTCTTCAAATACGCTCAACTATTTTCTTTTTCTTAAATTATTACTACCCATGATGATTTGTTAATTGTTGTGCATTTTTGTTTCAAAACAGTTTATTCAGTTAATTTGAAAAATACCGTACATTTTCCTTGTTCCCAATTATTACACAACAAAAATAAAAAGCCTCTTTAATGAATCGATTAGATTCAAAATGCTAGAAAAGTTACGTCATTTGAAAATCTATTATTTTGAATTGAATAAAGACTATTATTTATATTATAACATTTTGGAATATTTTTGGTTTTACGGCAAATCAAAGAGATAACATCGTTTTTCCTACCAGAAATACAAAATTCTTCAACATCTTCGACATTAAGACATTACATGATGGTTCAAAAATGTTTTTCGAAAATAAATCCATTCCTAGAATGCCCCAATACTAATATGTTGTACAAATTTCAAGACAAAAAAAAAACCTAACCTAACCGTGTTGCAACAAAAAGAAAATAATGAAACCCGTGCCGTAAGTTTTCACATTTTTCCTACGTTTTTTCCCGGTTTTTCGCAATCATTTAGAAAACTACGACAAAATTCAAAAACCTGAATTCTCTAATGCATAAATTAGATCTAAAATGATTTCGGAAAATGTGCTACACTTGAAACCCGGAGCAGGATGTTCGGTAGAAAAGTTGTCCACGGAAAAAATATAAAAAAATACACAAACCAATACGTTTTTTGCTTCGCTCAGAATTTAAAAGACTTTAAATGCAAATTGTCAATATTATAGGTCTCTGAGGATTTTTGTTAGCAGTGAAATATTGATACGAATTATTCGTAACAACTACGGCCACAGATAAGTTTAAAACTATCTAGATAATAAAAAAGGTTAATGCGTTGTAAACGTATCTAGATGGAAGATATGACAACCTCGTTTTTATTCGTTTACAGAGAACAGATAATTGTTTAAGTTTTTAGCGACTTTCACAAATCGTAAGACCACTGAAATAGTAAAATGTAAGTTTTTCTATGTATTAACCATTTGATTAGGAATTATGATTGATCGATGTATGTCTCGCGAAGTCAACGTAATTTATTTATTTATTGAACATTGGGGAAATTAATAATAAACATTACTCCGTAAATCATACACGTTACGCGTATTCATAGTGGATATTTATGATATTATATTGTATACAATATAAGATTAAATCAATTTGAATAAAACATTTCAAATAGTTCTGGAAAAACGAAAATATCAAGTGAAATTAGTTATCTAGATAAGTTAAAAAGAGAAAGATTTTTATCTAGATAACTTATTTCGACAAAATTATTTGGATAACGCACAACACTGGCTGCGGGGAGAAATATTGTTCAATTTTACCCGGTATGTTTGTTTTAACGAAATCCGTTGCGACTGGTTATTACTAAATTATATCGTATGTCGAAAATAATATTTTTAATTTCTGTAAAATTGTAAAAAAAAAAAAAAAAAAAAAAAAAAAAAGAAGCAAACCATGAACAAAATCATAAAATTAAGCAGACGACGTACATAATATGTATTATTATTATTATTATTAGTATTATTTTTTTGTAATAAACAATTTGTCGTTTATTATTGTGTTAACCGTCCGAATTCTAGGAAAAAAAAGATTATTATTATTATTTTTTTCACACAGAATTCGTGACGACGTATGGTAATAATTTGTGTATATTAAAATAAAATAAAAAAAAAAATAGTTATAATCTTTGGAAAAATAACATTACGCGGTTTAAAATTATGTACGCATACCTCCTATTTAATATTTTAATATAATTATTATTAATACAAACGCACAAAGTGACGAGAGGCGATAGTGTGACGAAACGTCGAATCGCGTTTTTAGCCCCGCCGACCGATCCCTTCACCGCCGGCCATCGCCGCCCACCGTGTCCCGCCGCCACTGCCGCCGCCGCCGCCACCACCGCCGCCCACCGTGTCCCGCCGCCACTGCCGCCGCCGCCGCCACCACCGATCCCTTCGCCACCTACCGCCCTTTAGCGAGTATATATATATATATGTATTATTACGTGCACAATATAACACGTCGTAGTGTATACACTTACATTTTCCATATTATATACTAGCGGCGGCGGCGGCGGCGGCGGTGGCGGCGGTGGCGTACAAATTTCGACGTATTATATTATATTGTACGCAATTTTCGCGAACACGGAACGCCCGGGGAGAGCGAGCGGGCTGACGAGGAACGCGACGCCACCGCCGCCGCCGCCACCACCGCCGCCGCCGCCGCCGCCACCGTCGCCGCCACCGCCTCCGCCACCGCCGCCGCCGCCGCCGCCGCCGATGTGGCCGCCGCCGCCGCCGCCCCCGTCGCCGGAACGGCCGGCGACTCGCGCTCGTAAGCAAAAGAGGCGGCGTCGCGGTTGCGCAAACGACGGCGGCGGGCGATTCGCGGCCGCCCCTGTGCGGTAGGCGTCGGCGTCGTCGGCGGTGGCCGCTGCGCCTGGCGCGCTACGTTTACTTACCACGGACGCTACACTCGATCCCGTCGACATTAATCGCGCAACAGTCTCGGGACCCACACGTACCTAGACAGCCCAGTCTCGCACCGCCGATAGTAGTTTCAACGTTATTATCGTCACCGGTACGACTTAGTTCGTCTATTGCCGTTGTCTCGCGCCTCTTGTTTCGCATTAATATCACAAGTCCAAATAATATTCCGATAAATTTTTTTCGAGTATTTTTTTTTTTTCTTCGTCTATTCTTCCATCAACCCAGTGCGTCTATATAAAATAATTTCAATTCGATCCGAACTTCAAAAAAAAAAAAAAAAAAAAAAAACACTTAGAAAATTTCTTCGGTTCGCGACGATAAAAAATTAAATATCAAAAAAAAAAACATTTCGAATATTATTCGCCGATTCTCCGGGTTTGAATCCCACGTTTATGCTGTTGACCGGATTTTCATCGAGATATTCATTCGCAACTTGGTGAAGGGCCATCAGACGGCGCCAGTCGTCCTGTTATTCACACGGTAGAATCCGTTTGGATAGGCGCGCGCCCGTTGATCGTACCGCCGCGAGAGCAGGTCAGTGCCTGGCCGCCAGCCGCCAGTTCCACCGCCGTCGACGCACGTCAGTCGGCAGTAAACGTATAGCCGGAGCGCACGCCCGACGCGCAGTACGTACACGGATTCCGTCCGTGTGCCACTGCCACCGCCGACAACAACCACGCCGCCAAAAAAGAAGCAGAAATCTTTCTTCAAAATTTCGATATTCCAGCAGGTTTGTCGAATTATCTATTATATAACCACATCAAATTTGCTACGTCCGCGTGCATAACCGCACACACAGTATACACCACAATACACCACACATCTCAAATATCTGAAATAGAAAAAAAAAAAAAAAAAAAATATCTCCTCCCCGCCGCACAATAACAATAATAATTATTAACATTGTTATATTATCAACTTGTTTAAATTATTATTATTATCGTCCGACCGTCCCACGCGTTGGGGTGTAAAAAAGGATTAAAACCGCGTTCACGCTGGCGGGACCAGGCAATCGTCCCGCGTTTAACCCTTGGGCACGGCGGGTACCCTCTCCCAATCGTGGTTCGCCCGGTGAACCTCGCGACTCTATGCCGTATTTCCGACGCAATAGCGATGACGGAAGAAGATCGAGCCTGTGGGGTGCCACACCGAAAATCGTTTTGCTGGCCCTGATACTTGCGTACGTGTTCAAAGCTTGCCAGCCGGGTTATGTCCTCGTCACTTATTACCGTAAGTTTTCACTATACACTACTATAATACGTCATTATAATATTATATTTATTAGTATAAAATAATAACAATAACAATAATAATAATAATAATAATAATAATACATATTAATTACATTTAATATAAGATAGATAAATATTTGAGCATAAGAGTATAATATCCGTGGTTGGGCGAAACAATTATTTTCAAATAAGTAATATTCGTCGTATATTTTAGTTTAAGTTTTTTTTTTTTTTTATTATAACACTCTAAATATTATTAATTTTACGTTTACGATTTATGAGAATTAAATTTAAAAAAAAAAAAATTAAAAAAAAAAAAAATATAAAAAATAATCAAAAAAAATATCAAATATTGAATTTAATTTTTTTAAAACTAACATTTTGATAGCGGGTATTATTATATTTTTTTACTCTGGGGGGAAAAAAAAATCATAACGGAATATCGTTAGTCATATTAATTATTACGTGGAAAATATATTTAGACTTATCAACTCTCGAAAATCTCGACCGTGTGGTGTGATTGACAATTTGCTGACTAAAAATGTTTAATTTTGCCTACCAATAAAATAACGTGTTTTTTACCCGAATATTTCGACCTTTGACGAATATAAAATATTATATAAATTTAATATATAAGAATTTTATTAATTTTGTCGGCTTAAAAAATTCGATTTGCCGAATATCGAATATCTTATAAATTTCCAATTTCGATGTAGGGGTGGGAGGGATCGGCGGGTCGGTGAGAGAGGTGGGTGAGAGGGGAGGGTTGGGCTGGTGGGTGGGAGGGGAGTGGCTGGGCTGGCGGGTGGGTGGGAAGGGTGTGGCCGGGCCGGTGGTTGCGGCGCGAGGGCGCGTGGGCGGGGGGAGGGGTGTCACCGCACCGACCATCACCGACCTCGGCCGCGGGTGTTGCTCGTTTCACTTGAGGAAAATCGAAATTTATTTAATTACGTACAATATTAATTAATTCAAATATATAAATTTCTGAAACGAACGCAAAGCCACTCCCCTTACTCCCCACCTCATGCCCCGACCGCCCCCCCTGACTTTACCACCCTCTGACCTGATCACCCTGCCCGGCATACCCTCTGCCCGGCATACCCCCTATCCAGCTTACCACCTCTCCGGCCTACCTTCTGCCCGGCATACCCCCTACCCAGTCGACCACCTCTCCGGCCCACCTTCTGCCCGGCATACTCTCTGCCCGGCATACCCCCTATCCAGCTTACCACCTCTCCGGCCTACCTTCTGCCCGGCATACCCTCTGCCCAGCATACCCCCTACCCAGTCGACCACCTCTCCAGGCCACCCTGTTTCCGGCATACCCTCTGCTCAGCATACCCCCTACCCAGTCGACCACCTATCCGGCTCACCCTGTGTCCGGCCGTGCGGAATACTATATTATATAATTACCCATGACCCACCTCGCCATTTCGAAAATTTTTCGGGCGCCTAACCTTCAGCCCGAACCTATGGTTGTAACCGCCCATACCCGGCCGTACCACACTCTATTGTGTTTTATACCGTCGGCGGCGGTATGAACGCATACGCGGTAGTGTAGGCGTCTCTTCGCGCACGCGTAATTCTAGCAAGCCGGTTTCTCTGCATAATAATAGGCGATCGGTTCAAATTAGAAAACGAAATATAATACGAAAATCGAACGAACGGTAGGCGAGTGTTTCTGGCACCCGGTCGGGTGTTCACTATTATCTCATCACGGCGGACGCTTTTCGACGGTTCCGCATAACGTTTACCGGCAGTAGTAAGAACCACATGTTATTGGTATAATTTTGACGCGATCGTCGCAAATAATAATTTACGTTGGTAATAACCACATTTATGGTATATATACCGCTGCGGTATACGCGTGTAGAACAAGCGTTTCAGGTCGGGCGACAAAGGTAAGTTTCTTCGCGGTACGAGTGGCGTGCATTTCATCTCGACAAAAGTGTAAGTTTCTCGGTAAGTGTCTGCGGTGTCGGCGTGACGGTAGACAAAAAAAAAAAAACCTAAAAATAAACGTTTTATAATATCAATTCTTCCGGTTATAATTCTAATTTTATTTATTCGTAATTTCGTCAATTTTTCAATAATAAATAAATAAAAAACCCCAAACTATTTAGGTAAACGATTTATCGCGGATAATATATATTTTCGTTTTCGATTAAATATCGAAAAACCTGGCGATTTTCTATAAAATTCATTCCGATCCGCGCCGTCACGCCCGCGGCAACCGAAATGCCCGCCGATATAACTCCCTACCTCCCACCACCCACTATCGCAGTCTAACTCCTAACACGGCCTTATATTATTTCATTTCTTTAATTTCGTGTAAAAAATGGAACTTTATTGATCGTAAAAATCAAATCAATTAACAATAACTATCAATAATCGATTTCCCATGTAACAAATGGAAACCAGAAACAAACGCAAAAAATTCAATTCAATTTTCGTATTTTTCCCGTGTGCGGCACATATTTAGGAATTCCATCCGCTTCTGTACGAATATTTTCTAAACTTTGCGTACGACTTTTATTATTATTACGAAAACAATATTTTAGATGCTTACGTCGAATTAATTTAACATATTGTTAAACCATGTAGTGTGTAGAATTCTGTTCAAATGATCTTATCCGGTGTGATTGTTTTATCAAAAATGGTCAATTCAAACATTTTCTTACAATAGTTTTAAAATAGTCATCGACAATTAATAATTTAGCGTAAAATTTTAAGTAAATCTCTCCTACTAAACAATCTGTTAAATTTACAAAAACCTACAAAGTTTTTATGTGTTTCAATATTAATTTTGTGTTTTGCTTGGCAATTAATATTAATATTTGGTGGTTTCGGGGGTGAAGATGTAATGAAAAATTATACTATTATAACCTTCTAACTTTTGACTACGGACATTAACTCAATTATCTTTTATTGCACAACTTTTCCATCTATCTACATAAAATCGAAAATAATAATAATGTCGGAAATACAAAAATATCGTAGATAACATACGGAAATATGTTAAAATACAACTTACAACATTTTTTATTTTTGTTGAACATTTAAACATTCATCTGATATAATTTTAAGTACAGTTAATAAATAATAAAAAAAAAAACATACTTCGAACTATATTCAGGTGGGCCATTGTTGTGGGTGAGAAAGTGGGTTGGTAGCATATTTAGGATTATTATATTTATATCTTTACGTAACGCTAAATCGTTGCGATCGAAAAAATATTCTGAGCGAAATTCGGTTAAACGTTCTTTTAATATATTTAAATTGAGAACTGTATTAATTAATAAATACAAAATAAATTACGATTTTTCGAGTTTTAACATAAATTTGAACTTAAAACATTGATAAAAAAATTAATTACAAAACCATTACCCACATAAAACAAAACAAAAAAAAACTCATAGCCCTAACCAACAAATTTCAAATGGCTATAATAATAACCCAAAAGACAACAGAATATTTTGAAAATTGCTCCGCGTCCGAAAAGTGCTTATACAAGTACATCTATACGACTATTTTTCACAAAATTACAAAAAAAAAAAAATAATCCATGTACTATGATAAATCATTGCAAGAACGATTCTGAACGATGTTCGGTTAAAATAACGGTTTTGATAATTTATTTTTTTCGTCTCATATCGTTGAGCATTTCCAAGAGCCAAACATTTTGTATCCGTATAAAATCAAATAAAAACTAAATAACGCCGGAATATTTGGAAAATTGTACCACGTCTAGAGACGAAAATTAAACGAATTTTTTCAATTAACTTTAAATTTTGAGTTCACCTTTTTGAATTAAGTTTAGAAAATCCACAAATTTGCCCAGTTGGCCTCTGTGTTGTACAACAAATTTGTCTTTTATCTTTATCTAGATAAATTAGAATTTTATATATTTTATCTTTATCTAGAAATTTGTTTAGTTATCCAATTCGGATTGGATAGCTGCCTGTCAGTACACAGAGACCACCCATGACATTTTTGATCGGAACAAAATTTCTGGTCGAAAGTCGTTCATAATCCCTCTCCCCCCATCCCGCGTTATAGTAAAACCAATAAATCATCGCTCAGAATCTCAACTTGATTATTTAAATTATGTCTAAATTATGTCTATTGGCAACAGTTTACAATAGGAAATATCTTTGGTATACTCGGTATGGGAAAATTGCGCGATGCGATATTATTTGATCCACCCATCCGACTCTTTTCATTGGTAAAAAAGACATCCCCAGCCACCCCACGTTATGTCGTTGTAATAAAATAAGTCTATTTCAAGTACCTAATTCTCGCGTGGTCATTTAAAGCCAAACCCAAACCAGCTAAACCAATAGTCCGCCCACTCACTTACATTTAAAAAAAAAAAACCTACGCGTAGTCAAACCCGCCGAATTACCCTCACGCCGACACTCCGCTAACTATGCTGTCAAACGTAATAATACCACATTAAATCAATGTTTGAAAAAAAAAAAAAAAAAAAAAAAATTACAAGTAAACGGAATTAATCGTTCCCCGTCATTCCGTAAGAACAAAAATTATATTCGTAATAAATACAGTAACGTCTTGAGCATGTTATTATATCGGTAAACGATTTACAATGTGAACGCTAGTTGTTTCGGTTAAAAAAAAAAAATAAATAATAATAATAACGTTCCATAAATTAGACATGTAAAAAGGGTTATATGTGTTTTTTTTTTCTTTTTAAGACTTTGTCGCATTTAATGTCTGGCAACAGGATACGATAATTAATCGTATGAGTACGTAGACGAAATCTCCAGGGACCAATCAAAAATACCATAATTTACTGTTGACTTTTTATTAAACTCCTAAATAAACTCACTAACAATTATTGTATATATATATATATTATATTATAACATACACTGCGGCAGTAGGAAAGGTTTTTATAGGATAATTGGCATCGGTTAACATGTACCGACTAAATTAATATGAGGGGACGACGACGTCGTGGTACGGCTGTATTCGGACGACATTCGGATTTTCGAGCTTGTACTACCCGATTGAACGGCACATTAGACAAAGTCGGAAAAATAAAAATAATAATCCCAATCGGTCTTGAAACTAATATAATTTATGTTTATTCCAACAGTTTTCCAAAATATTTATTCGGATATACTTCCCGGTTGTTTTATTATTTGATCAAATAATGTATAAATAAAATTTAAAATTAAATATTTTTTAATCGTTTTGTATAAAACGTTGTTACACATTGTTCGCGTTAATTTTTATTCCCACGTTTTTTATTATTATTATTTTTTTTTTTATCCGAATGTAAGGAAAATATTTATTTGAGTAATACAATTCAGAGAAAGGGCCCGAGTCAAGTACATTTAATTTACAAGTGTGTGACAAGCAAACCTTGTAACTTTTCGTTTCATTTTAGATTTCGGTTTTTATATTTATTTTTCGTACATTTTCTTACAATTTACGAATTAATGTAATTATTCAGTTTAATTACATTTACTTTTAACAGTTTGAATAAACTTGAAACTTTTACATATTATGACCTTTCTCGTTTTGGCTTAATATATATTAAGTAGAAATAAGCATAAACATTATAATTATTATTAAAAAAATAAAAAAAATCAAGTATAAAACTCATTATCAAATAATAAGTTCAACGCGTATATGTATTTTACACAGAATTGTCGTATAATAAAACGAAAATGGCCAAAATTGACTTCAAGACATTTCTGTAAAAACCGCCCTTTTATTATATGAATTAAAATTTGCCGACAAATCTGTCACTCGGGTGTATCACAGCAATAAATACTATTTACTATTTAGTGAAGTATTTTTTTTCTCTTCGGAGTACCCACCAAATTCTCGATCCAAACATAATATACTAAAATAATTTCAGATAAATACTAATTCTAAAAATTCTCTAGTCTCTGTGTCGTTCAATTATTATTATTATTTTTTTTACGTAGGTATACACGTAATAAAACATCGTTTAACACATCTTTTCAATAAATTGGTAAACAAATATAAATTGATTCATCATTCCATGTCTTTATGTCCTTCGAATAAATCAGAGTAAAATAAATAATGATTAATTTACAAATTATTGATATTGGTACGGACTTATGATATATTAATAAATGGTTTTTTGCATAATATGATACTTTAAATCAGGGATGAATCCGGATTTTTTTTTAAAAAAAATATAAATTTAAAAAACCTATTCAACCAGTTAAAACCCGCGATATTTAAATTTATACACCGTAGTAACAGGTGAATTTAACTGCCCGGCAATATTAATTTTAAACATTTTTAAACCGGTAAACAGGTGAATATATACCAGGGAGTTATATTCGCCTGTTACACCGGTTTATACGTTTTCCGTCCAATTGGTTTTTGTAATCGATTTTAAAAAAAAAAAAACTTCGTTTAATTCATTGTTTTAAATATTAAAATATCCAAAAACCATAAAAATAAAATTTGATTTTATTTTGTTTTATCATAATTACCATCTTATAATAATATTTTATAAATAGAAAACGGTTTTATAATATGAAAATAAATGCTTTTAAGATTATAAAAAACAGTTTACTAGTATGCCTTCTTAAATTAATTCATATAAAAATGTTCTTGTTTTACTTAAGACAAATAAGCAATAAAAGTAACAACCAATTTAATCTTGGCAAATGAAATGTTAAAAAAAAAAAAAAAAAAATTAATCTTATAATAAGTATTTAATGGAGTTTGCGTTTTAATGACACACCTAATACAATAAATAAAATAAATGTTTTTATTTTATTAAAAATATTTGCACTTGCGCAAATTGATAATTTTTATTCGTTTCGACAACCATATTTTTACGATTTTCGTTTAATGATTCGACGTGTTTAGAACATATTTATTAGGTACCTAAATTAAAATATTGATATTATATTCTGGATTTCCATTTTTATCGTTTCTATATAGGTAATTATTACAAAATTAAATCGATCAAATCGAACCTTAATATTTACATATAGTTATTATTCTAGTGAAACGTTTTAAGTATTAATAATAATAAATAGAAATAAATATCAAAATAATCGTAATGCGGTATAGTTTGGTATCTGTTTTATTTTGCCAAATGATGGAAACAATTACCACGCCGAATTTCAGTATCCGTTTCACAGTATGTTTTACAAAAGTGTAAAAACTATAATAAATTAAAGTTTCCCACGAGAATTATTAACAAAAATACAAAACGTAACAATATAAAATATATACGGTATTCAGTATTAATAATAATAATGTAAAGAGTACGCGATTTTGGAAAATGTAAAAAATAAAAATATTGTAATACAATTTACGAAAATAAAATATATACACTATACATTCGAATTCAACGTTTTTATATTACAATTTATAATTACAAAGGCTCAAATTAGGAATCCGGCTAGGGGCTAACTCTCTAAATCGATCTTAGCCACTCCCCCCCCCCCCAAAAAAAATGTATGTATTTTCAATCGTTAAATGGAATTGTTTAAGCAACTTTTTAACTCTATTTTAAATTGTTTACCCTTATTCATTGCCAGTGTTGAGACACAGCTAATTGAAATTTATCTTAAATAAAAATAAAGACAATATACCAATAATCTATCGAGAAACCGTTAAAATTTTATTTTATTTTTATAAAAATACTGATCTAAATAATAGATAAACAAATAACCATAATCTATCTGGATAATAAAATAAAATAGATACATTTTTCGAAAACAATGATTACATTTTAACATTTTATTAGATTTTAAAAATATATAAATTGTCCAACTACAGTGTAATAATATGTAATATCTATTTGTTATGAAATTCAATTTATTTAGTTTTTGTCCGTTATTAATATCTATATCTGGGAATACAATCACAAATTTTTATAAATAATAAGTATAGGTATATTTTAATCTATGCAATATACTGGGTAAATATGTGGTGTCAATTATATATTTAATAATTTTAATATATAATTATAATAAATAATAAATAATAATATATAATTAATAAATAACCAATTTATTAAAAATCAATTAGATTTTTAATTTTGAAACAATAGTTATCCCCTTTCTGTGTTGATTTTTAAGTTTAAAATTATGTAGTATTATCACTGTCCTAATAGTTACTGCATTTAAAAATAAAATTCAAGTTTTTTCGATGTCTGTGATTGAAATTCACATTCACCGGAGTTGTGAGGGTTCCCGTACACGGAATTAGTTTTAAGTTTTCGAGTCGTAAATTCCAAGTCATGAAAAAAATACGTTTTGAGCTGATTGAAAATTTTGAAAAATTCCAAAAACAATACTTCAAACTATTTGCAATTAGGGAATCTTAGTTGTATTGGCTAAAAATGGCAGGCACGTTAAGTTACCTCCCCTGATCCTCACCCTCAAAAAGTAAATGGATTTTACGATAGTTTTTTTCGGGTAATTTACAATTAGCCTAACTAAATTTTCTATTGTTTGCAATAGATTGTTCGACACCATTTACATCGAATCGAATGATGGGTGAGCCAACATTATGTACTCGAATAATACTGGTGTGTTTAAAATAGAACGTTAATCGTAACACGTATGCTCGATACAGAAATTAATTTGCGCCCGATTATGAATCTTTTCCGTTGAATATTTGCGAAAATCCAAATTGTTAAAAAGGCAAAAATATTATAATTACTCGGAACAGTAATTGAATAACATTAATAATCATACGAATATATATATTTTTTTTAACGTCTGCAAAACATCACTTGCCACGTTCCCCGCCTATACTTGTGCGTATAATATTATATTATAATAGCATATTACTTGAACTATTCGAAGTCATATTATTGGCGTATATCGTAGTCCCGTAAATGTCTCATTTTTTTTTTTTTTTTTTTTAATTAATATGTAACGCTGATTTTTTTGGATCACGATCCAGTGATTTTTTT
Source organism: Tuberolachnus salignus (assembly GCA_956483605.1). Classification (NCBI taxonomy): domain Eukaryota; kingdom Metazoa; phylum Arthropoda; class Insecta; order Hemiptera; family Aphididae; genus Tuberolachnus; species Tuberolachnus salignus. Next base: position 21,687,036 of record OY101431.1, on the reverse strand, counting down.
AAGAGGAATTCAAATCGTTTCGAATTTCGTTATGTTCAACCGTTAAACTCTAACGGTTTAAACTGTAACATAATTTTCAAATGCTTACCCCTACTCCCAATACCTTAAACGAGTATTAACCTATGTTTTTGTAATGAAAACTCCCACACTCCCTCTTTTCAACACGGATTCGAAAGGAAGTTTATTTGTCTAAAAATGTTGATTCCCATCGTAAAAAACGTCTACAGTTATAACAAACGAGTCAGTTTCTGAGCGAAACGAGAAATATATTGGTATTACCATCATGTAGTGTGTATTTTTTTTTTTTTTTTTATCTGTCTGTAAACGACTTTTCTACCAGACGTAATGTTCTGATTTACAAGAGGATTTTCAATATGGGTGAAATGTCTAAAACATTGTAAATATAATGATCATTAAACGATTCTATAATATAATGACCGAAAAATACGAAAATAAATTTTTCTCTAAATTTTCGTAGCTAATAGCTGGATTATGATGAAAAAAAAAGAATTACCCTGTATACCTATAATTATAATTTATTATTTTCAGATAATTGAAAATATAAGTATGTTTGTTTTTTAATTTTTTTTTTTTTTTTAGATATTAACGGTGACCGTGTAATTCGAATTGCTAACGGGTATGTGGAGACGAGGTTAGAAGGAACAACGGTCATAATACTGTACTGGGCGACAATACTCGCAGTAATAGCATTCGTGGGATCAATCGTGTCCTTAGTACTGATATTGGCACAAATCCGTCACAGTCGCCTATCCGAATCCAACGATTTCCTTGACTCATATAATTTCTATCGCTCTACTCGCTCTTCTCGCTCTTCCCGCTCATCTCGTTCACTCTCTTCTCGCTCCTCTCGCTCATCTCGCAGAGATTCAAGAGAATCGCCGTCTCACGAAAGACCCGCCGTCGCGGAAGACGTTAGTTACATTCGTCGCATAGCCCGTTTATGGCAAACACGGGTCTGGGTGACCCGGGGAGAAGATTAACTCCACAAATATCAAGATGCCTCCTACAGCAGCCGGTCCCTGAGACCAACAGACCGGTATCACCACCATCACCCGCTTCAGGCTCGACCAACTTCACACCTCCCCCGGCTCCACCGCTTCCTCCACCGCCAGTGCCGCTTTGCTTGCCCGTCGTGAGCTTAAATATGTTTCTGCAATTCCACCACAATCGAAAAGGCGCGATCCGTAGAAAATCCCGCCCAAAACTCCGTAAGAAAACCCCGGAAAATTCTTAGTTCTCATGTAACGGCTGTGTCACTTTTTTAATAATGCCGTCCGCAACGTCTTATAATAATGTCTAATAATAATACAAAAATTACAATAACACATTAACATTAACAATAACGTAACACACAGTAATAAACTTCTTTGATAGTAAGATACTGCATTAGAAATATAGACTTTCAGTCTACGGCTCTATCGTAGATATCTACTATCAAATAGAAGTTTATTACTCATCCGCGATTGAGCCAACTAATAACGCCATATTAGTAAAAATGAATTTATAGTAATACAGAGTGTATTGTAGGTAATCGGTTGGTTCCAAATGACTAATAAAATAAGATTGGAATCCGAGTACCCGGCGTACGTACCGTGGAAACCATACAAACTTCCCGACGGTAGTACGCCCAATAGCGACGATCCGGAAAGAAAGGATTGGTGTGCGGTTTGCTTACGGTGTCAGTGCGTCGAGTGTCAAAAAATGTGCGATACGCCAAGGCCAGCAAAGAGCGAGTCAAGGAAATCAATATGGATGACTATGGTAACCGCCATTTTCTGCTGCAAATGGTCAAAGTGCTGCGGGTCGAAAGACAAGAAACGCGAACAGGACGACGGCGCGACGGATGCGGCCGACATCGAAGTCGACCGCCCAGTGGAAGAAGAAACTCCCGCAAAACGTTCGTGCATCTTGGGCTGCCTGCCTTGCGCCCGGCAAAACTCGCTGGCCTGCTGCAGCGCCGGCTGGTCATCGCGCAAGTGTCCCGACAATTGTTTCGGCAACGTTAACGTGAAAAACTGCCTCTGCGTGAATTGGGAAACGTTCAAGAGAGACCGCAGACACATTGCCGCAACTGCCCAGGGTTCGTTCCACATGACCAGTAGCCGCCGTCGCCGTTGTCTCCGTGGCCTGAGCCCCGCAAAAGCGGCCAGGAACAGTAATGCTCGAGCTGCCGCCGTAGCTGCCGCTACAGCTGCCATTGATGCAGCTACCGCCGCCATGGACGCTTCCAAAGCCGCCGCCGCTGCCGCCGCCATGGACGCCTCCAAAGCCGCCGCCGCCGCCGCCGCCACTGCCGCCGCAGCCAATCTCGATGCCAATGGTACCGCTGCCGCCGCAGCCAATCTCGATGCCAATGGCACCGCTGCCGCCGCAGCCAATCTTGTTGCTAATGACACCGCCGCCGCCGCCGCCGCCAATCCTGTCGCCAATGAAACCGCCGCTGCTGCACCTGCCGTTGAAACCATGGTCATGACACACGCCAAAGCTGACGCTAGTAGATTGTTGGCCAACACCAGAACTGTAGTCGTCGACGTGCACAAGAGCTCCACCATCCGGTACATGAATGCTATACATAGATCGCCGCGTACATCATCGTCTGACAGTTCATCCAGTAGTCAGCAAGACGACAACGAAGACAACCAGTACCTCTAAGGCGCACCGGTAATAACCAACCAAATTATCGCTAATACCTATCTGCAGCTTTTATTATTATTATTATTATTGTTGGGGAACGGATTTTTATGCTATTTTTTTTTTTCTTCTGAAATTCGAAAAGGTCATTGGTAGAAAAACAATTATTATTAGTACTATAAATTTAAAACAAAATTATTTAAATGATTATTATTCATCAAATATATACATATATCTTATAGATAGTTTATTTCAATTTAATGATTTCCGTACACAAAAATCCGTTCCACGACGATATAGTAATTATTATTCTCCAATTCTCTTCTACGCTAAGTTCATTAGTTATAACGCATCAAATTAGTACAAGTTAAATAATTATAGATTTAGTTGATTTATAATTAGTATAGATTTAGTAGGTATAGATTAAGTTGGTATAGATTAAGGTGGTGTAGACTAAGTTGGTATAGATTTATTATTATCGTATATATAGTTATTATTAAATTAATTTACTCTGGAAAGATATTAAAAAAAAAAAAAAACAATAGCTACGAAAGCAATTTCTTTTTATCACGCGTCGGTTATACTGTTTAAAGGTGCATAGAAATAATTATGGGTTTAATATTTAACATAGTTTACTAGTAGTAGTATTATCGATAGAATTAATCATAAATACATAAATTTAAATACGTACATAATCTGAAAAAACCTTGGATATAGGGGCGCGGGCGTATAAGATCATTTGGGCGAGTCGTTCCAAAATTCGATCCGTTTGGGCGAATGTTCGCAATATACACGAGTGTTGATTCCATCGAAAAAGATCGTTTAGACAAATGCTAGAAACGTTTTCGTTTTCACCACACCGCCCGCCAAAATGTGAAAAAAAAAAAAAAAAAATCGCCCAAATAGATACTCGCTATGGTATATTATTAATATCACATTGTGTGGATCGAGACAAAATCGAATATCCGATTTAAGTGTCCGAAAGATCGCGTTAATCGCTGCGCTTTATTCAAAGGTGAAATGATACTATAAATAAATAGTACGCTGGACGTTGAAGATTATGTACAAATTATATATTAAAACATTAAATTACGTTAAAATATATTAATTTAAAAATTAATATGTTAATCAAGTTATTGTTAATATATTATATAATTATATAAGTAGTTATTAAAAAAAAATATATATATATATATATATATTATCTTTAAGTCTTCAGTTTTCTGGTTCTTATTTTCAATTATTGAAACATTCATTTTATTAGTAATAAATCCAAAACAGTAACATAACATTTTATTTTTATTGGCCGTTAAAACAAAATTAAAATCTATATAGTACGGTGTTAGTAATTAAATTTTAACCAAACGAAATAATATAATAGTAATAGACAACAAATAAATAAACATCTAAAAATATATCCGGCTATAACGTTATATTAATACATTTATCGATAATATAATAGATTATAATCTTTAGTTTTAAGAAGGAAAAAAAAACAAAAACCAAAAAAATAGTAAAAATAAAAACCAAAAAAAAGTAACACGTAGAATATATTATTATTATTATTATTATTATTATTATTATAGTAATTATTGTAATTATTGAATGGTTTCCGACAACAGTGGCGCAATTAGCGGTCAAATGGGATATCAACACTATAGGGCCTTGCCCATCCCGATTTCCTCCCCCGGAGGACCTCCAAAAAAAAGCGCCAAGTCGCGCCACTGTTAGACAGACGATACAATAATATTACAATATATTATTATAATAATTAATTATAGTTTAATTTAATCTTCGTTAGTCGCTAATGAAGTATTATAACATGTTATATTATTCAGATTATATATTTAACCAAAAAAAAAATACAAATTTTAATTCAGTTAATAATTATACCGGTTGTTGAAAATATGAATTTAAACAATTTATCTTTATTCAATCTATTAAAATAAATAAATAAATATATATATATATGTATTAAAATAAATAAATAATTTTTTATGGTAACATAAAAAATTATATTGCTTATCATCGTGATGTGAACATTATTATTAATTATTATAGTTATATTTTTTTGCGTAATATTTAAATAATTGAATGCATTCGATTTTGCGATGTTTTTAATTCGGTCACAGTTAAATCCAATTAATACAAACATCATATTAATTTCTTACGGTCATAAAATCTCGGCGATAATTTATTATTTCCGCGGCCAGTTATTTAAGTGAACAATTAAACAAACAATTTTACCAGACTTTGGCTCATTAACTTTCATTCCTGAAAATCAAAATTTAGTTACCGTTATAAATATGTTTATTATATTATTGGTTAGAGATTTATTTTAAATTTTATTTTACGGATCAAATTTATTGTTATAGTTGACGATTTATATTTTCAATGTTACATTTTTCAAAAGTATTTAATTATTTTAATTCTGTTAAAAATAGATTATATCAAAGATTTTATCGTTTCTCGTTGGTTTTATTGTTATGGAAAAAAACTATATATCAAATTTTATCATTTTATGTGTACGTGTTATAATTTTAAAAAGTATGCACACACTTGTTACCCGTTAGTAATAAAAAATTCACCATAAATTAAATTATAATAATTTTATTCGAAAATAATTATCTCGTTAAATTTGATAAAAAAAATTATAACATGTTATAATCAAGTTTATTTATAATATTAAAAATTAGTTGGGTGTATATGTGTATGGTTATATTTAATAATAGTTTTATTTTAATTATAACGAATAGCATAATACTGTAGTTGATATTTAATTTTACGTATAAAAATTTTATTTTATTATAATAAAAAAAAAAGAAAGTTTTCATTAAATCTCATAGGGTATAGTTAGAATTATGTACATGATCGTTATCATGAAAAAAAAAAAAAATTATTTTTAAGTATATATTATTAATTGTTATACACGCGTGTGTTAATTACGGTAACTATTGTATAATAGCCTACAGTTGTGATTCATTTGGATTTTGGCGACACCCGGGTTAGCCCATCAGGCGATGAGAGGGGGGGGAATAAGGATGTCCAGACATACTTACCCTCTCTCTCTGAATTTAAAAAAAGAGTGATAAATATTGTCTGAGTTTATACTGCTCTAGCAGTTGACCTCTACAATATTTAAAAAGTTAAGCAAGATTGCCTAGTTTATAGTTTTCTTTTAATGTTTATTATAATTTTCGTGCATCATTTCTAGAAAGACCTAAAGTGATAATAAAATCTGCAACAATCATTAAAAATAAGATAATTTTAAAAAATAGCATTCTATATCATAGTGTATAATGTAATATTATAATTTTATTATAATCGTAATTCGTTATTAAGAAAAAAAAAAAAAAATATATATATTAATTAAGTAATTGTCAATAGTTACTCGATTTGATGTGAATACGATTAATAATAGTTATAATTTTATTTATGAATGTTTAAAATCAATATATTAGTTGATAGTTAAAATCCTTCATGACCTTTATTACCTCCTATGAGATATGCTATAGTAAGATATTTAGTGGAAAAAAAAAAAAATTAAACAATATTTAATTATTATATCGTTGCCCGAGAACCATCGTGGACAATCTAAAAAAAATGCGAAATTACGTTTACGATTTTGTGACACTGAGACCGTGTCCATTAGTTTCGAGGTTTGGCCGACAGGTTCGCCGTGTTGTGGGAAATCAAAATTTCCGAAAGTCTATCGAAAGTCATTTATCCATCGACTATACAATTTTCGTTGATCCTGAAAATGTTGAGAAACTGATATTGGTCCCGATGGTTCTCCTATAGGCGACGGTATTATAATGAACGCCATAGAAATATAAAAACATTAATTACATATTATTATTACTAAAATAAATGCATAACATAGTAAATAGTTTAAATGGTTTTTTGACATATGTCTTTTAATTATTTAATTATTACGGATAATATTGTTGTTACAAGTACTTAGTCGATAATTTAAAAAATCTAATTGTATTAAGAAAAAAAAAAAAAATTTGCATTTATCTCATAGTGTCTTAAGTAATATCTATTATAATAATTATTATTATTAAAAAAAAAAAAAAATTACTTAGATTAGTAAAAAATTAGTTTGAAATAATATTATATACTTACTTATTGGTACAGAGGTTCCCAAACTGCATGTCATAAGTTTGTGATGGGTTGCCAAAAAAAAAAAAAAAAAAATGTTTGAAAATGTTTCGTATTATGCACAGTTTGGTGCCTCTGTATTAGTATACATTATATTCTTATTATATTCAAATATTATTACTTAAACAAAAAAAAAAAAAAAACTTATATATTAATCAATTATTTATCACTATTACGAATATTGTTGGCGATTGAAATGTCATTTATTTGATTATTTTCTAATCGCCAAATATTATTTTAATTCAAAAATATTATCTACGGATTATAGCATTAGTTATTACATTATATAATTATTATCAAATTCACGCGGAAAAAAAAAAAAAAAAACTATTATTATTTGTTTTTCGGTTTTATTTTATCTGTCTTAATTATACAAAAAATATTATTAAATTTATTCTCTTTCAATTCAAAAATTAGTTTATCATATTATTAAAATATTGGTGTGTTTTATTAGTTTATAGTCATATTATATTATCAAATATTACAATTTAAAATTATATAAGTAAATTATTATCTATAGATGGCAAAAACAAATACCTCCCTACGGTAATGTTCCCATTTATTTTCGCCGATAAGAATTCAAAAAAAAAAAAAAAAAAAAAAAAAACAAAACAATATTAATAATAAAAATAATTTGGTAAATTACAGTAATATGTTAAATTAGTCATTCATTAAAAAAAAATATTAAAAATTCAATACCGGCTACGTAGAAGATCCGCAAATTAATAACTATGATTAGCTTTTCCGTTATTCAACTATTATTATTGGTTTTTAATCACTTAGTAATTTTTTCACGGCAAATCTAGTATTGTCGAAATCTTAAAAAAAAAAAAAAAAAAATACACCCACCTCCTAGCTATATATTAATCAATTTATTCAACATATATTTCATAGTTTAATAGTTTTACTGGACAACAACATATTACTGTAACTTTACCAATTTACCTACAATATATTCTTGATGTCATAATGAAATAATATTACACAGCTTATTATAATATGTAAAGCTTCTTAAATATATGAAATAAAGTTATTAGAACCAACCAAATGTGTTATTTATTTGTTCATTTTTTTTTTTTAAATTTTTTTAATTTGTGTCTATTGGTTCTACTTATCGTAGAAATTGCGCGGACAACATTGTCGACAATATATTGTGTTCCGCCATAAATCGTAGTATTTGATGGTGAGGTCGTTTTATTGCAGAGACATTCAATTTCACGTCAATTGATTCAGCGCCACAGGTGGTTTGCGTTCGAAAAGCGTAGGTATACAATAAAATATTAAACGTGAATAGTTGTCCCGTTAACTATTCTTTTTTTTTTTTTTTTAAATTTATTTAAATCCTCTGGATCGTTCGTACTTATAATAGTATTTTCTGACAAAAGAAAAAAAAAAAGAAAAATCCGCCGATATTTCGCATTTTTATGTCGGGAATATAAATATTGCAATTTATATATTGCATTTTATTGGTACATCTCGTTAGATCTCAAAAATGTAATATTATGTACATTATGTACAAGAAATCAAATATCAAATTTAAAAAAAAAAAAAAAATATATATATATATATTTATATTCAAATAAATAAAAAAAATATGTAGACAAAGAACAAAACAAATCCTGGAATATTATAAAGGTTGTGTGTAAATACAACGGGTTTCGATTTAAAAAAATCAAATCACCGTCTGGCTAGCAAAAGCGAACAAATAATAATGTTAAATCGACTGTAAAAATATAATTTTGGTCATCACAGATTCATCGACTAGATAAACAATATAGTTTTTATCTACAAACTATAGGTAAGAACAAAATAAATTAAATATAAATACTAATAGTATCATACCGTAACGACCGTTTCTATTACGTGACTATGCATTAACTTTTTGCGATTTCATTACGAAAAATAGATAATTATCGTCAACGTTACGATATAATATTGTTGTTAACTGGACGTGTTAGACATTCTGTTAACTAAACATTAGGTACCTACTTTAAAACTGTAATCGTATGATATTATAAGGACGTTAAACATAGAGTATGATACAAGAGTAAAACAATATTGCGGATGGCGAGATGATATGCGGGGAAAAACGCGTATTTTTGCACTCCGGAACACTGTCCTCTTTTCATTTTATATTATAGGCTCAACTGGGCCAAACACATTCACATGACCAAACTAAAACTAAATCGAAGACTCTCTATTCTCCGCAGTACTTTGGGCAAAACCTCAAACCTTAACCTAAAATCAAAAACTAACGTGTACAAACTATTAATAAAACCCATTTGGACCTACGGAATTCAGCTATGGGGAGCTGCTAAAAAAAACAAACATAAACAAAATTCAAGTAGCCCAATTAAAAACTCTTCGTCTCATAACTAACGCCCTTCCGTACGTCTCTAATGAAACTCTACACTCAGACCTGAACATACCGTATGTCAATGAAGTCGCAAAAAATCACTACTTTAAATTCCATAAAAGACTACAAAATCACTCCAATCCTCTCATTACACTCCCTTCCGGGTAATACGGTAAGAAGACTCCAGCGCAAGTGGCCCAGAGACTGGTTAGCATAATACACAGGTCTATACGTTAATCAACAAAACAAATTCTCGCCGAAGTGCTGTTGCTGGACAGTTTCTTCAATTCAAGATTTCATGTAAAATTATAATAGGGTTACATATAAATATTCGTTTGTATTAATTCTATTATTATTATAATTCTCAAATATCTCTTAAGCTTATTGTACCATGAGTACAGATTGTTTAATATTTCTTAATTCAAAATAAAAAAAAAAAAATATTATAGGTGATTATTTACTTAAACACCGAAATATAGTTAAACCGGCATAGTAAATGAGTGTGTTATTAGCGTCCCTCTAAAATTGTAGACGATTTTATAGGTATTCATAACTAATAAAATCGATTGGCAGTATTTCGTTGAACGATATTGATTATGGAACTAAAAAAAAATTAATAATATTCCTAATTATTGGATTTTACGTAAAACAACGACGGACGTCTGTACGCAATAAATAACGTGAATATTACATTTTAATCGATACACAAATTTTGTCTTATTGTTTTAAATAACGCCGTATAATGTATTTATTTTTTCATTAAATCGTTGGTTAAAACGTACAAAACGTAAAACGACGTGAATTAAAAACGGAAAATACATTTGAAATATCACCGAGATAAAATGAAATAATAGAAAATATGCCGAAAAATTGCAAACCTTGCAAATGCAATCATTCGATCGGTTACCGAAAAAAAAAAAAAAAAAAAAAAAAAAAAAAACGCAAATGCAACAATATCCGACAAGTCAAATATATATATGTAATCAACAGTTTAATTTACAATATCGGATTTTTTTTTTACATTGTTCGGTTCATTTGTTTGCGTGTTTATTGTAAACTGTTCGCGTCGTTACTACTATATCGATTTTTGACAAATAATAATAATAATAATGCCGTTTTTTTTCTTTCTCGCCGTCTCTCGTGTCTACACCTTAACCCTCGCCTTGTCCATAATACCTACAACCGCCAAACCCACGGGGTTTAGTGGGCAATTCCGTCGAATCGCCGTAAATCGCTTTTAACACCATGTCGAAACGTACAATTACACGCAAACCGTATGTGGATATTATATCGGCGTTTGCGTTTTCGTTTTTCGATATAACGATTTAGTATTAAGTATCTCCACGACACCTCACACTAATGTGTCACTACGACGTGCGAATCGGACGACATTACAAACCATTTAAGTGTATTGCCGACGGTTTTACGCGATCGGCCCGGACGCGATTGTACAATAAATAAATATAATAAGACGCGAATTTCGCGTACGGTAAGTTTTCGAAAACTATTATAGTAACACGCACGCGCGAGATAAGATTAAAACGAAATACGAAGAAGAAAACAAAAAAAAAAAAAAAAAAAAAACCATTGGCAATTTTCTCGGCGATATCAGCAGACTCGACGGCTTTGTCGGTCACGGCGAGCAGCCGATTATATAAGTATACGAAAAGTCGACGGTGTTCAATTTCCGAAAAAAAAAAAAAAAAAAACAAAAATAAAAATTCTAAGTATGCGTGGTATTTTTATGGTTTTTTTTTTTTTTATTTCGCACGGCCATCGTTCATAAACCGATAATATTATAATCAGTGGCGTGCCCAGGGAATGTCCGCAGTATCTGATACGTTAATAATAATTAATAGTTTTCAACAAAATCGTGTAAATCGTGGGGGGGATTTTAAAATCGAATCCAAAAATCGTCAATTTTTATTCAATAAATCGAATTTGCCCATTGTTACTTGTCCGAAATATATATATATATACAAGCAATTACAATTAAATTACTAAATAAATGCTCATGAATGGTGTAGTTTTAAGCCATTTGGGAGTGGGGGCGGGACATAACCTCTCTAGTAAATATATTTTATACCGTCAGTGTCATGAATTTAGGCAACGGTCAGATTGTCCAGACAAGTCATACTGTCCTTGGTCAAATGTCTGCAATAAACATAGATTTATGAATCGGACAGTGTTTAAGTCTGGTAAATTAGACTAGTCAATATAACATTTTCGATTGTCGTCAATGTTATCCGTGAAAAATTTGTCAGTAACCATTTTTCGCCACTGTTCATTTTGTTAAAAATAAATAAATAAATAAATAAATCTAGATCAGTTTTCTCAATTACCGGAATAAGAAATCGTCACGCTATTATAAATAGTTTCTACTATTCCGCACGTTCCTCTCCTAAAGAAGGTCGGAAACAATAGTTTATATACTTATATCATTTTCATATTCCGTTCAAGAATATTTTTCTGAACATTTGTATATTTAATCCAAGACCGGGCATTAAACAGTATTTTTACTAATCAAGTTAATATAAACTTTTAAAAATAATTTCAAAATTCCGTGGTATTTATTATGTTTCACCGCTTATTGATTTGCCATTGAAACGCCGATTTGACCATTTCGAAAATCAATTTGCTTTTTTTTTTTTGAACCCGAACCTGAGCCACCTAAATTTAAGTTAATTATAAACGATAAGATAACGTTCTTAACTAACAGAATCCAACTAGTAAAATCGAATCAAATCTCTTTCTCAGCTTATCCGCGTTCTTTCAGATGTTCCTCGGGGCGATCATGTTTCTCCGACATTATTTTTATTATTCATAAATGATATTCCGTCCAGTTACAGAACCCTTAAAAATTTGAAGCCATTGCAAATTGTACGTTATTATTGTCCCTAGAAACCCGTAAAATATCGCATTTAAAACTCTAAAAACCCAATCCGAATAAAAATAATAAACGGTTGTAAGCCGGGCGTTTCGATAATGTTAAAACAATTTTCTACGCAGTTCGTCCGCCGCATTTTTCGCGTAATAATAATCGCGTGCACAAGCACGTTAACGGATTTGTAATGAATTTTTTTTATTTTATTTTTTCAATCTAATAAAAAAAAAAAAAAAAAAAAAAATAACCCGTCGCTGTATGGTAATTATGTTGGCGAGCTGTCATTTTTTAATTGATAATGTTCCTACATGTACCCGTGTTTTACTTTAGTAGATTTAAATAAACGGCCGGCGGGCAATGTCTGTGAACCAGTTTCGGATAGCCGGTATAGAACGCCACATTGCGAGCGCTGAGGCCATAAGCTGTCTACGCGATCACGAAATGATAAAAAAAAAAAAAAAACTAAAAAAATTGAATGCAAATCACTTGTCGGAAACGAACGCGTTCGGCGCTTCCGTTACCGTACCCGATTCCGTACGATTGCGTCGAACGCGAATAATTTTATTCGATATTATTGCGCCAAATAAAATCGGACGCCCGCCCATTTAGCATTTTATCCTATTTATAATATTATTGTCTCGTATCGGTACGGCTGTCGTCCAGGCCGTGTCCAGGCTAACGGAAAATATCAATTTGTTCACGTCTCCCCGTTCCCGTACCAGCGATGTTTTTAGCGGTATTTTTTTGGTCCGGTATCATAATTTCACATGCCCAATAATATGTACCTAAATCTTGTAGGCACAGCCGTGTATATTTCGATAGAACTCGATTAAATTCGTATGATTTTTCGCGTAACTGTGGCGAATATTAGAAGAAAAAAAAAACACTGCAAAATTCTGCATTTCCGAATACCCGTATGAAAACTAAACTTTATATTAATACGCAGAGTCGAACGCCCAAGACCCTACCCTCGCCCCCCCCCCCCTCCCACTGAAACGTACGGACAGACACCGTTTGAAAATTTACCACGATAACAATACAAATAATTACCATTAAAAACTAAACGGTATAATAATTATTATTTTAATCGAAATTCACAACCGTATTTTTTTGCCGCGGTCGTCTCCGTTATCTATAGCCTATGTTCACAATTTCCTATCTTCGCGTCCCATTATGGATTTGACTGTACAAACACACGTACGCACATACGACCACTTCCTTATCTATTACATTATATTAGATAGTATTATTTGGATATATTTTTTTTTTTTTTTTTTTTTTAGTTTAATCACGTTTAGGAATTTAATATAATAATCGTTTTACATACGCCCAAATTTGTTTCACGCAAATAGATAACGACAAAAACTACCATAAAATATTCCATTTAATAATTAAAACATACACTGATCAGGAGCGGACTGGCCTACAATTGATCGGAAATCGGTGCCTAAAAAGCACAATATTTAGTTATAAAATATATGGTATTGTAGGTGAGGAGTTGGCAAGACACTAAGGCAGGGTGTATTTTAGCAGTGCAATTTAATTTATATACTGTACTCGACGATAAATCGTCGCAAACGAAAAAACGATTCTGAGTGCGGTTAAATATTTTTTCATATACTAAAATAAAAATTGTAACTACGCAAAATCAATACAGTAAATCGAAATAATTAATTGTTCGTGATTTTATTTTTAGGAATTTCCACATAAAACACCGATAAAAACGAATCACATCCGCCTAAACCGAAAAAAAAATCGAAATTTTTGAATTGATATTATAATAATTCTATTGAGTTATAGTAGACACCAGACAATTTTAAAAATTCTATCACGAATTAATCCAGAACGTTTTAGGTATTTTACCCCGTTTTTTTTTTTTAATTTTAGGTTTATAGGTTCTCCTGGACTGCTACAAAAAAAAAAAAAATTATTTCCCTGTCTGAAATATTACCACAGCCCACCCTTGAACACGATAAGTATTTATATATTCGGTTATTAGGTTGTTTTGGACAACTGGTAATTTGAGATTCTTATGCGTGTGCTGCGATATTTATTATTTTAATTTAACGGTGTAAACGTCACTTTTTGGTGCACATCGACAATTGAAATTTGCTATTCCACAGGAAACACCGTTTCCGGTCGTTGTGGTTTTTAATTTTAATCCATCGATTATAAATAATACTCGTGTATTTACTTCGTTATACGTAAGTGAACAGGAAACGACCGGCCGTTTTCATATACTCGCATTATACATCGGTGGATTAGATTTTTGCTGTTCGGTCAGTTTAGTACTTTTGAAATCCCGATCCCTAACACAAAAAAAAACAAAAATCATGTAAAACCGATTTTACTGTCATGCTCACGGGAGCATGGGAATAAAATATCCATTTTAGTTATTCGTGTTATGCTAATTTACGATGTTATCCGTACTTGGTGTGATGGTCCGTAGACGTAAAAACTAAATTTAGACCCAACACCAGAATTATAAAAAAAAAAAAAAAAAAAAATAACACATTGCATTCCTAAGTACCAATAAATAAATTAAAAACTTACCTACTTCTATTATTTTACAATAATTTCGAATTAAGTTAATTATACGTACAAATTATATCCCAAATCTACTGATAATAAATTTACCGAGTATAGGATTGTCATTAGTACATTTGGATTAATAAAATATATTACTCGAGGGGATGGGATCTGTGTCGGTTTTCCAAATTTTCTCGAATTTTGGAAAATTCAACATTTTAATATATAAATATAATGATGAAAAAAATACACACGGGTAAATGATTACAATTTAAAATTTGTATCTTTTTATCGGATAATTAGTGTTTTATCTTTATCTAGATAATATACACGTTTAATTATCTTTTACCTTTTTCCAGATACATTTTTAATTATCATCGCCTAAAACAATTGAACACCGTTCACCGTTCACATGCCAAAATCCTGATTTTTTTTTTTTTTTTTTGTGATTACACTACAGAACTAGACTGCCGTATACTAATTGATAGTGGAAAACTAGGTTTGTAAAACTAAACCTTATTTTTTTTTACTAAAAGAATTTATCACGATTTTGATGAATTTATTTTTGAAAGCTCACGGTTCCGTTTCATTTTTCGTGCGATCGCATTCCGACAAAATTGTTTCGCGCACATTCCGCGTTCGAAGGGCAAATATAACGAGTGACGATAATGTAATATTATTATTTTATACTGACGAGCTTATCACAAGGGTATAATATTTTACGTCTCAACCATAATCTGCAAAGACGACGTGCCGGCGCTGTAGTGATGTAAATTTTCACAAATTTGTAATTTATTAATTTCATGAATATTACGTTCGACTCAATTTATTCGTCGCTATTGTCTCCCTTAGTTAAAAACAATAAAAACGCCTAGCAAGTATACAATTATAACTGATCGAATATTTAAAGGCTGTAAAAGCTTAGTTTTTCAACCGGAACTGGGTAGTGGAAAAAAGAAAAGTAAACGCAAAGAAAAGTATATATATATATATATATAATATTTTATTGCCTATTAAATTAAAACAATTATGACCATTCAGACTTTGTAAATTGAAATGTAGTTAAAAAATAAATAATGCGTACGTGTTTGCACGTTAAGAATCCTAATTATTTGAGTAATACGATTGAAACCACGTAGTCCCTCTCCCCTCCCCCCCCCAAAAAAAAAAACACGTCTAGTCATCAATTAATATTCATAAACTGTGAATAATAATAATAATAATAAAAACCTATTTGAAATTATGTACGACGATTTAATTATTACAATATATCCATGCGATTGTATACGTACAAAAAACAAAATGAAAAAAAAATAAAATGAAAAAAATTGTTGCAACGTTACATTATTTGTCTGTTAAAAAAATAATAACACGTTTATCCGTCGTGTCGAAAATATTATAACTTATAATGTTTTATAAGCACACAAGAAGTATTAAAAAAAAAAAAAAAAAAAAAAAGTAAATATTACTCGAGATTGTATAGTAAAATATAATGTAGGCTCCTGCAAATTGCCCGCAGTCGAAATTTTCTAGTAATGTATAAAAAAATATTACTATCGTACAGCAGTCAACTTCCTATAAATAAAACAATAATTATGCATTGCACACTACCGTAATTATACGGAGATCGGTTATGAGGAAATTTACAATTAAAAAAAAAAAATTTTGCGATGGAAATGAATCGATTTCAATTTTGCCCGATTTCACATTGAATTATTATTATTATTATTACGTTATTTGTGATTATCTAATAATAATAATAATAATTATTTTTTTTTTATTATTATTAAAGGAACGATTTTCGTATTTTCATTTCCATTCATTTTTTACAGTTTATTAATGAAGATTTTGAACCGCCGCAGCGGAAAATGTTCAGTTATCAAATTTACAAAAATTTCAATATTATAGTAGTGTAGATGTAACTCGGTGTAGGTACTTGCAGTACAATAATAACTAGAAAACAAAACTACAATAATACTATAAACTATCAGTTAAATAAAAACAATTATGTGCGACAATTATTTACATTCTATACAAATATAATATCTGTTGCGCGTCTGACAAAAAAAAAAAAAAAAAAATATATAAAAAAAGTCGTTGGTGGGTTACGACTCCCATATTATTCTACACCCGTAATATTATTACGCTAGTGAAGCATTAAAAAAATAATAAAAAAAAATATATATTAACGAACAATAAGCGCATACACATGTATAGAGAATTCTCAAAAATAATACGCGTCATTTTTATATTTTTTTTTTTTCCCCCGTCCAACACAGTAGAAGCTAAACGAACTCTTTTTTTCGTTTTTTTTTTTTTTTTTTTTTTATTATTTTATTTTAATGTACATATTTATTAATTTGTATTTAATAACGTACATATTTTTTTTACATTTTTTTTTTTTTGTACATTTTCTTGTTTATGAGAAATTCTATAAATATTACTGTATAAGACCAATTTATAATAGGCGGGCATATAATAGTTGATAATAGTTGAATAGTTAACCACTAAACATCTCCGAGTGTAGTTTTTGCTATGTTTAAACAGTTTTTTTTCCCGTAGAGTTTGTAGAGTAGTTTTTATTTATTTTTTTTTTCTACCGGAATGTCCGGGATTTAATAAAAAATGCACACAATACGAAACGTTTCCCCTCGAGGAAAATAAACCACTGCGAATGGCGATATACGGTAAAAGAAAGCCACTTAAAATTATTTATACTCGTAAATACAGTCGGTGGTTTAGTTATATACCGTACGCAATAATAGACAATAATTATCATCAATCGTCTAATAAAACACTATTTTTCGTATTATATGCATTTTAATATAAATCCCACTGCGGAAATTATAGTTATACCCACTGCGTATAATAATATAGTGCCGCCGAATAGTAATAATAAAAAAAAAAAAAAAAAAAATAAATCGTTGTTATTATCGTCGTAAAGACGCACTGCGGTCGTGGAAAAAAATAAAAAAAAAAAGAAAATAAAATAAAAAAAAAAAAAAAAAAGGGGCATACGCGTACTTGACCACAATTATTATTATTAGCAAATGTCTAACAATAAACGTAATGTGCGTGCGTGTGTGTGTGTGTGTGTACGTATTTTAATCAGTATATTATATAGAAACATAATGGGTAGGTATACGAGGAGAGCAAAACTGTATTTTAAGAGGTTCGCTGCACGTGTCGTCCGGTCGACGTACACAATATTACAACTGATTACAACAGGTTGTTTCGTTTAACGCTGTACAATAGTTTTCTCGGTAAACGTTTTTTTTTTTTTTTTTTTTACACACACAAGCTGTGCATAATACTCGTGAATTATTTTAATTCGGCCGTCCTACACGAGTATGCTCGGCGTCTACCGAGGTTTTTTTTATTATTAAACTTTAGTTTTTTTTTTTCGACTATTGTCGAATCGATAAATATAATAAATTATTGAGCTCGTTTTGGACGCCTCGATAATTTATATATATATATATATATATAAAAAAAAACAACCGTAATATTTTTTTCTCATTATTAATTTTCTCGTCAGCCGGATATTTGTTTGCTAATAATATCGAAACGGAAAAAGAAGATATTATATTTCCATCGTAGGAAGCGGTAAACCGGCCCGCTCACGTATATATTGTCGATTTTAAATATAATAACCGTATGGAAAAAAACAACATCCTTTTAAATTAATAACAGACGAAACACTAACCTAAACAAGGTACACTTATTACAACGCGGTGTATGTTGTCCTTATAAAAATATCAAATTATATCTGTAGCCACGGTTTGCAAAAAAAAAATTGTTTAGAAGCGTTCGGGTGTTCAAATTTTATCGAAACTCGTAATAATTACCAAGATTTTATGTACTCGCCATCTGACATGTAAACCCATTGTTTTTACATTTTACGCGAATTAAAATAGTTAAAAATTAAATATGGCTCAAAAAATTTGGTACACCGTTGGTGCGTCGTAAGTTGCTTTTGGTTTTCGAAAAAGTAGTCATACCTTTTTTTTTTTTTAAAAAATATGTATGCTATAATCGTTTCGGTTGTAGTTATAAAATAGTAATAAAATTTTCAATTTTAACTCAACGAAAACAATTTCGACCGGATTATTGCAGCCAGCGGATATATTATATGAACTATAATATTATTTCATACAATGTCCGATACGAGGGGAGGGCGAAAGAGCGGTCGCTCTCCCTACGTTGGACCGTTTTTTTTGTTTTTTCTTTATAATGTAATTCTTATATTCAAATAGTTACTTTGCTGTATTTATTTGAATCTATACACGTTTGCCGGCAGCAGTATTTCACATATTACGAGTCCGTCGTAAATATTATATATTACTGTTATATTCTTAAATATAATACATATCTGATATCAATTATGGGAAAAATAAAGTTATAAACACAGAATAATTATATTTAAATATATGTAAACGATATGTACATACGCTTCTCCGTCATTATGGGTTCAATTAGTAATTATTATTAGTGTTCGGATGTCGTAGCGATTTCCTTTTTTTTTCTTTTTTTTTTTTCTATTGAATGTATAACCGACGTCGGCTATACATTTGTTTCGTGCACACAATTTTTTTGTTGCCTTTCCGGTTCTTTTTTACTTTTTAAATTGCTCTTTTGAAACATTTAATTAATAATAATTTATTAATCGTTTTATTAGACCACATCATCCGGAATATATACATATGTATAGTAGTAATTACAATGGGAATACAAACAATGCACACTCCACCGAGCTAAAGGTTATCTTACCATTCCAACCACTGACAACGTTGGCTTACCCGCTAGCAATATTTTTTTATTACAACCGAACACAGTCACTGCTGCAGTGTACAACCGGTGGAGATAACCGTAGGCATTCG
This sequence comes from Tuberolachnus salignus, assembly GCA_956483605.1. Lineage (NCBI taxonomy): Eukaryota > Metazoa > Arthropoda > Insecta > Hemiptera > Aphididae > Tuberolachnus > Tuberolachnus salignus. The sequence goes on along the minus strand of OY101431.1, from coordinate 21,667,571 downwards.
TAAAAAAAAAAAAAAAAAACCACAACAACAATTATTACATTGGACCCTGGTACACGCGGACGCGTATAAAACACCGCTGTAAATCGTGATCGGCCAGTGATTATATTTTTTCACTCTGCGCACAACACGTCACCGCTACTATAATACACTAGCAACACGTCGGTGTACACATAGTTCGTACCTGCCTATTTAGTATATCGATATTTAAAAAGACGTACACACATACTTCGCGCCGTGGCTGGGTCACTGTTGTAGGTGCGAAGTTGGGAAGGCAGTGCATAGATAGGAATTTAATTTATATCTGTATGCAAACGAAAAACGATTCTGAACGTAGTAGTTTAGCCGCGTTTTTTTAGTGTTGCCACAGGGTAACCCAGAAATGAACGTAAAAAAAAAAAAAAAAAAAAAAATCGAAAAGTCATTTTTTGGTAGTTTTTTCTGCCGCGTCAAAAAACTAATAGGTATATCGAAAAATAACCCCTGTAAAGTACCAACCAGACAACATTTGCAACCGGAAACAATGTAAGAGTGTATCGATTGGATGAAATCTTTTGGTAGAAAAAGAGTGTACAGAAATAATACAAATAAATTCACATCATTGTAAAACCATAAGACCCCTCGCTCCACTTAGAATCACTTAGTATTAAAACTCAAATTAACACGCAATAAAATACGTAATAACAAAATAAATGTAAAAAATATATACATATAAATACTAATCACGAGGAAAAAACTAGTCGGGAAAGTCCACTTAGCTAGCTCCCTGAAACGGAAGCCGGCATCTAGATTAGTGTAAGATCCGTGCCAGTACTAGACACTAAGTTTTTGTCTATTATTCAGTCTTATTATGTAGGATCGTTGATTATATTTTAAATAATTAGTAACTAAATACTAACTAAAGGAGTTCATTTGGACAAACAACCAACTCGGGCCCAACATACTAAAAATATTAGGAAACAGTCTGACACTCGCCTACAACTCCTTCGTCCATTATTATCCCCTTCAACGAGTTTAAGGAACAACATTTTAATATACACGACAATTTTGGTCATACGGTATCCAAATTTGGGGCCTAGCCAAACCTTCTAATATAAGACCCATACAAGTTTTTCAGTCCATATGTCTTAAACAAATATCTGGAACCTCATAGTATATGACCAACAAAGCACTGCATAACGGTCTACAAATCTTTTCAGTTAGCAACCCGATCTTTTAAAAAATTCCATTCTAAACTCCTCTAAAACCGGAACCCACTAACTTCCCGTATGTCATCAATTGTCATTCCCAAAAACCCACCATAAAGACTAAAATAAAAATGGTCATGGGACGCTCGTATTTAAAAAAAAAAAAAAACAAACGGTTTCTCCACTGCTAAAAAATCATCAAACGAAATAGGCGGTACTGTTGCTCATAGTTTCCACCACCCCCCCCACAAAAAGTCAATCAAGCAATCTTCAAATATATCTATTGTCATCCCGTTTACTTATTATGCCATATAATTGTAATAAAGCTTTTATTTAAATAAATAAATAGTACACGCAATCAATGGTAGTCGCTCTCGTTTCAATTTTTCGTCCATTGCCGGACTTGACGGCCGATCTATATGTGAATGGGAATTTGTTAAAAGAGACCTAAGTAACATTTTCGACCAAAATAGTTTTACAGTAAATAAATACATAGTTTTGTGTTAAAAAAAGATCCTTCGCCGAACCGTATTGTGCGTAAGGAAATTATTTTGGAATACCTATTCATAATAATAATTTTAACAAACACTGTATTTTTCATAAGACCATAGCGCTATGATTCGTAATAGCTTAGAAATTACGTTATTAATATTTTATTATAATATGCTAATAATTTGTTAATCAAAGACTGATTTAATAAACTTGCATTATTTATTTAAATATAATAGAAAAATAATTAAAAAATATAATTTTCTTTTTGCAAGTGTGTTATTTTCTCTGTTATCTATTCGATTGGATAAATAAATAAATATTTAGTATATTATTTTAAAATACTAGTAATTTTATTATAATTTTTTACATTCAAAATTATTAGAATTTGTTAAAAGGGACCTCCGCCACGAGAAACTATTTGCTATCTATAGAAATATAATTTATTTTTTTTTAAAAATATTTTTCTTTGCTAATTATTTTTTAATACAATATTAAATATAATCGGAAATTTGACGGAAATGTACATAGGTTTTTTTTTTTTTAACAGATTCCCATTTATGCATGTCTATGCAACGGTAGAACGATACTGCGTGTATAATACTATAAGGTAGGTATGCACTTTAAATTAGATTTTTTTTGTGATTTTTGGTTCGATATCGCATACAGTCGCGTTATTATGTCTTAGGGTCAACAATGATTTTTAGGCATTATTTCAATTGACTATAGTCTATATAGTGTTGGCTCTGGCTGTTTCGACTAGTTATATTTTAGAGAACGCCTTATTATAACAGACTGTACAAGTCTAACGATACAGACAATCAAATAAAAATGAATAATTCGTATTACTTCTGGTCGTTGTCATCGCCGGCTATAAAACTATGTTGAACCGTTGAAATTATTTCCGCCGTTTTAATTATAATTAATATCGATTTCGGTGGCTCGAGGTCAGGTAGGTAAGGTTAGTAAGTCCCCGGGCTAAGTATCGCTTCGGTTTTTTTTATTCGTATTTAATATATAAACTAAATATTGTATATTTGCCTACCAATGGTATTAAATGTGTCCGTTAGTTAATATTCGAATATAATATAATATGTTCTCGATATGTTTCGATTTCGCATCGAATTATATGCCGCCGAGTGCGGCCCATGTTCGTAGACGTTCGGCGGTTATTTCGGGATGTGTGAAACGCACGCCGCGCTGTGCATTCGCGGAGAATACGATATTCACTTTGCAGTTACGGCACACGGCGGTTTTGCGATATTGCGATATACGCCGAAACTGAGAGCTGTTGGGAATATTGCATTGGATTTTTTTTTTGTAAACAGATAGCGTTGTCGACCGGTAATAATATAATATTCAGCGACGATATACAATACACGGGTGTGTTTGGCAATGGCATTTGATTGTAACGTTAATTTGAAACGGGACCACTGCGGATTGCGCCCTCGGGGATTTCAGTTTTTAATTCTGACGTTATAGTTTTGGAGACACGTCGCACGAGTGCATTAACGTAGGTAGGTAGGTGGTGTATCAAATTGCAACCTAACGTACGCATCGCGCACGCAAAACTATCCTCGGGATTATAACAGTTTTAATTAAAATATCGAAGTAGGAATTTATTTATTTTTCGTTTTCATTTTAAAAATGAGATCGGTCCGTAGGTTTGTCAAAGAACCACCCCCATCGAGAAAACCGACGACGGGGTTTTACTTATTATTATTATTATTATTATTATTTTTTTTTTTACGAATAATATTTGTACTCTTCTGTTTATTTTGTTTGTTCGTACGGCCCAACACTATATAAGACTACGGGAGTCACAAAATATCAATAGATATTTTACGGTTAAAAACAGTAAGGGCGAGAAAGTTCAATACGAATAGAGTACGCAACTATATACAATAATCGTATATTGATATTTGGATTCCGTATTCATTCGGTAGTGTTTGCAAAGTCCTCGAGTGGTTCCACTCGAGTTTGCTGCAATTCGAGCACTCGCTTGTGTGATTACGCGCGACATAAACGTGTCCGATTGTCGGTTTATCTATTTAACAGCTGCTAATAATACGTATTATATAATATATATATATATATATATATATATATATATATATGGCGGGCGTGTGCCGATGGGCAAGGGGTGCCGGAAAACGTGTCTGGTATATGAGAATGTTTTATCGAAAACTCCCGCCCGAGAGCGAAATACAATACGAGAGACGCAGTACAATAATAATATACGAATTATAATTTATACGAAATCGGCACATATTCGCGACGTCGTGTATGTATAAGTAATACGATGATGAAATCGGCGGAGCGACGAGGTTTGTCTCGGGGACGTATTACAATATGCAAAATCCATCCGGAGATTTGTTTGTGTAGATATAGATAAGACAAAAATTACGTACAGCCGTACAGAGTTTATTCGGCGCTCCGGGGTTAGGTAATCATAACGTTATGCCGTGATTTAAAATCGTCTATATATAGGACGTTATGAGGAAAAAAAAATAAAAAAAAATGTTCAATATCCAGTAGTTCGCGATTATATACGTCTGGCGCACGTGTCGCAAGTCATTTTTTTTTTTTTTTTTTTTTTATTAAATCCGAGTAAAAAAAATAGGTGTATTTTCAGAGTTATTTTCGTGTTTTACAGTACGTATGTAATTGAGTCGTCGTCTCTCGGATGCTGCAGGGGATCGAGTCGGATTATGAGTTTTTTTTTCAGTCACACCTGAATTTGATGGCGAACGTCACAGAATAACGCCGGGGTTCTCGCGGATGACGAGGAGGAAAAACGCAATTTAAAAATTATAAAACTTATAGAATATCAACAGTCTTACGATGTAATAATAATAATAATAATAATAATAATTATAATAATTCAAACGAGTATTTCTCGTCCCGGCATTCCGCGCGGTAGTCGGTAATAATACAGTAAGCGTATATAATATTCTCGACGTAAAATCCGTTGTCCATTCCCCTAGGCCCGACTGGTTACCACGTTAATCATAATTATTAATTTACACGTGTGTATAAACTTTTTACCGTATCTTCCGAAATTCACCTGCTACACGTATTGGTAGTATTGTTTGTACGAAAACTCGAAATTTTCGAACCAAGGTCCATTATAAAACGAATCGTCTGCAATTCAAACCCACGGGACGGGCCTTAAAATCGTCGAAAATTCCCCCCGAAATTTGTGTATTGTACAGTATCCATAGGTCTGAATATAATATATATATTTTGACTATCCTAACCTAACCTCCCCCCCTTAATAGGTAAACAATTTGTTGGATACCAATACAATTTACAAAATAAATTTAATTTATTTGATGTATAATAATGCACGTAATAATCAATAGCATAGTATTAATGGGTAGTGTAATTTTAAATATACTTTTATACTTGAATACAAAATTAAAAAAAAAAAAAAAATTAACAATTAATAGGTAACTAAATTACAACTATTGACGTTAACAATATGATCCATACGGATGGAAAGCCGCCGGACCGGCGAGACTATGCCGAATCGGTTTGGTTTCTCAACCGATTTTGTAATCTAATAGATCGGGGGTCCACTAACTAATTTTTTCGGGGGTCCGTTTTGAAACTTACCAAACTTCCCGCGGTCCAAAACGCTTTCAGCGATTCTATTCACGTGTTAACACTTAATAACAAATATACAATATTATTTATATTAAATGATTTTTATTAATATTCCAAATTACAATCGCAAAAATGCTACCCAAGAAGAAAATATTTAGTATGTTTTAATGTGAAAAATTACATTTTTTTTTTTTTTTTTTTTTTTTTTAGTTTTAACGAGCTCCTTAATATCTGGAGTTTGGTTAGCGCAACCGATTATAAGCCACAATATCGGAAAATATTTTTATTCATCGTTATATTATACAAATGTAAAATCTATATTATATATATTTTTATAATTGCTCCGACCATCAGGGATCGTAAAAAAAATGTATCCGTGGTCCGGCAGTTGGGTGACCCCTGTAGGTTAGACAACAACCCGAGCAAAAAAAAAGAAAAAAGGGAACAAGCAGACGAGTAAAACACTACTGCATTGATTGCGAGGTCTTCTTGTACAACAGTTCAAATATTAAAAATAATTTGAAAATGATTGATTTGTCGAATTTAAAACTAAAGAATTATAGACATTAGACATTTGGTGAAACACCACCCTGAATCGCCGCATTAAAAAATAATTATAAATAGATTAATATATATATATATATATAATATAACATTATACAACACGATCTTTGTAAAACAATAGTGTAAACGTCAATAAGTATAGTAAAAATAGACGCGGACATTATATAATATATTATATAATGACTCGAGGTATTTTCTACTCAACGTTGAAATATGTTGTTTTATTCCCGTATATTTTTTTTTTAAAAATAACGATAAATCGTTTTCTATACGAGCGTATACGTATAGAAAAAAAAAAAAAAAAAAAGAAATGCGAGTGAATTAATTCGTTTTGCCCGCGATATAAAAATAATAAAGGTCGACGAATTTTTGATGAATTCTCGGAAATCTACTGGGAAATTGAATAAAATATTATACCCACCTTTTCTCGCCGAAAAAAAAAAAAAAAAAAATGAAAAACCAATCGAATTCAATATTCCTTATAACGTCGATCTGTACAGTGCGGTGGTTTTCGGAGAAACATTTTTTTTTACGGTGATATCATTATATATTTTTTTATTTCTTCTTCGCCTTTTGCGATAGAAATTTTTCATATAGAAATGTTTTCCCCTAGTCAAAGTATAATATTATTATTAGTAGTATCGGACGATATTTGTCGCGGTACCCAATTTCCGATATATTAATAAATAATATTTTATTCGCAATGCGTACCGGTTTATATATATATATATAAAAAAAAAAAATTAAAAAAAAAAAAAAAACATCGACTCGGAGAATACCCTCGTATCGTTGTCGTTGGCCGTGTACAGAGCCGGTGTAAGGGGCGGCCGACCAGGGCGTCTCAACGGTATTATCATTTAAACTAAAATAATAACGAATATACGTTTTTTCCCAACAGAATACGAAAAAATATCGATAAAACATAGTTCACGTAATACAAATACAATTGACATTGTGCAGGGTTATTTTTGTATGTGGACGAAACACGGTGTATTTTATTATTGCGCGTCTAAAGGTCTAAAGGACACTGGCAACATAAATTTCGATTGTTAAAGACTGTTCGACTTTCATTAAAACCTCTAGAGTTAACTGGAATATATTCAGTTGTTTTATCATCCGCTAAGGAAATCGCAGAAACTCCGAATGTGGAAACTAGCTTTGATACCAAACGACGTCGAATAGTTATAAGACAATTTCAGTATGAAAGCATGGATATATATATGTATATATATATATATATGTGTGTGTGCTGTCAGTTTTGTAACTTCTAAACGCGCAGTATATAATGCTAACCTAACCACCTCCAGTCCAATACTAAAGTTTTCGCTTTCTATTTATATCAAAATAATTATTATATCGTTACATCTATACGCGCGTCTACGTTGTATTCTGCGTACAAGACATTATAATATATTTAGGGGTTAGTCAAAGTACACAGCGTCACTACAGTGTCTGCAGTATTTTATACGTACGTATATATATATATATATATATATATATATATAGAATTTACGTACGAAGACTCTGCGCTCGCCCTCGAGGCGGTTCGCGCTAGTAATCCTTACTCTACGCTTTGGTTTGCCGAAAATCAAAATATCGACCGTACAATGTGTAACAATAATCCAAGAAAACACTACCCGAGGGCTTCAATCCCCGCCTCGCCCCCTCCCGCAGATATTTTCCCGAATTTTCTATTAAAATTTCTCGTAACCTTACCGAGTAGCTGTACCGCAGCACCGGCAAGTACATTTTCGACGCTAAAAAGAACACAACACAAATTACCTACGGAATGCAACTCGGAGACGACACAGATCGACAGATTTCTGTAGGTCCAGTGGAAGTTATAAATCGTTTTTTTTTTTTTTTTCAAATGACATTTGTCCTCTATAAATCGTATGTCTAATTCAGAACTATGTTTAATCGTTTTTTTTAAGTAATAGTATTAGTATTAGTGTCACTATCTTGTATAATATTTTCTACCGACTATTTATAATATTGTTACGCATTCGTAATGTTGTCGTTCGTTTATATTTCCGCTGTTCAAACAGTCATGATCTGCGAAATAAAATCCGGCTAATGGTAAATATATTTGACGAGTAAAATACAGACGACGACCAATAAGTTTACGGGATTTTCAATAGTACGCGGCTCAGTTTTAAACGAAAAAAAAATAAAAATAACATCAAGTCTAATAAAAACCACCGTCCGTCCTCTTCCCGCCCCTTCCCACCACCAATTCGACTATTATTCGAGCACTGTTACGGCAACGTTATATAACGTTTATAGCTTTTGTCTGTATGGACCTAGAACTTATATTTTATTACAACCTGTTATGGTTATTCGATAAAAATACACGGCTTAAAGTGGGTTATGTCTGGACTCTAGCTGAGACATATTGCGATTTAATGAGACTTTACAAGACAACGCTATAATGCGTTTTTGCCGACGTCGCAATCGCCGTCGTCAACTCGAAAAATATTACATTATTATATTATACGTTGGGAAAAAAAAACGAGTCTGGGGAAAAGAAAAAAAAAAAAAAAATAAGAAAGAAAAACGATGAATTATTGATTAACGTGTAGACTCTAATTTTACGCATCGCTTATCTTCCGGAAATAATGTACAACGACATTTAAAACGAGCGTAGCGTAGGTAGGTTATTTTTTTTGGACTTAAGAGCTGCAGTTTTTTCGATGTGTACGCACATAAAATATAATATAATAATCGTCTATGATGACGGACCTAACGTCTGGCATACCTATAACTGTGCTGTGCCAATTTTTGTCTGAACAAAATATAAAAAAAAAAATTATAACTTGTTCAATCGGAGACCGTAAAAAATATACGATTTAAAAATCTACTCGGATACGATCCAAAGTAATATAATTAAATATATTATTGAACACAAAACCTCTTATAATGTGTATACTGTATATGTAAAATAAATAGGTTATTTTTTTGTGAATCATGTAATAGAAATTTAAAAAAAAAAAAAAAAAATATGATTTTTATTATCGAGTCACAATATAGAACACTATTGTAGAGAGGCTAAAAGGCTGAAGCCCCCCCCCATTTGGACGTGTTATACATAGTCTATGTGATTTTCAATACGAATTCAACGTCGGATGAAAGTCGTAGATTGGTCTAAAGGAAAATAATTATACACATTTACTAAACTGTAGGCCCCCTCTTTATTTCAGACTCATAGATCCTAGAGCCTGGTACAGCCTTATTTCAATGTTTCCCGCTCAAGGAGAATATTACAGTATTATATGGGGGGAAAAAAAAAAAAAAAAACCATATTTTTATTTGAAGTATTATTATAATTTCTATTTATTATATTCAAATATGGAATCCTGCAATATTGGACTCTGTCGTGCAAATTCATTTGGTTTTCTCCCTCCGAGTAAATATAATATTAATAAAACCCTATCATAACTAGTAACCACCCTCGTTAATGGTTCGCTTGACACCCCACATACTTATATAAACTACCTTTTTGTCCCGTTTGAAGTCGCATCTCGTGAATTTGTACTTCAGTTTTACTTTCCGAACCGCACTCATATTTACCCATTATTTTATTATAATCATCCGACCACAACTCGAGATTTTCACATCCCAGAGTTTTATACATTTTTTTTTACAAGTTTTTTTACTCAACATAAACTATACAGTTTATTTTCTTCTTGATCTGTAATTACGTGCAATTTGTGTTCTCGGCGTGTTGATTATTTGAATTGTTTATTGGAGTGATAAAACAATTGATTGTAATGTAGGCAGATACTCGTTTTCGCACTGTTGATAGTTAGTAATAATATTATGTAATACCCGATAGTGATAAAATAATATCAACCAATTCGATAAAATAATTTTTTTTTTTTTTGTTAACTATCAAATTAAATATTAATTACAAACATAATTCGGTTATTCGACTGAATCGCCTATTGGATTCGGAATAGGTTTGTCCCGATTTACACAGATAGAAAGAAATCCGTCTATTGAACAAATTTTGTCATGCCGTACTTTATGAGATGCGATTTTTCCGCTCGATGATAATTAATTTGACAATTTTTATGACATCACCAACACTTTTCCCGAAAAATTGATTTTACATCGTCTTTATTTGAACAATTTTTTGGCCACTAAAACGCAAATTAATTTAATTTAGCCAATATTTTTTTTATATATTTGTATTGCACATATATTTATTATTTTGTTAAAGAAATATTATTATCTTTATAGTTATTTTAATAGTTGATTTTCTGTTTTAGTCCGCCGAAACATAGTACGACAATAACAATTGTTAAGGATTTTCGAGGTACGTTAAAATGATGAAAATTTGAAATTTCGACACATATAATTGTTTCTACTAAATCTTAATCGTAGAATTTTACTAATTTATATTATGCAGGCGAGTTATCGCTCGAAAATTAACATTTATCGTGAATGACGTGCATCTTAAATTTTCCAAAAAAAAAAAAAAAATATGGTCAACGGTAGATTAATATAATAACAACTTATTTCACACATCATATTATGCAATAAACGGTTAAATATATTGGTGAAAATACAAAATAAGTAAAATTTACCCGCAGAAATAAACTAATTCGCGGTCCCTGGAAAATTCAAATGAAATGACTAGATATTTGTTCAATAGATGACCGCTTAGCGAATCGCCCGTACATATATTATTTCGACGTGTACATAATATTTTTTTTTTAAAATTATTTTTATTTTATTTTAATTTTAACCTTCTATCCAGACGCGTAACTATACCTACGTATCTAATAATTTTATCTAAAAAACATAAATCGCACAGAGAGTAATACGAGTCATATACATAAATCCTAATGGTCAACGGTATATTATTATCTTGCAGCCGATGCGTATCAGTATTATTTTGTTATCGCGGTGGAAATATTTAGGTAAATGTTGCGCGTTCGTTCACGAATGCAATATTATTTCTAGAAGAAAAAAAAAAAAAAATAAGACATTGTATTTTACACTGTTGAAAACAATACTAATTTTTCCTATGGAATTTCTTAAATATTTTCGAACTTATATAACATTACTAATATATTGAAATGTTCCCTATCGAGAATATTTAAACGATTTTGAATACAATGTATTTTATCTCGTATTTCGTACGAATTTTCGAACACACAAAAAAAAAAAAGATTTACAATCATCGGTTGTATTATTTAAAAATATATATTTAGTACCGTAATTACTTAGGTTTTATTCAAAAAAAAAAAAAAACCACTGAAAATATTGGAAAGGATACAGGGTAATTTAGTTTTTATATATACCGTAGTAGGTATGCAACGATAAATCATCGCATACTAAAAACGATTCTGAGCAGAGTTCGAATAAAGAGTTTTTGACGAATTTAAATGCAATTAATGTGCAAGTATAAAATCGTTTACAATTATGTTTAACGAAATTTGAACTGCAACCGTTTACAAAAATAAATTACGACATTATATTTAACATTTTTTTTTTTCTTTTATACCACATATCATAATGAACACAGTGTATTTGTTTAGCATTTTTAAGGTGCTTAAAAAATCGAATTCACATAAATCGATAGTAGCGCGTAAAATGTTGGTGATATTTTACGATTTTCGGCAAAATTTGATTCTCAATATTCTCGATATATTTATCAAATTTTCAATAAAATTGTTAATAAACAATTTTACTTGGCGATCGGAACACACTGATAAGAACAGGTGTGCGGGGGCGGCAGTTGTTATACACACATTATACATTGTTGGCCGTATTGATTGTATTTTTTTATTTTTTTTATATACCCATGGTACGCTAATTGTTATTTATTAAAACGATTAGATTGATATTGAGAATCCCCGAATGGAATACGCAATTCGCGTACACCGTTTTTACACTGGCGACGGAACGCCGTCGGTGTTAGCAGTGGGCGACAATGCGACGGATTGCAACACAATTATTGCGATTCGACGACGGTCGGGTACGTTAAAAAACGGTGGAAAAAATTTTAAATAAATACCGACGGCGTATCGACTGATATATATTATTACATAATAATCTACACCGCCGTCATACCGTAAAAATCGACGGTGCACCGACGGTGTCGGTTATTATTATTATTATTTTTTTTTTCCCGTAGCGCTCGCGTGGCAACGGATGCCATTGAGCACGCTACACCCGTACCGTACTGTTACGGAATTCGAGTTATTATCTACCGCGCGCCGGCGCGCGTCGCGTCGATGCCGAGAGACAGAAGGCAGACCGGTGCACACCGGTGTACACCGGGTGCAATTCCGTCGGTACCTATGGAAAATGTAATACTGGGTACCAGGAGCGCATAACGTATGGGCGACGACTACGGCGACTACGGCGACAACGACGACGACGACGACGACTATGACGTCACAGCGCCGCCGCCGTTCGGTGTTCGTGGCCTTCGGACGTATTGTGGCGGTGGCGGTAGCTGTGGCGGCGGCGGTAGCTGTTTCGGCGGCGGCGGACGGGCGACCGGTGGTCGTGGAGGGCCCCCAACGGTTCAGTACGAAATATTGTGGAGGTTAGGTACCAGGAGCGTATGGCGTACGACGACGATTTCGACTACGACGACTATGACGTCAACGCGCCGCCGCCGCCGATGCCGCCGCCGGTGCCGCCGCCGATGCCGCCGCCGATGCCGCCGCCGATGCCGCCGCCGCTGCCGCCGTTCGGTATACGTGGCCTTCGACGTGCGGCGGCGGCGGACGGGCAGTCACGACGGTCGTGGAGGGCCCTAACGGCTCTGAACGAAATATTGTAGGGGTTAGGTACCAGGAGCGCATGTAGATTGTAGCTAACAATTCAAGTGTACTTCCACCGGGGCTATCGAATAAACGTACGAGTAGATTGCCGCGCCATTATCACGAGTATATATTTTCGGTTTGTCGTAATATCGATATAATATTGAACGTATACGAAAATCCGTAGGGTCCCGGGACGACTATTTTCTTCCCGTTATGATAGCGCGACGACCGAAATTCCACGGTATGTGGTCAGAAGAACACGAATCCGTGTCGTACCGTGCCTATTTTTTTTTCTTTCTTTTAAATAACATAAATACAATAAATTAGTTACCGGTTTGAAAGCGTTCGGATAATATTATTGTAGAAAAAAAGAAAAAAAATTCGCCACGACACATATAATGTTCTTCTTAGAGCGCTGTGGAATTTCGGTAACTCTATTGTAAATACTGAAAGAGTAACGTTTACCAATAGACGAAAAGACAAAAAAAAAAAATTCATTTTTTATTTTTATACTTTTGTTAATGATTCAATGATCCAATCCGCCAATAACGAAATTAGCGATATTATTACCACGTAGTTTATTTTTAAGGTACTAAACCCACTAGTGGAGTATATGACGGATCTTTTTCTATTCGTTACCTCATTTCTCCAAGGCATTTTTTAGCGGCGCTGTTTTCAGACAATAAAATAATTTACTTATATTATCTATAGCCGTGGTTTTCGTAAATATCAATTTATCGTATTATTATCACATTTATTGGGAACTTTGTTCGCCGTTACCAAAAAATAGCGATAATATGATATCGGTGCATATTTGACTATAATATTCTCTAATCGTCTGTGTCTAATATTTGTTCAATTACGTGACGGACGCGCGTGTAAGATTATGTAACATATTACAGGTAGTTTTATTTGGAAAAAATTATTTAAAAAAAATACTGAGACACGTCATACTTTGCACTATAGGTAGTCCACTGATGTAGGTGGGAAGTTAGAAAAGTAGGACATAGAGGGAAATTTAACTAATAGGTAACGAAAAACAATTATGAGTGAAGCTCAGTTAGTCATGTTATAAAATGCCGTAATTTTTTTTTAATTTTTCATCAAAATTTACAATTTAAGCGCTTATTATAAAACAGAATTATTACATAGCCTACAATATTTTTCTTTTTCACCATTAGGTACAATTTGTAGTGTAATACTATTTTTAAATCGCCCCCCCCTCGATTGAGCTTCAGATAAGCCACTGAAACTAACCTCCTTCGGATTGTAGTGATTCTGATGGGTTCCGTTACAGACATGATATACACGTTCAAGTTTATTTGATATATTAATCAAGGTTTTGATTTCTATCACTAGAATCTAAAAATGATTTGAATTAAAAAAAACAGTCATATGAATAATAGATTTTATATATCCCGTATATATATCCCTAATCTATCCTCTTCCAAAATACGCCGCTGAGCCAGAGCATGAAGGATAACGTAAAACATCGATAAAATTAATTAAAATCGATATTAAAATAACAAAACCATCGTTAACATAGGTAGGTTTGTTGCTTTCAGGATTGTAATTTTGTTAATCTTCATATTACTGAAATCATTTAATTTTTGATGAAGTTGTGTATTAATTTAATAAAATATATTTGATAATTTTAAAACTTGTCGACTTTTATCTCAGTCGTTGTTCTAATTATACATACTCGTTTGACAGAAAATGTCAGTTATTTTCATAGATTTAATAAAATCGTCTTTTGATTTGAATAAGTTAAAAGTTATTATTAATTTTAAACACATAACTGTTAAGTAAATAGATAAATTTTTTTTTATTGAATACAAGACCTTTAGCACATTTAAAATTGTTAATTCAACAAGACGTTTTTAATTTGATACAAACCAATTTGATTGGTGTAAAGAAATTATGTTTTAACCAACGTAATTCTCGTCGAAATATAGAGTTTTGACTATATACAGCAATATTATATTTTTTAAGTTTCACCTGTGAATGTTCTTACTGTGTAGCATGGCGTTTAGGATGAGTCTAAAAACAACGAAATGAACAGAGGAGAATATTTTCGCGCGTTGTTTTTTCTTTCTAACATTTTGTCGAACGGAATAAGTAGGAAATGAACATATAGGGTTAATTTATATCTACGAGCAACGATAAATCATTGCAAATGAAAAACGATTCTGCGCGGGGTTCAACATTTAAACCATATAAATGTATTACAATCTTCCGTGTTTCTTGTTCGAGTGTCTTGAATTTGTTTGCATTATTTGCCGGAAGTATTAGTCAGTGATACGCAAAAAGTCGTGATTTTCAAGAGTTTCATTAGAATTTTAACTTCAAAGCTTAAAAAAAATGGCATTACGTACAATATTGTATTTATATTTTACTACACGCTATGAATATTATATTAAATTATTGTTGGAGTACTTTTACTGGACTAAAATCGATAAATTCTCTATGTAAAATCAAACAAAAACGGGGGGGGGGAAATATAATAATAAATACCGGGAACATGTCAAAATAGCTGGCTATATAAATTACTCAAAACAACGCCAGAACGTTTTGAAAATTGTACTGCGTCGAGAAAATGTTAATATAAGTCGTTCGCCGAACGACACCTACGGTTTTTTTCCCCCACTAAACTACGACGGGAATTCCTGGTTTTTCGCCGTCATAACGGCGAAAACTATAGGGAAAATAAATTTGACAAAACGCCACCTCCTCGTCATCAATAGACCGACCGGACAAATTTCGTTGTCGACGATTTCGAAACGAGAATTTCCTAGGCGGAAAAATGTATCGGGTTAGGTTAGCATTTGCGAGTACGCGCATCGTGTATATAAACGTACGGAAATATTATTGTATTTATACACGTTATCGAAGTATTCGAAGTTACACTAAAAAAAAAAAAAAAAAAAAAAAAACATTTATATATGACACACGCGTACCAGTGTATAATAATGTTATTAATTATTGTGTACACGGCGATGGGTGTAGCCCGGTGCGCAACCCGCTCGACAGCAGCTTATCTGCCGGCGACGATGCACATAATATTTTATGCACATAATATTTTACGTATCGCATACAAGTGACACTATATATATATATATATATATACGCGTATAGTAGTAGCCGGAGAAATAATAAAAAAAATTAATAATAATAATAATCCAGCAATACGTAACAACAACGTCACGGTAACAACCGGCGGTGTAAATGGCGATTATAAATTCGTAATATGATATTAAATATTATTTTATTATCGTATAGGTACGTTTTGTAGATCGTGATCCAACGAACACCGTTGTGCATAGGTATTTATTTCGTACTCGTACCGCACACGCGACCGATGTACTACGATTATTTATCCTCCTTAACTCCGGTACGCCTACCGCGTTGATATGATATTAATATTACGTCTTTCCCGTCAAACTATTAATAATAATAATATTTTTTATACAATATTCCGTTACGAGCGTCAATAACGCGATGCCGCGTATTATGCGTGTACACAACGCCTTGGACGTTTGTGTACCGAATACGGTAAAAAAAAAAAAAAAAAAAAAAATAAAAAAAAAAAATGTATAATCTGTCGTATAACCTTGGCGCCGGACCCCGCCGAAGTGTAGTGACTCAAAAGTATATTTTGCAATCACCGTCGCGACATAACGCGGATAAGCGGTACAGATACAAAAATGTAAAATGTAAAAAAAAAAAAAAATAATTCTGTACTGGCAAAGGGTGTTGCAAATCATTAGCTATATAGTAATTTCGGATATATTAACTAAAAGTAAAACTATTAATTATTTCATATTTTCTACTATAGGCGAAACGTTTTTTTATAATCTATATTTTATATCTAAATAGTTACTAAAAAAAAAAAATTATTACTTTTAATCTTAGATAAATCAAATTTGTTTAGGTATTATTTCTCGTCGACAAAACGATAAATTATTGGCCGAGTCCTGCAATTATCAAATTTTCAATTTATTTATATCAGAATAATAATAATAATAATAATAAAGGTGCTCTCTCGCTTAGAAAATATATTGTTACCTATACTTTTACCACAACGGGCTTTTTTTTTTTTTTTTTAAAAAAAATACTAAACCATTGAATTTCGTAGACATGAAAAATTAACACGTATAAAGAAATAAATAATACAAGAGAAACTTTCTATTTCGTTTAAAAAACGTTTTAATAAGTTTTTGATTCTTTTTCGTATAACAAACAAATTAATAATGTAAAAATTGTAATTACGATTTACTAAATACTTACGAATTCCGGTTGATTATTTAATTAGATATTTATTTTTCAGATACAAACAAATAGTTACGCAAAAACGGTTGTATACAGTCTACACAAAGAAAAATCTCGGGCACACATTTTGGTTCGTTAGTTTTAAGATTTAACTGTACTACCGCAGAGTACTGGCAGTAAGTAGCGAGGACTTAAATATTCGTGTTAACGACTAACGTATACGTTATAGTCTACAATCTGTTGTGTAGAGTCTGTATAAAAAGTTTGTAAAAAAAAATCTATTTCGTCCAGATTTTTCTCGATGATTCATAATAGGGATTATGTAAAAAAAAATATAATGATGATAATGATTATATACAATATTTGTGTACATTTATATTTTAAGATGTTAAAGGTAAAAATCTAAAAACCGAACGGTTTTCCTAATATTCAACATCGACTGTTTTTTTTTTTTTAAGTTCACAGAAAACCACCGATTTAACAAAAATTATTACAGCATGTTACATTTTGTACCTATTTAGTACAGTACTGTTATTTTAACTTAAAAATGTAAAAGAGTACAAGCGAAAAATGAAAACCAACCGATTTTTTAATCAATGTTTAATTCCTTTGAGGCACGCGAATGAGTCATTTTTTTTTTTTTTTTTTTTTTGGTGCGTTAAACACAATTCAAAATCGGCTAGTATAAAATGTAAAAGTTAAAAAAAACTGACCTTTATGGCTTTAAGGACATCATATCTACAGCATATTATAAATAATATCGAATAAAATTGACTGATTATAATATAAATTTAACGATATTACAATGTTTTGCGACCCTGCTCGAGAGTGGCGGGTAACACACACACACACACACACAAAAAACACCCAATATTATTATCGAGGTCGTCTATATTTAATATTAAGAATAAATAAAAAGTAGTATAATATTATCGAAATTGATCGTGTTTTTTTTTTTTTTTTTTTTTTTTTTTTTTCATTCGATTCGTTCGTTTGGCGACCGGGTTTTTCTTTTTATTATTATTATTACGTCGTTTCAATTATATTGGCGAGGTCTTTTCGAGTGGGAATTCGTATTTATACCTACCTACGCGACACAAGACCGATATAAGGGTCGTGTATACTTATACATTAATAATAATAATAATACGAAACACGTGGCGGCGGCGGCGGCGGCGGTTGGCGTTTGGGGTTTCGGTGGCGGGTACGACGACAAAAACCAATTCAGCGAGAATAATAATAATTATTTGAAAATAATTTCCGTTCCGCGGGTGTAGTCGTACCCCGGCGTCCGCACAAGGTGGTACCCGTATATACACGTAAAATAGTTACGTCCGTTAACGGCAATAATGAAACCGGGACAATATTATTATTATTATTATTATAATATATTATTATTATCGTATCGTAATGTGCCCAATGTGGGCGTAGTAACGGACGGTTTTACGTCATTCGGCCGACGTCCTCGGCGGTCGCGTCGCGTTTTGCTCGCTGCGAACATTTCGGCGCGAACCGCACGTCCGGACCGCGGGCAACGGGGGCGGACACGGGTACCAAACAACAACAATCGAAATGTTTTGCGGATTTAATAACGCCGCCGCGACGGTAGCCGCCGGGAAATAATACAAGAAACGCACCGCGCCCGACGGCCGGCAGAGTTGTTGCGGCGACATCGAGAAAACCCGTACACGCCGCGCGGCGGCGGACGTCCGCGAGAAATTGACAAATTAAAATGTGGTCCGACTACGGCGGACACCGCTCCGGAAGAACGCGTTTTAGTGTACACGCGTACACATTAAAATCGCTATTATTTTTGTCACGTTAACGAAATAAATATTATTATTATTATTATTATTATTATTATTATACGTATTTATTGTCGTCTACAGATATATGCAAAACCACCGTGGTTTTGCTAATATTCGTACGCCGAGCTATTACTTCCGATCACTCGGTCTTAAATAATATCGATTTTTTCCCCTTGTAAGTTCAACGTATTTCGTTTAATGCTATTGGTTTTAAATTGACGTACCTACACGTGTTCACACAACTGATGTAACCCAACCAGTTTTCATTTGTCGAATAGCTAAATATAATAAAATATTAACGAAATGTATTCAAGACAAATATAGTATTTGTATTTCTCAAACGTTTTCGATATGTAATATGTGTATACATTTATTATGTTCATTTATGAGAGGTAATTTTTCATTTTGTTACCAGTTTTTTGTGTCCACGTCCACTATTTTAGGATTGCTCGACATTTAGAGGTTATAATCGCTATTCTGTACATATATATATATATATATATATATATATATATATATATATATATATATATATATATATATATTTGCCGGGGAATATAAAAGCGTCAGCTGTTGGGAACGTGTCCGATTTTGAGAGGTGTCCATTAGTAGAGGTTTTGCCGTCCAAAATAATATTTTTTTATACGCGAACCGCAGTAGTCTAAAATACAATTTTAGACGCCATAAAAACCGAAATAACAGTCCTAATTGTCGTTCATCCGTTGGCGATTATTGCCGCCCTATTACCCGGGTATATTATAATCAGGGCCGGCTTTAGATACGACCGTTTAGAGGCGCGAGAGCCGTCGAAATTGGAATTAAATTTGATCGGTTGTTGGCTACTCTAATTATCTAATAGATAAAAAAAAAAAAAAAAAAAAATAAATAATTTTCACAATACGATTTAAAATAAAAATTTGGGTATTTTTTTTTTTTACATTTTTACTTAACGCTATTTCGCCTGTTTATATTATATGTTTAAGTCGTTTAAGAGGGAGGGGCGCTGAAGGAGCTAAACCCTGATTATAATATGTCGATGGCGCAATGGCGACAGGTCCCACGATCGGCGCAGGATTTATTGCTTAATTTTTACTTAATTTTTTTTTTTTTTTTTTTTTTTATTGCTCGTGCCCGTCGCGTTAATGTGGCCGTTGCGTTAGGCTGAGCCACACGCCTCGCGCCCGGAGCCGCGAACGCTGCGCAACGACAACGCCACTAAAACACCCGAAAGCCCGGATTATTTTATTATACTAAGTTTTTCAGCGGCGTTATACCGCAACAATACTTTTTAATTTATAAACAATCGGTGAATCAAATATATTATACATTTATTACACGGTGCTTGTTAAATATTAAAAATTAAAAATGATGTTATAAAAAAACTTTTACGGCTTTAATCGCCACGGTCATCCTTAAAAAATAAATCAATTAAAAAATATTATATACATTTATAATTATTGGTTATACGTATACATGCCATAGTCGTATGCTAACAGAATATTATACCGAACATTTATCATTATCGTAATGCAGTGGTTCTCAACCGGGGTGACATGTCACCCTTGGGTGACATGGATCCAATGTAGGGGTGACAAGAAAATCTTGGAAAAAGTTTCTGTGGAACTAAAGAACGACCGTACACTCCAACTAAAATTTAAAGAAGTCTCGCTCAACAGCTTTTGGATGAGTCTCCACAGGGAATATCCTCGACTATCGACAAAAGCTATTGATGTGCTACTTCAATTTTCAACGTCCTAGCTATGTGAACATGGATTCGGCGCGCTCACGAATATTAAAACCAAAAAACGTCAAAGACTCACAAAAACCACACTAGAAGACGATATGAGACTCGCTCTTTCAACCATCAACCCTCGAATTCCACAACTATGTAAAAATCATCAGAGTCAAACTTCTCATTAATTTTTAAATTTCATAGTTTATTCAATTATTATATATTATCAATAATCTTAATTATTTTTTTTCCAATTTAAAATTTCAATGTTTATTTAACAGTAAAGCAAAAATAAAATGTGTAGTTATTATTTTTCTGCGTACTGTATTTTTTATAGGGCTTGTATTTTATATTATTATTATTTTGATGTTAGGGAGACGTAGTGTTGGGTTATCGTAGATGAGGGTGACATGAATCCAAAAAGGTTGAGAATCACTGTCGTAATGTAATAAAAAAAAAAAATTAAAACTATTCCAAACCAGTACGTCATAGATTTATTATTTATTTATCACTAAAGGCCGGACATACTAATCGTGACCGTCGAATTTCGACGGTAACGATTTTTATTAGAAATACGATATTCGAACATCGACTGTATCAAACGAGCTGGACATATACATTTTTATCGAATATTTTCAAAAAAAAAAACCAACGACCTATACGGAAATTTAAATCAGTCCAATTCACATTATATTATTCTGTACAGAAATTACATTTTTTGCGTTCAATATTTATACAAAGTTGAACATAGAAAGACCCAAAGTTTTTCGTTTTAAAAGTATAATTAAAACGTACGCGCCTATGTTATTGGTGAGAGTTGAGACAAATAAATTTAAAAAAAATATATATATATATAATAATACTAGTACGTTATTAGAGCGATTCGGGGCGTTTTTTTTTACAACGTTAAAATGGAAGCATATAATGTTGAACAATATTATATTCGGTATTGCATTGTATTTTTTTTAAAAAATTTTTTCTACATTTCGTTTGCCTTTGTCGCCGATAACTATAATAACACACACACACACACACACACACACACACACACACGATATTATAATATAATATTGTATAATATCGTATTCGTCTCTCGAAATGCTGCACTTAAAACGTGGGTAGACCCCAAAACGTATCGGCGAGAGACGGAATAATAATATTATATCGGTATATTATTATTATTATTATGTACATTTGCATAATGTCTTGTATACTCAACAGTCTGCGAGCGAAAATCGTTTGCCCGGGCGTTTGATCAACGATCAAAGAGGGGAATTGTATCAAAGTAAATATTATGATATCATATCGAAATGCGTGTGTACTTAAACGCGCTACATAAATTATTATTAGGTACACTTACCACCGATGGTAATAACGATAATAATAATAATAATAACGATAATAATAATACGATTATGTATACTGTAGGGGGTGGTAAAGGGACCGTAATTCAAGAACGGGCGATATAAAAACCGTAACCGTTAACATTTTTTTAATTTTTTTTTATATATATATATATATACGCAATAATAATTTTGAAGTCGGTGTAGATTGCTATTCTAACTGTAACCAAGTGCCTACCAAAAAAAAAAAAAATGTATATTAGCGCCGCACCCGGTGGGGCGTAATGGATTTTTCGTTTTTTACCGACCGTCATCTAAATCGGACGCACGATTTACCGTAGTTCCCCTAAGCTGGAATTTCACCGAGAGCTAGAGCTCACCCAAAATATTTGTAATATCTAAGTAATATTTGTAATATCCAATCACGAATGGTAAACTCGTAATATACGAGATTATACTTAGTTCCGCCGAGATTGTTCAGCGGTTTGCCTGTATACAACCGCAGAAATGATTGCGTGGGATAAAAGGCTATAAGGGTAGAAAATATCGAATATCACACAGACGTGCACGTTATTTCACCGAATAATTTTTATTATGCATTATGAATATGATTGTGATTATTATTATTATTATTATTATGTTGAGATACAATTCAATAATTGATAATTGTAAGCCACTCAAACCACCATCCTCCTATTGAATAAATGCAGAGGCGGCGGCCTCTCGAAAATCTCGTCACCGTCATCACGCCACTGCGGGTACTTTTTAATGTGCTAATTATTCAACAGTTAGTGGTTGTGGACGTTTTATTCTAAGGTTAAGAGATAGTCAAAAATAATAAGGGAAAATCACGTACAAACAATTTTTATTGATCAATTTGTAACCCAGGGGGGGGAGAGGTGGCGTCCCCTCTTAAATACGCATTTGATTATATAATATTTCAGAGATTTGAAAAGAACGTTTTTTTTTTTTTTTTTTTTTCATTTTACCGTTCTCTTTACCGATCTGGCGCTAGTTTATATTACAACAATAATAATTGCTTTCTTTAGAAAAAAAAAAAAAAACGTACTCTTTAAAATTGAGAATGACTATAAATTCAAAAAATTAATTTTTTTTTTTTTTTATCGTTTTGCAACGTTTATTCAACATATATATTTTGTAGCGGGTAGTAGCTCTCTACCAACGACACAAGTTCGATAGATATTTATTGTACAAATGCTGTACCGATTTAATACAATTCCTATATTTTTGTTATTGTTATAATTAAAATTAAAAAAAAAAAAAATAAAATATACATATATTAATAATAATTTGAAATAAACCAAGATATACCGATAAAGACGACGGAGACGACGTTTTATCGATCCGGGACGTTCAATCCTCGCTATCGTTGTTTTTTTTTTTTTTTTTAAGTCGAAGCCGACACATCGATTTGATATGGGTTTTTAGTTTATATATTTATTTTTTTATTTTATTGCCTGCCAACGCATTTATCACTGGCGATGTCTACAAACACAACTGAAATGCTTATGCCTCGAAATCTCGACGAATTATCGATTTCTCGTCTCCTCGACATTATAATAGATTATTTGTACGGGTACATAATAATATATCATTATTATACAATGACAAAGCGTTTATTATGATATACTGGTAGTTTCAACGTGAATTTCAATATAACGCCACATTTCGCCTAATATGTCGCTAAACTTTAACCAGAACTCTTGAAAGTGTAGCCTATATAATAATTCACGATCACCGTCAATGTTTTCCATCGTTTAAAAATCACATTTTTACGGTGTAATACAATTTTCTCGGGGCCGTATTTAAAATACCGGAGCCCCTCCGGGCAGATAATTTATGCACCTCCTCCCCTTTGTAAAATTATCATTATTACACTAATTTGTAAAAATGATCGAAATTCCTGAAAATACTTTCTACACATTTTAACGTTTGTAATATGTATTTCAATGTTAAAATCTAACTGTTGGTAAAGAGGAGGAGGTTTGGCCGAATGGATAAGGCGTCGCTCACCGGGTCACTCGGCGCTCTGTTTGCCGTCTGTGGTTAACAATAAACTCCCGATATCAGTTATTAATATTTATTGAGTAAAATCAGTAATATAAATTTGCATTTTCCTAAAATACAAATTGCAAAAATCTTATATAGTAAAACACGGTTTGTTTTTCCTATTGCATTTTTAAAATTAATTTCGCTTAAATATGATTTACGTATCATACAGATACATACCGCTAAGAATTTGCACAATTTGCACGCACCCCGCGAATTTAAAATATTTATCAATTATAATATTATTAAAAAAAAAATTTAAAAAATAAGATATTGGCGTTGTTACATTTGACAATGAAACGATGAGTTTTTTTTTTATTTTCGTAATCGAACGAGATTACATAAAAATGATAAAGGTATTTTTTTTTTCACGAAATATAATAATGAAGCATTTAAAATGTATTTTTTGGGGAACAAAACCCTGGGTATATAGTATTAGCTATTCATCAAATTATATCTCCCTGGGTCGACTCGTAATAATAATTGCGAGCCATTGTCCGGTAATAAACCAATTGTACCGGTCGGTGTTCAATTAGCTTCGAGGGGAACCGTTTTCTGTTCAAACAAATCTATAATAAAAAATATATAT
This sequence comes from Tuberolachnus salignus, assembly GCA_956483605.1. Taxonomy (NCBI): domain Eukaryota; kingdom Metazoa; phylum Arthropoda; class Insecta; order Hemiptera; family Aphididae; genus Tuberolachnus; species Tuberolachnus salignus. The sequence goes on along the minus strand of OY101431.1, from coordinate 21,643,129 downwards.
ATAAATATTGTAAAATCGAAAAATGGTAATTTAATATAAATCTCGAATGGTGCAATAATATAAAATATTCTCGCAGAAAATAAAATACGATTCCGTAGAGCGGTTAATTTATTTTTTCTTTTGTTATGGGTTTTCTTAACTATTAAGAAAACTACAACGAAAATCAAAAAAAAAAAAAAGAAAAAAGAAAAAAGAAATGACCTCCTCAATATAACCAACTAGAACCGAAATTCATTCAGGAACCGTCCTGCACTTAAAAATCGGAGCAGGATATCTGGTAGAAAAGTTCTTATAAGACGGACAAAAAAAAAAAAAAAAACGACAAAAATTACATAAATTATAATAAAACCAACAAAATCGTTACGCCTGGAACCTAAAATGACCAATATAAACCTTATATGCTACACAAGAAAGATCCTTTTATAGGTTTTATTTCGGAACAGTCTTCCTAAGCAGGCCATGGTCGAAAACCATACGGTCTAAAAAAGTACTAAAAATGGAAACAAAAAAAAAAATATATATATATCCTTTTTTAGGTATTAGTTCATTAAACCTAATAACTTTTAAAAAAAATGTGTCAACTGTTTACTAAAATAAAATGTTGAAATGTGTTTTTCATCCGGTGGATTTGAACAATTGTGTTCGATGTGACGCTTTCAGGAACGCTTTTTTTACACTCGAGACTCAATACAAATTTAATTATATCTTAATATGTAGATATTTTTTGTTACATTAATTTTGTTTGTCGTGTCGAAAATTTACACGATTAATTTTAGAAATATAATATTCTATTAAAGTTTTAATTCGGCGTATGTCTGTGTAGGCTTTTGTAGTGTGACATGCGAGCACAACGTACACGGTAAAATTAATCACGCCGAAAACCCTTCCCACTATAATAATCGTAAAAAATATATATATTTTTTTTAATATAAAAATTGTTTTTAAAATAAAAAAAAATTCAGACACACGACCTACATTATATAACAATTACAACAAATTACCTATTAGGTATATATATATATATAAAAAAAAAAAAAAAAATTATAAAGCAAATTTATAGTTAAAAATCCCGAAAAATCTTCAGTAATAACGCAAAACAGCACACCGAAATCACACGCATCAGGTGTTAAGTGAAATTCCGCTCCGCTGCGGAATTTGAAATAGCCATTGGAATATTACATTCCGTATTATTAATTTAATATTAAATTAAAATCGTAACAAGGCGCGTTTATTTTACTATATATATACACAATATAGGGTTCTAAAATTTCATGAAACTTATTTTTTGGTTGGAAATATCATTTTGACCAAAAACAATAAGAATGATATCGTTTATTTTTAAATAAATAAATTTAAAATAAAAAAAAAAAAAAACATTACAATATGTAACGGGTCTTAACAAATATCTTAATCAGTTTTCAATTTTGGCACGAGGGTTTGTCCGGTAAAGCGCATTTTTGAGCAAAGAACAAGTGGAAGCGCAGGCTTCTCATGTGAAAACCGAGCGAAGAATATAATATTTAACGATTAATTAGCTGGTCCAATAACACAGTTGTGAAACCTAATACGAAACCAATGGAACAATTAATATTTAGGAACAGAAATATTAATTTTCCATATTTCAAGCGGTGCAGAATTTCACGTTTGAAATATCGTTTTTTTTTCTTTTCTTTTTAACGAACAATTCTATATAACGTACACACTGTTTAATTATAGTTGGTTTGCTTCATAACCCGTACATTAGTTCATTATCTATAACGAATTAATCACTCTCAATAACGAAACAACGGTTTACATTTAATGATGGACCATACAGTTCGAAACCGGCTAATGACGAAGAAATAGAATTTGATTGAACAGTTCAACAGTCCGCATACTTTCATCTACAAACCTACGTAGACACCGACGAGCGCCTAGTCGCAATCATATCTTTAGCTGATGAAGAAATCCTAAAAATCAGTGGGAAAATATGAGGGGGAGCAAAAGGAAGACGACGAAGAACGACGGCAATCTGACAATGTCGAACCGCCGAGTATTCAACAAGCACCAGGAGGTCCGGTTAGGTTATTAGAAAAAAATATTTATTGTTTCACGAAGACGATGCCTACTTATGCCAGGATATGGACAAAATACAAGAAAAGCGTTGGCAGAGCAGACGAGTTCAAATAAAGACGACAGACTATTTTAAATAATTGTTACACATGTAATATAAAATATAATAATAAAATGTTTAATGTAAAAAATGATAAATAAAAATATTCGTGTCCCTTTCCGTTGTATATAAATTTAGTTTCGTAAACTATGTTTAACCCGGTGGTTAATAATTCCAGGTTTTTCGGTTTGTTTCGTGTTTGTTTTGTTTTATGTTTGCAACCATATATAGGGGAACTAACTTTGCGGACACGGCTGACTACTTTGTGGAAGCTAGCACTGACGGATTTCGGGTTTGAACACATCGCCGCGTTACGATAGACGGTCGTGTATCCGCGCAACGGACGATATAATTTTGAATATTATTTCGAATATTATTATATTATTAACGGAGTTATGACCGCGGGCCGTACGCGTCGGTATATCGTAATATATATGTATATATATATACCCGGCTCGCGAAATAATAATATCCGACCAGCTAAAATATCCGAATCTTAACGGCCCGCGGCGCAATATCAATAACGTTAATATAATATTCGATACCGTAGACCCCGTACGGATTGTAATTATTATCGGTTTGTTTGTTTGTTTGTTTGTCCGTCAGACTATATTTTAACCGAATTTACCCGCAAGAGTCCCGTCTGTGTACGTCACCGTCCGGCAATAGAATATTATTATATATTATAACCGTGCGGGGGCCTCTTGTGCATATAATATTATCGTTATTATTATACGAAGGAACGTGGGCAGTTTTAGTAATGATATTCCGTTGGCCGGCAAAGTATGCCGTATAAGTATTAATATAATAAATGTACAGGGTGGTTTTACTACGGCGTGTGTTTAAAAAAAAAAAAAAAAAAAATTTTATCGACAATTTCGCACCAATCGAAAAAACCAACGGGAGAAATTCTATTCTATTATTTCGTTTTTCTGATATGTTGTCGGTTCGTCCAAAAAAAATCATATATATATATATATATATTTCTTTTTCATTTTGATTTTCCTCGTAGTTTTCTTATTAACGACGGGCGGGGGGGGGAGGAAACGCGGAATATTTACGCAATTATTTTGTTATTATTCGGTTAATAGTTATTTTTGATATTGTCGAGTTTATTTTGCTTTTAATTCGGTTTTATGTGGATTAAATTTTGTCGGTTTTTCAAAAATACTTGAAAATTTCACACAACGTTCATCGTAAATTACTAATTTTTATTTTCAAATTCACATTGGTTTTTTTTTTTTTTTTTCTTAATGTTTTATCGTTGCGTACAGATTTATACATTTATATAAATTAAATTCCTCACTATATTCTACCTTTTTTTTTTTTTTCTGTAACGATCCAACGACTGTCCCAATCGCATTCAGAAGTGCATTACATTTGAAAATCGGAGCGGGACGTCCGGTAGAAAAGTCGTGTGAACAGACAGAAAAAAAAAAAATGAAAATGAAAACCACATCATAGTAAAACCGATTAAATTGGTTAGGGATTACCAGAATCTGAAACCAAATAAAAAAAAAAAAACCGATTTTTACTCGACCATTTTTAATGTAAACGCCCCGATCGATTTCACTCGAAATCTTCGCGATGAAGAAAAAAAAAAAAAAAAAAAAAAAAATCACCCTGTATTGTGTATTGTATGTTCCTCTGGCGTATAGGTAAGATCGATTTTGGCTATCGAGTCGACGGCGTGACCGAGGGGTCTCGCAAAGAGACGCATTATTGTGCGACACACATCATACGATATATTAATAATATTAATAATAATAATAATACGAACAATAGTCGATTGTAATAATAGTATGCGGTCGTCGTCGTATTATTATCGTTATTATCGTGCAGTGGCGAATGCTCGGCATTTCCATATGGCGAGGGGGTGGGTGATATACGTGAGGGGAAAATGTGACATGTTGTAAGTAAATAAAATCGTTAAAAAAAAAACACACACACACACACACTTTTTCGGGTACAAATCGCTACAATATTCGGTACATCGAATTCGAGACTCGAACGAGTCTCTGTGCTCCTTCAAACGTGACGTGTCTGTTCTCATTACAACCAAATTTAACGTAATATGTCATTTTTATTTTTGTTCAAAAAAATATATATATTTATTATATTTATTTATTCGCTCACGTTTTAAAGAGTCTTTTATTAATAATAATAATAAAAAAAAAACTAAACAACTAAACAACCGAATCAATTCTTCTAGGGGTTTTTTTTTTTTTTTTTTGGTTTTTACCGTCAGTAAAAACAAACAATACAACTATAGGAAATTCACAAGGCATAAACGAGTTATTAAACAATGAAAGTTCAAGTGGGGAGGAATATGACACCCTAGCCCCTCAACTGTTAGCGCACTCCCTGTTATCGTGTGGCCTTCGGAATCCCGAAACTTTAAAAACCCTCGAACGACGGAAAACGCCCTCGCGTTTCGACGACGAAACCCTGGCGGGTTCATCGTTTTGAAATTTTAGACATTTTTTTTCCGTATTAAATCAGACTTTTTTTTTTTTTTATCATACTCGTTTCCATAACATTTGAATCGGCTCCCGACAAAAAAATTATAATGTCTACTATTATTATTGTTATTATTATTTTTTTTTTTTCTTATAAATTCACTATTTTTATACTATAGACCCGAGAGTATAATTTGTTCGTTTTCTAGGCAGAGGTAAAATAAATACTACATTATAATTTGTAAGTGCCTGCCGTCGATACTCCCAAACAAATTATATGAACTAGAGGGCAACTTTGATTCTTAACATTTTTTCTTTTTCTATTTCAAAAATGTGCCCGAGATAGAAAATTAAAGTTTCGAGTTTAAAATGTCGGACCTCGGTCTCGGGTTTTTAACAAATTTTAAACGCTCGTCTCCCGTTTCTGAAGATCACGCGATTTATTTCAAGGGGAATTTGTCGTGGAGGAATTTCCACGAGTTTTTACGATACAATACTTGCAGTACTCTAATTACAGTGTTTTGGTTTTTCCATTACAAAATGGTTAATTTAAATTTGTTTTAATAGCTACCCATAATTTAACGCCAAAATTCTAACCCAGAACATTTAATTGTAGCGGATCGCGACGATAGTATTACTGTATCCCCACCCACGCCCCTACGAAACGCTCCGAAAATAATTTAAAACATTCATATCGTTTTTCTCTTAATAGTAAGTTTTCTTTTTATAATTATTGTTTGAATAATATAGTTTAGTTAAAACGTATATTAAAAAAAAAAAATTGTTGGCTACGTTTCGCACGGAGTCTGGTCAACTGCGCGTAGACGACAAAACCGGCAAACTCACAACAAAAGAATAATATAATTATATGCATTTCGTTTTTTAATTATATGTACAACGTGAAAAATTCAAATGTCGACTACTCGAACGCCACCGCCGTTGGTGTATTCATTATTATTTTTTTTTTTTCAAATATATTATTATAATAACACGCTGATTGATATTAATTTTCGATATTCGAATCCTAATAATAAAAATTAATATTCTGCGCGTGGGTTTGAATTTAAATTGCCCAGTAGTTTGACAACAAAAATGATTTAACTGTTTTTAATGTTTTTAATGTATATTGTACGAAATGTCAAAATATGGAATTATTCGAGTACCTATATAATATTATTTGTCAAAGTTGTTTTTTTTTTTTTTTTTTTGGTAAAAACCGTTTTTCTCCTCCCTTAATACGTCGCTAAAATCAATAAGCTACTACTTTAAATATTATGTTAATAATTCGTTAATACGTAATTTATTTGTTAAAATATTGTTAAATTGTAACAATTGCACACTGTTTTTTTGGGCCAGATTTGGGTCACGAAAGTAATAAGGCGCGCAACGATAACCCATTGCTAGGGAAATCAACATCCGTTAGTGATTTAAATTATTTTTTTATATCGAACGAACATTATATAGTTTCAAATGCCACTTGTTGATATCGATTAAAATGTTTTTAATTTTTTTTTATACGTTTGATAATTGGTATGAATTACGTCATATTTTTCGAATAACTCCAAAATCGCTTGAAACCCGATAGTGTTTTGTAAATATATTCAATACATTTTGCACGTATGCAAACGGTAAAAATGCTTCGACATATTCAAGTTCAAATAATGAAGCCACCGTGGAAAATGTTTAACATTTTTTATTATATTAAACAAATTATTGTAACCGAAGCTATTTTATTTCATTTTACCAAAACTCTTACTGTTGACACATATTGTAACGAGATTTCTCATCAAATAATTATTAGTTAGTTTTTTTTTTTTTACAATTTGTATTACTATAAAAAAACATAAGTAAATTAGTATGGTCACTTGGACACCAATCAATGTAATTACGAATGGGGGGGGGGTGGTGGTAAAATAACTTATCACTGTAAAACATTTTAATTTATTCGGCAGGTTTTTTATATAGGTAATATTATTTCATTTAATCGGCATGTCCAGCGAAAAAAATTCAGTACGGTTTAGATAGTAAAATCCGAGCAAAATTGTAATCTACATACCACCACCCCTCCGCCAATCCATGATTTTTTTTATTTTTTTTTTTTATGATATCCTCCTTGGTCGTATGTAACAAGTCTGCAATACGAGAAGAATCGTATCCTTACTTGTACACTTATTTCATATAAATTTAAATCCATTAGATTATTAAACTAAATTAAAACGTATTAAAATAATTATAAGTTGATATTGTTTTTTTATACATTATCAAACACGTCGAATTTATACGCGTTAAACGTTTATAATATATTCTTATATCACGCTCATATTATTGTTCTACGTATAGTATTACGCGACAAGAATTTTAATAAATCGTTTTGCGTGTAAAAAATGAATTAACATTTTTAGCGTTAATGTTGAAAATTTTATACGATGCAAATGTACATAAATTACCAATCAAACCGGTCGGCCAAAACTTATTTCGGTAATGAATTAACCGGTATCGTAATTTTAATTTACCCACCGAGTATTTCTCGGATAAAAAAAAAAATATTCGACAATACAATTTAGGATTTGGGTCGCCTAAAAATGGATTTCGGACCACTGTGGTGCGACCGAAAGAGTTTCGGCCGTTCGATTTAGGAGGAAATAATATTTGATATACAAATTTATGCGTCTCGTTGCGATATTATAATATTTTTTTTTTTTGTAGACCGTCGTCGGTATATCGTGTATATTTAATTCTCTCGGAGCGACGAACGTAAATAATTTTTTTTATAATATTATATCATTCGTTATACAACACAACGGTCCGGAGAAATGTCTGTCCCGACAGAAGTAGCAGCAGCAGCAGCAGCAGCTGCGGTGTCATTATCGTTGGATAACGACGAACATAATATTCGAAAACGCCGAGTGTAAAAACTCTCAACACTAAATTCAAATAAAAAAATATAAAAAAAAAAGACGCATATATCCTTCGCACAATGGGTGGGCCACGGTTGTTGGTGGGGAATCGGGAAAGTAGGATATGGATGGGAATTCAATTTATATGCGTACGCAACGAAAATCTTTGATAACGAAAAACGATTCTCAGCGGAGTTCGGTACAAATGATTTGATATATTTAAAATTGAAAATTGTATCGATTGTAATACTACAAATTAAATTACAACCGTCCATGTTTTTTCATTTCAAATGTGTATTTTTATGAGACATTTTTTTTTCGACCCCCTCTCCCCCCCCCCCCGTTTCAATGATACAATCCTGGCTACGTGCCTGGGGTGAGATCATAATACATGGACAAAATGCTCTTCGTCAAGATCGTTTTTTCGTCGTGTTCACACTAAAATTTGTATCGGGTGTACGTATAATATGAAAAAACATCGGGAGAGTACGATTATTGAAATTCAAAAGTGGTGAACGTACTATTGGCGAAGCCCGCGTACATTAAAAGTCAAAAAAGAAAAAGTTTTAATGGCGACATTTACTGCACAGATATTTTAAGGATTTATATTGAGATAGATTATACCGTCGTCCCAACTCCTTTTATTCTATATATATATATATATATATTTATAGTTTATAATAAGGTTTGTGTGCGGTGTTTTTATAAGTGATGCATTTCAGTATGACTACAAACAAAAAAAAAATAATTGTACTTTATACTTTTATTTATTATATTAATATTTATTAGGGAGACTTTTGGGACAACCGAAAACACGATCGTATCCAAATCGCACAACAAAGAAAACTAGTGACTAATGTAACTAATATTAACTAAAAATGAAATCCATTTCAAGCCGAAATCTGTGTAACTATAATAATAATAGTGGGTAGTGGCGGCTATCTCAAAGAATACAACGGACGCTCACTTAAAAAATTAGCTATTGCCCACCCATCCACATTTTTAATAAACTACCGCCTTAAAAGTTAATATTTTTTTTTTTTTTTTTTTATAATGGGCTATGCGAAAATATATTCACACATTGTTATAATATTTTTAATATTCAATTAATTGTTTAACTATTTGAACTATCTCCGTCTAATTATAGATACTGTTATACTGATTAAGCACTTTTTTTAAGTTCTACATAGTCGCCACTGATAGTGAGCCCGGCGGCGCCAATGAAATAATCTATAATATCGGCGTAAAAAACACGTCTCTTTTTTATCTCCTTCGCGATAGTTTCTGAAGTCCGGTTCGGGTTGTCGATTTGAAATTTTCGTTTTGTATTCTTTACAGATAATCATAATTAATAAAAATAAAAAAATTAAAGACTGAGTCACATACTTCGCACAATGGGTGGGCAACTGTGGTAGACGGAAAGTGTGAAAGGTAGGATATAGAGGAGAATTTAATTTATATCTGTACCCGATAATAAATCGTTATGCTAACGAAAAATCTTCTTGAACGAAGTTCAATTAATCATGTTTTGAAATGTTGTAATTTGTACGGTTTTTTTTGTTTTTTTTTTTTATCAAAATTTGCACTTTAAACGCTTATAAAAAAAATATATTAAAATTTACTCGACTTTTTGTATTTTTCGTAGTTAAATACATGATATGGTACAGTATATGATGAACTTTGGGTAAAATTTTCGTGCATTTCTGTTCGGCCAACACAGTTGTATTCAATAAACTCGAACATGACTCAAAATACCTATACATATTTCGAAAATGGCCAGATTATTTTGAAAATTAGTCCAAGCGTACAAATGACTAAAATCCATATTCTGTGAAAGTTTCGAGTTTCTACGATTATTTTTAATAACCGAGTTACAATAAAATGAAAAATCGAAAATAATGATGACCATTATTGCCGTAAATGTTCCCATTTTCCCTATGTTTCGTCGCAATTATTAAGAAATCAAAAAAAAAAAAAAAAAAAAAAATTACCTATTCAATGCATCAATAAGATTCAAAATGTTTTCAGCAATAGTGTTACACTTTATAATCAGAGCGTTGATGTTTTGTAGAAAAGTAATCCACGGACGGTGGGGGGGAGAGGGGAAAGCGCATTGTCGTTTCGCTCAGAATCTAAAGGATACCTCAAAGTGATATTGAAAACATTTTTTTAATATTATTTTGTCGATTTTGATAACGTGGTGATTTTTCGACGAAGAATGTATAAAATTGTTCGGCTCGTTTGGATTGTATTATAATACTTTAAAACTACATTAAAAAAAAAAAAAAAAAATTAAAAAAAATAAAAATACGGTATGTTATGTTTAATTAAACGACCGACGTCGGTTTCATATTTTTATAACTAGGCCGGTGCATTGTTTATTGTAATATATGATTATATAATCGCGCGCTAAAAGAGTACTGTTCAAAAACAAACAAAAATAATAATAACGCAGAATTGTTATAGTTCTGTAAAAAAAAAAAAAAACACGACTGCCGAAACTTTGATAAAGAAAAAAAAAAAAAAAAATCAAATCATAATTTAACAACATAGTATTATTGTAATGGCGGTTGGTAATTTAACACTTTTTTTTTTTTTTTGTTATAGAACATTAAAATACTTATAATTACATGTATGCAATGGATTTTCGTGGATCCGATTACAATTTCAGACATATTTCACTAATGCGAATCGCCGAAATATTGTACGCGTGGAATTCAAATTCAGCATAATATAGTATATTCTAATGGTTTTTTTTTTTTTTTTTTTACACTGTTTTCAATTTAACGTCATACGATCTTAGTCGACAACGGGTTACATATTATTACGCAATTTAAAAAAAAAAAAAAAATAAAAACGCCATCGGAGTAACACGAAATACACGCCGCATTGTATAGATATAGTATGGAAATTCCGTAGTATAGGCAATTTTAAAGAATTTTTTGAAAAAAAAAAAAAAAAATCTCGTACATTTTATCGGCTTATTAAAATGTAATTTCAAACACGACTCGTGTCGATGAACACCGACTGTGTCTAATTTTCGGAATATTCGATTGCTTATTTTATGTTTTTTTCGCCAACGGATTAAATATATGTTGACAATGTTTCATGGAAATAATTTTACAGATAACCGAAAATTCTTATCGGCATTTAAATCAATAATAATCGATATCGTAATGGTGTTGTTCGGAAAAAGTGTACAACCAGCCATATACGAATAATGATTTCTACCAAATTCGGTACCAACGAGAAATGGAGAGGTTTTTTTTTTTCTTTTTTCTTTATTTATATTTTGTTAACGTAAGCAACAATAAATCGCAGTACTAAAGAAAAAAAAAAAAATAATAATAATAATAAAAACGATTCCGAGTAGAATATTACTACAAGAAAGAAACGCCGGGAATTTCGAGAGGAAAAAAAAAAAATAATAAAAATAAACCGAGTACGCGTAATAATTATTGTAAACGCATTTTCGAATAGTCGAGCGGAATTCAATTACAAGAGGGTAAAACGTGTTGGAAATAGCGAAACCGTATAGGAAACAATCGCGAGCGCCCGTAGACAATAATACACGGGAGGGCGGGTAATATATTTTCGTTAAATTTCATAACCGTTTTTTTTTAGCGTAGTTACAATATAATTGACGATGGTATATTATGGTTTTAATGCGCGGTTTGGTGAAGAAGAAAAAACGAAAAAAAAAAAAAAAAAAAAAATGAAGAAAAACCGACTGTTGTTAAGAGCGGGAACATTGCGCTGTCGAAAGTGCCGGGGTAAAGGCACCGGCGGTCGGCGGGAACGGTATAAATCGATCCCGAGACGGGGGCGCCGCGCCACCGTTCGGACCGCGGGCCCCCGCCGCCGCCGCCGCCGCCGCACATTTCGTTATTGCCGGTACGTCGAGGAGCGTACAATAATTTTATTCGGGCGTTAAAATGTTTACGGGGCGCCCGTCGCGCACAATGTACCTAATAATACAATGTACCCCCCCCCCGTCCGTCTGCCGTATTACGAAACTTTGATTATTCGCGTTTTAAACTAATTAAAACTTTATTACGCGCCGTTACGGGGTTACGGGGGCGGTGCCGCGAACAGTTATGAACCGTTACTGCCCGGCCGGCCGGGGCACTTGCGCGAGTATATATATTAACGCGTTTGCCAAACCCGTTAATAATAGTAGTTTTAGATGGATTTTCCGACGCGCGCCGGGCCGTTTGGCGTTTTGTGCATATCGAATATCGAAATATCGGTCGGCGCACTCACTACACGGCATTATCGTACGGGCGATAACCGCGGACAACCGGAACAATAGCGTATAAACTGTGTTCGGTCTCGCTGCCGTCCGCGGTTCTGGTACCCAAAAAACCGCGTCGCCACCGACGGCGGTCGTCCTGCCGCGTCCCGCGTTCCCGCGGGTTTCGCCCGGTCCGCCGGCGGCGGTCGCCTTGCTTGGCCCCCCCCCCCCCGTCCACCGGTTTTCCGCCGGGGGCCCCGTTCCGATCCGCCGTGCTCCATTTGTGTATCGATTAAAACGACAATAAACACAACCCCGCGTTCAAAGTACGATTACTCACACGTTAACACGTTATTCGCCTGCGCTTTTTTTTCTTCACCGACTGTTAGGGGTGACCAACGCTCGAGCGCATTTCGACATTTGGTCGCAAGATAAGTCAGACAATCCGACGTCTGCGTTCGCCGACTCGGTTCCCCCCGGTCGTTGAATAGCGACTTAAAAATGTTTCCAAAACACTACTGTGCAAATCGCTACGATTCACCTTTAAAGTCTTTAACGAGTGCCCGCACTACGTGCAGTCCAACGGGCATCCCAAAAAGGTCATTAGCGATGCTTTTTGCAAACGGGATCGCTGCGGCCCCGAACAAATTCAATTTAATTTTCCATAATCTATTGGTTTTTACGCGAGTACAAATTTCTTCGGTTTTGTTCTTCAGATTCCTCGGGTTTCAAGCGATAGATTTACCAGACAAATCAAACGGCGTTGTTATTATAACGTTGAACCCGTGCATCGTTTGGGCTGTGCTATTAAAACGAAATAAAATAATCATAATATTTGTACGGTGTACTGTGCTCTATTACGCGGCACACGTGTTTCACGTATAGTTCTACGGTTTTGTGCAGTTACACTGTAAAAAAAAAAAAAAAAAAAAAAAAATGATAATAATAATAATGGGACGATAACATTATATTTAGATAGGTACATGGCTCGTTAAAATAATCGTTACCACGTTCGACTGGAGATAATTTATTTGTGGTTCGTTACAATATGATTTTGCGAAAATACGCAGCTGGTAAATGACGATATAATATTATTACAGACGACATATTGTAATTACGTATCGAGTTTTAAGATACGGCGATATGGAACTGGTGCATGCCATGCAGGCCATATGTGTTTTGAAATTTTCGGTCAACTGCGGGTGGCGCGAGAATTCGGTATGTTTTTTTTTTTTTTTTTTTTTTACATAATTATTATAATTGATAGCATAACGGACACGTGCGTACGGGAATCCGATTGCCAGAGTATGGAAAATACTTACCAGACGAAGTTAACAAAAAAAAAAAAAAAAAAAACATATTATATATATATATTATTCTAAAATAATGTAACGCGATAATATTTATCGTGTTATCGTCGGTAGGAACATATATATATATATATATATATATTACCGTCAAACTACGCCGGTTATAGTTATTTCTAAAACATAATAATCAGGCACCTACCGTCGAATTATACAGTATTATTTCGAGTTGTATATCATTTCGGAATTCCGTACAAATCGGTATACTGTATATTTTATTTTACACCGCCATTGCTTTACTTATTTCAGACAAAAAAAAAATAAAAATCGGGAGGTCACCCTGTTAACGGCACTGGCTCGGAAACGTTACTAAAATTTTGATCACAATTAAGTAGTCCCTCCCCCCCCACGAAGTTTTTTCCGCTTTAACCATCACTCCAGAGTATGAAATTTCGCTATATTTAACGCTATATTATATTTTTATCAAATTCAACGAATGACTTAAACTAAATGAGACGGATAATTTTACCTTAAACAAGAAATGGAGTTTCCTCTATCGCTCCCCCCCCTCTAATTTTAACCACTGTTACTTTGACAAGATTCGTGTCGGTCTAAACAATAATTTTCTTGACTCAAATCAAATAGTCGTTATCCAAATTTAAAACGTCTAAATTAACAATTTAAAATCTATTTAAAGTGTCTGCCAATACTTTAAACAAATATTCATTTATATGTGAAAATTACACGTTCGAGATTAACAAACGTTGGCCTTTGTCTAATCAGAATAGACGATTTATCAATTTACGTGTATACATTATTTATGTTGACTAGATGACCTATGAAAATTATCTGTTTGTAGTTGATATTTATGTTAACGTAAAAATGTAAATTCTAATTGGGGCCCCGGAATTTTTCAGAAAATAATTGGTCACAACGTTAGATATCCAGGCAGAAAAAAAAAAAAAATAAAACAGGAAAAAATGTATAGAAAGTAGATAGGTAGAAAATATTTTTACATAATATACTTTTCAGGAAAGTAGGAATCCAGAAAATAATATAAACGGAATGTAAAAATTCAGGCATTTTGTCTTTGTTTTTATTGGAATATTTTACAACCACCTACACTAAATGAGAAAAAAGAATAGTTAAAAACAAAAAAAAAAAACCATAAATAAATAATTAATACCGTTAATATTTCAGCGACGGCAGAAACCTAACATAGATTATTATTTTTTTATATGACGGTTATAAAATAATTATTGATTTTGTTAAAAGTTCTCGACTGTTTTACGACGGCGAACTGTGTGTGGTCTGTTATAGTGATATCGTAGAAAAATTTTAAATTTGCGTTTTTGAGTTAGAAATTTATGTGCAATGTTTTTTCGCTAATTATTGTTTTTCGATTTTTTTTTTTTTTTTTTACATCGTTTTGGAGTGATTTATTTGAGTACAGATGTCACAATCCGAAGTGATACGGACCAGAACGCTATGAACGGCACGAACGAAGTATGATCGGGTCCCTCCTGAAACGTGTAAACCATAAAAGACCATAAAATATAATACGGTGATTTTTGTGTTACGAACACATTTTATAAATTACGACCTCCAACGAGAGACATTTTTTAAATCCGACGTTTCGTTAGAAATTTTTTACATCATGGTTTTTTCGTGAAAATACGGCCGGTAATATATATATATATATATATGTATATTATAATATAATTTATACAGTAATAAAATATTTTTTTTTTTATTCGTTTTTTTTTTTTACCATTTTATAATGTTGGGTTTTTGTCGAGTTTGCACAAAACTCTATAGATTTATTCTGCGCGTTGTGCGTAAAATGTTACACGTTATTTTTCGATAGTTTACTGTACGCGGCATTATTTAATAATTCGTAAATTAAAATGTGTACTATACACATACGGAATCGAAAAAAAAAAAAAAAAAAAATATAAAATACTCGAAATAAATATCGTATAATAATAAATTGTTAATTATCACTTTTCCACATGTTTTATTATTATTATTATTTTTTTTTTTTTGCTTTTTCATACATCATTACTCGCGTTGAATTTTTTCCACACGAATGTATTACAAGGTATATCGCATATGATATGTTTTAAAAAAAAAAAATTATACATATACGTATATATGGCACGACAGGTGGAAAATAACCACGCCGGTCTTGCAGCACTATATATATATATATTTTTTTTTTTATTATTACAATTTTGAGATAGTATAATTGGTTTTAGTTTTTTTTTTTTTTTTTTTTTTTTTTTTTTTTTTTTTTTTTTTTTTTTTTTGTATTTCGACGATTAGACTAAAAAGGGGCAAATTTTCACGAATTGTTATCGAGTTATACACAGCGGACTTGTTACACCGCAGTGCGGATTCATAAAAATCTCTTGTCACGAAAGCTGTCCTATCACGTGCATATCGAACACCTAGCTTATCACCTGGCAGTATAAATACGTCCGACCAATAAAACAAATAAAAAAAAAATCGCCCGTGTGTTTCGACTCTTGTTCATTGTGACGTGTTTAAAAAACGATTTAAAAAAAATCAGTGTCCGGAAAAACAGAGTATACGTAGGATTTTTCGGTGAATCAGCAAAGTCGGTCGACCAGGGCCGGATTTAAACGTTAAAGGGAGTAGGGGAGACGGTACAAAAAAATAGTTTCGAATTTCTGGGCGGTCTATATGACAATTTCGCGACAGTTCGATTTTTTTTTGTTTGCGATATTTCACCGATTTTGAGATAATTTTACCCTTACCCTCATAATAAACATAGGAGGAAAAAAAAAACCGCCTCGTCAATTAAAACACTGACTTGACGGATGCAACTGCTTCGTTTAAGATCCCATGTGGGAGTTCGATGGATTTTATTACCAACGTTGAAATGATCCAGGCTTCCGTTCCAAAATGTACGATTTAACGTACCGGTTTCTATAGTTTTAATACATTTTGTTAAAATTTGTTTTGTAAATATTTGCAAACGAACGATAACCACGGAATGCTGAATATTAGGTATTTATTTGTAACCGACCGATATACACCCGTCAGGCGAGTTTTTTTTTTTTTTTTTATGTTTTTTAACATCATCTGCTGCCGGTACACCCGAATCTATTGTCCGACTCTGACCAGAGTGTTTATGCCGACACACAATCGGTCGGGGCCGTAACCGTCCGACCGAATTGTCAAGGGGAAAATATTGAACAAACTATGGTTTATACGACGAAATACGACGGTACATAAATAATTTATATTATTATGAATTTCCATAGTAGAAGAGAATTTGATTTTTTTTTTTTTTTTTTTTAGGTTTTTTTTAAATAATTATTTTACTTGTTACATACAAAGGCCGTAACATTGAACATTTCAATCGGCGAACAATTGGTGTGTTTTGTACAAATTCAACTGATAATATTATTAAAATAAATATAAATACGTTTGCTTTTTACGACAATGTTCAGTGTACAGATATATTCAGTGGCGCATTTATGGCGGCGGGGAGTGATTATGCGGGATGGATCAAACCCTCCCCCATGAATTTTTTTTAAAAACTATTTTGCATCCCGAGGATTTATATTATGTTCGTAGTTTCTGTAACGTACGCAGGATTTCATTTGCCGGGGGGGAGGGTGGATTGTGCTTATACGGTAACGTATTTGGTATTTATAGTGTCAATAAGTTATTATGATTTAAGACGATTTATGGGAGAGCAGACGATGGATCGGAGACAGTGATCTCTGGATAAATACATATATCCCCCCCCAAGACAAAATCCAAAATACCCCTCTGGTTATACTAATATAATTATAAAATTTTCTAACCGATTATGTACACGAATTGTTTTAGTTTTATATTAACGATTTATCGTTTATATGTACAAACCCTTGCCCGGTCAAACTAAAAATGTTATAATTTAATACTCAGATGAAGTGATTCCGCCGACTTTAACCGTATGTGTGTTTGTTTAAATGGCGAAAATTCAAATCGCCTAATAAAAAAAAAAAAATAATAGAGCATTTTTCGTTCATAGATGTTGATGACGAAAATTGTTATCGCATATTATACTTAGCGGCGTGTCCCGATTGGATTGAAAATACAACATTCGTGAGAAATGATATAGTAAGTTAATCTTTCAGTGTATATATACTTTCGGCGAAGTATTAATGGAGATCTTGGTCTGATCAATAAAAATCGGCGTTTTCGGATCCGGTTTAAAAATTCACAATGCCGGGTTAGGATAGAAGATGAAATAAATCTAAGACCATGATTATTGTTCAGGTAACCGTCATCTCCTTCCGTTACAAATTCCCGGGCACGCCACTGATACTATATAATACCGTACAAAACGCAGAACGTATACACTTATCGTTTTTCTACAAAGAGTCAATATCAATTCGATGCGAAAACTGTACGCGCGTGGCCGGGGGGGATTGGTGTTCATAATTTTCGACCCGGATCGAACCGGTAGATCAAACACAAACCGTAAGCGCAATTCGAGTAAAAACCCGGCGGCGCTAAAATTCTATACATAATACGTTAGTGGAACCCCGTAGGAATATTTCCGGAACACAACATCAGAGGTAAAGCCAAAACTCGATTATAAATATGAATATACATATAAAAAAAAAAAAAACTAGTTATTAAATTAAACATTTCTTTTTTTCTCTTTTTTTTTTTTTGATGATTAAATAGATTGGAAAACGGCTATGTTATTCGTCGTACACCAGCCATCGAAGCGGACAAAATTTTAATTCAGTTATCTAATAAAAAAACCATCGTTGTTTTGTAATTAATTATTAACGGTATACTCGTATTATTATAAACTGTATACCGTATAATTCAATTCAAACAGACATAATATTAGACAATGACGTTTTTTTTTGTTATTTCGTGTTATTTGATGATTTTCAATAATCATTTTATTTTTTCTTAAACCACGCCCCGCACACCGAAAAAATCTTATCTACAACACAGTTTACGATGGACTTTCGACACGTGATTATACGTTGTCTGTATTTTTATTATTTTTTTTTTTTTTTTTACACAAAATGCTTTATACCACTACGGTCAATACATTATGCATACTATAATAATGACGGGTAGCCCAACGGGTTTTCTTTTTTTCTTTTTTTAACACGAAAACATATTTTATACCGCAATCGTTCTAAATGGTAATAACGTTCAAGAGTTCAATAAAACGTACAAATATACGGTCCGATTGGCGTATACAGAATCCCGGGTGTTTCGTGTACCAACACTTAAATATCGATTTATAAACAAGATTTAAAATTATATTACTCCGCGGGAGCTCACTCCGGGACGAGGGGGGTATTTCCTCTTGAGCTGAAAATTCCGCGCGAATTAAAATCTCCGGGGGGAAAAACAAAAACAAACAGCTTTGGCAATGTTTAATATAAACACGATACCTGGTTGAAAGTTTAAAACATCAGTGCCACTCTCGAGTTATAGAATACCTCCGCCTATGTAACGTCCGTTTATAATTTATTCTGGAAAAGATTAAAGCAACACCTGCACAGCAGTATCGGATAACGCCGCGCGATAAGACGGCACGACGACGAGTTGATTTTTAATTCAAATTCCAAAAAACTATACTAGAAATCGCGCGTAACGAAATGCCCGAAATTAATATAACGTTTTGTATTATACACACAAGTTTAGTGGAAGTTTTTGCACACATATATAGAGTCGAAGTTTTGTATTTGCATTTAGTATCATCCTCCCCCGCGAAAAATTATAACAACCCTCATGACTAACCGATCCTCGTAGTGGAGCTGATAAAACGAGTGAGGGGAGTGTATCCTCTCTTTATGACCTCATTCCACAAATAACAATGTACACGTATATATTATACTAGCTGTACCCTCGCCACTTCGTCCACGCAGACTTGTATAATGCCTTATTTTAAATTTTCAAAAATACCCAAACACGTGTTGATCAATTTCTTACCGTACCCCCCCCCCCCTAACCACCATCTCCATAACTCACACCCGGTCCCCCTTTTTCCTCGTCCGCATTCCGTCTAAAATCGAATCGAAAATACGGGCCATAATATTTAATTTCAAAAAAAAAAAAACAGCGGATTTTCGTAGAAAATTTCAAAATAAATGTTCAAAAATCCTTTCTTAGTGGACGCCCGCAGCATAAAAAGTACGTATTGCCGAAATTTCAAGTTTCTAACACCGACGGTTTAGGCTGTGCGTTGATAGATCTATCAGACAATCCGGTTTTTGCTCTTATATATACAAACGATTATTTAATATATTTATAAAAAAAAAAAAAAAATTATGTAAATAACGATAGTTGTTAAAAAAATCAGCCATATCTCCCCCCCCCCTCCCTCTCACCTACTCACTGCGACAAAATCGTTTGACCTCTACTGCCTCGAATAGTATTTCATTATGCTATCTATAATTTGATCATAGAATATACTCTTATTGTTTCAAATTCGTATGCATATAAATAGGCACGTGAGTAGGTGGTAGGTTGCTACACGAATACGACGAGAGAGAGAAAAAAAAAAATAAAAAAAATATGATTTAATCGAATTCCAAAACGCTTTTTTGTTACCACAATATCGTACGTGAAAAATAAAACAAAACGATTAATTATTTATGATATTGTAAAACCTAATACGAGACTTGTCGATTCGTTTATCCGATTCCAATCGGTATACCTAAATTATACATACATTTTCGAGAGACAAAAAAAAAAAAAAAAAATTAAATCATTCGAATGTGACGTAACAACGATATTATGTAAAAATAAAAAAAAAAAAAAAACCGCCGTATTTTAAACGTTTACCTACCTTTTTTTTTTTTTTTTATGTTCAGATATCGCGCATTAATTCATTACAATATTTTATTATACAAGAAAAAAAAAAAATAAAAAAATGGCTACGTAACGGCCGCGCTGACCCGTCGGTTGTGATTTAAAATTCCCTTTGACTCGCCCGGTTAAAATTATACGTCGGCCATATTCGATAACCGTCGGAATGGATCGAATTCTCCGATCGCGATTACTGTCTTGCTCGGACTTACAATCGGCGTATTATTTCCAGGGCTATCGTAGCCGGACGCGAATCGAAAAACATTAATAAAAACCGGGAACGTTACAAAAAAAAAAAAAAAAAAAAAAAAAACGCAATCGACTTGTCCGGGCGACGCGACGCGTTTGTTCGCGATTATTTTCGCACTATACGACGAAATTATTATTCGAATAATAATTCCCAACGTGACTCGTCGCTGCGATATTGAAACTAATAACAACACGAGGATATACGTTATACGTACAAAATTAAATCCGTAAAATAGGAACATATTTTGTTAAAATTAATCGGTTAATATTTAAACTTTTAACAGAATTACGCGACTCGGTATTACGGTTTAATTTCCGACTTGTTCACCAGGCGTACGCGGCCCCGAAGCCTCGGTTATATAAATACGGGCGTTATAAACAATTTGGAATTATAATTTTATTTTACGGGCCGACTGTAGTATATATATATATATATATATATATAATACACTACGTTGGCGGATATTCCCAACGCCGACTACTATAAATCGAAACTTTTAATATTATACGCGCACGAATTTATTATTTACATAGGTTATTTACAGCGACGGTTTCCGAAGTGGCTGCGTTTATTACTTTGTGCACGTCGAATTACAACATCGCTAATAATATATACTCCGAGCCGCGATAACTGCCGTTCGGTAAAACCTTTCGGTTTCTCGTTATTATTTGAAATTTACATTTCCATCCGAATCGTTTTTTTTTTCTTTCTTTTTTTTTTTGCCTTTATACGTATACGTTATACCTATAAACTAGATTGCATATTGATAATCCAAAATATAATATTGGTTTACCAATACCATAATGCGTTTCTATTTACAGAATTACTTCGATATATACACTTATCGCTAAACATGTTATTACGTTTAAAAAAAAAAAAAAAAAAAAATATCCAATTTTGACGGTCGTACATCATAATATTAAGTGTACGCATTGTCATGTGCACAGACGTTACCAAGGTAAAATCGATTGCGTCATACGTTTTATTTTTGATTCGTATTTAAAATCGCCGAAGCTAGCGGATTCCGCGCTGGTTTTTATGTCGGTTTTTATTTCGATTTTTAATACTACTGGAATAATATTTGGACGAAATCTATTTATAATATTATAGTTTTTCATTGATATTTTATTGGCGTCTAACCGCGATACGGCAAAACACAGTTTTACCGTATAATATTAAAATTAAAAAAAAAAAAGAAAGAAATAAAAAAACATGTTTTAAACAACTTGTAAAACATATAAAACTACCGTACCGATTCGATTTGAGTTGTAATGCCTATGGGCCTATATAATGATTTATTTGTCTTTTATACGCTAAGAGTACTAAATATTTTTTACTTATTTATTGTGAATTGTAACAGTAATGGCGTGCAAGACAAAATACCGATTAAGGCGCGTAGCCGATTTTTTAACGAGCGAGAGGGTGTTTTAATTTTATACTTAAACACAACTCGTGTGTAATAGCAATCATCTAATTACCGTATTTAAAAAAAAAAAAAAAATTCCGAAACATTATTTATTATATAGGGGGGGGGAGATGTTTTAACACACAAAACCTTGTTTAAAACATTTGTATTTTAATCTTAATGTTTTACAACAAAGTTTTAAACACATGTCTAAAACAATTTGGTTTAAAAAATCCAACCCTAACTATAATACTGTTTTTCATAATCAAAATTACAAATGTGAACAATCCGACAAAAAAAATACCAGGCAGTATACACAATTATCGCATTGTGACTATAGGTATTATGAACAATGCCCAGAGCAAATTAGGCAATGCAATAAATAACATTAATACGATTAAAATAAATATAAAAAACATGCGATAATACGCGAAATGGAAATTTTGCGGTTATTTCAATTTCAAGTTGAATTTAAAATAAATCAATCGAAATCTATTCATTCGACGTTCACCTTTAAACTTGCCCCTTGCCCAGACGTTTTTATTTTTAACACTCTAATTCCAAGTGTTTTGAATGTTAAATATCTTTGCTTGACCCTTGATAAAAGACTGACCCGGGCCCAGCATATTAGGACCAAAAGAATACATTTAAACCTACGCCTACGCCTACTAAAAAACCTCATGAACAATAATAAATATACTCACATCAATACTAAATTACTTATTTATAAATCACTACTAAAGCTTTCTTGGACATACGGCCTTCAGCTTTGGGAAAACGCAAAAAAAAAAAAAACTAACATTAAAAAAATTCAAACATTCCAAAATATCGCACTTCGCAAATTATTAAATGCCCCTCCCTATGTCTCTTAACTTCACTATACATACTGGCCTAAAAATGCCTTCAGTTTCAGAAGAAGCTAAAAACATATTATAAACGTTTCCATGTTCGCACTTTAACTCATCCCAATCCTCTTGTCAAAAACCTAGCTAATCCTAATATCCCCGGAAACCCCACGAGACGGTTAAAGCGGAAATGGTGTCGTGATCTATTGGAACCAAATAAAAATTTAAATACAAATATTAATGTTTACTAGAAAAAAATATATTTAATATAAATTACAATTGAAAGTGTCACTAATGGGTGGCTGCTTTCCTCAAAAATGTCACCATTATATAAATGTTATTAAGAATATGATATATTTTTTATTAATTATTTGTAAAATAAATCTGTAACCCATTGTGCCCAAGTGGTACAGATCGTAGATTCCTTAAAAAAAAAAAAAAAGTTAAATTTAATTATTGAAAAGGTCAGTCATAATTAAAAAAAAAAAACAACAAATGCGTTTTAGTTTCCCAGCGACATTATAATGCTTAATATTTTGGTAAAATTCATTTCCGACATGCGATTATATATTATCAAATAATTCGTTTTTATTGAATATATAGTAAAACATTTTCGTTTATTAAAATATCGCACAATATAAAAAATAAGTAATTATTACATACAACTATTTAATTTAATTTAATTATTTTCATTCCGCAAAATATTTAAACGGAAAATTATTATGTATTTTTTTTTTTTTTTTTTTTTTACAAAATTAAAAGTGCATATATTTGTGAATGATTTCTAGTTTTGTTTTATCGTTTAATTGATAGGCAATGTTGTTAAAATAACGTTCTTGAATTTTATAAATTATAATTATTATAAATTCGCGAGTTTTCATAATATTAGTAAAATAACACATTCGAAATAAGATAAACGGACCGAATAACATAGCAATTTTTATTGTTTTAATTAAATGCGAAATTAATTTTAGAAAACTTGGGGTAAGTCAATATCACAACTAAAAAAAACTATTTTACTTCAAAGACTATACGACAGGATTCGACCGAGTGTACGGTGTAAAATATTTAATCGATAAATCCCGAGTGTATATAATTCGATTTTCAAAATGTCCAGAACGAACATTATTGTTTTTCATTTTAAAAATAATAATTAATTAATAAAAAACCCCTTTACGGATAAATGTCAAAGACACGTTTAATAAATTTCGATTTTGATTCATTCAACTCGGGGAAGCAGGGCCGTATTTAGATTTGGTGGCACCCCGGGCGATTCACTGCATTTTGCGTCCACCCCCCCCCCAATCACAAATGGGATATTTGCATTAGTTAAAAAAAAAAAAAAGAAAGAAAAACCCATTTAAGATATATAAAACATGTATAAATAGTAGACTGGATAATAATTAATACATTTTAATAACTACTTGTAATTATATGGCAATAATTTTCAGCGTGCCGACGCTTATTTCACTTGTAGTTGTGGTTACAGGAATCGTTCAAAATATTCGTAGTGCCACCTCTAAATTCGGATGTAAATCTAGTAAAAGGGTATTTGATGTATACGATTTAGAAAATCTAACCGAGTTGAATTCCAAAAATGTTGTCATTAATAACGGAGACTGATATTTGAAACTTTCAATTTCGGAATATAACCCTGCAGCATTTAAATCTCGACCGTACTTCAATGTCAAGTCATTAAACCAGAAAAAATTACTACATGAGTAGTATTGAAATTTTCGTCTGTCAAAGAATTGCGCCCACGGCCTCTAGCCCTGTCCCGAATACGGCCCTGCGGGGACGATAAAAAATTTACCGGCGCATAGTATTTTAAATTACGGACGAAGAAAAAAAAAAAAAACAAAAAAAAATGTATTTTTTACCATTAATTGAACAATAGTAAATAATCCAACTGGTTTTCCGCGGGCCGCCCCATCGTCGATCCCGCCGAAACCCCTACGATTTCTCCAAACACCCGCGCCCTCACCGAGACAATTTATTATTATTTTTTATTATTATTATTATTATTAGATATCACGAATCGTATTAATACCGTCGGGCTACATAGGTACGTTTATCCCCCTGACGTGAGGGATTCAGTTCATCAATCATTCCGGTTCGAATAATCACTCGAACTCCTCGTGTTCCCGAAATGCCGTATATTGCCCAACCCGCAACCGTATTATAAATATTAATATCTCACAACCATACGAATATTATATAAATTATATGCGAATTTTTTAAATATAAATAATTCGGATAACTGCGATGGACCGGGGATTTGACGGGGGGGGGGGGGGTACCGTCGTGTGTTCGTTGCTCGTCGAATATTCCGGTGACTCATACCTAAGTATACGCGAAGTTTTTATCGTTATCAGACCCCACCAAGAAAAAAAAAAAAAAAAAAAACGGAGAGGTTATACTATATTATAGTAACTTTGTTGGTGAATACGTTTATAGATTCTGAGCGGAACGAGAGGCGGTCCTGTGGTTTTACAATGATATTAATTTTTTTTATTTTTTTTTTCCCCCGTAAACACTTTTTCTACCGGGTGAGAACTCCGTCCGATCTACACAATCCTATACTGTTTCCGGTTGAAAATTTTGTATTGCTGGCATTTTTGCGATAATCCTTTTAACGCGCCAGAAAAAACTACCAAATAATTACGAAAAAACGGCAATAACACGATTTCGTCATTCTGGTGTTTTATTATTTCTTTGGAATTACGAAAATAATCGTTCTAGAGACCCGAAATTCTCACATAAAATGTAACTTTACAATACAACGACATAAAATAAATTTCAAATAATTTATTTAAATTTTGAGCTATTTATAGACATTTTGATTTTTTTCAAGGTTTTAAATCTTAAAGTGGGAAATTTCGGATTTTGAAACCGGAACATTTTTTTTTAAATGTTTAATTTACTTTATTCTAAATATGTACAAAAAATCTCAAAAATCTGTAGTCACCTAATTTTTTTTTAGTCGTTTAAGAACATTGTCGAACTTGTACGTTATTTTGAATGTAATTTAATTTTACGTTAATTAAAATAAATGATATCACATTTTTCATTATTGCGTCGTGCACTAAACAGCGTAAAACATACTCTAAATGAAATCGACAATAACCTTTCTAGGTTATTGTCGATTTCATTTAAACCTCATTTAACAGAACCTAACCTCAGAATTGTTTTTTTGAAAAAAGTGATTTATCATTTCTTTCGAATTCAATACATCCACCAAGAGTTACATATCCAACCAGCTAAGTGCCTTCGTCAATACCGACAGCCTCCGTGCGAATTGCGCCCTTTTTTTATTATTTTCTTTTATAACATATCGTCAGTTGTATTGATAGCGTCGAGAATTTCCCTCCACTTCGAACTTGACAATATCAGCGTGTGAATTACCTATAATTATCCACATTGGCGTCGTAATATTAATAATATTGCGAGTGTTTAAGAAATCAATTCGAAAATCTCGCTTGTATATAATTTACTTAGCCTTTTAGCTGGGGGGGGGGGGGTCAGTATTAACTTCTGAAAGAAATCGCGTATCGTTGCAGTTTTCGTCTTTTCGCTCGTTGTATGAATATCGATAATTTTTTATTGGTTAATATTATATTTACTATATATTATGTAATAATTTAAACGTCAGAAGCGCCAACCGGATAAAAAATAATTCGTAAATTAGTTATGCGTATTTTACATTATAATATGCGATATCTAAGGCAGTGAAGTTTAATTGCATTAGCAAAAAAAAAAAAAAAACCGGCTAAATTGATTGCGTCGTTGCAATAAAATATATTAAAAATTGCACTTATAATTTGGAAAAGCGTCTTGAAAAAAATTGGTTTTTACGTAATTTTTTTAAATTTCTTATGTAAAACGGATTGATTTTCGACGTTTTTACGGACGAATTAGACGCGACAAAGTATAACTAACCACTAAATGACATCGATTACAAACTACAACGAAATCGGTACATAACTATTTTAAACAAAACTGATTGTCGATCGACGATGGTCGATAATATTGTTTATTGAAGGATAAGTAAATATAAAAAAGCGATATAGAAATTTGTATTATTATTATTATTATTATTATTATTTTATATATTTGTATACATTTGTACACTGGTACGTTTATTTAGTTTATTATTTTATAATAAATCATGTTTTAAAATTGTACGGAAATTATGAAAAACCGTGAATATTGCACTAAAATAAAAAGAATTGTCAAAATTACATTTTATTGTAATAAAAAAAAAAAAAAAAAAAAATTGTATTTAATAAATTAATATTTAAGATCACTTAGCTCCTTGTACCTCAAGAAGCTATTCTCTCAACCTTACTGTTTAACATATATGTCACTGATCAGCCTACAACTCCAAATACCACAATTGCAGACTACGCCGATGATAACGTAATTTTTTCAATTCATAACGACCCAATTATAGCCTCTGCTAATTTACAGTTTCATCTAGATTTGCAATCTGAATGGTATTAAAAATGACGCGTTAAAGTTAATCACAGTAAATCTGCCCATACAACTTTTACCCTTTGAAAATCCAAACCCTCGGCCAATAATATACCTATCCCACCCCTCGATGCCGTTAAATATTTACGTTAAATTCTTGACCAAAAATTAACCGGGAACAAACATGTTAAAACTAAAAGATTGATCCTTAACGCTCGATCTAGATCACTAAAAACGTAATTATCAACAAATAAATATACTAGTTTAAAAACCAAACTATTAATATACAAAACTCTCCTAAAGCCTATATGGACATATGGAATACAACTCTGGGGATCGGCAAAAAAAAAAATCTAATTTAAATAAAATTCAAGTCTTTCAGAATAATACTTTAAGAAAAATCACTAACGCTCCCTTCTTTGTTTCTAATTTAACTATCCACGAAGATCTAGGTATCAAACAGGTTATAGCGAAAGCGGAATTATTTTACAATCGTTTTTTTTGTCAAACTAGAAAATCACCCAACCCACTTATTAGAGAGTTAATATACCTTCACATTTCCTGAAAATCCACAACGCAGACTCAATAGGAAATGGTGTCGTGACCATTTAAAATAAAAATATCTCAATATATATATATATCAATAAATAATATTCATGTCTAGCTAAATGTCATTAATAATGGGTGGCTTCTTATTCAAACAAATTCATGTTATATTATCTTATACACTTATTTGTATAGATTGTGTGTATTTAATTGTGAAAAAAAAAAAAAAGTATAGAATTAAAACAGCGATTATTTCTTCTGGCGTTGTCGAATTAATCATAGACCGAGTGACTATTATTTTAGCTTAGTACTGTGCAAATATAATCGAAGTTTGTAGAGCAGCCGTTAACAACTGCTCTTGCGAAAATCATAGGCCCAGCCTATTATCTGCAAGTGCCACTATTAAACGTGGCACAGAATTTCCTACATGTTTGATGACCGGAAAATGTCAAAAATCTAAACAAACTATGCAACTGTCTTTAAAACGTTCGATTTCGTTCCGATTATTTCTGAATTATATCATTTTATTCCGTCTGTTGTTCTCGTATCAATAAATAATATTCATGCCTAGCTAAGTGTTATTAATGGGCGGCTTCTTGTTCAAACAAATTCATGTTATATTATCTTATCTGTATTGATTGTGTGTATTTAATTGTGAAAAAAATAAAAAAAAGCTCACTTATCAACGCATATAAACGTTTGAAAAAAAGATGCAAATACAATAACTTCACTACTCTAGTGATAGCTATGTACGAGGTGCGACAATAAAATAACGAGACTTTTTGAATAAAAGTTGTTTATTTTAAAAATGTTATAATTTAATGATTATCACCTTCAAAGTACCTTCCCTCAGCATCAATACACTGTTGCATACGTCGCTGCCATTCTTGAAAACAGTGTTGCCAATTGCTTTCATTCAGCCCTTTTAGAAGTTCTGCCGTTATCATTTTTACGTCATCAACTGTTTGAAAATGGGAAAAGAAATAAGAAGGAAATAAGAAGAAGTCACAAGGAGCAAGGTCTGGCGAGTACGGGGGATGTTGAAGAACAGAAATTTTTTTTTCAAAAACGTTGAATTGAAAATGCACTGTGAGCTGGAGCATTGTCTTGGTGAAGAACCCAGCCATTTTTCCATAGATCTGGTCGCTTCATTCTGATACGTTCTCTTAATTTAATTAATACCTCTTTATAATAATATTGATTAATTAATTTTGTCGATTTTTTCAACGTTTTCGTTTGTTGAAGACGTGGTAGGACGTCCAGAACGATCATCGTCTAGCTACATCATCACCTACAAAACCGTTTGTGTCATTCAAAAACACGAGCTCTTGATAAACATTCTTCACCATAAACTCCACATAACATACGAAACGATTCCGCGGCAGTTTTTTTTAATTTAACAAGAAATTTAATGTTAACACATGTTGTTCGATTTTTATATCTAACATTTTTCGGCAGTATAGTCGAACTCGCACTAATAACAAGGCTACTAACGTATAAGAAAATGAATCGATGCCATCAGTGTTCATAATACGTTTTGATAAGTGTTTTCTAATCATATTTCAATAATCGTTTTATAGATAACGTTAATAGTTTAGGTTATATTTAGAAAGTCTCGTTATTTTATTGTCACACCTCGTATATAGCCGTGAGGGAAAGTAACGTTGATACCGGTGCACTGTGGTAACACAATTGATATTCGGTGGTAATTATTCAGTCTACCATGAAACACACATGTTACAGTATTACCATCCATAGTCTAATGACTATTGATAATAATATTGTTTTTTTTTTTCCCGATAATTTTTACTTTATTTATTATATTGTTTTTTATTATTTAAATTATTAGTGTAATAAAAAAAAAAAATCCACGAGCCGCAGGAGGGGTTGCGGCCGACCCCTATGAATATTATAGGATTTTTATTCACCGCGCGCATATGCGTCACCGTTAATAAAAATAAGTTTTAAAATTGATTAATATTTGAAATGCCATTTTTTATTTTTCTCCCATAATACCATTCGAAATTAAATATAAACGAAAAAAAAAACCGTTGGATTTATATATTAAAAAAAAAAAAAAAAAAAAAAATAGAAATATTTATACAAATTGTATTCGCCGTTAAAGTCCACCACGGCGACTGGAAGGAATAAAAAACCGTTATTATTATTTTTTTCTGTATCTAACGTGTACCTTAAACCATATAATAATTAACATAGATATGTTTTACCGATGTTGTTAAAAAAATTTCCTCGAGGTTCCTCAAGCCCTTGTGATCGTAGCGAGGTAGCAGTACTTTCAATATTATGTCATCCACTATTTTTATCGCAACAAAACGTACGATTGAAATCCGCAAACGAAAAGAATAAAAACGTTGATTTTTACTAAAAATACGTACGTATAATATTAAAAACTGTTTTCTCGTTTTCTGAACAACACTGATTTGTTTTTTTTTTTTTTTTTTGAACTTTCGTTATATTACGTCTTACAGTAATGTTTATATATATATATATATATATAAAAAATTGTCGTTGCGACATATCGTGTTTTAAAATCTGCGCAGTGCACCACACGACGAATAAAAATAACAATATCGTCCTGGGAAAATATTATTTCTAATTTTGTCGGATTTTTCGCGTTACGATATTAAATTTCCGTGTCCCCGCCGGCGATTTGGCGTTATAATACAACACGGAGACGACATTTTCGGTCGTTATTACATACCGCGACAAAAAATATTATTATCAGTGATGATAATAGCCAAAAAGCCCGTCGGGGATTCTTATACACGGTACGGCTGCAGCCCCGGAAGGTAATTAAATAATAATAATAGTGCGTACGTTGTTCGGCCAATATCTCCATTATCCCGCAATTATTACTGTCAATTCTATGTTTTACCATCCCCGAGTCCGATACAACAATCGTGTAATTGTTACGGAAGACGACCGCTAGAGACGACGAGAACGCCGGAGAATTAAAAAATAATAATGATATTGAAAAAAAAAAACAGTAAGTTTCTACGACGGTTTTAACGGTTTCCCGACTTATCATTATTTCACGGTTATTTTTACTCTAAACAAAATTTACCGGGTTTCAAACTCCCCAAATGAAAAACATTTTGTTCGCGCTGCGACGAAATATATTATAGTATTACATAATTTTATTAGAAAAAAAAATAACAATAACACGAAATATCGTTTGTAACGGTATTTGTCCGTGTTAATTATTGAAAAATTAATGTACGAGTATACACGCACACACGTATACGATTAACCCCAAATGAATCGACCGAGAAAAAAATGTCCAACCACCCCACGATGTCGATGTTGATGATCGAAGCAAGACGTACCAGTCGAAAATTTGTTAACGGACCGGTATAAAATCACACACACACCCGCACCGTATACGCAATACTCTCTCCGCTTTGCTCGGAATCTAAAACCTGTACTTTTGTTTGTCGCGAAAATCGATAAAGAGAATGAAAATAGCAACACGATTTTGAACTCTTGTATTTCTAAATTTTTTATTTGTTTCGAGACGGTCCAAAGACACCGGGCCTATTCGTATTGTTCTGTGCGTGACGTAAAATCGAAATTAAGAGCACCGGGGAATAAGGGCGTAGTAGTCCATATTTGAAAATTCTTCGACGGACAACAAATTCCCTACTAGCCGCGTCAACTATGAAATCTCTTTTGATCGGTATATCCTCGGGGTTTTTTTTTACTCATTTGTTCGCCGAACGGACGGGAACGCGTTTAAACTTGAACAATCGAAATTTGAAAAATAATAATTGACACGATGTCAAATTCTTTTTTTATGCCGACGATTGATCCAGTTTCATTACCTCGTCATTTGGTCCTCTAAAGAGGTCGCTTCTCTCACATTATCATACATTTGCCATACCGCCACACGTGTGTCTCGTACGACTCCCGCATTCGAATTCTGCAGTCTCTCCTAATTTCCACCGCCCACGGTTCATTTGTGTTCTTCTTACTCACACCGTTAAGCGGCTAAAGATTTCACAATGTCCATACTTTAGGTTCCATTCGTAAATGCGACGAATCGCAATAACCGCGTACCTACTAAACCTGAAAATACATTCGTATCGAATCGAAGCCGATGTACGCGTGACGTGATAGTGACGTGCATATTATCTTTTTGCCGGTTTTGCCCGTCCTAGATTTTGATTCGGTTTGATTTTCTAAATTTTGGCTTTCCTTAGTCTTGTTAGCCGTCCGATACGGATTTCGCTGTTCGATTTTGGTCTCTCGGTGGACGCCGTCGAACGCGGTATTGTTATTAAAAAAATTGAGAGAGAAAAAATAAAAAAAACAATGGACCGCTTCTTCGCCGCGCCCTGTAAATTCATTTTTTTCCCCTTCCCGTATAATAATTTTGATGGTGTTTTCGCGTTAAAAAACCGATTTTTTTTAACGTTTAGCGGCCGCATACCTAACCAGATCCCGGATAAATATAAAATACAATATTACGAAGACTTCCGTCTTGTTTCCTCGCCGAGAACGTTTCGGATTCGCGCTCACCGCGCGGCTATTAGGTAAATCTACTTAAATAATAATAATAAATGAAAAAATGGAAAAAAGAAAAGACAAAAAGATAGAATAATGAACATACGACGTATATATATATATATATATAGTTCTGACGTTATAAAATACGTAATACGCGGCGGGGGATGTGACGAGTTCAAAGGGTTCCGCCGTTGTGAAATTCGCAAAAAGGAAATGCGAAAACAAAACGAAAGGCGAACGTCGTCGGTCGCCGGCGGCAGCGGGTGAAGTATAAATAATATAATTATAACGGCAAAAACGACACACCCGGGAGTGCCGAGCGTTTCGCTTTTACGCGATAACAATTATTGTTCGTGTTTTTTTTTTTTTTTTATTATTATTATTATTTTTTTTATCCCGAAATATAAACGATTATACACGATAATATAACGTTGTGTGCGCGCGTATATTGTTCAGAGTTAATGGAATCGGGTCGAAGATGTTAATGACACGAACGTTAATTACATTTCGTTTGAAAATTTAGCCCCGTCCGGGGTTAGGACCGTGTGCGCAAGCTGCAGCAGATATTATTATTTTAAATATTTATTTACGCACCAGGACGCCATACGGCTGTTCTGTACGTTATTATAATAATTATTTGCCGTTAATATTTCGCGGTTAGTGTAACAAAAAAAAACTAGCACGGGTCGAGATTTTCGCCTGTCCGTCTATAGGTGTCCCGCACGTCATATGTTTTTTTTTTTCTTCAAATTCAGATCGAAGTGCCGGGAATCGGAATTGGCGTTTTACTGGATGGCCTTTTGGCCGGTTTAGTTTCTATAGTTATCAATATTATTTGGTTTCCGCGGTAAATCGACAAATGTTTTTGACATTTTTATCTTATTGGACTATCCGATTTACCGACTTTCCCGGTGGTTTTACCGGAATAGTTATTATTTTTCACGCAAACATCGGTCCTGGCAATTACGAATACGACGACAACAACAACAAATCCAGCCAAATCGGTCGAGCCGTTCTCAAGTGATTTTACATATACGGGGCAAGTGATTCTATACATATATAGATTTATAGAAAAAAAAAAAAAAAAAAAAAACCATACATGTGACGTGTGGTGTTTAAATATAATAACCGCGCATTAGGGACAAGTCTGTTAGGCTATGTTAGCAATGTATTGGTTTCATTATGATGTGTTCTTTTTATAACATTATTTCCCTGTCTAAATCTAATTAAATGGTTTTTTTTTTTTAAATCAATATTACTTTTAAATTTTGATTGATTTTAAACGTTTAATATTTGGCCTTGCGCCTTATTTACGGTCATTGAAAAGCGTAATTTTACGGGAAATTGGAGCCGTCTAATCCGGAATGGTAGATTGGTTGGTATCATTGGCGTACTGGGGACGAAGACCGTTTCCCCAGCTCCACAGCCAGTAAGGATCGTACACTCAAGCAGACAGTTTTGTAAAAATTTTATTCCTAGGTTCATTGCAATGGACTTTTGATCACGTGGAGCAATATTCTTAAGTAAAAACATTTATTGTTATTCGGACGAACTACATAGTTCCAACTCATCATCCATTGATTTTCCGTTTTTTTTTTTTTTACTCCAGGTTTTACCCGGTTAAAATTAATCGATAATTTTCACAGATTATTAATATTTAGTACTTCCAAGGCGTGTTCAAAACAACGGTCTAGCGAATTTCGACCTATTCATAGGCGTTTTGAATGATTTTTTAGTTTTTATTTGATTTTTATATGAACGAAATTGACCCAGCAGAAATTATTGAACAATTTATTGTACACGAGGTTCATCATAATTCTGAATGGCAAAATAATTTATTTGCCATAATCGAAACGCTGATCATCGCAACGTGCTCATTTTGATGGCACCACAGCACGCATTAAATACATTCTAGGGTCGTTTTAAATAGATCGATTTTACGTTATGTAGCTGATTGCTATATAACCTATGAACATAAACCGTATGATTAAGCTCTCGTCGGTGGGAAATTAGGAAAAAAAAATATTTTAAAATATCTGCGAAAGGTTGAAAGGCCTTTGTCATATTTTGTGAATTTAATTGTAATTTTATCAATAGAGCCGATTTGAAAAACGAATACTCGGATTCATTTTTGAATTTGAATAATCTATAAAGATAATATATAGTGGAGACAATGGAGAGGATGAAAAAAAAAAAACAAGTTGGTAATAAACAAAATGTACAAATTAGGTAGGAACATTAATTCGCTTTTATCGAGTTTTTCGAACGTCAAGTAATTTAATAAAGAAATTAAATATAATTCAATTTTTCAATTTAATTGCAAAGTCGAATTCTGAAATTAAAAATAAAAACTAAGTTGCGAGGTCTTGTAAAGTATTAGCTTTGTTTCTCTTAAAAATCGTATACAATTGTGAAAAGACATTTAAATTATAAAAATTTACCTTTTTATAATTAACTAAATGAAACTTCTCCGACGCGGAAAGTTGCATAATTATCACAAGTAAGAATAATTGTTGTTATTTTTTCATCCGCTTTTTATTTATTTATTTATTTTTTTTTTGTCTGTTCCCATGCCGACCGGTGCACAAATGTCGAATTATTGAGAGTTTATAGAATGACGAAAACTCTGCGGTTTTTGTCGAGTTACTTTTTAAAAATGATAATCAAATATACGTCCAACACCTACCTAGCTTTTGCGCACCACACGTTTCGAGTAGAAAATATTTATTTGCAATATGGTTTTCAACCGGCAGTTGCGCACACAGATATTCATTGTAGAATAATGATTACAATTAAATCGATTTATTATCATCGAGAGGAAAGTCTCAGGGTTTAGTAATAATAATTTAGGTTCGATGCGATGCACGGTTTGAAAATAATAATTTACATCCGTACATGTTTTTTGATAGGATTGATGCCGAATTACGGTAGTTCAAATCACTTGAACCCGTCTCGAGCGATGTTAACAATTATTCGTATTCAGTCGCAATTACTTACTCCCGCGTAACTCAATTGACAATAATTTAATATTTTCGTCGCGGTGCTTTGATTTATTTATTTATTTTTCTATAGTTACTGTAGTAATTAACCTAACCATCTAGCCCGCTCATATGAGTATTGTATATTTTAACGAGTCGGTTATTTTTCTCGACAATTTAATCCAGTAAAAAATGAATTAACACGGTAAAGGTATTACATGGACATGTGTATACGGGAGGTTCCGCATTGAAATCCGGGGAATTGTCAGTTAAGAACTGTTACAAAATCGCAAATGACCGCAGAGATTCCTCCTGGGCTGTCGAAAATCGTTGTATTTTTTTCTTCTTCAAATCTAACTGTTTATCGAATAGGCGGGCGTGTCGAATTAGGCGTGTAAAAATGTTAAAATGACTGGGAAAACGTCCGTAATTAAGTAAGTTTTTGAAGGGGAAAAAAAAAAAACTGAAAACTTATCAACTAAAAAATATTTAATTTCACAGACGAAAAAGTGTACGAGTAAAAAGCAGTACAAATATTTACGAAAAACCGTTTCGTGAGGGACAATATTTTAACTCTTTCGTATATTTATCTATATAGTTACTAAAACTTTATATCAAATTCATAAGAACAATAACTATACTTTTTTAAGCACGCCACGCCACGATACAGTTAAAGTCAGAGACGTGTTGTGCGCAATTTTTGGTACGATAAATACGGATATATATATATAGTTTCAGTTGTCCCACGAAAAAACGCATTTCTACAATGTTGAACTACGCGTGTGGTATTCGCGTCCACTGAAAATCGATAATTTAGTCAACTATAGCAACAAACCTAAACGGAAACCGTAAATAAAAAAGGAAAAATAGTCACTGACATTTCACTGGCATTTCGGCAAACGCCTAAACAGATTTTGTTCGATATTTATTTGCACATAAAATTATATTTAGTTTTTTTTTTACTGCCGTCTGCGCGGGCGAGTGTATAAAAATTAGACGACTTGTCTCCTCCCCGAGAAGTTACACCCCAGACACGCGTTTATAGTGATAATCGTATATTTTTCGTATCTCGACTTTTTGTTACCCCGCGTTTTCTGCCGTTTCCTAAACGACATTCGACTGCGGTGACACCGGCCGCGATTCCCGGGTTTGTTGTTAATTAATTTACATTTTAAAAATTACCCGCCGAGTATGCATAGTATAATAATTGGATTTGTTATTCGAACAGAAAACGCCGCGCCGGGCAATACAATTATTATAACGAGACGATTAAAAGTTAAAAATATATCATAAATCGAGAAGCGCGGCCATGCGTTCGAACCGCGTATAATACGCGCTTGCGTTCGATAAGAAACGCGACGTTATTATAATTATTTGATATTCATCGTGGAAAAGTTGATCGTTAAAAGTTGTATTATGTATGAAAAAAAAAAAAAAAAAAAAAAACCATCGTCTTTGCCCCGACGCTTCGCCGTGTAACTGAACGTTTACCAGCAAGTTTATTATTATTATTTTTTTTTTTTTTGCTCGCAAAAATATTCGTGTACCGGCAAGTCAATACTCTTTGTGAAACGATTTCGTGTCAATTAATTTATTTAAGACCGTCAAAGCGGCCCGGCCCGGAACTTTACCAGGGGATTTATCGACGGGCGGAAAATGTCCACGATTTGCGTATTTGCGAATTTTCGTTATCAAACCAACGGATACGTGTACGACAGATTGATACCACTTTAAATTCGATTGTTTCAATATCTTATATTGAATGATTTTCGATAATAGTATTATAATTTTGATCGAATACAATTTGCTATGATACCGTATTTAGTACATTTGCTCGTTTTGGGGGCGTTGTATACAATTCGTTCTCTATTCTCTGTACATAATTGTCCAAAAAATACATATTTCTGTCAAAATCCGGTATTGAAATCTGAAATGTGGCAGTGTTGGGTAATCGTAACTGAAATAGGTGATATTAATTCAAATTCAACACTATCAAATAATAAGTACCGCTCAGTGGCGCAACTAGGATTTATTTA
Organism: Tuberolachnus salignus; assembly: GCA_956483605.1. NCBI lineage: Eukaryota > Metazoa > Arthropoda > Insecta > Hemiptera > Aphididae > Tuberolachnus > Tuberolachnus salignus. The sequence goes on along the minus strand of OY101431.1, from coordinate 21,606,156 downwards.
CGGTTATACGGAATAGAAAATAACGAGTATAGAATATATTTAGAGGAAATCTGTAACGTTCACTAGTCGTAATTTTAAAATATTCAAAAATAATAATTTTGAAGTCCGTACACTATAACAATTATATTGGTCTGGAGCATTAAATACTTTAGCGTGAATATGATGTGACGACTGTTAAAAACCCGATTAAAGAGTATAGGGTTAGTAATAGGTAAATAGCGAATGTGTTGCCTATGTGTTTAAATAGTGACATAACTCACAAGATGCATTCAGCCTTCTGAATGGTAGATAAATACGTAGTTTTTAAACAATACACCTATTTTAATATTTATAATTTTTTTTTTATTTTAATATTACAAATCGTGTTAGTGGCGTGTTATGTCAATTGTGAAATTTAGAAGAAAAAATTGATAAAATTGTCTACACATACAATTTTGGGCGTAGCTTGGATCTCAATAAGGGTTTGGGGGCGGGGGAAATTAACACACAATATTTAATTTTTTAAGTACTTTTATTGTTTAGAAATTATAACAATGTTAATCGTCTATGGAATGCAATTTAGGCGCAGGAGGGGTGAAAGCCCCCCTTTTCCCCCCTATCATACCCTTGCTACGCCAATGCATACAATGTATTACTGTAACCGTGATTTTATATGATAAAAAAAAAAAATCTTTAATCGTGACGTCGAAATTATACTTATGGAAATTAATAAATAAAAATGTGTAGGTAAAACAACAGTGTACTGTAAATCTTAAACACTTGAAATTTGATATTTAAAACAAATTTAGGGACAGTGGGTGGGTATAATTGAAAAATGTCGCGTAAGGCATGCTGCACACTGAAGAAACCAATTTTAAGAAACTAATTACATGAAATGTGAAACTTTAGTTTCACGAAACCATTCAATTGATAATCAAATTAGTACGCACACTGAGTTTCATGAAACAAAAATTTCTACCATAGTTGCGCAACCACGGTTTCATGAAACTTTTAATTTTGGTTTCAACAATAGAGTTTCGTATAAATTATAAATAAATAATAATAATAAGAACATAATTAATATTATATTATTATAAATTTTGTATGTTCATGATATTTATGTTATATTTATCATATTTTAGTATTATACAGGGTGCCGCAGAGCCGACTGACGAGTTTAATGAGGTCATCATTAGCCTGTGATAAGATAAGAGCGGGCCTTAATAAGTGGTATATTTTGAATTGTACGGTAATGCCGTTTTTATTCGTAACCACGGTCTGGACAGGTGTACATCGTGGTTTCGTCGTGCGTGCGTATTACGAAAAAATAATCATTCTGTGATCGCTACACAAAAGGGCTTTCCGTATACACTTCGGCGGCATTCCACGTGCTGAATCTGTTCTTTCTGCTAACACTATCAAACTGTGGATACAGCACATTCGGAAGAAACTGCAAGTACCCTGAGTAGACTTGGACACGGAGCACCCAGAACGGTAAGAACCCCCGAAAATGTGCAGTTGGTTAGAGAGCCAATTGAACGGTCACCAAGACGCTCAGCCCGGCAACACGCTGTAGCTTTGGGAATCTCAGACCGTTCTTTGAGGGGAATTCTTCTTCTTGCCGGCCAGTACGGTCCCCAGATTTAAGCGTGTGAGATTTTTTCCTCTGGGGCTACCTTAAGGGGATAAGGTTTTCAGACATCGCCTACATACCATAGAAGAAATTAAACGGAAAATCACCGTGGAAGTCGAGGCCAGACCAGTCGAAACGTGCCGAAAATCATACGAGAGCTTCAGTCTACAACAGTGTATCAATGCTGACGGCCGCCATCTCGGAGATAAAATTTTCGAAAAAATAATTTTTAAAAATTTGATTGAATGAATGTGATTTAAAATGAAAAAAATTCTCTTTTCTCTAAGTTTTACTGTTCGTTATTTATAGCCCATCAAAACTCGTCAGTCGGCTCTGCCGCACCCTGTATATATACATTATACACTGTAGTATATACAGCATTTTTTTTTTTATTTATTATAATTATAAAATGTTTCAGCACACCTAGTGCTATTACAACATTTTAATTTTTACAATTTTATTCGTTACAAATTTAAGTGATTATAAATTTATTAATGACATAATTATTAACAGTGAGAGTGATATAATAATGTGTTACATATATGAATATAATAATAATAACGACGAGGTCTAGTATATTAATAACGATGTTCATTTTCTGATGATGAGTCTTCCGTGTCTGTTAAAAGAACGTCCTGGGGAAGTCGAGGCCGCAGACGTCTATCGAGTGTTTTTTTTCCCTATATTGTAATGACGAGCACTGTCGAGCAAGTTTTTTAGTTATAGAGTGACGTCCCCGTAAAAAAATCCCATAAACGGAAACGTTATCGACGTTTCGACCAATATTATAAACATTGTTTTTATTTTATTTTACACAAAATATCGTTTGTGACGATATCTACCTATGTTACTATTTTAATAGCACAACGTACGCCGTTCGGAGTAGTTGGTAGTTTGGAATTAATCCCTCGTCGGCGGTCAATTCCTTTGCAATTGCACAGCTACTGTGCTGTTAATCTTGTAAAAGTGCATGTTAATCCAAAACCCTTTTTTTTTTTTTTGATACGAAGCCACCAATACAACATTAACACATGCTCGTCATCAGACGACATTGTACGCAAATATGAAATTGATTTCGTAAACCGATTTGTTCGGCGTGCAGCCCGCGTAAAAATGTAATTTTCGGGGTTGATTGGGCGCCATTCGTAACCACTAAACCGGCGGTTTACAACGCCGAACGGACACGTCTACGACGCCGTTGTTTCGTTTGGGATCTCAGACCGTGAACACCGCCGAGCGGGTCGTCCCGGCAACACGATAATTCGTCCGAGACGGTCCGAACGGATACGGTGGTGGTGGGGGGGCCTACGGGCGTATAAAATACGAAATGAAAACGTCTACGGGCCGTCGCCGCGCCGTTTCGATCAGGTCATTTGTATTTCGCTCCGCCGCCCGATAGTGATCTGAAGGAAAAAAAAAAAACAACGGACCGACTATAGGTTGTTGCACTACAATATCCCATTGTATTTAAGTAATAATATTTATTATGCGGGAGGTCTCTCTCTCTCTCGGGGAACGAAAAAAAACAAAAAAAAAAAAAAACGCCGAAATAAACGCATATTTTATACGGTTATCGGGAACGCGAGACGCAGTTTATAATATTATCACGGCGATATTACAATAATAATACACGGACGCCCTCGCTTCCGTATTTCAAAAGGCATTCCCCACCCCCGGTAGAGTATTCGTATTCTTATGGTACGGACCGCGCGGGACGGCGGGGTACACCGTGTAACACAGTGTTGTTTGTGTACGCGTTCCCCGAACTCGCCGTTTAACGTTATATTAAATTATTCGATTTCGTTCGAATTCGCCCAAAATTAATCCCCCCGGTACGCGGTCCCGAATAGTTTAAATATCGCGGGACGGCTTTTATTAAGATTTTCTTCTCGTCGTGAATTATTTACATGCGCGTATTATTATTATTATTATTATTGCACACGGTTAAAAGGGCGGAATTTTATTTATGTCGGCGGTTTGCCGCCGTACTCGCCGCGCCACCGCGCCGCGCGAACGTTATCCCCGGAACATCATAATCTTAAAATTATCCCTTTGAAAAGCGCCGTCGCGACGGCGGGGCAGCGGTTCCTATAAATATATAATCTTTTCCCCCTTTGATGGAAATGACACGTGCCGGCTCGTACACATGAGCATCGCGATGGTATTACAATATTATTATGTTGTAAATAATAAACACGACCACTATATGATATCGATATGCTAACCGTATCGGAAACGCCGGCGGCCCGCGTATTCCGCTCGCAACGATCGGGAAAACGCGTCGCCGGCGGTTTTACCGATTTCCGCCCAAAAACCTAACGGCATTGGTTGTGTACGCGGGCGGACGGGGTCGGGCCCGATACTCTTTGCCCGGAATATCGGCGAATAACGGACAAATTTAATTTAATTTAATTAATTAATTCAACCCGACATACAAAGCGAATAGTTATTTCGGATTTTCCCGCGGGACTTTACTATTATATAAATTATTTAAGAAAAAAAAAAATCGCCTTGCATAATATAATCTAAAGACTATTATAAAAAAATTAGCAAACGATTGTACGTATTTTCACGACAGTCTACGTAAAAGAACAACAACCAAAAAAAAATAATAAAACATACTAACTTAGTAAATACGACTTAGTAAAACAAAAAAAACATACATATTTTTTATATTTCATTATTTTACATAATATTATTGGTGCACGGGCATGAAAATCCATTAAAATACCTGCCGATATTATTGTACTGTGAATTATTCACTTTAATCATTTTTTTTTTTTTTTTATTTATTATAATTATAAAATGTTTCAGCACACCTAGTGCTATTACAACATTTTAATTTTTACAATTTTATTCGTTACAAATTTAAATGATTATAAATTTATTAATGACATTTAATAATTAATAGTGAGAGTGATATAATAATGTGTTACATATATGAATATAATAATAATAACGACGAGGTTTAGTATATTAATAATGATGTTCATTTTCTGATGATGAGTCTTCTGTGTCTGTTAAAAGAACGTCCCGGGGAAGTCGAGGCCGCAGACGTCTATCGAGTGTTTTTTTTTTTTTCTTATATTGTAATGACGAGCACTGTCCAAGTTTTTTAGTTTGGCGTGGAAATTTTTAAATTGGGTTTTAATCCGTGTATTTATCAGGGGTGTTTTCGTGTCATTATGGATCTGGCGATTTCTCATGAACCCCGGTGCTTGGGGAGACACATCCTTAAGAATTTATTTTGTAAGATTTGTATTTTATTTATTTTAGTTATAGAGGCAGCGGACCATACAGGACAGGCATAAGTTATCAGTGGTCTGATTATTGCGGTGTAGAGAAGGAGAGAAGATTTCATTTGGAGAGTTGATTTGTAGTTCACTAAGGGGTAGAGAATTCTCATCCTGGCATATCCCCGAGTAAGTTTTTTGTTTCTGTGGATATTCCATGTCAGTTTTTCATCGAGAAAAACTCCAAGGTATTTTACTGAGTCATCTTTTCTGTTCCATTGTATTGTACTGGTTGTTTTATGCTTATATTTATTGAATCGTTATATCTTGTTAATGTGAATATTTTAGCCTCGCTTTTAGTCGGATTTAGTTTCAGCGTCCATTTTTTGAACCAGGAGGTAATTTCGTTTAATGAAGATTGTAGTTTTTCGATTGATAAGTTTAATACGCTATCTTGCGTGAGTATTGTTGTGTCGTCCGCAAGCATTGCCAGTTGAGAGTTAGGGGAATTGGGGATGTCATGGCAGTAAATGTTAAATAGCGTTGGCCCCAATACTGATCCTTTTGGGACTCCAGATTTGATTTTGTGTTGTAGAGATAGGTCTGTGTCTATTCTCACTTGGAATGTTCTGTCTGTTATGAAAGATGTGATGGTTTTTAGCAGGTACATGGGATGATTAAGTGCTTTCAGTTTTATTTCAAGCCCATGATGCCAGACCTTATCAAAGGCTTGTGTTAAATCGAGAAAAACTGCTGTAGTATATTTTTTGTTTTCGAAACCATGCACAATTATTTCTGATATACGTTGGAACTGTTGGCATGTGGAGTGCTGTGTTTTGAAGGCAAACTGGTATTTTGGGATTATGTGTAAGAATGGTTTTATCCTATTCAGTAAAATCCTTTCGTATAGCTTTGATAGGGTTGGTAATAGGCTTATTGGTCTGTAGCTTGTGGGAGAGTTTGCTTGTTTTCCAGGTTTGTGGATTGGGACTATTATGGCATGTTTCCATGTAAGGGGAAAGGTACCTATACGCATGGTTGAATTAAATAGAGAGGCTAGGTATGTTAATGCTTTTGGAGTAAGGTTTTTTAAAATTTTGTTTGTTATTAAGTCATGGCCGGGACTTTTCTTGCTTGCTAATTTTGATACGATTAATTGTATTTCCTTGGGGGATGTTGGCGTGATAATGGTGTTATGCTCGTAATTAATTTTGTTTGATATTTCTATATATAAATTATAATATTATTATACGAGTACACCCATATAGTAATACAGTACGATATTTTATGAACATTTTACATTTTTTTTTTTCCATCAACCCCCGGGGCGTTCGCCGCTGTATTCTGCACACCAGTAGCAGTGGTGTCATCGCGGCGGTGAGCAGGATCCGGGTGTTGAATCACTCCACTCGGCTTTTTCCCCTACGTTCACAGTTAGGGTATACACAATTTTGATATTGAATTCGTCGTTTTTTTTTTTTTTTACAAATGATTGCGATTAAAATATATTACGTGCCTGATTCGTATGCGCTACTATACGCCGGAACCACTAGGTACTAATTCTACAACTGAATCTAATCGAAAATTAAAATACTATAACAAACATCGCTCGTCTAATAACCAAATTTTTTTGTTCGTCGGAATCGATTAAATGGATTGGCTTTGCTATGCTGGGCGGCCCGTCATAAAAACGTACCGACAGATCCGGAGGGACGTACCGAACGAAATGGCTCCGAAACCTATTGGTATGAATTTTATAAATTGTTCGTTGTTAATATCTGTAATTCGATCTACTAATTAACTGTTAATTGTCCCGTTTATTAATATAAGAAAATATTGTACTTGTGATGACCAATTTTTAAAAAAAAAAAAAAAACCTAAACCTCCCCTCTCCCTTAAAAATAAGTCTTAGCCTAATAAGTCCCTTGGGCCGCTCTTTTTATACAATGTTCAAAAATTGTCCGTCCTCCCCCTCTGAGACCCAGTCCGAATTATTGTCACTGCACGGTAGCGAAACCCACCCACTCATTCTATGCTTGACCGTGTTATATTTATTAAAATAAAATTCATTCATTCATTTAAATCATTGCTTGGAAGTAATGCTTCGCCTGTCGCTATTAAAATGTGTATTTCCTTTGACTACCAACAGGTAATAATGAATTTAATTCCTACAAATTAATGCAATTATTATGTTAATCAAATATATAATAGTACTAAATGCAATAGACTATAATGAACGAAATGCATTTATTTAAAAATACAAGACCTTAATGATCGTTACAATTGTTGTCCGCATTTTTAACTATACAGTACACAAATTCAATTGTGACGAGAAAACAATATTTTTTAATGAAAATGTAATATTCTAAAAACGTTATTTCGAACATTTAATTGTATTGTGGACTGTTCAGAAATTGTCGTATTATGCAATTACGAGACATTTTTTTTTATTACGGTTTTTTATAATAAATATACATTATATAATTATATCGGAGCACTTTATATTATAATATCGCAATATAATTATTGCCGAGTATATACTCAATGTTTGTTGCACATTTTGTCGTGTAACACAGTTTTTTTTTTTAATTTTTTTAGTAAAAACTGTTGAAATTCTAGAGAAAAATTTCAGATAAACGACTACCGGGCGGACAGATCACGTCCTGTTGAGGGTACTTCATGAACGAATTTCGTGTCGAGAGCATTTCCGCTCACCAATACGGCGCGCAAATAATAATATATTTTTTTTTCTCTTTTATTTAAATTTAAACAATCTATACAAATAATGTATAATAAGCTTAAGTGCTAATAATTTAGGTTGCTGTCAGATGACATGAAGGAGAAGCCGCCCACTGGTGACACTCCTGATCAGTGTTATAGGGTTAAATTATAGAAGTAGGTCACGGCACCACTTTCTTTTTAATCTTTTGGGAGGGTTGCCAGGCATTGGATTGGTTAGATTTTTGGCTAGGATGTGAGGATGGTCGAAGAGAGAGTTGTGGTAACGAGAGTAGGACTTGGTAGCAGTTTCTATCACGGTGTTCATTTTTAGGTCTGAGTGTAAGGTTTGGTTGGATACATAGAAAGGAGCCTTTGTTATTAAACGGAACAATTTATTTCGAGTTATTTGAATTTTGTTTATATGTGACTTTTTTGCAGAGCCCCATATTTGGATGCCATACATCCAAATGGGTTTAATGAGAGTTTTGTATAAGTTTAGTTTAATGTAAAGTGTAAGTTTTGATTTTGCGTTAAAGAAAAATTTAAGGGAACGAAGACGAGAGTTTAGTTTAATTTTGATGTTATGAGTATGATGGGCCCAGTTTAGTTTCTTGTCAAAATATATACCTAGGTATTTTGTGCTTGGTGAGGTTGGAATTATGATGTTGTTAAAAGAAATTGGAAGGCAAATTTGATGTTTAAGGGTAAAGGTGATGTGGCAGGATTTGGTTTCGTTTATTTTGACTTTCCAATTTTGACATCAGGATTCAAAATAATAATATAAAAAATAAAACACCCCCAAAAAGCAATAATTCGCAATATCATTTCAAAATTATTTTTTTTCGTTGCGTAATTACAGTGCGAAAAAATCGGAGTAATTATTACTGACCGAAAAAAATAAAAAAAATTCACTTCACTCAGAATACCCCGCCCCTCGCGTGGAAAAAAAAAAATAATATGTAAATAATATTATATTGAATTTTCGACTTGAATTTATGTTTGGTCTCTGCGAGAAATCGTTTGATTTCGGCCGGTCTATTGTACACCCGCGCGTGTAAAGGAATATTATAATATTATTGCGTAAAGACTGCCGTCGTTTCCGAATTTTATATTTTCATTGTAATCCGGTGGACTGTATAATATTATAACTTTTTTTTTTTTTCCTCTCTCTCTCTCTCTCTCCTTTTTTTTTTTTTTTTTTTATTATTCGTCGGCGCAGTCATTCGATTGGGGATTCGGTACGGAAACTTTCACATCGCCGGACGACCCGTAATCAGTATTTTTATTTTTTTTGAATGTGCATCATTTACCCGTCAGTTCAGAAGAAGCAGAAAAAGAAAAAGAAAAAAAAAAAATGAAGCGTAATAGAGGAAGAAAAAAAAAAAACCACCGAATTGATTATTTAACAAAAATCGCGCGTATATATTTATTCGAAATATACTCAACCGTTACGCGTGGCGATTATGGGTTAAATTTTCATATATTATTACGATAAACCGACGGATTTACATGACGCATATGTATTTTCCGGAACGTTTCCGGCCGTCTCGATAACTCCGAAGACAGCCAAGGACCCCGTCCGCACGGACAGTGTTTTTTTACACGAGTTATGGCGCAAAAAAAAAAAAAAAATGATTCGCCGCCGTCGAACGTAACCGTCGTTCGTTGACATAATATTTTACAATCGTGGCCAATCGCGGTTTTGCTAAACGTTCAGAGAGAGAGAGAGAGAGAGAGAGAAAAACTATACGATTTATCGTCGATAAAAAACGATTTAAGATTGGCCTCGACGGGTTTTAGCACGGACCGTAAGATACGACGGACCGGCGTCGGGTGCAATATCCGCGAGTCGATACCGTTTCGTCGGCGAGCTGCGCAGTCCCCCCATCCCCCCCCACCCCGTCGCAATGCAGACCGACAGTTTACGACGCCATCCGTTTTCGCATTTTTAACAATTTTTTTTTTTTTTTTTTTATTCCGATTTGGTGTTTATCGTAGTTAAAAAAAAAAAAAAAAAAAAAAAAATGTGACGCCAAATATACAATCACCGGTAGCGCTAAAACCGGTTTTACTCTGCTGTGTCTTACGGTAACAGCGCTAGCATTTGCGCGCCCGTCCCGCCTCGTCACCGGCCCGCCGTTTCCGCCGTATCTTTGTCCGCGGTTCTTGGGCAACCGTTTGTCGATAAACATTTTCGTTATTTCCACGATAAAAAAAAAAAAAAAAAAAAAAAACGGCCGTTTTCCAAATAATATTATTAATTCGTTTTTTGTATTATTTATAATAGCATGAGAATAATGTAATAATGGAAATGTTATCGACAAATGGTTGCCAAAAGAACCACGGACAAAGACACGTATATATAATAGCAAAGGATACGTGCGCAATAACCGTAATGGATCGCCGTTTCACATTTCGTCCGCCGATTTCCATTGATATTTATCATATTTATTTATTTTTTTTTTTTTATTTTCGACACTTATGCAACAGACGGATTTTTATTCGAATTTATTTTACCTTGATCGCAGATGTTTGAATGCTCGTATTATGCTGAATCCAGACAATGCTAGAGTTCAAATTGATTCGGTTAATAATAAAAAAAAAAAAAAAAATTATCGATAAAAGCATTTGCATGCATTCTCTGGCACCTCTCGTCCAACTCCTATATACTGCGAATATATAGCCATGGACACTTACATAAATTTAGACCTGTTTAGAATATATTTAAATGATTACAAAATGTCGTGTCCGTGACGGAATAGGGGCTCCGTAAAGGTAACGAAATATTATTATACAGTTGTTATTTTGGATATTATAACCAGACGGTTTCAGAAAAAAAAAAAAAGTTAAATACGTACTTATTATACATACTTATTGTTAACATCGACGAAACGAAGACTAATCTGGAAAATAAGATTATATTTAATACGGTTATGATATATTATAAACGTTGATTTGAAATAAAAATTTGAGCGAGTATTTTTTATTTGCATTTATTATTTTTATATGTATAGCCCGCTGAAATATATTAGTATCCGTTATATTTCATTAAGGAAAATTTACCAAGCTTAAACTTTTTATATCCTATACATATCACCCGAATATACAATATATCATTAAAACAAAATATAAAAAACACTTTTCTTATACTTGAATCAACTATACGTTTATAATAATATAGAGAATTACCACGCGTTTTATAACAAAATTAATAATTCGATACGAATTTGTATAATAATAAAATTAACTGGTAAAAAAAAAAAAAAATTAAACACACCTGGTTAAAACGGCTTACGTTAAATTCTACAATCATAAATCTATTTTAATATTGACAAATTTGCAAAATGTTTTAATTTTATTGCCAGAAACTGGAAATCAATTTTCAACAAATCCAAGTAAATAAGAGTGATTACTAAACTTGAATGTTTTTACAAAACCAAAATCAGACTATCTCAAATGTTCGAATAATTCTAAGGATTTTTATTCTATATTCTTATGCAGGTGTGTAGACAAAGGCCGAGATTATCATTAAACAATCAATTATCATCAGGGCACTTTGTGTATTTTTCCGGGTGGTGAGGAGGGGTGTAAAAAAAAAATTCGCCGACTAATTATTAAGAAAATTCCAACTACCTTTATCTTACTATTTGTTCCCAAGGATTTTGGTGTTGTTAAAATAGATTTGTGTGCTTGTACTTGTTCTACCGCATGAACAAGAAATAATATTTCCTACAATTGATAAACATAATGTTGCTGATATGAAGCTAATAAATTGTTTATCTGATACTACTAAGTTCAACGAGTATAATAAGCAATTAAAAAATACAAATGTACGTACTTGAGTATTTTTTTGGTTTGTCATGGCAACGGCAGGAGCAGCTAAAGATGGATAGATATCGTGTGCTCCGAAACGCTTGACCAGTAATTTTTTTTTTTTTACCGGCCTGTTGTTTTATTTATTTCGTGTTTTCTTTAATAATTATTGTCAAAAACACTATTGCACGATAGACACCGAACTTGATTATTTTTCTCATTGTTAAATTATTAAATTTATTCAATTATTATTCAAATAAACGGGACAATATGGAAAACTACATGGTTAATAAACGATTTTAATAAATAAAAACGAATAAACATCATGATAACACAACTAGAGATAAGTAATTGATTATTTGGCGATAATTTAGTGATAACTCGCTCTGCTATTGACGTATTGCACAGAGTGTACCTACTCTACGGCGTATTGTTCTGTTCTTATTACAAATTGAAATTATTTTTATTTGTCGTTTTTGTTGATATTCAATTTGTCCTACGGATTCGTGTCATATGAATATTAAACAATATTCGAGTCTCTAATCATACTTGATAAAAATTATTATTATCAATTTATCGGATTATTATTTGAACATCTACCCGGTTGAAACAATTACTGACGATTTGCAAAATACCTACTCAAGACGATTTCCGTGTCGAAATGTCAGATTTGCCGACCGAAATTAAACAAATTGTTGTTGGGATGGCAGGGGCTGGGTGACACTTATCCCCACACACTCCTCTAAATCCGTGCTTGATTATCATAGATGTTTAGTACTTAGCTGGGGACTCATATAGCCATGATAATAACATCACAACACTGGAAAACAAGTGCAATTTTCTAGACTATTATCTATAAGCGAAATGGTTGTACTTGAAATTTCGTAGTCGATAATGAAATTTCGGTGGAGGGAATATGGACAGCGGTACACTGTTCCCCTATCTATATTCGCTATACTGAATCAGAAAAACTCCGTGTGAATAACGTAATATCACAAAGTATTGCAGTAAATTATTTTAATAATGCAAACGTTATTAGATGTATTTTTCATTATTATATGGCATTTATATAACTTATATAACTCATTATGTCTTTGAAATTGACATTCTATAAATACTTTGCACAGGTTTAGAAATGGGATTCTGATCGACCCCCACGCGACTACGAAAATAAAAATAAGGTTAATATGGTTAAAAATGCAATATTCCTCGAATTTCAATGTCTTTTTTTAACTTTCTATATTTCGATCAGTAATAAGTTCAAAGCAGAAAAAGTACAATCATTTCCGCTTTGGACTCTGCCGCCTACGTTTATCGACAATGACGCGTTTACGCTATCGACAAATTTAACTCGTGGCCATTATGCCGAAACGTTTCTACTGGAGTAGTCGCTCACACCATTTTACCGTCGATAAAGCCGTTTATTTTTAAATTATTTTTTTTCGATATCGAAGGTCATTTTGCGCAAAAGTGTTGCTCTTTTACGCCTTCTGTCACGCCTTTTCGCCTATAAGTGTTCGACATTTCGATAAACCCTTGTCGTATTGCATGCGATGGACTCGTTGGAAAACATACCAAAATACATACTGCAACATTGTTGTGTACATAAGTCCTCTAAACCGCCGGCTTTTGTTCATAATTTAATATTGACCTATTTAACGCACTTTAAACAACCAAACCAATGTAATTTCTGTGTTTGATACTATATATGAGTTACTTATTTATTCATACTATAAATGTTGACTTAAAATGCAACGATATTTGTAATGAAACCAACGATTTTACTGCAAAGTTAAATATTAAACCAAAACTGTCTCGCATTTGTAGTAATCAAAGAAACATAAGCAGCATTGTTCCACATAATACAATTGAAGAATATTAACAAAAAATCTATTTTTGTACCGAAATTGGACGATTTGATAATGGCTTTAAATGAAAGATTTATACAATGAAACTATACAATCGCATTGCAATATGTCTTACCACGCGTTGTAGTTGAAAACACATTTTTTTTTTTTATTTTCTTTAAAGATTTTTAAAACGATTTACTTGGGCTAAATTGTATTATAGAAGCATAGTTTGAGACTTGACAAGTTAAATGAAAAAAAATATCCAGGTGCCCTTAATGCCGGTTACTGCTATAGAAGCTTTAAGTGTTTGTGATCATATAATGTACCCAAATTTAATGTATCGATTACTAAAAACACTAACTATAATTCCGGTATCCGTCGCTACGGCTGAACGCAGTTTTTCGACTTTGAGAAGACTCAAATACTATTTGAAAATACGACTTCAGAATCCAGGCTAGTGAGACTTGCACTATTCTATTGTCGATTCATCGAGGCATACGATAACGTACATGACGAAATTTCATTACACAAATTTGCCAACGGTGTTTTATTATTAATATTATTATGTATTATTTATTCTATTCAATTCAACTTTATACTTAATTTCTATTTTTCTATTTAATTTGAGAATCGGAGACATTTGCTTAGAGAAAAAGCCACAGCTCCCCCACCAAAAAAATCAAATTGATTACATTTTTTTTTTCAAATAAAAATTCGACGTACACGATATTCATTATAAAAAAAAAAAGTCACAAATAATCATAAAACCATACGTTTTAAATTATATTTATGTCGATATTTCTACCCTTCCCCCTCGCCGCTTAGTTTCCTTTTTTTGTTGGAATTTTTCATCAGGATTTCTAATGGCATTAGATAAATTTTCTTTAATTAATTTGTACGGAGAGTGGTGTCGGGTTCAGTAAATATAGGGAATTATTTATTATAAAAATCAAAAAAAAAAAAAATAATAATAATATACGATTTGTCGATACGACAGAAAGGGTGTAAATTTATGCGCCGGAAAGGTACACATAAAAAAAAAAAAAAATAAAAAATAAAATATTATTATTATTCAATAATATGTACAATAATAATGAGGTTTTTTTTTGTCATCGCGAGTGGTTCGTTGTTATTACAATATGGTAATAAATAAATAAAAAAAAAAAGAAAAATGAATAGTTATCGAAAATCCAACGTTGTCGGTTCGGATATCTCGATGGAGATAATAAATTAACGTGGGTTACCTACCCGTGCACGTAATAACAATAATAATAATAATAATAATAATATTATGCGCGTGTGCGCATTCAATTGCGTACAATATGTATATTATATTATAATTTCGAATCTCTCAAAAACATCATCGCCCCGCAAATTGTATATTCATAAATGCTGAAACGTTTTAAACGATATGCCACGAACACGCCGAAAGCAGCAGTACCACACCGCCATCAGAAACTTTCAAATATCCCGTCGAAATAATAATAATTGCGTTCGAATTTATTATACGGTAAAATAATAGTTATACCGATTCCTTTGGCCGTACTCGAAACGGTGGCTTGTCAAAAATCAACACATCCTTACCAGTGTACGTTGTATTTAAATATATTACGTTATGCAGCGGAATTATTATTGTAGACCGCGGTCGTCGACGTATACAAATTTTTTTTATTGTATTCCATTTGGTCTGCGCAGACGTCGTAATCGTTTTGATTTAATTTTGAGAAACGTTCAAAAAAAAAAAAAAAAAAACAAACAAACAAACAAATAATAACTTCCTAGTTCTTTGCGAATTTAACATTTTTTTTTTTTTATTTTATTTTCAGTGTTCACATTGAACACGTGTGTCAATAACGCAAATTGCTATTGATTCTATATATGTATTATAGATAAAACAATAAATAAAAAAAAAATGCATTGGTCCCTTTTTGCGAAAACGGACAGATAGCGTGATAAAAAAAAAAATAATAAAAAAAAAGTCAAATTCTTTCTAAAATAATGTGATTTACAAGAAAACGGAAAAAGACAATAATACGAAACGGACAAGTATTTTTTTTTTTTTTTTTTCGGAACGTACGGTCGTAGCTTAACAATGTCGTATACTTTGCTTTTGTTTAGAGGGACTTCCCCTGCGCAATAGTCTTTTTGAATTGGAAATTCCAACACAGTTTTTCGTGCTGAGTGCATGAACAAAAAAACCCACCGGCGAAATGGTGGGTAGGTTTTTAACACTCCCGGAGACGCACTGTTGCAGGCGAACTGATCGAAAACTACAACATCGATATTAAATATCAATATTGATAATGATACAAACCAAACATCAACTGATAGTAGAATAACACTACATGATAATAAGACGGACGAAATAAAAGCAGTACAACAATGCAAACGAAGGAATTTTATGTAAATGGAGAAAACAGGCACCTTCTCGCATGAATCAGAAAATCAATAAGCCGTTTTTTAGCCCAGAGAATGAAATAACGTCCTTTCTTGCACAAAAACGTTGAATCTACCTCCTGACACTGAAAATCTGCGGTTATTTTACTTTTGCCAGAAATGGCGACAAGAACTCTTTTTGCATGAAATAAACCATTTATATTCGGGTACATATTGTATTATAGATTCTGAAAAAAGCGTGTGTGTGTTTTTTTCCCCCTAGACTACTTTTCTACCAGACGCCCTGCTACGGTATTCAAGTTTGCGCCTTTTCTCTAAGAATTTCGTATCTAGTTGGTGCATTAAAGAGGTGAATTTTTTGATTTTCGTTGTAGTTTGCATAATAACTGCAAAAAAAACGTAAGGAAATCAGAAAAAATTACAGAGCATTAACGGTTTTTATTATTTTCGATTTTTTTTTCTTTTTGTTGTAACTCGGTTAAAAATAACTCTAGGGATTTGTAATTTTCACCGAATATTAATCTAACCGATTTAAGGAATTTTTACGGATGGCATATAGTATCTACACATACAGTTTAGGACTAGGCCTAGCGTCTATCATAGGTTTAAATGTGCCTCCCTCATTGTAAAAAAAAAAAAAAAATATAGTTGAATTTTAGTTTCGATAGATTTTCATAGTTCAGACGAACCCGTACGCTAATGTTGAATATTGGAATTAACAAGTAGTTTATACATAAGTATTATCAACTATTAAGCATTTTTTAGATTAAATTGCCGAATATACGTTATTACACGAGCCGCGTGCAAAAATACCGGGTGGCCATAAATAACGAAACCGTATTCGTCGATATCAATAATATATTTCAATTTTCAACGAACAACAAACCATACAAAGCGACACTAATTCTTCACTAGGTAGCGCTAGTGTCATCTACTTTATATGTTAATATAAAAAAGGACGTTCTTTTTAAAAATGCCAAAATAACACGTTAATTTAATCAAAAAACAAAAAAAATTGGAATCAGGAGAATCTCCGGTTTAGGTATGAAATATTATATCATTCATGTGACCCCCAACCCCCTGGCCTGTTGGCACACTGTCACACGGGTAAGGAAGTGGGCGATTACTGTCCTACAGTTCTCCTTGGTGAGATCCCGGATGACTCTCCGAATTTCTTCCTTCAAATCCGTTGTTTGACCAACTGAACCACAAAAAAAAAAAAAAAAAAAAAAAAAAAAATGACGGCCAATTCAAAAACAGCGTCCTTTTGTAAACACGCTGTATACTCGGGCGTACGGCCGTATTGGCGTTTCCGTCAATTTTCCGTTTCGACTGTTACAATTTTAAAACCGCATATATTTATTATATCGTTTAATTTTGTTTATTTACCGAGCGAGTGACTGCGTGTATAGAATTTATCAAAACTCAACAATATTAGTTGGCCGTTACGCTCCTTACGCTATCTTTATAGTGTTTACTTTGCCAATTGTCGACGCGATTTTATGACTGGTATGGCCACTGTTCGAACAGTCGAGCTATTGTCGACGTGACGCACAATAACTGACGTGGGTATCGCAAAGCTTTCAGTTAGGTACAAACTAAATAGGATGCCGTTATATACCAGATATATTACAGTATATACTTTTGGTGAATGTAGCGCGACGATAAATTGAGTGATATTATATCGAACGAGATGAAAGAAGCTCTCGAAATTGAAAGAAATAATGTTTAAAAATAATTTTATTCAGTTTTTTTTTTTTTTTAGTGTACAGTAACGACACAACTAAAATAAATAACAAAAATGAAAAAAAAAAAATAATGGTTATTTTAAAGAATCTCGAACGATATTCGTATTTACAAAGTGATAAACGATGTAATGTGATTCGCGCCACGTACCTACGTTATTCCTAATATGTTTTGAAAGTAAAAAATAAATAAAAAAAAAAATGATAATAACAATAATAACAGTTATATTATAACAAAAGAGAATAACAATTGTTATCGCAATTCGTTTACATGCTCATTTTACAACGAGTAATTATTCTAGCAGTAATAATTCCTAACCAGCAACGCGATACAAACTGCTTATTTTTAAATGTCTTCTAAATTAAATATTGTAAAAGTGGAACGAAATAAAAGTAGATTTATTTATAAGTCTGAAATAAAATTGTAAAATATTGATTATTATTATTTATTTATTTTTGTTATCAATTTCACCTCGTTATTCCGTAATTATTTTTCATGATATGTATATTAATTGTTGGCTGCCGGTATTGACTACTAAAACCGCCGTGATCCCAATAGGTTACAAACTAGTATTTTTATTGATATTTAATTTACATTCCGAGTGAATGAAATTAAAAAAAAAAAAAAATTATATTATATTTTTTCGATATTGTTAAATTCGGGTAATATAGGTATCGTATGATCATATTATTGCGGTGGCTACAGATATCATAAAAATACTTGACGATTTTAATAGAAAGTACTTAAGGAAAATACAGCTACAATACAAGACCGTGTCGCTTTTCGGTTTTCGTTTTCGTTTTTTTTTTTTTTTCTAAGTGCCATAATTTATTTATTTGCAACATATGCCATTTACTCGTATTGTCTCGGCGCATGAGCAGTTATCGGCAAAATGTCCAATATTATAAAAAGAAATTTGAATAAAATGTATTTACCGAGCAGTTCGTTTCGATTGGAAACGTACAATTACGAGTGGAACGGGGCTTGAAATTTCGCACAGGATTATAAATACTCGAAATCGACCACGGTCGACTTCTTCGAGCACTTCCTCGTAACAACCGTACTATTGTTTCCCGAATCGTGCTCGTATAAATGTATCGTGGCCATACTGGCGCGTTTGTCGAGAAATTGCATTCGAACAATATTATTTTACCACGCGGATTAGACAACGATTATTAATTTGTTATGCCCCCGTGCACGGTGTACGCATTACAACAGATCGTAAAATGTTTTATTATCGCCATTTAATTAATAATTAGCCCATAAATATGTAAATCGGTACGTTTCGCATTCGTATTATCGGGCAAAGAGATTAACGGTAATCGGAGTGAGTAGTTTTTACTCGGCCCGTTGGCTGGCGATCTCGTTGCCGATTCTAAAATCGAATGAATTCGCCTATAACAATCGTTTTCAACATAAAATATCGGCAATACGTATTAATATTACATAATATCATTGCGAATTCGAAAAGGCCGTAAAAGTGATCGCACACTGTTGTTGGTGAACAGTCGAGAAGGTAGTAAATACATGGGAATTCGATTTATATCTGCGCGCAACGATAAATCGCAAACGAAAAACGATTCTGAGCGAAGTAGTATTAGTCGTGTTTTTTCAATGTTGCCACGGTAACCCAGGTATCGGTGTAAATAAATAAATAAAAAAGAAATAATAAAACCCAAGTTTGATGAAATCGTTGTTTTTGCCGGTTTTTTCGTCATTTTTCTGCCGCGTTAAAAAACTAATAATAGGTTATCGGAAAATCACGTCTCTGAAGCGCCAACTAGACAAAATTTTCTATCGGAACAAGTGTCGGAATGTATAGATCGGATAAAGTCTTCTAGTAGAAAAAGTGTTTATAGAAAAAAAAAAAAAAAAAATAATAATAATAAAATCAAATAGACATCATTTCAAAACCACATCTCCATCGTTCCGCTCAGAATGTAACATGTGATGTTAGGCAAATCGTATGTAACGATTTAATTTATTCGTATTTTTTCGTTAATTAACAATTGTCTTCGATGAGATAGTATAAATGAAAATGTTTTAGAGCAGGGGTTCACAAATTTTTTATCATGGAGTACCACCAGACATTTTTATAATCAATACGCGTACCACCTCAATTCTAAAACTAAATTAGGAGTTAAATTTTTTTAGCGTATATTTTTATTATTCATTAATTTCTTTACATTTTTATTATTTGATATTTATGAAAGTAAATTGATCTTAATTTTTAGTTAAATCTAAATATTTAAATTTAAAAATTACAATTTTCAAATTAAAAAAAAAAAAAAAATAATAAATTTAAATAATAATAAAATGAAATAAATAAAATTAATGTGATATTTGTTGTTGTTCATTTTGTACGAGGACATCAATATAAGGCTGAATGGAACTAATTTTCACTCCTAAGTCACTTTGAATATCGAGCCAACTTCTGTACTTATTTTTTTAAAAAATAAGAATTTATCGATAAGAACTATAATAAACTATAGAGTTTATCATTATTTAAAATTCTAAATTGCTACGATTACAAACCCCGTGTCATCGGCATTAAATATTATTTTGATAAAATTTTATAAAATTAGCTAATATCAAATAAACTAAAGTAAACCACATAATATCGAATGCAAATAGTAATAAAAAAAAAAAAAATTGCTTCGCGTACCACCTACGAGCCTACCACGGGTTGAGAACCTCTGTTTTAGAGTAGTGGTGTACAACAATTATTATTATTCCGTTTTGAACAATTGGAACGTTGGACCACGTGAACTTACCGCATTAAATATCAAATATTTAATAAACATCGAGATGTTTTCCTCAATAATTATCAAAAAAATATTGAAAGTTGATTATTCGAACTCATTTCTAACGTTTAACCGCCATTTGACCAATCAATTTCCTTACAAATTGAATTCCCAAAATTTAATAAATAATGAAATGAAATATCACCTTGTAAATATTTATATATAAAAATAAAAATACGGTTTTGAAAGAAAGAAAGAAGATTAAGTATAAAACAATTTTTTTGATTGGCAATACGTTTTAGTTTTTAACGTTTAAAATATTCAACACATTCCATTTGATATATTTATTAGATATTTATATATTTATACACCAATACATTATTGTTGTATATTTATTAAAGAAAAGTTTATTATAAGTATTATATCAATTAAACGGAAAAGAATGAATTCGACAATTTTCATTGAATTATGTGGCGAGGGGGTGGGAGGAGGTGTCTTATTTGTGTTTTTTTTTTTTTTTACAATTAAACACGTTTACCGCATCATTATAATTTATAATAATGTGTACCTTGCTTGTACTCGTGTGAACACACGTGAAAACCGATATAGGTGTATTGATTTTTGATAAATCACACATCAAAATTGACGGTTTTTTCATAAAAATGTATAATTTTGATAAGGCGCGAGATTGTGAACTCAAACTACAAACAAAAAAAAAAAAACGTCTTTACGTACTCTGGAAAAACGCGTTTAAAATAATATCGCGTAGAATATTGAATTTCAGTAAAGTGCTGCGCTCGTGCGGTTAACGAATTCGGTCCGATACGTTGCTATACAGTACTCGCATATTAATATTTACATCTATATTCACATACAGATGGTTAAAACATACCGATTTTTCGAAAAAAAAAAAAAGAAAAAAGAAAATGTGTTAAAAGCACTTTTATTAATATACGTATACACTGCAAAAAACAAAAATATACGACAGTATTATAAAAACGAATAGAATTAAATTCAGTTTTAAATATCACAGTATACTCACGGATAGTCGAGTGACGTTAAATGCACTCTCGGTTGCATTGCGTTCAAAACGAAATCATATTTAATTAACGTGATTAATTTTCCATAAAGTTCACCTCTAAGCGGACGGCTTTTATTAGCGTTTTTAAATCGTAATATTTCACATGTTCGTATTATCTAGTTTGAAAATATCGGAATAAAACTGACGTACAAACACGGGCAACGCCCATACCTTGTTTAAGTTATAAAAAAGTTATTTATAGGTTTTTTTTTTTGTTTTACTATACCGTGCTGCTTTTGTATGACGGAGGCAACAAATCAAGCGGGCACATCACGTCTTAACAATAATATTGTAAAACACTATAATTATTTTTCCTATATCATTTTGATATAATGCAATTTGAGCGGATTGTCTATTTGAACTTTCATACTCGAAAATGTTATATAAATATACGGGGTAAAATATATTTTTTATTTTTTTCACCGTCCCTTGGGTGTAAATTTATTTGATTTCAAATACGCGGTCATACATTATTCAATACTATATTTTATTAGCGACAAGTGTGAAAGAAGACGACGAAAAAAAATGGTTCAAACGAATCTCGCCCAAACTCACCCGACGATATTGTTACTGTAAAATCACAAGTATAGAAATATATATTTTGCGAGATTTATTTTTTCAGTTTTATTATTTTTCGAAAACTTATAAAAGACAAGACGACGCGAGTTTTATAACTTACCTACACCAATACAATATTTACTTGGGTGTAATCCGTTTTATTTTTTATTTTGGTGGCGGTTGTTAGTGTTCCGTTCGCGAAAAAGACCAACATTGTCGTAGACAATCTTTTAACTTTTCGGCACTTAAGGACGTACCACCAAACTAACGTGGGCACTTCGAGTTTCGATCAGATTAAAAAAAAAAAAAAAATATGCGTTATGGTAGCTGTACACGGCAAATAAGTTTGAATAACATACCTAAGTGCGATACCCGAATTTATCTCGAACAACAATACGACGATTATTCAGAAAGTAATGTCTGATTTTTTTTTGTTTAAACAAAAATCGAATTTTTCTTCTTCTTTTTTTTTTATTATTTTATTACAAAATGTGTTATAATTTACACCGAGCTTTTTTTCGACGCAGTAGTTCGATATATTTTTGATCAATCTGGGATCGGCTTTTGTATATCCTCCTCGAAGGTCTCGTCCGCTAACTCCGTCGTCCAAACAGCTCCTTTGATCTGTTCTTCGTCGGTTGTGCGGGCTAAGGCGTTTTTTAATTTGGAGAATAGACGAAAATCACGAGGTGTCTAGTCAGGCGGATGATTCAAACCTTCCCACGCAAACGATTTGAGGGGGACAGTTGTGAGCCATGCCGCGTGTGGACATATCGTAAAAGTTCCTCTTATTTTGTTTTGTATCATTCGCATTGATTTTTTTTGTTTTTTTTTTTCATTAATGCACTCTCGTTGTGCCAATAAATCGATACGAATCGAATCTCTTCTGATCCCGAAACACGGACGCCGCTGTTTCGAATACATTTTAAATAAATCCGAATGAGTAAGCCGTATTATTATAAAAAAAAAACTTATGCAAACATGCACAATATTGTTACGCCGAGGTGATTGAAATTAAATAATCGGCCCATTTTTTTTTTTTTTTTTTTTTGGAAAATTATCTTTATCCCCCGTCCCTCACGTCTCGAGAAAAATCTTAAATACGCCACCGGGTTGTATTATATAGTTTCTTGTATTTCGATATTTTCCGGGCATTCTTGAGTATCTCGTCGTTCGCCGTCGTCGCTTATAAGTTTGGCGGACGCATTTGTTGTCGTCGCATTTCAAAACTCATTTATTCTAAAATAACCGAAATGTTCAAAAACTCGACCGGAACACTCGGGTTACCGCGTCGTACCGTAAAAAAAAAAAAAAAAAAATGTCGCCCAAATAATTCGATTCGCGTATCAAAGAGTTTAATATTGCAAAAACCGTTTTAATTTACATTTTCTCTCTTTATACGTGTAATATAATATCAAAAGGAAATTTTTGTCGTTTTAAGACTTTTTATTAATAATTTTTTTTTTTGTTTAATACACTCGACGAGTTAGCGTTAAATATACTACGCTATAGTGTACTAAAACTTTAACACACTTTTTTTTTTCTCATTTCTTTTAATTTAAAATATTTTCAGGAAAAACAAAAAACAAACAACTCGTTTCGTATTTATATTAAAATCCGCCCGTATATACACGTTATTACTTTATAACGTACAATCTGTTCATTCGATTATTAATGCTGCAGTTACTTATATAATATCTTTACTCGTTCGATATATACAAACAAAATGATAATATATATATATATAATGATCTTATATTCTTTTTTCCATAATAATTATCAATATCAAAAACTATATAATGAATTATAAATAAAAATATTCGTACATTTAATAGTCAATTTTCTTCTTTTTTTTTTTCTTATGTAAATATTTTGCCACGAAAACCGACGACCATATATATATATATATTTATTATAATAAAAACGAAAACGAAACGCAAATATTGGTCGATTAATGTTTATTTGTAATCAATTAGTTTTTTTTTTTTTGTTTTGGTCGGATATACGGGCGGCGGCGGTATATAATAATATTCGTTAGTAATACGGATCAAATGTAAATCGAAATATCCGTTTTCGTAAGAAAAAAAAAAATATCTGACATTTTTTTTTTTTTGTTAATCTTACCGCAATGATTGAACAGTTACGTTTTAAAACGGTGACAGTCGAAATCATTCGAACGGAAATGTCTTATTTGCGGTGGCCTCCGAATAATCACCTTTAACGGCATTTCCCTATCGCGCTGTCCCGTAATCGAAATGCATTTTTCGTATATTTAATATTATAAAATATACGATTATAATAATAAATGTTGTACATTCGGCAATCGATTTCGTTTTGTTCCGTACCCGGGAGTGTTCAAAACTACCGATTGTGCAAGTTAATCCGGAATTTGCATAATGCGTAATGCTAAAAACACGTGTCCCGGGTATTCCGGTGTAGTTGTAATGATTTTATAGTTAAATGGCGGAAAGGGGCGTGGAAACTCCCCACGGTATAACAACACGTATGGTAATAGTCGTACAAAGTTTTCAGGGCCGGATTGGCCGGATTTAAAATATAAATAGCTCGAGAACAATAGATTATCGCGGGCCTGGTTGCGGGCCAATTCAATTCCAGTGGTGATATTTAACGAAAAAGAAAAAAAAAAAAAAAACAAAGACATATCGGCTCAGCGGCCAAAATTATTAAAGGTCGGTCGCACGCTGGGCCGCTTTTAGTGGAGGTCTTAGAAAATGTGTGCATTAAAAAAATGTATATAAATAAAAAAATAATACATCAGTATTATGAGTACTCAGCTCTTGGTTTGTTGACTTTTTGTATCTCTTGTTAATATTATAGTCCTAGGTTATTGGGCTTATTCTAAGAATTTAGAAATCTCCCTCCTGCCCAAAAGCCAAAAGACCATAAAAAAATGTCATATGTTGTAGCATTAGACTTTTGAGATTTTAAAACATTTAAAACCATACCTATATAGCTTCCACAATTCATATCAAATGGAAACTGTATTTTATTTGTTTAATATAATATACAGGTACACAGATATACAAATACTTCTACAGAACTAAATGTTGTCTATATTTAATTTTTGAACACATTATATATAAACGGTAAAAAACGATCATATATTTTATACACAATGGTATATATTTAAATTGGCAAATAAAAAAATTTAATAAAATAATCTTATTTATATGTTAAGTAATATTTTTTTAAACAAATTAAAATGTTTTTAAATTTTCCACCATTATTTTTTTATTGTGTATGGAATGTGCATAGCGCATAGCGGTAACGTTTTACCGACGTTTTTTCTACAGAAAATCGTGTTCTGGTTGCGCCTACGATTTGCCGATCGACGAAAAAAATCGTCAATCAGCCACTGTATACTATAACGATTAAGTTATTTGTCGGTGGCTTACGTATTTATGGGATGGGCAGATGTGGGGCACGAAATCCCTTCTCGATGCAAAAGAATCGGAGTAAGATTATCGGTAGAAAAGATGTTCAAAGACGGGAAAAGAAGCACACATCATCATCGGCATATATTTGGTCACATCTGTAGGGAGGGGCTTGACATGATGAAAAAACGATCAAAAATTTATTTAAAAGTTTTGATTATTTTCTACAATCATATGTTACACGTGTTTTAGAGAAATAAAAACCTTCCAGGGGGTTCGATAACGTTCTTGTGGGGCTAAATCCCCCAAAGTCCCCCCTCCCAATATCCGCCACTGCAAATCATAGTAAAATCAATACATCGCATATCAGAAGGTAAAAAAAAAAAAATAAAGAAAAGGAAATTCGGTTCGCCGTATTTTTTTTTTTTTTTTAATACTGCTAAATTTAAAATCGCATAGTTTTTTATACTGAACAACACTGAATTTACTGATTTTTGAATATTGACGTATGTGTTTTTTTTCTCTATATGTAAACTACGTTTTACATACTTTTTCAGTATTATTAAAATCCAATCTATACATAACCTTCAACCCACCACCCACAACAGAGGTCGGCCCCCGGAGGCAATATTATAATATTATTTTTCCCAAATATCCACGAAACAGCGTTTCATAAAACTTCCGCGATAGTAAATATTAAAATATTATACTCGATACTCGGAAATGTTATAACATATAATATTAAATAAAAATTATTTTCAACTACACCGGAGTATATCGGTCGGTTATAATATACTTACTAGTATACTCACGGTCGTCAGTAAAGTGTTGTTACACGTCGTAAGTGCGTTTGTAATGCGGTAAACTAAACTAAATCCCGTCGCGGTTTATATTATAATATTTTATTAAATGCTCGGCCCGGTGAAGTATTTTCCGTAAAGTGTTTTCGATATAATATAATTATATTATATTATTACACGACGGAATCGTTGTCGGGACAAATTATTATATTTTTTTCGGGACGGGTTTATTTTTTTTCTAAAATATTCGTTAATTTTAGCTACATATTATTAACACAAGTACGGTGTTTGGTATTATATAGTCCGACGAATAACGAAAAAACCGAGCGAACCGCTGAAAGAACCCCCCCCCCCCCCCGAACAATAATTAATTATTAGTTAGGTTCGTCGGCGGCAGTTTCGGCCGGAGAAAATTTTTTTTATTAGCGTTTAAAATGCAAATTTTGAGGGAGATACCTAAAAATGACGGAATTTCAAATGACTTCACTCAAAATCGTATATCGTTAGCAAATTGACAGTTATCTTTAATAATTGTTTGATTTTCTTTCTTTTTTTTTTATCAAAAACCCGTTTCCTGTGATTGTCGATAAATAAACAAAAATAAATTTCAGGTACTTCTAATTTAATTAATCTACCTGAATGTGTCACCAAAAATAACCGCATAATATGGGTGACGTTGTGGGCCGTAGTAAATTACTCGGGTTATTGTGTATAGGTATGTGTTATAACGACAAAACGACAAAAGCTGAATAAAATATACCCGCTACAAACTCTAAGGTTTTATAAAATGACTGGTAACAAAGACTCGAGAAGACGGGAATACGACTGCTTTATGAGATATGGCAAATAAGTGGCTTTAGAAAGTTGTAAAAGACCTGAATAGTGGAATGAAAAGGGTAGTGGGATAGGGGATATCGAATGGGGAATACTCACATTTGGTAGGCAGACAGAAAACGAAAGGGAAAACGAAGGGATAGTAAATTACTCGGGTTATTGTGTGTAGGTATGTGTTATAACGGCAAAACGATAAAATCTGAAAAAAATGTACCAGCTACAAAATCTAAGGTATTTTAAAGTGACTGGTAACTACGACTCGAATAGACGGGAATACGACTGTTTTATGAGTTATGGCAAATAAGTGGCTTTAGAAAGTTCTAATAGACCTGAATAGTGGAAAGGAAAGGGTAGTGGGATAGGGGATATCGAATGGGGAATACGTATGGATAGGTAGACAGAAAATGAAAGGGAAAACGAAGGGATAGCAGCAGGGTACCAGTTATAATGATTCTAATAATGCCTACGACACAATAGTACACGCGTCGTATTTTACACGGATGGGTGGCGCGGTACGAGCGAAAGGGAGCGCAAAGCGAACCGGACCTGGGGGATTCTGTCGATGGCAGTTTCCTGTGATCGTGCGCGTAAATTATCGACGCTATCGCGTGTGTCCTAATTATTTTTATTTTACGAGTAAAAAAAAAAAAATACATCCGATTACGTTTATTCGTCCGGCTTTGACGATCGTTTGCTCCGGGTAAAGGTGTATAATAAAAAAACAGGCGCGGGTCACGACGAATCGTCGCGGTACGTACAACACGCGAACGCACAGCCCAACAAGACGCGATAATATATATTATCGTTGTTAATGCGTAAGCAAAACAAAAAAAAATTCTAAAGTTGTACACGGAAAAATGTGTTCACGACGACCGATTACTCGACAAAATTCAGTATGACCTTTCAGCGGGCGCCGTACTCCAATCTCTAACTATCCGGTCACTTCGTCAGACTGGCGCAGTGTTGGGCATCCGGGTCCCCCTAGAAGAACGAACGGATAAACGCGATTTAATGTACGGGGGAAATTGCGAAATGACAAACGTATAATTATCAGTTGTGAATACTAATAAAATAATACCAAGTATAGCAGCCCGCCTACGGTTCTGGTAGGATGGTAAGGGAGTGAGTGCAAAATTATAGGCCTACTCTACAAGTCTCTAACCGTTGTACAGTGAACTGCCTACGGTTTTGCACCTACTGTCTCCGTTATCTCTCTCTCTCTCTATATATATATATATATATATATATATATATAACCTAACCTAACCAGAGAGAGAGAGAAAGAGATTAGAATAGCAAACGGGCAAAAAGAGATTGACTGGAAATGAGTCGTGCAGTTTCTTATATGCCTTTCGGTATGCCCACTTTGGCGAGTTCGGGGCATCTCCGTGTAACGACCCACGTAAATTAAAAAATATTTTGTAAATTCGTTGTCGTGTATGTGCGACTGATAATTTGTATTTAGCCGATTTCTCGATTGTTTATTTGATTTCGATACGTACAAATATTTAACGTACGTATTACAGAGGATGGCAAATCGGTTTTTTTTTTTTTTTTTTATATATATCCTAGCTGTCCGCTTACGGAAAGAGAAACATATTTTTATGTTATACGACAAATCTGTAAATTTGTAAATGAATTTAAATATATTCAAATGTTTTGAGACACTAATTACGTACAGGTTTGCGTGGCCACGTTTGTATAGAACAATATATAATATTTATGGTTAGTAATATTGAGCAATAATTAATTTATTAATAGAAATTAATACATCAAATAATGTTCGTCTCTACGCTGGGCATCTAAAACTATAATAATAAAATGTTAATGCACGTCATAGTGAACCGAGAAAAAAATAAATAAATAAAAGGGGACTCGTTAAACACCGGATTACAATAATTTTGTAGAAAATATTTCGGGTCACGAGAGTCGACATCAGGGACGGCCGTCTTTCTCTCCCGAGCAATCGCGCGCGCCCGGGTTTCGAACCTTTTTTTGCCACTCGACCATTCCGCCCCCGTCGTATTCCCTTGTATTTAATACTATTTGTATTATGTTTTTTTTTTTTTTTTTTTTAAATGTATACATTCGCCCGTTGATAATATTTTCGTGATAATTAAAAAAAAATGTATTTTTTTACATTTTCGGTACAAATTGAGATTGCAAAGAATTAAAATTCGTTTTGAATTATGCGTAGCCATGAACACGGTTTCGCTTGTATTTGTATTATTTATTATTTTCGTGTATTTAAAACTGAAATTGTTTACCATTTAAGACCATGGTTTAGCATATTGAAATTATATAATAATATCACGAATTCCTCGCCGTTGGTGCGTTTAAAACAGATTATATTTTATGGCCTTGCGCCAAATCTCAAGTGCACAACGATTTACCAGTTTTCCATTACTAGGCAATTTCACGGCCCAAGAATTATTGAAGCGATTAGTGTCTGTTTCCTATGCGGACCCTCGGTTTACACTGTAAACACATTTAAGAGCATTAGCGTTTAAGCATTATTATCAATCCGAAAACTTTTCAAATACTCGTAGTCTCGAAATCGTCAGGTACTCGATTATAAATTCCTGCCGGGGTTTACGGACTGTAAAATGTATTGTCGAACGATACATAAATAAAATAATACATTTTCGAAATACTATACACCAGATAGAAACATATACGACGTAATATTATCGGGTTTTACGTGTGTACGTTTACGTTCTATTTTAATTTTAATTTCGGTAAATAAATTAAACATATCGTAACGAATGTAGACACTAAAAATATCGGAGTGGCTGACACACGAAATAAATAACAAAAAAATGATTTATTTTATTTGTTACCGCCAAAAGTGTATTTTATACGCACGTTGTATTACAATAGGTGAAATATTTAATTTCCCACGCGTCCTTGGAGATGACACTGTTGTCATACGAGTATTTGGTACGTTAGAAAGCGACACATAAACTCGGCCGGGTTGACGGTTGCCATCAAGCCGGGCAGTTTATTTTTTTTTTTTTATTATTCGTCATTATTTTAACGACTACTTATTTCCTGTTTTGAATTGATAATTTCAGCGCTTGGATTATTATTGCGTCCCTGCCGTTTTAATATTGCCTCTACGCACTTACTTATTGATTTTATGCGTACGCGTTGGAAATCATATATTATTTTTTTTTTTTTATTTTTTATATTCTTGGTACAGCATCAACTACTAAGGTTATTAGCTTGCAACAAAAATTGGTAATTAGTACATGGGGGGGTATGGTAATACAGGATTCTTAAATTAAATTATACATATCAATTTGTTTTAAAAATATGATTATTTTGTTGGTGTTGTCATGGGTAGGGTTGAGGGCTTCAAAGAGGTTGTCGGGCAATTTTAGACTTTTTCTGGTATCTGTGTGGATACGGCAGTAGATAAGAAGGTGCTTGACTGTGAGAGGTTCTCCGCAGGTTTGGCACATTGCTGGTTCTTCTCTGCACATAAGATGTCCATGGGACATCTTTGAGTGACCAATACGTAATCTATTGATAACTACTTCATCCTTGCGATTTGATGTTTGGGGTTTAGGCCAGTATTCGGTAGTATTTTTTATTTCTCTCAGTTTGTTATTGGGTGTACGAAGTCATTCAGATACCCATAAATTGGTACAAAAGGTGTTGACATTCCTATGGATGTCGATGAGTGAGGAGTGCGTGCGCGTTTCGGTCAGAGGGTTATTTACTTGCATATATTATTATTATTATTATTATTATTATCGACTGATTACGATTCGACTTAAATTTCAAGACGGTTTTTTTGTAGACGGCAATTGTTACGTTTACAAACTGTTATCGATGGCCACGGCCAATTGTAACTGCCCGCCGACCACGGCCGCGGTATTTAATTGTCGGCGCGTAACCCGCCGCCAGTTGGAAGTCTGCAAAATACGCCGGCGACCGGTACATTTTATCCGCGGGATATCGTCGGCCGGCAGTATGTGTCGGGTCCCGGGGCCACCCGTAGGCCGTTACCGACGTATTATTATTTCGATCTCGGTTATCATCGGTTTCTCCGCACTCGATTTACTAACGACGACCATTCACGACACTCTATAACAGTGATGGGCAAACTTTTTTAATGGGGGTGGGGGGGGCCACAAAGTTTAAGAAATCCAAGAGGAGGGCCAGAATTATAGAAAAAAAAATGCATTTTGTGTTTAAGCTTTATTCAATCATATAATAGGCATGCGAGGTATACGGAATTGTTTTTGATTTTCCATAATATTTTCGAAAGCGGGTTCCGGCTGTGACGAAGCGACTTTCAACAGCGAGAAAAGCCGTTCATCGGTCAATCGATTTCTGATTGAGTTTTTCCGCAATTTCATGGTCGAAAAATTTCATGTTCGCACACATAAGACGACGCAAACATAACCATAATTTTCTGGGCGTGAGCAATTATCTTTGGGAATTCAGCTTTCTGCAGTGCTCTATAAAAATCTAGTTTTGTGGAATTCGAGAACAATTGCTTTAAATGGGTACTGCACTGCATTTCAATAATTTCCAACTGCAATGTCTATAATAATATACGGTCGCTAAAACGTAATGCTCGCGCGAACAATGACGGATTTTTAATAATATTAAATTGTTTTACCGCACCGCGCCTGTAGTTGGCGTGTGCGCGTCGGCGACGATACGATAGAAAAATAAATTTAAAAAAAAAAAAAAAACCTTTGTTGTTTTCCGCTCGTCTCGTTAGCAAAATACCAAACAGCCGCGGCACATACGAAGTCCGCTCACGCGTGGGCCATACACTTCGCACATGTATAATAGTAGTTTGTAAAAAATTAAAAAAATATATATATATAAATACACACATAAATAAAAACCCTTTTTTTTTTCTCTCCCCCCTCCCCCACCAGTCGACGTCGCGATTTTGCGATTAATGCTAAAATTATGTTAGTAATATAAAATGTTCGAACTAAAATATATTGGTTACATAATTATGATAATGGTAGGTAATTTCTTATTGTTGTAATTAATAAATCGTAATATTTATGTTTTAAACTTACTACGATGCCAGTCTGGTTTGAAATATTCTTCCTCTTGTGGTACCTCGACCTACACATTTCGGTAGTACTGATAACATTTTTGATTGGTTTCCCTGTGCAATCGGTACTAATCACAATCATTTAAAAAATCATAAAGGTTTTACATTTTATCCGTTTGTGCTTTTTGATACAAACAGTTCTTGAATTCAGTAATTAATTTACTCTCTAAATTATTGTATTGCGTTTTTAGTATTTCCCTTTATATACTATTCATATTTAATAACTTTTATAATTTTGTTTATGTTTTATAGATGAATCTAGAGTTTAATAGAGTTTTATAGAGTCAATTAACTTCTTTTTCACCATTTTTCGTATTTTAATTTTATGGTAACCACATGTTGGCTTAATGATAAAATTGAATATAAAATAATAATAATAAAGGGCACTATATACTCATATTTCATTAGGGAAGTTTAATAGGTTTGTTTCAGTTTAACAAGTTTGAAGTACTAAATTGAGTCAATGCTCAATGACGTCAAGAAATATAATATATTGTTTGTCATTATGTATTTACAAAAATGACTAATAAAATGGAAAAACTATATTATAAAATGTATGTTTAAGACATTTAAAACCCCGTACCTAGTTATACGTTTTTTTTTAACTTAATCAGATCTTTAAATATAGTTTATTTTAAAGTATCCTTGTTTTTTTTTTTTTTTTAAATTAAGCTTTACCTTAATATAATTATTTATTGCAAAAATTTGATCCGATACCAATTTTTTAGTCATTAGAATCATTAGAAGTTTATTCGAATCTTTCCGTCGTTATTTATTAAGTATTTTCTAAATGTTTATCATTATTACCGGAGTTTAAACCGTTTTGTACGAGTTTTACATTTGAAATTCTTACTCCTAATAGAATATTATTTTTATTAGTTAAATATAATAAACGTCAACTTAACAAAACAAATGCGAT
Source organism: Tuberolachnus salignus (assembly GCA_956483605.1). NCBI lineage: Eukaryota > Metazoa > Arthropoda > Insecta > Hemiptera > Aphididae > Tuberolachnus > Tuberolachnus salignus. The sequence goes on along the minus strand of OY101431.1, from coordinate 21,573,364 downwards.
TTGTCGATCGCCGTAACAGTATATCGTCCACAGAACATACAAGTCCCGTGCCCCGGGCACGGTGCTCGGTGCCCGATTTTCGCGGCCGAAGCACGGAAAAGCCATCATCGGGTTCCGTAGAATTTAATATCAATAATTTTGAATAAATACGGTTTTAATTTTATTATAGTTTTAATTAATTCCGTCTCAATTATTGCGTATTGTCATTTGATTTTGAACGGACCGCAGGGGTTGGCAAAGCCGTACGCCGGCTTGTGTTTTGCGTTTACCATCTCGGTTTTTTAATTTTTTTTTAATTTGTAATACCATTAACGACAATAGTGACCAATCAACACACGCGACGATATCCAGTCTATCGCCATTACCGCGGACGGGAATCGAAGTTCAATGATTGAATTATATATAATATTAGACGGAAACGATGGGCCGCGCACATATATATTCTATGCGTGGTATTAAATATTGATTTATGGCATTCGGCATGTGTGTGTGTCCGTGTGTATTCCGTATTTAATTGGTTTTGCCCACTTGAATCCGGGGCAGGGCACGATTTGCCCGGGCCCTCTCGCACCGCGCCCGGTCAATGCGGCCGGAACCGGCGCGTCGGAATAATAAAATAATACGCTTTTACATTGTCCGAAATATTCCTACATTTCCCGTACCGCGTCGATCGATTGAACACGAGATACAATTTCGTTACCGTCGAGATAACAAACAATCAATAATACAATTACAATTGTGTATTATTGACGGATTTAATTCGAACGTTTGAGTCCACGGAAAACCGAAACATATTCGGATCATTCGCATTAAGAACTACGGTATATTAATGTTTTTTTTCTTTTTTTTTTATTATGAACCGGTGGGCGAGGAATAAGTAGAAATAATCATACACAGTTACACAAGGATACTTTAAAATAATCTATATTTAAAGACCCGATTAAGTTTAAAAAAAAAAATGTATTACTAAGTACGGGGTTTTAAATGTCTTAAACGTACATTTTATAATATAGTTTTTTCATTTTATTAATCATTTTCGTAAATATTTAATGACAAGCAATATATTATATTTCATAACTTTATTTAAAAAAAATATTAATTTCATACAATTTCTTTAAACTAGATGAATTATTTTAAAATATCGACCATGGACACTGTAACGGTTCGTTGTTGGCCAAATGAATCTCGCGGACGCTCATCAATACAACCACTTTCATTTATCCTCACAATCGCTCTAATATTTTCATCGTGTGCAACATTAATGTTATGTATGTCAGTTCGGACTAATCATTGGGAAAATATGGGATGGGATTTTCGAGAGGTAAGTTTGGCAATGCTTAAAACCATACAACTGTATTTTCGACGAATAATTATTTTTAGGCAATATCGGTTTTGAAAACATTTTAATAACAATAATAATAATACCGTACGTTTCAAATTTTTTAAAAATATAATTTTCCAATCGACATTGCCGGTCGTATCTCGGGTAATTTTTGAAACGGAAAAAAAACAATAGTACTTGGCGAACATGGTACTGAAAATGTGTTTCCGTTTAAGAACATGTAAGTTTGATCGCATACCACGGGGTTGACTATTTTAATAATTGGCTACCTAACGTGTAGTTTAGTACCCGCGTGTCCCTAAAAAAAAAAAAAAAATAATGCCCTATTTCTATGTGAGAGTCCGCCTACCTGAAATATCGTGATACCATTTTAATGAAACGTATTGTATACTATTATAGTTGTGCAATTTGCCAATGGCCTCTGAAATTATTATAAAATTATTAAAAAAATTTCGACAATATGAAAACTTAATAACTATAGTAGGTATAAGTGGACTGGATTGTGTGGGGTTCTGAATAGTTTTTTTTTTTTTTTTTACAGGTGTTACAATACTATCGAATTAAAACACCTTCACGAGAAAAAATAAAAATAAAAACCAGTTCACGGGCGGCGGTTTTAGTCGAATAATGCGATTTGTGTGTATAATATATTTCCGTTAACGGTTTAATTCCGTAAAAGCAGATCGCCGAGCGAAATATTACACGAAGAACGAGATACGGAGCAAATAAAGGTTCTATAGCTGATGAGAGAGAAAAAAAAATCAATATTTACTAAATTATTTGTCACAAATTTACATAGCGTTGATAAATCAACACCGGGAAATTATCTTTAAACAATATAATTTACTTTTACGTTTCGCGGCTAGTAACTTTATCAATATTGATTTTCTTCTTATTGACTATATGACCTTATTTGTTCCTTTTTTTTTTCATCCTGGGAATATATATATATTTTTTTTTTTGCTAAGCGATCATTTAAACCGTAAAATAAAATACATAAAAATGGCGATATTCCCCTAAAACCGCTGCACGCGTATACGGTTGTTTTATTCTTGAAATAAAAATCTACGGTATCGTTAAACCTGTACAAATAAACTTTTATGATACGCTCACGGGGGGGGAAAAAAAAAGAAAAAAAAACCATAGTTTTATTCCGCCCTAACGGGTACTTATTACTGACCATTCTAAATGAAATTGCCAAAGTTTTAATCAAATTACGATACCTATAGAAAATAACGAATTGTTTAAAAACACAATACCTTGTGTGTCGGTTATTGAGAATTGTAATGTTTAATAGTGCACTGTATTTGTACGAGCGGTAACGAAGTGTGGAAATTAACAAACATTGTGTACCCCGTATATCGAATTATTTTAGTAAATTTGATTAACATTATTGTTAAACTTACGCCCAAAACGCACTAGAGTTAAAAAAAAAATAAAACAAAAAAAACAAGACAACGTTTTTGCCCGCATGACAATCATTTCGAACGAAAAATAAAACGAATTACGAATTAACCGTATGGCCATCACTTGCAAAGTACCGCTTCGTTAAATAATAATATTGTAATATTGTTAACATTATGTTTTTTTTTTTTTTTTTTTTTTTTTTTAACCAATTAACAATAGTGATTAAAATATTACATTTGACTAAGGAAAAAACAAATATTCGAAACGAGATTAAAATTAACCTTTTGAAATATTATTACGAACAACGTTGCATACATTTTTCATTTTTTAATAATATTGTAACAATATTTACCAATATCATCAGTTAGAAAAACATAACGTAATAAAATTCGCGTGGGGAAAAAATACTCGAAATATAGTTGCTAAACAAAAATATGTAAAAAATATAATTAGGTTTACGTAATTGTTTTTTTTTTTTTTTTTTTTTTTTTTTTTACTTGGATATATGTCGAAAATATTGTATTTAAAAATTTTATAATGTCGGGAAAAAAAAAACGACTCTTACGCCGAACGTAGCGAAGAATTTATTGGGTTAATAATTATGGTGTGTGTGTTTTATTAATTTTTTTTTTTTGGTTACCTTTTTGTGAACAAATTTTACACCAGAAATAATGCTTCAACCATGCAACAACCAAGGTTGGTGTTACCGATAGCAAATTATGTCTAGCTGGCGCATTGACTAGGTATTTTTATTTTAGATATTTCTTGTAGTTTCCTTAATAATTGTGAAAAACTGGAATATTTACGAAATAACGGTTTCTGTTATATTCGATTTTGTTTTTTTTATTTATTTTTTTGGTAATTCGGTGAACAATAATTGTAGGGACCTGACATTTTTACTCGTATTTGACCTTTCTAGACGTGCAACGATTTTTAAAACATACCGGCATGCATTAAGTTATACATTCGTATAGCTATTTTAAATTGTCGACATGTTTTAGTTTTTATTCGGTTATACGCTAGCAATATAATTTATTCCTCGATAATTCGACGCTAGTAGTTGAACTTCGCAAGTAGTTAAAACAAAAAGGTAGAACGTAAAAGTAAAGCCATTTAACGAGAAAATTTTGACGAAACTCACGGTGTTTCTCGTTATATATTCCGATTTTATGTGAATAACATTCGTTCATCACTAAAAAGTTACTAAACGAATTGAAATGGAAAAACACGGACAAACGCAATTTATTCTGTAGTTACAAATGAATATATAATATTTGAAATATAACAAAAAAAAATAACCGGTTGTAACCGAACCTAAGTTCAGAATCGTTTTTCGCACGCGATGATCTATCGTTGCGGACACATAAAAAAATAATTTTTTAAATAAATTAATTTTCTACAGCGTTTTATTTGATTATGCGTACGGTTTCGTACGGACCAACGCGGCGATATTTTCCCGAACCTTAAGCCGAACGAAGTCCACGTCGCGAAGTATGTTATAATTATCAAAAAAAAAAAAAAAAAACAAGGCGGACAGTTTTATTGTCGATCATTATAACCCCCGCCCGTGTCGTGTTTCTCTGTAAATGATTAATTTTTTTTTTTTAATTCGATGAATTATCATCATCCGTTTATAAACGCAGTACTTAACGGACGTTGATTAAAAGCCGGCGGTCCGGCAGTCGTATCTTGGGCTCGGGGGCCCTGTCATTTGCCATCATGTCGAAGAATCTAAAAGTTAATCCGGTGTTTCTTGCACAGGGTTCAGACCTACTTGGAACGGTTATGATGATGGCTTGACGTCTCATCGTGCGGCGTGCCCGCGTTAATTCGAGTTCGCGCGACGAGTTGAGACGGAGGATTTGCGAAAATGTCAAAACCAGATTGTATTCCGCGGTCCACATCAGAAAAATAAAATAATTAATTCGTTTTCTTATTTTTTTTTTACATTCCGCATTCGTGAGGTATATATATATATATATATATATATAAGCTCAATTGAATTTGTTATACGTCATTTTCAATTCTGTAGCCAAACACTTGACTGCTCACAATATTAATTAATTTTATCTACACTACTTTTACATCATCACTTTTAATAGGTTTCGAATCGAATATAAAATTTCAACTTTAAACTTCTTCCACGCGGCTACGGGAGAGTTTTCAGAGTCCAGTGTAACAAACGCACGGTCGTCGTAATTATTAATGTAAAAAAACCAGTGGGATTGGGGGAATTTATTTTTACGTCTTTTTACTTATATCATTTGGTTGTACGAAAGCGAACGCAATATTGCTCGGGGGGGGGGAGAAACGATAAAAAATAATAGTATCGGGATAAAACACTCGTTGGACCAGAAGATAGAACGAAGTAAAATAAGTGTCGGAGTTTTTCAATCGGAACAGTTATTACGGTATCGAACACGTATCATTTCCGGTCGTTTATTCCTTTTCTTTTTTTTTCGTTTCGAAGGCATACACATACGTATAAGAAGAAAATACGTACAACAAGTACCCGAGAGTAATAGGGTTAACCGGCGAATAGGTCTTGGTGGAAAACTCGTTATGCGTTCTCTGTACGAACTGTTTGCCGAGAGAACTCACACGCGCGATCATCGTCGTCCGTTATATTGATCAAACAAGTCGTTTAAAATATCACGTTTCACCGTAAACACGTTAAGAAAAAAAAAAAAAAAAAAAAAAAAAATGTTTTTACAATGAGCGTCGTATGATCGATCGGCTGTAGTGTGTACGGGCGGCGAGCTTGCAGATGATGGATTTCGTCATCCTCAACGATATCGGTAGATATTAATAGTTATTCGTTAATCCGTGAGTACACGTTGCGATACGATTTACAACCTTATTTTTACTATATGCTTTTTGAATATTTCGTGACAAACATCGATAGTAAGTACGGCTAGTCTAACAGATTATATGTGTGTTGTAGTACGTTGCGTGTGGGCTTTGGGGATTAGTTGGTTCTCGGAGTAACCGTGATAAACAACTAGGCAGGAGATAATACGAAAAGAAAAAGAAGAAGTATTCGAGGTGAATCGCAAAATATCCTGTTCGTGACAGGAAACGGTTCAAAGTTATTCAGAGTCGTGTACCATGGCCTAGTGTCCCGACACCGACGTCATTTTAATTATACGAACAATACGCGGAGTTTAGGAACAGACCGTACAATATTAAACAGCGAACAATATTTACCGACGTTTTATTATAGTGTGTCCACATTAAAAAATATTATAAAGAGGAGTGACACTTCATAATGGGGACCGTATGAATCGATTAGATATTGCGTCCGTAATACTTGTATTACAAGTGTCTATTACAGATTAATATTATACTGTAAGAATATTACGTAACAGGTAATACTCTATAGGTTGTTAACATAACTCGGCGATTAAAAATGTACCACGGATCGTACATATCGAATAAACGAATCGTTTATTATAATTTCTTTAGTTTTAAGCGAATTTGATTTTTTTTGGGTTTATTGAAAACTCTTAACGCTTTGTTTTGTGCCGATTTGTTTAGATTTTGAGTGCAGACCGTAGACGCTATTAGTTTTACTAAGATGCCACGGTTTTCTCGAATAAACGTTTTTTTTTTTTTTTTTTGGGTTAACATTTTTCGCATCGTAGCCTAAACCAACCTATCTATAGGTACCTTAATAATGGTATTTTTACCACCAACACATTTCACCCGATGGTCACAACAAATTATGATGACCATTGGTTTTATTTCTGTTGATTACCTTAGCCACAAAGAGGAAAAAAACATTTTACTAGCTACTCGGCTAAGAATCATTTTTTTACTGAAATGATTCAATCTCGGTTTCAATTTATAAACTATAAATCCCCTAATCCCATACATTTTTTTAACTTTACAACTAAAACGGGTGATGTATCCAATTATTTTTTATTTCAATTTCAATATCCTATCTTATTACCAGATTTAAAATTAATTTTTATTTTATAACTTTTTTTTTTTTTATACTGAACATTTACTACGAGAAAAATTGATTTTAGTATTTATACGATACTTAAATCAACCGTAAATGAAAAAAAAATATAATATTTTTTAGGAAATTAATCTGGTTGAAAAGATTTTCTTGTTCATGCCTGTCTACGAACAAATGTTTGCCGAGGGTTAAATCGGTCTTGTTCAAATACGCAATAAGTCACACCAATGGCATTCGTCGTAAACATGGTTTTAAAATTTATATAATGTTTAAAATTCGATTTAGTGCGTAGTGTGATGATGGATTTCGTTATCTCAAAATACAGATACCAAGTATGGCAAATGAGTGGTAATTATTATTTGTTAATCTATGTAATTATAGGCACCAGTGTTTTACAACCTTTTTACAACGCCATCGGAACACGATAATAATAATAATAATAATAATAATAATACGTAACAAAACAAATAAAACGTGTATTTTAAATGTATAAGTATCGGATATATTCTGAGCGTCATGAGACAAGACGTACTTATACAGATACCGAATAGCTTTAATTGATATATTTTTTTTTTTTTTTTTTGGTCACAGTATAAATGTGTTCGACAAAAGCAGACGTTATTCTGAAAATTGGTTAATTGAAAGTATAAAACAAAAATGTTTTTATACTTTCCCCCCCCCCGGGTAAAATTGCGAATTAGGATTATAAGTGCCTCGGGGCCCGGAAAATACGTTTTTGGCAAATAATAAAACCTTTATTATCGAAAACATAAACATTATCTTAAAAAACACCTTTACCACTACACGGGTAACGTCCTTTTTAGGGGTCCCTATGGCCCCACACTCTAAACCCGGCCCTGTAGTTAAAACGTTTGTAACGTTATTTTAAAAACTAACCCAATAAAGTAAAAATAACCCGAGGCCTTTATATTGTATTTTGTATATTTCTACGCAGGCACTCATATTGGGATACATTTGAGACCAGGTGATGTGAACAGAAACTTAATTGTCAAATGCTTTTAACTTTCCCGCCTCTAATGCGGTTACTGATGAATATACACCCCTAGAACGGCCCCGAATATTACGGGCCCATAAAATATTTTGTTTTTCGTTTTCCTTTTGAATAATACATTGTTGGTTACGAGAATTAACTAGAAGATATACCCGGCGATAAGGGGAAGGGAAGTGATCCAAAAGTAAAAAAAAAATAATGAACCATTTTTTTTTTTTTTAATGTCTTTTTATACGCCATAAAAATAATGTTGTCTATTTTTTTTTTCCTTTTTTCCTTTACGTAAATTCTTAGCACTTAGTATTGTACTTAGAATACTTGGATAATATACGCCTACTGTCAAAACTTTAAGCACTTAGAATACCTTACAAATTTAATATACCATTAAAACTTTCAGGACGCCCATTTATCTGAGTCCTGCAACTGCTCTAAAATGTAAGTCTATGGAAATATTTGTGAACCGATCGTAATTGATTGCAGTTTCCGATGAACAAAGTTTAGGGTTGCTCGGGGTACTTATTTGAGATATTGCGTATTTCGAGAGAGATAGAGAGAGAGAGAGAGAGAGAGAAAGAAGTGTGAAAGCGTCGGGAATAATAATATATCGTTTAATTAAAACTAATTCGAGACGTTTTACGCGGTCGACGGATTGATTTATTTATATTGTATATGTATACAGTGCGTCGAGTAATTGATTACTATTTGATTAAAAATCGAATAGAGTAATAGAACGGAATTCTTTAGTTTCGCGCTTTGGCCACGAATGATGAAATATCATTAAGTTTAACGGAATTTGAGTCGTGTCAATTGATCGCGGTCGCACAACTACGCGTTTTTCCGTCTTAAAATACATGGTTTTTTTTTTAAAATTATTATTAGCCGCCAAAAGCGGGGGTGTGAGAATATAGAAAAAATGTTTTTTTTTTTTTTTTATATATATATTATGTAACCCTTCCCCCTCCTAAAATATATAAAAATCGATCTGATCTAATCGCTACTTGTCGGTTTTTGTTTGAAGATTTTTCCATTGCTCGGCCGCATATAGGTTTAGTTATTATGGAGTTATTTGAGAGGACAATGTTTTCGGGGTACAAAGAATATTCTCATCAATTTTTTTTATTTTTTTATTTTTTTAATCGTCCACGGAAAACGATAATATAACCATTACGTTATCAGTAGTTTTATGTACCTATTTATATTCAATGTTTATTATAAACATAGTTTGTTAGTAAAGAAGACTGAAATATAATACATAAGGGCCGTTACATGTTTAAGGTAAACAACAATGTAAATTCCTTTAATAAAATATCATGTGTTCCTGTCATATGTGTCATATGTCATATGTGTTCTTATTTTTAATTTAAACGACTATACTATACTTTTAACAAGTTATCTGTTTTTTGTTTTAATAATATTGTGAGTTGTGACTTGTTAATAGTATTCGATTAGTATTACAATTTTTGGTCGACGAGCAATGACAATTGTTATTCTAGATTTACAACTCAATGCATTTATGTCTTATGCTTGCCAGTTATTAGTTTATGACTCAATATAATCAGAAAATGATTACGATTTTTGAGGGTAGTATACGCAATGGCGAGTGCTTAACAGTTCTGTCCGTTAATTTTGAGCCTCTAAATTAAATAGTGAATAAAAAAAAATATATATGAAAATTACCCGAAAATTCTCAATTTCCCCGATAATGTTCTCGCCTAAAGGATTATTACCGTAATTTAAAAAAAAAAACCCCAACTAGTTGCGAGTGTAATTAATCCGTAGTGGTGTTTCATCGTAGGTAGATAATCGAAATCGTGGTGGTGCTTTACGCGTTTCCTATATACCCACTCGACGGCCGTACGTTGTATTATAGGGTGTACGTACCGTACCGACAAAGAGCGTCAGTCTGCCTATTGATCCCCATTCGGCGACCGGTATTAATATGTTCGGATTCGTGCGTCGATTCGAATTAAACCATTAATTATTAGGATTCCTGTGCGCCATTCATTGTTATCGGAAATTCACGCTCGAGTGGGAATCTATTCGAAAACGATTATTAATCGTGCCCATATTATTAAAACAATGATGTTCGCTGTGCCGCGGGTGTCCGGCGTCCGCCGTCGTACCTTCCAAGCAGTCTTTCTTTTTTTTTTTCTCTCTCTCCCTATCGGGAATGATTAACACCTAATTGAATTGTATTCAATTCGGACGTGACGGATACGGGATCGTCATAGAAAATAATATAATTGTGGGAACAGTTTCGATTGTCGACGCGTTACTCGCACTCGGTGTATCGGTCCAACCGAGTGTGGTATACTCGCTTGATTTCGGCTATAGAGTAAATACGATTATTGTATAATTAAAACAGGAACGATATTCCGGTGGCCGAGAACGTAACGCCATTATTCCAAATGTTTTCACGTTCAATATGCATCGTTTAGAAATAACGACCGTGTTTAAAACATTGTTTCGGACGGCTGTAACTTTTCAGAGAAAAATAAAAATTGATTAAAAAATAAAAAAAAAATAGTAAACGATGCCGTCGTCTTGCGTTCTGGTACTACCCCGTGATTAAAAAAAAAATAAATAAATGTCCCTGCAGAATATGTAAGTAACTCATTACTTAATGAGTATAGACGTTTAATATATTATAGTCGTGTCGTTGTGACGACGGTTTCTGACGAGACGACCGGAATTTATTTTATAATTTAAGTTTTTTTTTATTTTTATTCGTTTTTATTATTCATCAATAAGAAAATTATACAATCTGTACGCGTACGGTACAAATAAGCGAACGCAGTAGAAATAAAACAATAGTATAAGTGATTAGTATTAAATGTATTTACAATAGTCCCTACTTTAGATAATAACACTAATGTTATTTTGCGTGAATTTAAGAGTAATTTTTTTTTATCGTAATTATTATTTATTTTATTCGCTTGTGGACCATGCTTACCAGTTTGATCGTCTGGGAAGAAATCTCTGGGCCACATTCGCCCAAGTTGTAATACGACCGGGAAGGGAGTCTGAGGGTAGTGTTCTGCCAATAAGGGGGTTGGAACGATTGCGGAGTCTTTTGATAATTTTAGTAATCTTAATAATATTATGTGTATATTTAATCGAACGCCCATCCGAAAAACGTGTAGTCACGTAAATGTTATAAACCTACCACCGTTTTCTAACAGTTGCACATGAACGCCCTACCCCGCTGCGGAAAAATATTGAAAACACACCGCCGATTGTTCGGTTTCGATTTTATAACAGGGGCGGTTTTTTTTTTTTTTTTTTTTTTTTTTACTCTAAATGCAAAAATAAACGAGTACTGCTCAAGAGTGTTGTCGCTAGAGGAGGTCATTTTATTCGATATTTTATCGACACTGTCCTCGGACTTATTACACTATTCGAAAGGTGGTATTTTTTTTTTTTTTTAATTTCAAACGGTTCTATCTATCGCAGGACGGTTTTCTTACAAACGACTTGCATTCCGTTACCGGCAACATCACCACCAGCCCTCTCCCGGTGCATCCCGATTTCCGGAGTCTTCCGCGTTACATTTCGCAACAATATTAATGTATACTATAAATACACCCTTTAATGCGCCCTTAATCGAGTGCGCGGAACTTTATTCATTTCAAACTTCTCGCTCCGGAACTCGGTACTTTTATTACCGAAATACCGTGTAAGACCACCCCCCTCGCCGTGTGTCAAAACGTAAGTTTTCGCCCCGTAATCATTATTCATTATACACTGTTCATTGCACGGACGTTTACGCGTTGGCAATTCCGCAGGGATCGTTTTTAACGGTAGTTCTGCATACTATTTACATTGTCTACGCACGCGTACGTTCCGGACAAAGGCGACTTTTTTCTTTTGATTCCGTTTACAATCGCCCGGCGGAATAATTATTGTGTTGCGCAAAAGGCGTTTCCGTGTTATGGCGACGCAGCCGACAACCCCAGGATTTATATTTTATTTCGTATGTAACGCGTACGCCGGCGAAACGAGGTAATATATTATATTACCGTATACCGTAAACATCGCACTACGCATGAAAAGGCCTTTTTTTTTTTTTTGTTACTCGAAAACCCTACGGAGAACGTCTATTATAAAAAAATAATAAAATATAACAAAAAAAAAAATCCGATTTTAACACGGGCGTTTACAATGCGATTTCAATTTAAACGATTCGATTGCACCTCGCGACGAACATTAAAACCCGCTTTTATGGGTTACCTAACTGTATGATCACGACATACACCGTCGGGTTTACCTGCGAACAGGACGAGTGGGCAAGATTTTATAGGGGCGACGATTTGCCACTAGTAAACAAATCTATGAAACGGCAATTAGTCCTCTCAGTGAATTTTTTCTTATCGTTTCATTCCGATAGTTATATATATATATATATATACTGTTTTGTAAATTCACATAAAACACTAACTTACTAAAGCTCGTGGTTTACTCGTCGTTTATGACGCTATTTAAAATTAAACTATAAATGACCACAGCAAATATCGTACTTAATATCGTGTCAAAATTATGTTTTTTCAAATGTTCATTCGAGTGGTTCTAGTTCGTGTAAAGGCTATTTAGACGCTCAAAATACGCACATGAAATATTCTCTTTAAAATAGAGCCTAGGATTTCACGAATTTGAATGTTTTCACTGTATATACCTAAGTCAACCTGAATACCGTTTGAACAACATCCTAACAATTTCCAAAATTAAATTTTTGTACATTCAATTTATTTTCCTATTTCAACGCCTAATAAATTAATAAATTATAAATCAAATTGTGTATTATTGCCCCTCAATTTTATTTAAAATCTCGATAAAAAAATAATAATAATAATAATATTTAGTGCATTTTTCAACGCACGTTTTGGAAATCTAACCTAACATTCCAGAGATGCGGTTGATCCCGAAACAATTCAACTACTTATGCATAGCGACTATTTTTAAATGATAATCAATAATTATTTGTTTTTTTATTATTATTATTATTATTATTATTAACAATCTTTATGCCTTTTTATTATACAATTGAAGAAAGAAAAAAGACCGTACAATAAAGAAGGAGGAGTGAATCGCTTAATATCCGCCGCTGCGGACGTCATACCATTGTTTTCTCACAGTTCACCGAGGACGAGGGATATTACACTCGGAATACGGAGTTCGTGCACTCGGTGCACCGCGTTAAACCGCATTCGAATTCGCACTATAATACAAAACGAGTTTTATTTTATATAAAATGTTTAAAACCCGTAACTACGCCTATAGCATTGTCGGTTTATCGGAGTTATCGTACGAGTCATCACGATAATACACTGTGCGGATAACTGTAAAAAAACTGCAGTTTCACGAAACGGTCTCCGGAATAGTGGCGAGGCACTAGGCAAAATCATATTTTGTTTTTTTTTTTTTTTTTTAAAGTTATTGTGATATTATAATAACTTGCATTTTACTGCAATCGTGGTGCCCGTCGCTAGATTCCACAAAGACAGAAGGAAAATACTATACAGACAGGTACTTTGTCGTACATATTTTGGTAACTTCGACTAAATTATAATCATTTTTTTTTTTTTTTTTTTTTTTAGAATATTGTTAATGTCTGTCAAATGATTTAGTTATGCGAGTTATTGAAAATAATAAACTCGATTAAGTTTAGTTAAACAGTTTAACGAAAACTTAATTAGCGGATATATATATATATATATATATATATATATATATATATATATATATACAGTCGAGTCGTGATAACTCGAAGTTGAAGGGGGATACAAATTCACCTCGAGATATGTATTATTCGAGATACCTAACTCGAATTTATCAAAATAAAATAAATACTTTGAGTTACCTATGTAATGAAATATAATTTTAAAATTTTACGATAAAAACGTTATGACAAATATAATACATTTATGTCTATACATAAATGCTATACAAAAACTAAATATGTATTATTTATGAGATACAGTAGAAAAATAATTTGTTATTAATTTTTGGTTTTTTGGCTGTTTATTGACAAAATCCCCTAATTTGCCTATGGATTCGAAAATAGAAGTATCCACGCCTTCGACAGATTCAACAAATTTCCTAACAGTTTGTAATGATGACATTGCTTGGTTCGCCGTAATCATATTTAAAGTTGTTTCAGGCTCATCATTTTCATTATTATCGGAATCACTATTTGATATATTTATACCCATGATTTCGTTATCAGTAAACATTCCACTGAGTACAACAGTATCATCGATTGTAGCATATGATTGAAATGTAATCTCTTGATCGATATTAAGTTTATCTGCTACAATTTGCCAATCATATCTATATATATATATAAATATACTTCGGCTAAACTATTCGTCACAATTTTATATTCGAGTTAACAAGACTTATAATACATTGAGTGTTATTATAATTTCTAGGGGAATTAAAAAAAAATCGAGTTGTCGAGTTCTTCGGGATATCGAGGTTCGAGTTATCGCGACTCGACTGTATATATTTAACTTATTAACTTGTCAATAAGTCAAAAAGATTTGTCCACCGTTGAATTGTTTAAGTATTATGCACCGTATTTGAGAATTTTCAAATAGTGAATCATAACAGTTGATTAATGTCTAAACCGCGAGATAGAATATACTCTAATATTATCGATGGAAACGTATTTAATAAAACCGTTTGACCCGTTAAAAAATAAATACCGCGCGGTATAAACAGTAGAACAACAATCGCATTGATTGTACACTTCGCGGAGTTTAATTCGTAGGTATCTGCCCGCTAAAACACTTTATTTTATTAATTTAACTGCCGTTGTAACGAATATGTTTGAATAATTCGGAATACATTTCGAGAACGGTTTATATGTCTATCATAAGAAAAAAAAAAAAAAAAATTTTTTTAAAAAAAAACCCCGCCATATTATAATATTTCATGTGTAAAGGCCCCCACACACGATTAAACAGTTTGCGCAACTTCTATGTTTGCGCAAGCATTTTGATCGTGTATGGAATGGATTGAGTAGTTGCGCAACTACTGTTTGAAACCAAGCTTGAGGTTTTCGGTCGAGTCCGAAATATTCTGTGCAACGCTCGATGATTGATAAGCGGTTTGAACGTGTATGTCAGTGTTTGACAAGCGTCAGTGGTGGAAATATCAGATTGTGTTGTTTAAAATTGTTCGAAGTAAATTTAAAGTTCCGAATTTTATTTGTTTATTTTTATTATTTTTACTTTTTTAAGTGTTAACTAAAATATTAATATTTATTATTATTATTTATTTTAATAGTAACATAAATATATAATACAGTTATTAGTATGGGAACTAAAAACGATGAAGACAGAGAATTCTGGTGTGAATTTTTCTTACTTTACCATGAGTTACCAGAATTGTGGAAAGTAAAAAGTGAAGTGTATAAAAACAGAAATAAGAAGGATGCAGCATATGATAAAATGGTAGAAAAAATGAAGGAAATCGAACCAAATTCTACCCTCTTCTTTAACCATCCCTTCATCCATATTCTCTGCTTTCTTTATCGTTTTTCTTTTTTCTTTTCGGTCAAACAGGCGATAATTATCGCGGCGCAAGCAATTTCTGTGTCGGACATTACGTCTACGTAATATACAAAAACGTACTGAGGACTGAGGTTCACACAAACCGCTTGACCGTGTATGTACGCGTGTTTGCACAACCATGTTTTTGCGCAAACATAGTGGTTGCGCAAACTGTTTGATCGTGTATGGGGGCCTCAAGACAAGCGGCCAAATATCTGCCGAAGAGCCAAGATTCATAAGTTAAAAATAGATTTTAACATTTTCGTCACGGTGATGGCTCAACGACGATTTTTAGAATTTAACTTTCCGCGGTGTTTACATTTGGACCGTACTGCGCAAGATCAACAATTACTTAAATAATCGTAAAACATCGTATTTACCCCATTAGTAGAGTAACGATTGCCATGTTTTATCCCGAAAACCACTGCCAAGTTCGAACTACTTGTTCGAAATCGATTTTCTTCGTTGTGCACAGAACCGCGGTAACCTTATTATAATATGGTAATTTACATTTTATATTTTAAATCGGTATACAATAGCGTGCAGACATTTTCGGTGTAAGAAATAAATAATAGAGAAAGAGGCTAACGTCAGTACGAAATATGTAGAAAAACATATTGAGGGATTTGCGAGGCAGAACATACAAACAAACCATCACTACACCTATATTCGATAGTAAGTTTTTAATCGTAGTTTTTTTTTTTTTTTTTTTTTTAACGATACAACACATACCGAAAGCGTTGAAACGCATCGTTGAACTAATTTTATAATTTTTTTTTTTCAAACACAATTTTTTTTTTAACTATTATTACTATCCACGTACAATATTATTAATTTATATGTTCGTTAGGAGTTGCAATTACAGGTGGTACCCGTGGCACGTTTAAATCCAAACGTAATTACCGACTAGTTGTAATGAAGTAATTACACCGAGTTATATTCGAAACCGTTTTAATTCAATTTCGTATGCATTTATTTCGTCCGATTACATCGCGAGCGCGCATGTTTCATATTTTTATAATATACAAATACTCAGTGTGTCGGTATAATATGCGTACATGAACGCATTTACATAATGTACAATTAAACGCACGGTCAGTAATTCTATAATAAGTACATTTTTTTATTATTATTATTATTATTTTTTTTTTTTTTTTTTTTTTACCGAAGAAATCACTATTATAAAAAATGTATGCGCATAGGGTACTCGAGTATTCGGGTATGGTATTTTTTATATATATTTTTTTTTTACAAATATTACCTTGTAATTTTAATTTTAATTAATTTTTATTTAAACACCTACAACTGCAGTGTGTCGACGATTTTATCGACGTTTAAATATTTACCCGATACGGCTGCGTTAATTTATGAATTTATTTATTGTGACCGTTATACCATTATTCACTTGTTTATTTATTTGTATTTGATTTATATAGTGAACTGTTGGCAACACTAACCGGACACGTGTATAAAAAGACGGCTGTATTAAAATGCGTATTAATTTTTTGTATTTCTTTATTGTCAAGAATAAAAAAATAAACAAAAACGATGATTTAAAATTATATAAATATAATATTTGTTAATATATTATTAGGCGTTGAAACAGGAAAATAAAATGAATGTACGAAAATTTAATTTTGGAAATTGTTACGATGTCGTTCAAATGGTTTTAACTGTTGACTTAGGTTCGATTTCACCGAATGCATTTTAAAATCTAATTCGGACGAGCGTCGACCGCGGTATATCCGATAATAATTTATACATACTGATTTTTTTTTTTTTTTTTTTTTTTTTAAACAATACAATTTTACATGCTAAATTGTAAATATATATATATATGAATATATACTTTTTACACACAATCACTATGATTTATTATAATATTCACGCCGTTAGGTTATTACGGCGATGGTAATTTTAATGCAGATGCAAATTATGGTTTTCCCCAAGTATCTTTTTTTTTTATTTTTGAGATCAAGAGTTTAGGTCACGGCACCATCTTCTCTTAAGTCTCCTTTGGGGATTCCCATGGATTGTTTGTGCGTTAAGTGCTGCGATTAGCGGATTAGGGCGGTTCTCTAGTCGTAACCGATAACGTTTATGTATAATTGACGATATTTCTGACATAGTTTTAATATTTAGGTCAGTGTGGAGTGTGTGATTGGATACATAAAAGGGGGCCTTGGTTATCATTCAAGTATCTAAACCCGAAAACACGTTAACCGTAAGTGCACGAAAATAATTATTTTAATGGTATTGGCCCACCGGATATTTTCTTTTTGTGTCTGAACGCACGCGCAGCGTTCGGAAATTGAATTGATTTTCGTCCAATCCGTCCGGACGACGGCACAGCGAAACGATAGAAATCCAGAAAACCAATTCCAATTCGGCTTTTAGTGTTCCTATTCAGGCTATTTTTTTTTTTTTTCGGATTACGGTATTTCGTTTCCAGCAATTCGATTTGGAAAAGAAAAAAAATGACTTGCGCTGCGTAGGTATACGCATGTGATGTTTGGATAGAGAGAGAGAAAAAAAAAAAAAAAAAAAAAATGATCGGTACCCAATCCCCTTAAACGAGATCGAATTTTATTATGCACGGCGTGTATACATTATCGAGAGCGGACGCAGAGTGCAAATATTATTATTTTTTTGTTGAAAATGTAATATGAAATATTTTCATCGGCGTGTACCTATACTGTTTCTCAAGTGTACAACCGACGGGAACGGATCAAATATATTGAATGCGGAAAAACCAATTTAAAATAAAAATAATAAAAAAAATAAAGAAAAAAAAAAACACTGCACTTTAGGTAAACCATGTTTGGTATAAGCCCCCGGACGAAAGTATTCAACGGCCGATCGAAAATTATTTTCCGAATGAAAAATCCTATAATATATTTTGTTATTCGGGATGCGACAAACCCACTCGAAGCTACATGATAAAACGATATTGTACGTTCGTGCACACAACAAGGGCGTTTACTGCACGGAGTGTGTGTATTGTACGATATTTTTTTTTTATTTATTTAGGTTAGGTTAGGTCGCCGACTAATAATATTATATCGAGTGCGCCTACCCGTCCGAACGAGCGCGTGTCGTGACCGTAGGTAAAATTATTATTATTATTTTTTTAATTTGGTAAACGTTTTAAAATAATATATATATAAAAAAAAAAAAAAAAAAAAAAAAAAAAAACGGTTCAAACGTTGGGTAACGCAATAGAGTGTGTTAATACGACGGACGTGCGCACGTTATAGGTTAGGGCCCGGTTTTGCCCGCCGATCCGAATTCTCGAATTTATCTCGATACAAAGATAATGGATAATTAAATGCAATTTATCTAGGTGTAGACAATAGATAGTGAAAAAAAAATCAAAATTATCTAGATAAAAAAAAAAAAAAGAAAAAAACGTAAGACACGTTTGTCTGACGAAAAAAAAAGTTAAAACATTTTAAAATTTGAATTATTTACCTTTATATTTCTATCTAGATAATTTTCAATTTTAAACTATACATTGTCCACGCCTAGACACATTGTATTTAATTATCTATAATTATCTTTATATTATTGAATTGAATATATATTATAGAGATAATCGTTATTTGATTATGTATTTATTCTCTTATTTTTTTATGGGATAATATTATGTGAACGTTTCCGGTTTCCATGATTATTTTTAACCGAGTCATAACAAAAACAATGAAACCGCTATTGCTGTAAATTTTACCCAATTTTTAAGAAAACTGCAACAAGAATCAAATAATTACCTCCCCGATGCATCAACTAGATCCAAAATGCTTTCGGAAAAGTTATTTACAGACAGAAAAAAAAAACATAAATTTCGTTTCGCTCAGAATCTAAAAAACTATCGATATAGAAACTATAAATTTGTTTAAAAATTACAATTTGTTCATCCAAGATAACAATAAGATAAGCCAATTTTGTTATTTATATAGATATTAATGTTTTTTTCAAAGACAACATTGTC
Source organism: Tuberolachnus salignus (assembly GCA_956483605.1). Taxonomy (NCBI): domain Eukaryota; kingdom Metazoa; phylum Arthropoda; class Insecta; order Hemiptera; family Aphididae; genus Tuberolachnus; species Tuberolachnus salignus. Next base: position 21,554,098 of record OY101431.1, on the reverse strand, counting down.
TAACAACCGAAGAGTCTAAAAAATTTTAATAGTAATAATACTGCACGTTGAAAATTTATGGAGAGCCACTAAAAAAAAAAAAAAAAAATGTCTTATCGACGGTAACAAATTATACACGTGCACAAAACGACAATAAATAAGACAATTTCTACGACTCCGGTTTAAATGTTGAATCGTTGTAACACGTACCCAATGGTATCTTCCAAACCTATCTAATATTGTAGAGTTGTTTCATTTCGAATGAGCGTTTGGAAATTTCGGTGTTTGACATTTGTTTTCATTTAATACATTTCCGTTTGGAGACGACTATTGGAGCTTTTTGCCAAGAACAACACATGTCAGAATCAATTAAAACATAGGAAAAAAAATTTTCAAATGGAAATGTTCAGACGGCCAGAGCCATTAATTGTTTTATTACGAAAATAGTCAACGTTTTATTCGTAATTATATGGTATAAAAAAATGTATAATTTTCGGATATAATAGATTCTAGTACTGAGTACTTAAAATCAGAAATGCTTGTGGCAAAAACTAGCTTAAAGTTAAAAAAAAACAACACTAGAGACGACATTAAACAATTATATATATATTAAGACGTTATTCCTAATCTCTACGAAATAGTGTAGGTTGCATAAAACATCCCAGTCAGTTCGCCAACACGTGAGCGTAGTTTTTCTTCTATGCGAAAATTGAAAAATCGGCTGAGAAGTAGTGTTATGCAGTAGCGTTTCACTGACTCGAGTATTATTGACATCGAGAGAGACTTAACAAATGGAATTGTTCCGGAAGAAACGCTGAACACAGTTCGTTACAACCGGTAATAGAAAATTATGTTTAAAACATTTTTATTATAAATAATAGTAATAATAAAAATGTTATCTTAATAACGACACTGTGAACATAATAATAGTATAAAGTAAATATTCAAGGGGCCCCCGCGCACGTCGACCATGTGACGGTTTTATAATTGTATCGCCCCCAAGATTTGGACTTCTGATTTTTGCGCCTCTGTTGAATATCAAAAGACGATTAGACAATAGCGTAAAATATTAAGGTCTGAACAAAGAAAAAAAAAAAAAATAATAACTAAAATCGAAAATTTACCCGAACCGAACATTGTACATTGATTTGATCCGATCGCCGGTCCGCGATAAATGAACGACTACAGGGTGGTTCTGTATGCGGGTCCGGGTCGTCCGGGTCCGTGATCTATGTAAGATCTCGTTTCGGTTAGGATCGCGAAAAAAAAATATTCTCGTGTTGGGAAAAACGGCAAAGACGAAAAGAAAAAAAAAAAACCGTACCGTGAACGCAGAAACCGCAGTGAATACCTGTAATAATACGCATATTTTAAATAGGCGCGATTTGATCTGACTCGTCACGGAATTGACCTTCATTCGTACCGTACAAACACCCGTCGGGCTGGCGTGCGCGTTTTCGCAAAACGAACATATTTTATTCATCGGCATTTTTTTTTTTTTATTTCGAATTTCCGTTCGTACTCATTTTACAAATGTATTTTACGGCGTATTTAACACGTTCATAATAATAAATTAGTATTAATTATAATATAATAAATTAGTTTTTACGTGCACGTTTGTATTCATAATTTCTTTTACATTTTTAACGGGTATAATATATACAGAAATATTAAAAAAAAAAAACCGCGACGCAAGTTAATATATATATATATGTGTTATATTTTCGAAATGTTCGACCTAACCTCGTCGCGCTGTTCAGCGTGATGTATTTTTTTTATTTTTTTTTTTTAAATTTTCAAACGCAATTTACTATAACGGTTGTTAGTGCATTGAATCGGCAGCCCCAAATTATCGTTGTTTTATTGCACGGCCGGCGGAGGGTCCGGCTCTCAAATTGTATTTCGCGCGAACGCCGTACGCGCGTAGGCCGGCCGCACCCTCCGTCGCAAACCCGCCACCGGCCGGATTGCGATTGTCGTCCGACCGCAGGCCCCGGGACCCGGACGTTTATGAAGATTTTTAATATTCCCACCGGCCGCAATACACGCGTGCTCTCATTACGCGATTTACCGCTTTTCACGAACGACCCCTAGGAAATATTAAATTATGTACAAGGTGCACGTTGTGCAGACAAATAACGAGGGGTTTTTTTTTTTTTATTTTTTTTTCGTAACGGTTTTTTTATTTTTTGACATGTATAATGTCTTATGGCTGGAGGTCATTCTGTTAATTTGTCCGACACCGAGAATGTTACCGTGTTAAATCGTCATTCCGATAACCGAACCGCCGCGAAATGTCTGTATTGACGAATTTCCCGTCGCTGATGACGACGAATTCAATTTTCATTTTATCCAAAACAAATTCGGTGTTTCCTGCGCTGTTTGCGATCGCCTTTGGTTCGAGAAAGATATGAAACACGTTCCCCAGAAAGCCGTAGATTTTTTGCTCGAAAAATACCCAGACTTATATTCCCATAATATGAGCGTGTGCAATACTTGTTATATAACCTCTACTTCGCGCAATTCAACTTGTATCGACGCCGTATTTTATCGACACACCGAGAAGCTTGAAACTCGTGAGTACGTTTCATATTTCAGTACGCACCGTCCTTTATTATCCATCTCTAAAAGTATTGTAAATGACGATTCTGTAGTTTAAATTAAAAATTTAAATAAAAATAATTGCTGTCTTTGAAAAATAAATAAATAATTCCTGTCTTTGAAACTTGTTTATTTTTTACACGCGTTAAAAAAGTTACCTACAGTTTAATCCTCGTCTCCTCGTATCTAATACCAAATTGACATCGACATTCTTATGTCAACTATATTCAGTAGAAACAAGACATATACATGTACCGATGTATCTGTATGCACTGTAGATACTCTTAGTTTTTTTTTATATATATATATATATATATATATATATATATATGTCATCCCCGGTGTTGAGACGCGGATAAGTAGAATTTATCTGGATAAACATAAGAGATAATTGCACCAATATTATCTAGACACACACTCACACAGAGACAACAAATGGTTAAATTATCTCATGTAAGATAATAGATCTAGATTAAAAAAAAAGATATATTTTATTTTTTTTTTTAATCGTCTATTGTTGAAAACATCAAATCGGGGACCTAATAATGCAAATGGTTAAAATAATTCTGTAAATGCAACGGGTCACCACCACATCACTACCGACTTAGTAATTTCGAATTTACAACTAAAAGCAAAACAATACAATTGATAATTTAATACAATGCAATTAAATATTTTCCACTACGTGCAAAACGGTTAATTTAAAATTTAAACAAAAACGACAATTTCTTTTTGATCGACTTAAGATAGATATTAAAATGATCTCAAAAGATCAGAATATTATTATCTACATAGATTTATCTAGATACGGCTCAACACCGGTTATATCTTCATAGTAATTCCATTGGGCGTACTGGCGGAATTCTTCGACTGGAACCCACCTTCAGCTCCTGCGTGAAGGTTCTTCGGATGTGATCGACAAACAAATAACGTCCCTCGTGAGTGGGTTTTTGATCTCGAGGAAGATAAAAAGACGTGCGCGGACCAAGAATCAGGCGGATAGGGGAACGCGGGAACCGTGTGAAACGGAATTTCGGTTGATTGTTTTGGATGTGTGACTGGGTGCATTGTCGCGGTGGAGCGTCCGGGCGTCTGAAATTTCTTGTCTGACGCGAACCACTAATTTCGTGAGTATTTCAAGGTTTATATCATTATAAAAAAAAAAATTTAATTATTACATACGACAAACACAACACTCGAACGTTCGACGCTTTTCGTTAGCAGCGCAGAGAAATTCGATTTACGCATACAATGAATATCTTCTTCTTCTTCTTCTTCTTCTTCGGGTTTACACTACTTAATAAGTGTTTTTGGCGTCACATCTCACGACCCCGGATATTATGTCTCTCCAGTTCTCTTCACTCCCGTTATTTCCATATCCGTTAGGCCAATCGCCATTCTCTTGGCAGCCCTCGCGATCTCTTCCCTGTTGGTGTTTAGTAAATCGCCACTGTGATTAATTGTGCTATTGTCATTTCCGCGCATTATACACGCATTCCACGCCATCTTATCCTTCGGTCTTTTATGAATAATGCTAATAATACAATGCGATTTTTTTTTCAAACATTCATACCGATTAAATTGCGGTGTAACGGGTAAAAATCGGCATAAACCGTTTATATGCTAATCAACATATTTTTTTTTTTTAGAAAAACTATTTTCTCTTTAGAGTTTAAAAACTCCGCGGGTATACAGTTTCGCGCATATTATTGTCGAGTATACAAACGATTCTATATTATATTGTCTATACATAGGTATATGGAGTATGTAACGAGCCTGACCGCAATCGCAATATTATTAGTTTTATTTTTTTATTGTACTACAGACCGTCGTGACCAAATGAACGTACGCCTTCAACGGCCTAATTATTGCGAAACTCTGGCGTCGCCCTTGTGAATATATTATACTGGAACGGTTTTTTTTTTCCCCCATAAATAAAAATGTAAATGAAAAAAAAAAACCACCTATTTTTGGTGTCAACTGCGTAACGGATTTGAATTGCAAACGAGCCCGAGAAAACGAGAGCCTATACACGCGCTACGCTTAGGATTTACACTTTAAATTAAACTCTTAAATTATGTAACTATGCAATATATAATACGTGAAATATTTAAAATCCTTTATTTTTATATTGTATATAACCGGGAATCATTTTTTTTTTTTTTTTTTCGAAAAATATTAATTTACCGTTGACTAATAATATAGAAATATTTTTCATTTGTTGAACGCGAACATTTTTTTTTTTTTTTGCGTCCTCTCGGTTTTAATTAATTTTTCGTTATTTTCCCGAGTTAAAAAATATATGAATAATACATGAATAATTATCCACCACCAGCCTGCGACTTAATTAACTTTAATACTCCAATGTATTGGCTAGAGGTATATTGTTCAAAGACAGACCGAGGACAAACCATCGATTTATTCGTATTGTTTTTCGACCGGAGATTTATAATTAAAGTTTTTTTTTTTTTTTTACTTTTGAGTAGGTATATTACGACTGTTTTTTTAATTAAAAATCGTATTTTAATCTCCGCTTTGTCAAAACCACGAGTTCTTCGCGGGACGAGCATAACTCATAAGACGTTTACAAACACAGGAACCTGACTGCGGACACGGTGGGCGGCGCTCTTGATATTAAGTGGAGATTATTTTTTCGAAATATTCAACCGCGATAGTAAATATTTGGAACGTGTCTGTTCCGGGGCGGTTTTACCGGTAGGTATTGAGTGAAACACTCGATATAAACCTCGTCGGACCTTGTTGCGTGGCCCTATAGACGATACGTACGCGTCGTTTTAACGGTATTTTCGAAATTTGTTTGGCCATACGATATTAGTGATTTGTTGTAAAACTCTATAGAGCTGCTGGCGTGGTCGAACGTTTTCGGAAATTGTATAATGTGATATCATATCGATTATCGCGAGCGTTCGATCACCACTCACGGGCAGCACATGTGTAATTTTCGAGAGAAAAAAAATACACTTTTCCTGTAGCTGCCGAGCACGGAGTTCTGCAATATAAAACGGTTTTTGATGACAGTTAAATTGATTTAACTTATACGTACGCGTATAGCCATTTGTTCAACTCACGCGTAGCAATTGTGCGAAGGCGTAGAGCCCAGTCATCATGAACAAATTCGATCCAAATCGCTATTTCAAAATACACAAAACAATATAAAAAGAGTTCAGGAGTAAAACCATTTAGAAGTAAAATCGTTTTTGAATTTCACAAATCATATTGGTCAGATTTTCGGGATAGAAGTTTAATTTTAACAGGCAATAACGTCGTTGTCGGCCTCCACGTGTATTGATTTTAAAATTATAAAACTTTCAGACCAATGTGTATATATGATTTTATATTTTCACACTTTCCTTGGTCATGAGTGTGTTTTGTTTTATATATCGTCACACACGAATAATAATTGTCCACGGGATAGGTTAGGTGTATTTCTATTTCTGCCGTAATATTCGACATCACTTTCCGGCGTAGTACTATAATATTTAAGGCCGTCCTGAGGATTTGCAGTGGCAAAATAAGAAGAAGGTGATTAAAGGAGGACTAATAATATCAATGGTATAATCGTACCTCTTTTTTTTATTTTTATTGTATCTAAAAAATCGAAGGGCCGGACCCCAGTTGCCCTACCCTAGGGAAGGCCCTGATACTATTTTTATGCGGTTATAAAAGCACGCGTATACAAATACAAAAGATAAGGACGAAAAAAAAAATATATCCTTAACGTAATCGTTACAAATGAGAATCCATTGGCATTAATTATTTCCTTATATATATATATATATATATGGTGTTTTATATTTTTATTTTTTCATTGTATCGAACAAATTGCCTTCTGGGACATTTACAGTAATTAGGTATGTGCAATTCTCAAATTTTACATGACCCTACCCAAGAAGGTTATGTAACATTTCCAAATTGTACGTATCGGGTATTTTTTGAGTTAATTACTCAAAAAATGAATATAGTGTATTCGTGTATAATATGTAACCTATTTTTTATTTCTTTTATTTAGATAAATGTTCTGTTTTTGAATCTGAAAATATTATTAAAATTTACACGACATTGTAGATTATTCGCCAGTCCGTTTTGATATAAAATAATCGCCTTGGATCTGTAGCGTACTTGAAAAACATCCCGGGAGCGAACAAATTATTAAATGTTTTACTATAAAATTATACAAATAAAATATTCAATAGCAAATACAGTTATACGTACCTCGTTGTTGACTTGTTATATCAATGTGTATGTGTGTGTGTGTGTGGGTTTTATTTTTTTTTATTATTAAATAGTCGTTAATACATTGTATAAATTACTATTTATACGTTTCAATGATTTATACTAAAATTATAATTTATTATACAAATGGCATAATTCATTGTGTACTGTTGGCAAACATATCAATGACGTCATCAGCTTTAATATTTGTGTATATATGCAAATTAAGCAGTGCTAAGCCGACTTCAGCGTACTTCACTCATATTTGCCCTCGACCCAAGTATTTAACATAAGTTTTAAAACGCAAACCAACGTGAATTAAAATAATTCGCGCATGCGAAATGGAGATAATCTTTACAAGTAATATCGGTTAATAAATTCGTTAATTCGGTCGAATCTCGAATATAATTATTATATATTTATATATATATATTTGATATTTGCAACTGTACATTGTGAATATAAGATTACGGGCACGGCGCAGAGAGTACCATAAAGTCGATTACGGATTACAGCGATTTATTTATCGAGTTTGATAAGGACGATATAAATAAAAAAAAAAAACAAACTGAGATACGTTTAACGGTTTAACATTCGTTGTACTAAAGGAAAAATATCTCGAGTGGGTAAACGCTTGTTGTTGCCCGCCTCGAATATCGTACGCCACAATCCCGTATACAATTGAATATACGCACCCGTACAACGGCGGTGATACTATATCATACAATATCGTAATCAGTGGTGTAGTCATAGGGTTTTTCAGTGTAGGGGCCCCCAAAAAAAAAAAAAAAAAAAAAAAAAAAAACCCCAAAATTACCCTAAAAATTACCCTAAAAAATACCCCAAAAATACCTCAAAAAATGTGCGCCGTAAAATAGCGGAATCACGACGATTACGATTACGATAAAAATATTAACACAAATAGTGGCGTGAGAGACACGTGAACCGCAGTTCAATCCCCAGCCGATTAGAGTTTTACACTAGAGACTGGCCCGTCAATAAAACAAAAAACGATAAAAAATTCGATAAAATATTATGTAAACAGGCGATTGCAGACGTACGGCACAACTGTTTTATGCTCTACGGTCATTTATCGCATACGCACATTAAGTGGCGGGAATCGGGGACGGGGCATAATATCCCCCCTCCCCCCTCGTGAGATTTTTATTTTTATTTTTTTACATTTTATTTATATTTTTAAACACGACTTGAAACCTCCGGTTACCAGAATAATAACTATAGTATAGTTTGTACGTGCCTGTTAACGACGAAATGTTTACGTCGGAAATAACTGATTACTGATCAAGTGTCAGATGGAAATATAATCGACTTTTGTTGTTTCGGTTTAATACAACCCCTCCCTCTCATACACACCGCCCACGCCAAATTCCCAAATTCCCAAATGCATTCATTTTTTTTTTATATATATTTCCATTTTCGTTATATATTTTGGAAATTCAATGGTCTTCCGCATCAAACGTTCATCGCATTCGACACTCATTTAACCCCTAAATCGAAATTCTACTCGACAAATGTTTAAAACAAAATAATAATAGTTTTATAGTGTATCTAATATAAATCTGTTTTATTTGAATTGTTTCAAGTACAGGTATTGTACAGGTATTAATTTAACGTACGTTTTTTGTATGATTTTCACGTGCGCTGTAAAATGTTAAAATTGCGTTCTACACAAAATAAATGTAAGTTTGACGAATGGCGTGTTATCACAGTATTATAATATGATCGATGAGATTATTATATTTAACCGCCCACGTTTTTCATTGTTCGTTTTCAACGCCATAAAGTGGGATTCGCTTGTTTTTTTTTTCTTTTAGTACCCTTATTCAGGAATTTAGGAACCCTCGTACAAAATACGTATTTATTTTATACATTAAAATGTTGACGTAAGCGTATACATTTTGAAATATTTAAAACGCTCGGTTTACGGATTCTATAACCGACGAAATAGAGACGCGTAGGTAACCCGCCGAATTTGTCTGTAGTTTTCGGTTTTCGAAACCGTCGACTTTTACCGCCAATGAAAATGTTAAAATTATCATTAAATCGTTCCGATAACGACTGACGGCACTGTAATCGAATATAAAATATGTCGTCGAATATAATTATTATATTTTTACGGGATCGCGACGGCCACTAAAATAATCGTTATACGGTTTTTATTGATAGTAAAGCGGATACGTACAACACTTAATCGCATAGTTAAAAAAAAAACGATTATATTCGAAAATTATTTTTCCACGATTAGTAAATAACGAAATATAATCGGTCAAAACGCAAAGAGATTAAAAAAAATCGAACAACATGGCCAATTATTATTGTTATTATTATTTATATCCGTGTTTTATGTTTAGTAGATCGACGAAAAAATAAAATAATAAAAAATACTCGAAAAAACTGCAGCCGACGCTGTTAATAATACGAATATTTTTTTTATTTATTTTTATATATATACTAAAATCATGTATTTTTACGCGGCACTTAAAAATGTGCGGATTGCGCCTGATGGTACTTTATTCGAGATAAAAAATATTCTAGATTCCCAACATCGATAGTTCGATGAAAAATTGACTACAAATCCTACTCGCCATATTGGATGTACGAACAAATTTTTAAAATACAGTTTTATACCACGACCATTTACATTCCGACGGTTACGTGATTAGGCATTTACCAATTACATATGTATTATTCATAATGAGCAAAACCCGCCTGGGAATATTAATTTGTATTAATCCTTATGGCTATAAAGAAGAACTCCGCGTGTATATATTATGGGCTTGGCCAGTCTAACCACTTATTTTTAACATACTTGTCACTTACGTGTATAATCAAAAATGAATAGTTAACGCACAAGACCATACGAAATATGCAAATACACAAATACAATAATTTTCGGTTGAATCGGGCAAACTATCGGAGTTTCCCAAGTACGAGAACATATTATGTTATTTGACATTTCCTCAATTGACAATAGAAAATGTATTATCTACGTTATTAAAACTAAAAATAATGTTCGATAATAAAGATTAGAAAATAATATTTTCAATTTACATGAAATTTGAGGTCGCTAAATTCAATATCCAAAACCTTATATTATTTAGATAAATTATCTGAACCTATAAACTCGAGATACATAATTTCGTCATAATACATTTTCCGATTTTAAAATATTGAATTTATACACAAACGATAAAATTATGTATCGTGGATACGATTCTCATTGTAATTAATTTACTCGAATTATTTACAAATATTTTTTTAAAATTATTTGATTCATATCAAACCATTAAAGAAGAACACGGTTTTAAACACGACATAGATGCCAAAGCCAAAGCTACTGAACGGATTGAGCAGAAACTTTGCATAGATGTAATTCTAAACTGGAAATAAAATAGAGGCTAAAATTTCCACTCCCTCTCAGATTCAACCCCAAAATAGTTTCTGATACAGGGTTTTTTTTTGTTGATTTTCGTGTTACTTTGGGGATACGGACGAAATAAAAAAAAAAAAAAAACCGTTATAACAAACAAATAAGATAGTCCGTGCATTTATCTACCTAGTCTTGAAGTTACAAATTAGCAATTAGCACCATAATATACAATGTAGACTTTTGTGATGGGGGTGGGAAGGGTCATTTTTCGGAATATTACACTTGTGTTGGATTATAATTAGTTTTTTTTTTTTATTTTCTAACAAATATTGGTAATTATTCTATTGTTTAATGTTATAACTAACTATGATTATATATATATATATATATATATATATATATATATATCATTTTTTGTTAAGTTTATCAAACGTCTAAAATATAAACGCGAAGGGTAGAATATAATTTCATTATACTTTGTTCAATTGGAATCGTCAAAAACCGTATAAAATACTACACTTATGCATAAGACTGTATATTTACTATAGACAATAGGTAAAATATTTAATTTACTATAATATAATATCACGTCAAATGCATTATCTTTTTTAATATCTAGAAAAGTACAATATGAATGTAATTCATGTTTAGAGTTGCATAGGTAAAGAACAAAAACTATCTAATTTTTCCTATTCGGATAAAAATTCGACGGTTATTTATCTTTATCAAAATACTTCAATTATAACGTTTCCATGGCCTTTGTCTAGATATAATTGTTTATAGAGATTATCTTTTTATCAAGACATTTTACAACGTATTTTTATGATAAAGTCAACTAAACAATTACAGGAAATTGACAAAAAAAAAAAAAAAAATGCTTTAATGATCCAAAAACTATATTAATATTAATAAATGTACAAAAATATAAGTGAATTAATCGCACGAAAAACACTCGACTAATAATAATACAGATATTGTTAAAAATGTGAAACTTCTCTAGGAAATCTAAAATTTAAGAAAAATGACGTATAATATTAAAAAAAGACTAAGACATATTCTTCGCACCATGGATGGGCCACTGTTGTATGTGAATAGTTAAGAAGTTTACAGAGGGGAACAATATTAATATCTGTACGCAACGATGCTAACGAAAATCGATTCTTAGCTAAGTTTGATCAATCGTGTTATTGAAGTGCCGTATTTTTTTAAGATTTTCATCAAAATTTGTACACCACTTAACAGTTATAAAAAATGCATTCAAATACGCTCAATTTTTTTTCTCTTACATCATAAATTACAACTTACAATGAACCGTAGTCATATTTTCGTGCATTTCTGTTCGGCCAAAACAGTTTCATTCGATTAATTCGAGAAAAAAAACTTAAATTGCTAAAAAATTGTTAAAAAAAAAATCGCAATTTCAGGTGGAAATTTCAGGTCAGTACGATTTTTTTAACCCGAACAAATAAAATATAGAAAAACTCGAAAGTAATGAAACCATCGTTGTAAATTGGCGCGGTTTACCCAACTATTAAGAAAACCGCAACGAAAATCAAATAATGGTAACACCCCAAATGCATCAAACTAGGTCCAAAACGTTTTCGGAATAGTTGTCAAAGACAAAAAAAAAAATTAAAAAAAAAAAAAAATCGCACTTCATAGTAAAAAATCTACAACCGTCGTAAAATTAAATAATTGAATTTCATCGTGTTATTCATTGAATTCGTCTAGTTATACAGTAAAACCTCTCTATCTCTCTATAACGGACACTACAAGACGGAATCGTAATAACGGAAAATGGCAATAGTCCCGGTTCAACTAGTAGTGAAATTGACCTCTCGGTTAAGCGGTACCTCTACTAAACGGAAACACAGACATTTTCGTAATTTGATTAGTAAACAATACTCTCTACGACGGAAAAGAAAACTATTAAACGATGCATATTATATGTAATGTATTGGAAATAACGTAATCTGAATATTAAATTTAAAGCTATTCGATTTAACGACAAAAACACGACCACTTGTTGCTGCCCCTCCCCCCTTTAGTCACAAAAAAGCAGTCGAATATTCCAAATTATTTCTTTTAATTAAAAAAAAGTCAATATACAATATGTTTTTTTTTTTTTTTTTCATTTAGTTTTAATTGTTTAGTATTATACACAAAACACATTTAATTATAAATGCAAACATTATAATATCATAGTGTTTTTCATAATTCCAATTCCCCTCGTGTCCTAAATACGGTTATTTTATTTGTCATTGGCTTCCTCATTTACTTTCTATTCTTGTAAGTTCTGTATATATTTGTTGTATTTTCTTTGTTTTTGTATAATATCTAACTGTATATAATATTTAATCGTCGGAATTAATTGTATTACTGTATGACCCTTTATCAAAAAAAATAAAAAATAATCAAAGAGCATAAATCATTTGTTTTTTGTTTTTTTAATACGCATATGGATTCCGGAAATTTGTTTTTTTCTTCTTCATTATATTTATAACGGAAAAACGTGTTGTAATCGAAATGCGATTCCGTTAATATAGACGTGCGACTGTAATTACATATGGAAATTATCGACAGTCGATTATCCAGATATTTTAATTCGTATTTCCGTACGGAACACTGGGCTTCGGCGTGTACGTGGGAAATTCATCGTTTACCGGCCGATTTGTCCGGGACACTGTGATGTGTGGGGTTGGGGGAAGGGGGCGGCGGTGGGTGCGGAAGGCGGCTGGAGGCGGGCGCTTTGTTCGGACGGACCGCCGCCGGCGCACGCGGCGTACACGGCGCACGAGGCGCACGCGGCGCACGCGGATATCGGTCTTGCCCGCCGGGCGCGAAAACGCCACCGCCGCCCGGGGGACGTGCGATATTAAGCCGAAATATTGATTTTGACAGCGGGGAGGAAACTGCACCGGGTGACGGACAAATATCGCCGGGGCTTATAATCCGGCGCGGCGCGTCGGCGTAATTCAAAATTTGACAGGCCGATCGATAAAACGTAATACAGCGCACGGCATAGGGGAGCCGACGACGACGACGACGACGACGACAACGACAACGACAACGGCGGCGGCGGCGGCTACGCCCACGCCACGGCCGAGTGTTTTATTATTATTATTTTTTTTTTTTCAGTTTTTTTTTTTTTTTTTTTTTTTTAGTTTCTGCCGGAGTAGGCGACGCGAGAACACGGTGGGCCGCGCTCTTGATATTCTGCACACGCCGAGCGGTGTTTCCGTGCGTATATAATCTATACTTATATTTTTCTGTCATTTAATCCTGATATATAAATACCGCCACCGTTCGAACAACGCTCGACGTATAACGATAAATAATAATACAAAATTAAAAACAAAAAAAAAAAAAAAACACTAATATACCCGTAATATTATATTATCGTATAACGTGTGTGTGTGTGATTATCGACGACGAGCCGCCGGCCTAAAAAATAATAATAATAAAAAAAATATATATAATTAAATATTTAAATTAAGCGTTTATATGCTATTATATTACGGCGCTACAGGTTTTGAGTAAAACTCTCAAAAAACAACATTAAAATCGACTATTTTTCAACCGTCTCGGGCCACTGGAAGGGGACACGTCGTCATCACCGAATTTGATCTCAATTACTATTTTATAGTATCGAAAATACAATGAGGTGTCCTGACTCAAGAAAACGTTAGACAAAATATCTTCTCCTATTAAACTCGGTCCCCGGCTCTTGCGGGCAGCTGGTGCGCTCACGTGTAACGATATTTTATTATATAGGCCCGAAGGGTTTGGTTATTACTTTTTTTTTTTTTTTTGTTTTCGACCCCCTACTGTTTAGTTTGGAGGGTAAACCCAACGGAAAGAGTGCTCTTTTTTAGAGCAGCGACACGGTTTTTATTGATGAACGGTCAGGTAACTCAACAAGTGAAACACAGAGGGTTGAAGCGATTCAATTATATATTGTGTCGACACTCTGAACCACGAGAGCCGTCAACTTTGATCGTTTTATCGAAACTTTCTTTTGTTGCGTGCCAGTTGAACACAGACGAGGAACAGGTGGATATATGTGGTCGATAATAAATTCAATTTTTAACTAATTATTTTACAAGGTTTAAATCTAGGTTATGTTAGGTTAGGCTAACCTAATCAAACACCGTATAGTTTGATGGTACGCGAGCTACCAAACCCGGGCCAATTCGTTTAACTTGTTAAGAAATTCGAACGAGGACTTTCCTCTCTGGACTGAACTAGAACTACTACTCTCCGACTTCTACAGGGTGGGCCGTGGTTACTTCCTTATCTGAAGCTCTCGCAACTGAGCGGCCATTAATAGTAGACCGTTGGTATATGGCTTGTTCGAGAGCACGTTATCTAAGGGTTTTTTTTATAACTAGTTCGGTGTCAACAATGCAGTGGACAAAGCAAGAGCGCGCGTTCGCCGCGGAGGCCTACTTTTCTTTCAGCCGTTCGACCATCGCAACTCAGAGTGCTTTCAGAAGCCATTTCAATATCGCACCTGCAGGTCGTGTGCCTGATCGGAAATAAATTTGTTTGTGGGTGGACACGTTCAGGGATACCGGTAGTGTGCAGAAGAAACATAATGGACCTTCCAGAACCGTCAGGACGCCAGAAAACATCGAAAGGGTAAAAATGGTTACGGTCAATTCTGGACGTTATATCAGCATGATTGTGGATTTTTTTCACTTAAAGAAATGAATGTAGGGGAAGTGTGGTTTCAACAGGATGGCGCCATGGCTCACACGGCAAGAAGGTCAATGAATATCTTGCGTGAACACTTCTCCGAACGGCTCGTCTCTCTTAGAGGCGATCTTCGGTTAGGTTAGGTTAGGTTAGGACCACCTTCAGTGGCCAGCACGATCACCAGATTTAGCCCCGTGTGATTTTTTCCTGTGGGGCTACCTTAAATCGTCGGTATACACGGATCGTCCAAAGATCCTTCGTCATCTCAAAAACAATATTTGTGCTGCTATTGCCGACATAAGCACACATATGCTGGAAAAAGTGTACAGAAATTTCAAATTCCGACTATCTCAGTGCATTGACGAGAACGGTGGCCACCTTCGAGATGTAGTATTTAAATAAAATAAAATAAAACTTTAAACTATTACCCCTATACACAGAAAAAACAATTAAACCAATGTTGCTATAACTTTTTGTGTTATGGTTTTTTAAAATAAGGAAGTAACCACGCCCCACCTTGTATAACTCCCAGAACTCCTTGAACTGACTCGGTTCCGAATCCGCGGCATTTTATATGCATTTTCCCGGCACTAGGCATTATCGGCCTCTCGTGATTGTGGCGTGATGTGGCGTGATGCTTAATCGGCGATTTCGCTATTCGTCCAGACGCACACGTTATACTTTAAGCCCCGGATTAATCCATATCATACATCATTAAAATCAGTAAAACAATAATAAGTTGTATAGTTACGCAATTTCGATATTAGGCAGCATAACTATTGCGTAACATTGCGTAATCCGTACTTGGCCACGGACACGTTAAAGTACAGAGTCCGTAACATTTTTTAGGACATTTTTCATAAAACGTCGTTCTCGAATATCAAGCACAGACGTATGCACATTTCTTGTGGTTAAAGGTTAGGTCGCAGCAACATAATATGGGATGTGAAACAGCGTGGCTACGGGTGATAAAATAATACCGAAGAGAAAAAAAAATAGAAGTTTTTGAGACCGTGGTGCGGGAATCGTATGGGAGAGATAAGTAAGACAGAGAGGTACTAGGAGTTGATAATGAAAAAAATGTACGGTGTTTGTGAATAAAGCGATTAGAGCCAGATGTTGGGAACGCCCTGTGACACGGAGATCTGCATAGTATAATTATAGAGGACACGATTGAAGGGAAGAGGTGGCGGCCTTGTAACTCCATTATATAGGATAAATTATAAACGGTTCAAGAGTAAAAACTTTTAAAGTTCTAAATGGGAACGCGAGTAAATCGATTACAACGAGGAATTGGAGTTGTAGGCCGACCTGTATATGTGCTGAATAAAAACATTGTTATTAGGTGAAACCACTAACGACTTTCGATTGATTTTTGCAACGGAGCATTATGTTTGCTCCTATTTCCTTATCGAATTTTAAATATAATTTTTAGTATCATGTTGTTTCACACCAATCGAAAATTGATGTGTTGCCTAGTGCGAACGTACGGTGTGGAAAATAATGGTTTTATTGTAAAAATTCGATATTTGTATATTTTTCAATAAGATAACGTCGATAGAAGTGAAAACTTGCTGAGGTATAACGATAAATGCGAATATAGAAGAATAACCGGGTACGACATAAAAAAAAAAAAAAAAAAAACATTAAAACTAATATCAGTTGTAACTGTGTTCAATATACGTAATGTTATATTATATTTACACTTGGACTAAAAGCTACTTTACGTATATACTTACCTAAATGACAACACTCGAGAATAGATTAAAAAACCAATATTTTATGTACGATAATTATGATTGTATTTTATAAACGAACGTGTTGGTACTCGACGCATGCAAAGCAAAATAATAATAAAAAAAATAACCGTATTTTACCAGGTGGCAGATTTTTTTTTTTTTTCATTTATTTTTTTCTTTGGTTGAGAGACTGTAATTGTATACACGACTCTCTCCTCGCGCTATTTTTATTATACCCATTATCCTCGGGTAGGTTAACGAGTCGTGGACTTGGCATATTTATCTTGATTGCTAATAATATTCAACTCGCATAATAATCCGAGCGACCGTACAATAATCAACTACTATCTCCGACCTGGACTCACCAACTTTCCAATACCATACAAATATCTTAATTGAAAAAAAAAAAAAAAACACTTTTAGTTTAGCGTTTGTACAAATTTACATATAAATTGAATCGGAATGGGTTAAAATCGTTTAAAATCAATAACCACGTTTTTGATTTATTTAATAAAATATATAAAATACCCCCGACAGCAGCAGAGCTCCGCCACTATATTGAGTCGATTATTCTCCCGTCTATTTTCGATTATTATATTACTCCTAAGAACAAAGGAATGTCGACATTTTTTTACATAATAATGGCGGAGGCGGAGAATTGAAAATTGAAATCCCGAATATATACACCCTTCACACGAACGCAATACGTATACAAAATCTCATTCCCCTAGCTTCATTTGGAGAGTCTGTAGGGTGTTTGAAGTTACCCCCTCACGCAAAATAACATGCTGGAATTTATATTGAAATGTTCAATTCAACGGTAATCACTTCAATTCACCTATAGAACATTTCAAATCCACGAGTTTCGAGGTTAATTTGGTCCTGAGGGAGTCACTAACGAACGAACGGTCAAAAGTATAAAATTAGTGGGAAATAATAACAAGTAGATTTATATGTGGAACAACTGACAGTGCGTCGTGTCTATTTTCGGGGAAAAATTCGTTAAAAAAATACATATATATATTTGTATGATGAAAAAAAAAAAGTATTAATTAAAAAACAAAAATAAAATCACGGAAAACCTTAATTTCGGCCCTAAATTTGGGAACCGTTGGCTCGGTTAGCCGGAGTAGTGTAGCCGAAACGGAAAGAGGACATTTGGTCACTTTATCATGATCCGTTATAACCTTCTAGCGTAAAATTATTGTATTTTTTTTTTTTAACATTTCGTTCGGTAATTTTATAATGGATTAATATAATAAAAGTCCAATGTTTGCCAAAGGCGGTGGTACTCAAAACGGTTCAACGGTCAAGTGTTCCATAGTTTAGTAATTAAAATAAATATTAAAAAAAAAAAACTGCGAAAACGTGACGCTAAAATAATATACGACACGCCCGTTTATTATCGATTTTGGGTATTTTCGCGAAGGTAATAAATATTAACAAAATTATATTTTTAATATTACTTAATTGGATTCAATTACATTTTTTTTTTTTGTCATTCGTCCGCAAAATGAATATAGGTGTTAATATGATTAAAAAAAAAAAAAAAAATGCTGTAAAAATATTATACAGTCATGAATATATATGAGTACGTAGTTCATTTAATTTATGGATATTCGATTCGGTATCCAATTACACAACATAATACGTACAATTAACCTAAAAGTCTGTGGTGGCATGGTGACTTTTTTTTTTAACATGTTTCAGCGATTATCTACTATGAATTTTTTATAAAATGGATTTTGGTTTTTTTTTTTTTGTTCAATCATTATGCGAGTTTCGAAGCTTTATTTTAACACTTATATTTAAAACTTCTACTCCCACTAATTGTATTTAATATAAACATTAACATTTGATTTTCAAATAGTACCCTGTTTTCAACATAGATTCAAAAAAAAACAATAAATAATATTTGTCTAGAAATACGTTGATAATTAGATAATATCGGATATTAGTTATACGAGGTGTGACAATAAAATAACGAGACTTTTTGAATAAAAGTTGTTTATTTTAAAAATGTTATAATTTAATGATTATCACCTTCAAAGTACCTTCCCTCAGCATCAATACACTCTTGCATACGTCACTGACATTCTTGAAAACAGTGTTGCCAATTGCTTTCATTCAGCCCTTTTAGAAGTTCTGCCGTTTTCATTTTTACGTCATCAACTGTTTGAAAATGGGAAAAGAAATAAGAAGGAAATAAGAAGAAGTCACAAGGAGCAAGGTCTGGCGAGTACGGGGGATGTTGAAGTACAGAAATTTTTTTTTCAGTTAAAAAACGTTGAATTGAAAATGCACTGTGAGCTGGAGCATTGTCTTGGTGAAGAACCCAGCCATTTTTCCATAGATCTGGTCGCTTCTTTCTGACACGTTCTCTTAATTTAATTAATACCTCTTTATAATAATATTGATTAATTAATTTTGTCGATTTTTTCAACGTTTTCGTTTGTTGAAGGTAACCTAACCTGTCCTACCACGTACGTCCAGAACGATCATCGTCTTCGACGTCCTCCCTTCCACTACAAAACCGTTTGTGCCATTCAAAAACACGAGCTCTTGATAAACATTCTTCACCATAAACTTCACATAACTTACGAAACGATTCCGCGGCAGTTTTTTTTAATTTAACAAGAAATTTAATGTTAACACATGTTGTTCGATTTTTATGTCTAACATTTTTCGGCAGTATAGTCGAACTCGCACTAATAACAAGGCTACAAACGTATAAGAAAATGAATTGATGCCATCAGTGTTCATAGTACTTTTAGATAAGTGTTTTCTAATCATATTTCAATAATCGTTTTATAGATAACGTTAATAGTTTAGGTTATATTTAGAAAGTCTCGTTATTTTATTGTCATACCTCGTATACTTAATCTTTTTATACGTAAAAAAAAAAAACGTATGACCAATTTTCGAATATTTTTGGCGGAGCCATGTAATCCATGTGAAAGAAAATACAATTTCAAAAACCTCACACATTTCAAATAGTCACAAACGACTAAAACAAAAAAAAAAAAAACCGCCAGAACAATTTTGATAGTATAACTAAGTAAGGGCTAAATATACGTATTCGGTGAAAATCGGTCAGATCTCTACGATTATTTACAACGGAATAACAACAAAATCGATAATAAAAGAAACGGCCGGTTATCGTGTAAATATTTCAGTGTTTCCTAGTTTTGTCCCCACCGTTGTTAATGCAAACAAATTACCGCCCTAGTGCAACAACCAGATCCGGAATTCTAGACGACAGTTACCATAAAATATCCGATAGGAACAGGATTTCTGGTCGAAAAGTCGTTCAGAGACACACACACAGCGGCGTAACCGTCACTAACATCCCCTCAGACGGTATTAGCCTGAGTCTAAGGTTATAAATTTCCCCGCTACGCTTATAACATACAATTTCGAAACTAATCAAAACTTTTTAAACACATTTCTCAATCATTTTTTTTATTTTTTTTTTTTTTTTATCACGTCAAGCCGGCGGTGGATTGGTGGGGGGGGGTGGGCACAGGTCGGACCGAATATCCGTCTATGTAGACACATGGTCTACACATAGTAAAACCAATATTCACTATTCCGTCTGTTCGCCGAGAATCTAAAAAAATATGACAATTCGACAGTACCTATATGCGCGTCGGTCGTATCGATTGTCGGACGTGGGACGTGTCGACGTCGCGAAACGACAACACACTTTCCCATACTCTCAGTGCAAAATAAAATATTCCATTCCGACAGAACTCAACACTCGTCATCGTACGCATATTATGTATGTATAACTATATACGTGTATATATATATATATACCTATATATATACCGCAGGGACGGGTATCGGTTTGCTGTAGCAGTAGTCACGGTTACTCGGGATTATTGGAATTATTTTTTTTTTTTTTTTTTGACAAGCGAGGACACTGCTGTTGTAGCTGTGAAAATAATGTATTATTAAAGTGACGTGCTCGTGTTATGTATTTTTCCACTCGGGGCTGTACACATACAGTCTCTATGACTACGCATATACATACATTTATTAACGTCACGTCGAAAACGTGAAATGGTTTTATTGAGTTTTCCACGATGAAATATCTAATACCGACCTACTGCAGTGTCGCGAGAATAATGTGTGCACGCCGGAAAATTACAAATTCTAGACGGGAGCGTAAAACTTTTGGTGGAAACAAAAAAAAAAAACAAAAAAAAAGGTCACACGCTCGACAAAACCCTATTACGCAATACTCAGTTTCGGATGCCGGGGATCGACGAGGACTAAGTATACCCTCGGAGTATCACGCGTCCGTAATCCCCGGCGGACAGTAATCCGATATTTTCGTCCCGTCCGGTCGACCGGACCCCTGGATCCGGGCGGTCGTCCGCTGCTACGACCCGTCACAGACCATGGGAAAATTAGAAAATACTGTTAATAATACGATAACAGTTTTCCATTGACCCGTTTCCACCTGTACGGTGTTTGAGATAGCCCGTGTCGGCTGCAGAATTCGAATTTCCGTTTAAATTTACGAAAAAGTTTATTACTATAATACTACTTACTCCGTGGGCGGACGTCATACATTGCATTTTAAGGAGTCCAGTGGCGGATCAAGAGGCGAGAGGGAAGTCAGCAGGTCACCTGACATTCACAGATCGTTTTTGCTAATCAAATTGGCCTCTTATTTATCCGTCGAACTCGCCTGCACGTTACCTTTTGTGTAACATAAGTACCCAACTAGTACGAAAGTTATTATTCAACATTTTCCATAATAATTACGAACAATGAAATAAATGTTTAAAAATAGATGGTCGTAAATTTTAGCTCTAAAAATTCGTCTACCGAAAATAACCAACACATAATTCCTTAACTTTGGATCCGCCCCGAACGTCCCACTCTTTAAACAGATATGATACAAGTTTACGGCCTTGTATGAAATTCCCAAGATGATATGAGGCCGAACGGTGACAAAATACAACACCGCTCATAACCTAACGTTACGTTAAACATTTTTAAATTCCGAGTGAACGTGTTGGTATTGCTTTGATGTCAGCCGCTATGGTTTTTTTCACGTTCGCACTAAACAATTGTTCTATCAGAAATCGTATTGCCATCATCAAATGCAGGTTTCTATAAGTACATGCTGTCTTGTAGGTGTGTCGTGAGGTTAATCTTTCGGTTTCCACAGTAGTATTATTTATAATCGTGAAAAACGGGAATGTTTGAGGAATAACGGTTCCGACCGTTGGCTTTTCCCAAAATGCTCGAAAATTTGATATAAGGTTCACTATAAGTTATTCTCGTGGCACTAATACACAAACATCGGAAATCCGTAGTTACGATTTTTTTTTTTTTTTTTTTTTATCTATTATGTCTAATTTCAGACTTTTCTATTCGTCGAGTTCGAACTTCTTTACTATAGTGTTTATCACCACGACCGGGTGTGATAAAAAGAAAAAAAAAATTGAACACGCGTACAATTTGTATAATTTAAAAATCGACCTTTTTTTTTTTTTTTTGTTTGTTTTATTCTTGGCGTTTTTAATCGATACGACACGATTTTCGAAAATGTCCGTATTTCCCGCATTGGTTTAGTTCTCTGGGTGCGCTATACCGATTACACGATTTGTCTATAAAATAGACTCGAGTGGCGTCGTATTATCGTTTATAATATGTGACGCGAATAAGTAATTGTATTCGACCCTGTGATTACCGCCGCGGAAAACCGAACAAACTGTCGATTTTTTTACACGTGTGAACGTTGTTATAATATTATTACAGTTTACTTAACGTTTTCTACGGTTTGAAGTGTTTGAACAGCGACAATATCGGTTTTTCTTTTACAACATTCGTAAATAATGCCACCCGAATATGGTGAACGTCTTCAATTAATATGGGACTTGTACGTCTGCACGCGATTACCGGCCGCATTTCGAATACATAAATTATTAAACGATATTTTAATTTTTTTTATTATTATTATTCTTTATATAATTCGAAACACAGTGGTATTTTTTTCAATATACTTTTTTTTGTTTTTTTATAAACGCGCGTTTCAACGGATATCGAATCGGAAAACATCTGTTGTGTGTCGGAACTATAGTCGTTTTGTTTTATTTATTACTATTATTTATTTGTTTGCTGTTAATGCGTTTATATTGATTCAAAAAAAAAAAAACACAAAAATCTATCAATAGTTATTATTAACAACTGTATAGTGCTATATAATAATCTCGAAAACCGAAAAATATCCACAAAAAAAAACCATTGAATCCCTCTGAGTTATTCCAACAAGTGATGGGATGTTATAGCCACCAAATTAGCACTGAAATTGACGACAGAAAAAAAAAGCCATTAATGATCTAAAAACTATATTAAAATAAATTAATTTATAAAAATAAACGTAAAATTAATTGTACGAAAAACCCTTCGCTAATAACAATATATATTCCTAAAAAATGTAAATTAAACCAAAAATCTAAGAAAACTGACGTTTAATATTAAAAAAAAAAAAAAATACTAAAACAAACACTTCACACCATTCACACGAGGAGAATTAAATTTATATCTGTACACAACGATAAAGGATTCTGGACGAAATTCGGTCGATCATGTTTCGAAATGCCGTCATTTTAAAGATTTTCATCAACATTTTTACACTTAGCGGTTAAAAAAAAAAAAAAAAAAAAATGTATTAAAATACGCTCAAATTTTTTCTCTTTTATCCTTGTGTACAACTTATGATGAACTTTAGTCATATTTTCGTGCATTTCTGTTTGGCCAAAACGGTTTTATTCGATTTATTCGAAAAGAATTGCCTATAAATTGTTCAAATATGACCGGAAGATTTTGAAAATTTGTCTACGCCTAAAAGACCCAATAATAATATTCTGTGAATATTGCAGGTTCATAGGATTATTTTTAATCGAGTAACAACAAAAAGACAAAATCCAATATAATGAAACCATTGTTGTAAATTTTCCTGTTTTTCCTACGTTTTTTCAGCAGTTTTTCACAATTATTCAAATAACTGCAACGCAAATCAAATAATGACCTTATCAATATCACCAACTAGATCAAAAATACAGATTGGTAATTTAGAGAGAAAAAACATACACCATAGTAAAACCAATACATTCTTCGCTTTTCTCAAAATCTATAACCGTCATCAATTTTTTTTTTTTAAAATGACGTTAAAAGCCTTTTAGCTGAAAATTCTAAATAAAATTTATATCTTTTGTGTATACGAACAATGAAACGAGTTTTTAGTCAAGTTTGCGTTGTATACAGATTAAAAAGAATGCAAAATTCATCGAAATCCCATCTCTATAGTTATAATTGTAAACGGTACAAAAACCGTTTTTTTTAGTAGTATTGTGTGAGAGTTATTCGCAGTGAGTCTTAGTTCTCATCGTTTCGTGATCATCGAAATCCTGCAATTCAGCCGTCCTACTTTTTAGACATTATTTCCAAGCGTGCAATTTTATTACCCATTAAAAAACAAAAATTAATGGGTTCCCGTATAGTCCATCAAAAAATAACCCACGAATACCATAGACAAATAAAAAGGCAGCCCGTTTATAGCAAATGAAACAATATAGTCTTCGCGTTATAATCGAAATAATATTTATAATATTATGTTACTCGGGCGAGCGAGAATAAAAAAAGACGTTTTAATTTTGGCTTAACATTTGTTGGAGTGAAAAAACATACAATAAAATTTATTATTGCGGTGTTGCACTTGGAAAAAAAAAAAAAAAAAACTATGTTTCGTTATAAATGTAATTCGATTATTATGTTAACAGTGTAATTTGCAAGGCTAACCGGCTATATAGACGTATTAAAAAGGTAATCGAAAAGTAAAAAAATTAAATTATTTTTATTTTTTTTTTGCTGAATTACAATAGTAAATTTACAATTTATTTATTTACACTTTTTAAGTTGTCACTTTCCACCCCTCCCCCCTTAATTACGTACGTTTAAAGTAAAGATAATTTGATATTCGTAGTATAGTCTCCCCTTTTATTTAACATTGGTAGTCCTTGTATTTCTTCAGAATATCGCGAATTCCAAATTGATTATAATTTTCATTACGACAATTACTTAACTCGACGTGGACAAATTAATTAATTGCATTTTCAAATAAACGTTCAACGTAATATAAATAATTACTAAAACAATTAACATTCATCCGCGGGTTTACCGTTTTTTAATTAACTTAACTTGACCGAGTCGAGATAATTCTTGGCCTTGTTCATTTTCGGCGTGTTTTTATTTCTCTTTCTAAGGATAGACGTTCACGTTCCATACCGTTCCGTGCAGCTGGCCGGCAGTACTTAGTTACAGAACGAGACGACTCGGCTAAAATCACCCGTAGCCGACGACGATATCGTTTTAAACGTGTCGCCGACGTGGTTTTCAATCGTTCGTAATTATACGGCCGTTTGTCGTATGCGCGTAGGTATATAAAACATTCGGGCGAACATAAATAATCCCGTCTAAAAACGAAAAACGCAAAACCGTCGACGATCCGAAAGTCAAAATTGTTACGTATTCGAAATTGCCGAGTCGTTTGCGTTCCAAATTACTATACGCGGCCGCGGCGTGCCTAATAAATAAAAGCGTACAACAATATTTTTGTCGACACAACAATGCGTTCAACCTTCCAAAAAAAAAAAAAAAAAAAATAAAAAAAAAATTAGAATCGTTAACATACCTCGGGCCGGTGTATGTATAAGAAATGCGTGCGGTTCAAAATTATGTTAACTACTGGTAAAACAACCCGACCGTTGAAAATCCGATGAGAAAAATAATATTAACAATAACCGAGCCAACTTGGTGTGGAAGTAATAACTAGGTCGTGTGTATATAATATTAGAATATCATTCCGGCATAAATCTTATGGTAGGTAACACAAATGAAATAAAAGCCGACATATCTCGTACGATAAACGCGGGCCATTGTTCTAAAACTTCTAGGCGGAAAGTTGGAAAGGTACGATACAATATCCTATACAGGCTAATGCGATTTACATACGAGTATAATAATCATTGTAAACGAAAAACGATTCTTAGCCATGTTCTGTGAAACGAGTTTTAAATATAGAAATTTCAACTGAAACGCAGATATAAATGTTTTTCGACATATTCGTCCACATAACCGAACTGAAATATTTCAAATGGCATTCATATTCTGAAAACAAAAAAAAGAAAAAAAATGTTCCGATTTGATCACGCAATATTGGAAGGTACAAACATGTGGATTTATATGTTCCTAATATGTTTTTCTGAAAGTTAAAAAAAACAAAAAAACTGACAACAAACGGCGATATATCACATTAGTTTTAAATTTTTGTTGATTTCTGGGTTTACAAAAAAAAAAAAAAAAAAAAAATACAAAAGAAGAATCAATGAAAATATAAAAAATATTTTCTATAAGCGGCCAGCTATACAATCAAACGGCTAGAACGCTTCGGACCTAACCCAGATGGTCAGTTGATTAATAATTCAATGGAATAAATAAAACAAAAGCGCTGGGATGATCTAAAACCCGATGGATTATTGCAATTAGTTACCAATGTTTATTAATGATAGACGAAAACGCATCCTTACAGAGGGCTATTTATTGGAGAGATAAATGGAGATCGATTTTGATGGCAACGTTGGTCCCGAATGGACCGATAAGAAAAAGAAGAAGAAGAAGACAAATGATTTAATTTTGCGTACAGATATAAATTGAGTTCCCGTTTTATATCGTATCTCTGTGTACGAGTATACAACCGACTTTTCATTTACACCAGCCAGTGCCCCCATCCACGAGCATCAGACCTTTAATTGTTGTGTTATAACATTATAAATTGGAATTGCGTCCCTCCTAAAACGAAATCCTAGCCCCGCCACGTTAGTAAGCAATCGTGTTTTTAAACTTAATAAAAAATAAATATAAACGAATTACTACCGGTACAAGCGTCAACACACGAGCGTCGTCGAAAATTCCCCTCGCGGTTCATTTTTCCCGGGGGGAAATAATATTATAATACCGAAATAATATCGTCGTTGTCGTTGTAAAAAAAAAAAAAAAAAAAACCCGTATTGTATAATTTATAACACGCTGACGCCTGTACAAGGTAAAACGGATAAATTCCCGACCCTATAAAAAAAAAAAAATATATACATATAAGTATATGGTAACAGGCCATGGCTCTACTATATCGTATGTTCGCATACGGTCGACGGAGACGGCTAGTCGTCAGCTGCACCTGTTCAAAAGGTCTCATATTAATATTCTTTGAACGTTTCAGGTCTCTACGATTATTTTTTGTGAACAGAGTTAAAAAAAGAAAAATCAAAAAAAAAAAAAAAATCGAAAATAACGTAAACATTATTGCGGTAAATGTTTCCGTTTTTCATACGTGAATTACCGGGGTTTTTTTATCATTTTGCCAATTGTTTATAAAACTACAACGCATATCAAAAAAATGACTTACACTCGAAAATCGGAGCAGTACAGTTGAAATGAAACGTTTCAGCCTAGAAAGACTCACTTTTGTCACTTTGTAACTAATTTTGATAATAGATTAGGATAATATGATATTACATCGTGTAATTTTCAAATAAAAATTAGGTTGGTATTAAGAGATTATAATATTTCGAAATGAAACGAAATAAAATATTAAACGTAGGTTGCAATATTTTTAAAAACAGTATATTTCCGAAATCAAATCGATTTCAATTATTTGTAATCAAAGTCTATTATCGGTTTGGACGCAATACGTTTGCACAGCTTCTAATTATTTAGTTTCGGTACGAACAGTCAAATTCGATTATAATTTAATATTCCCGTCTCTACTGCGGAGCCGGACTAATGGAATTACAGGCCAGGGCCATTCTGGGGGCCGAAGATTTGCAGATAAATGAAAAAAAAAAAAAAAAATCGATTATTCTATACGTAAATTTATTATTAATGTAATAATGTGTTGCGACTAGATTACGGTTTTCCGATAGTAAATCTTTTAACGACACCTAAGTTAAATCGACTTAAAACGCACAATAGACATTTGTACCCCATAAGTATATTTATTTAATATCGTAAACCGTAGTGTTTCCAAGGACCCGGGAATTCGATTCGCCATTACAAATATGATCAGATAATAAGGAATTGAATAATGCGTTTTGTTTCGTACGCGACAGTGATCCGTCGATAATATTATAATTCCGCGAGTTTTTATGAATTATAGATGACCATCAATATTCAATATTCAAATCGACTAATATTATTGCGGGTACGGTATGCACATAATTTTGCTGTTTTTGTTGTAGATTACGCTGTGTTTGTAGACAGAAAAATAGATATGTAAAATACACGGACGGAATGCATAATATATTGCGTGCCCATAATGGCGATTTTGTTTCGTATGTTTAAGAAACGATAAAAATAAAAAAAAAATAAAAAAAACCATTGTATAATTCATATTATAGAATCTAAATATAGTGAAATGATAATAATCATTCGCAGTTACCATTAATATAGGTATATTCGATTTTGTATTTATATCCGTAAGGATCCGAAACGTCCCGTACGGATACAAATTCTATTCCTCTCCGTTATTTAAACTACCTAAAACGGCGGCCCACCCGCCAGCGGTGTGTTGTTGTTTTTTTTTTTTTAATTTATTATTTCACAATGTTATAGAGGAAAAAAAAAAAACAAAAAAAAAAAAAACCACACGCGCTGTCAACGACAGAAAAATATTCGACTCTTTCGAGCGCACCTACAGAATAGGGGCAGCTGTGCACTCCGCATAGGTGGTCTGCGAGTTCGGGAGGTTTACCCCGGAGACGTCGGTACGGGCGACGGTGTCGGACAGGACCAACTGGGTGACAATGGAGCGATTCGTCCAGGTGGTCCTGTGGACGAGGGAGGCGGAAGAACGCGAGCCGCCCAGGACCATCAAGAAGGT
Organism: Tuberolachnus salignus; assembly: GCA_956483605.1. Lineage (NCBI taxonomy): Eukaryota > Metazoa > Arthropoda > Insecta > Hemiptera > Aphididae > Tuberolachnus > Tuberolachnus salignus. The sequence goes on along the minus strand of OY101431.1, from coordinate 21,525,501 downwards.
TAAAAAAAAAAAATTAAAAAAAAACACTGTAAGGGCAGCACCGGGATCCTAACCGGTCCTAATGCCGCCCAATCCGGGATTGTATAGATTGTGTGCCCGCCCCGCCGAACGGGTAAACGGGTAAATTTTGTTTTTCACTAAAAACGTAAACTGTTTTAAATACGGGAGACGGATTGCCCTGTCGGGTAAAATTCCCCCCGTAGTTTGCGATAACCAACAAAAAGACAAATGTTCGTCGCAAATCGCAATATCCCGTCGTTCGAACCGTCCCGTGCGGTTTGGGACGGTGGAGGCCGTCCCCTGGTCGCGGATAACGGGAGTCGTCAATTACGATAATATATTTTCGTATAAATTAGTGGGCGGTACCCGTATGACCTCCTCCACGCCGCGCCGCCGCCGCCCGCGTGTATTTTACAACAACGGTTATTGTTACACATTTACACGATTGCCCAATGCGCATTTAACGCCGGCGACATCCGTCGATGTTATAACGACGACAATAGCCAGGCGCTGGAGATTGTAATGCAGAGGCGGAACCGTAACCGGGCGCTGTTTTGTGAACGTCGTCGACATTAATGCGGGCGGACGGACGGGAGGCGTAACCGTACAATCACGGGATACGTTTTCAAATGCGGACGTACGCGGATTATCGAAACACGAGAACGAGTACGGGTCGCCGACAATTCGTATTTCGGTTTAAACTACTAGATCGATCGAGGGCCACCCCTCCCCCCCGCCGCCGCCGGTCATCGATCGTTGTTGTTTTTCCCGTGTAATCCCGGTGTAAACTGCCGCTAACGAACCGCGACGAATCAACGGGGAGGGGGGGGGGGTGGCGGGATGGTGGAAAACAATTATTATATTCCCGGGATATACCATGATAACCGTACGAGAAACTCGCCGAACACGATTGATGTCGGCCGTATAGTATTTGTACCGTTGAAATTTATGTTCCAATTAGGAGGGCTACCGGGAACGACGTAATTTCCGCCGTAACAGCCGGTGCGGTAATACTTCAACGACCGTGCGCTGCGCACAACGAAAAACCCGGACGCGTATTTACAGACCGCGTACGAATACGGCCCGAGGAAATGTTATTTTAGTGGCCCGACATACCGAAACGAGTGGTTTTTAAACCCCAAACGGCCCCGGAATGTCCAATGGTTTTCACGCCGCCCCAAACTGGCCGTATTGGGTTTTTTTTAATTCCGTAATCGTTTTGCGTTCGCTATACTCAATGGGTACGCGATTTATTTTTATATTTATCGACCAAATAAGTGGTAGATTTTCGAATGCCATTAAGGAAATAAACGTGCAATTCCGGATTGGTTTGTTATTTATTGGGTTTTTTTTTCTTTTTCTTTTTACCCCCATTGAGAAATCCTGGCTACACTGCGGGATGGGATGCGTAAAACTCAAATAGTTTTATCGTGATTAAATCGTAAAATTTTATTCCGTATACGTATGCCAAACCTTAGTAACGTACCGAAATCGGTAATGGTCCGGGATTCAGACATTTTTGAGAGCCATTTCTTTTTTAGGAACCTCGTAAACGTTTATATGTATAATACTATTTATAGGTACAATTTATCAACATAATATTAATGTCATAAGACATTATTATAATTTGTAAGTCAGGACTCGAGGTGCGATTCCACCCCGAATCAATCCGCCACTCGGGCTAACCCGACGGTGGTATTCAAGAAAACCTGATCCGAAATGCCAAACGTTATGAATTCAACTCGAATTAGACTTTTACACGTGACCCGACACAAACGAGTACTATTAAAAATTGAATTACTAAATAAATCAGGCGCGTAGATAGAGTAGAAACACCCGCCTCCCCCCTCGGCCTTAAAATATATTACACTGAATAACGTTTCGGGGAGTTTTTTTTTTTTTTAAATGTATAGTTGTCTGACAATTTTGTTTCATATTTGATGCTCATTTATCGTGATCATCGAAAACATTAATATTTATATATAACTATATCGAATACTCGCTAATGATTGTCTTTGATACCGCGTATACAGTGATGGTAACCTATAGGATCGCCGGCTGTTACTGTTGGACATTTTATTATCAATAAACGACGCGTGTACTCCACCATCGAAAATTGTATTTAAATATAAAATTGCAACACCCCACTGCGAAATATTACGATTATGTTCCCGAAACGAATACTCGTAGTCCGGACCCTAACCAAACCATAAAAACGGTGGCCTGAAAAAAAATCGCTCCGGGTCAGGTCTAGTACCGGATCTTAAAATCTAGGGGCCCTGGTGTATAATGAAATTTTGGGGCTCCTTTGAAAAAAGAAATACGATTTGTAGCGTAGTACACTCGTGTATATTTGTTTTGTATTTAAAATAAATTTTCAGTATTATCATATATTAATTTATAAATAATAATATATACAATTTTTAAAATAAAGTCTTGTCGTGTAATTTTACAGAAAAATGTAGAAACGAGAAGGGTCGCACGGCCAAATTTGTTCCGCGATTGTTCACCACGACAATGCACCAATGGCACATTTAGCGCTATCGATTCGTGAATTTTCGGGTGATAAAAATATTACTGTGGTCCCACGGACACTCCCTACCCTCCAGATCAGGCCCCGTGTGATTTTTTCTTTTCCCAAGAATAAAATCTGCGCATAAAGGACACCGATTTCTAAATATAAAGGAAATCGAAGCGAACGCGGCAACAGAATTCATAGCTTTAACTTTGGAACAGTCCCAAAGGACCTTTGAATAACGACAATATCGCCGGGATCACCGCATATCGTCCGGAGTAGAGAATTTTGAAGGAGATATCATTAAATAATGTGTAACATCATTTTTGTAATTATTAAATATAAAATCCTGGTACTTTACGAACAGATGCCATACAGAAGTCATGCCCGCTTTATGGTGGGACGACGATAACAAGTAAGGCCCCTAATTCATAAAAAATATATTTTAAATATTTTTAACATACAACTGTATGTCGACCATTAACTGCACTTGAAATTAACAAAAAAAAAAAAAATCGACCTTTTCGGTAGTGGTATATTTTTAATACTGCGGTTAAACGCGCAGCGTATAGTTATGCGAATGACGAATTCGAACGACGGTGTGAAAAACACACGTTTGGCGGATTAATTTTTTTATCGTTAAGTGCGCCCAAAGACACCAGTGCGAGACTGTCCAGAGGTCGTCAACATCCGGCGATTATCAAACCTCAGGAAAACAAAACGCAATTTTCAAAATTATTATCTAGTCGAAATGTATTATCCTGGATAGTCGAATTACCGGTACAACAATTTAAATGATATTATTGTGATTTTTCTATCACGCGCATTGGGCACGTAAACAGAAAACCTAACCCAACTTATTCAATTTTCAAATCGTGTTTAAATTGATATCATTTAATACTCGGCCATACCGAATGAGACAGTATTTATTTGCCCCATGACGTACCGCCTCACACGGCTATTCACGGGGCGCGGATGCTCTACATAGGCACGTAATGTATACAAGAGAATCCCGCCGTGACTAATGTTTTTTCTATATATAAAAAAAACCACAATATGTACGGAACATTCAAGTGATAACTATTGTAATAAGGGTAGAAATCGGTTGTAATCGGCAAGACGTTTAGTTAAAAATTCCATGTTACTGCCCGGTGATTTACACGATTGTTGATCTAAATGATTTCGTAGCCATTGCCATTTATCTGTATATAAATTGCGCTGGTCGCCGTCTCGGCAGCCGATTCGATATAATAAAAATATAATATAAATTAATTATCAATTCGGTTGGGTACGTAACGGGCGGTCGTCGGGATACGGGTCCCGGGGGCGGTACGGGAAATCGACGGGCCCGCGTCGCGACACGACCGGAACCGCGCGACCCGGGAGTGTTGCACGCGCGTCTACGGCAATTACGAATTAAATAATATACGACGGACGGTCTGCCGGTACGGTGTGTCGCGCATACGGCCGAGACCGCGAACAATTCGAAATTAAATATATTATTCCGGCCCACCCCCCGTGCATAGCCCGGCCGGTTGACCCGAACGAACGGTCCGGGATTGCCGGCGGGCCGTACGCGCGTACCCGCACACCCTATACATTTGTCGGGTCGAGTTAAGGAATAAAAACGGTCCGTATTGTTATCGGCGCGCGGCCGGGCCAGTGTAATGCGTAATAAACGCCGTTATTATCGTTATACTCGGGCGTCCGTACTGTTGTTGTAGCCGTCGCGTGTGCGCCCGGGCACCTGGCGTCGGCGGCGGTACGGCGTCGTCCTCCCCGGCTGGCCGACGTTGCGCGCGTTTAGATAACGTTTTCCGTAAATCCTCCCTCCGAGCGTATTACGCGCCGGCGGTTTTTCCCCCGACGAGTGGGAGCGACGCGCCCGCGGACATCCCGTGGCACCCGCGCCCGTACCCATCATCGACGCCCGTCCGTGCGCTCATCCCTGCCGCGCGATAATACGATATTATTTCGTGTACGCTCGGACGGCGCGAATAATGGGCGAAACGTCCGGGACGCGGCGGGTGTAGTTCCCGGCCGTTCGGGCCAACGCCGGGCCGGTGGACGTCGTCGCGGGCCCCGTACGTTTCCGCGACAATACACGCATTCGATTGATTTTTCCCCACATCGAGTGGTCCGAGACATTGTTTCGATTCTAAACGTTTTTTGTTACCGACGAAACGTCTCGATAATAGTCCGTTTTGGTCGCCCGTTATTCCAAACAATGTCTTTTGAAATTTTAACCATTATTACGATATCCCTACAAATCAGAAGGTATTCATCGGTCGACTTTTCGACTTCCTCCGTCTGTTGTGAGTTATCTTTTCTCATTTTCGGGACGACGATATTTGCTTGTTAATAAATTTAATTTGCAAAAAATAATGAACACTAAACGCTACCGGAACAAAACGTCTACTAAACGACAACATTTGATTTTCAATATATTTACGTCTATAATTACGGCATATGTCCCCGTGACTGATAATATTCTCTTGTTAAGAAAAAAAAAAAAAAAACGATTGTAACATGGACATACCGTTTAATCGATATAAGGCCAAGCCGTATGTAAATCGGTATTGTTTTTAGTAATTTTTTTTTTCTTGCAATATATATATATAGGCGAGAGTAACCGGTGATGGGTTATGAACATTGAAATGTAGGGGCAACGTTGAAAGTCGAACGCGGGCCTCGTACGTTTGCACGACAATACATACATTCGATTGGCATTAAGGTACAAAGACGATACATGACTGGCTTTTCAAACGGAATGTTAGGCACTTAGGCTGTTGGTTTTTTTCCCACATCAAGTGGTTGAGACATTGTTTGAATTCTAAACATTTTTGTTACCGACAAAATGCCTCGATAATCAGAAGGTATTCATCAGTCGACTTTTTGACTTCCTCCGTCTGTTGCGAGTTATCTTTTCTCATTTTCGGGACGACGATATTTGCTTGTTAATAGAGTTAATTTGCATAAAATAATGAACACTAAACGCCACCGGAACAAAACGTCTACTGAACGACAACATTTGATTTGCAATATATTTACGTCTATAATTACGGCTGAGCTAAACGATAAACGGCATAGGTCCCCGTGACTGATAATATTCTTCTCTTGTTAAGATGCAAAAAAAAAAACAAAACCAACGATTGTAACACGGACGGTATCGTTTTAATCGATATAAAGCCAAACCGTATGTAAATCGGTATTGTTTTTAGTGGTTTTTTTTTTCCATACAATATATATATATATATATATATATATATAGGCGAGAGCAATCGGAGAGGGGTTACGAACATTGAAATGTAGGGGCCACGTCGAAAGTCGCAAGCGGGCCCCGGGTCGGACGCCGCCGGTATCGCAGTGCGGCGGTGACGCCGCGTTCGGTACACGGTGCGGACGGTGTCGATTGCGCGGGCACCGGCCGGCCACCCGGCCCGCGCGGTTACGGGCGGGCAGGTGCCCTTATCCGTTTCGGCCTTTGACTATCCGGTTTCCGGCTATACGCGCACGATAATTACGGGCGCACGCGGTGTTTGCATATTCGCGCGCCGGCGGATTTCGCGGCGACGCCGTAAACAACCGGGTAATTATTGTAATATAATACGATATTACCTCGTTATTATTATTACCCGGTATATACGCGCTCGGTCCGCGGCACAACCGCGTTTTAATATGCGAGTTTACGACGACCGTCGCCCCGCCGATACGGTTTTAATTAAGCACCCCCTGCCCGTGACTGCGGTACAACGAAATTTATTATAATATACACACACGCGCAGCCCGGGATGGAAATTAAACGAATACCGGATAACCGAAAACCCCGGCCGGGTTCGCGATCGCGGTGCCGCGCGCGCGTGATTTTCGAAAAGCCCGTCAAAGAGACTGAGGGGGTGGCCGGTGGGCTAACAGTAGGGGCCGCGGCCCGCTCTGGCGGAAAATTTCGCCCGGTCTCTCGCACCGAAAACCCACGGTTTTCGATTTGCCGGTTTTTATTATTATTTTTCTTCTTTTATCTTTCTTTTTTTCTTATGGAATAATCACGAATTTTTTTTTGTATTTTCAGTATTAGCAAAGCTGACACAGAAAAACGTTTGTACGTCGGATTTTTCTCGATATTTTCAATTGTTTAGCATTAGAAATATCACTAATTTAAAAACTCTTGAAAACGTACATTTCCAGGCAAATAATAATGACCTACAACAATCAATAGTATTGAGCTTAATGTTGATTTTCACACTTATTATGAATAGCTAACGGTGAACAAAATTTATCTTGTCGATTGAACGCAAATTTGCTTTTTTTTTGTTTAAATCAACAAATTAATTACGCCTATTATACCCACTCGTGTGTCGCTTTTTTCAGTCAGTCAGAGCAGTTTTTATGCTAAAATTTTACATTTTCACCGGTGTAAATTTTGTCACTTTTTAATGAAAAACCGCCCGTCGTCGTTGTCGCAGGCGTAATTCTATCGCCACCGATACTAGTGGCGCGCTCCCGCGGAATTCGTCAACAACTCACTTGAATATCGGCCCCTTAAGACGGTGCCAGCGCATACGGGCACCGCGTCCTTTTAATTCGATTTAACATCGAATTATTTATTTAAATTTAAACATTCGGAAAATATTTAATTCGTAAACGTCAGATTGGGATTTTTTTTTAAATATTAAACTTGTGGAAAACCCGATTGGAGTAATTCCATTGGTAATAGTATGCAATTGAGGGGGAATATTACTGTCGTACAAACATAATTTTTACCTGCTCGAGTCCCGGCACCGCACAGTTGTAGACGAGTTGTACTAAACATTAACGTTTTCGAATTATTTCTCGCGATTTTTCCCCTTGTAAACTGAGAAATCAACAAAAATAAAACTCATTCGTTGTCAGGTTTTTGTTGAAAATCTATAAATTTTAATGTACCGCGCGAACAAATCTGAGCATTTAACCCGATGGAAATAGTTTTCAAGTTGATTAATTCATAAATCAAACAGAAAACATTTTAAAACAGAGGATCTGGATGAAACGATATCGTGAAATAAGATTACGAGGTGGAGAATGTTATTTTTCGTCTAGAACATATGGGTTCGGTTGCCGAAGAATTAATTGTAGAGTTTCGAATAAACGGTATAACTGTATAATAACCGCATGCGCTGCGAATTTAGAAGAGCGGTGTATATCAAAAAAAAAAAAAAAAATCACGGGCTTGATTATTTTTTAATATTTATAATTTCATTACAGATAGATTTTTCGGAATATCGAAAAATAATATAATACGTGCGCGATTTGCCAACATGGTATAGAGAATAAAAAAAAAAAAAAAAAAAAAAAATAATAATAATGGCCACGGATTGTTGTATTATACTGTGGGTTATTAAACCGCTACAGCAGTTGTGCACCGCCGGTCGTATACTATTTTTAAATTTTATTTACAAACCGGCCTGAATTTCGGTCGTTCGATATCGTTTACAACGCGTGTTTCCTGTGTTTTAGTTCTCATCAATGTCTCGGCTAACATCAGACACGACGGTCGTAAAAAACTATTATTATAGTATCCTGCGTGTTAATTAACGTATACGCGTAGAATATAATAAAAGTAGGCGTCTACCGAACGCTGTAGCAAATAATAATAATAATAATGAAAAAAATGATAATAAAAAATCAAAAAAAAAAAAAAAAAAAAACTGACACGTTTCCCGCCACGGGTGGACCATTTTTGTAGGTGCGAAGTTGGAGGGGGGGGGCGAAGATTAAGGGATATATGGGCAATTTAATATTTTTAGTACGACACAGAATTCGATTAAATAATGGAAAATTAAAATTAATAATTGTATTAATTTCGCGGAGCCAAATATTATTTATTCCAAATAAATCGGAAATTAAAAAATGTCCATCGAAAACGACTTTATTATTCCTTTTACCGCGGATCATGATGAACCACGTCATAAGTTTTCGATGGACCACACAAGTTTTATTCATCGCATAAAACCAAATAAAAACTAAAACAACTCGAACATTTTAAACGCTATAATTGGTCAAACATTTCCAAAATGTTTTGAAAATGTGATCACGTCAAGAGCGTCTTAATATGAGTTATCCGATGAATCTGTCGGGTCTTTACGGAAATACTTAACGGAATAGCATCCAAAATAACAAAATCAAAAAAAAAAACACAAAAATGTAATTGCTTAATTATTACCGAAACTACGAGAAGGACCTCCTCAACGTGTTAACTAGATCCAAATTCTATAAAATTCTATAAAAAAAAATTGTCAAATAACTCTCTTGTCGTTTTATGTATGATATTAATAGATTTCTGATAAAAAAATGTTGTATAAAGACGATATAATAAAGCGCATATAATAACGTAATAGGGGAGGGGGAATTTTCAAAATACAAAGAATCAAAAAAAAAAAATAAAAAATGTCATGACCTGTTTTGAACACAATAAACGTAGAAAATATTTTTACCAAGTAATTAATCTACTTTTTTTTTATAAAATATTATAAAAATAATCTAAATTTTCTTGGTTTTAAAGTAAATCTATTCAAAAAAACTTCTGTGTCTATAAGTATATTATTGTAAACTGTCAACATCGCCAATCCATTCAATCAAATCTTAAGGGCAAAATGTTTAGTTATGTAATGTTTGTCATAAAAAATGTATTGGTTTGTGTAGTAATATTTCCAATCGCTAAATCGCATAAAATAACAGAGAAAATCCAAAGTAAAATGAGAATACCAGGTAATCGCCGCCGAATAAAAACGGGAACTGATAATGAGTTTTGGCAGTGTTGTCGTCTTCGAAAAAAATTGTATAGAAGATTGTTGTGTACGAAATAAAATAAAACGTCAAAAGCTAAACCAATTGCTTAGGTTTTGTTTTGAAAAAGTAGAAGTACTAAAAAAAAAAATAAATAAAAACGTCAAGATGGGGGATTGAACACCCTGATTCCCGCCACCCCCATGATTATGCCACTAAGCACACGTCGAAATAAATTGTACGGAATGTAAATTTATAACGAATAGGCTTTCAGTGTACCTACTTATATTGTTACATTGTATTTTTAAGAGTACCTTTGATATAATAGTCTCGGCGGTGCGGGGGCTATTCAATTTTGAATGATGTATTATTTTTTTTTATTTTTTATTTTTTTTATCGTCAGGAAAACCTTTTTGCGGCGGTCTCCCTTGAACGGTTTCTACAGTATCTTTATGTAGATTGATGGGTACAGGTACACGTCCTATAAATCGAATACTGATGGGTACGACTTTTAGACGGGTCGTTTTTCAATATCGTCGTCCGACGACGACGTGAAAATAGCGGTGAAAATCCCCGAACCGAGTGGAAAATCTATATAACATGGGAGAGCGTTCAAGTTTTAATCCCAAACACCGCCGTCCGGAATGGTCTTTTTTTTCCCCTCTACCCCCCCCCCCACAAAAAAAAAAATACAAAAAGCGAATGATTTATCGCCGTAATCTCGATTCAGAAAATAAAATAAATAAATAACTAACTATCAAAATATATACTTGCCGCTCTACCGTCTGCGCGTTCCAAGGCAGTGCCCTACTACTCTGCGATATAGCGATCCGGCCAAATCTATTTCTATACGATATGATTTTTATTTTACTGAAATTATTTTCGATCCGTACGAATATACACAATATAGGCACCTCTAATCGTATAAAATTGCAATATCGTATATTATGTCCGGATGTTTAGGGATAATGCGTACGGGTTTTCACTATTCGACGCATATAAAACAAATCGAGACGGCATAATTCCGGCATTATAGCTGTAGATAGGTAAAAATGATGAGTATAGAGGACATAATGTAATTATTTGGTTTAGAAAAACATACTAAGTGAAAACGAAAAAAAAAAAACAATGAATGATAAAACGCTGTGGTCCAAAAATGCTATTATTGGCGAAAACTGGTCAGGTTTTAGGTGTCCTTGCAACGGTTGTCACCAAGATAACATAAAAATAAAACTAATGTATCGTAATTTTGCTTATTTAAATTTTTTTTTAGAAAACTCGTTTGGTATCTAGAAAAATTGTCCAAATAAAGTTCAACCGTTGAAAAAAAAAACCGCATTATTTAAGTAACAGGCTACATAGCAGATTAGGAAAACATAGAGATCCGGGGAAAAGACACAGAATTCGCGAATCTAAAACAAACATTTGAATGGAAACCAACAGGGAAGAGATCTGAAGCGGACGTCCACGGGAGCGTTTGTCGGACAATGTGAAACAAGACCGGGAGAAATTAGCAAAAATGTTGAATCGGCAAAAGGGAGTCCGCAATCACGAGAGGAAGGCAGTGCCGGGGGGTGGAAAACACTAGTGAAGAGTTGTGCCGGGAAAAAAAAAAAAATTAATTTGCAAAAAATAAGCAACCTCGAACAGTTATTGTCTTCCGTTAGTTTTGTAATCTGTGCTTTGAGCTGTAATATCAACATAAACGCCGCAGTCAAAATTAATGGTATAAGTATAATTTTGCTGTTCTGTTACGATATTCAGACTGTAACAGACAAATTAGGTTATAGCGTTCTCTTAATAACAATTTGATAGATAGACAGGTTGTAGGATTTTCATGATTTTTTTTTTACTTCTGGGTTTTTTTTTCCTTCTATTCTATAGCATATAGTTATACGATACGAATGTAGGTCACGTAAGCCCTACATTTCAAATATGGTTTTTTTTTTTTTTTTGTAGCATATTTTGACGGCTTAAAAGATAAATTCTAACCTAACCTAACCGTACACCAGTAAATGTATTGGTATATTAAAATATTTAGAATTCACTAAGTATAATATAGGAACTGTATAAAAAAAAAAAAAAAACTCCGTGATTACGAATCCGAATGGGATTGCCGACAAGCATTGTTCAATGTAAGAAATATAAATGCAAAAATGTTGAAAATAATGTGTTTTCGTATTAACAATATTTGTTTTCGACATAACGCCAAGATTTTAGAACTAAATAAATGTACTTTCGTAGTATTTAAAATCGAATTTTTTCAATATTAATAATTTTACAAAAATGTCGATATTATTTTTGCGCGTATTCGAATGGGTATTTTCGATTTCGTCAATATTATTTCTTACTACTTCGAAGTGCGTGTAATAATATTATGACGTCGAGCGAACAAAGTATTTTTTTTGTTTTTTCTAACGCGAGCGGAATATTCGTACGTCGCAGGTCGTATATTTAAATTTATAATACCTGCCTATAGTGTGTACTTATTGTATTATGGGTACCTGCATAGACACATTGTGCGTGGATAATATTATCTTTAGGTCGTATAATAATAAAACGTTTGCGCGTGCGTGTATATTATACGCTGGGAGTGTGATTATAATGTATGTAAAAAAAAAAAAAAAAAAAAAAAAAAAAAAAAAAAAAAAAAAAAAAAATCCGTTTAAAACGAAAAACCCGTCCGGCGTACGGTTTCGTATGGGCGCGCCGTACGGTCAGGTACGACTATACAGGGCGACCGTATCGTCACACAAACCGCGTTCGGTTTCAGTTTTGCGGGGGGGAGGTTTTATTTTTTTTTTTTTATTTATTGCCCCCCCCCTCCCGCCGTCCAGTAATATCGTCGATTTTTTTTTTATAATTTTTCCAACAGCGACTCTGCGCCGGCACACCACCCGGTATAAATTCGGATCTGCATTATTAAATGCACTCGTAATGCATGCAAATACGGTATAATTACGACTACGTGGGCAATTAAAAAAAAAAAAAAAAAATTATTAAAGGGCCGCCCCACTCGTGTATACAATTGAAAATCAATAGTCGTAAATATACGAGTAGCGTCCCGCAATACGTTTTTATACTTCTGGAACGGAATGTAATTGCATTGTCGCTGTATATTTTAGACGAATTAGTAAAAATAAACCAAAATATTTATCGTATACGATATTCTCCCGTTTTATAAATGTCCGTCATTGTATCCGGACGATTAATAACTATTGTCAAATAATATATTACGGTCGTTATGGGCCTTACACCATTATTACGGTTTATTAAAGCATTTTTTATTTATTTATTTTTTTTTTTTTTTGGTTTAGTGTAATAAAAAAATAATATAAAAAATTAGTTTATCGAGTACCTTTGTAATATATGTACCCTTTTTTTTTTTTTTTTTGAAATTTAAATGTCCACCGATTTATTTGAATAATTAATTATTTTTTTTTTTTTTTTTTAGAAAAACTTACAATCTGTTTTTACAAAAAAAAAAAAATTACTTTGTACATAGAGAAAAAAATAAAAATGACAATAACGTGGTTGCTCGATGAGGGGAGGCTATCCAGTGATAGAACCCCGCGAATAATTAATTAAAATAAGAAATTTGAATGTCGTTTGTTCGAGTTTTTTACGCCATCAAGTTCCGGGCCATAATTTCATTCGCCGTCGCAGATTTGTGTGCCAGTATGATATTTTTTCCCTTAATTATCGCGTTTGAGACCGCTATAGTATTGATCGCGGTGGTTTACAATTAACAGAAATAAAATAATACTGTCCCATTTAACGTCTTGCGGCCAGTATATTTTTTTTTAATTTAAATTACAATGCAATACGGCGCTCGGGGCCATCCCTCGCGGTGAGAGGGAGCGATCACCCGCACCAATATTTTTGTCGACCGGCACATCGATGCGTTGAGAAGCTGACAGCTGGCAGTGCTAATTCAAATATGTTTTTCTTTTCATTTTTTTCTTCGTGGTTAGATTCTGATATGACAATTTTAAATTACCTACAATGATCAATTCTGACGTGAAATTGTAATTTCCGAGGTTTTACCCGATCGAATGTGTTCCGAAGTATCGGGTGTCAATTTTTATATAATCGAACACGACATATTGTGATTTTTTTTTTTTTTTTTTTTTCATACGGGCGAGTTAAAAAACGGCCCCTATTTCGAGGTTCGATCGCCCCTTCGCCCTGGATAACCGCCTCTGGATGGACGCTATTGGAATACGTGCGGAAACCCAGTAGAAGATTTTTTTTATTAATGCGAACATAATATATATTATTTTTACTACTTACTAATAAGTTATACATAATATTATTAAATTCGTCCGGCAGTAACGCATATAGTCAACGCGTTTTACAATATTATGTGATGGGTTTTTTTTTTTTTTTTTAGTTAATTCCGTATCAATTTTCTAAGTCGCTACAAAAATATTTTACAAATCAATATAAAAAAAAAAAAGGACGGTAAACTCACGGACAGTACTAATTTGGGTTTTCAAAAATTCCAATGATTTTCTACGGGTAAAATCGTCCAAACGCGAAAAACCGCTATCCACGTTACAATTTTGTTTTATTTTAAATATTACGAAAAATTGGAATGAATACATAAGTGGTTTTCACATTTTAAAATCTAAATTGGTTTGATAAATCATCCAGAGAGAAAATTCGAGTATGTTAATAGGTAGGGTATTACTGTAGAGGGGACGGAGGGGGTAATCACCCTGTATACCATTCCGTAAAACAAAACAAATAGAACATATTAAAAAAAAAAAAGGGGAAAAAAAAGTATTATCCTGTGAAGTGGACGATGATCGTAATATACAAATAGATAATTCCTGCAGCGATATTTCTACACACTCGACGAAATGGCTTTAAGTTACAGTATTTTTATTATTCGATATTTAGTTAAGCCCAATTCGATGTGTATGTACCGTTGAGTTTTTTTTTTTTTTTATCTAAATATTATTAATCTTTTTTTTTTTTTTTATTTTTTCCTCTCGTATAATCTGGATTAATATTATAAAAACATATTATCAACAAAACTAAACGTACACGCCGAGTACCGTCGTTTAATCGTAACTCGAGTCCCCGTTTATAAATCCTTTTATTGTATCCATATTCGATAATATTATAATATACAATGGACTATTTCAAATATTATTATTCGTAGTTTTTGACCTACGATCTTCACAGGAAAATCATGTTACGAGACGGGGTTTTAACCTTGAAAATAATAATAAAAAAAAAAATCAATATTACCACGTACACGAAAAAGAAACGTATTATTTACATATTATAACCGGCGGAAATGATTATTCTCATGCATAATATCACAATCACGGCTAATGGAATCTACATTTGAAAACGTTCAACTCGCCGTAATGTATCGCGAGATTTTTTTTTATTTTTTTTTTCTTCAATATATTTGTATATCTTACCTAACCTATTTATATTTTTGTAATTTTGAGGTTCAACGACTCCGGCGGCGCTGCGCGGTATACGTTACTGTCGCGCCTATCGCGTAATATTTTTTATTACAATATAAATATTCGTATATTCAATTCGCTACGAGTAAAAATAAAAAAAAATTATACGTAATAGTTGTGTTTACGATTCCGTTGGACACAATATCGGAACGACGGTGCCTCGATACATAGGGTACACCTGGACATATTTATGCGCGTTATAAATTAAACCAGACTCCGTTATTATTATATAGGTATAGGAATAATATTATTTCGGACGTGATAATAAATTATTACGTTATTCTAAATTATTATACTATTAATTATATTATTATAATACGATGCAGTTAACCTTGACTTTCCTCTGGAAAAAAAAAAAAAATAAATAATAATTATTAATATACTCGTATAAAGAATAATATTATTTACCCGTGAATCGCAAAGGATACCCGACAACGTCGGCCGAAAACCAATTAATAATATAATTTTTTACTCAATTCTTTCCCTTTTTGGATTTTTATTGATTTGTTTTTGATACCGAGCGAAGCGATTTTACTAATGATGTGTGCGTGTTTTTTTTTCCCCCCGTCCGTAAACTACTTTTTACCAGAAATCTTACTCCGATATTCATGTAGGGGGGGGGGGGGGGGGAAAGGTAATTTTTATTTGATTTTCATTGTGGTTTTCTTAATAATTCGGAAAAGCCGGAAAATGTACGGCAACGGTTTTAATATTATGTAATTTAGTAATTATTAATGCTTTTCCTAGGCGTAAATTGTTGAGTTGTTCAGTGTATCAATTTGGTTTTATGCGGACAAAATTGAATTGGTCGAGTAGAAACGCCCGATAGATTTAAACGGGATTCGTCATAAGGTTGTGATTAGTAGTCAAAAAAAAAAAAAAATAATAATAAAAATTTGAGAGTCGTATAATAATTTTTTTTTTTTTTTAATTTTTATTATAAGCGTTTTAATTTCAAATTTTGTCGAAAATCGTAAAAACCGTGGCATGTTAAAACACGTTTAACCGGACTTCGCTCGGTATCGTAATCCGTTAGCAATGTTTTATCGTTGCGTGCAGATTTATATTAAATTTCACTATGTATCCTACCGTACCGATTTCCCACCTACAACGGTGGCACACCCACGAGCAGTGTCCGTGATTTTTATTTTTTAACATTAACTCGATAATGTGGGCGGTGTTTATAAAGTGTGTACGCTTTCCGACATAAACCCAATGTTTTAAAACATTGATCATCTTTATTTCAAAAAAAAAAAAAACACACACACACAAAATGTCTAGGGTTAAAAATCATTTTCACTACGGTAATAACAATTTTGCAAAAAAAAAAATAAAAACTTAACTCAACTTGAGTCCATTGCAAACAGAGTCAATAAGACTTAACGCCTCCGTTTACGCTGACGAGATCGGCGTGAAAAATGTTAACATTTGACATCGGTTGGTTAATAGAAAAAAAATAATTTTTAACGTGTTTGACTCGTTAACGTTTTTCCAATAAACCAAACTATACGCCAATAATACTTGCCAGGCCTTATCAAAGCACATCCGGTAAATTAATACTTTTTGTCTTTTTTTTTTTTTTTTTTTTTGAACCGAAAATACCCCCGTCTCCCGGAAACGTTGTGAGGCACTACTTCGGGAGGCGGGTGGCCATCGTTATTTAGTAAAATGAAAATACAATTATGTCAATTTAGAAATCCCGTTTTCCCCTGAGCGGGGCGGGCTCGCATAAAAAAAAAAAAATAACAACAACGGATTCGTGCCCTACGGCGGGGATGGGCAGTAGCCAGGAGCCAGAAGCCCACTTGCTGCTCTCACGGGTCGTACGGGGGGAAACTTCCTGCCGGCCGGCGGTCTGGCGACGGCGGCGATGCGCTTGAAGAAGGCGTACGCCGGCGACGTCGAGGGCTTGGCGCTGCCGTTCTGCCGACTCCTTCTCCGCGACGACGGCTACGGCGACGTCGACCACGGCTTCCCAATGGCCCGGGGACTCCGGCATGAGCGACGCCAAGTGGCCCGGTTCGAACGGACCGATCCTCCGGACCAGGCGCCCCCTGTCCCCGTCAAACGCCTCGCAGCGCATCGGGGTACGGAGAGCGTCGTCATCCACCCCGTTCTGATCACTGGGAATTCCGCAGTGAGAACACCCGGGGGATGGAACGAGTTGAAGCATCCGTGCCCAGTGAATAGCCGAGTGAGGCGGTACGTCATGGGGCAAATAAGTACTGTCTCATTCGGTATGGCCGAGTATTAAATGATATCAATTTGAAAATTGAATAGGTTGGGTTAGGTTTTCTGTTTACGTGCCCAATGTGCTTGATAGAAAAATCACAATAGTATCATTTAAATTGTCGTACCGGTAATTCGACTATCCGCGATAATACATTTCGACTAGATAATAATTTTGAAAATTGCGTTTTGTTTTCCTGAGGTTTGATAATCGCCGGATGTTGCCGACCTCTGGACAGTCTCGCACTGGTGTCTTTGGGCGCACTTAACGATAAAAAAATTAATCCGCCAAACGTGTGTTTTTCACACCGTCGTCCGAATTCGTCATTCGCATACCTATACGGTGCGCGTTTAACCGCAGTATTAAAAATATACCACTACCGAAAAGGTCGATTTTTTTTTTTCTGTTAATTTCAAGTGCAGTTAAAACGTCGACATACAGTTGTATGTTAAAAATATATTTTTTATGCACTAGGCGCCTTATTTGTTATCGTCGTCCCGTCAATATAGGTACTATATTGTTTTAATAAAATTAAATTTCCATACATATTTTTCAACGTTAATTATTATAACTTGTCGAACGTGGTGGTTTTTATACGAAAACGGTATTAAAGCGGTCAAACTTTGCGATCGTGTATGTTTATGTTATAACCAAAAAACAAAACGCGGTTATTTCCATTAAAAAAATCAACATAATATTATCATTTACATTATTATATATAATATATTCAAATTAAAAAAAAAAATAACATTTGTCCGCTTTTTTTATTTTAATCGTATATTTTCCTCTTAGGTACACGACATTGTTTTGATAAATAATGACAGGCGAACTATTATTTTAGATTAGATAAAAAAAAAAAAAAAAAAACAAAAAACTAGCCATTTCTGTGAAAATATTGTACTTGTATGGATTGTAGTTCATTATATATATATATATTTTATTTATGAGCCATTAATTTTTTTAAAAATTTTATCGTTGAGTTTAAACGGATCGTTAAGAGCTGGTTTTTTTTCTTTTTATTTTTATTTATTATACTGTAAAATTCTTTCTATACAGGTTTTAAGTATGAAAAATACCTAACCAATTGGACATCTGCTAATGTGTACCGAAATTAATTCGATAAAAAAAAAAAAAATAATAATAATAATAAGAACCTAAATCGTGAAACCGTGTTATTAAATACAAGTAATAATAATTTTTTTTTTTTTTTTTTTATCGGTTTTTGTAAATCTTTCAAATACGTTATATAAATACTGAGGTATTTTTTTTTTTTTTAAACCGACGGATATAACGATAGATTAATTTCATTATGCGTACACGTTTTAATATAATATATAGTTGAAATTTTAATCGATTAAAATGATAGGCAAAAAAAAAAAAACATTTAATAATAAAACTTAACGATAAGATCGTTAAGAATCGTCTGAATGTAATACGACAATTTAAAAATGAAAAAAAAAAAAAACTATAGAATTTAAACGGTTTTTAAACGAATTTGAAAGGAAAAAACAAATATAAAACTTCAAGACTGAATGACGGATTATTCGGTAGCGTTACACAAGTGTAGCGCGTCACCGATAATCGGCACAGCATGTGTTACAATATTGTATTACTATGCAAATGCCAGAACCTAACAAACAATTTATGAAACTAAATCGCTCATCATTCCAAACGGTATTTATGGACAAACAGAATTCACACGTCGCGTAGAAATGGAACAACTCATAAATTTTAAAAAAAAAATTTCCATTCCAACGTCAAACGAAATAAATGAAATATTACGCAATAATAATTTGCGAATGCCGCGAAAACGGTAAATAATGTCATTTATTGTTTTTATAGACGGCAAAAGACGGCGTTCGATCGCCGGTTTAGGGATTTTTCTGGATTTTAGACAAAAAGTCATTTCGAACGTAATTGTGTTACAGCCAGGGGTAGCGCGTCACAATAGACGGGGAGCGAAAATAATTTCGCACCGCAGTCTAAAACCGCCGTATTCGTTTGTATTTGTAGAATTCCGTATATTGGCGTTGAAAAAAAAAAAAAAAAAAAAAACACTGTAACTAATAAATACCGTTTGGTCAAATTACTACGGAAAAAGCAAAAACAAATAGAGTCAATTAACCGGCGAAATAGCCAATATTGTGGGCGATAAATAAAATTGTCGTGGGGTCCGTATGTGAAATCTTACACAATAACGTCGTATTATTTCGTCTAGATAATAAAAATCTCGGTGTTACATAATACTCGTAGGATACGTTTTAGCGAATTTTATGGTTAGGTATATAAAACGCACGGTAGTCACGGTCGGTAAACTCGTTTAACAATAATAATACAATGTACAGGGTGGTTTTTTTTTTTTTTTTTTGTCCTTCGCATTATCGTGGATTTTCGTATAGATTTTAATGAAACGTATATGGGTTTCGGTCGTTATGCAAGTTCGTCAACGGAGTAAGCGATCTTATTTACAATATTTTTGAAACGTTTCCCCATATACGCGTATCGAATTTTGATTTTTTTTTTTTTTTTTTTTTTTTAAACTATCCCCACCCCCACCACTAACTCCTTGCAGTTTTCAATACAGATTCGAAGCGGATATTCCGGGGCGGTCGTCCCCAGTAAAAAAATTTGAGTTGACATAGACCTAGGAAACTAGACTTAAACCGGATGAATTTTCAGTTATTTTATTTCAATGTTAAACGACGTGTTTGCCAACGTCCGTCGGTTAGGTATTTACTGCGATTCGGCGGTTGCGGTTAAATTTGTAAGAATGTCGACTTGTTAATTATATAAACGACGTTTATTTACAATAAAAACTATTTATGTTTTTCGATTTGTGTAGCGGAGGATGGGGGTACGATTTTCAACGGGCGAATGGGTATCGCCGAAAACGCACGGTTCGCCCCCTATATAGTACACGATTGCGTGGCCAGTTTTAAAAATTACGAGAAGAAACTAGTATACAAAACCGTCGGAATAATCATTGTCGGATCGCCGTAAAACAACAACAACAACAACAACAAAAAAACACCCTGTACATTTTTACGATCGGCCGAAAACAGGGCCGACAAAGTATAGTGCTGCAAGAAGAACTCGTGGCATTCACGGCGTATAATAATAGTAATATTATACAAACACTATGCAGTAGTAATACAGTGTTTTATTACATGGAACGTAGGTGGGTCTATAAATTTCGTTTTCTCGAATCTCTTTGCTATATAACTATATATATATTTATATATGTGTGCGTGTGTGTGTGTGTGTGTTACCTAATGCTCTTAGATGTATGTGTTTTTTTTTTTTTTTGTTTGTTTTTATATTTTTTTTTTTTTTTTTTTTACTTTCCCCATTCTTGCGGCCTGCGTTTCCTGCCCGGTTAATAAAACCGAAACACGCGCGCACAATAACGTCGTGCGTATAGGTATAACATAAAAGTTCGCGACGCAAGTCGATAAAATTTAACGACCCGTGACGCATGTGCGGCAGCATTCCCGCACAGGCATTATTATGATAATCGTCGTCGGTTTTGCTGTCTTACCGCACAGAGTCCAAGCCGAAAATTCTCGATCTTGTTACCGCATTGTATTGTATCGACTCGCGTACCGGATCCGTTCGGTTCAGTCCGGTCACGTCCAATTCGAATCGTTCACCCTGTAAATATATTACCGTTATTGCCAATAAACGCGCGACCCGTACGCCGTCCGGTCCGGTCCGTCGTACGGCCTCGGCCGGCCAAACGGACCGAAATGCGCGTCCGGGCCACGGACCGCGGGGCGGCGATACGGCCACCCGACGGAAAGTATCGATTCAATGCGCGATTATAGTCTCGAAACGACACTCGTTAAATCCTAAGACTATACGTCCTATAGTGTTTAGCAGTACCTCGTTGTGCCTCGTCTAGATAAAAAAAAAAAAAAAAAAAAAAAACGCACAGTATCTTTTTATCGTATCCAAATAAATACAACTATTGTTTCGTCAATTCAAAATCGATTCAAAATAGATACATAGAAAAATGTATAATTTATTATTTCACGGGTTTGCGATTTGCGAATAACCTAAATACTTTAAATACAATTGTCTGTATTTTATCCACACGAATTCTGTCTTATATTTCATCTAGGCTATTTATGTTCTAGTGTTATCTGTTATATTGTCTAAATAGATTTTCAACGCGTTATCTTTTATCTGATCCAGATAGGTTTAGATATTTGGGCTTAACACTGGTTTTATGGTTGCGACACTTGGGTCGTTATACGAAGCTGAAACAAAGGTCGAAAGTAGCTGGATATGGCCAGGCACTTTGACGTCCGGAAGAGCTACACAGTACAATTAATAGACGGCATAATAGAAGGGAAAGGAGGGCCAGGACGATTTCGTAGTTTGTCCATTGAGCAAATCGAGAAATATGCGAAAGCCGGAAAACAATATAAATAGCTAAGACAGACACATGGCGTAAAACTGTTTATAATGGAGCCGTTTCCATTAGCGTTATAAACTGTTGGCAACCTATGAATTGAAAAACAAAAAAAAAAAATAAAACGAATAATAATTTTACACCGGTAAACGATTATTTTACCACATTTTAAGTGTTTAATTAAAATTGTTTTAAATAAATATTAAAAAAAATAAATAAATAATAATAAAAAAACAAATAGACAATATATACTTTCGTACACGCGACTGTAGCGTTATATTTTTAATATATTGTTAACGCATGGGTACATTTTTTTAATCTGTTTATTCCCTGGCTATGTGTAATCGTATTCTAATAATTATTTTCATAATTATTATCGGTCTGACCGACAATTCGACTAATATAAGGAACAGGTATAGGTATAGTTTGGTATAGAGTAAATAAGTAAATACCTAGTAGGTATAATAAATTATAAAATTTATGTAAATCTAGATGATTACTTATGGTGATAGGATAAAAGATAAACAAATATTGTCTAGATGAGTCTCAAACACTGATTATTATACAGTATACAGAGTATGAACAGGGGATGGGGGGAGGAGGAATGTACCAATACACTAATGAAAAAATACAATTTAACTTGTATCTATAGTAGAATTTCTTTTATACATTTAACAAATAAAAAAAAAAAAAAAAACATTTTATCATACATAAATTTAATAAAATATAGTGAAGTTACAACGGAGACGGTTTCTGTTATATTGTCAAATTTGTGCTATTGTTGTAATTTAGTTAAACATATTCGTTGGGACCTGAAACCTTTACCGAATAATATTATATGATAGCACTTTCTATAGACGTGATACAATTTTTAATACTATTTGACATTTCCAAGTTGATATTTATCATATGCGGACTTAATTTGTTCTCATTAGACTTTTACGTTAGAATGTATAATCAAATACATTAGATACACGAACAGTTGTAAATTATTTTGTATTAACACTTTTATATCATTTTCATTTTTAAAATTTATCTAAACATATTCGTTATATTTCGATCGGAATTGTTTTTGTTGGTAATAATCTATCGTTAATTAAACTTCCCACCTACAACAGTTGCCCACCCACGGTGTGAAGTATGTTGCCATTTTTTTGAAATGAATTTTTGGTACGTTGATAAAAAGCTGTTGCGCGTAGACAATATTAGCAATCATAATATATATTACAGTAATTATTTTATACGTACTTATGGATATATATTGTGATAAGGGTGATGACATTTTTTTTTTATTCACACGTCAGTTTTTATATTGATTGTATAACATTTCATGTAGGTATTTTTTTTTTTTTTTTCATTTTCGTTCTTTATCGGTTACGTTATATTGTATGTCGTATAATCTAATAAAGTCTTTTTTTTTTTTTTTTTAACGGTAACTAATACTGTTATTCGATTAACCGATTAATTTTTGACATCACTAATAATTTATACACATACTCGATATTTATTATGTTAATAACTATTGACACATTAAGTTACCAGCTTATCAATATCGGTTTACGCTCGATTCATTTATATCAAATTCCTTTTAACCGATGGGAATAAACTAATATTGGTTAAAAAAAAAATTTAAAAAAAAGGCCTGAATTTGAATACGCTAAAAAAAATGACCCCGAAATCAGAATGAATTGCAAAAATGCTAAATATTCAAATTCGCAAATTTCAATCTGTAACACGAATCGAATTACGACACTTAAAACGCATATTGTCCTATAACGCTCCAACACGATAAAAATAAAATAAAAATTTAAATCTAATATACAACAATTAACAATAAAATTGGTACGCATGTAGAATATTTACCCCAAACGGCTGAAACCTGTTATACATTACGTATTTTTTTCACTAAAACGTATAAAATGCTCTAAAAAAAAAAAAAAAAAAAAAGCAATACTGTGTTATTATTAAATTCCCATGTTTTTTTTACCAAAGAAAACAAATAACCGGGATCGGTTGTTCTCATAGGCGTGCGTATACTCCAATTTCAGCTCGAGCCTGAGATAATTAATTCTCTTGTAGGAATTCTCTTATGGATAATGTAACATTTTTTTTTTTTTTTGTAATATACAAACAGTAGTGTATTGATTACGCCTAAGGGCGATTTAAAAATGTTTTCGGTCTCGGCCTTTTATACACAGTGTGTATACAGTAAAAAGTGAAACGAAAAGACCCGTGTTGACTTGCTCTTGAAGTTTGATTTTATTGCATATATTTGAATAAAAGGTTTAAACAGTCGCCTATACGGTAACAATACAAGTGAAGTTATTAATCTCGTTACAATTGTTGTGATGCTTGAAAATGGCGGTCAACCACTATTGCTATTGTAACATTACAAAGTAATTGCGTTAACAGCAATATGCAATTTGCATTACGTTACTCCCGGTAACAATGGATTTACGGAATACGTATTATATGGACATTTTTTTTTTTATTCTGTACGGCGTTCGCGTATTATTTAGCACCTTTTCGGTGCACATATAATTCCGGTCGTTTCTAGGGTTGTGTCGTTATTCTTTCTGTCTAGAAAAAAAACCACACACACATTTTTGCTCTTTTTTTTTTTTTTTTTTTGTCAAGTGCCGGTGCCGGTGGTACGCGTTAGACGTGCATGACAGCTGTTAAAAAAAAAAAAAAAAAAAACAAAACAAAACAAAAAAAAAAAAAAACGGTTTACGCGCGCAGCTCAATAATATAAGTGCGTCGTTTGCTAATGGATATAAAAATATAAAGGTAGGAAATGTATATATATATATATACGATTCGGGTTTCGGCGAGGTATTATTATAGCGTCCCTCAAAATGATTTATTTGCCTGTACTTACTGAAAATGTGGAAAAAAAAAAAAATAAAGAAAAGAAAAACCAACGATACGGTCGGAGTATTTTATTACGACAACGAAGTGCCTTTTAGAATAACAATAATATCATAAATACCTTTTTTTCAGTAACCGTACACCGAACTAGACGACAGCTCTGGTTTCGTGCTTTTAATGACATATTCTAATAAAATATTTTTGGATTGTAAACGATATATGTGTTGTCGTAGAAAACATATTTTTTTTTATAAACTTCAGTATTATATAAAAACGGAAAATAGTCATTTTTTATTATTTTTTTTTTTTTAATGATCTTGCACCAGCAGCTGTTATTTAACAGGATCTGATAATATATTTAAAGAATTTTCGAACGTGTTAAATTTGTTTAATCTGTGTTTCGGAAAACCATTTAATTCGTGTGATTTCACGAGTCGTCAGGGAATTTTGCATTGTGCATCTTTGGGCTTTTTTTAAAAAAAAAAAAAAAAAAAATAATATTATCCGGAACGCACAAACTACTACGCTACAATGGTCATGGTCTATCGTGAAAATAATCGAATGGGAATTGAAGTTTTACGATATTCGAATTCTCGGTTTTATTGTATTGCAAAAACAAGAAAAAAAAATCAATAACGTTTCCACGTCCGGCACGTCCGCCAGGTCCTTCTTAGCCGTTTTACGTCATCGTATCAGGGCTTATTCTGAGGATTTTTCCCGACCGCGCGATACGGCAGCCGTCTACGGGTCGGCGGGCGAGTCGGTAATATTCCGCCTCCGTTGTTCCCGATAAGGCAACTTAAATATCATATAACCTACGACCTAATGCGTTATAACGAAAACGAGAAAAGTTTTGTAATATTTTGTATTTCGCTAAAGCCGAATAGAAACTTTCCCCGCAAAGAAAAAAAAAAAAAAAAAAAAAAAAATAGAAAAACAATTACTATAATAATATAAACTACTTAAAAGACGATCATCGACGATATTACGTTAATATAGCAGACGGCGCGGACCGCAATATTTAAGGGGACGCGTATAGGCAATTTTAACGGAAGTTTGAACAAATTTAAATCCATATATTTTTTTTTTAACTTTAACTTTAACTTTGACTTTAGTTTAAAACATACAAACTGCAATTTAATTTCACAATAACCACGTGCGCGGAAATACATTAATTGGCATGGGACGCGTGAAAAAAAAAATAACCTAAATAGCGACAAATTTATAACACAAGTTTTTTTAATTTATAGAATTTATTTTTCATTTTAATTTCTAATTGTGGGTTAGATCGCGACACCGTCTTCTTTATAGCCTACGTGGAGGATTTCCAGGACTGGAGTCAGAATTTAACGCTGATATTAGGTTGGCTAGTTGTGAACGAAATCGTTTATGTGGTAGTAGCTTTGCAATTTCGTCTACTGTGTGTCAACACTTTAGGTCGGTATGCAGAGTGTGATTTGAAACCAATTTGAAACAATTCAAATACGATAATATCGTCCGGGCCGTCGTCACGAATATGGGGTTTTGTATTATGCCATAGTAATCTGTACGAAAAGAAATTCAGGAATAACGGGAAAAAGTATATTTACCCCCCACTATCACCATCTCCCCGCAAAGTGATTTTAGATTATTTTTTTTTTTTTTTCATTTGTCGTGCAAACGCTACGGACAACGTACGGTATAATAAAATATCGTCTGGGATACGACATCGCAATACGTTGGATTTTCAATCAAGCGTCGAATGATACCCGGTGGTGTACGTAAGAAAAACAAAGAAATTGGCCTTTTTTTTTTCAATTTATTTTACTCGTACCGAGAAAAATATAAAAACGATTTTCCGACACGAAACCTACGTAAACACACGCCTCGCCGGTCTTCGTTTATTTGTTTTGTATTTTCGTATTTCGAACGCGAACCGAGTTTTTATATTATTTTTACCTCGGCGACATCTGCGGTGGTATATATATATATATACACGGCGAAAATGACGGTTCCGTTTAGAAAATAAATTATTGGAATATAGACACACTGGCGACAAACGTCACTTTAAGCCCTACACCTTATTGTATTGCGTGTCTGTAGACAATAAGTTATTTCAATTTTGCCGGCGCATTTGCGGTGTTCGAAAAGATAAAATACCGTCCGTGACAAGAACCGAAGCGCAAAAACAAAAAAAAATAAAAATAAAAATAATATGCACGTTCAAATATATCATTGACAAGAAACAAAACGAACGTTATACCACATTGTGTAAATCGACTGAAAACTAGCAACCGAGCAACGACGACATCCAGCCATGTCCCAGCCCGCCCACGATCCTGAGGTTCTTAAAACATCGTCCTCGGAACCTCGGAGGACTTGGCCGTGTAATCGCCGGAAATGTCGAAGAGAGTGATGGAAATAAATCTTAAGGAACGGCAAGGGAACCGTTTGGACGATACACATTAAAAATACCTTATTATAATTATGTACTTTCAACAAATACAATTTGATTTTTTCCATATTTTGGACCGGTTTTTTTTTTAGAATTGACCTCAAAAATGCGGGAGCCCATTACGCCGTACCTTGTGTCTGCGTGTTGTCGAGTGCAGTCGTTGTAATATGGATAACCGAATTTATAAGTACAATTGGCTGATAAATAATTGTTCTCGACTCTGTAGAAATAATATAATATTATTTTGAAAGCCGGACGTACATTAGGACCGCGGGTAGGGCGAATTTGTAGTTGTAGACGGAAAGTCGAATATAAAATCCGTCATTTTTTGTCGGTTTTCCTTTAAATTTTTTTAGAACTGTTGGTAATCTAGACGAATTCAGTACCTCCGAGGTACAGCATTTAATTATAATTATTTCCATACTTAGGTGCATTTTATCGATCTTCAATTATTTGAATTTAAACTCCGGTTAATGTTAACCATAGAGTACACTAGAAAGGTAAATTTTATATTTAAAAATTTAACTTAAATTTATCCACAGATTCGTTAGGTCGAGATACTTGGCCAGTCAAGGACTTCAACTCGAAATTAAATTCAATATTATCACCCAGGTAGCCGACTGTTTGGTCCTTCAACCAACCAAGTCCCCTATTTTATTGGCCGTATTTATGATAAAAAAAAAATAAAAAAAAATTGGTTTAACATTTATTCATAATCGTATCATATTTGTGCAATTTTAGTACCTATTTGATATCGATCAATTATATCGATAATTTTATTTTTAAATGTGGTTTATTTTCTATTGTCTATTGAACATCAAAGTTTGTGTACATATTGTTTTATTGACTTTTTATTTCATACCCGACATTAAAAATGATATTTAATTTTCCAGAGTAGTATAATACCTAGTACATTATTTTTTCACGTTTCGTTAATGATTAAACGAATAGTATATTTGTCTAAATGTAATATAGATGATAAACGATAATGGACAAACGTGTGGCTTCCCCACCTCCCATTAAGAAATCTTGGCTACGCCACTGATACACAGTATTCCTATCGAAAAGAAACAAATGAATTGAGAATAACATAATACAATTATTTATTAAATCCGTGTGCTATAATTTCCACAACTTTTTGTTTTTTTTTATACGTGATACATACAATATTTGCCCTAGGGCACAATAAGAATATGTGATAATATATAGAATATATGTAACACGATAAATCTTAAAGGAAAAAGCCACCCAGTGATGACACAACATGACGTATGATTTAATTAAAGATTTGGATAATATTTTTATTATTTTTTTTTTTTATTAATTACTATGGAGGTCTCTACTACACCACTTCCTTTTTAGCCGCCTCGGTGGGTTGCCAGGAATCAATAGTGTGCCTAGATTAGATATAAGATGATTGAGACGATAAAGGAGTTTTGAATGGTATCTTTTATAGAAGGTGCTTCTTCAGGAACGGCCTTGATTTTTAAATCCTAATGGAGTGAGAAGTCGGACACATACGGTGGGTCGTTGGAGATTTTGCGTAGACAAATATTTTCGAGAGTTTGGATTCTATTAAGGTTTGACTTTTTTGCATTACCTAAGAGTTGGAGGCCATAGGTCCACATTGGGTTGGTCAAAGATTTGTAAACTCGAAGTTTCGTGTTTGGCGGGGTGTGTTAATTATTAGTTATTAATGTTTTTAGCATGCGGAGTCGCGCATTCAATGCGAGTCTCTTAGGTTTGATGTGGGGAGCCCAGGTTATTCGGCGATTAAGAGTTAGGAATTATTTTTTTATATGTTTTTTTCTTTTTTTTTAAATTTATTATGCAATAATTGAGTATAACGATAACGGGAATGTTTTTGTTTATTTTTGGTCTACGGGCCGATTACCGAATCCCTATCGCATGCGTTTGGACGAAAATAAGGACGCTGAACGCGGTGTCGCCGGTAGATAGGGGAGAACGGATTTGGTTTTTGTCGTGTTTTTGTTTTCTGAAACGCATCGACCCGTTACCGTCGACAGGATATGATAATAATTGTGAACGTTTCCACAACCGTCGGGCGTCCGCAGCGCTGCAGGTTAGGCGTACGCTGGGGGTCATAACCGCACACGCGCCGTTATTAAATTGTATTGAATCCCGGGCGACGGTGGGGCGGCGGAGGCTGCAGTGTTACGAGACAATATATGTTGGTTGTGCTGTCAAGACGAAGGTTCTTATTGTTCGCTATTACACTGTTGATACAGGGTGTGATCAATCATCCGTAGTGCGCCCGTAACCGTCTCGAAATGTATTAACTTTTTTTTTTTCTTTGTAATTTTTTATTTGAAAAAAAAAAAAAACAAAAAATCTATAAGTAAGAACTAGCGGACGTTGCTGGTTGTAAATATATATATATATTATCTTCAACGTTGAATTCGGAATAGGTTTTAATACGTTATTTTGATCCTTAAAAAAAAAAAAAAAACCAAACCAAACCATATACATTTTACTATAATAATAATATCGATATAAAGGCAGTATTGTATACATTAAGTGAAGCGCATATACAGGGTAATACTTTTCTCGCGGAACAACGGAAAATCTCAGTGATATTTTATTATTGTGGTTTTTGTTTTTAGCGGGGTTCAATTAATTTTCGTACATTATTAATATTTTGATTTTTTTTTGATTTTTTATACCCGTAACCCGACATCTTGTTCGCACACAGAAGATAATTGACTATTCCGGATTTTATCGATAACAGTAATGACATTTAAACGTTTTTATCGGTAGGGCGTTGTTGTATTTTATGTTCGTAAACCACAAATTCGACTATTCGTTTAACTATTATGTACCCCTGAAAATGTGTACAATAAACCGAATTATTCACAAAAAAAAAATTATAATAATAATACAAAAAAAAAAAAAATGTTCAAAAACAATGAATACCGTTATTTAAATAAAAAAGAATTTACATTTCCTGTATGCATTAAAATAAATACGATTAAATGCGTTCTACGTACACTCAAAGAAATTGTACAGATAAAATATTTACATGTAGCAGAGATAAAATATATTTTCTAGTCACGAAACCCATATGTTTAAAACAAACGCAATGTTCACACGGTATTTCCTATAAAAGGTACAGCGTATGAGTGTTTGAAGTCGTTTTTTTTATAAATTGAATTTTTCATATAGTTTTTGGAATGTGAAATGTGCGAGATATTTAAATAGAACGTGTTATTTGAATAATAAAAAAATAATACTTAAATCTCGGGGTATAGGTCATAAAGTTAAAATTAAAAATCCGAATGGCTTTAACTACGAAATAGTTTACAGTTATTAGTCTGGCGATTTTTTATAAATTTTGTCAGATAATTACAACGAAAAAAAACTCTGTGATATCAGCTCTTTTTTTTTTTTTTTTGTTGATTTTTCTTTTACCAGTAGGCAACTATATATAAAAACCTTAAATGAAATTTTTCGAGTCAAATTCGTATTCGAACGCATCGAAAAATAATACCCGGAAATGTCAAATACCCGAACAATTGAAAAAGCCCCGACATTTTGAATACAATTTTTTTTTTTTTTTTTTTATTCGTACGGTCTCCGGAAAACGATATATTCCGAGTTCGGATAACCGAATGTTTTACATTTATCTATCGCGCAGGGTTTTCTCACCACACTTGCGCATTCACACCGGGGCTCTAGATCAATATTTCTCTGACCTCGCGGCACGCGGTGTTCCTAAAATAATAATACTGTAATTGGTTTTTGATACACGTTCACGGATCGCTCGTGAACCTTCGTCATTAAACAATTATTACGGCATTATAAATTAATATTAGTGCGTTGCGAGCCGTTTGAGCCGTTCCGTAATCTATAAATTATTCAAACCGCGCGCCGAAACGGGCCGTCCGTTGTAATCTAGCCGCTCGCCGGAGCAGAGATGCCGACGGGAAATTATTAATTATTCACGATGAAAACTAATCTGTACAATTTATACGGTCGTTAAATCCACAAAAATAATAATATCCGCCGTGCGGGTAGGAACAGTGACGCGCCCGGGAACTTCCAATGGGACCGGATGTATACGGTGGCCGATCCATAATTAGGAAACAACGGGGACGGACATTTTTCGGAGGCCACGTTTTAGGGATAAAAATTCGGATCGATTAAATAGTAATTTGTCATTATTATTGAACACATTGAATAACTTTACAGTTTTCGTTACGCGAACGATAGCGTTCTCACACCCGAAATCCGAATTTAGGGCTAGTTTGTCGGCAAAAATTAACTGCAGGTCAGATGACCTCCCGAGTCCCTGGCCTCCTCTTTAAGATCCGCCATTAGACAAAAATCTAAATGAAAATTATGAATAAATCGCAGAAACGTCATCAATGTGTACGTCTAACCTGACCGACATTGGGAATTTAATAACCGGATCCGAAAATCCCATTAAGTATTAAATAAATTAAATTTTTCCTCGTAACATTGTCCGGGCCAAAATAAATACGGTTCAAAATCGTGTTACTAAATAAATACTCGTATAGTTTTTGTATATTTAAGCCAACTGATTCGGGGGCTTAGCCCTACGGGTTCTCCGTGCTAATCACTAAGTAGAGGAGATTACGAAACAAACAAAAATCCGTAGTAAGGTTTTTTTTTTTTTTTTTTTTTTTGGCACCTACTACATTTGTTTTTTCTCCCCTCATCACGCCAGATAAACTTTGCGCACGTGCCAACACAACGAAAACAACTTTTTAATCATCTTTTCGTCGATTACAAACTAAAACTAAAACTTACTACTGGTAAACCAATATACTCGAGGTACGAAAACGTGATGTATTAACACTAGAAACGAATGGATTCGACGTGCTTTGGATTATAATGTACAGTCTTATACGTACTGCGTAGAAATTTGATTTACTCGTGTACAGCCGACAGACGTATAATACAATATAAAATGTATAGTTTAAGATCTATGAACGCGGACGAAAAAAAATTAACATAACTGATTCCGGGTATTGTTCTGGAAATATTTTTTTTTTTTTTCCAATGAGAACCGAATATGAAATTCAATAACGTTTCGAAATAGAACTATTCGAAATAAATTGGTTTTCCACCCGACAAAAAAAAAAAAAAATAAATAATATTATTACGTTAGCGAGAACCCTACAGGGGCTAAGTGTGTAAAAAAAACGTGAACTATATATAAAAATAAAAAAATAATTAATTAAACTCGAGTGGTTTAGTCCTAAGTGTACACATGAAACTAATATTTGTAAAATGTTTTCCTCTCTATTTTTTTTTTTTTTTTTTTTTTTTTTTTTTTTTTTTTTTTTTTTTTTTTTTTTTTTTTTTTGACAGGTCAATAGTTTTTATTGTAACATTTCTATAAAGGTAATTTACAATTTTTTTTAATTAAAGTGCACTCAATTTAATTTAGTTTACCGGGAAATTATATCCGGGCGTACATGTAATATGATTCGACCGGGTATTATATATTTTATTTTGATATATTTTTTTTCTTTTTTTAAATTAAGTCAGAAGTAATTTAGACTTGAATTTTAATCAAAAATATTTTTTAAACTCATATTTTAAAAACGTAATATTTTCAGGACTAAAATTAATATTGACTTTTAACTTAGCATTTGACCTTCGAATTCTATTAACTAAATCGATTTTGATTTTTTTTTTTTATTAACATTAACTAATTAAATAACGAGTTTATTTTTCAAATTATATCGCGTTAAGTTAATTTCAATTTATTTTAATCTTATAAACATTATTAAATTTACCAGTCTAGACATTTTATTTGAAATATCTACCGTTATCATAAACAACGATAATAATAATAGACATGTTTTTTTTTTTTTTTTTACCCAATAATGTGTGTGTTAATTCCCAGTTTAAAAAGTTTTATTGACTACTTCCGGAATAAATCGTATTGTGTTGAACGTTTGTTACGAGTATTTTCAAAAAAATCACAAACTCGTTAACGGTTTAACCATTTTCACTATGACAATTATAAGCAATAACAGCCTAACAAACCGACAAATAAATTAACCGAACTCAAACGAATAAGTTAGTTCAATTTTCAAACTGACGTTCAAATTAAACTAATCAATAAATAAACAAACCAATTGAAATGCTTTGAACGTGTGAATTGCATTCAATTAGCTTAATGATATTGTTCATTAGCCGCGATTGTATTATTAACTCGAAGGGTCGCCGTTTTTTTTTGGGGGGACGATAATCAACGAAAATGTTCATCGACACAAAATCGGATTCGGCTGTAACAGGAGCGAATTTAGAAATAAGAAAACTAAATACGTTGTGGAGGGCACGGTTGATTAACGCTGCTATTATCACGTTAAAAAAAAAAAAAAAGAAAAAAAAGGAGACGGTGCCCGGGTATATACCTATACAATGGTTGTTGAGGCGTACAAATTCCGGGCTCGAATACAGAATTAAAAACTCCGTTATATTAAAAACGGGTCACAAACACGACGAACCCGTAACAATACAATTATATATATATATTTTTTATTACATATATAGGGTGATTTATTTTTTTTTTTTTTTTTTTATTGCGATCCGGCGATTATACGCGAGTAAAATTGATTTTTTTGTCTTTATCGGTTAGTTTATACGTTTAATTTGCGAACTACATACGATATTTTCAAATTTCAAAGAGAATATTTTTCTGAACATTTCTGAACATGTTGCATAGCACTAGTCATTTGCCATTAATGAGTTATAACATTTAGACCAGATGATATACTTAAAACGGTGTATCCGATATTATTGGTATGCGTATAAAAACGTTCGGATACAAATTCATTTTTTCAAATCTGTGTTAGAAAATCACAAATCCCTAATCGTTTAAGGTACTAGTAGTATAGGTAGAAATTTAAAAATAATTTTAATTTAAATAAGTTATAACCTAATTGTTTGAGTTTTTTTTTCAGCCCAACCGAAATTGACGAAAATATGACACGATGTTCATCGTAAATTGTACACTTAATAGCGTTAAAGAAAAAAAACTAAAGGTAATTCTGTTTTATAAACGTTAAGTGTAAAGTTTAATTAAAAAAAAAAAAAAAAATCTATAAAATTACGGCATTTTAAAACGTGGGCTTGAACTGAACTTCGCTCAGAACCTTTTTCGTTAGTAATAAAAAAAAAAATCGATACGAACAGATATAAATAAAATAAACCCTCTATATCCTACCATCACAGCTTCTCGTCTCTAACAGTAGCCCACCCGTGGTGTGAAGTATGTTTTTTTTTTTTTTTTTTGACGCCCTTTGAGATCATCATGAAAGTCACGTAAATATTTTCACGTAGTCACGTCTGATCTTTACGATTTATTTTCTATATTCCGATGCCGTCACTACGGGATCGGAACGACGCGTGTTGCAAGCAGGGTTTAAGTAATCTAATTTCGAATTCGTCTTGTAGACTTGATCCTTACGAATGAAACTATCACCTTTTTAGTAACTTATATATATATATATATATATATTTTTTATTTCCGTTATTAGATTTGTCTTGGTTATTTTTCATTTGTGTTAATATTCTATCGGCAATATCGTTTCGCGTACAACACCGTACAACCAAATACCGTGATCCGACTTGTAATAGATATTTTTTAAAAGTTGTTTTTGACTACAAATACTTATATATATATATTTGTTTTATGTATTTAGCATGCGAATTTGAGTACGAATATAATATGGTAATTGTCGGGGCACTTGCCTACGCTCTTTACCGTTTTAGCCCGCATAAAATGTCGACTTTGGACGAGCCCGTGTAATATAATAATGGAATTGTATTATATTTCATATATATATATTTATGTCTCTCGTATGCGATACGTATAAAATCGTAGTGAATAAAGTAGTTTTCTTATTTGGTAACAAGGGAAAAGGTGCCCCGTTCCCCGGATCCGCCCTTGGACGCAGACCACCTTTATTACGAGACAATATATGCGGAAAGGTTTTGTCGGAATATTCCAATGAAAGAACCAGAAAATCACAGTCTTGCTATGAAATATTTATTTCAAAATTATGTTGTCCTCAATGGCGGATAAAAATCATTCGTACAACAGGAAAATATCATTGTTGACCATTGTTTCGCGTCTCATTGAACGACTTCGTTTGTATTATACTGTTCTTCCGAATCCGTTAGCATCATGGTCCATCTGGTTTGCCCCAGTTCTCGGTCTCGGGTAAGTTTTTTTTTTTTTTTTTACACTCATTGTAAGTACACGCGAACAGTACAGCCCAACGTGCACTACTTGTAAACTAGATCGGCAGACTCTGGGTATTTCTGCGAGCTTACCCGGTCGAGACGAATTGGTGTAACCGAATAAGAAAAAAAAAATAAGAAAAAAAATACATTTTGTACAATAATATTATTGTTGTCGAATATTGTTAAATACTCCAAGGTGTGTTCAACAATCATTTACTTTCAACATTCAACGGTATACGGATAAAATAATGTCCTATAGTTATTAATTTTGACTAGAGCTTAAAAATCCACAACATTCTTTGAAAATTTGAGGTTGTAACGATTATTATTTATATTTTTTTTAGGTACAATTCACGAATGCGCAATTCAAATTAAATAATAAAAAATAATAACCTACCGGTTTTAACCGATTATTTTATTTTAGGTGGAGAATAGTTCAATACCATATACTGGTATACACAACTAACATAATTTAAAACAAACCGGAAAACTCAATATCAATTACAATGTAATAATTTTATTTTATCACTTAATCGTATACAGCATATATTTTGTGTGTGTAATAATTTATTTAAATTAAACTAAATACAGAGGAATTTTTAATGACTACTCGCAGAAGTAGTTTGGGTAAAATTGTGGAAATGACTCACCACACAAAACAAAAAAAAAACAAAAAAAGACAAATAGTAAAACCAACAAATCTTGGAAAACGTTTAAAAACTCATACCGAAGTAGAAAAACGAGATTTGAACGTATATTTATTACTGAGATAAATATTTATTTGTGTTCCCGAGGCATAAAAAATAGTATTAAAATGGGTAAATGACAATACGGGAACGCGGTTTTAACTATAATTGTGTAGACGTACAATTATTATACATCGACGGATTTAGTTGCTAAGCTATTGATACGATCAAATTTTCAATTTTTTTTTGTTTTTTTTTTTTTTTTTTAAGTTTACATCGCTAGCCCTTTGTTTTCGACGCAAAAAAACCGAACGAAATTGTTTAACGTCAGCCTCGCTTGCGGGGTGCGGGCCTCCGTGAATTTAAACGGGCGTATAAACACCAACTCCTACGTTACAAAACACGTTCGTTTTAATTAAATTTTTTTACCGAATGCGTTCCATCGATCGATATTTTTCTAACTACTGAAATATAATCGCAAAACGCCATAATTGTAGAGACAATACCGAATTAATAAAAACCCTCCAGACAAACGACGTGTATTACGCGGTGGTAGACGGTCAGGACATGTGAAAACCTATTAAAACATTTACCGCGTCCCTATTACGTTTAGGCGACTAAATATTTTTTATTGTAATTCCAATCGCCTACAACTGCTTAAACAATAAGCCTGATCGGAAAATGATTACAAAAAAAAAGGCCGTTTGTTTTATCGTAACGCCCGTTTCCGGACTTGCGCGGCGAACGAATAATAAAAATAAATAATAACGGCACCTTTTTCGTAGGCCGTCGTCGGGTCGAATTGACCGAGTGAAACGCCGACAATAATCGAGAATAATTATTATTTTTTTTTTCTCGAAAATTATCATCGTGAAATCTCTGGCGGAATATTACGACGGCGACGTAGAGGCGGACGACATGCCAAGTCAAAACCAGTAAGCCGCTGTTCTTCTAACCTAATCTCTAACCGTATTGTGATGGGCACCGGTATTGTATTATTTAAATTATCCGATTCAAGGTCGAATAATATACGACATTGTATTATTTAAAAAAAAAAAAAAAAAAAATACGTTATATAGGCGGCGTACCGCTCGCATCCACGTTTACCGCCTATATACTATAATTGTATTTAACCGACGGCCCGATCTCTAAACGCGATATAAGAGAGAAAAAAAAAAAAAAAACATGATTATATCGCTGAAAAACTAAATTTCGAAAATTCCGATCAAACGCCGTTGCGCCATTATAATTTCTGTGATTAATTATACATCGTACGAGTATCACGATATATACGAGGCGTGACAATAAAATAACGAGACTTTTTGAATAAAAGTTGTTTATTTTAAAAATGTTATAATTTAATGATTATCACCTTCAAAGTACCTTCCCTCAACATCAATACACTGTTGCATACGTCGCTGCCATTCTTGAAAACAGTGTTGCCAATTGCTTTCATTCAGCCCTTTTAGAAGTTCTGCCGTTTTCATTTTTACGTCATCAACTGTTTGAAAATGGGAAAAGAAATAAGAAGGAAATAAGAAGAAGTCACAAGGAGCAAGGTCTGGCGAGTACGGGGGATGTTGAAGAACAGAAATTTTTTTTTTAAAAACGTTGAACTGAAAATGCACTGTGAGCTGGAGCATTGTCTTGGTGAAGAACTCAGCCATTTTTACATAGATCTGGTCGCTTCTTTCTGACACGTTTTCTTAATTTAATTAATACCTCTTAATAATAATATTGATTGACTGTTTGCCCACTAGGAACCACTAGGAAGACGTGGTAGGACGTCCAGAACGATCATCGTCTTCGACGTCCTCCCTTCCACTACAAAACCGTTTGTGCCATTCAAAAACACGAGCTCTTGATAAACATTCTTCGCCATAAACTTTACATAACATTCTTTTTTTTTTTTTTTTTTTTTTTTTTATTAAGAAAAAATATAAAATCTGTAAGGTTCATTTACAATAAGCATATATGCGGTATTTATGGGTTTTTAACATGATTTAGCCTGACTTAAGGAACTACCCAACAGTAGCACTTATGGCGTGAGGGATTTAAATGTTTGGGTAGTGAAAGTTAATGAATTTTTTTTTTTTTTTTTCTTTTTTTTTACATAACATTCGAAACGATTCCGCGGCAGTTTTTTTTTTAATTTAACAAGAAATTTAATGTTAACACATGTTGTTCGATTTTTATATCTAACATTTTTCGGCAGTATAGTCGAACTCGCACTAATAACAAGGCTACTAACGTATAAGAAAATGAATTGATGCCATCAGTGTTCATAGTACTTTTAGATAAGTGTTTTCTAATCATATTTCAATAATCGTTTTATAGATAACGTTAATAGTTTAGGTTATATTTAGAAAGTCTCGTTATTTTATTGTCGCACCTCGTACATTGTGTTGGTTCGTCAAAGACGTTCCGAACTAGACCTGGCAAGCGAACGCCTCTTGTACGCAATGATAATTAAACCGGACTTATGGAATTCAACTTGTGGGGTTGCGCCCACAGCAAGTCCGATATCGGGATTATATACGGTTGCCAGAACATCGATCTCCGTGCCGTTGTCGATGCTTACCGATAGTATGACAGAAACGACAATATCCACCGAGATATTGACGATCACCTTCGTCCGGGATGAGATTACCGAGTTTGCCCCGCGAACACGAGAAAAGGCCGGATCAACATACCAATCCGGCAGCGAATCAACCACTAGACAACTCTCAAGAAATGAGCCGTCTAAAACGTCCGAAGACCATACGACTTAGTGTATAAGATCTCAGACCAAGACCCGAGGCCACTCTACTGACAGTGAGACTCCACACATGTTTATTTTTATTTTATTTTTTTATTTTTTCTATATAAATACATTACAAGTATTTATAAAAAATACTTATTAAAATATTTAATAAAAAAAAAGTTCTAGACTCTGAGCAAGTATACCTACACCGAAGAAGATATTTTAGTTGTTTTACTAAGATGAGGTTTTTTTACTAAAAATTCTCGTTCGCGCAATACCTTGAGAGATTCGGGAATTCCACCCCATTGGTAATTTACTTAAAATATTTTTTGAAATTGTCCGCAGTTCTTCGCACCCGATAAAATTCGTTTTACCTTACGAAAAACAATTTTTTTTTTATTATTATTAGTAAAAATCCTTCAAATCGACTACGTCATAACTTATAAATGATGCAAATTTGGAAATTTGTAAAAAAAAAAAAACAATTTTCTAGATTCCCAACAGTTTTTTCTAAAAAAATGTTTATACGAAATATTAACAGACTACAAATCGGGATAGATTTCTGTGGTACCTTGGCTACAAGGGAAAAAAATTTATGACTTTACCAATTTACCGGGTTGCAATGATTGACCGATGATTTCAATATAATAATAACTAAATAATAGTCCTATTAGTCCTATAGCTTTTTAATTTCCCACCTACAACAGTGACCTAACCTAACCAGTGTGTAAAGTATGTGCGAATTTTAAATATTATTAAGTAGGTACAGTGAAATTTACTTATGTGAACAAAAAAAAATAACCCCCCCCCCCCACCGAACATACTTCACACCATGGGTAGGCCGCGGTTGTAGGCAGCAAGTTGGTTACTAGCAGAGCTCGTAAGCTTATGGATTTTCCTCAATAAAAGATAATACGCTAAGAGAGATATAAATCCGTTACATAACATTATTAATACAAATATAAAGTTCAATGGCACACATTTTTGGACATATCGACATATTTGTTATCAAGTGGATTTGTTTGGTGTTATTAGCGCATTTTTCGTATAAATTCAGGATAACCGTAAAACAAATAAAATAATATATAACTTTTAAAAATGGACAACTAATAAACTATTTTTTTTTTTTTTTTTTTTTCATTGCGCATATTCTATTAAGTTGATAATTTTAGAATTTTCTCGTATACAAATGCATACGTTTATGCGTTTTTTTTAGTGCACGGACTCACTTACGATCCCTGGGTTTAAAATATGGGATATAAGGACCACGATAAAACGTAAATTAGCCCCCCCCCCGGTAGAGAGATTTAAATTTAAAAGTGTCTGTCTGCCTAGTCTAAAACATGTCAGCAATATGGATTTTATCGCCATTTGTCGTCGGTTTTTTTTTTTTTTTTAAATTCTTTATGAAAATCGTTTCGGAATTTGTAATTTTCTCAAATTACGTACGTATACGTAGCTATTGTGGCGTGCGGCGGGCGAAAAAAAAATCCTCTTCGGCGAAAAGGTTTTTAATACTAATCGAAAACGCATCTCGGCACAAGCAATATTATAGCGATCTATCGCTGCTCCGGGAATCTAAAAAATTTAATATAAATACTATCGTATCGCGTGATTTAATAAAAATAACATAAAAAAAATACGCGGAATCTCGGGCATAGCACGCAAAATTAAAATATACGCTTCACTGCGATTTACACACACATCCGAACCATGAAAATGTATAAATATATCGGAAATACGTGTAATATCCTGCGATATTACGCCGTGTTTCGATGTACAGACGATATTATTATTGCTATAACTATTATTATCACTATTATTATACTGTGTTATGCGCGTCGTCGAGAAATTCATTTTCGATCTATAATAGAAAATATCATGTCTCTCCGATATAGAACGTTATTTCTATAATGGACGTATCCGAGCGTAAATCGAGTGGCATTCTTTGCGAATATTATTCGTAAACTTATATTTCACCATAGTTTTTCTCCCGTACATTCGATTGTAACATCGTCTCTCGTACAAAATTTTATTGTTAAACATAGAGTAGAGAACGTGACGACGTTGACAACGGCAATATTAAAATTGTCTTGCATCCTGTTGATAAATCGCAAAATTCAACGCGATCGTACGTAATACCGGGCCCGGTCCGTAAGGGTGCCCCTTTTTTTTTTTCCTTTTAACACCGGCAATATCCCCGGGTCGCCGTCATTTATTTTTCAAAATGTACACATACAAATAATTTACACAAAGTCATAAAATCCGTTTTCCCCTTGGGCGGGGCGGGCTCACGTAAAATTGGTACGAGGTTCGCGTCGCTACCGGGGAACGCGGCAGTAGCCGGGCCGAAGCCCACGCGCGGCCCGCGGTCGGGCGTCTGCGAGGCCGCGGCGATGCGCTTGAAGGCGCGCGCCGGCCGACTCCTTTTCCGCGACGACCGTCTCGGCGAAGACGACCGCGGCTTTCCAACGGTCTGGGGATTCCAACATGTGCGACACCAAGTCGCCCTGTCCCCACTCCCGACAGTGTTTATCGTTTTCTACATAAATCAATATAAACAAATAACTATATTATCCAAACTAATTTATCTGGATAAGCGGAAAATGTATTGGTTTAACTACAGTGTGTGTGTGTGTGTGTGTGTTTTTTTTTTCTCCTATCTGTAAACAACTTTTCCGGAAGAATTTCGGACCATATTGTGGTGCACTAAATGCACACAATTAATTGGGAAGAAACGGTGAAATTGACGGCCAATAACGGTTTTATTATTTTCGAGGTATTCTTTTTGATGTAACTCGGTTGAAAACAATAGCAGAGACTCTAGAAGTTTTAATAGGGGGAAAATTGAGCTCCGCCGTGTCCGCATTCGTAATACCGCAAAGACCGTTTCCTATATATTTAATGGTCTTCACTAGTAAACTACCAATTTCGATGATTGAAGTTGACAAATTATTTCACTTATAAGTATTATATATGAATGAAATTTACTATAAAAGCGGAAATTTTACAAATAATGTAAAAATATGTTTTATTTTATTGCAAATCACGTGAAACGAATTTATCATTTTCTATAATAGATTTATCGTATTTAAGTGAAAATATGTTT
This sequence comes from Tuberolachnus salignus, assembly GCA_956483605.1. Taxonomy (NCBI): domain Eukaryota; kingdom Metazoa; phylum Arthropoda; class Insecta; order Hemiptera; family Aphididae; genus Tuberolachnus; species Tuberolachnus salignus. Next base: position 21,484,007 of record OY101431.1, on the reverse strand, counting down.
TTTTTTTTTTTTATTATTGCTAATTCAGCCCTAGTCAAAACCGTTTTAGAATTTAGACCCGAGCAGAAACATAGTAAAATCCGTTTAATTATACATTTTTTTTTTTTTTTTCGAACAATAACCCTTCCCCTACTCGTGTTGCCTGAATTTAAAAAAAAAAAAAAAAGAAAAATAATCATAAAGAGTAGTAGTAGTAGTAGTAGTAGTAGTAGTAGTAGTAGTAGTGGTATTACACATTGAAAACGGTTTTGAAATAAAGCTTAAACAATTTCATAATAATATATAACGAGAAAAAGAAAAAGAAAAAACATATAAACAGAAATCAAATTCGCTTGAAATCATCCGAGAAAACCGCTGAATCGTGATAAACGGATTATACCACACACACACACACATATATATATATATATATATATATATTAAAAAAAAAAAACTTAAAGTAGGTCGTATATTCGTATCGGCTCGAATGGTCGGCTGATGTCTTTCGAATATTTTCGAGTTGTAGAAATGGCTGCTGTGTGTTGCCCCCAACGCGTTTTCTTGCAAAATTTCTGGCACAACGCCACAGTCTCGAACGCCCGTTAGCCCTAATCGGTTGTACGACGGTTGTAAAAACGACATCAATGTATATATATATTTTTTTTTTTTTTTTTTTTTTAATAATGATAACGGAACACTAAGTAGTTGTTAAACATTCAGACCCGTTAAGTTGTCAGTCGGTTAGGTTGGGTATATCAAAAAAAAAATAATAATAAATAAAATAAAATAAATAAATAATAATATACGAAATGGCCGGTCGAGTTTCGAGTTCACCGCAGCGTTTATATAGTAATTATAGGGTTCGGCCCCATATTATTACAGACTAAAACCGTCGGGAATACAAAACGATATATTTTATAGTAAATCGTACTGAAATGGCGAAAATAAAAACACGATTTATTCACTTTCTATTTCAATTAGTTTTTTTTTTTTTTTTAAATAAGGTTTTTTTTTTTTTTATTTTGTTTTTCTGTTACAATCTGCAGGGGGTCTGTACGTCGTTTTCTCCGTCGTCCGCTTCGGAAATTCAATATGCTAAAATAAAACCGACGGCATAATATTTAAATAATTCGAATACTCGAATACTGTAATTAACTTTTTTCGGAATCGGTATTTATTTTCTCGAGGGGAACGTTTAAGAATACAATAAACAGCATTTAAGTGTTCCCGGTGGCTTTATTTTTATCGCCCTCGCGTTCGTTATCCGTAAAAACCATTGTAATTTTGCCAAAATCACACTATATAACAGGCGTCTTGCACGTCATTAAACAACAGAGTAGTTTTATGCTTTGTACCGTTTTTTTAAACCATCATTTCGAGCGTGGACGTCTCTAATCACAGAACGGTGTATTATATATATGTATATATATAAAAAAAAAAAAAAAAAAAACATAAACGTATATAACAGTGCGACCCCGCCGACCCAAAATCGTACGGTCGTCGACAGTGACGTGTTAGGGTGGCTTGGGCCCCGGGTGGTACAATTTCGAAGACCATATGAACACAGGGCTGATAAGGGGGGAAAAAATAAAAATAATAATTAAGTTATTGTCGTGGTTATCATTTATCACGAAACATAGAATAGTATTGTGGTTTGTTGAGATGTAAACGCGTTTATGTACCTAATCGTAATCACAATTATTATCATAACAATTAAGTACAATTTTGTACTAATAAGTCTATTGAGATTTCGGATGATTTTTAATAAATGTACCTACTGCACTCGTGTGTTTCAGTGAATGTTTTTGTACGCCCAATATCAGTGCCGGATTTAAGGGGGGCAACAGCCGCCACGCCACCACCCCCATTGACCTAACGTCTAGGTTGTAAAATAAGCGACGTGAAATTTAGAAGTAAAAGAATTGAGAGGGAAAGAATTGTTTAGAAAGTCCCAATATATCCGTTAAAAAAAAAAAAAAAAAAAAGTATTTTATATAAATAGCAAGGTGAATAAAGCTGACTTGTGTTTTATGAGCGGATTTAAGTGGGCACTCCCGCCCCCCCTCTCATTTACCTAACGTTAAAAAATTACTGATGTGAAACTGAAAAGTAAACAAATTATTTAGAAAGTCCCAATATATCCGTTTTAAAAAAGTATTTTAGATAAATAGGTGACTTATATTTGGTATTCATAAGTCAACCGGGCGTATCACTTGGTTTATAAATCTGAATTATCTTGTCGCCAATAAAACGATATATCGGAAAATGTAATAGATTTTTTTCGCTAAACGCTCTCCTGGGCGTTTACAGTTGTAAAAAAAAAACGTTATAATTTTGACTATAATAATTTTTCATTTGGTTACAAAATTTTATTAATTTAAATTTGACTAAATTATACAATAATTTTTAAATAAATTAATCCTAGACCCGCCACACTGTCCAATATGTATTTCGATTCCGAGTGTATCGAGGAGAGCGGTGGTTTTTTTTTTTACAAATATTTTGCTGAAAACATTCAGGGGTTGGGGAGTGGGGGCATTTTTTTCATATTTTTTTATTGTACGTTCTCTGTAACAATCTGCGGTTGTTGGGTGTACATTTTTATGGTGTCGTGTTTATTTCGCCGGCGGGACGTATCGTATTTATTTATTAACTCGATTGTTATCCTCGACCGTCGGCAACGTAAAAAAATATCCGATTATGAATCACCCGGACGGATATTTTCGTACCTATAGCGATCTCTGGATAAACCAACAATATATTTTTTTTTTTTTTTTATGTTGTTTTCGACAATCGATTTTTTATACGAAACACCGGGAATAAAAAAAAAAAAAAATAAAACACACCCTGTCAATTTCGGCGGTATTGATTGGACGCCCGGCCATAACGGGATTTTATGGTTGGTCTTACTTCGGATTAAATCGCGAAAAATATAAAAACACGACGCGGCGTAACAAACGCGCGTTTTTGTATTTACGATTTGTCGACGGACTATTTTTTTTTTTTACTACCGAGTATTACATCCGTAGATAGTTAAGCGCCGCCGCATTTACTTTGCCGGTTCCGTGCAATAGCCGAAATTGTCGTACGTACAAACGTATTCGATTCGTTACGATTATTGGGCAAGGGGGGCAAGCGGACGAGGTCGATAAAGTAAAAAAAAAAAATTAAATTATTTTAGAATATTGTTCACGGGCGGGCCGCTGTTGCAAACAGGGATTTGGTTAGGTTATAGACCGACCGAACGATGACACCGGGCAAAGTTCGATTAAAAATGTCTCGCTAAATCAATATTTAAAGTTGTCGTTACGATAATTATCGTCTTGGGTTATTTTCGCCTCAAATTGTCGAGCATTTTTATGCGGGGAAAAATATACGCGAAATTATGTGATTTTCACCTGTCGGAACGAATCCTTGACTACGGTTTTTAAATTTTTTTTTTTTAGTTCCGTAAAAACAACTTTTGATGTCAAATATTTGAAAATGGTTGCCAAACATATTTTATACAGAAAAGACCATATAAAAACTTTGAACATTTCAAATACCTATATAGCTATTTTTTTTTTTTAAGTTTTCACTCCCTTGATTGGTTAACATCAAAATTACTTCTCTTGAGTTGATGATGTAATTTTGTTAATACTTTTTTTTTTTTTTTTTTTTATGTCTCTCTTGGGTTTACTTCTCGAATTGTCTGTATGAGTTGACTTTCCGCATCTTTTATTATTTGACTTATATAACCGGGTGGGGTGCATTTCAGAGGGCCTTTGCCCGGGGCGGAAGTATTTTTGAAGGCAATAAAATGTTTGGAGAGTGACAATTTTTTTAGGTTATCCGTGCTTACACAATATATATATATTTATAAATACACCCAGGGACGCAAAATCATTTTTGCTCCACCGTATAAGGAATATATTGACGGTGTCGATGTTCGTGATCGTTGTATTTTTTATAATTTACTCAACGTCGTGTAATTCGAACGCTTTAGATAAGTCTTTTTTGTTTGTTTAACAACGTGCGTTTATTTATTAATTTATTAATACGTACTTCGTACGTGTAGTATCCGGTTAAGTTGTATGTATTTTGAGTATGAAAAAATTTTTTTTTTTAATTATGGCGTATTTTTTAAACGGGCGACGGAGGACAACAAGCTAACCGAAAATCCACTGATCCATAAAATCGATTTATTATCTCGACTGACGAATGGCCATTGTCGAACGTTATCTAGACAAATATATAGTTGATCGTATTTTATCTTATATCTAGATAATTTACTATCCGAACGAATTACCATAGATAGAACAGTTGTAATATTATTTAAACTGATTTATTTCGACAAATTTTATATAGTCACCTGGCGGTATTTTTTTTTCGAAAAATAGATTGTGAAAGTGGACCAATCTAGTCTCGTCTCTCCCTCGCGGTGGGTGCACGCGACTGTGCGTGTCGTTTCCGGACATGCGATCAAGAGAATCTAGCGGCTGACGGTTAAAATGCTAAACAAATATTATCATTGATCTTATCAAAGTTGATTTTATTTTACATGCACACGAGTACAATTATATAAGTGGCTTTGTCCTGGCCGACAGAGAATCAACGCAAAGCCTAAACCACCGGGTTAGAGACTAGAAACGTCCACGACAGGACGCCTTTAAATAGCGGTATTAACAGCCGTCCGTCGACGAAGGATTTTCGAAAATTTCGCCCCTAAATTTGGGAGGTTTTTTTTTTTTTTTTATTCATGTTATTTATGTTAATACACTCGTATAGGTAAAGGTGAACAATTATAATTGACAATTTTTTTTTTTCTATACAGATAAATATCGTTTGATCTTTAATCTGTATCCAAATAAATTGTATTAACTCGTCTTTTATCTTTATCTTTAACATTTTCAGTCGTCATTGTGCAATACTGAGAGTGATTGTTGCGCGGGCCAATTGGGTAGGAGGTCACTATTGAAGAAAAAAAATAAAAAACACACACCTGTTTTCAATTCTAAAGTTATATTTAAAATAAACGTATCATAATAATAATAAAATAATCATAATCTTAGGTTACTAAAAATAATATTCATATATTTTACGTATAAATATAAATATTAAATAGGTAGTATAATTTTATTACTTAATTATACTAACGCTAAAATATAATAATGAAATGTATAATTATAATAAATATTAAAATTAAACATAAATGGAATTCGTTATGATTAAAAAATGTATATTTTTTTTTTTTTTTTTTTTTTTTATGTATATAACACTATAGTATAATAATAATAATAATAAAATATTATGCTCGTTACAGGAGCTTATAAAAAAAAAAAAAAAAAAAAAATAATAGTAGGTCAGTTAGTAAAACCCCTATATAAAGAGCACAGAAAAATTATCCGACGGAAATATTAATCGTAAAAAGTGATTTTAATTCTAGTTTTCTTACATTTTCTCGGTCGACTTCGTATTTTAATATAAGAACTCCGATAAGAAAAATGAAAAAAAAAAAAAAAATAAAAATGAAAAAAAAAAAACAAAAACCAAACCATGAAATTTGTATTATTAATATTTTATATTTTTTTTAATTCGAATATTTTCAAACTTTTTCGCTTTAATATATTTCTCGTTTTACTCGCATATCTATCGACACATGCTCGTTAGATAGAGGTTATTCTAACACATCGTTGTACAAAGAATATTATGCAAATATAATAATATATTATAACTTACTCACGACGATGTTTCTAATACAATAATAATAATATTAATACGACAATATGAATATTTACACGCGACAATAATAGGAGGGGGAAAAATCGAATTATTTTCTAAGGCTATTCGTTAAATCTAGAATAATATTATTATATTACGGTTTAGACACTAGTTTTAACTGTATACTCGTAATATAATTGTTATGATGATAATAATATATGATTGTTATAGAAAAAAAAATGTACGTAAAATTGCGTTACACCAGCGATAATGTGATAGCAGAGCGATGACGAGAGAACAGGGACGGGAGTGACGACGACCGACGACAATCGGACGAATGAATTTTGTGCAATACAATTGCAGACGAGAATAAGGTCAGGTCCGCCGAGTGAGTGCGATCGATTTTGCCGGCCGGATAGATTTGTCGGCTTTTGGCGGCAGGATCATCGGTAGTTATCGTTATTGTCGGTTAGGTTAGATGTGAAACGGCGAAACGGTGTTGTTTTTTTTTTTATTGAAATTATTATTCTGACGTAGAATCGTATCGAAAGACCGGCACAACTGCCAGGGGCCGGAGCGGAGCTGATGCCAATCGACGAATCAAACGGGAGACGTATACCATAAGAACAGTGTCGTGCGCAGGGGCGGGATGGCCAGGAGGTTTTATTCTATCCCATTCGGATTTAGAAAATAAATAAACAAAATGATTTTGTTGTTATTTGGGAATGTATTGCCCGCGGTATATATCAGCCGACGGGTTTGACGGGGAAATGTCGAATTTCACTCCGGCCCCGCTTGTAAATAGATTCCGGGAGACGTGTGATTATGCCGGTCGACGCGGTGCATTCCCGATTGATATATTTTCGCCCGCAAACCCATTCCCGGGGTTCGAAATTCCCGGGCGCGCCACTGGACCCGCCGTTACCCGGGTAGTAGGTTATTAAAACGGGTGCCTGCCTCCTCCTAATGGCATTATATGCGTAACACTCGAACGGCCGTAATCCGTGTCGTCGTTGTGTAACCGCGACCGTTTTCCTACGGTTTGCCGTCGTCTCGGCCACGGAATACTAATTAAAGATAATCCACGCAACGTAATGGGAATAGACAATAATACTCTCGGGTCAGTACCCGGGTAAATTATTTTATGCGTAATCTCAAAACGCGATACTGGAATATTTACGTATAATGTATACGAGACGAAATCGTGTGCGATCGTTTGAGTAACCGATACCACCGCCGCCGCCGCCATCTTGTTTGTGTGTGTCGCCTATCCGTTCGTGACTCGACGGGGAACACCTGATAAAAATGCACGGTGTATACGGATATTTTATTTATTCGACGGCCAACCGTGCAGCGAGTTGCATGTTATTATTATTATTTTTTTTTTTTTGTTTTATTTATGTTCACCTCTCGTTACAACGAACAACTATAATATTTTACGCGAAAAACAGAAAAATTTTCGAATATTGTTCGGGGCCGCGTACCGGTACGTCTCGAACGGATACAGCCGCGAATGGAATTTACACGGTTGCCCGCTAATATGACGATAAATCGCCATTTGTATACGTTTGGTTTTAATTTATTCATTATGGCTCGTTGTTCGTCTTAATGTAACATAAAATTTAATTAAACGTACGCGGAAGGCGTTAATTTCTCGCCCCGCAGCCGTCGTTCCGGCCCCCGACTTCGGTGTATACGCAATTATACGTGTAGTAAATAATTATAATTATTATCTATGCGAATAAAGCGGCCACGGTGTCTTTCCCCCCCTCCCCTCCCACGGCCGCGGGATTTCGGCGTGGAAGTCGTGAAAGATTTTTTTTTTTTTTTTATAAATTTCTTTTATATATTTTCGATCGCGAACCGCACACAGACAGATCGAGTGATATTCATCGGACGGGTGCCGGGAGCCCGGGGACGTTGTTGTTGCGGCGGTTTTTTTTTGTTTTTTTTTTTTTTCTAGGGGAAACCGAGAAACGGTCGCCGGGCGCGACGGCCGCGATCCCGACGGACGGCTGTGGAACCGTAGGGCGCGGAACACTCGGAACGGCCTCGCGGCGAGCTCGCGGACGCGCGCCCGACGGGGACCACGCCGGTCGTTTCGCGAATTATTCGAAATACCGTCAAACTGTTTATGAATGCGAATCATTCTGTCTGTATGCGCGATATGGTTTCGCGTCTAGAAACGTACGGACACAATAATATAATTGTTTTTTTTTTTTAAAAAAAGTATTCATTTGCATATGGGCACGCGAACCCGCGCGTAGATAATAATAATAATAATAATAATAATAATAATAGTTATAATTAATATTAGGGTCTAATTTTATTTTGAACGAAGAAAAAAAATAATAATATTAAAAGGAGACAAAAAAAAAAAAATATTCTATAAGATAGATTTTTTTTTTTTTTTTTTTTTTTTCATTTTTTTGTACCTATAAAATATGCTCTACTGTCGATCGCCACCCCGGTCTCTCCCACCCCCTCCCCCGCGCTTGGCGGCCGTGCGCGTGATTTCTCATCAGTTTATTCTGCCCTTGTGCGTCAGGAAACATCTGGCCGGCGCGCCGGTGATGACGTGATGGGCCGCGGGGTCTTCGCCGCACCCCTTGATCAGCCGCTTGGACCTATAGCACATGACCGTGAGCGCCAAGCTCAAGAAGCACAGCACGGTGGAGGCGAGCGCCAGCAGACCGGCCAACAGACCGGACCGCACGCACACCGAATTCTGACTGTTGTCCGTGTAATATCCCGTAGTCCCTGCGATATATAAAAAAAAAAAAAAAAAAAAAAAGCGGAAAAAAAATTAAATAAAGATGAGAAATTCAATAAATATAACGTGAGAATAACGCTGAAATTTGAAAACCAATAGACGATAATAATACGAGTGTTCCGTGCGAATATCACGGATTCTACGATTGTTTTTTAACCGAGTTACAACAACGAAAACTACAGAAAATCGTTATTACGTGAATAGTCCTGGATCATTTGATCCGCCGACTAGATCCAAAAAGACAACAAAAAAATCTCTCTGGTCGTTTTTTTTTTTTTATCGGAGCAAGATTTCTGGTCGAAAAGTTGTAAACAAGCATAATAAAAAGAAAAACACTACATTTCTTATTCCTGCGTTCAGTGTCTATAGAACTTAATTATGAGAGAGAGAGAGAGAAAAAACAAAATCGATTCTACACTCACTGTTGGTAAGCGCGCTGGCGTCCTCGCTGTTTTCGCCCTCCTGGAGCACTCTCAACGATTGGAACAAGTTGATGTTCTGCGACAGGGCTGCTGGCGTGGTCGCCACTTCCACGTCGGTGGACCGTTTCGATACGCTCTTGGCGTTTCTCCAGTGGCATGGTTGGCTCTGTAAGGGGCGGGTGGAGAACAAAAAAAAAAAAAAAAAAAAAAAAAACAGAGTGCGTAAAAACCAACTCGGAATGATTAACAATAATAATAATAATAATAATAATCGTCCGGCGAGTGCCGTCAACACGTGGGAATCGATCGACTCACCGGACATCTGCCGTGGCACATCCGGACGTCGCACTCGATGTAAAGCGCCGGCGATCCGGTGAACCTGAACGTCTTCATGTAGGCGAACACTTGGGTCTCGAACACTTGGCTCTCGCTCCACGATCCTCTAAAACGGCTGATCAGTTTGTCGTCGACCGGGCATCTGAGAACGTGATAATAACATAAACGCGTGTCGGGCCGTCGTCGGTGTGATAATTCATTTTTATCAATTATAATATAATATACGGTTCGGTCGGACAACGAGACGACAGACCGAATACATTGCGTAAAACAACCCTGACCTAACCAAAATATCCGGACGTTATCTGTGGTTCTCTGGTTTTTTTCCCCCCCTTCGTCCGAGTTACGCATTTATAATCTTGTTATTGCTGGTCCAAATGTCTTCCGCGTTAAAATAAACGGTAGTCGACAAAAGGAGGGACTAGAACCAGAACGAAATGAACCGATTATGGTACCGGTATTAATTATGGAACTCAATATTACGCAATCCGAGAAACCGGAATCGGAACCTTTTAAATAACATACGAATATTTTCGGTTCTTTTAGGTTCTTATCGGTTCCAAGAAATAACTGATCACACAGACACAGTCACACGTACGAGTAAACACGTTACATATTTTTTGTATATTATTTTGTTTGTAGTTTTATTATTGAAAAAAAAAAAAAAATAAAAAAAAATTACCTATTAAGCAAAAGGTAATCAGCTCATTGTGTTTAATAAAGTTATTTTGTTGGATAGTTAAATCATGAAAAAAAAAAAAAAAATCCTAATATGATAGATAAATAATGGTATTTGAAACTGTGAATTTTTACTAAATTAATTTCGTATTAAGTGAAACCCTTATTTTATAAATCTAAAAACCAAAATGGAACCAGAACCGGAAAAATCATTATGGTTCCAGTACCTGTATCTTATATCGTCATCTATCAAAGAATCGTCATTATCGCTCCAATATCGGTTATTGAAAATGTTCGGGAGCGACAGCAAAAACTACTGAGCGAAAGTTCGAATTATCAAATGGAAAAATAAATAATTCGAATTAATGAAGAGAGTTCAACATTTTTAATTCCATACCCACATATGTATTATTTAATTCACTTTTACGTGATATTTATTTATACTGTAGGTGTACATGGAAAATTTGAATATATTTATTTTAAAATAATACCGTGGCTATCGTGATTTTTCGATAACATACACATGTATGTTCTTACTGAATACGAGTACGTAAGTTGAACCACACTTCTAATTTATTTGAGCTTATTGTGCACAATTGATGAATTCGAACAATAGAAGTTCTGGCGAAAAAATATTCGAATTATAAAGTGTCTCGCGCATTACTATTTTCGATTTTGTCGGGGGGGACCGAAATAATACACGCGCTGTCTTTGGATTGCAGAGGCATTGGAATTATCGAAAGCTTACTGTATTTGTATGCGTATCGTTGATTAACAAACGACTTATGATAGAGGCCATGGCGGTTCTCGACGTCGTCTCTTTTCCCGTACAAGTATTTTTACCATTAACTCTATTTAATTTCGACGCATAGATAATAAAACATGTTAAACGTGTCAATAACGACCAACGGGTTCTCTTAGCCATGGAACCGCGATTGTTACTTATAATAATAATGACTTGGCTGCGAGTTGTGATTTGACGAAAACACGAAAACTCACCCGTATTGATCGATGAGCTGAATCTTTTTCTGGGCTCCGTTGTGCGCGTAACAATCGTTGACCACGATGTCGAAACCGTCTGTATGGAAATACAAAAAAAAAAAAAAAAAACACCGCATTTCGCGTATATTAATACAACGTAAAATTGTCGTTTATCGTGTTGCCACGAGTATAATAATCGAGGACTGTGAATTTAATGCACTCTGAAACTATTAATTATGCACTGAAAACTGACGATATATAACTGCTCTTATAACTCTTAAATATGAAAAATGTAATTTTAATTATTCTTTCACGCGGATCGCATCGAACCAAATGCAATAGATATTACGTTTACGATTGTTGTGGCCCGTCGTATACGATTCGATATCAGTAAATTATTTTTAAATTAATTGTCGACTACAATAGTAACAATATTACACGACTTGGGTAATGTTCAGCAAAATTAGATATCGGCCGGTTAAAGACTCGACTAATAAAATACAATAGTTTCGTCGAAACAATAAACAAAAACGAGCGAAAAATATTATAAATATTTAGAAAGACAAGTTAAGACGCGTTAACGTGTAAAATGTGCAAAATACGATTTCGGATATTTCATAGGAATAATTGTTGATACATTAATTTCACAGCCCGGGTGACGATGATCTTTGGGAAACCGAACGGCAAAACAAACAAAACCCCGCCGGGAAATTGACACGGCCCGAGGCCGGATTTTAGCGTACTCCCGAACGACAATCGGCGGCGTTAGTACGGCGCGCGACGTATGCAATATTGGCGCGCGCCTGCCAATTGTGCGACGGACGGCGCGCAGACATTTGATGGAATTATTGACTGTATTCGTTCCAAAACCCGAGTTAGGCCGATCGCACACCAAAAGAGCAAAACTGTGTTAGACAATGCTAGTCATTTTTGTGTTAGTCAACTAAAAACAATTTGTTTTTATAAAGCGCACACTACCTAGGCAAAACACCATCAGGCAAAACAAAAATCAGTAGTCATCATGTCATCTGATGAAGATGTTGCGATTTGCATGTGGTACACATTACAAAATTTAGAACAGAATCATAAAAAACAAAAAAATAAATATTATTAAAAATATATACGAAATACGAAAAAAAAAGTACACACGAATAATTATTGTGACTAGTTGTGACTAACGAAAAATGTGGACACTCAGACAGTATCAGTCATGACTGATTGTGTTTTAAAGCAAAAACGTTTTGTTTTGACTATGTCTTATCAGTGTGCGTATGCAATGTAATTTCTTATGTTGTATTTTTAACAAAACTGTGTTAGGCTGGCTAACACTGTCTAACGCAGTTTTGCTCTTTTGGTGTGCGGCCGGCCTTAAACGATGCGTAGACAAGGCGCCTAGCGTGAAGAATTCCGCGGGTACCGGGCCCCCCTCCCCCCGGCTAGTCTGTAATATTCGTTGGACAGGCGAACAAAATATCGACGAAAACTCACGGGCCGTTAAAGCAGCGTCCGATTATTTTTACACGGTGCGGGTATAGCCAGCCGTATAACGGTTACCGTACGCGAAAAATCGAGAAATTTTATTATTTTTATTCTGTTACGCGACGAGGTGCGTGTAAATTCCGGATTTCCGGTATTCTTCGGCGACGCGCTCTCCGGCGGGCCCCCCGATGCCGGTCTTGCCCGAGCCCCCCCCCCCCCCTGGGCAGTGCCTATCCGCATTTTAACCCCCCCGGGGAGTGCCTATCCGCATTTTAACCCCCCCCCCCCGCCCGGTAAAAATCCCTCGCTCCCAACTGCGATCCGTTTTAAACCGGCGCGGTTGTATATACGTAATTAAATGCCGTCGTCGTCGTCGTAGTCGTTTACCGTATTTGCTCCTCATGTAGATGATCAACGTCAGCGGGTCACCGACGCGGACGGGTCCGCCTACCCTGTTGCCCGTGGTACCGTACCCGTACCGGATTTCCATGTAACATTCGGGCGGCGACAATGTGAATACGACCGGATTTCCCGTGGCCACTCTGCGCAAAGATACGAAACGGTAAATTTATCATTAGGAAATTACGAGCATTATTATTAAATGCTTGTTGCCGCAACGCGGACGCCCGTACAATTGTTATTTATTTATATATACGTACTCGACGTCTAAAAACGGAAAAGTCACAGTCTTCCAGAAATCGTAACCGTATTCGCAGGTCACCTTGAAGTGTTCGTCCCATTCCTCTTCGATCAGCGGGTTGTATTGGACGGTGACGGTGTTCCACATGAGATTTTTCTGTGGGCGAGGGGAAAAAAATTGCCGTCAGTAAAAAAAAAAAAAAAAATAATAATAATATAATAATACCGATTCAGAGTGGCGTAATTACAGGGCCGTACGCCCTATAATGGTCTTTTCGTTTTCTTTCCGGCCGACGCGGCAAAACTATTGCCGGTTCGAAATATTTGGATTTATTAATAATATTATGTAGAGAAAACAAAACGAAACAGAAATAAATCCATCTCCGCCCGGTAACGCGACCGAATTACGCCACCCCCCCCCCCCCCACACACACACAGTGCCGCCACCGCGGCAGACCGCCACGAACACTTACCGCCGGGTTCTTCCTGGCGTCCTCTTGTCTGGAGTTCTTTCCCAAGGTACCGCACCTGTTCAACTGTATGTAAAACTCGTAATAATCCCGTCCGGTGCCGTTTATGTACACGCAATCCGGATCGTACGAATATCCGGACGAGTACAGCAGACCGCCGAACGAACCGTTGAACCCTATGCGAATTTTCATGTAATCGTCCTGGCACTCGGCTTCGATGTCTGGAGAATAAAAATAAAAATAACATGTGATCAACGGATGGTATTACGGATATTGCTACGTGGCGCGCACCATATCAAAGGCGTTGCGTATAGGCAATATATACGACGAATTATTAATAATACAACGCAAATCATTTCAATACCGTGCCGTTATCGCGAGTTTATTGTATCCGCGTAATCGTGAAACCAGCTCGGAAAACTGATTCAATGTGATTTCATAGTGTTTTTTTATTATTATTTCGTTTTGAAAATTTAAAACACGCCCGTATAATACGAAATTAAAAAAGTTTTTACGACACTGCCAACGAACTGTGAATTATTATTGTAATTGTAACTAAACGGATACGTAAATCCCTAGAGGGAATCCTTTATATAATATTTTCAATGTGGACTGTAGCTTCGAGATAAAAAAAAAAAACTGTTAAAATCATTGATTTTTTTTTTCTTTAACTAGTGTTGAGACGTTATCTAGAAACACTTTTTGTGTCAATCGTCTTGTCTAGACGAATATTTCAATATTTATCCGAGAGTTTGTTAAGATGATATATAACTAATTTACTTTTAGTAAAAAATTGTTATATATAGATCGAATACAACTAGAGAAAAAATATATATATTTCTTAGGTACATTTAGGTAACTATATTATAGCTAGTGATTTAAAATATTCGATATCTCTATCTAGATTTTTTTGGACAAATTAAACCCTATAATCTTAATGTAGATACATTTTACTGTTTTTCTGCGTGTTTCTGCAACAAGTGATCGTCACTATCCGTATTTTGTTGCGATCGGGTTTTTGTTAAAGAATTATTATTACTAAATTATTCGACGGTATTTTGTTATAATTTTTTTATTTTTTTTTCGATAAACGGCCAGCTATTATAATAATAAACACGTAGTGCTATAGATCAATAGCGTTTATATTTCATTGGCGAGCGACGGCACGGCGATGGCAGCTGCATCGCTTTTGTTGTCGGCGGCGTGACCGAGACAATTAACACGGTGCGAAAAAACCGAATCGGGTAAAACAAATTTTAAAAAAAAAAAATCTATACGAAAAATATGTTCACGTGTAAAATTGTATAATTGACAAGGCACTATACATGTGCATGTTTTATACTTCATTATAGACAGGACGTATCATTTGATCGATTAGTGCGACATAGATATTTTTTTTTTCGTTTCTCTCCCTCTCACCCTCACTCTCTCTTCAATGAGTTGCGTTTTTCGTGACCTATAAAACATTAAGTCATAGCCCTCCCCCCGCCCCCCCCGTCAATACCTTAAAATTCAGACTAGTAGTGTAGTGGGCGGTTCGACGATAATTTCATTTTTAAATCGTCAAAACTAATAATTTCTTTATTTTTTTTTTGGGTATTATAATACGCAATTACCATTAAATATAATATTATTATGTCGTAAACCGTATAGTTTACTATCATCGGTCATAGGAATCTAAACTGGGCAATTTTCTAAAGTCGGCCAATTCGCTACATTTTGGAAACCGGCGAATTTTTAATCGGACCCGTCCGTCGATTTTCGTTAGTGGCGTTTGTACGAATGTTTGCGGTGATCACGGACGTCTCTGGTAATCTTGTAGGGAATCTCGGTAATCGTTGGAAACAATCGCGTATCCGGGGCGTAGTGAACCGGACTGGGTGGTACGACTCAAAACTATATATATATATATATATATATAGACTAACTCACCGTTGACCGGCGGCTTCTCAGCGGATGTTGAATATAAAAAAGAGGTTTGAAGACGATAGAGAAACACTTATAAACAATTAAGTTACTTTATTGACCGAGACTTGGCAGCCCGTGGTTCGCGCAAATGTAAGGTATGATACACCAACGGTCCGTACATAAATCGAGTCGACACCAAGTCTGAACTGAGTCTAAAAAGTTATGGCACACCCATAATATACCGAAACGCGGCCTCGCGAAAGTAGAAAGCACTTTTATACCGCTCTCTAAACAATCGTAATCCTCAACAATTAACAATGTGTATATTTAAACGCGTAGTAACCATAAAAAAAAAAAAAGTTCGACCGACACACACTATGTACAATGTAACAATCGTAACACCATTTTTATTTAATTTTACCAATAACAATATCATATCGGGAGTGGGAATTCCGGAATGGGCACCGCGTGCGGTAGGCGCACGCGAATTATTTCCCCGGCCGCGCCACTGAGCCCGCTGGAAACGATTAACCATAACGCCCGGCCCGACCCGGACGCAAATGTGAACCCGTCGACTCGGTCGTGATTTACGCGATATTTTTGTTCAGACTTCACGGTCGGCTCCGGTGCATTTGGCCGGAGCCGTCGTCGACGAACCGACGGCGACGGATTGCCGAGGCGCGGAATGACGACGACAATGTCGGACAGGTGATCGTGATCGTCTGTAAATAATTGGTATTTTTTTTTTTTCACATTTTTTTTTACCCGGTCGCAGACATACGAACGTTTCGCCGTTGTCGGTATTGTCGTCGGCGAGCCAGAAAAACGATTTCGACGACGACAACGACAAAAACAACAACCATAAAAAGAAAAACCAAATCCCCTGTAAATGTTCTTCTTAAATCTGGATCCTGATTTCCAACAAAAAAATATGTGTAACCAAACAACCAAACAAGGATCGCGTTAAAATTAAATTGCCGTTATTATTATTGTATTTTTTTAGATTGTATAAGCGTATGCCGATTGAAATAAATCAATATTCCCGTATTTCTAAATTGTATTATATTCGTCTATTGACCGGTTGTCTATATGAAAATCAACGAATTGGCAGTAAGGTGGTACGCAAAAGAAAATATATCGAGAAACGCTATTGTAGACCGATAGATTATAATGAAACAAATGCATGTCGTTATGATATTATTACAATACCATCGTGATTAAATTGTAAAAAATAACATTATGACGTCATGATATTTGTTGAAATCGATTGTTAAAGGTTACGTGTAGAATGTACAGAGCAGTGGCGGGTTTAAGGGTTCGAATAAAGCCAGCAAATCCATAGAAAATGTATCGGTAACACATACTGCGGCAAAATGATATCGCGGTTTGCGATATACCATTTATTTGTAGTTTTTTTTTTTTTTTGTGGTAAAAATTGAAAAAAAAAAAACAACTTTGTAATTTAGGTGGGGCCGCAGAATGCAATTCGGGAGAAAGGCCCCGACGGCATTTGCCGACTAAACGAAACGTTAAATCCGCCACCGGTATAGAGCCAAGTCGGAAGCGGGGGCGGACCGATATACGCATTGTGTATATTCTTTCTTTTTATTCTTTTATTTGATAGTAATTTATGCTTTTATTTTTTTTTTTTTTTTTTTTTGATCGGGGCCACACAAACGAAAATTAGCGCCCTGAAATTGAAATACCTCGGCCGAGGGCCCGGCGTGCGATTTGACTACGACGGCCCGGGGTCAGTCCGCGGCACGGTCGGCAGAAAAACACGATAAAAGGCCGGCGAGAATTATTTAGTAGTGTATTCGAATTTTGACGTTCAATATTTAATACGAGACCGAAAACGCGTGTCGTCGACATACGAAATACGAATTCGGGAAAAAGTGCCGAATTGGATTGTTCCGTTCTAATCGACCGGACAACGGTGTGAAATTAATTCCGGATCCGTTTAAACGCGCATTATCTATTATTGTTGACGGTTATTTGGTTTCTATCGTCTCCCGTCTCTACTGTAAAGCAAAAAAAAAAAGTTAAAAAAAATTAAAACAAGTGGTCCCCTTTCTGCGGTCGGCGATTCGTCGTATACCGTCGGTTTTTTTTTTTTTTTTAAATTTATTTCTATTTCTTTTGCCCCCCCTCACACACACACACACACACACACACTCGTGTCCGTTTTATTACTAATTATATTGTCAATTCATAACGGGATTGGCCGCGTTTATTACGATTATTAGCTGTAACTGCACCGTCGATCGAATCTCCCGTTACCGATATTTAATCGAAAATCCCGCGCGTAACCGGCCGCGGCCAGGCTGCCGTCCGTAAAATATCATCGCGTCTCCTCCGGTACGATAATCAATACTGTAACGATACTATGACATCGTACGTTTTAATATTAGTTAATATTGTAAATATTATATCAAATTATACTATTATACAGCCGGCGGTTCCCGACCTTTGGGGTTGTGCGCGGACCACCCAAATTTTGTAACAAAAAAAAAGAAAAGAAATATCTTTAAGGCCCGCCTATATAGGTGAGCACGCGCACATATACGTGGTCTGTTCAAAGAGTTCCCCAACTATAATTCCTAAAAAATAGAAAATGTATACTATCGTAAATGTTATTAGATTATAATAAAATAGAGATGAGCGGCTATCTTTTCGATTAAATCTCAAATGTTTATTGCTATCTAAGCATTAACTGTGCGCGTTCAAAGTGGACGAGTCGTGTGTATTGTGCGATTTTTTTTAGATGAATTACATTCACCAACAGCCTATTAATATTAAATTTTGTAAATCTTTTACTTAGACTCGTAAAATGTTGCGGAATGCTTATGGTTATCAGTGTTCAGGACGTACCCGGTATTACGACTGGTTTAAACGTTCAAAAGACGGTCGGGAATGATTTGATGACAAAAAAAAGCTCGTCGGTTCAGATCAAGCGTCAAAGTCCTGCTAACGGTTTTTTTTTTTTGTTGACAACCTGGGAGTTATTCGTCACGAATTTCTACAAACTGTTAACCGATGGTACTATCTAGAAGTATAAAAACGTCTTCGAGAAAAAGTGCGGAGGAAAATGCCTGGAGTGTGGAAGAAAAACTCACGGTTTATCCATCACGACAATGCTCCGGCACGCCCTCCCCTGTTAATTCGAGATTTTTGCGTGAAAAATCACATGACCGTGCTTGCTCATCCGCCATATTCTCCCGGTACTTGGCACCAGCAGACTTTTTTTTTATTTCCAAAACTAAAATCTCCGTTAAAATGACAACGATTTTCCACGATAGACGAAATAAAAGAAAATTCGCTATCGGAGCTACGAGCAATTCCAGAAACTGTTTTCCAGGATTGCTTTGATGAACAATGGAAACGTCGTTGGCGAGAGGGAGAATACTTCGAGGGTGATAAGTCTCAATAGCTCGTACGTAAGCACTATAAATAAAACAATTGAAAAATTCGGGAACTTTTTGAACAGGCCTCGTATATATACATACGGCAGTTAATAGAAATAAAAGAATTTAAAAAAGAAAAAACACTATTACAATCTATTAACAATAAACGAACTGCATGTGATAAAATTACATTCAAACGTTAATTGTTGTACTCTATTTGGACACTGTAGACCGTAGACCGTAGACAATATTGATAAATATTATTATAACCAGAAATATTTTCACGTTTATAGTAAAAATATGTAATAATATCGTTTTAAATATATAATATTTAATATTATACGGTACACGGCCCGGTACCGCTGGTCTTCAGCACCGTAATTGTATTTTATTTTATTTTCCAGTTAAATCGTATTAGTCAATATGTAAACCATGATAATCGTACATCACTATATTGATCGACAGCACGCGCTCACTACCATTTTTCTCACCCTGTATATACACACGTCCCGGGCACATCCCGAGGCACTCCCAGCGCCTTCAAGCTGGTCCATCCGGCGCACTCACTATCTTTCCCCGTCGTGTTGTTGGTCAATATTTGTTCCGTTCCGTAATTTTTCCTAATACACGTTCACCGTCCGCAATTAAAAAACATATTCGGTTTTTTTTTTTTTTTTTTTACGTCAACACCACCGCCGAAGTAAATCCGCGCGAGAAAAGTAATATAATCTGTTCCGTTTAGAATTGTTCCTGCGTTCGTAGAAGGTAATAAAAGCAACTCAGATAGGTTGATGGGATTCAGTGTTAGATAATTCCATATTCCATTTGCCCTTACTTATTGCAATACAAATTCGTTTTTTTTTTTTTTTTTTTTACCAAGGTAATCTATTTTTATCTCTAAACGACAATATTCCCCCCCAAAAGCCGGCATAGAGACAATATACCTAGGCAACACGGTTACGGGACACGTAACTAAACTTTAGTAGATGATCCGGACACGTGAAAGACGCTTTTTCTCAAATTACCTATATCGATTAAAAATATGGATAATATTTTTGGGAAAAAAAGATGCGTAAGACGCGTGTTTGACTACGTCGACAAAAACCATATATTCCAGTACGAATTATTATTCAAATAATTTTTCTTTTCCTACATACCTGTATGAGGTTTTTTTTTTATATATATATATATATATTATCATTCGAACCGGTTAACCGTTTTGAATGCGTTTCTATTTAATATTTTTACGAATAACGATTTTAAACGTTATTATAATAGAATATTCGATTTTAAATAGAAATACATTTGAATAATATTTAAAACACAAGACCGGTAATTTTTTTTACATTTTTGATATTTTATCAGGAGAAAAAATGTTTGACGGGCTGGATAAATCCAAACCTCCCGTCCCGGAATTTGTTTCTACTCCGTTCCCGGGGGTTGTATCGCATAGAAATATAATATTTTTTTGCCGGTATAGGGACATTGATATTCTATACTATTACATAATAAAACCGAACTAACAGTGTCCAAAAGAGAGCTTTTGGATTTGACTCCAAACGCCAAAGAGTGTGCAGTATCAAAATAAAAAGCAAAAATCAATTCCTGATTTTTTCCAAAAAAAATATAAATTTTATTATGTGTACTGACAAAAAAAAAAAAAAAAAAAAAATTATAATTTAAAATATAGATTGTATTATGTGTAAACTGGCTGAAAATAAATAATCTTCAATTTAATTTAATTTTTTTTTTTTTTTGAACCCCGTTAAAAGGTGAAGTAACATTGTACGGGATCCGAAGCGATTCCGTCTTGTCGAGGTGTTACAGTATTCTATAGGTAATGCGGATAAAGTCGTAATTTTGTTTTGTAAGTTGCACAAATTGTGGTGGCGGTGATGGTGGTGGTCGTCGTCGTCGTCACCCTCAAGAAATCGATTTCAGAAGCCCGGAGGGTAGGTTTTGCCAGTTATATATATATATATATATATATATATATATATATATATATATATATATATATATATATAAAAAACGATTTTTTTTTTTTTGTTTTTTTTTTTCCTTATTGTTTCCATCGCCGAGCGACATCTCGTCGACCGGGGGACACGCGTACGCGCGTCCCGCCCGCGCTCTGGCCGCGGACGGCCGCGCGACGCCGTCGCCGACTACGGCGCGATACGCGATACCGGCGGAACGCGAATAATTCCACCGTTCTCGCGCGCGGTTGTGGACCCCGTGGGAGACTTAAAAATTACACTTTATGGTCCATTAATTCCGTTCAATAGGACTGCCAACAACTGCGTTTTAATAGCCGTGCACACGGGAATTTCACGGTCCGTCCCCGCCGCCGCCCGACAAGTCGTCTGGATATATCGTGGTCCACGCAAATATTATTTCAGACGCGACGCCCGGGCACGGCGCGCGGTGCCCCGGACCCACGGACGGGCGTTTTACACGGAAACTATAAAACGTCCATTTATTACAATAAAACCTATAATAATGCTCGGCCCCCCCTCCCCCCGTCCGATTTTTTACATTTTTTTTTTTTTTTCCGTTTTAGTAGTGCCGGGAGCCACATGGTTATAATACCTATGAATATATTATATATTATAATATATATATATATATATATATATATATATATATATATTGAAATTGCGGTGGCGCTGTCACCATTATTATCGTTGTAATAATTATATCGATACGGTGTCGTCGTCGTCGTCGTCGTCGTTATTATCGTCGCATAATACAACAAATTTATATTTTTTTTTTTTTTTTTTAACGATAATAATATTTGCGTCCGTATTGTAATAATAATATACAAATAATAACTACATAATAATATCGTCGCGCGCGTACCTATCGACAATGGGAAAAATCGGGATTTGCCGATGATGTTCGTGAATCGCCCGGATTTTCGGATTTCCGAAATCGCGACCAATGGTGGGGGGGGGGTCGTCGTTATCCGCGTTTTTATCTGTTACCGAGTTTCGGTTTTTCAAAACCGCTAATTTCAATCCTTTTCAATACGTTCTCATAAAACTACTATATCGTTATTTTATAATGATCGTATTGTTCATAGCGTTAAACGTGTTCGGAATGGAAATTACAAATAGAAATTTATTTTTAAAAAGAAACAAAATCATACATATTACACTCTAATGCAGAGGTTCCCAACCCAATGTACGCGAAGAAATTGTTTTATTACTATTTCAATTCAATAATATTTTGTTTAGTCTAGTTTATTTGATATTAGCTAATTTTATAAAATTATTATTTTATCGAAATAATGTTTAATGCCGATGACGTGGGGTTTGTAATCGTAGCAATTTAGAATTTTACATAATGATAAACTCTATAGTTTGTTATAGTTCTTGTCGACAAAGCGCATTCTTGTAGTTTTAACGTTTCATTTTGGATGCCAACAATAATAGAATACCCATCTCTTTTCAAGCAAACATTACAATGTTTAACTCCATTTGTCACTACTTATTTGTGTGACAGTGGATTTTCTGAATTGATGTATTTGAAAAATAAGTACAGAAGTAGGCTCGATATTCAATGTGACTTAATAGCTTGAAAATCAGTTCCATTCAGCCTGATATTGATGTCCTTGTACAAAATGAACAACAACAAATATCACATTAATTTTATTATTAATTTGAAAATTGTAATTTAAAATTTAAATATTTAGATTTAACTAAAAATTAAGATTTGTTTTTACTTTCATAAATATCAAATAATAATAATGTAAAGAAATGAACGATTAAAAAAAAAAATTTGACTCTTAATTTAGTTTTAGAATTGAGGTGGTACGCGTATTAATTATAAAAGTGTCTGGTGGTACTCGATGATAAAATTGTTGGGAACCCCTGTTCTAATATATAATTTATCCGGATTTATTGGATTTTCGGATAATCCGGAATCGTGTCACATCACTAGTGTCTGTGCGCATGCGCCGGAACCATCGACTTGGCAAATTATCACAAAGGGCGGAGGGCCTATCCAAATTTCGCGCCCGCGGACGGGCCACTCTTGTGGGCGACACATTGGAGAGATTGGACGGGTAGATGGGAATTCTGTTCGCACATCCGTACGCAACGATTAATCATTTGCTTTAACGGTAGACGATCGTCGACAAAGTTCGGTTTATTCGGTACTACGGAAACTCACACGTTTATAGAACAGAATTATTACATTATAACCTCAAATGTTTTCCTTTGCGGCATTCGTGACGCACGCTGTGTCAAATTTTCACGCCTTTTTGTTCGGCCGGAACAGCCGTAATAGCCGGAATGTTTTTGAAAATTCGTCCACGCCCAGAAATGCCTAATGTGAAAATTGCAGGTCCCTACGATTTTACTTCATTACCAGAGTTACAACAAAATTAAAAACGAAAAAATCCAAAAAATACTAAAACCGTTGCCATACATTTCCCCGGGTTATTTTTCTCCGTTTATTGAGAAAACTACAACGAACATCAAAAAAAAAAAAAAAAACAAAACAACTTCTTTAATGAGGCAATTAGACGCGAAACGCTTTCGGAATAGATGCTACACTGAAAAATCGGAGAAGGATGTTTGGCAGAAATGTTGTTCGGAATCTAAAAAACAACATAATATTGTCTATTCGATATCGGACGGGGACGAGCGCTGTCGTTACAATAATTGGTCCAAAGCTGCCCGCGGGTCGGTCAATTTTTTTTATATTTCATACAAACTACACGGTTTAAATAATTGATTTTAATGAATGTTAACGGATTCGAGTATAGCCGAAACCGTGTTGGGTTGTACGGATTTCCGAGATAATAATAATAAAATTCCTATCGGAATGTCCAACGTTGTCAGTGTGTCCGGTGCGCGGTGTTGTTGAAGAGAATAACCAAAAATACATAATATTCTAAACGGAAAAAAAAAAGGAAAAGGAAAAGGAAAAGAAAAACGTTTTTCGATATTTCGACATTGTTTCTCCGGGACACGCCGAAACGCCGACTCGTCGTTACAAAGGGGTTGAAAGTTAAACATTTCCACTGTACCCTACCCGCCGCAAGTCTTCTGCGTTCTTGTCGCCGACCGCCAGCCCTCTCGCAATAATCTCCCCTATAGCCGCCACTCAGACACCGGCCTGGCCCTCTCGTCCGCACAACCGCACAACCGGGCACCACCACCGTACGTCAACGTCCCAACATCAACTAACATCTCCAGACATCGGAGTTTTAATACGCACGCGATTATTTTATTTTTATTTTTTTTTTTTTTTTTTTTTGGTGATTTGTTCACGTTCCGTCTCCTTAGCGTTTTATGTCGGCCCGTCTCGCCGCAATTGAAATATTTCGTATTGCATTATACGCTTACGGCAAGTTAAACGTTGTACACGATTTTGTCATCATCATCATTATTATTATTATTATTTTTATTATTGTTATTATATCGTAGCTGTAGTACGACTCCGCGCGGTGGGCGTGCGGTACGACATCGGCGGCAAATTGTTATGTATTTTTTTTTTTTAATTTTTTTGTTCACTATTTTTCCTATATGTAATATTACGCTTTCGTGACTCGGGAATTAAGTCGTCAACGTTTTCCGTAACGACTCCGTCTAATGCGGCGGGACATCATTTCGTTTCCTATTCGCATCGTTGCGGGCGCGGCAGTTTACCGGACGAACGTATCGGAAACCGGGCGAAACCTGCCGAAGCCTGCCGCGATGGATTTTTTACCGTCCCATCTCGGGTATTGATTAAATTATACGACACAAACGAGCGCTGTATAACGTATTTAAATATTATCGTAGCAATCGCATATGGTTTTTTTTTTTTTTTTGTTCTTAAGGAGAAGCAATTAAAAAATAGAAGAAAAAAACAAATTCATACGTAGAATTCAATGGTTTTGTGTATGGGGTTTGGACCTATTTAGAAAATTGCCGCGTCTCCCCGTCCTGCCAATAAATAGGATCGCGTACATATTATTGTCTTTATCGTTGCAACGGATTTATTATAATCCGAATCCGAATATTTGGACCTTTTGCCGATATAACGACGTAAAAAAAAAAAAAAACGAAAACAAACAAACGCAATCTGGACTCGGATCAAACGTATAATTTCGCAGGTGGTTTTTCGGTTCTGCTGAAATGTTACATTCGGATGAGTGGAGATTTATTTATGATTTACGTACATACGAGTGAAATTTTATAAATCGAAACTACTGTGAAAAATATCAAAAGACTTGTGGTGAAACCGAGGAGACCAAGAAAAAATTAACATAATTGAAATAATATGTTAATTTTACAAACAAAAAATATCAGAATATATGGAGGTCAAAAGGTATTGGCGAACAAAATATTCACGGGACGGCCGTATGATTAAAAGACAAAAAAAAAAGGACCAGCGATCGCTTTAGGAGAAGAAAAAAAAAGAGACGGGTAGACAGAGTAAAGGGTTGCTTGATGTCGCCGAAAACTCCCGAGAGGAACAAAAATAGTGTAGACGGCGAAGATTTGCCGAGATGAGCGAAGAGGGGCGGCGGTGGCGGCCAAGGTCCTTCGTGGACTGTAAAAGCTCGTAGAAGAAGAACAAGAATATGAAGAAGAGGAGGAGAACAAGTGAATGTGATATTGAGATATATTGTAATTTTAAATCGTGTGTCGGAATCGGCTTCGGCACCGCGGTCAACGATAGTTTATTAGCCAGGCGTATTATCTAAGAGCTAAGACGGTCCAGCGACCGCGTCCGTTTCAATGTTACGCGTGTTTTTTTATCGCGATGGCCTCCTTATTACGAGTGTTATCCGTCTCGAGATTTTTTTGCTAAAAATGACGATATATTACAGGTGCCGTGCTACGAAATATATTGTATAATCGGTATAGTGAGACTTATCTAAGTACGTAAAATCTATCTAGAAAGTTCATCTAGACAGTATTTTTTGTATATCGTATCTTATCTATATAAGCATTTTGGATTAAATGTAAAGGTTATTTAAGATAAAATATATCTATTTTAATAAAAAAAATAAATAAATAAAAATAACGTTTTACCCGTAGTAGAAAATTCAAAACACCTAACTGTATTGTTTTACTTTTAGTTAAATATATAAAGTGGTACTAGGGCTAGTGATTTACGCCCTTTGCAATTACAGGATTATTTTACCAGTTAACATTTGTATCTCCCTTCTCTAATGATCACGACAATAGAGACAATTGAAAGAAATTTTTTTTGTTATCTAAATAAATTCCACATGTCTATTATCTTATCCGAGATAATTGAATTATTGTTATCTATATCTAGACGATTTTTGAACAATTATCTATTATTTTTTATCCAGACACATTTTACTCATATGCGTGCCAACAGTGTATATAATATGTTACAAACCCAGGTGTATTAAATCGAACATCAGATTCATTTTTTATGATGAAATTTAATATTATTACACAAATTGTACCCTTAATGTGTAAACTGAATGTGAAAACAGCTGCCGTCACCACTTGTCCTAAAATATTCGAAATACTTATTCGGTGTAACTACAGTAATATCTGTACGTATTCGAATATTTATTCTGAATACTTTTTGTGATTAATTTTACCCAAGTCCGACTGAGGTTAGTCGTAATTCCGATTTCCCGTCCCCCGGAAAAGTCGTATTTATACCAAATATTTATCTGGATAAACCCAATTTATTTATTTATTTATTTTTTTTTTTAAATATACATACGTTGCACTCGCGTCTTGTTGTTGCCGTGCCGCCGGCCGTCCCAACTTTCGACGGTCTGCAGTCTCCAGTCAAGTACGGTCGAGTCGGCGGGCGAAATCGGTCTGGACCGGAGCTGTGTCGTCACCGGCACGTAACTGTCGCCGACGTACAATACCTGTAAAAAAAAAAAAAAAATTATTATAAGCGCCTCTATATATTTACTCTAGTGTTGATCACGAGTTCGACCGATCCACGATTGAAAAATACGCATTTATTATACGGAACGGGTTAGATATAATCCGAATGTTAAACGCGACAATTATGACGGAAATATAATTACTTAGACGACGTTCGTTAAAAAAAAATGAAAAAAAAAATGAATTATATTAACAAGTATAACTGTTGTTTAATGTCTATAGTGTCTGTTGTCTACTGCGGCGAAACAAAAGTACACCGCAATTCCGCTATTGATTTCCTCTATCATTTAGTTTTGTTTTTATATTCGTATAAATTAATCGCCTAAATGTTGCTAGTTGTATGCGATTATTTTTTATTATTATTACTTTTTTCTTCCATTTTGTTCACAGCAAATCAATTTGTTTAACAAATTCAATTCGATTATAATAATAATAATAATAATAATAACAATAATCGGGATTATACGGATTGTCGCCATTTCGGTCAATCCGGATTTCGGATTAAGTGCTCGGGCACTGGTTTAAATGAGAATCCTAAACGTTCCGCTCTATTTGTCACCGGTCGCTGCACATACACTACGAAAACGGTACTGGGGAATCGGAAAAATAACAATCGGGCGACTGCGAAACTCAAAAGAAAAATTATCGTCCGTCGAATAAATTGTATTCGTTGTGTATAATCGGTTTATTTTACACGAAGGAGATGATTTCTATCGGTGTCGCGATACAGTATAGAAACAGCCGGCTTTCGGTGTGGTATTTAGGTATTCAGAATTGGTTGGTAACGGAACGCGAAAAAAGAAGAAGAAGAAGAAGAAAAAAAAAAATGTTTAAAAAACTACACGGAAAACGGTTTGCCGACAGATATCAGAAATTACGATAAAATTATTATCTGTACAAGGCGTAGTGCGGATTCTATAGAAATATTGGAGTCTCACGTATCCAGGGTAAGAGAAACAATAAAATAATAATATTCATCTATAACACGTCAATTATTACTATGCGGGCACTCGCGGTTAGCGAATTCGTTTAACAGAGTGTTGGATCGGTTGCCCGTCGTAACTGTAACGTTTTAAGTGTGTCAAAATGTAATACGAAAAAAAAAAAAAAAAAATTAAAAAAAAAAAAATAGATTGCCCGTCGTCCGCGGCGGTTACTAAAAACCGAATTATCTTCTATTAAACCGTGACAAATGATTCGTATTATGTTATTATTATCGTGTCGGAGGATCGAAAACGTACGGCAGAAAAATCAAAAAAAAATAAATAAATAAATACAAATAAAAATTGATTTTAATTTAACGCGGGACACGAGAAAACGCAGAAACGATACAACGACGCGTGTAAAAAATTACAAGCCCAAAGATCTATATAAATTTTTACGCGTAGAAAATGTCGTATTTTACCTATTGTACACAATTTCAGTTCTGTGTCGACGATGGGGCACCGAGTTTTAGAAAAGACATATTCGAAATGATACGAAAAAAAAAAAAATGAAAATAAAAAATGCCTTACAATCGAAGGCCAAAAACTTATACGGACAGATTATACAGCTGTATATTGAAGATAAATGATATAATTTTTTTTTCTCATTACGCGTCTACGATATCATTCGGTTTTCGTGTTAAAGTTATTTTTTATGTACATGTTTAGAATACATCGAATAAAGTCTTAATTGATAAAGGAAAATTACTTTCGGAGTAAACTCTTACCGCAGTGAAAAAAAAAATAAAATAAAAACGGTACTTAATACGACGAATTATCGAAGAAAATTGGAAAAAACGCGTTCGTTTTTGTATTTTGAAAACTCATCAGTTTTATTTTTTTAGAAACATTATTACACTCTACGGGAATTATTTTAAAAATGTCTCGCAATATGAAAATAATAATCGCACTCGAATGTAATTGTATCCGCCCGTATATAATTTTCTCTAGTAAAACCATCAAAAAAAACGTTAAATGATTTTCCCCCGGCTTTTTCTAAAAGCGATTTTTAATTTTTTTTTTTTTTTTTTTTTGTTTTTTCCCCTCTAAACGTTACGACTAGTGCCCGTGAAAATTATATTGACAATTTATCCGCCATTAGTACGTTACTCCGGTAAATATTCGTGTTAAACCCTTTAATGGTTTTCAGTATGTTTTTTTTTTTTTCATGATAACACGATAATATTATTATTACCTAAGCGAATCCGAGATCAACAACCGGATAGTATTATAATAATAATAATAATAACGAAAATATATATATTTTTTTATCTATTAATAGCGGTGAGTTTGGGATGATAATAAAAAAAAAAAAAAAAAAAAAAAAAAAATTAAAACGTACTAGATGGAAACAATATTTTTTGCGCCTCTTATTGTTGAACGGGCCATAGTAATATATTGCACTCGAACGTATACAATGTTTTTTTTTCTCGTACCCAGATTCGATAAATCATTTTCCGCTATTATCGTTATGGCCGATAGTTGAAAAATTCGAGCGTTTTTCAATTAAAATCTAAAACTATTCCCTACCAAATATTCGTTTTGAAAATTTTTTGTGGTGCCGTGTACGGTGGTATATTCCATATTTCGGTAAAACGACGTTTCCTACAAGAATATTGCCGGTCGGGCTTCGGTTCGGGATTAAATTGACATTAAACGACCGTATTGTATTATAAATCATTAAAATATGCACTTTTACATATAAAAAAAAACAACCTCCAATGTACCCAATAAAAATGTGTTTAATCATAAATCGAGAACTTATTGTATTCACACACGCGCAAAAGTCGTTCGCATTAGGCGTACCCTCTTACTACGCTATCGTGTAAAATCTTAACAAAATCACATTTATAATCAAAAAACCGTAAAATAAAAAAAATAAAAATTGTATCGTTCGGTAGAATACGAAACGAATTTCTTCCAAGCATTAAATTTGATATCAGTATTTTATTTTATTTTTTTTTTTTTTTTTTGGTCAGTAAACGACTTTTCTATACAAGAAATATCGTGCCAATTAAAAAAACGACAAGATATATATATATTTTTTTTTTTTTTCAGTTGAATTTTGTATTTAGTCAGTGCATCGAGGAGGTCGTTTTTATTGATTTTTCTCGTAGTTTTCCTTTAATAATCGAGGGGGAACAAACAGTAATATTTACACAATATATTCTCGTTATCCCGTCGAGATACTCGGATCGTATTATTTACATACATATATCGTGGCATAGGGATGTGATTCGGCATTGTACATCCGTAAAAAATTGTATTAAACACACGGTATAACATTATTTTATACTGACGGTATATAAAAAGAAAATTAGTTGTTATTCAAATTATTATTATTATTATTATTATTAGCGATACAATTGGTGGAATTAGTGATTTGGTCGAATTACAATGTGCGTATATTTACGATAATGTTATTATCAGAAAAATTTCTAAAATACTAGGTCTGTTTGTTTAAACATTTTAAAGACTAAAAAATTTGGTTTCTACTAAATTTTTTGTTCTTTACTAAATGCCTGATATTAAATACTAGTGAGTACTTGCAAGAAATAAAAAAAAAAAAAGGTGTGACCGAAATGTTAATAGATGTATTTATATGCCTGTTTGGCGGTTAATAGGCTTGCTAAAATTCAAATTTATGTTAAAACGTACAACATTAAATTAATTTACTGTGAATTGTAACTACATTCATTTAAATTAAAACTATTGCTAGTCACCAGGATTGATACCCGTGGCTTTGAATATTAATTTAATTTACTTTTTAAAATATTTGTTGTATTATTATTATTATTATTATTTTTTAAATGTTTTCCGGATACATTAAGGCGTTTTAAAATATGTATTCAATTGTTGATATTTTAAGATACTCTATGGCAGTGTTTCCCAACCTTTCCTCACCATAGATATTTTCTTCGGTTTCTATTACAAATTAATTATTATTATTTTTTTTTTTAAATAGCGAAAAAAATTACGACTTATTGAGGAACCGTATAATATTATACGGTTATCTCATCGTTGTTGCTGCTGTAGACCGATAAGTGTTTTCCACTTTTATAAGAGTAATAAATTGAAGTATAATTATATATTAGTGAAGTATAGTAATAAAATGTTAAGTAAAATAATACAAATTAACATTTTTCGATAAATTTCGTGTTTTCTTGTTAATGAGCAAAAAAAACAAAGGTATTCCTAGTTTTCGTAAAATCGAGGTGGTCCGCGACCTATAAAATATTGTCGAAGTGGTCCGTGGTGGTAAAAAAAGGTTGGGAAACACTGTTCTATGGCAATATGCACGTGTAGTGCAATATACAGTATTTTAACAACTCTATCGTGGCATATTATTATATTTAAGAGAAAATACGTATACGCCGTCGGCTATATCGCCGAGCGATATTACACAAAACCGACAATATCGTTGGATATTATTATTAATTCGACGACTTTGGTCGAATACTGTTTTGAAAGACGGGCGTCTGTTCGTATGTTGTTTGCCGTGCGCCGAGAAATCTCGAATTACGGAAAACTAAATGCCGAACCCGTTCGTTTGCCCGCGGGCCAACGAGAATATTAATAATAATTATCGTCTGTCGGATTTATATATAATAATATTCTATGAAAGTCAGTTGTATTTACGTTTGAAAACGTGCGTAGCCACGGGGTAAAATCGTGGTGATGTCTTATACAACTCCGCCGCCCCCCATGCCCCCCATGCCCCCCCTGTCGGCTTTTGTTGTGCGGTGTATTTCTACGATTCCGAAATACAAAAAAAAAAAAAAAAAAAAAAAAAAAATGAATAATAATTCTTCCGGCGGAAATTAAACAACAAAAATGAATTTTCTTTCATCTCGTTACCGCGTTTACCGACGATAGAACATTGTTAGGTCTACGGTGTCCCGTCGTTATCAACTACCGTGGTGGTCCCTTCTCGTAATAAACAAAATAAATACAACCGCTTTGAATTTCTAATTTATGAATATTAAGTAGAATCTACCCAATCGCCGAGGAAGAGAAACTAATTCCTGACACGCAGTTTGGATTTAGCGAACATCACTCGACCATCCACCAAATGCATAGACTAACTATTGCCGGTTTTCTGGAAAAGAAACATTACACTTCTGCAGTATTTCTCGATGTCGCACAGGCGTTCGAAAAGGTCTGGCACCCCGGCCTTCTTTTCAATACTAAAATCGTTCCTACCCCCTTCGTATTATCTTTTATTTTTAAATCATACCTTAACGAACGCCACTCCCTTGTCAGGTCAGGAACTGAACGCTCCAGCATATCCCCAATATTAGCCGGCGTTCCTCAAGGTGCAGTCTGATCACCGACTCTTTTTTAATCTATACTCGGCGGACCAACCCGCCGATCCGTATACTCGAATAGACGAATATGCAGACGACAAAGCAATATACGCCGCTCACACCGATCCTGGCCTAGTTTCATCTACTCACCAAAAACCACCTGAACGACCTAACACACTGGTACTCCCTCTGGCGTGTCAAAATTATTGTAAACAAAATCTGTACACGCCACCTTTGCTCTCCGTCATAGACAACCTCCTCCGGTACATATAAACAGCAAACCTATTGGTTACCATTCTCCGATACAGCCAAAACCCAATATTTAAATATACATTCTTCTTCTTAAGCTCTATGGAATTCAACTCTGGGGCTCAGCAAAAACTTCAAACACACAAAAAATACAAGTGTTTTAATCGAAAATCCTCCGACTAATAACCAACGCTCCTCCGTATATTTCAAACCACATTCTTTATACAGATCTTCACATCCCTAAAGTCACTGATACAGCCAAGCTGTATTATTCAAAATTTAGGTATCGTCTCCAAAATCACACCAATCCTCATATCAAAAAACTACTGTCTACCTCCATCCCAGGAAATCCTCCCAGAAGACTCAAGCGACAATGGCCCCGTGACCTTATAAAGTAAACGTACTATGAATACTTAATACCCAAGTAAATGTAAATTTACGCCGAAGTACCCTCACTGGATGGTTTCTTTCGCCAAAGCCATTGCATTTAATTTTTAAAATTATACATGATACTTATTGTACTTTTTTTTTAGTATAGATTGTATAAAAAAAAAAAATGAATATTACCGAGTTCTCCTTATATTGGTATTTATTTGAGAGACGAATGTGCGTTAAAAACGATAACGTTTACCTACGATGTCATTTTGACTAAATTTTTCCTCGCATTCCGGGATAGTTTCCATAAACGGTTTATATATGATTGGCAACACATAAGAGATTATATTTGTAATTTATAGCACAAATGAAATTTTATCAAAATATGTTTAGCTTATCACCAAACCATCAAAATGGTAAATTTGGCACGTATAGGAGCGTAGGCCTGATTTGTGGGGAGGTTGTCATCTTATTTTACCGATGAGGCAATAGTGTCTTTTTAACCCCCCCCTCCCCAGTTATAAGTTAAAATTAAATTTATTTGAACGTAAAAAATAGCACAACGCGTTGTTTAAAAATATTCTTCCTTCGTCCATAATAATAATACTAAATTAATAAATAATATGCGTTTGTGTGCGCTTTTTTTTGTTACCTATAAGTATTGAATTTTTTATATTTTTTTATTATAATACTTATTCGTGTATTGGGAGATACGACAAAGACCCATCATTTTCATACCTAATAGATTTATAATTTTACCTCAGACTGCCCATCGCCAATAAAAATTTGCGGAAATTTAAGAAGTTACGCCTGCGTATATAGGAGTATATTTTTTATTTTATCCACGACGATTTTCGTAATATTTTTTTTTTTTTTTCCCGTACGCTCTAATTTTTTTTTTATTTTATCGTCGTACACTTTCGTGGCCAATCACTCAGTGGCGAACTCGTTAATTTTTGCTTTTCGGACGAGTGGTGTCGCGCCCGTAGTTATTTTCTATTGTAATCGATTATCTTTGACGACGAATAAAAAAAAAAAGGTATTAGGTGTGACTATTATTATGTATCGTGTATAACACGACAATTACTGCGACTTACGGAATTGTGTTCGCTACCGTCGTGGGACAGCGCTTCCCTGGTGTCGTTGAGGACGAACACGTTTTCCCGGCCCACGTCGTCGACACCTTCGTCGCCGTTCGGGTAGAGTTCGGTCGGACCCGCGCCGCTGCCCACCAACACGCCTTCCGTGGTGATCGACTCCTGGCACAGCACCCGCATCTGAAACCCGATAATAAAACATTTTTTTTTTTTTATTTTTTTTTTTTTAAAAGAAACATAATTAAACGACCAACGTCGCCAAGCGAACGATAATTATATTTTATTAAAATTTCGTATTTTTTTTACGTGATATATACAATCCGTGCCCTAGGGCACAATAAGAATATGTAATAAAATAATATTTATATAACATGATAAAGCTCGAAAGAAGAACGAAACGAATGATTTAATTAAAGATTTGGATAATATTTTTATTTAGTATTAATTACTAAGGAGGTCTGTACACCGCTTCCTTTTTAGCCGCCCCGGTGGGTTGCCAGGAATCGATAGTGTGCCTAGATTAGATATAAGAGGATTGGGATGATAAAGGAGTTTTGAACGGTATCTTTTATAGAAGGTGCTAGTTTCTTCAGAAACGGTCTTGATTTTTAAAACCGAATGGAGTGAGAAGTTGGACACGTACGATGGGGCGTTGGAGATTTTGCGTAGACTAATATTTTGGAGAGTTTGGGTTCTATTAAGGTTTGACTTTTTTGCATTACCCCAGAGTTGGAGGCCGTAGGTCCACATTGGCTTGATCGGAGATTTGTAAACTTAGCTTTGATGGGGGGGAGCCCAGGCAATGCGGCGATCAAGAGTTAGGCCAAGATATTTTACGGACTGGGATGAAGGTATTCGAATACCAAAATGGTAAACATCAGGACACTCGGATTTTCTGTGGGAGAAATCAGTGCGGGAAGCTTTCGATTGATTGGCCTTAAATCGCCATTTCGTACACCAGTCTTCCGTAAGAAGAAGATGGTTTTGGAGATTAGCGGAAGCAATGAAAGGATCCGAATCGGTTAAAATAATTACGTTGTCGTATCTAACGTATTGAAAATATTAATAAAAAAAAAAATTTAAAAAAATGTTCCAGGCAAGGTTATTACAATATTACAATAACGACAAGCTGCGCTATCGTTCGTGTTATCTCAATTGTATTGCAACCAATCCGGATTGGTCGGGGTTCGCTATGTGACGCCGGAACGATTATTATTATTGAACCGCAGGGGGGCACTGAACGAAATGATTTCCACGTGCTATTTTAATCATATTTTTTATTTTTTTTTTTGTTCAAATCATCATTTGTCCATATCGTTCACGGTGTCAGCGATTCGCCTCTATTCGACGGAATTACAAATTCCGCATCAATATTCGGCATATAAATTATAAGGGATTACTGAAACCTATGTATTTTAGCAGTGAGGTGCTTGGTCCCTAGGGAATTTTTTACCGCGGGGCCGATCCCTTATCACATTGTTATTTAAATATTATGGTATTATCGGATAAAACATGAAAATACACACAACTCAAAAATAGAAAAAATTGATTAAAAGTCAATTTTTTTACCGAGTGTTAGAAGGCGTTTAAAAAACAACAAAAATCGCGTATTTCAAAGTTTTGTGGCTATAACAGTAAAAATAATCAATATTTCGAGTGACTGGCTTTGAAAACACTATCAGATTCGAACAAATAAAAAAAACACACATAATTTTGAGAAGAAAAATAATCAAAAAAATCGTATTACTGTTGTAATTGCCTGTTTTTAATTCCCGGCGACATTTTCGCACGCCTCCCAAAGCTGATATTTTCCAATGCACAATAAAATAGAATATTTTATATTCTCGTTTACAACTAACGCATAAAACGAAAACATTTTTTTTTTTTCTCTCTCATAATTTCATATCCAAACGATAAAATATCAATATTTGTGAAAACCTGCACGTGCACGCGGCGAGTTATAACTTTTTTTCTCGTTTTGGTGTTTTTTATTTTTTTCCAACTCGTTCTGTACATTGCGTTATCTAATAATAATTTTGTTTCTTTTTGTTTTAACCGCCAAAGGAGTACGTAGAACGTCGACGGGCGGCCGCTTATCGGTGTTCGTTTTGCTTGCGCGGCCGAAATTGATCGACGAAAAAAAAAAAACCTCCCCCCCCAAATAGTAATCGCGAAAAATCGCAATCGGCAAATGAAATTCGAGGCGCCACGGGCCGCAATAGAATTCGTCGAAACGGCCCACCACCACGGCGGCGCGCGACCCACTCGAAACGTACACTGCCCGGGGCACGTCTAAAATCATCCAAAACCGTTACCGAACGCGAAAATTCGTTTGGCCGGCGGTGTCCGTCGGTTTGGACATTGGCGCGGCGGTTTTCTCGCGCCAGCGCTCACTGTCCGATTAAAAGTACCGCGGCCAATAACAGTTACAGCAGTGTAACTGTTTCTCGCGCGTGCGAACCCGGTTCGGGTCTGAGCGATTAACATGGAAAAAAAAAAAAAAAATAAATAATAATTATTACTATTACTATTACGGTCGTTATTATTGGTTTAATTTATTCCACGCGCGCGCCGGCCGCGCTGTAATTAAATAAATAAAAACCAATACGGTCCTCCGCGAGGATATTTGTTTTTGTTCGAGTGCGCTCTCTTGGCGCGCGCGCGTCGTCGTCGTCGTCGTCGGACTGTCGGCGGGACTGTACGAATCGAATCACGCGCCAACATAATTACGATTATTGTTTCGTACGGTCGCCGGCCGTGGACTAACACCGTCGTTATTGTTATTATCGACAATAATACGGCCAGTAAATGGTATTGAGACCGGCGGCGAAACGAGGATACATTGACTATATATATATATATATATATATATATCAGGAAATATCACGAAAAACCACGGCATATCAGGAAATATCGCGAAAAATGTACTCAAATAAATTACCCGGCGAAATATCCGGAGTTTTTTATAATAAATAACATTTATTTAAATACTATATATTCGATTATAATTTATAACCTTCGTATCAGTATCGGTGTACGTAAATAAACCGTTAGACCACAACAAATACATTTTGCGGAATATTAGAATTTCAAGTAGACAAATATTATGTTTCACTGCGCGCGGTCCACATTTCGGGTCCTCCGAGTTCCTTTCGAATTCCTTATTTAATTTTTAAAAAACAAATACTCTGTGTACGCGCGGCGCTATAAAACAATCGTTTGCCGGTACTCTTGTGGTTTCAAAAGGTATATTATTAAAATAATATTTAATAAAACTTAATAGTTATATCAGACGTTCCAACGAGATTTACAACAACAACAAAAAAATAGATCAATATGTACGAGTAGACTATGGAGTAATAAACAATATCATAGTTATTTAGTAACGTTTTACATTTTTTTAACATACACGCGCACCCGTCCCGTCCACACGAAATTGTATTATATCTTATCTTTTATCTTGTCCAGATGTCCGTCAAGAAATTTAACTAAGATCAAAATAATAAAAATAAATGTTTGCAATTATTATCTCGACAAAATATGCCTACGAAAAAATCGATTGCCCGTAGTAGAAAATATTAAACGCCAAACTGTACTCGCGTATGTTTTACATTTAGTTAAAAAAAATTCCGAGTTACTTTTCCGTGCACAGAATTATTTGTAACTGTTCACATTTTTAACTCTCGACAATAATATTCTCAACAACGACAACGATACTCGATTAAACGAAATATCATCCTTTTTTTTTTTTTTTTTTTTTTTTTTTTTTATCTAGATAAATTCCACTTATCTATTATCCGAGGTAATTTAAATATTCGTCATCTTTATCTGTATCAAAATAAATTTTTATTTCCACGTATAGTGTGCCACTGTTGTATAGGTGGGTTAATCGGCAAGGCAGGATTCGAAATAGGAATTTTTAATATATATCATCCGTACGCAACGATAAAACATTGATAACGAAAAACGATTCCGAGCTAAGTTCGGTAAATCGTGTTTTTAAATGCAGCGATTTTTACGATTTCCGTCAACATTGTAACGCTTATGAAAGCTATAAAAAAAAATTGTTCACACGGATCAGTAATATTTTTATACGGCCAATAGAGGAACGTATGATGCAATTTGTGTGGAAACTTAAAAAAAAACCTTCAAATGCTATATAAATACCTAAAAAAAATTGCTCATATGTTTTGACCACGTCTAGAGAGAAGTAATGCGTAAAGAGTATTGACTAGACGTTATTATTTTTAACTGAATAATAAAAAAAAAAAAAAAAATCGAAAATAACAGAAAAACGCCTTTGCTTAAATATTCTCGTTTGTCGCCCATTTTTAAGGAAAATAAAAAAAAACCACACACATACACCATAGTAAAACCAATACATCGGTCAGAATGTAAAATAATTATACGATAATATATTTAACTAATGAGCTCTCCAGAGTTGAGGGGTAAAGCTAGAGGAGAGTTATGGAGAAGAAACGAATAAAATAAAAATGTTAACGAAAATCGAGAACTATTATCGGTTTCCGAGGAACAAAAGAAGTTTTTTTAGTTAAGCAAGGTAGCATTAAGAGTACACAATGGTCCTACGGTTTAAATATTGATTACAATAAAAAAAAAAAAAAAACAGTTTTTTAGCGGACCTCGGTATTAAAACGTTGTTTACTACCTTACAATTATATTATTGCCACTTTTCGTGACGACTTTTGGTGAGTTTCGCCATTGTCGTATGACGTCTACCTACATTTTCTTTTTCTTTTTTTCTTTTAACCGCAGTGGTGTGAATACGACTATTTTTATTTTTACTTTCATCGCTTTTTAATATAATATAACACGCAATATAATTCCGTCCGTGTACCTATACCACGTCTATTGCGTCTAAAAGTTATTATATAGGTTATAATAAAAAAAAAAAAAAAAAAGATAATAAAAATACGAATCGTCGCGGCGCAGTCGTCCCGAAACTTTGACACCGAAGTGAAAATGAAAAGGACACGGACGCGCGTTAATAATGTCTTTGATGTTCGGACGGCCGGCACCGTCCTCGTGTAATGCGACAGAGAATTCCCCGGAGGATTACGGTATATCGTACTGTATACGATAACTTTATCGTATGAAAGGAAGAAATCAAAAAAAAAAAAACTTATATCTAATCTAATCAGTTTCTTTTCGGACGCGCGCGCGCGCTTATTTTGATTTATATTCTCTTTGTGCGATGCTTTTCAAAACATATATTATTATTGATACGTTTTACAACACTGTACATATGACGTGTCTTCGATTCACTTCGAAAACCACTGCAAAAACTTTACGTTTAACACGCAAGTGTATATAAAACAAAAATGAAAAATTCTCGTACAAGAGCATCGTTGCCGGAGTACGGGCGTACCATACAATGTGACCGCGAGAGCCTCCACCCATGTGCCCACAAAAAAAAAAAAAAAAGAGTTAATTATTGTATTTCATTTATATCGGACAACGATGTTACATTTCTCTTGTTCTTCTTCTTCGGCTTCTCGGAGGCCATCGAGGCCCGTCGCCGCAGCGCATACCGCTGCTTCCCGTTCGCCCCTATCCACAGCCTACGTCTTCCCGTTCTGTACTCCGCTAGGTTCTTTACGGTTTTGTCCGTCCGCTTCCGTTACGGTCTGCCAGTTGGGCCTCCAGTTTCGGACCGCTTTCATTAAGCCCCAGCCCCATCATTGGATCCAGTCCGTCAGTGACCAACCTAACCAACGGCGTTCTTCAATATTGGAAAACTGCTACTGTGTCAGGTTCTTTTTACGACTGTCGCAATTTTTCATTTACTCGTTAATTCGTATTACCGGACGATTATTGTTTTTTTCTTCGGGCCGCACATAAATTCTCCTAAGTACTTTTCGTTCTAGGATTGCTGTTTTTAACCTTTTAGTCGTCGGCCGCGACTTGCACGCATAGGGCAGAACTACCCTAACAACTATTTTGCACAATGCGGTTTTCGATTTACGCGAAACGCGTTTTCATTTAACGATAATTCGCTAATCCATGATAGCACGTACTACACGCGATACACCATTACAACACTATATAATGGGTGATAAACTTTGACACGTGGTTTTTACACGTACCTACGTTGTACTATACGTATAGCCGTTTCGCAGATAATTCTATTCTATCTGTATAATTTGGGTGATTTCCTATTCAAGTTTGCCGTAGTAGGCCACGAGACGCCGGTGATTCGGGACGCCAACAGTTTGCGAGCATCCGCGGTCAGTTACTTATAAAACGTAAGCAGAGATACACAACAGCTCGATCATTATTTTTGTCCGAGTAAATTTTTTACTTACTTCATAAAGGGTTTTCCATGAAAAAAAAATACCAATAAAAAACACCTTGATTTTCACCTTAAACTTCGATAAGAATCGAGAAATAAACAATAAACAATTTGTTCGCACTGTGGTCATTAGGACGTTTCGTTGCATTTCGATTTTGAAACCGAATAATTGTTAGGTTAGATTTGTTCAGGTTTCGACCGAGGTACGTGCGATATTACGTTCGTCGATATTCGACCTGCGCTTTTGCCCGTATAATTGGAAAATTTACGTAGTCGCCCAGCCTAATATAATCCGACAACATCATCATTATCGTCCATCATCGTCGTCGCTGTCGTTATTTTAATATTTCCTCTTTATTGTAATATAAAATTATCGATTGTTATTATTATTATTATTATTATTATTAACGATTTTAAACGAATAATAATATTTAAAAATTCGCCACAGACAACAATATATATTAAGACGTGACTAAACGGTTAAATATACTAATATAATAATAATATTATATTATTATACACTCGGTGTGTGTGTCTCTCTCTCTCTCTCTCTCTCTCTCTCTCTCTCTCTCTCTCTCAAAAAAAAAAAAAAAACGCTCGCAAAATTTGATTTCGTAGACCCGAAAGAAAATATATACGATATAAAAATAAACGATTCGAACGTCTCGATGATTACATTTTTTTTTTTTTTTAAATGCGTATTCGTTTTTAACTAAGCCGACGACGCATATCATTTCACACTAAATACAATAATAATATTATGTTGTGCCATTGTATACCTACATTCACCGCGAGATCAGAGGTGAACCGAGGTCACCAAAAATAAGAAGAAAAAAAATACAAAAATCTTCAATGGACTAGCCGATTAAGTGTTTTTTTTTTTTTCATTTTTTGTAATATTTATTACTACTATTATTATTACTATTATATTTACTACTATTATATATATATATATATATATATATACATTTTTTTGTTACAAACGTAACTGCCATTTCGTATCTATATATATTACGTGAGAAGAATAGCCACGGCCAATAACCCTTAACAAATCGTACTTCCGAAAATATGTAGCAAATTTGTCAAAAATAATGTCTTTTTTTTTTTTGTCTTTAAATTATAACATATTATTATTATCGATACTGATAAACTAATGGACGTGGTAAAATGTTGTCAATATTGTATTCATTCTAAACACTCTTATTACGCTTGAAAATTTTTAAAATCAAATTAATTTTACACGGTGTTTTATTAAGATAAATTTTAAAACGTCTAGATAAAGATAAAATACGAATCAGCGCATTTTTATCCATATAAAAAAAATAAAATAATTTTGTTCGTTGTACCTTTCAAAAAAAAAACGTAGTGCTAAAATATACCTACCAGATAATAGGGTATACATCAAGATTTCAAAAAAAAAAAGTCCCGTGGTTAATGTAACTTGAAAATATGTATCTAGACGATTTAATCCAGTTAATCTCGGATAACGGGTCAGATAACTTATTTCTGATTTATCTGGATAAGATAAAAAAAATACAAATATTCCTATCTAGATAACACACAACACTTGTTTTAAACCTCGTCACTTCATTTTCGTCTGGTAAGTTGATTGGTTTTTGGAAAGTGTACAAAACGTACAAATATTATTTTATCTCAGCATTGTATGCCTACGATAAATTTGCTATATATATATATGCTAACTGTTGGTATCGGTTTGGAGCCGATCATACAGAGTGGACGGGTCAAGTTCGTGGACGTTTATAAAACGATGTATTTTTAATAATAGCGTCCCGAGATAATATTTTTATGGTGAAGTTTTACCAAAGTATGCGCAAAATGTGATAATATTTGTATGTACAACGATAGTAATCATATTAAATATTTCCGATCCGTGCGTACTTTATTTATTTTATTCTCAGCGGATTTTGCGAAACCGACGGGAATACGTAAATCGCCCACGACGATACGAATAATAACAGTCTGTAATATTATAAAAATCTCCAACGCTTCAAATTTTCGTTTATCCATACTGTACACGATCGTATTATTGGCGTAAAATATTACCCGGGTACTATTTATTCGACGTTAAAAACCCGATCGCTCCCAATTTGTCGCATATTATTTATTATTGTAATATATTGCGTACACAGATAATTTTAACCGAAATCCGTCGCGTTCGTATAACTATAGGCGCAAAATATTTATCCGGACAACTGTTGGCCGAAATTTAGGGGGGTTGGCTTGACGGGGCTAAGCTCCCCCCCTCGAAATGTGCAAACAGAGAAATCTTTGCCCCCCCCCTTGAATATACTCGAATAATATGAATGCGTACGACGTGTCTATATGTCCAAAATAAATCATATTTGGTTTTTGCACGGTAAGACGATTTTCGCGAGTGAGTGTTTTCATATACGGTAGAATATTTCCATTATATATCAGCCCCTAAAAAATTATGGCCGATTTCCGTCTACGGTCAAATTTTTTTATAGTATTATTTTTACGATAATCGTCCGGTTAGTGGTGTCGGCAATATAATAAGCGTTCATAATAACCCAGGCGGGTATACTTTGAAATCGGACGGATTCTTTTTTTTTTTTTTTGCTTACTAGAAAAAAAAACCGCGTGCGAATGATGACAGTATAACAACTCGTGCAAAACGGTTACGTACCTACACACACGCACGCACGTACAGCACGCGGTAAGCCGGGAAATATTATATCATAACAGTGAATTTGATGGGTCCTATACGATTATCGAGACGTTTAAAAAATTATCCAGACGTCCGATCGACAACGATGGAAATACGTGCTCGTTAATTTCTATATTTTTACGGACGCCCTCCGCAGTGTCGAATTAACCGTATTTTCACCGGTTCGCGCCGGTCAACGAATGTTACCCGATTATTGGGGCTAGGGTTTAAAAAAAAAAAAAAAAAAATGTTCCCATTTGTTTACAAATCTAACCGATTATGCGTACACGTCAGATTATGCGTACCCGTTCTGTTCGTATGATTATAGTTCGTAACAAAGCAGGCGTGAAATTTATACGGGCAAATTGCATCATGATTAACATTAATGTTATCTCCTCAATGTGTATAATATATGGAACAAACGTAATACGAAACGTACGGGTTACGAGCCATTATCACTGGTATTTGCAAGCAAACGAAAAATTACGAAAGTATACACTGGATGCCAATGGTCTCTCATTTATGTTCTCGATATCCGAAAAATATTGCATTTATAATCGCAAACAAAATATATCGTTTCGTTCGGTAAATCACGAATCGAATTTGTATCTGTAAGTGGTAAGTA
The DNA here is from genome assembly GCA_956483605.1 of Tuberolachnus salignus. NCBI lineage: Eukaryota > Metazoa > Arthropoda > Insecta > Hemiptera > Aphididae > Tuberolachnus > Tuberolachnus salignus. Next base: position 21,440,717 of record OY101431.1, on the reverse strand, counting down.
TTAAATAATTATGATATTATTTTATCGCCATCGAATGCACTGAAATTTTCGTGGTTTTTTTCCGTGCGGTTTTTCTATGCGATTTTGGTTTCTGGTAGCGAATCTTTTCTAGTTGGCGCGTTGCGGATGTCGTTTTTCGATTTTCCTGGGTATACATTTTTATTATTATTATTAACGAGACAAAACACTGAATATACACGTTTTTTTCGAACGGACTAATTGTATAGCTATATTTGTAATGCTCGAGTTTTTTTTTTTTTGGTGTGGGGGAGAGGGTGTACGGTTATGTGGACATAAATCGTTTTAGCATCGTAAAAACGCTCGAAAATCTGATTTTCTCGTAAGTGTACTCGGGTATACAATATTACAAAACATAAGAAAATAAAATTAGTCGAACGTAATAATATTTTTTGAACGAATTCGTTAAACAAACGGTAAATTGTAATATTTACGGTGTAGTTACCAATTTGAATTTTATCAAAAGATAACATCTAACCGAACAGAATCGCATTATTTTATTATTATTATTTTTGTTATCCGTCTTTGATCAGTAATTCGGTTATGCTCGCGAGAAAACACATTTTATGCGTCCCGAATGATCGTGTTCGTACACCGGACAGTGTAGTATTTTATTTTAAATTTTCGTACGCAACGAGAAATATTACGCAAAAGCCATTCGAAATTCGTCTCTGCGTATATTATTACGCCGAGACCTCGAGACTGGTCCGCGCACAGATAATCGAGAACGTTTATACCTATGATATCATCATCATCATCATAATAATATGCAAATCAAATCCGTCTGTTGTATAATATTTTCAAACAATGGCGTTAATAATAATATTGTAATTGTAATTGTAAGAACCGGCGCAATAATATAATAAAATGGATATTCACCCTGGATGTGCACCGTCGTTATCGCGTATTACGAGTGTATTAATTTTTTTATTTTTTTTTTTTTTTTTATAGTTATTCGTTACACAACGGATTATATTATTATTCGAAAAAACGACGCGGCCTCGAGTCACGGTCCAAATATAGTCGAGCCCGTGTGTGTGTTCGATGTGTTCATCGGATTTACTGTCCACCCGACCATGTATAACACATACTACGAGAGACCTCTCCCCCCCCCCCGGTGATTTAATGTGTTTAATGTATACAATCGAGTCTCGATAACTCGGGATTGTTCAGTAGGAAAAATCAGTAAAAAAAAAAAAAAAAAAGGGTGTCAATTGTTTTGGGATCAAAACGTATGGCTGGCAAGTATACCATTAAATCACTATCCATTGAAATATCCACAAAACCTAGGCGTTCTAATGGTGGTAAAAGTGTTTTAGAATTTAATCAAACCGTAGTTAGGATAACATGTGTTATTAAAATTTACGCATACCCGACGTGTTATAAAATTTTATCTTTTAATTATTTTAACTAATAAATAACTATATAGTTACGATAGCTGTACAATATTATCTAACTCGAATTCGTTCGTGTTTTAAAAAAAAAAAAAAAAATTCTAGTTATATAACTCGAAACACACATAAGTCGAATTAATTTTCATCTCCCATGGAATTTCAGTTATCGAGATTCGACTGTTTAAAAACTATGCTCACGAAAAACATCTACGCGTAAAACTGGTAATTTTCAACATTAAATTACACGAGAGGAACTTAATAAGGACGGGGCGAGGAGTGGTAAATAAATCGTAGGATTTTCTTCTTAACCGGACAATAGACATTTTAATAGCCCCAGGATCCGAAAAAGCCAACTTTTATTACAATAATTCAAGCTTTTTTTTTTTTTTTGAAACTAGGAAAGGCTGAAGTAAAGATTTAGTTACTAAACAAACACTTGTGTTTATAAGTCGACGGGTCGAGGGATTTAACTACACCTAACTCCCAGCACAAGCCACTGATCGATGACCCTTAGAAAAACTTATATTTATCGATCTATTATCGTGCCAGAACGAGAAAACGTCCCATTTTTTTTTTTTTTTTTTTTTTTTTTTTTTATCAAACGTCTCGTCTTTGTCTAGTCTGTTTCGGAGTCCCGCACGCCCTTTCCGATCGCGTCCGTTTCGCTTCGGTGTTATAATTTTACCAATATGGTAAAATGGTTTTATGGTTTTTTTTTTTTTTTTTTTGTATTATTCGTCTTTTATGAGGCATTGTCCACACGCGTTATGGTTGGATGGCTTACAATAAATCGATACGCGCGCACATAACGGTCGAATAATTATATTGTTAAACGGAAAATAATTTAATAATTATAATGTAATTATTAATTGTATTCGCGTGTAACCAAGAGATACCCGACCCAGAAATAAACAGCAAAAATGTAATTTTCGTATTAAGGACGAAATATTTGCGCACGCTATTATTTTCGAGATAAACAGTAAAAAGTGACCTTCTTCGTCTTTTAATATTGTCCAAAGTTCCATCGACATTAAAATGAAACTGTAGATTTGTAAAATGAATCGTACAAATAATAGCAACAAAATATTAATATGTTTTCAAATTTATATATAATAAATAATAATATATTCTGAAATTAATATTGAATTTGTATTATAACTGCACTTTCATTATAACATTTTTTTGCTAACATATCTGGCGAATTAAAAAACAAAAAAAAAAGACTAAAAATGTGTGAAATGATTTTTGTCCATAATTTTTATATATTTTAATTATTATAATAATGAAATATATCAGATAAATTCGGCAAATTCAAGAGAGAAAAATATTGACCGTCCACGATTTTGGATTTCGGTTCTCGGTTAAGCTTGTCCCCGAGTGAATCCGACGGATCGCGATTTGCTCATGGTGACCACCTAGTACCACCTCTATACAATTTTTATCTCGTCGAGACGGTTAAATATCGGAATAAAACAAACCACCAAGTCAATATTACTTTAGAATATATTATTCTAAAATCGTATTGATTTAATATCGTGTTATATACTCGTATTATTATAATTATTTGGGAGTTTATTCGTCATCCAGGAAAATCCCGTCTGACAGTCTCGATCCTCCGGTTATCTCTATCTATTCATCGCCAAAATAGTCGAATACGAATAGGTCTGTCATCTAAAGCTATCAAATCCTTTGTCCATTACAAAATCGCCTTCCCAATAGTAATTTCCCCTATCCGGGACCACGGTATTTGGTTTTGTAATCTCCAAGTCTTTCAATTTTCGAAAATCTCTAAAATATTCTCTGTTCTCCGGACGTTATCTGTGGGCTGTCTGTATTTTTCCTTCGTCTCCACTTCGTCCGCAGTTGTGCAGTTATCATCTTTTATTTCCGGAGGTCTTTCGTGTTAAAATAAAAATAATGGATAGTGGACAAACCAGGGACCGGAACCGGTTCCCGAAGAACCAGAACCTCTATTGGAACCCATATTTCTCAATTCGATAAACCCGGGACCGTTTTAATTTTTACGATTCTTTTAGGTTTTTATCTACCTTAAATAGTTACGAGGATTCCATACCGGTTGCGTTTTCTATCGAAATCGACCGTAATTATGTCGCCTGATGCGCCCCGACAGACGCTATTAAACGGAAAAAAAATTCTGAAAACGAGACATTCCCACTTTTTTTTTATTGAAATTGAACATAAATTAGAGCGAATAGAACAATAATAATAATAAGAAGAATAGAATTTATTATTGTGACCAAATATTTATCGTATTGGTAGTTTGATTATTAAATGGCTATTTGAAATTATGCATTTTTAAGAACCGGAACCGATAAAATCGTTAAGGTCCCCGCGCGGAGACGAACGAACGAAAAACTAAAAATAATAATTGTTATCAAATACGCCGGAATGACGCGTCGCCGCCGAGCAAGAATTTACATGCTCTGGTTTTCCCGGACCGTTATTCGGCGGCGGCGGCGGCGGCGGCGGAGTGATTGGTCGTAAATAATATCTATGCGTATAAAAAAAAAAAATATATATATATGTATAAAAAGAAAAAGAAAAAAAAATTTGATTTCGTCGGTTAACCGTTTTCCGTCATAACTGGCGCGTGTCCTATTGATTTTGGCGAATAGGAACGGGCGGTAACGGCGGCGGCGGTTACTCGCCAATCGCCGTAACATTAATAATAATAATAATAATAATAATAAATTATATCGCGTACTGCCCCCCAGCCCCCAGGGTATCGATCGGTTTATCGAATTTGAAGGGTAAGGTACCCGCCGGTAATCACCGCCGTCGAGGACGGTTCGAGAATTCCGAATTATTATTACGACGACAATATTATTGCGTAGGGCTGTTTTACATTTTATAATGGGCGTCCGGGGGGAGAGAGGGGGGGGGGCAGAAGGTATTTTTTGAATCCCTCGCCGATAGACTACGCGCCCGAGGACCGACCGCAGCGACGCATAGCAATTATTTTATTACGGCAATAATAACGCCGTTGTCAATAATTCCCCGGTGTGATTTAAATATTATTATTATTTTTTTGTTTGTTACAAATCGAGAAATTCTATGCGTTATTGATGGTAAAAAAAAAAAAAAAAAAAAAAAATGCGCGCAATGTGTATTTACGTAACTCGCCCAATAACGACCGCGGCGCAAACCTCGTAACGGACGCGTCGCCGACAGGTACCGATCGGGATTCGTTCCCGGGGGGGGGGGTCCGTCCGTCGTCCCGTCGGGTACGCCGTGACGCCGTCGTCGGCGAACGCGGTGATATTTGCATATTAAGTGACTGCAGCCCCGCCACGTGTATATTATTATTATAATTAAATAAATTTATATATATATATATATATATAGTTTTTTATATACATACATATCGGACGAGTTAATAATGTTTACACGAGGGAAATAATAATAATCGCATTGTTGAATATTCCGTCGTATTATATGACGTACGATTTTATGGAGTAGGGGTTTTTTATATATATATATATATCTTTTGACGTCATTCTCCGTTTGTATTTATGCAATACGGTTTTTTTTTATTAATATTTAGGTCAATGACGAGAACACTTCGGATATGTGAAGCACCCGAAGGAATTATTAAATTTCCATATAAATCCGACGAGCGCCGCGCGCGATACAATCGACAAGAGAATTGGTTCGGGTCGTGTAGTTTATGGTTTCGCGGATATTAGACCGGAATTATTTTAACGTATTTTTTTTTTTTTTTTTTTACATTCGTATGCGTTATTGAGTTTGATGTTTTTTTTTATTTTTTAAAATGTCGGAAAATACACGGTTCGAGAGAGAGGATATAAACACACTATATTAGGCACATACAGGGGACTTGTACCGACCGTTACGAGAAATAATTAAACGTGACAATTTCTCGATATTATATGAAAAAAAAAACTGATAAAATTTTCGTTTGGTCGGGGACAGCGCGCGCGCCGGTTATTGTCCGGCGGTGTCCGAAGGGACCGGGTAAGTTAGTCGCCCGTACGCGTGTTGAGGGTGGGACAAACAAAAAAAAAAAAAAACCAACAAAAACCACAGAGCCTAACCCAATTATTTACTCCGACCGCCGTCGATTCGGTAATCGTAAATTTAATCGAAAATTCGTTTTGAAAACCCGTCGGATGGGGGAAAAGCGGATTTTCGGCTTTGCTCTTATCGCGGGCAGCGAACACCCGGACCGGGCCGAGTTTCCTATCCGAACCGGCGGGCACGAGGTCGGGAACGATTTCGGTTCCCCGGACGCCACCCCATCGATGCGTAGAAACGGTGTTTAAAATTCTTTTTTTTAATACTCCGTTAACAATTGTTGTACGCCTCCTCCGTGCCGTGTCATATTATATAAAGTTCCGCGTTGTCACGACCAAAATATAACACGATAACAAACGAACAGTATTATTATAACAACGGTTACAATATTATTACGGCCGTCGTACATAGAATTCGCAAACGTTTTGTTCGTTTCATCGCCCGGTGTACAGTTATAATATTTATTGTATTCCGGTGTGTTATAATAATAATAATAATAGTAATATTATTATTATTATTATTATTATACCGGCCGTACGACTGTACACATAATATTATATTTTATTGAAAAATATACACACGACGACGTACGTGATTCTTTATTATTACGGTTTGTGTGTACGCGAAATTAGACACACACGCGGAGTGGCGAACAGAAAAGCAACACGCCGCAATAATACGATCCCCCCCCCCGCGTACGGTGGCCGCGCGTATATCAGGCACGTGTATTGTACAGAATTATTTTTATTTTTTTTTTTTTTTTAACTTTTCATTCTTATTGCCACGGCGTTATTATACATTGTTATCGTCGTCATCGTTATCGCGGTAGCCGGGACGTAGGCGCGCAACGTAATAGCTTTGTTCGTTTGTTCGGTGTTGTTGTTATTTTTTTTTTTTTTTTTTAAGTTACTGTTTACACTATAATATTAAGTGTAAAAAAGTGTTCGTGAGGTTCGCGGTGCGTGCCACGAATAAAAAGGACCCGTTATCCCTTAAACGGGACTTATTTATATACCCGCCCCCTTCCGCCCTTGAAAAAAAAAAAAAACAATACGCACAATATATAACCGATTCGTTAAAAATCGCCAAAAACGTTGTTATACATTTCGAAAGTCCTAAAACTGATGTCAGGTGAAATATATTTCGCGGCCGAAACGCGACGGCGATTAGTGTAGGTTTTCAATGGAAAAGTCACTGCTAAGCCACTAGTTATTTTAGGAAAACACCGTCCAATAATAATTCTGCTTTAGATATTTTTTTTTATGTATGAATTCTTTACCGTTTAAAAAAATGTGTTGTAGTTACGTTACGACACACAATTTTGTAATAAGCATTCTATATTTTTTATGTAGCACGGCGTGTGGTAAAGTTATAACTGGTACGCATACTGATTTCAAATAGCTTTGATCAAATATTATTCAGATAGGCAATTGTTTCTTTTTTTTTTTATTGCTAACAAGAAAATTACCTCCATTTTTTGGAATGGCGCGACTATTAGAATGAAGTTTTAAATAATTATACGCGAGGTGTTCGTTTTTTTTTTTTTTTAATATAACTGGTAGTTTTATTCTAAAAAAATCGAATAACATTATACATTTTGTTGTTATAATATAGATATTAGTATTATATAATATTTCTTGTTTTGACAATCAATACATTTTTTTTTTTTTTTACTCATTGCAAAAAAAAGGCACTGTTTTATTTTATTTTTTCAATATGGTCCCCTATATTTAGGTGTATCGGCCGCCACCGATCGCTGGTATCGTGAGTCGGGACTCAAATCAAATACGATCCTCGGTTTGTTCCGTAAAAGACACGATAACAAAACTACGATTGGTAAAAACGAGTACTGTTAAAAATCGTGGTTTTTCGCTGACGGACATTGTGCGGGCACGCCAGTTTCCGGAACACGATTAAATTTCAACGATTGCCGAGGAATGCAGCGGCGGCCGTCGTTATAGTCACGTGGTGGTGTGGACGCCTTTAGTTCGGAACACCGCGGGCACTTCGGTGGACAATCCGGCGACCGGCAAATCGGTGGGTAGCCAAAGGTAAAACGGTTTGCGCAACGCCGCGAGTTTCCGGTAGTTAACGATTCGTGTCTCCGGAGTGGATTTTCGCGATTTGAAATTTCGCCTTTGGGGTGGGGACGGGTACAGTCGGCGGCTGCGGCGAGTCGGACGGAGGACGTTGACGTCCGCCGTGGTCCGGGCGGAATTTACCGATCGCGAACGTACCTCGGCAGACGACGGTGATCGCGGGCGCGCGAATATAAAAGAGAGCGAGACGCTATGACTGACGACGGCGACGACGACGATGATGATGTACCCGGGTCGTAGAACGAGAACGACGACTCGTATATTATATATAGATAATAGTTCTATATATATATATATATATATATATATATACGGGTACCGTGTGGTAGATGTCAATGACAAACGACAAAATATATAATAGAGCGGTGCGACCGTGCACCTGTTTCCCATCGAAATCTCACGAACCAAATAAAAATGCCCCGCCGCCGCTCTATTGTTACGACAATCGATAACGTGACGAATTCATCGCTTCGGCATTGTGCAACGAGAGTACAACGAGCCATACGGAAAAAAAAAAAATAATAATAAAAAAAAAAAAAAAAAACGCGTTATAATATTACATTATATACGTATATAATATTATTATTATTATTATTATCATTATTATCGTTATTATCGCGTTTTCGCCACAACTTTATCGTCTTTTTCGCTCTCCTGCCTTGTTCCATTCATATATATATATTATTATTATTATTACACTATAATATACCTTCCGTCCGCCACAGCATCAGCGCCTCATTACTATCAATCATCCGACGATAACAAATTTTTCTCGTAAAAAAAAAAATAATAATAATAATAACGAAAAAACAGTTAAATATAATTCCCGTCTGTGCGTGTGTAGTACAGCTGTATATGTATGTAACAATAATAGTAATAATATTGCGTACCGTCCAATATTTCGCAGTCCCTCTACGTACGAAATATCGGCACCGTCAATAAATAATATGTAATAATTTAACACGCACGTGACCATTTGTAACCCCGGTACGTGTACGACTATATTATTATAAACGTCGATGTTCGTAAAAAAAAAAAAAATAAATAAAAAAATAATACATACATATATATATATTAAAAAAACGCCCATTATTATTTTATCTCACCCCTGTATAGAAGATCGCGCGGAGAGTGGCATTTTTTTCGCACCAAAAAATAATAATAAAAAACCTCAAACGGACGAAAATAATGCGCGGGTACAAAGTATTAAGTACTTATAAATATATTGTGTAAAGTATATGGCGGCACTAGCTTTTTAGTTGGGGTACTCGGGGCGGTCTCTCCCCGAACACACGTGACGGCAGCAAAGTCCTCTATAACGAGCGGTTATTTTATTTGGGAGACGTGACGTGGGTTTATGATGATGATGATGATGCGGTAACACTTCTACTCCCCCTTGTTACCGACGCCACTTTCGGCGACATGGTCGAAACTATCAGAAACAAAAAAAAAAAAAAAAAATACAAAAAAAGATTAGTAACAAAACGTCTCGCGACAACGTCGTGACAATATCGTTACGGTATCGAGTCGAAAAGTACAACTGTAATAATAATAGCCGTTAAACCCACAAAACGCAGGGTAATAAACGGGTAAATAAAGGGAGAATTTTATATAACCGTTGTGAGCCAACGGATAGACGACAAGGTAAAAAGAAGAAAACGACCAACTAATAGCACAACGAATTTTTAGAATATGCAATTTTATTTACAAAAAAAAAAAAAAAAAACCGAACATGTGTAAATCGAACCGATTATATACGAGTTGTGTTCAAATAGTACCAGGACAAATGTCATTACGGCTAATCTATACACGATAAATAGATGTATTCCCCGCGAACAAGTGGATATTTTAAACAAAATCCGAAGACGCTACCTTATCTCAGTTTAATATTACACGCGGTTAAATCCAGACAGTTTTTTTCGTCCGCCGTTTTCGACATGTCCGAAATTAACGAACAACGCGTGTGCATCGAGTTTTCCTTGAAACTTGGTAAAAAAAAAATGATTCAACGGAAACGATTTAAACCGCTCTTGGGGATGATTCATTAAGTGGATCCGTGACTTTCGAGTGTTTTAAACGTTTCACGGACAGTCGGTGGTCAACTGAAGACGGTTCACGTTCCGGAAGACCATCGACGTCATCCAGAAACGATGGTGTGGCGAAAATTTGCGAAAAAAATGCAAAGTGACCGGCGATTAACCGTCCGCGAGTTAACAAAGGGAATCTCAATTGAGTCTTGTCGTGCAATTTTACAGGAAAATGTACACAGATGAGAAGGGTCGCGCTGCCAAATTCGTTCCGCGATTGTTCACCACGACAATGCACCGGCACATTTAGCGCTGTCGATTCGTGAATTTTTGGTTGATAAAAAAAATTGCTGCGTTCCCGCGGACTCTCCCTATTCTCCAGATCAGGCCCAATGTGATTTTTTTCTTTTCCCAAGACTAAAATCTGCGTTTAAAGGGCAACGGTTTCAAGGTGTAGAGGAAATTAAAGCGAACGCGGCAACAGAACACATAGCTTTAACTTTGGAACAGTTCCAAAGGACTTTTGAAAAATGGCAATATCGCCGGAATCACCGCATATCGTCCGGAGGAGAGTATTTTGAAAGAGATTTTTTCAAAAAATATGTAACATCATTTTTGTAATTATTAAATATAAAATCCTGGTACTTTTTGAACAGACCTCGTACATATACGTCAAAAGTGATGCCCGCTCTACATAGGCACGTAATGTATACAAGATAATCCCATCGTGACTATGATATCGACTAATATTTTTTATATATATATAAAAAAAACCACAATAGGTACGGAATATTCGAAAATTACTACCCAGTGATTTACAAGATTATTTATCTGTATCTAAATGATTTTGGAACGAAAAGTCCTTCATCTGGATAAATTGTACTTATCTGTCTATCTCGACAGTCAACACCGAAACTACTGGTTCGATTATGCAATTTAATATAATAAACGTCCAGATACACTCTGTCGGTGGCGAGCCAGGGAGGGGCACCAGGACCATACCTCCCCTAATGACTGTATTTATGAAAAAAAAAAAAAATTAATTTAATTTTTAGTCATAATCGTATCATTTATATGTAATTTTAGTACCTATTGGATATTGATAAATTAAATCGATGATTTTGTATCTCACGGATTAGGCAATAGTAAAATAATAAAACAAAAACCAACACAATACGAATAATGGCAATATCGCGGAACAGATATTTTTTATTATTATTATTTTCGAGACAAACAGTAAAAAGCGACCTACTCGTCTTTTAAATGTCGAAATATTGTCCAAAGTTCCATCGAGATCAATATTAAACTATAGATTTGTTAAACGAATCGTACAAATAATAGCAACAAAATATTAATATGTTTTCAAATTTATATATAATAAATAATAATATATTCTGAAATTAATATTGAATTTGTATTATAACTGCACTTTTCATTATAACATTTTTTTGCTAACATATCTGGCGAATTAAAAAACAAAAAAAAAAGACTAAAAATGTGTGAAATGATTTTTTGTCCATAATTTTTATATATTTTAATTATTATAATAATGAAATATATCAGATAAATTCGGCAAATTCAAGAAAGAAAAATATTGACCGTCCACGATTTTGGATTTCGGTTCTCGGTTAAGCTTGTCCCCGAGTGAATCCGACGGATCGCGACTTGCTCATGGTGACCACCTAGTACCACCTCTATACAATTTGTATCTCGTCAAGACGGTTAAATCTCGAAATAAAACAAACCACCAAGTCAATATTACTTTAGAATATATTATTCTAAAGTCGTATTGATTTAATATCGCGTTACCGGGGCTATATACTACTCGTATTATTATCATTATTTGGGAGTCTTCTAGGAAAATCCCGTCTCACAGTATGGATCCTCCGGCTATCTCTTCATCGTCAAAATTGTCGTGAGTTTTATAGATAATAGACACGGACTAAGAAGGGACTATTATCTATGGCGATGACGAATTGCTATATTTGATAGTCTGCGATGGCCATAGATAATAAAGAATTAATATCTATGGCGGTTGCATATGCAATAATGGATAAAAACACACGTGGGTTTTTTGTTTGCCCTCTGTCCCCCGCCAGATCATTAAGTAGTTCTGGCCACGTCAATATTAAAATATACGATGGGACCCGGAGGCCGAAGAGTGTGTACGGGATTCATATAGGCGAAGATAAAGAACAGCGCAACAAGACGGCGGCGGCCCGGGATCGTATCTCACGGATTCGGCAACGGTAAAATAATAATAATAAAAAAAAAAAACCAACACAATACGAATAATGGCAATATCGCGGAACAGATATATATTTTTTTGTTACTATTATTATTATGTTATTCCGTGGCGGTGTGTGATCGTGTGTGAATGTCGTCGGCGGGGTACGGTCAATAGCCGATCTATATACGGCCGGATGATATCACGTCCGAATAATATTCGGGTTCGCAATCGTCATAAAGACGACGACAATATTATTATACCACAGTGCGTCCGAGATAATCGAATTATTATTATTATTATTATTATTATTATCGTTGTAGTCGTACGACCTCGTGCTGATAATAATAATAATAATAATAATAATAATATTATCGTGTCGTATATTGTTATGCAGTGGCGCAGGGGTCTGGTTAAACGAATTTGACAAGATATCTCTGTCTCTCACTCTCGTCACCGACGACCGCTATCGTTCGGACGCCTGACGTCTCCATCGTATTGTTACATGTACCGGTTCGATTGTCCGATTGACGGTCGTCTTATGCGATTCGTCCGTATTACCGTAACTGTATAAATTCTATTCGTATTTACGGCGCTCGCCGACCGGACGCGCGAAAAATACAATTGCGTTTGCCCCGAGTCGACTTTGGGTTTTTTTTTTTTTTTTTTTTTCGAAGCGTGTGGTGGGAGCGGGCATTGCCGGAGGTTAACGCCGCCAATAGGCCAGGAGGTCAGCGCCTACCCCGATGCGCCGCGCGCCGTTTGACGGGGATCGGGAACGCCTGGTCCGGGCGACTTGGCGTCGCTCATGCCGGAGTCCCCGGACCATCATCGGGAAGCCGCGGTCGACTTCGCCGAGGCCATCCCGTCGTCGCGGAGAAGGAGTCGGCACCACGGCAGCGCCGAGCCCTCGACGTCGCCGGCGTGCGCCTTCTTTGATCGCGGCCCCGCAGTCGCTAGACCGCCGGCAGGAAGTTCCCCACCCCCGCCTACAACCTGCGAGGGCAGCAAGCGGGCTTCGGCCTGGCTACTGTCCATCCCCACGGTAGGGCAAGGATTGTTGTTATCTATTTTATGCGAGCCCGCCCCGCCTTAGGGGAAAACGGGATTTTATTCAAATACTTAATTGTAATTTCATATTGCAATAAATGATATGGCGACCTGCATCCCGAAGTAGTGCCTCACGGCGTTTCCGGGAGGCAGGGCTATTGCCGGTTTGAAACTAATAAAATAATAAAAAAAAAAAAGGTTAGATACACCTGTGTTTCTCGACAACGTATTGACCCCGAGTCAATTTCGTGTGGTTTTTTTTTTTTTGTAAACGGTTTATACAAATGATGTCGAATCTCGAGGTACTGAACAACGCGGAACGAAAGCCAAAACTCGAACGTTTCGAAAAAAAAGTGTCCTGAGACGACGCGACGAGCAGCTTTTGCGTATTACAAATGGAAGATAAATACGGTTAAAGACGTCTATCGAAATGATGATATCCGGTGTGGAACCCGCAAATCACCAAGACATTGAAAGGCTAGCCGGCAGCCAAGAGTGACAACGGGTGGAGAAACAACTACGGGAATCGGCCAACACTCGATAGATCTACTGTTTTTGTAAAATTGCGGCTCGCCAATAATATTCTCTGTTTTACGAAATTCATTAGTGGCTACTAGGTATAATAGTCGGGTTTATTATACTAAAACGTTTTCGTTTTATATTATAGCTTTTCGCGTTTGCCATTTGCAAAGCTCTTCGAGCTTAAAAAAAAAAAAAAAAACCGCATCTGTAGAATGTGTTTATCTCACTGTATGTCCGTTAGGATATTATTTCGATTGCCTACCAACAAAAATGTAAAATTAACTCGTATAATAACTTAATGGGAGTTTATAAATAAAAATAGTTGACTTAATTTCGTCTGTATTGGCTTAACATAACGAATAAAAAAAAAATAATAATAATAATTATACAATTGTTAACCATGTGTCAAACGCGGAAATTTCGATATTTCGCAAAACAAAAAAAAAATCCCGAACAACCGCGTACCTATTTGCACGCGAAAGCGTCGCGGGAAAAACTGCTGTAAAACGCTTTTTTTTGCCGGTTATTTATATATATATATATATATTTTTTTTTTCATTTTATTTTACGCAGTCGGTATTTTCGTATATCCCATTGTGTTTCGGGCGCGACGACGATGACTTTTGATCGTCGTATATCGTTATATTAGTTTATTTACGACACCCGTGAGATCGTTTTTAAATATATATTATAATAATCATCGCGTATTGTTGTAATCGCATCCGGCCGGCGAAGAAGACGTGTGTCATCGCGCATACAATATTATTTTTATTATTTTTATTATTATTATTATTATACCGCACAGCCGTCGGCACACCGCGACCCATTGGATCCGGTATTTCCGCCGATCGTTTACAAGGAAAAATTGCGTTTATTTTTTCGTCTTATAACAGCAAAAAAAAAAAAAAAAAAATTAAAAAAAAAAAAACCCGCCGACCCTCCTCCATTATAATATTAAATCGTTATAATCTGCCGGATTTTCACCGTCTGTCCGGCGACCGTTACAATAATATTATAATTCAGACGACCGCCGTAGTCGGCCGGAAGCCGTGTGCGGTAGCACGCGCGTTACGAGACGAAAACCGACGCACGTCGACCCCGAGCGTATTTTTTTTTTTTCTATTACGACATTATCGTAATTATTTGTCGTATTAGAACCGCTATTTACGACTTGGATAAATAATTTAAGAAAAAAACACTGCCGGGAAGCCGGGAAGTTGTATACAGTACACACATACGGGGTAATTGAGTTAAAAATAATTTATTGTATTTCTGATGTAATTCAAGTTCGTAAATGTCTCTAATAAATCGTGTAGAACGCCAATTACAATTTACCGATAAAATACGAACATAAAGTTACGAACAAATGGACGACGAGTGAATACCCAGGGCCCCGTGCACACTAACAGTTGACATTTTACCCGAATGATTTAGCTATAAAGAATTTAAAAAAAGAAACTGAGCATACGACGAATGGGAATATTTTTTTTTTAATAACCGTAGGCGGCGGGATTGATCCGAGAAATGAGGCGTGGGACGTCAAAGGACCCACTAAAATAGACACAAACGAGATAAAGTATAGAAGTCGGTACTTTTTTAGTACAATCGTTTTAAATAGCGGTCTGAAAACCGAGTTATTGGACCGTGGGTGCTGCGGATGACCGATATTTTCTCATCGCGTAATTTATATCGTCTGAAAAGTATGTTGTCCCGCAAAAGTGCGTATATTATAGACGACGACAAGATATTCGCGGTTGCGGTTTATAATATATAATGTATACGGTTTACTGCGAGATAGTATAATAATATAGCTGTACATTGTCGACAATGATAAAAAAAGAAAAATTTTAAAAATAATTCATAATATTATTCGCTTATATTTCAAATATACAATCTTCTTCTCAAGCCTA
This sequence comes from Tuberolachnus salignus, assembly GCA_956483605.1. Classification (NCBI taxonomy): domain Eukaryota; kingdom Metazoa; phylum Arthropoda; class Insecta; order Hemiptera; family Aphididae; genus Tuberolachnus; species Tuberolachnus salignus. The sequence continues at coordinate 21,425,414 of OY101431.1, read as the reverse complement.
TCTGGGGCTCTATGGAATTCAACTATGGGGCTCAGCAAAAATTTCAAACACACAAAAAAATACAAGTGTTTAAATCGAAAATCCTCCGACTTATAACCAACGCTCCTCCGTATATTTCAAACCACATTCTTCATACAGATCTTCACATCCCTAAAGTCACTGATACAGCCAAGCTGTATTATTCAAAATTTAGGTATCGTCTTCAAAATCACACCAATCCCCATTACAAAAAGCTACTATCTACCTCCATCCCAGGAAATCCTCCCAGAAGACTCAAGCGACAATGGCCCAGTGACCTTATAAAGTAAACATACTATGAATACTTAATACCCAAGTAAATGTAAATTCACGCCAAAGTGCCCTCACTGGATGGTTTCTTCCTTCAAGCCATTGCATTTAATTTTTAAAATCATACATTATACTTATTGTACTTTTTTTTTTAGTATAGATATTATAAAAAAAAATATTTTAATGTACAATTGCGGGTTAGGATTTTCGAAAAAGGCGAAACGCAACCGTTTATAATATATCAGATTAATGAAATATAAATAGATTAGAATAACTGACCAAATATTTGAAACGATATACAAAATGTTTAACTTTGTGGACAGCTCCGAGCGTGTATAAAACGGGAAGGAAAATCGAAATTGTTTTTGAAAAATCTGTAGAAGAGGAGGTTACTTACTGGTTCGTAATATTCAGAAATTAATAATATAACATTATATGTACTATAAGATTCTGGAATGAGAGTTTACCTCTATTTTCTCCCACATGAATATTTCCATTAACTCTCTATCTCGTTACAGCTGAAAATACACAAACGCGCAGACCTTTATCGAAGTGCACCTACAGTGTATATTTGCGATAACGACAAAACGATAATTACGACCACGGTTAACTTATTCAAAAACGACTATAATCGCGGTCTCGGTCCCCCTTATCAGCGTTTCGCAAACAATATTATTACGTTTAAAATGTTTTCGCTATAAAAAATGGCCTTTATATGTTACAGTTGAAGCCCGAAATCCGTCTTATCCTAGTCAAAATTGGTTAATACTAGAATTAGCCGACAGTTTGAGTAAGTCAGTGGAAACTAGTTATGAAAATCAAATTCAGCCGAAACGAATAACAATGTTAGACTATCCTGTTTCAAACATCGATAAAAAAATGTGCTTATATCTGACGCACTTATCCTAATACCGTATAGTTATTTCTTAGTTTTCCCAAGTTAAAATTAACGATATAAAAATTACTCCTGGGTATCAAATTTTCCCTAGATAGTTCTAGTTTCCATCAATAAACTTCAGGCACAATTAGATCTAACTAAAAAAAAAAAAAAAAACACTATGTTAAAAATAATTGCAACGCTGTGCAGGTTAGTTCTAGTTTCAACTAGTCAAAACCCGTTTTTACTAGTTGAAACTTGTTTTGGCGGATTTCGGTTAGGTTTTTTTTGGACTCGATTCGCGTACAAGAGGCGTTCGATAATAATTGGCGGTGGTTTCCAATTTACAGGTTTACTATAGGCGACCGAAATGACGGGAAAAAAAAAAAAAAAAAAATCATACGGAAAACGACAAGCGAATGTCGCCGGGCATTATTATTAAGACGGGAACGATTTGTTCGCGCTGTCGGACGTCGTTCGCACGTCATTATTGTCGGGTACCATTATTCGGGTCGTCGTCGTCGTCGCAATCGTCGCCAAGAAAAATATTATTAATGAGCCGCGGTGGCGGCTGTAATTTATTACAACTGTATATTATACAAATCGAAAACCGAAAATGGTTTTATAGCGATGAATACTCGAAAATATTAAATATTATTTGCGCAACGCATACATAAAGAACAAATAACGAAGCCTGGTGTATACGACCGGTTTCGATTTAAAAAAAAAAAAAAAAAAATCCCCTACTATCATCGGGCAATAGAATTTTATTTGCGCGGTAATCGCAGGAACAATTATTGGTCCGATTTTCAATAAGAAATGTACGCCAATCGATTTAGCACGATCCGCAGTGTCGCGAGCCAGTTCTAATCTCCCGGTATCCTCCCCCCCGTTTCCCCTATAACCGGCGAGGATATCGAATTATTTTTGTCGGTTTACGGGTTTCCTCGGCGATTCCTATGGTAAAAATTAACGGTTGTTATTTAATTTATAGTTGTCACGGGGAACATAGTCCCGTTTCTCACAGAGATTAAAGAGATAGTAAAAAAAAAAAAAAAAAAAAATAAAAGCGTTGACAATTTAGTACAATTTAGCAACGGATATGCGAGAACGCGGGCCGACTCTATACGTCTCTTTTATCGGATTCGTTCAAGTGTAATTTTTTTTTTTTATGTTTTTTTTATTGACTTCTGACCGGAGCGAGGCCGGACGGTGGTTGCCAGTTACAACTGTACGTACAACAATAATACTATCTGATAAATCTATTAATTAGCCCGACAAAACAACGACGGCCAAACCAATAATAATAGCCCGCAGCAGTGTACACAATACGGGTTCCTCTACGCGTACAATTATTTTAGTTTTTTTTTTTTTTGTCCCCTACATAAAAAATATTACGCGTCGCCATTATCTCAATATAGCCACGGGTTAAAGAAAAAAAAAAAACAAAAATCCACATCGACGTCGCGCCGAGGTAAAATGCACATGATTTTCATGATCAAATAAAATCGTATTATCGTCATTTCGTGAAATGTATTTATAGTTCGATTTGTCTAATATTTCTTATGGATAAAAATATTATAAACGAACCGCATTGACCACCAAAATTCTAGAACATCAAATGTGCATACGATTTATCCATTTAATCACGAAAAGATATCCGGCACTCTGTGACGTTCGAAAAGCGTTTAATGGGCGTTGACGGGTTAAAAAACGCAATTAAGTATATTCTTTAACTTTCTGCTTAGTTGTTACCGCTAGATTTTTTTTTTTTTTTTTACCGATTGTATTAATTCGTTTAAATTTTTAACATAATAAACGACGAGTTAATATATTGAACCGCATCGCGTCAAGTGGATTTCGATTTATCTGTTAATTTCGACAATAGTAATGCGCACGGACTTTACCAGTTTGAAATTAGCGTATTCAATTGATAATTATATTATCGGAAATAATTTAAATATTTGCACGTATGTCCGTGTGTACGTCTAGATGTTTTCGGAACGGTTTATTGGTTTTTTTTTTTTTTTTTATATATATAGATAGAGATTTCGCTTGTCTGCGTCTCAACGCTGCAATATTACCCTCCGAAATATTATTTAAAATCCGCTCGTTCCACACTAGTCCACGTACGTCGGATCCGCTATATTATAAATTATAATAACACATAATATACGGTCCCGCGAGCTAATATTCAAATGATATATAAGATTTTTTTTATTTTTTTATTCCGGTTCTATTATTGTGCGATACTACGTATATATATATATATATATATATATATTCGTATGTCTATACACGCGAATACAGACGGGTATTGTGTTCCGCACATTATTTTTACGGTTCTAAAATATACCCGCACGATTATATTATGCATATATATATATATAATGTATTATATGTAAATCATCATTCTCGTTAAACATATAATATATTGTACGATACATTATATCATACATATATACATATATATATATATATATATTGTAGACCAATTTGCACACACATACACACGCATCACTCGTACAATGTCACGGTTTTAAATCGCGATAGGAAAAAAAAAGAAAAAAAGAAAAATGGTGAATAAAAAAAAAAATCACGTTACAATAAAAAAAAAAAAATACCGTCGCGCCAGTGTCCGGCGGCGTTCGTCTCGCGGCCCGAACGGTACCTAATTCTGTGCGAATAACATTTTTCGGTTTGGAATCGAAATACATTTATCTGCACTTGCGCGCAGGTACGTTATTATATTATTAGATCCTGACCGTGGCGACGAATCCGTCGGTTTTACTATACTGTACGACGTGTGTTTTGTTTTTTTTTCTTTATTTAATTTAAAATAAAAAATTGTTTCGTCTTCGTATGCGGTGCGGACGACTTTTTTTCTTTAACAGAAATATTGCACCGGTCTTCTTGTAGACGAATTCCCTCTATAATTCGTGCGTCGGGGAAGTAATTATTATTTAATTTTTTTTTTTTTTTCCGATATTCCTCGTATAATTTTCTTAATCGAATCGTAAAACCGCTAAAAAAAAAAAAAAAAAACCGTCCGGAAAACGAGAACATTTACAAATTAACTGTTTTTGTTCAGTTTCGGTATTGTTTTGTTTTTTTTTTTTTTCTAATTCAGTTAAAAAAATAATATTCGTTGACGCGGTACGATTTTCCAAACATTCTGTCATATTCTGTGCTATTCATAGCTACGTGAAATTTTCGCGGTTTTTATTTTTAATTTTTTTCGGTTTTATGTGCATTACAATTACGTTATTTTATATTAACGAGAGATTATAAATATTATTATTATTTTTTTTTTTATTCAAACCGATAGAAATGTAAAATCAACCCCTCGTATTAAGGGTAAAATACTATGATAATTATGTTGTCACGATGAATACACGCGCTGATTTCGTTGTTCAATATTATTTCAGTTTCCATGTTTAGACTAAAATACGATCAAAACTTACAGTATTGCGGAATATTTGAATTCGTGCGCATAGATATAGAAAAAAAACACTCGATAATTCACAAGGTTTATTGATTGCAATAATTATTGATATAGAGTTCAAATTAAAAAAAAAATCCAACTTATTTATGATAAATGAACTCGGTATGTATAAAATCAATGTAAAAAAAATGAGATTTAATAACAAATCAAATACAAAGCAAACGTTTGAAATTACCTCGACTTTTGATTATTCAATTCGTTTTGAAGCGCAGACATTTGAATTGCAATTATAGTGGTAAAAAAAATATTTAAAAAATAATTATCCGTTATTTTACCTTAACCCCATTGTCAGGGAAATTCCGAAAAAAACCCGTATCTGTGTAATATTTTAATGTTCTTTCTCCGTTTTAATTTCATCGTAATTATTGTTTTTTTGTTTTTTGAACTCGGATTACGGTAACACAACGTATACGTATAGTGTCCCTCGACCAAGTCACTCGCCGCACATTATAAAACAATGGGTCTCGAATCTGGATCGCGTGGAACTGCGTATAATAATTGTTTTTTTTTTTTTTTTTTACTTTTTTACGTTCCCGACAAATAAAACATAGAGGTAGGTGCGTATATATTTAAAAAAAAAAAAAAAAATTAAAAATCTATCCAAAACAAAGGCGTCTGTTTCGTATCGAATTTATCGAGTAGCAATAGTATATTATTTGGGGCATTGATTTATTTCGATTCGACGGTTTTCGTTTACGATTGCGATTCGTCCGGCTAATATTATACGAGACAAATTTTTAATTCGCCATTTGCGTTAACCTGCATTCGCACTACGGGCTCGTCATTGCACCCGTGAAAAATGTAATTCGGCCCGAATCTTTTTAATACGCAAATCTAGGTAATCTCGAGCAGTTTTCTATTTCGTCTTATATCGCGGGGCGGAAACGAACGCCGTAAACTAACCTAGCCGTATACTTGCGCAGGCACTCGATCGTATAGAAAACTCGGACGATGGTGGTAAAAAAAAACGCCCATAAAAAAATATACCGGCCGCGGGTAATCCCTTAAAATATTACGTGTCTTGTAGAACACTACCGCGGTATAAAGAAAATAAAAATTAAACTGGTAGTATAATTTTATAATATCCAATTCCGGCGACTACGCAAAAAAAAAAAAAAAATATATATTACACTACCTGTACTAAAATTATATAAATTACAATAAAAATATTTGAATATAAAAAACGATTTTTTTTTGTACTTTACCTGTAGCAGTAATAACGTAAACGCCGCGTACTGGCATCTGTAACAAAACGAAAAAAAAAAAATATATATTAAATTAAATTTTATATGATTTTACATTATTTTTTAATATATATAATTATTGTGCAATAGTATCGTGACGATGATGATTAATCGTACCTATAGATGTTCTGACGGACGGGTAAAAAAAAAAAAAAAAAAAAAAAAATATATATATATTCGGGAAAAACAGTTATATTGGTCGTACGCGAAACGCGTGTGTCACGACGTCGTTTTTTTTTGTTTTTTTTTTTACCGATTTTCTTTGGGAAATTATCGCGGTCCCGTTGCTTTTTATCGTCGTATAGATACACGCCCGTTGTAAACGTTATTGTTGGTAAAAGCTAGGCGTGTTAACCGATTTTGTTTTTTTCGACTAGTTTAAGTTTAGTCGAACCTATGATAAAAAAAAAAAAAACCCATCGAAATTAACAACTTTATAAGCCGAGGTTAAAAATAAATGTTAAAACTAAGCGAATTCCTCGAGTAATTATAATACGCCGGGCTGGAAATTTCCAGGCAAATACTAACCGAGGTTTAACGAAGAGATACTTAAAAAAAAATTACCCTTGACCACCGCACCGATAAACGTATCGTCGTGTGGTGTGCGTATTTAGAGGTATTCGAGGTAAAAAGTACGTAATTTTTCGAATAACTTAAATTTTCAACGACGACAACAAATGAAAAACACGTTCTCGGATTATTATTATAATTTGAACTAGTAAAGTTAAACATCGCAACAACTGTCCCGGCCGTCGAGCCGTAGTCATCCGGCCCAACCTAACTAGAAATGCAAAAAAAGGAAAAATGAAAAAAAAAAAAAAATGATTATTCGCGCGGACGCTGGAAAATTCTCAATTCTGTTGAGAATTTTCGCGAAACGGCCAACGTTTTATATTGTAATACGGAATTAAATGCGGAAACGCCAGAGATAAATACAACTGGTAGGTACAAAACCGGACAAAACGATTATTTCGCGTATAAATTATTACTATTATTACTATTATTATTATTATTATGCAGACGAGTGGTTTTTTTTTTTTCGTCTTCATTTCCGTACGGTACATCACTCGCCGCGGCATTGTGACGGCGGAGACGTGCCCGCCACTATAAACATATTATAACCCAACTTTGCGGTAACGGTACTGTTCCCGTCCGGGACGCGTACCCAGCCGACTGGAAAATAGTCGGTTTTCATTGTGTACCACCGCCCCGCGGCAGTCGTCTTTGTTGTCGCCGTTGTTGTTGCTGTTTCGCCGTTGTCGTTATTGTTGCCGTTCTCGTTGTTGTTGTTGTTGTCGTTGTCGTTGCCGTTGCCGTTGTCGTTGTTGTTGTTGTTGTTGTCGTTGTTATCGTCATCGTTTATTATTGCCGTCATTGTAGTAGTGTTTACTGCTATACCCCGGTGTCGCGACCAATGTCGCACACATACTCCCTCTACTGTCCGCCGCGGTTTATACCGGTTTATACCATTATGGTATACCGTTGATTACCATACAATATCGGTACGTGTCCGCGGTGCACGCTGTACACCACCGGTGGCGGGGATATAATTATTATCGTTTTGTTACGGTAACCGTGCGGTATAAAACCAACGGTAATCGTTTTATAAATTCGCCGGAATCTCCTATAACAGCGGTTCCCGACATTTTCACTTGTGCCGACCTTTTTGTAATTTTGTAAAAAAAAAAAACCCTTTAAGACCCACCTATATACGTAAGCACATATATATATTAAGAAAAACACTCTATTAATAATAGACGAGATAAAAATACGTTCAAACGTTCGATAACGTTAATTGTATACCGTATTGGGACGCTGTAGACTGTTGAGTGTATTTGGTATATAATAAAAATATGTAATAATATTGTTTTAAATATATAATATTTAATATTATATGGTTCACGGTCCACGGGTTGGGAACCGCTGTCTATATAATTTATTGATTAATCCATGACCGCGACGTGTGTTTGTTTATGCCATGAACCGCGCGATAAGTATAACAGATTTACCACCTACCCGCGTGATAATATATATATATATATATATAAAAAATGAAAAATTACACATAGACACTATTGAACGTATAATATATAATGACGGGGTTCCCGTAACGTAGCGACGGTAAGAGAAACTGATACGGCGACACGGAAAGTGACGATAATATCGTACGAGTAGCATTTTACAGAATGTTTGCGTTCGAGATACGTTTAAAACCCGAGGAAAAATACAAATAAAATCTTAAAACCAAAACCTAACTACCCGTAATACGACTAGGTCGTATGATGATAATAATAATAATAATTCAAACGATATATACACCCCTTCTCATTCCTCCCGTTTTATCACTATCGTCGCTCCGCCATACCCGAAACTTAAATATCAAGCGCACAGCGGCCGGCGGTCTCGAATTTCGCCCTAGATTTTTATTATTATTATTTTTTTTTTTTTTATATATATTTATTATTTTATCTGTCGACAAGGTCTGACAAATCAGCCGTAAAAACAATGGGTTCAATCGCGGCGCGCGCGATAAGTAGAACGCGCCTATAGAAGAACGCGGCGGCGTATTGCCGCGTTTAATATAATAAAAGTCATGGCCTATAAAAATAATTTAGGCGGGTATATTATTATAATAATATTATTGTAATCTGGCGCACGAATACGATGGTTTTTTATTTCTCTACCGGAAAGAAGAAGAAGAAGAAGAAGAAGAAACGCTGTATAATTATTATTATTATTATTGTAGAACTCGGAGGCGCGAAAAAAAGTGGGTTTATTACGAGAAGCGATGTAAAAGTCCCCTCCAATTCCGTCGGTCTACGATAATAATATTATAACGTTGATTTTTTTACTTTATGTATTCGGCATTTTATACGAATAAATAAATTTAATATACTGGGGCTATAAACGAAAACGTACGCAAAAAAAAAGGCGCCCGCCCGGATAATTTTAAGAGAGTTTCTCATGCCGACTTGATGTTCGGAATTTAACGAGTTTCCAACAATCTAATCGCAGACAGTGGTGTATTATTTACAGGGGGAAACGTGGTTGATATATCAGCCACTAGAGTTCTTCTTTTGTAATCAAATTCCGTTACCGTAATCGGTGTGCTATCAATAGTGAACCCGGGTCTTGTACTGTTTGTGATTATAAACGTAATCATTATTTTAAAATGATTATTTTTTTTTTTTTTTTTGCAATTTAGAATAGTCTACACGGTTATGGGCAACGCGATCCGTCGCAATATTTCCGAATAGATATAGAAATAGTGTTGGACGAAATGGAATCCCGAAAATCGCGCGGGACAGGATTATTGTCGAATAAAGAATTTGATAATAAAACTAAACAAAAAAAGAAATGGATAAGTTACACGGTGGATCGAATATGGGCAGAGTTTAACCGATGAGGTCATTTTTTCTTTCACCCTCCTCCCCCTAGATGAAAACCGTAAATATTCGACCGGTCGTAAATAAAGGTACGCAATACAGAACTAGAGAGTACTGTTAACAAAAATCCCAATGTTGTCCGATGTTATCAATCGAACGATAAAAAAAAAAAAAAAAAATATATATATATTTATAAAAAAAACCGACGGTAAATTTCCTTAACCTAGAAGACGTGACATATATTATTTACGCGCAAATACAAATAGCATTGAATTTAACTCAGAACAATAAATATATATATATAATATAATACAAATCGTATATACAGTTAAACACAATGCGATGGGAAAAAAAAAAAAAAAACACACAACGTTAGCCGGTAACCGGTAGCAAGCGTAATTATTGGAGCGATCGCTAACCGATTTACTTTTTGTCCGTGTTTTTAATTGGTTTTTTAGTTGTTTTTTTTTTTTCGTCAAATCGTATTAAATATATATATATATATTATTGATTTTGTTTTTTTTTGTTTTATAAGTAAAACTTTTATCGGATTTTACGCGATCCCGAATATTTATATGGCCACAATTTATAATAATATTACGGGACCTTACCGAGTCGTCGGAAAATTGATGAACGGATTGGAGCGACAATGGCGACCTTACAGCTGCTCCAGTGAAACGCATTTAAGTCGTCGAAAAACCACGTCGGGCAAGTTAACATTTTGAAGTAAAAAAAAAACAAGTGGCGGACGATAATGTACACGGACACGTAATACGAAATTATGATAAGATTTTGAGAGAGAGAGCAAAAGCGTAGAAATATTAATATCTCTTATATTATATTTAGTAATAACCGCAGTCGATTTTTTCACTACGGGCGGGTATATAATAATAATAATAATAATAATAAAAGAAACTGTCCGTTGCGATCTACGGATTCGCACTAAATAAGATGTTTTTTTTTTTATTATTTAAATTTTTTTTTTTTTTTTTCTATGTAACAACGCAGAATTGTGAGAGAGATAAGAAGATCCCAGCGATTGTAACACCGAAGCGTATGTTATATCGTTCGCATTATAATATCCGAAACGTCTTTGCCAATATTTCGTAATAAAATAATTGTTATAAAAAAAAAAAAATAAATAATAATAATCCGTTACGGTGTACGGACGTTATAAATTATTATCATTATTATTATTATTATTATTATAATACCTCCCACGTAACAAGCTGTGTAAGTATACGTGTTTGACGAGACGAGATGATAATAGCTATGGGGCCACAGACACGCGATCATCTTATAGACGAGCACCGGTTAGGTTTTTATATATTTTGTTCAAAAGCCAAATCGGCCTCGTCATCGCGAGGCTATTTATTGTTCGATTATTATTATTATTTTTTTAATAATCTATTATTATTCATTATTATTATTTGCATATACGACGACAATAATAGTGAATAATAATGATAATAATTTTTGTCAATCGGATAATCCGAATAATGGCGGCGGGCGATCACGCACGTACGTTTTATTTTTTTATTTTTTTCACCGTGAGAGAGAACACCACCGCGGTGGCCGTCGCTATCCGGCTAAACTTTTTAAGCATTTTTTTTCTTTCTTTCCTGTTTCGCGAGCAGTTAGAGAATATTTTTTTTATTTTACGGCCGGTTTTACACCGTGGCAGTGGCTGTGATCCGATTCGTCATAGACGTCGGTAGACCGTATCGTATATACAAATACAAATATTATTACAACAGGCACACACGGAATATTAGTTATTGTACACACGGTTATATTGTACGCTCCTAGTAGTGGTATATCATTATAGTACGTGTTACTATAATATTTCCGTCGTTTTTTTTTTTTTTTTTTTATCATTCGCCCCCTCGTCGCTCGTAACAAACGGAAAACGGCTCCGTGTCGATATTATAATAATAATATATTTCAATATCGAATATATTTTATAAGCGAAATCTATTTGTGATGTGTGCGATGCGATGCCGGTGTCCGAGCCCACATCAATCGATGCGTAAACATATATATATATATATATATATATGTGTGTGTATAATATTTTACTGTTATTACCGTATTATTACATTGTAAAATAACATTATTAATACGCGATAAGTATAAAAAAAAGAAAAAGAAAAAAATTACGTTTATTTTCACGCGTAAAAAAAAAAAAAAAAAAAGATAATAATAAATTACGTTTACACCGAACGAACGAGATTTCCACGCGTGAAAACTCGCACAATCACCAGTACAAGACTTAGCGGTTTATGAAACGAAGGTTGGGTGAAAAAAAAAAAAAAAAACAAAGAAAAAAAGCCCCCCGACCGATACAAAATACATGCGCGCGTGTGTGTTTTTAGGATATCCGTTCGGTTAAAATGACATATGGTTTATTTAATGCAGATAGCAAAAAAAATAAAAACGGTTGTAATCCCGTGAGAACGTGACGCAGCGTGGTTGTTGTTTTTTTTTTTTTTCTGTTATTATTATTTATATTGCAATATATAGAGGTGGTCAACAAATATAAAAAAAGGAAAAAATAACGTTATTCCATATACACGTTTTAGCCGATGATTACATATTTTTATTTACGATATTGCAAAACTACAGTTTGGTTACGTTTGAAACGATTTTCGCGTTTCGAATCGAAAAACAAACGGCCGGTTGTCATCAGCGAACGAGCCGTTACGGCCGAAATCCTAATTTATACCGATTTGAACATTAAAAAAAAATAGAAAAAAAAAGTCTTTGCCCTTGTACAGGCGAGGGGGGCCCGCGAAACGTTGACGTTTGATATTATAATAAATCCGTATGTAATTTTCCGCGGTCCCGAACCGCGTCTAAGTGATGCAATAATATCGACCTAGGCGTTATTCGATTAATAAAAAAAAAACGATTAAAATATGGTGATTTTTTTATGCCCCCTCCGCGGTCGGGTACTTTGTATTTGAAACGTCAGTATAGATCGTCAACGGTATTTCTCAAAAAAACAAAGAAAATACAAACAAACAACAAAAACGGTTTGAACCGTACAAACGTCGGTCGGATGACGTTGGACGGTCGATTGTTGCCGGTGTTACTAGGGGTAGAAATCGCGACTCGCGACCCTACAAACGGAAAACGGTTTTTTATAATTTCTATTTACCGTCGTCGTCCGAATTTCGATTTGTGTCGTTCGGCATGGTAATATGAAAAATATTGCACCGGTGTTAAAACCGGCGTGCGGCACCGATATTTGCACGTACCGTTCGGGAGAACGACGGCAAGGCAATCCCGGAAAAAAAAAAAATAGAAGAAATTATAACGCACGCGAGAAACGACGAAAATTCCGCCGGTTTTTTGTTTGTTTGCAGACGTACGTATATGGTAATATAACGTACGCCGGATTGTATTATTATTAATAATACAATCCGACCGGAACATATTCGAATGGCGTTGCAATTATTATTATTATTATTATTATTGTTATACACGCGTGTTATTATTATTTTTTCATTTTTTTTTTTTTTTTTTCATTTTTCGACCGATTCCCGCGTGACGGGTACGGCGGGCCAAACAAAACGGGTCCGGTGCCGCGAAACGATACGCAAACGGAAAATCATTTAAACGATAGGAAAAAAAAAAAAAAAAAAAAATCATCCGGACAAACACTACCGTTATGCAGTTAAAACATCACACGGCCGTAATATGATTTTATTACATACGTGTATAATTTAATAATAATTCGTACGGCGAGCGCGCGCGGTGTGCGATGGTGCGGTAAAAAAAAAAAAAAAAAAAAACACTACGAATATTAGAAAAATCCTCCGACGAAATATAAAAATATAAATATATATTTTTTATTTCGCGCACACACGACGATCGAATTATTTTATTTTTACGATATTTATTTATATTATTGTATTACACGCGCGAATCGGACGCCATAACGATGATGCGGTTTATAAATGTTCTATTATAACTGTTTTATACGCTTCTTTTTTTTTCTCTTTTTAACCCGTAGTATAGCAGTAATAGTTATCGCCCGTCAATCGACAATTATCCCGCGTTATACTTGGTAATATTATTATATCGGACAGTTATATTGGTAAAAAAAAAAAAAAAAATGTAAAAAAATATACTATTTTAAATAGTATATTGACGTAAACCGGGCAATATACGCGACGGCCGGTTAACATCATACGCGTCACGTAATATTCCTGCGTATTGTAGTGGAAAAAAAAAAAAAAACAAAAAGTATATATATATATATATATATATATATTATTGAATAATTTGCGTAAAAAAAAAAAAAAAAAACAAAAAAACCATCCCGAATACATGGAATATATAAGCATTCTGAAAACGAAAAAAAAATTAATATGTTTACGAATATCTAACCGATCGAAATATGAAAACTATCCGGAATATTATTTAAAAACCGTTGGCGGTCGTATAATTTTCTCGATCGAACTCTCGTGTAGTGAAACACTTGTAGTGTTGTAAGAAGAGGGATTAAAAAAAAAACAAAAAAACCATCCCGAATACGTGGAATATATAAGCATTCTGAAAACGAAAAAAAAATTAATATGTTTACGAATATTTAACCGATCGAAATATGAAAACTATCCGGAATATTATTTAAAAAAAACCGTCGGCGGGCGTATAATTTTCTCGATCGAACTCTCGTATAGTGAAACACTTGTAGTGTTGTAAGAATAGGGATTAATAAAAAAAAAAAAAAAAATAAAACGACGCGGAGACTTGAACGACCGGCAACGGTCACGGGCATTTTAGTAAAACGGTGCGCAAAAAAACAAAAAAAAAAAAAAAATTGATACGATTGTGTCTCTCCGTTAAACGGATACGCTGTCGTCGTTGTGTGTACACGCTCGGCGTATTATTAGCGGCGGTAGCGAGACAGAATTTTTTATTATTATTATTATTATTATTTTATTTTTTATCGTCCGTGTCAATTGTCACAGATCGCGCGACGATAATATTATTATGCGCGACGGATGACGAGATGATTATAATAATACGCGATGACAAAACGATGTGGCGGGTTTTTTTTTTTTTTGTGTTTTTTTTTGTTTAAAACAATGGATAGACGATATGAGGTATTATTGTTGGATATAGACGAACCATTACGAAACGGTCTCGACGGTCGGCGGCGACAGTGTAAGCCCGGGGAGAGGTGGTTGGGTTAACACCACAGTCGTGTGTGCCGCCCGTATCGTCGTGTACCAATGGATATTTCAATTATTGGTAGATTTGTATCGAAGCCGATTGTTTCCGATTCGGTTATATATATATATATATATATTTTTTTGCGTTATTTTTTTTATTATTATTTCGGTCTTTTTCGTACGGGCGAAAAAAGACAATGGCCGACGCGCCGGCCGCAGAGAGTAATACGCACGCCACCCAATTACGAATTATTATTATTATTATTTATTGCGGTGGCCGCCGGGGCACGTATTCCACATTTATATATATATATATATACCTATTATAATGCAGAGGTGTCGATATAAACGGCCACGGAGACGACGACAATTGTCATTGATCGGTTTCAAAAAAAAAAACGCCAATGCCGGGCGAGGGTAAATCGATACTAATAATAGTAATTCAATCACTTGTCGGAACGGCGGCGACGCGATGGTTTATTGTTTCGGTTTTAAACGACAGAACAAAAAAAAAAAAAAAAACAACAACACACAAAATCGATCGATAAACGGACTAAAAAAAAAAAAAAATGAAAAAAAAAAAGAATTACTACTTCGTCCCGTCTATACATTGTGGTAGGTATTGGTCTTTGGTCTGTCGCGCAGCACCGGAAACGCGCAAATATATCAACGACGATAAACGACGACGGCGGCGGCGGCGGGGGGGGGGAAATAAAAAACAATGAAAAAAAAAAACCGACCAAATCAAAAGAGAATCACGTTCGAATCCGATATATAACATAGCAGCATATTATAGTTTTCCGATTTCTGGATGGACGATTCGTTATAAAAAAAAAAAAAAATAACCCGGGTACAGGAGCGAAAAAGACAACGGCCGTGATTGAGCGTTATATTAATGTATTATATATTTATATATTATGTATTATATATTTATTATCTAAACGGACAATCGGACGGTTTGCGAAGCGGAAACCGCCGGGACTTGACATTTAAAAATACCATCGTCCGCGGTCGGCACGTCTCGGCGGGACCCGCGACGCCAGGGTGAACGGCACCTGTTATAAATTTTTTATTATTATTTTCTAGACACTAACGTAAACCCGCGATTATTCCTATATGTCGGTAAAAACGATAATTTTTATTATTTTTTTTTTTTTGTTTTTCTATCGCATACGCCGTCGACTACGCCGAACCGTCTCGCGCGAAAACCGTTGGCGTTTTTACTACACGAGTGGGGGGGAGGGGGACACGGGGACACTTTACCGACACCCCGTGCGTACCGTCTACACGTAATCGAGAAATAATAACATTTTTTTTTTGTTAAATTTACAAAAAAAAAAAACACCCTCCCCCCCATTTGCTCAAAAGCCGTTCGAATGTATCGGATAAAAATCAAACGCCGTAGATGTTGTGTGTTCGCCTAGAAATTAAATCCCAAAAATTACGCCCATGACCGTAATAATTATAATGCAATGGCGACCCGTTTAAATTAATTTTTTAACCCACTTCCCGGCGTGGCTGTCCGTAGCCTTATTTTACTAGAAACGTTAAAAACCGTGTCCCTAGCCTCTAACGTTATACAAAAAGAAAAATTAAGTAAAAAATAAGTCGAATAATCACTTTAAATATATTGGTTATAAAAAAAAAATAAAAAAAATAAAAAAAATATGACACGTTATCGCTTCGTCATCATTGCCCGTTTGACAACACGCCAAAGACAATTTCCCCAAAAAACTATTACTTTTTTATTTTTAAATATATAGATATTTATATAGGTACGCAAAGACTTGTTTTTTTTTTTTCAATATTTAATTTACCGTTCCTGCGGCGGTATACATGTGTATAATATTTTTGATATAGTTCACGATTTTGCGTGTAACGTCGTCATCGGTTTTATATAATGCAATGTATATTTTTAATTTTGTTTTTTGTCGATCGAAACTACCAAAACTCTCCGTCCCGTATCCGGTAAAGTTGAGAGAGAGAGTGATGGAGAGAGAAAGAGAGAGAATATTATATTTAAAAATTATAAATATTTTTTTTTTTTAAATAACGAAATAGTCGGGTTAATGGAAATAATATGGATACCGAGTCAAGATGCGGGAGTACAGTATATAATAATAATAATCGCAATTTTTTAGCGTATCGGAGACCGAGCGGTGATGGTTTTGAAAAACGTAAATATATCGTCAAAGAATTTGAAATTTTTATTTATTTTTTTTTGTTTGCGTCAATTTTAAATATTTTTTTTATTTTTTAGGTATTATCTAAAACGTATTTTATTATTATTCAGCGCACGTATAATACGTATTTATTATTATTATTATTTTTTTTTTAAAAAATTATTAACGTTTTCGAATATGATTATAAAAAATATTATCGTATAAGAAAAATCGTCTGTGGGGGGGAGGGAAGGAGGGAAATGATTTCGCGTCTGTCGACGGACGAGAAAAAAAAACAAAGTCGCGATCGTAAAAAGTACGATTCGAGTATATATATATATATAATATTATGATTATTTTTTTTATTTATATAATAAAGTGAAGGCGAAATTGTAAGATGAAGAAAATTGATATAATTTCTATACGAAGATTGCGGCGCTGGTGTCACGGACCTTGGGCATGGTCCGTTGCGGGCGGATTCGAACGCGATAATTATATTTCGTTATACGATAATCCCGTACAATTAAAAATGTTTTTTATTTTTATTTTTTTTTTTTTCTCTCTCTCCGTCGATATATTATTATTATTATTATTAATTCTATCGGTTATTAATTGTATTACGTGTTTGGATCGCGCGTTTACGTAGCGTATTAGATATTGTATATTATACGGACATCCGAATACGAACGGGCCGGACCGTTATTTCCGTTCGAATTGGAAGTTTCGTATTGTACTCGGTAGTGTAAGGATAGGCGATGCGTTTGTTACCGATCGTATAAAAATTTTAATATATTTAAATGAAAAATATATAAAACGTACTTCTTGCGGCCATTAAATAACGGATATATAGTTGAAGAAGAAAAAAAATCATAACGCGTCTTTAAGACACGCCGACGCGTGTGTGTCCGGGCGGGTAAAATTATTTGTGTAATATAAAACGACAATCAATCGGCGGGGATACCGAAAATAGGGAATTACGGGCCCGGTAGATACGGCCGTTTAGAAATGCGAAAATCTCTTCCTCTCCGTAATAGATGAATAAAAATCCCGTAAGTGTTCGTATACATTTCTTTGCCGTCGCGTCATCGACGACGACGACGACGACGACGACGGACCGTTTCCCCTCGCCGCCCGGTCGGGTAAATAAGTGGTGCATCCGTTCCGGAGTAATTACTCACGGAATCTTCTACATATATATATATTTACGGATCGACCGTATACAATTTCTGGCGTGAACAACGAGTAGAAAAAAAAGAGGAGAGAAAAAAAAAAAGAGCAAAAAACCCTATAAACCGCCGCTGGTATCCGTTTTGCGTACGCGCGGAAAACGGCTAAACATCAGAAGAACGGGATATTGGTGAGATGGAGGGAGGCGAATACGTTTTTTTCAGGTATATTTTATTATAATACGTGTAAACACACTGTATAAGCTTCTACGGCGGCACTGTTAATAATAAATATAAACGATTTCTGCTATACGAGAGTCCTAAATTCTAAAATATAATATGTTTTAGATCCGTCATTACAGAGACCCGATTATTGTTCCGTATAGGTACGCCAAGTCGACCGCGGGACGACTTTTCGTAATTATTGCCATTGCGATAAATAAATAAATAAATAAATGTATTGCAATAATAAATAAATATACTCACTTTGAGAATATCATAATTATGGCTCGGCAACGGGACCCGGTCGTCGTCGGATGATTATCGGCCTTCGGCAGTCGGGGGGAGTCGGTTTCTGGCGGGCGCCACCTGTACTAACCCGCTCTCTTGGGCTGGATGTGCTGGTAACGCAAATCGTCACCGACTGACACCCGCTGGCGAAATGATGCAAACGGCAAAGGGTACGTGTGACGGGCTCGGGGGTGTACCGGGGAGGGCACGGGCGAACGCGATATTACAAGAATATGCGCTCCGGAGGATACTTCGACCGCGGTGGTCGCCCGGTTATCGGTATACGGTAAGCCGGTAGTACTATAATACTATACGTCAAATGTATAAATACGCGGGACGGACGACGGGAAAAAGATAGATAGAGAGAGAGAGATAGCGAGAGAGCAAACACGTTCGTGATGTTTCGCTGGCGCCGGTGGACTGATCGTGCTGTCCGGGAACGTCGTCGTCGTCTTCTTCTTCTTCTTGGCCGGGTGTCTTCGAGCAATACGGCGGTGATGCAAGGAGGAGCAGGAGCAGCGCTAAAAGTAGTAGTAGTAGTAGTAGGTAGTAGTAGGTAGTGGGTACCTAGACAGTATTAATAGTGGCGATAGTAGTTGTGGTAGAAGATGAATACGGTGGTCGGGAAAAACGGTGTTTGCCCGCGATTCGGCGGGAGTAGAACCCGCGCGCGGGCCCATTGTATTACGGGCATACGGTTTTTCCCACTTATTTTTTCTTTCTTTTTGGCGAATTCTGCGGTTCCGAACGATTTCGGCCAATAAACGCGCGGTGCTCCGGAGGATCGCGTTTTCCCGGTCACGCGCCGCGGTGGGGACGCGCTGCCGCCGCCGCCGCCGCCGCCGCCGCCGCCGCCACCGTCTTCTTCTTCTTCTTCTTCTTCGTCGTCGTCGTCGTCGTCGTCATCATCACGGTCGCCGATTTCTCTCGCTTCTTTTCCCTAACACTCGGTCTGCCTATCTCTTTCCGTTTTTTCGGATTTTTTTTTTTCTGTTTTTTTTTTTTTTGCGCGCGCGTCGTCTCAACGCACCGCCGAACACGCCGCCGCAGCCGAAAAGAAGAAGAAGAAGAAGAAGAAGAGAAAAAAAAACCCGAAAAATTCGCGGTCCGCGTAACAGCAGTGTATAGCAACCAAAACGCGATATGAAAATAATATAATGTTATCGTGTAATCTTATATCACAGTCGAGGTCTAATATTATACGGATTATCGTATACTGTTATTATTATATTATATTGGAAATACTATACGGGAGATTATCGCGATGACCGGCCAAATCGAGTCAAAAGAATTGTCTTGTACACACGAGTAAACGGAAAACTGTTTGGTCACTAGAGTGGATGGCAGGGGGGGGGACTAAACTTATTCGAATCGGCCGAACGCAAAACTTTTTACGTTTTTTCCCATAATATTTCAGTGGGACGAAGTTCGGCCATTTGCATATCGACCATCGCGTAAAACAAGACAAATCTTTTTGTCCGCTAAAAATCTTCCGAAAACCGTCAGGGGCGGTGGAGGGGAGTCCGAGGGCCGAAACCAAAATGGTGTTTGAGAAACAGTAGTCACCACCCCTCCGCCAAAAAAAACTTATTTGCGAGTCAAATCGGCCAAATCGACTCATTTTTTTTTTTTTTTTTTTTTTTCATGAGTCGTTCCGAATCGACGCGTATGAAAAGTCGAACGGCATACAATATGTTTAACATCGAGACCGGGTATGGGTGTGGTTTTTTTTGTTTTTGGCCACCTCGCCGTCACGTCCTCGAAACCACGACTCGACTATACACTCGGCGGCGACCAGAAGAAAAACACTATGCCGTTTTCGTCGCATTGTTTCGTCCGTATAACGAATGTTTCGTTTAAATCGAAAACTCGATTATAATTCGAGCGATTGCAATGATAATAATAATAATTATTATTATTATCGCCGAGTACATTAGAACCGCGACTTTCGGGCGTACGCAACGGGAATACGGCCACTGTTCACTGTCGACACTGGGTCAATCTCAAAACACGGCGAATTTAATGTACACCTACACACCGTATTCTGTCCACGACCACAAACGCACTGCGATTCCCAGCGGTAATGCTCTCTCTCTCTCTCTCTCTGTAACTGCATTCGAAATTATTGTCCTATGTAAAAACGAAATACCGAATTACTGCAGCATGCTAATGATTCCGCACGACGACAGCGACGATTCGATCAACCGAATTGCGTGTTTGACATATTTGGATTATTCCGGAATCTCCGAGGACTACAGTCGTATATAAAATATACACCCGCGCAAATATCGTTATTCTATACGGTATATATATATATATACAATCAGGTCTGGGATTTCGATGGCAATAACTCGGCGATTTTTTTTTTTTTTTTTATACCTGACTTTAACCTGATACGTATAGGTCCGTTGTATTTATTGGAGAATAATGCGATCTAAATAATAGTGATCGTATTAAGAGGATGCTAACGCAGACAGCACAGAACTCGCTCGATTTCGGTTTTAGAGTAAAAGTAAAATCTATTATAAAATTTAAAAGAGGACGAATATTCCGGAGGGCGAGACGATGCGGTTTTTCGCCACTAGTTCCAAATATAACGTCCAATCGAATACGTCGTTTGGAAATAACGGCTATGTCAATATTCATAAACTACTGTAAAGTTTCAATAAAACGCGGACGTAACATTCTCTTAATATAATTTTTGTCTACATTTGTAAGCGAACAAGAGATACGAATATAATATGATCGTGTCACGAAAACAATAGTAAAGAAAAATTTGATTTATTCGCTTAAACCCCGCAAACGCATTTAACGCAGTGTCCTAAGGAGTAGGGGCGGCTTCTCCTCACCAAGTCTTCACTGTCAGTATACTCTCCTCGTCATTTATGCGTATTATACCTACTTTGTATAGATATGTGTAATTCAAATTAAAAAAAAAAAAAGATATTTTTTTTTTGTATAGATTATGGCATAGATTTGAACAAAAACAACTCCGTGTCAAAATTGGACGGACAATATTAAAACGACGGGCGTAGATAGACCCGAACACGCGTGTGTTGTATTGTAACGGTATGTGGTTAAAAAAAACCCCGATAAGGATACTTTTTAGAATAATTTTAGACCGCGGCGATGCTTAGTGTAACAATCGAAAAATCGCGGCTTGATGGGGGTTGTTGGGGTGACGTGAGGTTGAGCGGACGGTTAACACATTATCCGGACCGGACGGGACTTGCTCTGCGGTCGACTAGTCAGTCAGTCGGCTGGTCGCCGTCCGTTGCCGGTTCGGAGACGCGGTCGACGGCGGGTAGTTTACGGTCCACGGTCGGCGGTTGGCCGCAATGGGCCGAAGAACTCGCGGCCTCCGGTGGTAACAATTACCGGAATTATATTAATCGCGGACGTCGGACTAATCTCGGTTGGCGTGTGCCTTCGTTTCGGCGCGTTACAATAACCTGTTAAAAACAAAAAACAAAATGCTCGAAAATCCTTTCACCGTATTTGTCGTATTATTATTATTATTATTATTCAAGACCAAGGGACTCGAAACGGAACGGGTCCAACGTTTCTTTGTCCAACACGCGCGCGCCGTAGCGAACCGCCTCTGATCCAGACCGATTTTTACGTCCAAAAAGCCGGATCGAACTCCGTAATAAGCAGTCGTGTCTTTTTGTCGTTTGTAAATTCTATATGTTCGTCAAATAATGGCAAATAAATTAGATAAACAAGGAATTCCTGACGCGAATTTATACGTCTATACCGTAGTTTACCTGCTACGTGGAAAATTAATTGTGATTTGTACAAAAATAGAATTTTGAAACGCGAATGCTATGGTACAACTAACTAATAAATTAAAAGAAATCGATCCAGCAGCCGACATAATTACTACTAAAACAAAAAAATCAATACATCGAGATCAAATGAATGTTATGAACTTAAGTTCTTCAAAATTAACGCCGGTAGCCAGGTATCGTAGTGTACACGATAAACGCTGGGCCGACGAAATTGATTCTCTCATACGAGTATCCTGTTTCTCTAGCATCGGGTGTGATCATTTTTAATCATTTCGAAAATGCCATGTGGTCCATGCGGAGATAATTTCTGTAGTCAGAAGGAGAAGATAGATAGGAGAAGTTCATCTATAAGATTGTGATGGGATAAGGTAATTTTTTTTGTTCTATCACGCACAAGGCAAATAGCAATACCAATAATTCCTTTTTTCATTCATTTTAATACAAAGTTTAATTTTGAATTTAACATATTATAAAAATATATATTTTTTTTTTTCCAATAAATATTGAATGACAACAACACTTTCAATATGGTAACAATTGTGTTGACTATACAAATGAAATAAGCGCACGACTGAAGAATGTCAGTCTCGAACTCGGCGCCAAGCGTACACGGGCTCGGTCGGGTTTTGAATTTATTTTGTTTTTTTGCAAATCAGTTTTTTGAAAATCGACGTACAACAGGTCGGTCTAAACCACTCGATATTTATACGACAAAGAAGTGTACGGGTACTCGCCCGTTCCCTTTCGAATCCCCTCAAATCGATATATCGTGTAAATAATCACATACACATCACATGTTTCGAACGGACTTCGACTTAAAATTAGTTTTTTTTATTTTTTTTTTCCCTTTATTTTATATATATATATATATATATATATATATATACAACCTGTGGCCCTCGGGCGCAATAAGCATATTCGATAATAGTGTACAGCGTGAATAATTTGACGGAACATAACCGCCCGGGTGGTGGAACTTCGTGTTTTGTTATTTAAATTTGATTACATTTAGCATTTAGAAGATCACGGCTCGAAGACCCTTTAAAGCCGTCTCTGGGGATCGCCAGGCATAGTTAGTGATCCTAAATTTGAAACGAGAGGGTTGCGATGTCACGGGAGTCCGGAGTGGAATCTTTTATAATATATTATCGCTTTTTCGTGTACAATTTTAATTCCTACGTCTGATTGGAGCGTTTGGTCGGAAATAAATGGAGGAGCGTTTACGGTTTTGCGACCAGTAATGGAATGTTCGAGTTTTGTTAACATTAGACTTTTTACCCCAGGATTGAAGACCAATACGTCCACATAGGCTTGATTAGGGATTGATATATAAAAAGTTTGGTTCATAGTTTAGTGTGTTTATCGGAGATCGGTCTTAAAACATGTAATAACGTTTTTCGAGAAATAATAATAAAAAAAAAAAAATCTAAAAAAGATTGTTGCCCGAATCCGGAATAAGTGAACTATTGAAAAATATTACTGTTGATGTTTTTTTTTTTTTCCATTCAAAAATCAAAACCGACATTCGAAAAACGTACGGGATATCTACAGATAAGCGTATTTTGTATACGGCCCACGGTTTACTGAACATTATTGTGAATCGAACGTATCTATTTTACCGGGGGAAAAAAAAAAAAAAAAAAAAAAAACAACAACAAATATGCTGATATAGGATGATGTCTTATTATTTTTCTCTTTGTCGAAAATATGCCAACGTATTCAACATTTTATATTACCCAAACGAGTATTGGTTTTTTTTTTTTCTATCGACTAAACGCACGCTCGGAATTTCAGTAAATCTATCTTTATTATCTTTATTCGTTTTTTATTTTATTTTTTTCACCGTATAAGTATATTATAATAACAGTTGTTTTTTTTTTTACTACTTATCGTTTCTATATTTTAACCGATTCGAATGATAATAATTATTATTATTATTTCGTATTTCGCGTAGCTCGTACATCGATTATTGCGTTTTGCAAAAACGTACCCATAATGGTATTTCTCCGGGAAATATTTTTGGTGTAGACGGGGTATTTTTTTTATTTAATTTTTATATCCGTACGAACGGTAAAATAAAATGCATTAGCGTTAAACCATACCATAAGAAATAGCGTACGGATTAATCGAATATTAAATGAAATCGACGGAATTAATTGTTTAGAAGACAAAAAAAAACAAATCATCCAAGCGGTAATTCGTTTCATTTTTTTTTTTTTTTTTTGTTTTTTGTTTTTAAAGATGTACAATTAAAATTATTAATATCGTTATTTAATGGCGACGGATTATTGCCGTCCGTGGAATAATTGAATTGTTGCGACAGAGTAAATTACACGCGTGGGTATAATAACTTTTTATTTTTTTTTTTATGAATATTTATTTACTACGGACTTGCCGCCGGGTTACGTGCTATTAACGGTTACTTGCCCGCCTCCTAGTCGTAGTAATGTAGAAATTTACGATAATTGAACAATACCTATGTATTATAACGTACAGAACGGCTGATGGTTATATTTAATAAATAATCGGTATTACGACGTGGCGAATCGCCGACCCAATTCTTAAAGGTCACCGTAAACTCTCGAAGATGTACCGACCGTTTTTCCACCGAGTGAAGAAAATTAATACGACGGTTTAATTAATACGCAACACAACAGTAAACCTTGGAACGCGTTTTTATTTGTATTTGTTTTTTCTTTTTTTTTTTTTTTTTTTCCTGTTGAATACCAATTTTCAATGGGACCGAGCCGAACGATATTGACAGAGCGGAATCAAATATGCAACCGACAATTAAATATTGTGTATTCGCGTATAAACGTTTGATTTTTTAGAGTCGACGCGATTAATAAGTCTTAACAATCTATAAGTGGTTTTTTTTTTTTTTTTTTTCAATTGTTATGATTATTATTTTTATTTTCGTCTAGAAATGTACTTGTATAATCTAGCGAGAATTATCTTTTATCTTTATCTAGATAAGTGAAAATCTTATCTCTACATAACACGGGCCGTTTTATATAGTACGTTTGATTACGTACGCAATCTGACGACTAACGAGCCGAACTACGCGATTTTCCCCAAATTTATTCCTCGTGAATTTTATTATTACCAACTATTTTTTTTGAAACGATAAAATACACCAGAAAAGAAAAAAACATAAATAACCAATAGAAAATGGTTTTTTTTTTTTTAAATATATTTTCGGACATATACCTTGACATATAGATCATCGGATCGTTTATTTTATGTTCGCCATTGGTCTCGTTCGGAGCTACGTCAACTACAAAATTCGTTTCGTACCATACGAAATTCGTATTTTACTTTTCGACTTTGTGTTTGCGGAACAAGTTTGTTACTTCAATCAAAAAAAAAAAAATTTTACAGGGCCATTTTTGTAATAGCGTTTTGGATATAGCCGGCAGTCACGTTAAGTTATGATTTTATAATGTTCTTTTTTTTTTCCTATTAACAAAGTGTAAAAAAAAAACGGAATAACGGTAGTTTTGATTTTATTTTTACGTTGTAACTCAGTAACAAATAATCGTAGAAAACAGAAATTTTACATAATTTTTTGGACGCGATAAAATGTTCGAAAAATGTCTAACGTCTATCGAATTAGACCATAGCCATTCGAAATGTTTGGAATTTTGTTTTTTTTTTTTTTTGTTTTTCTATTGTAGTTATGACATTTTTTCTTTTCCGCCGAACTGCTATCGTATTATTATTATTATGTCGTACTGGGAGTTTTTTTTAATTTTTTTTTTTTTTTTTTACGCCAATGCCTTACAACGACGACGCTGCCGGGCGTGTGGATAAAGTGTCGACGGTAACAAAAATACGTTCGTTGAAGGGATCGCGTTAGACGATGAAATTAAATTTTTTTTTTTTTTTACTTTTACGAGCATATAGTTTTTGGAACGGTGCCTATTAAAACGCGCACGTATACTGTTAACGATATTATTATATACACGTGTACGGGCGAGTGGTAAAAAAAAAAAAAAAAAAAAAATATTATTCATCATCGTAATGGATTTTCAAATAATGAGATCCGTACGGGCGTATATAATATACGAATTACTTCGAAAACCGTATTCACACGGAACACGCCCGCGAGACGTGTTATTTTACGCGGGTGTATAAGCTAGTGCTCGGATTGTAATAATAAAAATAAGAGACTTAAAAATATATATATATAAAAATAGCTTCCCTTGCGACTATTTTGAACTCAACCTAATCCTACTCCCCCGTTCGATATTTAATTATTTTGAAAAAGACAGACATAATACGCACCCCGGGGGCGAGCAGCCCACCGTTGTAGGGCACCGGAACAACGAAGAATTTAATTTATATCTGTACGCAACGATCCTAACAAAAACGTTTCTGAGCCGAGTCTAGTGAAACGGTTACTATTAAAACAATTGATATAAAGGGACGTTGAAAAAAAAAAGGACGAGGACAAACGTTTAGAAGTCGCCGGGCGGATTCGACGAGCGCTGCTCGTAAACGCGGAGTGTTCGGCCGGATATTGTGTCGTCCCGGGACATTAAAAAGATGACGTGAAACGGCAAAGGATTTTTTTTTTAAAGGGGTGCCCACGCATAATATTTGCCCGTGCAAGCAAAGCGGATTGTCGTCGAATCTAAAAAAAAAAAAATGTTTCCGGTCGGAAAATGAAAAAAAAAAAAAAACCCACCAATTCGAATTGCGCTACATCGAACCAAATCTAACCTACAACACTGCGGAATTGTGTCAAATGAGGTAAAAATAAATTGTGTCCGCAGATACCTGTAGTCATTGCGTTTATTCGCTCCACAATATTATACGGCATTGTCTCTCGTTTCATCGTCGCGTTACCAAAATTAATGTTCCCAATTATTGTTTTTTTTTTTTTTTCCCCCCATTCTATTCGAAACTCGTATTTATATTAAATACATAAGTGCCTGGTTATTTTCGCGCATTTTAAACCGACAGACGCAGAAAGACATCGCGCGAACAAAACATCGCAACAATATTATTGTTATTAACTCAAATGTTACGGGCCAACGACAAAAAACTGCGCGAATTTATGTTCTTTATTGAGGTTAAAATAATTAAAACTTAAATTGCATTGTATAACCATTATGACCAATATACACAATTATTATTAGGTATAACTACATAAAAACAATAATATCAACTCGGCGTTTTTTTGTTTGTGTTTTTCTCTCTCTGAACAAAACTGTAAATTTCGATTTATTTTCGTCCCCGTGAGACTATAATAATAACATAATTGCGCGAAAGAATAAAAAAAAAAAAAAAAATTGAATTAAGCTAACAAAATAAAGGATACATATATATATATATTTGTTTTTTTACGGTCGGTTCACTGTATGTATACGTTTTTGGGTTTTGCGTTCATTTTTTTTTTTTTTTTTTATTGTGCTCAACACGCCAAAGTTTAGGCTATTGCAGTGGAACCCAAAACGAATATTAACAGCGATTTGTTTTCATAAAAAAATATGATTTTTGATATTCCATAAGACGCACGAGGTTATCGTTCGTATCAAAAAAAAAAAAAAAATACTAATAATTACAGCGCGAGGATTTACTGTTGCTGCAGTCGGAACGGTATGAAAATTCGCTATTTTATTATAATTTTCTAGAGCTTATACGATTATATATATATATATATATATATATTTTTTTTTTTATCTATTCGGACTGTTACTTTACCGGTTAGCGTGCGTATAGTTCACAGTACACAATACGTATGTGGTTAGTAAGGAAACGAAATTCCGTTAAAATGACAAAAAAAAAAAAAAAAAAAAAAAAAAAATGAACAGGCGGTCGCCCATCCGAGCAGTGGCGACACAATCGGTGCGGTTTCGTACGCGAAACGACACGCCGGTCCGCAGCGAGTATATTATTATAACTGTACACGATTTTACCCACGAAATATTTTATTAAAATATTTAAATACCGTATAATATTCGTATAACAATTATTGCGATGTACAGTTGTTAATCCTATACAGTTTTACTATTATTATTATTATTTTCTTTTTAAAACTATAGCAATTTCGTCACAAACCCGTATAATAATTATTATAATAATTTACCGAAATAACGTAACCAGTTATGCAAACTGCACAGCTGTACCAAGTTTGTTGTACACCGTGACACTCTGGCTGTTCGTAAACTGCAGAACGCCTGTCGTCGTTTATGACGATCGTCACGAAATCGCCGACACTACGCTAATTTAAACACACTAATTATTACAAAAAACAATAAAAAAAACCGCACGTTCAACTCACTATACCGGAGAGTAATGGACATATGGACCGGAGATAATCTCCCAAACATTGAAATTTACACTACTCGGGGGGTCGGCAACACTAATAATTTCTTTGTTTTTTTTTTTTGTATTTTTATACGTGATTACCGTTATATTATTATCGTAACGTGTATAATTTATTATCATTTATCAAAGGACCACCAGAATAACGGATACGATTTTTTTTTTTGTTTTTTTCAACTCGATAAATTTGATATTGTCGGACATCTCGGTGTAAAATCATAAGAGTATTTACTTAATTCGAAATATCAATTACATCTCGTGATTTTTTTTATTTTAGGTTACTAAAGATAACTAAAGTCCCGCAAAAGTGAAAATTATACTTTTCATTTTCCAATTTTTTTTTTTTTTTTTTCTTCCCCAAAGCATTAAGCCCTGGTTTTCGTCAGTTGTTTCATAAAAACCGACCAAAAACATCATTGGTTTTGCTAAATCAAAATCCGTTGGGATTTATTTAAATTACTAATAATAGTGAGTTTTTTTTTCCGATCATTTACGATTTTTCAAAATCAATATCGCGGTCTTTTTTCCCCATTGCAACACAATATATAGGGTGGTTTATTTTATATATTTTGTCCGACACGAAATCCTAACCGTGTTCATTTTATTTTGTATTTTTTTTTTTTTTTTTTTTTTTTTTTTTTTAGCTATACATATAGTTTTTAATTAACCGCCCGATGATTATAAATTTAACGATTAAAAAAGCACATTATTATCTTGCTTTATATTCTTAAAAAAAAAAAAAAAAAAACCACAAAAATTACCCGATATATTACGTTTGCCTATACCGACAGTGTTGTGCGTTTATCCAGATAAATTATGTAGATACAGATATTTCTATCCAGATAAGTGTGAAATAACTTATCTGAACCGTTATATGAGATAAATAAAACAAATCGTCTGTATAACCGTATCTCGATCGTAAATAAAATACATAGATGAAATTTATTTTAGTAATAAATTTTATAAAAACACTTTTGGGTTACATAAATTTTACACGGCCTTTTTGAAATATCGACGTGTATCGCATCTGTTTCACTTCCAACACTCAGTTTCAGACAACGATAAGAAAACAAAAAAAAAAAAAGAAAAGATGAAGAACATCAAAAACTTATATATTTTTTCATCTAGGTAGAAATTTGCTCATTATTAGATAAATATCTTCCATCTAGTTACCTAATTATTCTAGTATAACTATCTCTTCTTTATCGAGTTGTTTTTAAAATTGATCTTCATACAACGCTGCCTACTGATATTTCGCTTGTGCAACGTGCGCAATGGTAAGAAATATTATTATTATTTTTTTTTTTTTTGTCTTCCTTTCTAGTATGTTTAATATGTTTCCAACGTTTCATATTCATAATATTAATATTGACGATAATGAACTAAACCGTGTTTCGTGACATAAGATTAGACGTCAATTTTGAGCAATCATCCGAACGAAGTTCACTTGTTCCGGATAATAATATTTAATGTTTAGTATTAACTTTTCGAGTTTTATTCTTTTTTTTTTTTTCGTTCAACTAATATTACACATCACGTCGAAGAAACATAAAAAAAAAAAATGTAATAACTTCGGTTTGGGGGATGGGGGGAGGGGGAAAGAAGAAATATTATCTATTATTATAACTTCTTATATAAGCGTTACATATTGTTGTAAGGTATTATTATTTCTTATTTATTTCTAAACACCGCGTTGTACGTATAATAATATTGCGAATATACTATAGGTATAAAAATAATGTCACGTATCGATTATTTTGTCCAATATAATAATAATAATAATAATAATAATAATATACTCGGTCGGTGTACGATGAGTGCGCGACGCTGAGAACTAATAAAAAAAAAAAAAATGTAAAAATCAATACCTACACAATTATTTTTAAACGAAATTTCCCAACAATATAATAACGCGATATATCACATAATATAAATATATACTCTTACTAGTAATGCTATTACGTGCGTGTATTTTTTACCTTTTTTTTTTTTTTTTATTATAATACAGTTTCAAAAATCGTTTACGATCCGTTTAGCTTGTTCGACAAGGCAGCAGTGGCGTATTTAGTATTTTGTCTCGGGGCACGGAATCCCGATATATCGATCAAGTGGGGTCGGTGGTTCCGATCCCATCGTCCCCCTACTAATTTTTTTTAGATGATAATAAAACAATTAACTCATTAACACCGTAAATACGAAATACTTTTTACCGAAATTCGTCCGTTATTACGAGGGTGGCATGATAAATAAATGCCTCTTTACGTATAACTTTAAAACTAGTGTACATAAATTATTAATGAAATAAACACACATGCAGTGAATTTAATTATCGTTATATACGTATAATTATTTTTTAACATAAATTCACTCAAAGTCAATGGCATTTCTGCCAACGATTATACAATCGTTGTAATGCCGTCCAAATAAAATCGGCCATCTTGAGCAGCAAACCACCGTTCGATTTCAGTTTTAATTTTCAGAATCTAATTTTGTACCTTTAGATGTTCCTTTTAGTTTGGAAGACAAAAAAAAATCACACGGTGCTGTAGGGTGCATTTGAAATCCCAGCGATTCAATTGCTTGCGTTGTGGCACTGTTTCATTTCTGCAGTCAGCATTCTTGGGTCACTGTCTTGCGTAAATTTGTCGGTACCCAAGTACAGAGAGAAGGTGCTGAACACGTTCATTAGAGATTCCTACCGCTTATGAAATATGTTTTCGCTTTGTTGTCCGATTTGCTTGAACCAAATTATCGGCTTTTTGTCTACGAACCTCGTCTGTCTCTGTTACTATGTCACGTCGATCCTGATCGGAAAGAACGGATTTCCTGATTTCACTACCTTCGATCCGTAATACCCAACGACGAACAGAACCGGTATCTAGAGTTTCGTTCGCCTAGACCCAGTGCAAGACCGATTATGATTATCGACATGTCTGCGACGAGAAATTCAATTACAGCACGCCGTTACAGAACCGCACAACCGGAGAGTTGATTGTTAAAAATTACGTACGAATAAACTACAAACGTTACACTATCGGTGACTTAGCACACACTAAATAAACAACATTAGCTACTGGGTTCTCCACAAACGACAAACTTATCGGAAATTTAAACTATGACATAAGAGGCATGGTACCTTATCGACCCACCATCGTATATTGTATTTAAATTGTTATAAGCGCAACACTCTTTCCGGTAAAATAATCCCTTTAACGTTACTCTATGAACATAATAAATATCTCCGCGGAGATGCAAAATAGTTTGCAAAATAAAAATGGGCATGCGTCCTCGTGAATACGCCACGTCGAGGGAGGAGCTAACTCGGTCTTAAAGACAATTAATTTGACACGTTTCTCGCTACTCCGATTACCGTAAAACAGCGGACGGTACTTGACATTTCGCGTTGTTTTACCGTGTACGATAACACCGCCGTCGGCTCTGAAAACGCCGACCGCTTAGAAGGATACATTTTGTTCCGTCTCTTTTGCCGGTTGGGGTTTGATGTTTTCGCGAAAAATACACCGGAAAACAAACGGGAAATCACATCTAACGTGGTCGGTATCGGAAACGTCTGATCTGGCCCGGGGGAGTTTCGCGGCAGCGCGCCCTCCCGCGTTTTCCCACGGTGCGGACGGGTTACGTTTGTTATTCGGCAAAGAACAATGGATTGCCGAAAGGAAACCGCAAATGTCTAAAACAGTTATTTCGCTGCCCCCCCTAACCCCCCGCACACACCCCACACAACAAACGCCACCGGTAATCGTATTTACTTTGAAATATCAATTATTATATTAATATTCGGTGCGGGAATAGCTAATGGTAGCCCGCCATTCGAATGGCATGGTCTGGAGCAGTGTAGCGTACACGGTACCATATATACGTTTATAGTCGTTTCATCTTTGATAACGTACGTATTTATATATTTATATTCGAGCATCGTCGGATTCGATTTTTCCCCGGTGGCCGGGGGGTAATTAAACATAACAATTCGATGCTTTTGCAGTCCCGCGTCGGCCGTAGTTGCGTTCGGTTGTCTCCGCTGTGCGTGCCACAACGTTTAGCCGTTAAGCCGACGCCGTCGTCCGCCGACAAACAGTTACGAGCCGCCGCCCGTACGGAATGCCGTGCAAAGCGTGTAAGAAACACATCGCCTGGTCGTCCGCGTACCTGACGTGCGCCGCGTGCCAGTCGGCCTACCACGAAGACTGCGCCGTTGAACGGGGAACCGGACAAGACCGAACCGGCAACGCCGACGACTGGACGTGCGACAAATGTCTGCTAGAGCCCGTTGCCGGCGCCGCTGACGGCCCGGCGGTACACGTACAGGACACCGGTAAAACCGACTTGGACAAGATTTTCGATAAATTGGACCAAATATCGGTTCCGATTAACAAGATCGATTCGATTGAAAACTCGTTGAACTCGATGTCGACCAAGGTTTACGAATTCAACGAGCAAATCGAGTCGGTTTTGTCGAAGTTCAAAGTCAACGAAAACAAAACTCAGGATCTGGAGTTGAAATGCATTTTGTTGGAGCACGAAATCACATTGTTGAAAAGCAATGCAAACATTCTCGAGCAACAAAATTTGTGCAATTATTTGGAAATCGCTGGGATTCCGAAAACGGAGAACGAATCATTAAGTGATATCGTCGTTAATATCTATAAAACCGTGTCGCTTTACTACGAGTCGAAATTCATCACCCGGGCTTATCGCACTAAAGGGACCGAAAAGTGCGAGAGTAAAATCGTGTTGTGTTTCCAGTACAGGTATTTGAAGGACGATCTGGTGACCGCGATAAAAAATCGGTCGAAAGTTTGGAAAAAGCCGTTGTTAGCGAAAGATCTGTGCTCTACATTTCCCGAGCAAAAAATTTACATCAACGATCAGCTGTCGTCTACAAACAAGAAACTCTTTTGGCTGACCAAGAAAGTCGGTACTCGCTATGGATACAAATATATTTGGAGCAACTCCAGTGGCGTATACTGGAGGAAAGACGACGGTATGGTAGGTGAGCGTATAACCACGTCCAATCAATTGATGTCCGTCGACGTCGACCGGAATGTAAGCGAACTATGGAAATTGTAATTATTATAACTTAGTATGCGAGCGGTAGTTTTTTTTTTTTTTCTCTCTCTCTCTCTTCTTCAGTTATTATGTTCAACAACAATGTAAATTTTATAAATCAAATTAACTATGAAATAATAAAAAAAATAATTGTAAACATGTATTTATATGCAATAATACAAATAAATAATAAAAAAAATATATAGGGAAAAAACTATATAAAGCCATGGAGTATACGGTTATTATTCTGTCGACTAAACAAAAATCATGATGTTAATTTTTCGAAAAATAATAAAATAAAACATTTTTTTCGTCAAAACATTAAAACGTATTTTTAATATAAATATTTATAATTCTTATTTCCGTAAGCTATATAAAAAAAAAAAAAAAAAATTAGGTTTTCATCATTATCAATAGGTATCGCAATATCTTCGTGACCCTGAATTTTTTAAAATTTATTTGTATTGCATAATATATACATATATTTTACAATTATTTATTTATTATTATCTATTTTTTCTCTTTACCTCGGTATTTTATTGAGTATTAGTCACTATAAACGATTTTTTTTTTTTTTTTTTTTTTATTAACTCTTTGTTTGAATATACACATTTTTTTTGTTTCTCTGCGTGTCAAACGAGTCCGACGGAATATCCGTGTTAATTAATACGTAATAGTTTTTTAATAGGAAATTATCCGTTTGAATATTAGTTAATTAACAGTTAGGTTTAAGTTAATATTTATACAAATATATATACAATTTTTATTTAAGTGACAATCGCGTGAGATAATCGTTAGTTTTATTTATCGAATATTTTACGGATCGTCTAATGATGATAAAAGTACCGAATCCATTATTTTAGCTTTAAACGAACACAACTTAATAACTGTTTTTTTTTTTTTTTTTTTTTTTTTTGTGGTTAAACCGGCAATACATCCGCCTCCCGGAACCGCCGTATGGCATTACTTCGGGAGCCGGATCGCCATCGTTGATCAATGAAATTCGATACGATTATTTTATAAGTGAATATCCCGTTTTCCCCTAAGGCGGGGCGGGGCTCACATATAAAAATTACAAATTCGTGCCGTACGGTGCGTATGGGCAGTAGCTTGGCCGGAGCCCACTCGCTGCCCTCACAAGTTGTAGGGGGAACTCTTCCCGCCGGTCTAGCGACCGCGAAGCCGCGATCAACGACGGCGGCGATGCGCTCGAAGAAGGCGCACGCCGGCGACGTCCAGGGCTTGGCTGCCGACTCCTTTTCCGCGATGACGGCCACGGCCACGTTGTCGACCGACCACCACGGCTGTGCACAATGGAAGTCTGGGGACTCCGACACCAAGTCGCCCGGTACAAACGGACCGGGCGTTCCCTGTCAAACGCCTCGGGGCATGGAGATCGTCGTCATCCGCCTCGTTCTGCTCACTGGGAATTCCGCAGCGAGAACACCCGGGCCGGGTTGACGGAACGGGTCGGAGCGTCCGTGCCCCGCGAATAGCTGAGCGGTCTTGTAACCCACCGCACCAGCGCGTCGGGGGGGGGGGGGAGGGAGGGAACTTAATAACTTAAGTACTCGGCTTACTCGAGTTAAATTTAAACTCATCGCAATGCAATCACAGTTGCCCTGTGCGGCGATATTGATATTGATATATTATTATTATTAAACAGCAAAGTATCTGACGAATAATTCCATCTTTGGATCGATTCTATTCGGCCTGCATTAATTCTAAA
Organism: Tuberolachnus salignus; assembly: GCA_956483605.1. NCBI lineage: Eukaryota > Metazoa > Arthropoda > Insecta > Hemiptera > Aphididae > Tuberolachnus > Tuberolachnus salignus. Next base: position 21,390,173 of record OY101431.1, on the reverse strand, counting down.
AAGAATCAAAACTCTTTATGTACCGATACGTTTCATTCGTCCGAAAATAGTAAAAACGCGCTAGTGTCCAGTTTTTGTGACCGTAGTTTGTATAATTGTTTCGTGTTTGTTGTGTTTGTCTCAGTAGCGTTATGACCGCCGACCGGTAAAAAAAAAAAAATAAAAAATTTAAAAAAAAAAAAAAAAAAAAATGTTTTAAAAATAATAATTTTATATGTTTTGTGTGTGTTTTATAATAGTTTTGTTTTGCTCCTACCCTGAAAATCACCCTACGGCCGCCCTTGTAATCCCCATCCCCCTAAGATACGAATCCGCCATTGGCCTATCATTCGCGGTTTGCACATTTGTCAGCCGGAAATCACGTTAAACTCCATAATCGATGTTTTTTTTTTTATTTTATTTAATAAGCTTAAACTCTACTCTACTGTATTGCCACTGCATGATGAATATAACTTTTCAAGTTCAAAATTTCACTTTATATCATCAATCGATGATTCGTTGTTTTTAACATTATTAAAGTTCAACTATTTACTTGCGTTATTATAATTAGGGCTGGGATTTCAATGCATTTTGCATTCGTCCCTAAAACTTGCTGTGCGATGCTCGTATGCCACAAATCCGTTTCAATATACTGCTGAATGAGAATTAAAAAGTTTATTTTGCATTATTTTAGATCATTTTGGGAATTTTAGGGTTTTAGATGCCATTTTTTGATTAATAAAAATTGAAAATGAAAATGAAAACATTTATGGAAATAATTTTTTCCCAGTTTCAAATAAGACCTAGTTCAATGAATCGAATTTAATATATATTTATACTTTTTTTTTGTCAATTCTTTATCAAAATTATTAAAAATAAACACGTTTTTAGAATTTTTTTTGGCAATAAAAGCATATTTTTATAGGGCATTTTAGGGGTTTACATGGCATTACATTTCCAGCCCTAATTATATTACACGTCAAAAAAAAAAAAAAAAAAAAAACTAATGCTATTTTACCTTTAACTAGAACAGGGCTTTATGTTTTAGCAAGGCCATATTATGTATTTGTTAGATTCTGTATAGATAATACAATTAATGTGCATAACTCTAAATTATTTAATATTTTAATTATTTATTTATTTAAAAAATAAAAAAATAAAAAATAAATACTTGTTGTCACTTAGTTTTAATGATCCAATAATTTATTGTTTAAACTCTTTTCGTTTTATGTATACAAAATAATAATAATAATAATAATCGTTGTACTATTTAGATTTAACGTTAGTCTTAAGCGTGTTTCGTCTTCTTTAAGGACTGTTTCGACTCTTTGAACTCACTCACTCCGGGCACAAGTTTTGCTTTTTAGTGAGATGTTATACTTTTATATATATATATATACATATTATTGATTGTACCTTGTAGTTATCTTATACAATACTTTACTATTATTATTGATGTTTACTCGTGTTTTGTAAAAGAAAATATATATATATATATATACATATTATTGATTGTACCTTGTAGTTATCTTATACAATACTTTACTATTATTATTGATGTTTACTCGTGTTTTGTAAAAGAAAAAAATATATATATACATATTATACGTACCAAACTCGTGTTTTTAAAAAAAAAAAAAATTTTTCTTTTCTATTAAACCCGCAACTTGTAATGATTATTGGAGTGTATACTAATTGATAGTTATAGAAGTACATGGACGCCGGAAGACTTAAGGTCCAGTCGGTACTAACAACAGCCCTAACAGGCCCCCCCCCCCAAAAAAAACGAGACACTAACGTCCAATCTTAATTTAAACGAAATCAATATTTACTGTTAATTATTTTTACTATTTTTTTTTTTTTTTTTTTCAAAAAATTCACAATAAAAAATGCATTTTTATCAATCCGTTTCTTATTATATTCCATGTCCGTAACAAGACTCGAAAAATAATATATTATTATAACCGCGATAATTAACATCGCCTAAAAAGATCGTTTTGCTGGACGGGAAGCTACAAGTGACGTATTATAATTGTTTAAATTCGCAAAGTTTTGATGGATAAGTGGCTGGATCAAATGTACCGAAAACCGTGGTAAACCGGACAATTTTATAACCAAGTTATACTTGCCGGCTCCGGGCGTCATTGTAGAGGCATGTCAAGCCTACGCCGAACCAAGGTAGGTGCATATTACTTATGTACAATTATGAATACAGCCCGAGAATAATTCCGATTGTCATTTTGGCGGGAGGGGGGGGGAATAAAAACAAAATGCAAAAACGTGAAGTCGGGCACCGGTGTGTTTGTTTGAGAAATAAAAAAAAAAAAACGAACAAGTGGAAAATACGTCCGGTATTCTGAACGTTTCTCGGCGAAATCTCGATGTAAAATTGCGCATTTTTCGCCAACCCGGCACACGTGTCAAATAAAAAGTAATCTTTTTTTAGAACCAGTATTAAATATTATAAATAAAAATATATTATATTAAATATTATTATTATTTCGTTAAACTGCTATACAAAAAAATTATTATTCAATAATAATTCCGTATGTTTGCAATAAGTTGACGTCATCGCTCTGAAAAAGTCTGTATGCGATTTATGGCGTAGAATCTGTTTTGAGTGGATACCTATGGCAAATTAGGAAATTATAATGTTTGATCGAAATATCGGTGTATTTTTAAAAAAAAAAAAAATTTTAACGTAATTTAGGTTAGTCATTTTGTTTCAGTCTCCGTAAATTTTCAAAACAATTCGATATTTTTTTTTGATTTTTTAATTTTTTTTTTTTTGTCGATATACAGTAGTCTCTCCTCAACAATCCGAAAACGTTAATAATTCGAAAATCTCTATAGTTCGAACTAAACGCTGGTAAAACCTCTATAAATCGAAAAAAACAACGTATTTTCGATACGTACTTTGACGTTTTGATAATATAATAAAACATTTAAATACAATCATTTTAGCATTTTTCACATATTCTTTTCTTTTCGAATTTTTTAGTATACACCCGCTAACAGTCTATAATTTTATTTCGTCTTCGATTTCTGCGCCTAGGTGATACGTTGTACGTTAGATACGCACTTTTTCGTATAACATTTGTAATTTCGGACGAACGAAAAAATAATAGTAATAATAGTAATAAAAAATTTCAAAAAAAAAAAAAAAAACCTATTCGTTTTCACAATATAATTCGTTTTTATTCTGCAGCACATCGGGAAAAAAGTGATTAAAAATCTAGCGCTCAGATTACTATAATGCATTATTATTATTATACCTACCACTCGAGAAAGTCTTATAATTTCCGGACGACCGTCGTGCGCGCATACTCGCTGAGGTTTTTTTTTTTTTTTTTTTTTTTTTTCTGTTACTCGTGTAGATTTTTTAATTTTTTTTTTTTTTTTTTTCATTTCTGTATTTCGGCCGCTTTTGGTTTTCGCGGCACTCGGACTATACGTATTATTATTATTACATTATCCGTGCGAAAACAATCAAACGAATTAATTCGAAACTACGAGTATAAGATATATAATATTGGTTCTTTTTTTTTTTTTTTATATTTCAATAATCACGTATCGCCGATACACGGTGTTTTTTTTTTTTTTATTTTTATTTTCATTTCATTAATTATACGCAGACGCCGGGGTAATAATAACTATAAATGACTGGGATTTTAATGCAATGTTATTTTTTTTTTTTTTTTTATCATTTTCCCCCTGTGTATCTTTGTAAGTAGAACGTGTTTTTTAGCCGGGCGATAGTGATTGTTTTAGTAACGTAATAATATTATTATTGTCACTTTTTCGGTCAGTAAAACGCACAGTGAGTTTCCCAACGGATTTTATATATAAAAAAAAAATGAAATAATAATAATTTAAATCCGACAATCAAATGACGATCATTTTTTTTTTTTTTTATATAAAATCTACAGCGCTCAGAGGTATTCCGATATCGATAAATTTTCAACAATTCCGTTTCTCGACGAGGGCCTATAGCCCCTCGCTCTCGAATGTCGGGTTCTCTTGGTTAAACAGCAAAAAAAAAAAAAAAAAACACCCAACTGCCTTAGGTGTTAGTACGTAGCGTTTAAACGAGCTCAGATTATAAGATTTTTTTTTTTTTTTTACTTTTTACACTGTCAAAAATAATAATATAATATTTTAAACGCATTTTTAATTCGCGTTTGCGATAAAATATAAATATATATATATTTTGTCGGGGCATTAAATATCCCGGCCCTGATATTATAACAACAATACGGTTTTTTTTTTTTTTTTTTTACGAAATACGACTATGGCTCCCATTGTCGTACGCGAAATTCCTTCTTCTCGACGATAGTTTTCCGTCGCGCGCAACGTCATCGATACCTATACAATTATTACGGTTTTCGTATACGATATTATTATTATTTTTTTTTTTTTTCTTCTTCTCTCTCCGCCTCTACACACGTCTAAATAAAATATGTAAATATATGTACGCGACGTAAAAATATCGCAACAACGCCGACCGCATTTATGTATAAATCGCGTACGCGTGTAAACGAGTCCGCCGAGCAGCAGTGCCCGGGCAGTATTGTATAGGTGGCATAAATAGTGTTGTCAGTTTAAATTCGTTTAAAATTTATTCAAACGTTTCGATATTACTATGTATTATTATTATACACGTCATAATGGAATATAATATAATATTGTCTGCTGCCGGCTTGAGTTTTTTTTATTTTATTTTTTTTTTTTATGCGACGTGTACCGCTCGCGAAATTCAATAAAAACCCGTCGTCCGGCAATACGTTATTGAAAAAAATCAGTAATGTATTTTGAAAAAAATCATAATTCAGTTTGTCGCGACGCCGCGACGGCCAGACTCGTTAAAGATACATATCAATAGTATTCAGAGTACAAACGGAGATATTTATTTTATTTTATTTCGGTACTTCACTAAAAAAAAAAAAAAAATAGTAATTTAAATACTCACGTATACAAGAACCCTCGGAAAGTATTCAAAAATACTTTCAAATACTTATTTTATTTTTTAACTGTATTAAACTATTAAACCGATATCGTACGAACGCCATTATAATTATTATCAATTTCTACTACATTTTTATCATTCAATGATAACAAACCTACGTCTGGTAAAAATCATGATTTTAAATGTATGGCTAATTGGCTACTCTATATGTCTAGAGAACGATTTCAATATTATAGGGCAGGTGGGAGTAAGACTTGATTTTTTTTTACTGTCGGGTACTTATTTAAAGGCGGAGGAAGTGGTCGCGCAACGGATATTCACTAAAAAAAAAAAAAAAAAATATTAATTTAAATACTCACGTATACAGGAACCCTCGAAAAGTATTCAGAAATACTATCAAATACTTTTTTTCTTTTATAACTGTATTATACTATTAAACCGATATCGTACGAACGCCATTATATTTATTATCAAATTCTACTATAGTTTTATCATTCAATGATAACAAACCTACGTCTGGTAAAAATCATGATTTTAAATGTATGGCTAATTGGCTACTCTATATGTCTAGAGAACGATTTCAATATTATAGGGCAGGTGGGAGTGAGACTTGATTTTTTTTTACTGTCGGGTACTTATTTAAAGGCGGAGGAAGTGGTCGCGCAACGGATATTCACTAAAAAAAAAAAAAAAAAAAATACGTCCTGAAATTTCAATTTTGAATATTATTTTCCGACGTAAAAATATAGCGTTCAATTCAAATCCATATCATATGCAATGTTATTTTATTCAAACGGTAATATGCATAACGTAATATTTTATTGTTCGATTTTCGATATTGATCTAGTATTTATCTCTACCTATTTACTTCGATTGTTTTTAACGGTTTTTTGTGTTTATAAATATTACGCATTACAATAACTGACGTGGCGTAAATCCGGATTATCCAAAAATGTATGTTTCGAGTTCCAAAATACGGTATTTTGTATTTATACAAATGAAACAGCTAATAATATATTATATAAATTGTAATATGTATTTTTAAAAAAAAAAAAAATAAAAAAAAATATCTGTTTGTGAAATTGTTTTAATTGCAAAAACATATTCAACGTTTTACATATTTAATGCTATTTTAAAAATAAGATAGTTATACTGGTTTTATGAGAAATTAATTAAAGAATATAAAATCAAAATTTTAAAAAACGAAATTCGGAGTCGGATAGACATCCGGATTTACAATAAATTTCGTAAACCAAAAATCGGGATTTTTCCCATCATTAATACACTCGAATACGTTTTTACCGAAAATATTACAAATTTGTGTAACTATACTCCGCAAACAATATATTTTTACAACACTGGAAGCTAAGTCGGTTCGAACGCACGTTTAATGTGTTTTTTTTTTTTTTTTTTTTTATCAATAACGGTGAAGCAAACCACGAAAAGATGAAAAAAAAATAATTAACGACACGTAAGTCGTATAGGTCGAATAGGTCTGAGTCGACGGATGACATACACCAAAAAATAAAAAAATAAAGAACATTTAAATTTTAAATCGCCAACTTTTAAAAAGCATAAAAAAAAAATGATATGCATATAATTAGAGCTTAGAGTTCCTTATACAAACCGTTGCCCCTTTGATCGCGTCGTTATCGGCCAGTAGGGAACGAATATTTTTTATCGGTTCCCATCTTTGTTAATTATATTATTGTTGTCTATTTTTTTTTTTATTATTATTTTATAAATATATATATTTTATAAACGAAATGATTGTTTTAGATTAAAGAAAACGCCAACCGACTATTTTAAATGGATACGACAATTATAGGGTAATTTTTATTCTGAAATTCAGCCCCTTACGCGAATTTTGTCTAATCGTTCGAGTTATAAAGAACAGTTTTTTTTTTTTTTTTTTGTGATTATATTATATGCAATATGCAATAACTAAAAGTTTTTTTTTAAATGTATTTTATTTGTTCATTATAAAAATTGATAGTAAATAAATATGAATATAACAGAATATGCATTCGTGCGTAATGTTAAATTATCCTGCAATTGTGCATTTTAGTTTCTATATTCGATTAGTTGATATTAAATGCAACGTTTAAAAAAAAAAAAAACTGAAAACACAATGTCAAACGGTTCAAAACGATATTTGTTCGATTTAATGGATTAAATAGCGTTCGACACAAATAAGTGATATTTTTATTGCGATAAATAAAAATAAATTAAATGATAAATTTTTATTTTTTTTTTTTTTCTTAACTTACGCACACGGGTACGGATTTTTTGTGAGTATAAACAATATACCGCGTAAGCGTAAATATTAATGTGTTGAAATGTTCAATGATTGAAGTTATTTTCAGTTTAGTATTTTTAAAATGAATATAAAAAATTGTGTTGAATACAATAAAATAATCGATAATAGTATTGTAAGCAATATTATTTTTCAATGTTTGTGCATAAGTAGTCATTATGATTTAGATGTATAACAGTTTGATTATCGAATTACCAACAATGCGTTGTTCGCTACATTTGAAAATTTCGAATTCGTTTTCGTTTTAATATTTCGAATACTTTGATGTCTGATCGAAACTTGCCTTGAACATAATTTCACTTGATAAATCTATAATATTGTTGTCGTATAAAATGCGAGTTTTTTAATTCGCACTGTTCTTAAGTAATACGTACAGTTCGTTTTGGTTCTGAAAACCTTTTGAATTGTACTATTATTTGTATATAGTAATAAAGTATTAAAATTAGTTGAAATCGAGTCCTGCGCTTTTACACTAAAACAATTGTAGAAAATACGCGAATATTCCAAATTAAACGATTTGTACGAATACATTTGTATACACATAAAAATACACGTACATTGTTCTCCAGTATCTATAATATAAAAAAAAAATAGGAAACGTTAAACAATTTTATTGGTTCGGTTCTAAACGACAGTGATGGGCTCGCCAACAAAACCTTTACAAAATATGCAGTTTTTTACACATTTATTCTCATCTGGGTATTTCCAATGAATAAAATGATAATTACTTAGTAACGTATTATTGTTCTTTTTTTTTTTTGTTCTTATATAATGTGCAATATTTTCGCCATCCACTTCACTAATCTATGAATTGCTGCCAACATTTGTTCTTTTGGTTTTTAAATCTTGTAAGTTTGTATTGTCGGATTTGCTTACAAATGTTTATTAAACAATTTTACTGGTTCGGTTCTAAACGACAGTGATGGGCTCGCCAACAAAACCTTTACAAAATATGCAGTTTTTTACACATTTATTCTCATCTGGGAATTTCTAATGAATAAAATGATAATTACTTAGTAACGTATTATTGTTTTTTTTTTTTTTTTGTTCTTATATAATGTGCAATATTTTCGCCATTCGCTACACTTCTCTATGAATTGCTGCCAACATTTGTTCTTTTGGTTTTTAAATCTTGTAAGTTTGTATTGTCGGATTTGCTTACAAATGTTTATTAAACAATTTTACTGGTTCGGTTTTGAACGACAGCGATGGGCTCGCAACAAAACCTTTACAAAATATGCAGTTTTTTACACATTTATTCTCATATTTCCAATGAATAAAATGATAATTACTTTGTAACGTATTATTGTTTTTTTGATTTGCTTATAAACATTTATGAATACAACGGCCTCATAAAAATAAAAATGTACAAATGTCCGCGGAAAAAATCGCTCAATACGAGTGTGTCATGTTTTTTGGGTATAATCGAAAAAATCGAATTATTTTCAAATTGTAATGAGTCGTAACTCGGTACGATTTTGGGTTTACGGCCGTGGCCGACGGATCTAAACGGTTTGGTATAAAACGATCTATCCGTATCCGGTAAAAAAAATGTAAAGGTCACTGTACAAAAAAACTCAAGTGGGTACACCCCGTGGCCGTCACAGCAAATCGTATTTCAATCTAAGGTCATCGAGCTGAGATATTTAGTGCCTCGGCCGCCGTGCCGGATTACAGACGGACAACGGACAGACACAGCTGCACGTACTTGCGTATACCTACCTGTAATATTATTCGATTTCATTCAAAAAAAAAAAAAAAAAAATCATACAACAATATCGCCATAGTAACTATTACTATTACTGTTTGCAGTTTGATTGTTATTATTACGTAAATCGTCTCAAATATTATATTATTAGGTACGAGGCGTGATCAAAAAATACCACGACTGTGATTATAATATTTATATCGATTAAGACAACGATATTCCGATAACGTCATTTAATAGAGTAACTATTAACGATAATTTAAGCGTTGGTTTGATACCGATAACAATATTTTTTTTTTTTTTTTTTTACGGCATTTTTACGAATACACGTATCGGTCATGCGGCGATTTTCGTAATTCTGCACGTCTCTTCTGCGACTTCTCCGCTAGTTCGACAATCGACGATTATTTTGAACGATTTCACGAACACGAGCAACACGTTCATTTGTTTTACCGGCAGTTTTTATTTGGTTTTCAGAATTTCATAAATAAAATTAAAACTTCGAGTTATCCGCGAAAATAATCCAGTTAAACACAATTATTTTGTTTGCAATGTTTGTATAGGAAATTCTATAGGGACGAGTTCCCCTAGTTCGACTGTATAGATATTTTTTTTTTTTTTTTTTTTTACAATTATTTATACGTTTATCGAAATTTATTATATTCTAAAGTATTACCGATATACCGAACCAATACAATAATTATCGTGAGCTGGCTAACTCGTAATGGCAATATTATTAGTATGTCGATCGTATTTTCTATGTCAAATTACTATCATATAATTCTAGTCTGAGAATAATTATTAGTTTAACAAAGTTGTGTGCGATTTTTCTTTCTCAAAGAAAAAAAAAAACAACACATTTTCGGTTCGTAAAAATGTTTCGAATTTTTGACGGCACGCCCCGGAAAGATTTTTCGCCCGGCAATACTTTATTTAAACAACTTACGATATTCCCAATACATTTCCCAATCAATTTAAAAAAAAAAAACCGACAACAAATGTCGATTCTCGGTTACGCTATAACTTTACTTATAAAACAGTTTACCGAGCTCCACTCGGAAACGTTTTTCGATTGCAACGGTTTATCGTTACTTTCAGTATATCCTGATAAAAAATATTACTCGATATCCTATAGTTAATTATTTCCTCCATGGCTACTGCTGTATAGAAAACTATTGTATTTACATAACGTTTAAAAAACAGGGGAAGCTGAGCTGAGCCCGCCCCCCAAATCGCTACAACGAATCGAATGTTATGTTATTTTTTTAATCTCTATAGTAGTTCCCAATTTTTTTTTTAGGCGGCTGTGTGCTGTTTTAGACGAAATTGAGCAGCGGTGACCGCATGTGAATACCACGAGTACATTTAAATTTAAAACGCTTATAAGATAAAATAACGACATAAAGCTAAATTTTTTTATACCATTTGGTTATCTTTGGCGGATCTGATACCATCCTTAAACCGTTTAAACCGCTCAATACCCGTTGTCCGAGACAGAAGAGATCATCTCCAAAAGCTTGCTGGCCAACCGCGTAGATGGAGATTATTGAGAGTAACGTCAGTGTTGACGCAGACCGGTGGTGGTGTATCGGTGAAGATTTTTGAAACGGGGAGGTATCGAAGAGACGACACCGCGGTGAAAAGTGCCGGGCGGTAATTCGTTCTCAGGACAAATTTCCACCGTTCTCGCGCAGCCCGTCCTGCTCACTTACAAATAATCTGTCAGTTTTTATTATTTTCCACTACGATCGTAAACGTCTTCATTTTCGATTGATTTGTTCACAATAGTTAAAACAAAATTGTACGCGCACACCGTTGTTCTTCTAATGCTTCCATTACGAAAATCGCCGCACGACCGAAACATATTTTCGTAAAAATGCCATGAAATAATAATAAATATCGCTATCGATTTCAAACCAACGCTCAAATTCTCGTTAAAAGTTACTTTGTCGAATGACGTTTTCGGGGTTTCGGTATCTTAATTGATATAAATATTATTAACACAGTCCGGGTATTTTTTTGATCACACCTCGTACTACCAATTGCTAGCGTTTAGACGATGAAAAAAGTATAATTCTAATAGGTTTTTTTTTTTTCTAAAACAAACTCCCGTTATTCAATCGAATCCGAATAAAAGCTACGAGAAAGCATTGAGAAATTGAAATGCGAAATAACAAAAACTCCGGGCACGTGATAAGAGCGCCGTGGCGGCCGAGTCGCCGGATTCACAAGGTTTTACAATAATAATAATATAATAAAGCCGGCGGTGTTTGTGATAAACTCATTGTTACCCAGTGGCGTGGCGAACACTGTTTTTTTCGTTCATTTTTTGCAGACTTGTTCCTATAATTTCATCGTAAGTTTACCGCGTTACGTTACGTACGATTTTTTATTTTATAATTAGTATTTAATAAAAATAAATTATACGGGCCAATGTCTGACATACGACACAAGAACCGATATTATACAAATAAACGCCCGCTAAAGTTTTTTTTTTCTTTTTTTTTTCTATCAACGGTGTAATATTTATAGATAACATTAATATATGTATAAATAGTTAGAAAAAGGAACATGTTTTTATTGTAGGTCTATAAAAAATACAATACAACTAACCGTATAAATGTGAAATTGAGTTTTGTTGATAACGCGCATAATCTCCGGTAAACTAAAGTGGTGGTCGACACTTGATTTTTGATCTCGCAAATTCAAAACTGGTACAGTTTTTTATTATTTTTATTTCGTCCGGGTAAGGTTAGGTTAGGATGACACGGTTCAAAAAAAAAAAAAAAAAATTAGAGTTCAAAGGACAGGGTTTCGCGCACGGGAAATTGAGTTTTGTTGGCAACAGCGTGTTCGAAGCAATACGGCAAGACGGATTGAGTCGTGGTTTTTTTTTTATTGTTTTGTAGACAATTTTTATTCGAGATATACTTGGTCCAAAAATCAGAAAGGAGAGGGAGGGGTACTTTTAATGTAAAATTTGCATAGTATTACTGTGTATACCAAGGGTCTTCAAACCTACAGCTGGTTTTTGAACCGGCCCCTTCAAGTTTATTGATGTTTTGACAATTCGTTGTGAACGCATTCGAATTTTTCTAAAATCCATTCATCGTAGAATTTGAAACATTACCAACGGAGAATCGGCTTAAAGTTACCGAGCTCACGTCGGACAACCAGCTGAAAAACTGTTTCGAGGTTTTGCACCACACTGCAAAAACGTTATGCCACGTTGCCTGTGGGGGACTCTTTTCCGAATCTTAAAAAAATGCGCACGTGAAATGATTACAATATTTAGCACTACTTGCCCGTGTGAGCCAACTTTTTCAGATATTAAATACGTCAAATCAAAGCATAGGACCAACTTGAGTGCCGGACGTTTACGAGTGACGCCGCTAGCTGGAACAACCCGGTACGGTCCAAACTACAACGAAATTTTAAAAGACAACCAATGATCCAAACTTTTCATTGAGTAACAGTGACTTATCACAATAAAAAAATCGTTTGTAAAATTATATAGTTAAATAAAATAATTCTTATTTATTTTTAATTTCATTACGTTCTTTATCGATCTCTAAAAAAATTTGGCCGGCCACGCCGAAGCGTATCTCAAATATGGGGCCCGTCGTAAAAATAAAAAAAAGATCGGAGACCACTGGTATATACTATAGTAAAGACGCCTGCGTATATTTAAGAACAACCGAATTACGATTACCTTTATTAATGTCGTTTTTAAAATTACAGGTTTTATTTTTAAATTATACGGAATGTTCGAAAATTTGTTTACTGGGAGATCATAAACCGACGTCGATAAATCTCGCTCGGGAGGACACCCGTTGCCAGGTAAGAGGCCACCTGCGTATAAAATCGCAAAATTAAACTGCGCACGGGCGGGGGCCGGGGCCACACAGCTAGTACATTCATTATCTATATATTTATAGTTGATACGTTCGTTATTAAAAAAAAAAAAATACCAATTTACAGTTAATAATTTGTCCGAGAAGAAAAAACCCCGATTGAATTGTCAAGACATGGAAATTGCGTGAAATAATGGTTACCGCCGCAAAAGTAAACCGAGAAAAGATATGATGGCCATCATTATCATCAAGTAGGTACGCAGCTATTATCCCCGGGGATTTATACAATAAATAATATTGTAATAGACAAAACGAACGGTCAATTTGTAGAGAAATTAGAACTGGACTGACGTTATAAGTGCCGGGTATTCCGATACGAACAACAACGAATAATACGATTAACACGGGTTTTAGTTGAACACGTGTAAATAGACGTATGTATAATAATGTATAATAATATGAAATTATTTTTATTTAAATCGCAACGTGAAAATACGTTGAACAAATATTTTACATCAAAAACAACAATCGTTTCGGAAATTAATATCCAATAAAATAGCAATCTAATAAACGTAATACACTCGGACTTGATTAGAACTCGAAGTTCCTTTGAAAGTTGGAGTTATCCGAGAATTCGAGTTGGCCAAGAAAAAAAAAAAAATTTTAATATATTTTATTTAAAACTGTACAATATTTATTGTTAATTTTATTAGACATTATTTTTCACATCATCAAATTAAAAAAAAAAAAAAAAAAAAAAAAAAAGCATACATTTTTGGTGGTTGATCGCAGCATATCCCGTGAATCGTTCAATCGTATTTAAAGTCGAAAAAAGTCCATCGCTGACCACTTGTTGGTTTTCAATAAATTGCCTCGACTCGTGTATCTTCGTTTGTACACACACGGGAAAGGGGAGACCAGTACACTTTTGTTTCTCTTTTTCATCGGACGAACGACGCAAATTCGTACTCCTCGCAGTCGTTACAGTCGCTAAAATATCCGAGTCTGATAAATGACCGCACACTTCCAAGTCGTTGGCGTTCGTGTTGATAAAGTCGTCGAAACGAATATTTACACCTGGCCTTATACCGTCGCATTTCATCATTCTATCCGTCTGTTATATCTGTCTATGACAATAAAACTGATGCATTTATTTTCGTTTTTATTTGGTTTTCAGAATTTTATAAATAAAAATGAAACTTCGAGTTATCCGCAAAAATAAACGAGTTAAACACAATTATTTTGTTTGCAATGTTTGTATAGGAAATTCTATAGGGACGAGTTGAACATGTTCGAGTTTACCTAGTTCGACTGTATAGATATTTTTTTTTTACAATTATTTATACGTTTATCGAAATTTATTATATTTAAAAGTATTACCGATATACCGAACCAATACAATAATTATCGTGAGCTGGCTAACTCGTAATGGCAATATTATTAGTATGTCGATCGTATTTTCTATGTCAAATTACTATCATATAATTCTAGTCTGAGAATAATTATTAGTTTAACAAAGTTGTGTGCGATTTTTCTTTCTCAAAGAAAAAAAAAAACAACACATTTTCGGTTCGTAAAAATGTTTCGAATTTTTGACGGCACGCCCCGGAAAGATTTTTCGCCCGGCAATACTTTATTTAAACAACTTACGATATTCCCAATACATTTCCCAATCAATTTAAAAAAAAAAAACCGACAACAAATGTCGATTCTCGGTTACGCTATAACTTTACTTATAAAACAGTTTACCGAGCTCCACTCGGAAACGTTTTTCGATTGCAACGGTTTATCGTTACTTTCAGTATATCCTGATAAAAAATATTACTCGATATCCTATAGTTAATTATTTCCTCCATGGCTACTGCTGTATAGAAAACTATTGTATTTACATAACGTTTAAAAAACAGGGGAAGCTGAGATGAGCCCGCCCCCCAAATCGCTACAACGAATCGAATGTTATGTTATTTTTTTAATCTCTATAGTAGTTCCCAAATTTTTTTTTAGGCGGCTGTGTGCTGTTTTAGACGAAATTGAGCAGCGGTGGCCGCATGTGAATACCACGAGTACATTTAAACTTAAAACGCTTATAAGATAAAATAACGACATAAGGCTAAATTTTTTTATACCATTCGATACAACATATGGCGAACTAATATTGGGTCAAAATGTTGTGCATTTTTACGGGACATATGAAATAATTTTAAACTTGCACCAAATATATTGAAAGTGCTGATAATACGAGTAGAATAACTGAATAAAAACAAAAAACACTTAATCGATATTAACAGAAACGGTTACCTGTGTTTTTTTTCTACTGGTTATTCGCAATTATAAAGTAAAGTCTAAAATAAAAATCAAAAATTATAAACTATATACCAACTGGACCGAAATGTTCACCAGAAACCACCTCTCTAACGGTGTTGATGATTGGAGCAAGATTTCCGACCGAAAAGTTATTTACAGACAGAAAAAATAAACACACGCAGTAAAATCAATACGTTTCTCCGCTAAGGTCAGGTTATTGTAAATGTATATATATATATATATATTTTTTTTTTTTTTTACTTTTCGATACAAAACATACGCGGTCATTTCGCGGAGATGATGCGGAATAATATACTGCTAAATCACACGCGGATATGGCTGTCCAATATAATACGGGTAATTTTTTAAAACAAATTTTCCAACGTAAAATAGTATTCGTGTGTAATATTTTCGATATTCGAATCCGCGGCGATCAAAATACCAAAAAAAAAAAAATAATTAATTTTTTATTTTTTCGTGTCAGGCATCATATATTTAAACATGTAATTTATAAAACAAAACTAAATAAATAATATCAAATAAGCAAAATATGAATAATAATAACAACACTCAAATGTAATGGTATCATGTATTGCGTATGTACATTGCATACTAATTATATTTTTTCTTTTGTCCAGTATATACCTGTATTTACCGCCTTCTTGTTGCTTATCATAAGATCCTCTTGTGCACGTGGGCTTGGCCCTCGTGGGCAGACAAGTAGGTGTGACGTTGTCTGCTCTTGTCCACATATGCAAGTTATGTCTTGATCTCCGTATCCCCCATTTTCTCATATTTTCTTTTGTCCGTCCTACACCAACACGCAGTCTGTTCAGTGTCTTCCATACCGGCCAGTCTAGGTAGTTACCAGGAGGTAATCCTTCTGATGGTTCCATCCATCTTTTACCGTTGGTGTCCGTTATCAGTTTTTTCCACTCGTCTAGCCTGCTTAGTAAGGGTGTTTCCGTTAGCTCTTCAGTTACCTTTAGGAAAGACGTTTTTGATTTCAGACGGAAAGTGGGGTCATTTTGGCCGTACATAGGGTGCATCGTGTCTCTTTTTTGTTTACCGCGTTCAATTTTAGAGGGTATCAGACGTCGAACTGGTGGTGGTGGGATACCTGCCAGTAAAAAAACTTTGTCCATTGGTGTGTTTCTTAGGCATCCTGTGATTAGTCGACATGGTGTATTTAAGGCGATATCTACCATCTTCGCGTGAGTAGAGCTCCTCCAGACCGGGCAAGCATACTCCCCTACCGAGTAGCATAGTGCCATCGCTGAAACCCTTAACGCGTGTGGTTGTGCGCCCCATGCTGATCCTGTTAATTTCCGTTATAATATAATAAAATAATTAAACCGTATAATTATATAATTAACATTCGTAATGAATTATTATAATTTAGATTCTAGAGATTTGCTTATATTTTTCGTAAGATTTTCATAAAACTATATGAATAAAAGAGAGATTAAAATTGATTTCGCGGTAAAGCGAAAACGGAGTTTAAAACTTTATTCGGGCATTTCGTATATCTTTGTTGTTAGATTAGTTCTAGGGGTTTTTTTTTTTTTTTTTTTTAATCAAAACCGTTCATATTTTTATTAATTAACGTTTTAACAAACTCGTTTCGGTTGGGAATTTAATCTTATTCTCATATATTTGTCGTTCGTATCAGAAATACTGAACAAGTATTTAAATATTTTTTGTTTGACTAACGGTACTTTTACACATATACTTTATAAGTCTGGAAAAGATCAAGGAATATAATATTATGCCGCAAACGTCTCTGTTTTTTATTAATATATTTCTTATTTTTGTTGGTAAATTTATTTCGAAAAAATTATGATAATGTATATATAAATAATTGATTTCTGATCTAACGGACGGTTTTTTTTTTGTTTTTTTTTTTGTTTTCTTCGTTGCGGTAATTATTGCAATTACACGAACGTTCGTAGGTGAAATCACGAGTGCCTGCACGAGACGATTTTTAGCCTCTAGCCGTGTGACAATTGATGGAAATATATCGAATATAATAAGCAATAGATAGATAGGTACGCAATTCACTGCTGCGATCCGTGTTGAAATTCGATCGAAGAATACGTGAACGACGACGTCCTATAGGTCACGCGTGGCCATATATAATAATAATAATAATAATAATTATAAAAAGAAGAAAATACCTGGCGTCGCTCATAATAATTCTGTAACGAGAAATAGTATAATACAGAGTGGTTTTTTTTTTTTTTTTTTTATCATGTCCCGCGAAAATTTTGGTCTTGTCCAACAGTTATAATAAAGATCGTCTTATGTTCTTGCAAGTTATTATTCTAAAATTATTAACACTATTGACGGATTTACCGACTGGTGGTGGGGAAGAGTTGTAGTCTAAAAACCCGACAGGAAACCTATTCCCAAGTTCCCCTATCCTACGCCTCCTACGTCTACATTATAAAATATTATAATCAATAATGAATCTATAACACTTTATAGGCATGGGGGGGGGGAGAGTAAAGATTTTCAAATTAAGCCTACACAATTCCACAATTATTGCGGAAAAAAAAATAAAAAACAGAAATTAAATCTACTTACAATCGGCCAATCGCCGAATCGCGATAAAAAAAAAATCGCCCTGTATATAATCGCTAATCGCAGTAATTTCGGCCGTTTCAAAGTAGAATTTTTGAAGAACAAAAAAAAAAAAACCGAAATCATCAAAAGAAAATATACAACTTGACGTGTTTTCCCGTCTCCCCGTGTCTTAATCCACTTCTGTGCGTACATTTTCAGACCTCTGGTGGGTTCGGCTGCGATTGGTCGTGGCTCGGGAAAACACTCTATTTTATTAATACAGAAGATGGAATATTTTTTAATAAAAGAAATTTCTTTTTAATTTTCTTAACCAGAGCCAATGTACGGCAATAACTGTTGTTGTTTTTTTTTTTTTTTTTCGATTATACTCGTTAAAAATAATAGTAGAGACCTGACATTTTCACAGAATTTTAATAATATTGGTCTTTTCTAGGCCCGGAAAACATTCTGGCGGTTTTGAGCTATTATTAATTATAGGCGTTTTAAATGTTGATTTTAGTTTCAATTTGGTTTTGCGTTATAGATAAAATTGCCTAGGCCCATCGAATATGCACGGAAATTCGACACAATATATTTAATGGTAAAAAAAAAAATAATAATAAAAAAGATGATCACATCAATGTGCAATATGTTTTTTTTTTTTTTTTTTTGTTATAATCGTATATAATTCACGGCATATATTCGTATTTAAATCGTCTCGCGGGGCGATAATGTATGCCAATCCGCCGTCCCTGTTTTATAACTCATAATTTACCGTTTCGAAATAACGCGACAATTGAGCGATACTATTATACCAGAGCGGTTTGTTTTATCGGTTAGGGCGCGCGTCCTATAAAAATACGGGCGTACACTATTATTGGCTATTATTTTTTTTCAAACCGAAACAGAGAAAATCGTCGGGTTAGTTTCTTGTCGACGCCGGGGGGCATTTCGATACGTCCGGTAACGGATAATTGCCGTTCCGCATCCGGACGCCGGCGTGTTTGTTGACGGGTATTATTGCGTCGACGCGTTTTGCAAGTCCGGAGGAGGCCACCGTCCCGCAAGACCCACGGAGCCCCGTCCGCTCGCCCCACAGCCGGCGATTGCGTTACGGGGCGCGGGCGGACGGGCGGGCGGGCGGCGACGACGACGACGACGACTTCTTATGGTCTTGCGGTCACGTCCGCGATCGCCGCACACAACATAACGGCGGCGATATTCGCATAATTCACGCCGGTGAGACGGGCGGTTCGGGGTTTCGACATGCCGCGGATTTGTAAAAATTTTACAACACTTTCATCAACACGGCCGGTGAAATACCGTACGTTATCCGAGTGTCCAATTAATAACGCGCCGAGTAGGAAAAAAAAAAAAAATAATATCTAACGCGGTGATTATATAATCTCAACGTCCGATCGAAACTACGATAAAAATAACGAGCGCGTGTTCCGCAACGCGTACAACAGAATTCCTTTACGATAATAAAACCAAATATTTTTGCTATTTTTTTTTTATTTTTTTTTTTTTATAGAGGTGGGCCTCGATAACGAATTTGTATAGATTAAAACATTGGCGCGCGTGTCGCACACGAAAAATCGCTTTGACTGTCAAAATGGCTTTGGAACCCCGACGGAAATGTAACGAAACGGAATTGTATCGCGTAAAGTGACGGAATTTGAGCTGCACGGCGAACAGTCGTACGGGGTTTTTCTGTTACCGGCACGGAAAACGCGTTTTCGACGGGAATATTTTCATCGAATTCCGCGTCTTGTAACTCTTTGGACGGATGTAATCGAATCCGCGACGTAGAGGCACTTTAAGAAAATTTAATTTACCGGGCTTCTCTGTCCTTAACATTCCAAACAACGTGCTGTGTCGACGTTGTATTATTTTGTTGTTGTTTTTTCACCGTTCGAGTGCTACTCGAAATCGTTGTTTCATATTTCGTTAATACAATAGAAAGATAAAAATGAAATTAAAAAAAAAAAAAAAAAACACGGTGTCATTATAGCCAAACCCCCGGAATTAGATTTTTTTTTGATACGAGTAATAGTATTTATATAAATATAATTTAGTAATTCATCGCGCGATACCGCTTTTTGATAATAAAGTCGAAAAATTATTACCATTTTACATTGTTTTTATCGCAACAATTGATACGATTTTCTTACGGTTACATAAACCGACGTGTATTTTCTTATCGTTTTATACTTGAACATCGACACGATTATACAATACATAAAACGCGGATTAAAACACGTGTTTTTATTTAGACGTATATACACAATTGCACAACCACTGATAAAAATCTAAAGAAACTGTTTTTTTCATATAAATTCATACTTCGATATTAAGACGGTGTATTCGCATAAAAACGTATTTTTGCATATTTCACTCGTTAAAAATATATAATTATTTTTTTCTATTCGTACGCGTTTAAATACTCCTATATAAATTTAAAAAAAAAAAAACCCGCAGCGATACATTTTTCGTTATTTTATTTTATTTATTGCGTACGATTAGTTTTCAATACGCGGTACGATTCGATAGTGGAATCCAGGGGGCGGATTGGCCTGTCGGAAAATCGAGAATTTTCGCGCGGGCTGCTGGATTGTTATGCAATTGATAATATAAAAAATATATATGTAAAAATGTTATTAATTATACGGGTTTAGTTTTTTCACGATAATATCATGCAGTCGAACAATTGAAATAACGCAAATGTACAATTGCTTCACGGAGAACTTACGTATGGTATGCGATAATGTGTAGGTTCGGGTATTTAATCATTAATCTTTTCAATTGAAACGTATTGTTGTATTAAATTAATTCAGAAGGTATTAAACACACAAATGAGTTACTTAAAAAAATATGTGTGTATATACCCAGGTACCTATGGATTCTATTCGTTTTTAGGTCGAATCCATTAAAAAGATATTACGAGAGAGGATTTGTTGGTGATTAAATGGGAAATTCGTTATGTATTTTTTTTTTTTTTTATCTGTGTAAAATATAATGTTTTATTTACAGCTGCTGGAGGGCGGGCGAAAAACCGTCGGAGTTTTCATAATTTATAAAAAAAATAAAATATAAATTCTATTGATTTAAATGCGTAGGATTGGCGTTGGCGTTTTAACGTGTATTGATTTCACTGATAAATCGACGGCGAAGAGGCGGTGTGAAAGTCCCTTACGCTTTTCCGGCTCTAACACTAGCCCCTATTTTTATTTCAATAAAAATGCATACTACAAATGTTTTTTTATTCGGTGTGAGGAGGACGGTATATTGAGACGATACGGTGACAAGTCCCGCGCCCCCTTTGTACTAATACCGTAAAAATTAAAAAAAAAAAAAACTATTGCCTAATATTATTTTGTTAATAAAATCATTTAATAACAACATAACAATAGTGGCATTTGCCATGCGGTAACGTACAATAGAAAACTGAAAAAAATATCGTACCAAATCTTTACCATACGGTAACATTTTATCAATTTGTACAATTTGTAGTTTGTTGATAATCATAGTTTAATAAGTGCATTTAACATTTGTACGTATTATGTACTCGGTTTTTATTAGTACATATTTCTCAATTCACTGTTCATTTCGGCCTACGCGCTTTTTGTCGAAGTCCACTAATAATCAGGGCCTGGCTTATGGAATATTTGCATCGCCCAATATTATTATTCAAATTTTCCCTATGGTTTGTGGTTCACGGGGAGGTCGGTTCGATTCATATATATATTTCCCGAACCGAAAATAATCGCCGATCCGCCCTCGACGACGTCCGAAAATCATAATCATTAGGCAATGCGAATTATCATAGGATGACTTTGGATTACTTTTATGTGATAAACGTGTATTTATCGGATATCCGCGATCCGGAGTGTTATGAATCTAAAAAAAAAAATATTATGATTTCTTTAACAGAATTGCATTTTTGATCATTTCCACCGAGCCGCGTTTGTCCGTTTGAACGCGCTAAATCACGAGAACCACCGGACTAATAATACACGATGATGATTGATAATTTTTTTTTTTTATTTAATGTTATTTCATAGTGCATAATCTTTGCATAATGTTGTCTTTCTAATTTTTTTTTTTTTTTGCATAAATAAACGAAAAATATCACCATGCAGTATAGTAACGGTATTTTATTTATTTGTAAATCTATGGAACAATTCGTTCACATCGGGGCGTTTATCTTTTTAGATAAAATTTTTCTTAACGATACCGAGATATTCGTAGGAACAATAAAACATATTTTACGTGTTATATTGCGTTTTTATATATATATGATTTTTTTTTATATTAATATAACTGCGCAGTTTGTTTCAATAAATCTAATAGTAATTATGTAAATTGTTTGTCAACATTTAACCCGTCGTGTTAAAAAAAATCGGTGAATTCATTACAATGCTAATGGATTTTCGATTCTAAGCCTATTGGTTTTACTATGATGTGTGTGTGTGTGTTTTTTTTTTTTTTTTTTTGTCCGCCTGTGAACAACTTTTCTAACAGACGTCCTGCTACGATTTTCGGTGCGTTGCGCCTTTTCTGAAAGCATTTCGGATTCAGTCGGTGCACTATGGAGGTAACTTTTTGGATTTTTATTGTAATTGGTTCTATAATTGAAGAAAACCGGGAACAAACGTGAGAAAAACGACGAAATGTACGGCAATAATGGGTTTTATTATTTTCGATTTTTTTTTTTTTTTTTTTGTAACTCGGCTAAATTTAATCGCAAAGACGTGAAATTTTCACACGGCATTAGTTTTAGCCCTTTCTAGAGACCGACAAGACATAGTGACAATTTTTAAAATATTTATTGGCATCTGAAATGTTTAGTTTTTTATTTTATTTAATTTTACGCGGATAAAATCGGTTTGGCCGGCCGTAACGGTTGAAAGTTGTACACCGAAGTTCATTTTAAGTTGTACTTGGTAGTCAAAAAGAAAAAGTTGACCGTATTTTAATTATTATTTATTTGTTTTTTTTTTTTTTTTTCTATTTGTTTATAAGCGTTTAAAGTGCAAATGTTGATGAAATTCGTTAAAACCACGATTAACGAGATGAACTTTGATTTAAAAAAAATAATAATTCCTCTCCGAGCCGTGGCTATTATTATTTTTGTCGATCTTTTTTTTTTTTTATCATTCCGGCGGGGTTTTGGCGAAAAATGCGAATTAACGACGACGACGACGACGATTCGGATGGAAACAAATGAATTTTCACCGGCGTATTATTTCGCAGGCACGGGTGCTGTTCGTCGACACCACATCACGTAGTTATACGTATGTATATATATATATATTTTTTATACGCGATTGTATAAAACACGGTTTTAAAAATCGCCAAGGCAATTTCAAGGTTGACTGGCCGCCGAATAAGGAGTTTGTTTCCGTTTAATAAACGCGTATTTTATAAATGTCTACATTTTCGCGTGTATCGCGATTTGTTCGCGGGGTGCGATAAACTGCCAATTGTTTTTGCCGATCTCGCACACAATAATACGGACATCATATCACGTGAACCACGTCACAATGGCCAGTGTCTAATAAAAAATAAAAAAATAAAAATATATATATATATATATATATACATATTTGTTACTTATACTGTTTTCGGGTTTTCGTTAAATTCAATTACACCCGTAGGTCAATCGGGCGCGCAATCGTTTTATAAAGAACGATGATTTTTCTTCTTTTTTTTTCTTTTCCTAAGCTAGGGTGACCATAAAAATAGAATAAAAATACGGGCCGACTTTAGTTATCTTAATTAAATATAATAATAATAAAAACCAAATTTTATGTGCGCTGTATAGTAGCTTTGAAATACAAATTAAAATATTTGTACACGAAAAAAATTATTTCAATGGCTGGCAATTTTCTTGTTCTATTTTTGTGTACTTTTACGGTAAACTTGATTGCATCGAGTAACTTAGTTCCGTTTAATAAAATATTATAAAACTCATTACAAGAATAGTTTTTTTTTTAAAATGTGTTCCATTCACGGTGTTTAATTGGTTTGTTAGTCTTAACCAAAGGCCGAATTTTTTTATTTTTCGTCTGTCCATAACACACGAATGGCTGAAAAAATCCGTTCTACTGCAAGCATTCGTACCCGGCATCGCCAAAAAAAAAAAATAAATTATTATAAATTAACGGTGTGATAGGAAAACGGGATTAATACGGGACAGAGTTGAAAAAACGGGACAAAATGCGTCCCGTATAACTTTTGTCGGGACACAATATCCTAAGCATCGTCACCATAAAGTGGACGGTCCCACACGGGACAATTTGCCTTGTCACCGTCTATAAATCTGACGGGCGACAACCGCGCGACTTCGGAAAAGAACTCGGTCGATTTCGGTTTTAGAGGAATATTGTCAATTGTACAATTCAAAAGACGACGGATTTTTCGCGGACAGGAGCGTCTCGAACAGTGAAAATGTCGCAGTGAAAAACGTTGAAATAGCCGTTGGTTCCAAACGATGTGGGGGGGTTCGACCGTTATAATTAGCGACATTCCGGAATATCGTGCCCGTTTAATGCCGGTACATTAGGCGTTTTTATCACTAAAACCGAAATCAAGCGAGTTCTACACTGTTTTGCATATAAGCACGTTTTCGCTATGTCGCCCGTTGACCGCGCCCCCCGGGGCTAAGATAAATGAAAACGTATCTAGACCAGTGATGGGCAAAGTACGGCCCGCGAAAGTATTTAATCCGGCCCGCCGAGGGTCCATCGACATGGATAGTATATGGCCCGTATAGTATAAAAATATTCCCGAAATAATTCTGAAAATTATCGAAGAAAATAGTTTTAAATATATAAATGGATTGCCTCGGACTGTGCGCGGTCTTACCCTCATAGCGTGGTGTAGGTAGATAGTACTATAGTAGGTACTACGATAATAGGTATATAATTTCTATTTTTGTTCATATTAATATTATATTTCCCGGATCTCGGTTTGGTGCGTCCTTATCTTAGTTTTCGTATAATAATATGTATGATGTACTGATATATATATATATATAAGTAAATTGATATAATTGTATTGTGTAATGCTAACAGTCTTGGAGTTGTCTGAAATCATTTAAAACCCAGCTTTTTCTGTTTTGTAACTGCATGGCGAAGAACGATTTAACTCACTTTCTGCGATTAAAATCCATGTCACCAGTGAGTGAGAACAAGCTAAAAGAATTCAGTAAGGCGTTGAAAAATCTTCACACGGAATTTCAAACCAGGTTTCAAGATTTTAAGAACATTCAATCATCGCTAGATGTTTTCTCGATGCCGTTTAATGTAGATCCGGAAAATGTATCTGCAGAATTGCAGTTGGAAATTATTGAAATGCAGTGCAGTACCCATTTAAAGCAATTGTTCTTGAATTCCACAAAACTAGATTTTTATAGAGCACTGCCGAAAGCTGAATTCCCAAAGATAATTGCTCACGCCCAGAAAATTATGGCTATGTTTGCGTCGTCTTATGTGTGCGAACAGACTTTTTCGACCATGAAATTGCGGAAAAACTCAATCAGAAATCGATTGACTGATGAACGGCTTTTCTCGTTGTAGAAAGTCGCTTCGTCACAGCTGGAACCTGCTTTCGAAAATATTATGGAAAATCAAAAACAATTCCATATATCTCACATGCCTATTATATGATTGAATAAAGCTTAAACACAAAATGCATTTTTTCTATAATTCTAGCCCTCCTCTAGAATTTCTTAAACTTTGTGGCCCCCCATTAAAAAAGATTGCCCATCACTGATCTAGACAAATAAAGTTAAAGGTCTTAATTGTCCAGATCAGTGTTTCCCAACCGTTTTACCACCACGGACCACTTCGACAATAGGTCGCGGACCACCTCAATTTTACGAAAACCAGGAATACCTATTTTTTTTTGCTCGTTAACAAGAATACACAAAATTTATCGAAAAACGTTAACTTTTATTATTTTACTTTACATTTTATTGTTATATACTTCACTAATATATAATTATACTTCAATTTATTACTCTGATACCTAGACACTTATAAAAGTGGAAAATGCTTATCGGTCTACAGCAGCAACAACGATAAGATAACCGTATAATATTATACGATTCCTCAATAAGTCGTAATTTTTTTCGCTATTTAAAAAAAAAAAAATAATAATAATTAATTTGTAATAGAAATCGAAGAAAAAATCTATGGGACCGCGGACCACCTATGACTGGCCCACGGACCACCGGTTGGGAAACACTGGTCTAAATAAAGACAAAGATAAAACACTATTTATTTTGATAAAAAAAAATTATAATTTAATAGTTTACCCATATATATATATTTTTTTCCGTCGATTTATTTATTTATACTTTAAACATTGTGTTTGTCACAGAGTTTTCCAATTATTAAACAAATACAACGAAAATCAAAAAAAAAAAAATGACCTCTTCAAGCACCAATCAGATACGATGCTACACTTGAAAATTGGATCAAGATATTTGGTAGAAAAGTTGTTTACAGGCGAGAGAAAAAAAAAAGCACACATAGTAATTCTAGATTCTGTTTGTTCTAAATGGCAAATAAAAAAATATCTGCGACCTTCGGGGTCGATCACTCAGCCCTTCCCGTGGTTCAAGGCCACGGTTGACAATTGAGAAATAACGGTTATTTTTCGTTTTTTCGTTTTTTTTTTTTTTTTTTTTTTGATTATAATTCGAAATATCAAAATTACCAAAAAAATTGTCGATTACAATTTATAGTTTACAAAAAAAAAAAAAACGTCAATATACAAGATATAAATCGTCATTATTTTAATTTGCCCAACACTTAAAATACATGATAAATAATTATAATTGTTTGAATAAATAATGTACGGATATAATTCGTATTGTACTCGCGTTATCGTTTCGTAATACTATTACGCAATTTTAAAGATTTATATCGGTAACTATTTGCAATCATATTTTCGCCGGCAGTAATAATAATAAAAGTCGAGATTATATTACCGTAGTAGATACGTATGCTAGTTTTAAGACAACGCCGTAATATGATTCGGACGCACGGACAAAACGCAAAGAATTTTACGAGTAGTTTCGGTTTGATTCGACAGCACGTCGAAAATGAATCGTCGAAACGCGTTTCTAAAATTTTGTTAAAACATATACGTTCAGAACCCGAACGGCAGAATTCGTTATTTTCAATTTGATTGTAATCATTTTTTTCATTTTTTTGTGTAATGCCGCGTGAAATTATATTTGAATTATACATATACGGCGTGGAACGCCCTGTAGGGATAATACAATATTGGAGAATTTTTGTCTTTGTGCAATTTTTACAAAACAGAACAAAAAAAAAAAAAAAAATGCGTCGAACGCAAAAATCTGGGCTTATAACAACACCGCGTACGGTTTTAGTTTAAGTTTACATTGCAAATCGGTCGGCAAACGGATTGTCCAGTAATCCGGCGTGCAGTTAGATACAATTTTCAAATTTAAATCGGTCGGACGGTGTTTTCGGACCGCACCGCGCCCGCCACTGCCCCAGAATCGTTTTTCGTTTTGCCGTCGCTTATGTACAATCGAAATCGGCCTACGACCCCTACACGGCTCCCGGTCATTTTACCCACGACACACTCCAACGCCTATGCCGAGTCTTTCGGGTTTTAGACGTTTCGAGTCCGTTTGTTACGACGCCGCGCGGGAATAATTAGTTTTGTATTCATTACCGCGCGCGAAACGGTGGAAATCCGCTAAACATTGTTTCGAAACGGTGGTTTTATAATTAATATTGTTTTACGTACGGCTCGGTGTCGGCAATGTATATCAAATATTTGTTCGCCGTTTGCTTCGATATTAACAAAGTTAATGTATAGGTATTTTTTTTTTTTTTTCTCCCGGAGGCCCGCCCGAAATGTCGTCCGTTGAAACGCGCGTTTTCGCCAACATTAATTTTTATTATTACTTTTTTTTTTTTTTTCAAAGTTTCCATACTATTTTTTACACCGTCAAGTAGTTTTTTCTTCTTTTTTTTTATTTCTCTAGCCCCGTTTCCGAATAAAATAAATTCTACCACGTACACGCGTATTTTAATATACCTATAATATTTCGTCCTTCGAAACGCGGCGTTTCGTAATATTATAACGTAATAATAATATATAGTATATATTTTTTACTTTTTTTTTTTTTTTTTTTTTTTTTTTATTACTATTAATACATAATAACCCGTAATATTATTATATTATTTCGAGAAAATTTATTTTTTCGCGGACGATTTTATTTCCGTAAGTATTTTCCACCGGCGAAGAGGACCATGATCAATTGATTTCGAACAATATATATATATATATATATATGTCTGGGTTGTATTATTTTTTTTTTTTTCCAGAATATAGCGCTTTTATCAAAATGCTTTTGTTTAAAATTTAATTTTTTTTTTTTTTTTTTTTTCGGTTGGCTGCCGCAGAATGTACCCGCAGCCAGTAGTTAGGATGAAGGATGCGACGTATTTTATATATATATATATATATATATAGGTATAGATATACGTTTCATCCGAACAGAGCGCGTAAGAATAATAATTTCGAGATATTATTATTTCCATTGTGTTATTGAAAGAATATATATATATATATATATATATATATATATATATATATATATAAAAAAAAAATAATAATAATATAAAAATATTTTTTATATTCTTTGACAGTCTACTGACCGGACCCCGTTGACTCTGTTGAACTCTACACAAAATTTAATATATATATTACTTATGTAGCATACAGAGTGATTCTATTTTCAGCGATTATCGATTAATGTTCCAAACGAGTATTTTCGAGATGATGAATACCGAATCTCGACCTCCTCCCCCCCCCCCATCACTCCAGAAATCGAAAAAAATAAAATTTACGGCCGAATCAATATGTATTTTATAATAATAATAATTGTATTTACAAGATTCCAAGACTAGTACAAAACATATTTAAATATTTGATTCAATAGTCTCATAAATGCAACTAGCTTACGTACGCGCAGGGAAAGAGACCATGCATTTGAACATTGTGTTTTATATTATTTGTTAAGTGTTTATATATATATTCATGTTATATTATGTTGTAATTTGGAATAGGCGTGTTATCAGTTTGTTACAGTTCTTCCCGAGGAAATCGTAGATGAACGGGTAACAAAAAAAAAAAAAAAAAAAGAAGACATTTACCATTTTTTTTATCATCAATAAAAACACATAACACGTGCCATAACTCTTAATTTGTATTTGTATATAAATTATAATGGTAGCGCGGCACGCATTTTTTTTTTTTTTTTATTGAATTCTAATAATATAATTATCAATTTATAACTCATAGGTATTTATTATAATATTAAAAATTTACTTATATTTTTAAATAATTTGTACCCCCGTCTACCAGAAATACTCTACTGATTATAATACGAACGATCTCGGTTAATTGAAAAAAAAATAAAGTCAGTCGTTCGTATTGAGAAAGAAATATGTAAATAAGGTATAAGGTTTCAATTTAATTTGGAAATAAAACCACATTATAAAATATCGCACTCCAAAACGCGAAAAACGTAACATTCTCAGCGTGTTACTCTTTGAAAACCCTATTAAAACGGTTTTTTTTTTTCAATATTTAATTTGGAAATTTTATTCTATTAGCTACGCTCGTTTATTTATTTACAACATAAAATTCCATACGAATGTCGCATTCGTGTAGATTGATTTTTTTTTTTTTTTCCTACCGTTCGGTTACACGCGCGTCGATATTTTATTACGACGTTAAAATCGAATGTGTAAAAAAAAAAAAAAATTAATAAACGTCGTGACATTTGTGGTACCCACTGCGAGTGTAGTGTAAATTGTCCCCTACAAATGTCAACGTCGAGTATAAATTAATATAAGACCGGCGGTAATAATGTGTCGTTTTTTTTTCTCCATTATAATACAGGTACTGTTATGATTGTCAAAAATAATAATAAATTACGTTAAATTATTAAAGCTAATGGAAAATGTAATTTTTTTTTTCGTAAATTTGCAACCTGTTCAGGCAGACGGACAACAATTACGCGAGATGTTTTTTTATTTTTTTATTTTATTTCAACTTGATCAATTCGAAGTTGGAGTAGGTAGACCTGTACCAAATTCGACTTGTTCGAAATATATACAAAAAAAATTATCAAGTACAAAAAAAAAAACAATTTTTTATACGTTATGTAATTCTATTACGCACGTATACTTATTTTATCGTTTTGTTATTTAAGAGAATTGTTGAAATTGTCGTTTGGCTTTTTCACCTATTGATTGCATCGTGTATAGTGAACAGTGCCGCGGGAAAGATAATCGATATTCGTACGTGGTGTCGTATCTGGATAAAAGCTAATAAAATATATTGTGTCGTCGTCTAGATTATGTTTTGGATGACTTTATCTCGATAATCCCAAAACTGCAGGCCACCGGTGAATCGTTCGATTTTATTATAAGTGTTGGGAAAAACTCATCACTTACCACTTGTTGTTTTTCGATAAAATCCACTCAATTCATGATAACAAATTGATGATAACAAAATTCGGGAATTGGGTGTTCGGATTTTCTATGTCCGTGTTAGCTCCTACTACCAGAGAGTTCTCCTTTTATCGCCTCCTACTAAATAATTACGGGCCAGGGACGCCCCCGGCGTGCAGTATAATATTACGAAATTTCTTTTATATTAATAATAATATTATTATTTGGATATTGCGCATAATATTTCTGTTATTGTGCTAGTTATTTTGACAGTTACGTGTACGCGCGGGCGCTCAAGTAGTAAATTACAAGTATAATAATTAATATTATTAACAATCTCAATATAAATACATATAAAATTAACGTTTCGGACGCCAAGGCTGCGAATAAAACGCGATAATTCCCCATTAAATACCGTATTGCCGTACGCAGCGGCGTGCCCATTTTAAATATCCCAGCGGGAGAGCATAATTAGCACCGGAGTAATTGTAATCGCGTGTACGTCGTAAAATCATCGCCTGTACCCGCACCCGACCCGACAATGGGAATTTAAAAAGTCGCCGATTTGTATAGAATAAATCGAGATTTTCTTTTTTTTTTTTTTTCTTGAAATAAATATAAATATATCTATACATTTTACGAGATTAAATCTTTGCCATATGATAACATTTTATCAATTCGTATATTGTAGTTTGTTGATAATCATAGTTTAATAAGTGCATTTAACATTTGTACGTATAAAGTACTCGGTTTTTATTAGTACATAATTCTCAATTCACTGTTCATTTTGGCCTACGAGCTTTTTGTCGAAGTCCACTAAAAATTAGGGCCTGGCTTATAGAATATTTGCATCCCCCCTCCCCATCACCCAATATTATTATTCAAATTTTCCCTATGATTTGTGGTTCACGGGGAGTTCGGTTCGACTCATATGTTTCCCGAGCCGAAAATAATCGCCGATCCGCCCTCGACGACGTCCGAAAATCATTATCATTAGGCAATGCGAATTATCTTAGGATACTTTTATGTCAAAAACGTGTTTATATCGGATATCCACGATCCGGAGTGTTAAGAATCTAAAAAAAAAATATTATTATTTCTTTAACACAATTGCATTTTTGATCATTCCCCCGAGCCGTGTTTGTCCGTTTGAACGCGCTAAATCTCGAGAACCACCGGACTAATAATACACGATGATGATTGATAATTTTTTTTTTTTTATTTTAATGTTATTTCATAGTGCATAATCGTTGTCTTTCTATTTTTTTTTTTTTTTTTGCACAAATAAACGAAAAATATCACCATGCAGTATAGTAACGGTATTTTATTTATTTGTAAACCAATGAACAATTCATTCACATCGAGGCATTTATCATTGTAGATAAAATTTTTCTTAACGATACCGAGATATTCGTACGGACAATAAAACATATTTTACGTGTTATATTGCGTTTTTATATATATATAACTGCGCAGTTTGTTTCATTAAATCTAATAGTGATTATGTAAATTGTTTGTCAAATAAAAAATACTCATGTTCAGAGGCGGCGTAAACGTGCGAAAAATACCGGGGCAATACTCCGGTATGAGTTCAGGGCGAGTGGTCCATTATTGTTGATAAAATTGAAATTAGAAAAAAATAAAAATTACATTAAAAATTCTCCAGACTTCTAATACACATATATATATATATATATATATATATATGTCAGTGGCGTAGCCAAAATAATTTCATAATGGAAGGGCAAAAAAACCCTCGTGTTCGTTTATTAACATATGCAACCGCCATAGACGTTGATTCTATATTATCTATGGTAACCGCAGTTTATCAAATATAGCTGTTGATAATACATCAAAAAGTAATTCGTCATCACCGTAGATTAATATAATTTTTTTTACTATCCACACGGAGTTATTGTTCTGCGGTTATTTCTTAGTCCGTGTATATTATCACGACGGTTATTACGACAAAATTATCGATCTAATTTATCAATATCCAATAGATACTAAAATTACACAAATATGATACGATCGTGAATAAAAAATAACCACCGCCCCCCCCCCCCGACGATATATGTAAAATAGATTGTAGGTGTTATTACACGGGAAAAGTGATTTTCCACAAAAATTAAATACCGAAATGTGTTTTATAATACGCTTTTTTTTGTATTGTTTTAATTTTTCCAGTTTCGCCAATCACAATTCTTATTTTTTCATAGACCTCATAATCATATCAATTTTTACCGTTGTAATTGAAATTATGACTGTAATCATTGTGTACGTACGTCGGTTCTATAATAATTTTACGACTATATATTTCATAACGTACGCTAATCGTCGTACGATCACTACGATATTTTGCGCTATTCTTATCGCACCAATTATTTTCCGTGTACGCCCGACGGGCGATATTACGTTTTCAGATTCCGAGTGTAGTTTTTGTTTTACTCCCCAGCCCCTTCAATTGCCCGGGGCGCAATATAAGTAAAAAAAAAAACAAAAAAATACCGTCTCCGTCCGAATGAACGCGACGGCAAAATAAAAACCGTCGTCGTCGTTTCCGGTAGCGAAAAATCGTTAACGCGAACGGGGGAAAAAAAAAAAAAAAATATATATATATATGCGCACGCCGTACAGTACAGACCAATACATTCCTCGTTACGCTCAGAATGTGATAAAAAAAAAAAAAAAAAATAGGAATTCGACTCGACACGTATACATTTATAGCGTCGTCGTCGTCGTCGTCGAATAGAGACGAATTAATACGGTATCCGCGGTCGTCGGACACCCCGTGTACCGGGTATACCTATACAGATTTATGTGTCACACACACACACACACACACGTCCGGACGAATTTAACAGTAATATTATGTGATATAATATTATTATACAACGGAGTGCATTATTATATTATATAGTGGCGTACGACGGGGAATAGCCGGAGTTTATATAGGCGTGCGTGTGTGTATACGTTATAAAGAGGCGACAAACACGCGGCGGCGGCGGCGATGACAAATACGAAATAATAATATAATAAAACACACGTACCCAATAATATATAATAATATTTTTTACGGGCGTGTGTGTGTGCAGCACAATAATATAATAATAAATATTATAACGTGTTGCATAACGGGTCGCACGGACACGGACCGACAATTTTTCAGTTTAGTTTAGATTTTTTTTTATTATTTTATTTTTTATTATTATTATTATTATGTGTACACGTACGCGACGACGGTAATAACAACGATAATTCGTATCGGCGTTCAGACACAACCGCACGGGGGATACGATGGACGGTACCCAATAAAAATAATATACAACGACGACGATCCGAATGTACGGGTACGAATCTCGTTTTGACCGGCGACAGCGTTCGACTTTTTCTTTTCTTCCTTTTTTTTTTTTTTTTTTTTTTTTTTTTTTTTTTAATCCAATAAAAAATGTTACTAACAACGTTGCCATCCGGGCGGACGGTTCGTTATTACGTCCAAACGAATAAATATACGCGGCCTGTTCAAAAAGTTACCGAATTTATCAATTTTTTATTTATAGTGCTGACCTACAAGCTATTGGGGAGACTTATCGCACTCGAAATATTCTCCCTCTTGGTTTACACACTTTTGCCGACGACGTTCCCGTCGTTCATTTCAAAACAATCCTGGAAAACAGTTTCTGGAATTGCTCGTAGCTCCGTTGGCGAATTTTCTTTTATTCCGTCTATCGTAGAAAATCGTTGTCCTTCTAACGGAGATTTTAGTTTTGGAAAAAAGTCTGCTGGTGCCAAGTCGGGAGAATACGGTGGATGAGCAAGCGCGGTCGTGTGATTTTTCACGCAAAAATCTCGAATTAACATGGAAATGTGTGCCGGAGCATTATCGTGATAGAGAAACCACGAGTTTTTCTAGATTTTTTCTAGATAGTACCATCGGTTAACAGTTTGTCCAGCAGGTGGAAATTCGTGATGAATTACTCCCGGGTTGTCCAAAAAAAAAACCGTTTGCAGCACTTTGACGCTTGATCTGAACCGACGAGCTTTTTTTTGTCATCAACTGATTTCCGACCGTCTTTAAAACGTTTAAACCAGTCGTAACACAGAGTACGTCCTAAATACTGATCACTATAAGCATTTTGTAACATTTTATGAGTCTTAGTCTTGAAAGATTTACAAAGTTTAATATTAATACGTTGTTCGTGAATGTTATTCATCTTAAAAATCGCACAATACACACGACTCGTCTACTTTGAACGCGCACGGTTAATGGTTAGATAGCAATAAACGTTTGAGATTTAATTGAAAAGATGCTGCTTATCTCTATTTTATTTCAATCTAATAACATTTACGATACTATAAATTTTCTATTTTTTAGGAATTATAGTTCGGGAATTCTTTGAACAGACCTCGTATATATACATGTAACATACAGGGTTACAGGACTTATCTGAATTTCCATACACTTTTGTTATTTATTGTGAAATATAGCGGTGCGCGAAATAATTCCATTTCTGGTCACCACGGTATCAAATCGGGAATTTCTATGTGCGTATTTTTTGCATATTTCATAGATTTTGCAGTGATTTTTCAGCTTTAGTACTTTTTTTTCTCTTTTTTTGTTGTTGCATATTTTGACAAATTCTTCAAATTTTAAACAAAAACTATACGAAGTTATGTGAAATTAAAATAAGCATCTTAATCGAAAATAAATATATTAATGCAATTATATTATCTACTACTCGTAGCCCGTTATATTTCTCGTATAGGTATAAATAGTTAAAGAAGATAGATATATTATTTCGAGAAATAATACAAATTTTTTCAAAATTTAAAATAAAATTGTTGTATTTTTTTTTTGTAATTTTGAATACTATAATAAATACTTATTCGAATAATAAATGTTTTAAATGCATATTTTTAAAAAAAAAAATTATTTCACGGTTCTTTAGTGTATATTTTAACGTTTATTATCATGTTATATAGGTCTTGAACCCTGGTTATATATAAAAATATTTTTCAATTATAAACATACCCAGTGCTTCCCCTTGAGAGGATGTGAACACATTGCTAAAGAAACGCAAGCAGTCATCACGGAGTAAAATGTATAATTATTAAATTATTTCCCAAAACATTTGTTTAGGAAATGTACGTATTGTTATTGAAATACTGAAAAATAGTAATCAGCTCGGGCCTTATTTGTTGTGTTCGACTGTGTGTGTGTGTGTGGGGGGGGGGAATTCACTAAAATTCTGCTCGTATATTTTTATTTTATGGTTTATCCGTTTTGGATATTTTATAGTTATTTACTTGAATATATATATTCAATATATATACAGGGGAAAATGGTATAATAATAATAATAATAATAATGTTTAGGGGTTTCTATACGAGTATTTCAGTTCTTAATGTACGAGGTGTGACAATAAAACAACGAGACTTTTTGAATATAACCTAAACTATTAACTTTATCTATAAAACGATTATTGAAATATGATTAGAAAACACTTATCTAAAAGTACTATGAACACTGATGGCATCGATTCATTTTCTTATACGTTAGTAGCCTTGTTATTAGTGCGAGTTCGACTATACTGCCGAAAAATGTTAGATATAAAAATCGAACAACATGTGTTAACATTAAATTTCTTGTTAAATTAAAAAAAACTGCCGCGGAATCGTTTCGTATGTTATGTGAAGTTTATGGTGAAGAATGTTTATCAAGAGCTCGTGTTTTTGAATGGCACAAACGGTTTTGTGGTGGAAGGGAGGACGTCGAAGACGATGATCGTTCTGGACGTCCTACCACGTCTTCAACGCACGAAAACGTTGAAAAAATCGACAAAATTAATTAATCAATATTATTATAAAGAGGTATTAATTAAATTAAGAGAACGTGTCAGAAAGAAGCGACCAGATCTATGGAAAAATGGCTGGGTTCTTCACCAAGTCAATGGTCCAGCTCACAGTGCATTTTCAATTCAACGTTTTTTAACTGACAAAAAAATGTCTGTACTTCAACATCCCCCGTACTCGCCAGACCTTGCTCCTTGTGACTTCTTCTTATTTCTTTTCCCATTTTCAAACAGTTGATGACGTAAAAATGAAAACGGCAGAACTTCTAAAAGGGCTGAATGAAAGCAATTGGCAACACTGTTTTCAAGAATGGCAGCGACGTATGCAACAGTGTATTGATGCTGAGGGAAGGTACTTTGAAGGTGATAATCATTAAATTATAACATTTTTTAAAATAAACAACTTTTATTCAAAAAGTCTCGTTATTTTGTTGTCACACCTCGTATACGCAATATAGTGACGCCGATTCCGATAGGATTTCTGAATTCCGAAAGGAACGTCCGGCAAGGGGGCCGTGAAGTCGGACCTTTATTGTACGGTATTCACGGCCGTTAGGATTGCCTCTCGGAGTTATCGGTGGGGGGGGGGGCGAGAGGGCCCATTGCGATAGCAGTCGAATAAAAATCGTTCTACGCGACGGTAAACGTGGCAAACTGGGGCCGTAGGCGCGGGCAACGACGGATTTGGCCGCTGTCGACGTGCCGCCGGGCTCGAGAAATCCGACGGTCGCCGGGAGTCCCGGGCGCGGCGTCCGATCGACGAGGGGGGGGGGGAAATAAATAAATAATAAATAATAAATAAGATATATTAAATAACGGTCGGGAGGCGCGTACCGGTCGCGTTATTGTCGTCGGTGTAACAATACCGTCGCGTATTGTATGGGGGCCGGGCCGCAGTGACGAAATGTCGTCGTCGGCGCGTAACTGTAAATCCTGTCCGCCCGTCGCGCGCGCGCGCGTTTTATTGTAAGCGCGGCCGTACCGTGTGCCCCGCGGTCGGCCGTGCAATTAAAGCGCAATCGCGAAATTGCTTTGACGCGTACGGCGCGTAGTACGCGATTACGGACCGTCGCCGTCGTAATCGATTTTCGGCGGGTACCTGTACGCGCCGGACATAATGCAATGCGCGAAAGGCTTGGCGCGACCGAAGAATACCACGTCCCGGTGCCGGGTCGTACCAGACTAATTTTATTTTAGGCGTCCGATTTAATAATATTATGTACCGCGAACAATGACGGTCCCGAAACCCCGGGCCCCGGAGACGGGACAACGGCGAATAATTTATAATCGGTGTGGCGATCGGAGATAATCGAATAGAAAACCGATCTGGCGTACGGACGGGGGCCGTACGAAAACGAAAATGAAATATTCCGGGGGCCCGCCGCCACGGCTGTACGCTACACAGATTTTATTCGATTACCTCCGGGTAATATATATATATATATATATATATATATATATATATATATATATATATATATAATACGGTTTGTATAATAATACAATTGGCAACACAAACAGTTTGTTTAATACGGTTCGTGCGCATAACACCCTCTGGCCGCGTAATAAAACCTCCCCCTAAATCTCAGAAGAAGAGACGAAGTAATAACCACTCGCTCGGGTCAGAATAGCACACACCCATCTTACGCATTATTTAATCAAAAACACCGAAAAGCCGGCCCCCGACGCGTGACACGTGTAAAGTGAACCCGTGTCTATCGATCATATCGTGGCCAAATGCCCGGAATCACCACGAACCACCAAGAATCTTCACCAACTCTACACCTCACTCCAACAAGCTTTCGACGAAGATAATACAGTGGCGATATACCGATTTGTCCGGAACATAAATTTCAGTAACAGACAGATGGTTAGAAACGAACAGAAACCGCGCATTTCACAGAATGTCTTCTTGACTCCAAAATCTTCGTTAGGATCGTCATCTGAATCCGAATCCTCGTAAACATACACCCACTCGTCATATCATACTGAATTTAATTATAAAAATCGTATAAATCTTAATTTGCATTTTCCCATATTGTTCTCTACCGTTGATATTAGTATTATCATATATTTAAACTTATCCGTTTTATACTATAAAAATTGACTACATATGTTTTATTATGGGATCTTGGGCCCTTTAAAAATCGACTTAAGGCCGGGCCCCGGACGAATGGCCTGTGTACAGAGAAAGTTATCTAAATAAAGATAAAAACAAAACACCGTTCATCTGAATAACAAACAAAACAAAACAATTTTAAATTCCAATCGTTTACCTATAAGTAAAACCAATATACATACAGTAGAGCCTCGGTAGTCCGGACGAATTCAGATCGAACATCGTCCGGATTACCGGAGGTTTAACCTAACCAAACATTCGCAAAAATAAACAGGATTCATCAGCGTTATAAATTTGTTTTGGATCCAAATAGTTTTCATTTATGAAATGGTTCGATTCATCGATTCATTTGATGCTTGGTCACACGAAAGTTTCTCACCGGTTTTTTGAAGGCGCCCAATACAAGGACAATGTTTAAAATCGTCTAACCAACCTCTACTTGTAATGAAACCATCTTCCTGCTTTGCGATTTCATGGTGAAATAAACGAGGTTTTTCGCAAAATATTTCACCACTTATCAGAATGTGTCGTCTTCGCTGTCGCATAAACCGTATAAATAAAGCATTTTCGAGAACGAGATTTTCCGACTGTTTTAAAGTTTTACGTGTACCAAGACCACGTTCAGTTGCACTGACAAACTTCATAATTTTCTCTTTGTTTTTCTTTATGTCACCAACAAGATTTACCAATTCCGTACTTCTCAGCCATCACACCGTAGTTTTGGCCGCTTTCTATTAACTTAATTATTTCAACATTTTGATCTTAAGTTTAAGTTATGCGTTTACGAGGGGCCAAGGTATAATAATAACCACTCGACAAGAAAGAAGTGAACCAACTGACGATCGATATATTACTGTCAGTCTTTAGTAGGAATAGTACTTAATAAAAAATGACGAAATTGTTTTTGTCGATAACAATAATTTATAGGTTAATTGGGTTCAGAGAATTCCGAACAAATTACATATTTACGAACAAATGGATTTACTGTGTATTATTTTTTTTATCAAATTTCTTTATATTTTAATAAATAACAATAAATACTTGGCTAATATACTATTGTCTAATGTTTAATTGTATTTGTTTATTCCACCCCGATGTACCAACTAGATCCAAAATACTTCCAGAAAAGTTGTTTACAAGACAGAGAAAAAAAGAAAACCCCACGCACCGTAATAAAAATGATATTGCTTTGTTTAGAATAATGTTTCAGCAAAAATGTTTGAGAAACGCCGGTTTATGACAAAATAATCATATCTCACGTTTTGATAATAACTTACCGGGATGGGAAATACTAAACTACGTTGCCCCCGAGACCGTAAAATGTCCAAATTCGTGTTTTTGTTATGTGATTTTTAATGTTATACGGTGAATTCAGTGGCGGATTTATGGAAGGGGCTGGGAAATTAACATTTTTCTAAATCTAGATGAATTCTTATTTATATTATCTGTATTATCTTCATCTGTATCCAGACGATTTTGGAACAATTATTTTATCTTCGTTTTTCTATCTATTTTCGACTGTTATTTTATAAAATTAACAAACACGGGCCCGGCCTTGTGTGTTTTTAATGTTATACGGTATATTCATTAGCGGATTCTGTAGGAGAAAGGTGGTAAAATTACCTTTTTTTTTTAACCAAGATTCATTCAACTTATCTATATCATCTTACATGAAATAATTAAAATATTCGTTATCTTAATCTGTATCTAGATGATTTCGGAATAACTGTTCTATATCTTTATCTATAGATAATTTTAACTTATCTATGTCTCGACACCGCCTATCCTCCGTTTTTCTATTGATTTTCGACATTGTTCGACTGTATTTAACGCAATTTCCAATTGCGGACCTACCACGGCAATATAATAACAAGGGTTGGGATTTTTTAACACTTAAAATTACATAAAATATATACGCTAAAACTATGCGATAAAAATAACAAAATATACAAGATTAAAATTATAATTTTTTATTTTTCCGTGTCATGAAACAAATTTTAAGATTGCTTCGCTATTT
The DNA here is from genome assembly GCA_956483605.1 of Tuberolachnus salignus. Taxonomy (NCBI): domain Eukaryota; kingdom Metazoa; phylum Arthropoda; class Insecta; order Hemiptera; family Aphididae; genus Tuberolachnus; species Tuberolachnus salignus. The sequence continues at coordinate 21,349,977 of OY101431.1, read as the reverse complement.
CTTGAAAATCCTATAAGAAATGCGCAAATGCTATAAAATGCCAACCCTGATAATAATATAATTTAGGTACGCGTCTGCTCAATAGTCGTTCGTGTAATATCACAGGATTCTCCGGTTAAACGTCGACAACAACGACGATAATAATTATTATACTACTGAGGCCGAGGGTTATCTATTACGTCTTCTCGCAGTGTCGTATTTCAAGAGGGGGTGTACCACACAGGCAATGTTCGAAGATCTCAAATTTTAAACATGACAGTAGTATAAAAATTGCAGTTGGTCTGTTTTGCTATCAATTTTAATGATGAAAACAAAATATTTTAACGGTAAATTGAAGTATTTGTTCGATTTCATTAATTTATTTTTATATAAAAGTATTTATAAACTTCTAATAAGACCAGTGTACGATAATATTGGTGTTTTCGACTATGCAAGTCGAAATACGGGCTATTGCTGAAACCGTCAAGAAAAAAAAAATAATAATAACTACTACTAATTTTCGAGAACGTTCACACTTGGTCATTATCTATCAAATGTATTTTATTGATTATCCTATTAAACTTGTGTATTATGTGGTTCTTGACGAATGCCGACCACACGACGTATGGTCTCGCATTCGTTCAAGTTTATAATTTATGAGTTACGGTATTATTGAGTCATTAAGTGAAATGGAGCCAATAAATAAATAATCAAAAACACTGGACTTTTTTTTAAAATCAAATCAAATGAAGTCAAGGTATTACTATGAGTTATATTTAAATTATTTGTCATCTACGCGTTGATAGCTTTCCTTGAAATCTTGGGATACTCGTTTAACAGATGTGTCTAAAAAGATAAGAGCTATACATTTATTTCGATTTGTTTCAACTTTGACTCAGTATCTTCAACTTATTTCGAGTACTGTAGCTTATGACTAATAAGGTCATTTTTAATATTGATCGATTCACTTTCTTCGTCGGTGGTAAACAATGCAGTCTCGACGAACAGAGTCGACGAAAGGATTTCTTACCCAGTCCATTGATAATAACATCCCGAGATGGAAAATACATTTAAATATTTGTATACGGCGGGCGTAGACTTTTTAAAATTAAGTTTGAAAGATCTGTGCGAGTGTTACAGTTGTTGGTAAGATCATAATCCAGATTGTCTGTTTTTCAACTTTTGTAATCCGTAATAAAAGTTTCTGCTGGAAATAACTAATTTTATCTGTAGATACGAGAACGTTCTCTTGCTTTCCTCGCATGCTCTTGATTAAGTTACTTGCTACTTGTTTATATTGGCACGCGTATTTCGTTCGAAAACATTCGCGTGCCACGATACTTCTCGGTCCGTCTGTCGATATACGCGAATATTCTCGATCACCAAAAATAATCTACCAATAAATAATAAATTGCCATCGCAACGGGCGACTACTAACGACTAACCAATTAATAAAAAATAATTTTTACTACACTGGTTTATCGAGAACTCGAGATAATACGAATCGGGCAACCGCCCGATTGATGAGAACGGTTAGAGGATATTTTCGAGCTATTATGAAAATTGTACAAAAACGTTTATAAATAATCAGGAAATTGCGCGGCACGCTGGCTGGCAAAACGCTGGGAAACTCGGAGAGAATTCAAAGGAGTTGTCAATAGACCGTTGTACAGAAGCTAATACTTAAGGCGATCGGATCGTTCGTTCAAAAATAGTTTGTAAGGTTGAAATTTGATTTGATTTTTTTTGTTTTTTCTTCGTAAATTTCGTCCGGGCGTTTATTGAACACATCTCGCGTACACAGCGTGTACGACAAATACATTATTTACGTGGGATCCGGAGTTTGTATTATATCCGATTAGACAATAATAATAATAATAATAATAATAATAATATTACACGATCGTCGTAAACGCGGTATAAACTTCGCAATATAATAATAATAATAATAGTAATATAATGCTAGGGGGCAATATCCGGGGAGGTGGGGTGTTCGATGTCTGACGAAATAATAATCGTTTGGCCCGGCGGATACCTCCGGTTTCGATATTCGTGTCGTATGGGTACGCCGGGGCTCGCGTTTACAATATACTCGCGGTGGATTATAACGGCGCGCGCGCACACCACGGGATTCCGGCACACGACTGATTTTTGCTCGACCGGATAAATTACGTACGTAATCGGACGTTTTACGTCCACCGGGCCCGGTGCCGGCGCTCTAAAATAATTATTATTAACGATATTGTCCGGAATTATATATAAATATATACCCGGAGCTGAATAACCCGGCTTCGCCCGTGTACTGTTTTTTTTTTTTTTTTTTGAGTTATAGTAGTATAACTTTTATTTTATCATATTTTTATATTTATTACAGGCTGCTTTTAGTTTATCCTAGGTTGCCCGTGTATTGTTATAAATCAGATGTCAGCAAAAAATTATTTTAATATTTTCAAGACAAATTGTAAGATACAATTCTAATCGACAAAATGTCGAAATAAAATATACTCAAAAAATTATAACTTTCTGTAATAATACATTATGGTGTTATAAAAACCCACCAATATTTATATTGACATATTTTGTTCATCTCAATAGCTCTTTATAAACAGTGTTTTTGGTACTGTCTTTTGGGGCTAAAATAACCAAACTACTGGCAGAGCTAACTCTAGAACATGCGACATAGAACTGTCCATGCGAAAAACATTCTTCTCTCAAGTCAATCCCTGCCATGCTCAATGATTGTCCTTGAGACTTATTAATAGTCATAGCAAAGCAAACTTGATTGGGAATTGTATTCTTTTAAACTCAAAGGGATAATCAGTTGGAATTAACGTTATTCTCGGGATTAAAACTATATCTCCTCTAGCACACCCAGTGATAACAATAGCTTCTATTACATTTTTGTGCAAAGCCTTAACTTGCAATCTAGTTTCATTACATAATTTAGGTGGGTTAAGATTTCTTAGTAACATTATAGGTGCTCTAATTTTAAGGATAAGTTTATGTGATGGAAGACCAGAAGGATTCAGAGTATTAAGAAATTCTAAAGGGTAATGGACAGCATCATCTGATTGGATCACCGAATCAAAAGATTTATATTCAACAGCTTTTTCATTAAATGCCTTTAGTAGAATTTCATTGATTTCGGCTGCCTTGTCGTTCTTTGGAGTTAAGATGGCTCGCTCGCACAACCATTCGATGGGATATTTATTATATCTGGGTAAATTCTGGAAGTTAGTTCTGATAAAGAGCTAACAACTGTACACAAATTTGAGGGAATAGTGATCTCACCTTCCAATGAAGGGAAATTTCCGTCTCCTATTTTAAGTAATATCTCAGCGAAAATCCCAGCAGATGTGTCACCTTTCACATGAACCCTGATATTTTTATGAAGTGCAATTTTCTGGATATGTGGCCACAAATACGAAGCTTTTAGACATGACTTTACTTCATCAGCCCTTGTACCCCTAGGTATAACTAACCCTTTAAAATGCGAATATCGAAAAATCCTTTCTTAGTGCGCCTATACATAGTAATAAGTACATTTACTGAAAATTTCATATCCACAGCTTCAGCAGTTCCGGCTAGGCACAATAAATTATAGATAAACTATATTCTGCACTTTTGCATTACATCCATTTATAAGCATAAGTACACTTCCATTTTTTTATGACAATTAGCTGTTTTTGTTTTTGTTTAGTAAATTGTGTAGTTGTCAGTAAACAAGATATTCTAAAACAAAATGGCTAATGTCAGTGTCATCAATAGAAAATAATTTTAAAAAGCAAATATTTGAAAATTACATCAACTTCGAAGTCTAACATCTAAATGTGCTAATATATATATATATTAATAATTTAATACAATGTATTTGGTGAAAGTTTCAGATCTCTGTGATTATATTTAATGAAAAAAATTTAAAATAACAGAAATTTGTAAATATTCCAATTTTTTCCCAGTGAATTGCATATTTTTAAAGCGAAGAAAGTATTGGTTTTACTATGTTGTGTATGTTTTTATTTTTTACATTTACGAATAACTACTATTTTTATTCTTAAATGTGTCACTATTTTAATTGAAAGTATTATCAATAGATAATGAATATTTGATTTTAATTAATTAATTGTGTTAATAATAATAATTAATGGGTTCACGTGTTGTATTAATTTTTTTTTTTTGCAACAGTTGTAGAGTATACCGTCTAAGTTACCAATTATTATAATCTGAAATGTAACAAAAATAGATATAAAATGTTATGTTGTAGTTTTTAGGCATTCTTGTTGTATTTAAAAAAAAATAAAAAAATAAAAAATGTAATATTAGAGCATATAAAACTCAAATAATATTACGTCACAATATGGAACCCCTCTCCTCATTAGACTAATAATCTTTGTAATTGAAACCTTTATATTTAAAGGATATTTATATTCAGCGATGATGAATCACCCAGGACAAGTCTTTTTATATATATACAGACAGATATATATATATATATATATATATATATGCGTATAGCCGCAGCCGGTTAATTTGCGCGATGACGCACGGCCCGCCGTCGTTGCTCTCGGGCGCCCGCCTATACCCGGCCGGCGGTATTATCGATCGCGCGCCGCCATTAATTCAACAGGCGGCACCGGCCGACGTTTCCATCGAAAACGAAAATATTAACAAACTATTTGCCCGCCTAGACGCGCGGGCTTCGCCTACTGGTGCCGCCGCTACTGTCCCCGGGGGTTAAGACGAAACACATACGCCAATAAGACAACCGCCGGTATAATCGAGTTGGATATTAGCAAATATCCCACACTATCCTCCCACCGAACAAAACGAAATTTTTTTTCATTATTACTTAGTTTTTTATTTCCACAATCCGTTTCATAATTTGAACAATAAGTGAAATTGATGAATTTGGTGTTTTTTGACGTGCAGGACGGATTAAAGATACCTTCCAGTGAAGGCACTTTTACAGAAAAAAAAAAAAAAAAAATGTTAGAACAATGTTAAGAAGTATTAGAAGGGGAAATATAATAAGAATAGCAAAAAGTAGATATCGAAAGAAGAACAAGGATATTAGATTGGCCTAGACTAGTAGGTTCCTACACTACCGCCTTTTCAATCTTTTTTGTGGGTTTCCGGATATATTTATAGACGCAAGATCCTTGATTAGAGGATTTTTATGGTTTTGTAGGTTGAAATTAAAACGTCTGTAGAAGGTCTTAGCTACATCGCTGACAGGAGAGATGGTTAGGTCATTATGTAATGTATGATTAGATACATAAAAGGGTGCTTTGGTTATAGTACGGAGGACTTTGGACTGGAAACACTGGATACGGTTGACGTTTGTAGGTTTAGCGGAGCCCCATAATTGGATTCCGTACGTCAAAATTGGTTTTAAGAAGAGTTTGTATATTAGTACTTTAATAGATAATTTGGTATGATGGGAAGTAAGGAGTGAACGGAAAAGACGAAAACGATCATTTAGGGTTAAGAGCTTGTTACGTAAAACGAAATATAATTTATAATATTTTTAATTCGTTTTGATTTTTCAAACGAACCAAACACAAAAGTTTTCACGATTGTAATGTTAGTCAATGAAGACGGTGATAACGGTTGATATTGCGTATTTCTATCAATTTGTCTAATATCCGGTACGGTTTCGGCCAATGCCCGCACATCTTATGCCGTGTTCCAAGCGCAATCGGTTTCGTGCTTTTGTATTCATCGTCACCATTGTTGAAAATCCACTTTCACGCCTGTAAGTTTTTGTAAAAGACATCAGGGATTTTCAAGGTTTTTTTCCGATAGTAACGGATACACGCCGTCGATTTTTGGCCAAAAAAGCATATATTATTTGAAGGTAATAAAATGATCAGTGTCATTAGGATTTAGGACATAAGGTCATAATCCCCAAAGCTATTGACATCAATTATATTATTACAATCGTAACTGATGCAGAGTTAATAACAATACGCATAAAGTACGTAAAATGAAAACAAAAATCTCGTCTAGTCTTCACCTCTCAAAAACTCCCGTTTAACTACCCTATGTGGTGGGGTAATTACACTCGGGTGGAAAACCGATGCACCATAGGCACTGTGCCTAGGGCGTACGAACATTATGCGAGCCTACGAAAATAAAATACTTGGCTACGATTTTTTGTAATATTTTATGTTTTTTATTATTACTATTATTATTATTATTATAAGTTAACATACAATAATCTGTACACGTTAGCACAACGAGTGCTAAACATAATGGATATAAGAATTTGCACGGAAAAAATAGAAAAATAATAATATTACTCGTATATTTGCACTCGGTGTTCGTTATCGTAATTCGCAATTACCTATAGAAATCAGATTACCATAAACCGATAAAATGTCACTCGCATACGGGCAAACGTATGACGGTGTATGACGAATTGAAACCCCGATTGCCGTTAAGTAATTGAGTTTTTTTGAGTATTTTCGGAAATAATAGAAAAAAATATTATAAAATTATTATCGTTTACGTAATATAAATAATAATTATTGTAGACAATCTGTGGATGAAATGTGATGATTCGGTGGGCCCCGCAAGTGGATTTTCTCCGATTTTATTAAAAAAAAAAAAAAATTGAATATTATTTTTTATCATTTAACGATCCCTCACCCACCCACCCACCCTTTCATCCTAATGATAAGAACGATACGTTTTTACATTATTTGCAATTACGTCGTGTAACGTCTATAAGCCCGGACAAAAATGTCGGTACTCTACGGTAGTCGAAATTAAAAATGAAAATACGACTGAGTTCACAAACAAGTTTACTTTTCATCGGTCGGAACACCTTTTTGTTTTCTTCTTTTATACATTTGTCAATTTTCAATGGCAAATATCAGCGGAAGTGGTTGCCGGTGAACATTTTGATCTAGTCGGTTAATAAACCATTAATAACGTCGTTACTTCTTTAAAATTGGAGAAAAAAACGGAATATCACAATTTAAAAATTCTTAAATTCGCTTAAAAATTATAATATTGAAATCTCCGGATAACGTTTTTAACCTTTAAGTTTGATAACAGTGGTAAATTCACTCTGATATCACAATTAACAACACGAAATTGGCCACGCTGAACGCAAATTTGATACGTCGCCGGGTATCACGTCCTCTTAAGTGCAGTTAAGTGTAAATTGAAGACGAACGATATTAAGTTTGCTTCTTTTTTTTTTTTTTTTTTACATCGAAATTCCAATAAAATTACTGCTCAGTGTAGTCATTTTACTACACCGCTACGCTTTATTTTTACGATTACAGACTATTAACTAATTTTTTTTTTTTAGCAATATTCAATGTTTTCATCGACAGTGTTGAATTAACAATATTTTATTACGAAAATTCATTTTTGATTATGCGTCTCGGTTATAATAACGGTCGCGTTCATATTACCTTCAAAAGTATATTTTAATCATCAAAGTGTTTTACTAAATACGTTGACGTTGAGTTTTTTTGTTTTGTCCGTTTATTTTAGTTTCTCAAACGAATAAAATAACCAAAGCTATTCAAATACGTATTGACTAATAACCTATATCGTTTGTAATATTGTAATAATAATAAAAAAAAAAATAATAATAATAATAACAATAATTTCCAAGGGTAAGTCAGGGAAACCAAGTAAAAATAATATTGGGTTTATAAATTACTCACGAATGTATTTTGTATTTCCTTTCTGTCGTACGTTTTTATTTCTGGTTTTTTTTTTTTTTATTATTATTTTTATACTGGTCGAATGACGCATAGGTACGACGGAAAGCATTATTAATTTGTGAAAAATGTTTCATTGCGTGGGTTTACGTATCGCACAAAAGCACAACGTGAAATAATTTCCGAATCGACGACCGTACGCAAATAATTTAACCTATTTCGCAAAAAAAAAAATCTCTCTCGTTCACACCGAGTCCGATAATATATCCTAACCATACGGTATTTATTATAATTGTTTCCTTTTCGTGCAATACTATTGTATTACGCATGAATATTTACCGAATAATTATATATCGTGGTGTGCCGGTGACTAATAACGGTTAAAAAAAAAAAAAAAAAAAATTAATGAATAAAGCGGCAGTTTGCGCCGTTTCAATATTTGCCGGAAACTCACCAAATCTGCCAAGATTTGAAATGGACATTTGAAAGATGTCGTTTACCGAATATAGACTTTTTTTTTTTTTTTCCCCCGCTCGGAATATTCGAGCCTTTCGTTTAATACGTATTTCTGGTACATTTATCCGTGCCGTTTACATATTACAAGGGAAATCTGACCATTCGATCCGATTACGCGAATCAGTGAAATCGTAAAACGAACGACGGGTAATTACGGAACATATTCCCAGGCAGAGATCCACCGGAATGCCCACTCGAGGACAACGGTAAAACTTAGACCGGGACCAATGATCGAGATTTTCCCGACCAAACGAAATCGATGATAGAAGTGACGGGTGACGGTTATCGACACTTTTCGGGAATTTATTGAACTTTTAGCGAACTTTTTGCTTCAGCCGTTGCCGTACGATACGTTGTCACGTAAACCACTCTGTAAACCGAACGGCGGCGGCGGTAAAACGAAATTCGACGGTCACGCTATACGTATGACGTCAGCAGTCGCCCAGACTCTCCTTTTAGCACCGGGACCTCCGTCCAGTATTATTTTACCGCCCCTCCCCCCAGCCATAGACCATGTTCCGTTGGCCAAAAACGCTATTAGAGAGATTGAATTTCGGTTTCTCGTGTCGCGACGGTATTGTCGTATTTAATCAGGTACTCTTCATAAGTGAAACGAAAGAAATCACCCCGAGGGGTCGTGGGACGGTATAATGTATACGTTAAAAATATACGCCAACGAATCGTACAGAAAAAAAGAAAAAAAAAAACGTAAAAGCTATATGATGTGCGCTTCCCCGCCCCGTCTGGAAATATATTACCGGCCAAAAATACTAGCTCTTTCGGCTATCATTTTTCGAGAGTGGTTTTTGGTAAAATATATATTGTCTAAAATTCTATTAAAAAGAATATTCAACAATTGTTATACCAAGCACGTCGCAGTATAGTAATACTCGGCGGTGAACAAACAAAAACTTGAGCTCAAATCTACGATGCTATTCGTTGAAAAACACGGACAGTTGCTTTGTTGATTTAAATTTATCAAAAAAAAAATATATATATATATATATATATATACATCTGCACTAATATTACAAAATTAGTTTGTTTGTGAGTTTGTATGTAGGGGATTCTAGAATCTCTAGAACTACTGAAGTGATTCTAATATTTCTTTCACTAATCAAATGCTGCATTATCCCCCTTGAGTAACATTGGTTACATTATATTCCGGAATTCAATCCCTAAATGGTGGCTTACACTGGGTTAGTGATATTTTATAGTATGATTATCTAATTTTTTTTATTTTTTTGATTGATTTATGGGTGATCCTTTGTAATTTAAATGGACCGTACTAACAGTTGTTATTACCCATTTAATTTAGTTGTCGCGAGAATGATAGTCCCGATTTTAAAATAGATTAAAAAGATTTAAAACAAAAATTAACAGCTTAGTACGGGTTTAGAAACGGTTCTGGATAACAAAACTTGACCCGAGCGAGGCCGGATGATGGCCTCTACAATACTATATTAGCGCTATAGGTAATAATATTATATTTTGTAAAATTATTGTTTCGGCCGGATTATTATATAAAATACCTACGTACTCGATTTGGGAGTACCGAAAACGCACGTTTTTCGATAGATTTCGAAATTATTAATACTTTTGGTAAACGCGTGCGAGATACAACTTAATATTTTTTTCTTTTTTAAACGGCAACTCCAATTATTCTCCCACCTCCAAACAGATTCGGGTAGAGTAATTTATTTTAAACAATTTTTGTATAAAACATTTTTTTCCAATTGCAAAATCGGCAAAGTTGCGGGATTTGAAATTGAATATATACGAATAATCTGTTTTTAACAATAATCATTTTACAACCGAACTATTTCTGCCGATATTATTTATTTTCTCTTCGCACCCAGCAAAGACTAATAAACACTTATTGATAATTTTCTATCGTAATTTACTCCATTTTTACTAAGTGAAATACTAGTGAGATAAAATAAAAATTAAATGTAATGGAAATTATAAAATATATTACACATTTCAAATTTGTGTATATAATTAACAAATCTAACAATTCGGGTTTTATTAATAAGTTTTGTTCAGTGTCCACCTTGGTTTTCCAAACGTCTCGACGTTTCTTGTTATGTTACTGATTTTATTTGACCTTCACTCAAATAATTACATGCCACTTTTATTTTGTTTTTTAAAATCAATGTAATCAAAATGGATGCTAGTAGCTCGATTGTAAATTGATTATTGTTAAAATTTCATTAATAACGGATTATTCGTAAATATTAAATTTTAACTTCCGGTAACTTTGCTAACTTTACAATTGAATTAAAACTTTATATACGAAAATCATTTTAAAAAAATTACTTTACACGAATCTGTTTCGGGGGAGGGGGGCACGAAATAATTGGAGTTGCCGATTAAAAAAAAAAAAATTAAGTTAATAAAATAGAAAATTAATGATATCGGCAGCGTAGCTCGATTGTCAAATGATTATTGTTAAAAACAGATTATTCGTAAATATTATATTTCAAATCCTGTAACTTTGTCAATTTTGTAATTGAAAAAAAACTTTTTATACAAAAATTGTTTAAAAATTCTGTAAAAAAAAAAAAAAATCAATTTGTACCAAAAGGGATAAAAATTTGGAATCGATCGAAAAACGTGCGTTTCGGTACTATCGAAAACCCCATTTCGATCTATGGCCGTGAAGCGACAAAAAAATTTAAGCGGTGAGAACACGTATCGTATCGTGAACACACGGTGTATATTTTTTTTAAATTTTTTTTTTTTTTTTATGATACCGTATATACGAACCGTTGTGAGATTTTTTTTTTTTTTTGATTTTTTTTTTTTTGTATTTAAATACCATTGTGCGGGCCGTGTTAACAGCACGCCGCCGGGGAATTACACGGTCGGTGGGCAACGCGTCGCCGAACGTATTCGTAAATAATTAAAACCGCCAGAGTCGACGCGGTTTTGGCGACAAAATAGCGCGTCGGAGACCTGACTGACGACGGCGGATAATCATAAAGTCGTCTCGTGTGTACGCGAGTAAATTATACGGGCTCTATTGTTATCGTTTCCAACGTAAAACAAAAAAAAAAAAAAAAAAAAAAAATAGCCGTTTTTTTTTTCGTTTTTGTTTTTTTGTTCCGTAAACGTATTAATAACGTAATAATATGTCGGACGACACGTTGGCGGCAGGCAAGTACAATCGTCTAATGCGGTACAGAAATAATATTACGCACTACTACAACTCTGTACTTACACCGATATACGTGCAATTTCAATATGCCAAACATACGGTTTTCGTATTTCTCGTCCGATAAATCCAAATCGATTTATTCACACGCGCTGTCTGTTCGAAAAACAATACCTAGGAAACATGTTCGTTGACTAAAAATGTTCTTGCCTGTCCCGTATTTTTTGATAATTTTTCCATATTTAGAAAACCGTACATACACAGTCCGGTACGGTGACTCTGTAATCGTCGGTCTACCCAATTGAAGCAGGTGTTCCCCAAGGTAGTGACCTTTCTCCCGATTTATTTAATGTTTACACGGCTGATATTCCTATAACTCCAAATACAGTTATGGCCACCTATGCTGACGACACTGCAATTCTCTCGCCTGGTAATGATCCCGTAGAAACTGTACATTTTTTACAAACACATTTAGATTTAATAGACAAATGGTTGTCCAACTGGAAAATCAAGATTAATACTGACAAATCGGTTTATGTCCCGTTTACACTAAAAAAGTCCATACCCCTTCCTCTCCATTTTCAAGGAATACCAATCCCAATATCCTCAGAAGTAAAATACCTCGGCGTCCTAATTGACAAAAGATTGAACTGGGGTCTTCATATCAAGTCAAAAAGAAAAATTCTCAATAATCCACTTACTTCGCCCAATTCTGAAATCAAAATTACCCTTCCACACAAAAATAATCATCTACAAATCCTTATTACGGCCTATCTGGGCTTATGCAATCCAAATCTGGGGATGCGCTAAACCGTCTCAAATACGTACCCTCCAAGCCTTCCAATCTATAACTCTCCGCATTATCTCTTCCGGACCTTAGTTACGTATCAAATGCCACACTTCAAAATGACTTCAAAATAAAAACAGTAAATCAGTTAGCCACAAAACATTATAAAAAATTTCACTCTAAATTACGGTCTCACTTTAACACTTTAATCGCTGAACTTGCTTCCAACTCATTTCCTAATAATCCCCCACGCCGACTAAAGAGAAAATGATGTCGTGATTTATTAAATGTTTGATGGTTCAAACCTTTTAATTTTAATTTGATTTATGTTAAGTTAATAATTAATAAATAAATAAAATAACGTTGGGTTCTATCACTGGATGGCCTCCCTCCTCGTGTGTTCAGGTTGTAAAAATGTTTTGTGTATGTGTTCAAATTTGCTTATTATGCCTTGTAGCATAGATTGTAAATATTCTTTTTAAATAAAAAATAAAAAAAGGAACGTTCGTCGTGGACATTATGCCTGACCGACAAACGCCATTCATCCCGCTAATAGTATAAAATACAACCGATCGGAGTTTTACGATTGATTCTGAAAAATCGGTACGATTTATATTTGTTGTGCACATTTTACCGGTTAAACACACTGAGAGTTTTGTCCATCCCAAACTAGTCGATAACCAGTCGTCTTTCGTCCGACGAGTATAAAACGCGTTTGTGGGTATAGTTTACAGAGTGATTATTTTTTTTGCTCGTAAAAGCAAAAAAAAAACCAATAGTAATTCTTAACTTTCAACTTGGTTTCTTGAAAATGTGCAACTAAACTCGGTATGATTTCGAATTAAGCTAAGCTATATTCAATTTTTGGGTAAATAATTAGCGGGACCGGTAATTTCGTATTTTCCCGGGTCGAAATCTCTCCCAAATCCACCCCCGAACATTTATGTTTTAGGTACTGTACGCACTTTCATTTTTTTTTTTTTTTTAAAAAAACTCATGGAACCGTTACCGTATTAGTAATCAGTTTGTTGTTTTCCGCAATAGTAAAACCGGTAAAATCGTGTAGTGTTTGTGATTATAAATGTAATCCTATTAAATGATTATTTTTTCAATTCCGAACAGGCTACAACCAAATGGTTTAGAAATGCCAAACATTCATCGCAAAATTACGATATTGCCTATGTTTTGTAGCATAACAAATTACTGTTAAATACAGAATTTTATAGTAATAAAATGATAAGGACCAAAATAATAAGTTTGTTTTACAGTAGATAACATGGGTGCCTATTGGGGGGAGGGAGGACAAAACGGATACTTCCCCTAACCCCTGAAAAATAATATGAACTTATAATTTACAAAAATGTATTACGTACGCATTCACCAGCATCGCCCCCCATTCGAACATTTTACATTTTTTTTTTTTTTTTTTACAAACAATTAGCATGTAATAAGCGTGAATTTGCACGTCTATTACCAAAATGTTCATGATAAGTTTTACATCTGTATGACGAAAAATGTTGTGCGGTGCTGGTGAGACGTTTCTCCAGCACCACCCGACCCAAAAAATTATTATAATAATATGAAACTTGTCATGCCAAAATTTACCACGTGGTTAGCGTGCATTTGCACGACAGATTCCGAAATTCGCACGTGTATTATTCACGATTAAAATATCAGTACACAAGGGTTTACACAATTGTTTTTTTTTATTTTTATTATATTTGTATAGACCAATTTATTTGGCGTTTCACAAAATATATAGTTTGTGTTTTGTTTGTTATTAACAAAAAGATTAAAAAAAAGGTAATTATTCTTTTCTTAAATAATAATTAATAAATAAACTTATTAGTTTACTACACGCTAAAGAGTTTTTATTTAACGCGGTGAACTTATTTAATTTTTAATTAACTACTAAATTCATTATTATTGTAAGTTTTTTTTTTTTTATGAAAATATATTAACTTTTACACAATTGGCTTCGGCGACTATACGGACTATAAACTGAACAACTGCGTTCGCGATTTCGTGAGGTGGTACAACAGCTTTTCGACAAGTGGAATGGAATTAATATTAAAGAGAATAAATTATACAACTGTATAAACCAACAACCATTAGGTACGAACTAAATAGCGAAATACACCAAGCACAACGCAGAAAACATTTGACATCAACGAGGTCGAAATCGGGAATAACGGATAGAACAAAATCCTAGATAGTAGTAGACAGGATGATAATATAAAAAATGGTATAATGTGATAAAATTGTGCTATTTAATTTAAGCGACCATTTGGGCAATGATGAGTAATAATACTATACTGTTGTCTGTTTGGAATCGCCCGGATCGCCCGGGTGTTACCATAGCGCTAATCGTAATACAATCGCAGCCGGCAATCGATCGCGTTAAACCCCGTATCTATGGTTTAAGGACGACTATTTTAAATGTTGAGAGAAACGCATTTTGCGTAATAAATACTATTTGAATGGGCATTCAATTGTTCGAGGACCGGATCGGCCGAGTTTCAAACAAGGAGTCCACGATGGCCAATATACAGGGTGCGGCACAGCCGACTGACGAGTTCAATGAGGTCATCATTGGCCTGTGATAAGATAAGAGCGGGCCTTAATAAGTGGTATATTTTGAATTGTACGGTAGTGCCGTTTTTATTCGCAATCGCGGTCTGGACAGGCGTACGTCGTGGTTCCGTCGTGCGTGCGTATTACGAAAATAATCATTCTGTGATCGTTACGCAAAGGGCTTTTCGTATACACTTCGGCATTCCACGTCCCGAATCTGTTCCTTCTGCTAACACTATCAAATTGTGGACACGGCATTCAGAAGAAACTGGAAGTGCCCTTAGTAGACTCGGACACGGAGCGCCCAGAACGGTAAGAACCCCCCGAAAATGTGCAGTTGGTTAGAGAGTCGATTGAGCAGTCACCAAGACGCGCTCAGCCCGGAAACACGCTGTAGCTTTGGGAATCTCAGACCGTTCTTCGAGGAGAATTCTTATCATTCCATCCCTATAAATTAATGCTTGTCCAAGAGTTAAATGCTACTGACTACGGCAACCGTAAAAATCTCTGTCATCAAATTCTTCTGCAAATTCTTCCGACATCAACTTTTTTCTGTAGCGATGAGGCCCATTTTCATCTTTCTGGAACTGTAAACACACAAAATTTTCGATACTGGGCTACAAATAACCCACGGCAGCTCCACGAAAGACCACTCCACTCTCCTAAAGTGACAGTGTAGTGTGCTGTGTCCCAATTTGGGGTGATCGGCCCCTAGTTTTTTGAGGACGAGAACAGGATCGTCACTGGATCGTCTACAACAGTGTATCAATGCTGACGGCCGCCGTCTTGGAGATATAATTCTCAAAAAAATAATTTTTATAAATGTAATTGAATACTGATTTAAATAAAAAAAAAAAAAAAAAAAAAACCATTTCTCTAAGTTTTACTGTTCGTTATTTATAGCCCATCAAAACTCGCCAGTCGGCTATGCCGCACCCTGTATAAGTGCACCGCTATTTAATCATTAGATCGATTTAATCATTGTTCAATATACAAGTTGAAACACTCTATACGAATAATCGTGTATTTCTTTCAATGTACCTATTATAAACTATTGATTATATAATGTAATCGTAACCGACGGTGCCGGAGAGACGCGCGAATCCGTTGAATTTCGGCGTGTGCCGTGCAAATGCGTGCCAATCGCGTGGTGAATTTTGGCATGACTAGTTTCATACAATAGTTAATTTTTCGGGTTAAATAATACTGGGCGAGACGTCACAAAAAAATGTTTGTTGTCGTGAATATGTCGGCAATAGTAGTCGTGCAAATGCATGATAATTGTTTGTAAAAAAAATGTAAAATTGTTGAACCACGGGTAGTGTTGGCGAGACGTACGTCAAATGTATTGACGGATTTTTATACCGAGTTGTTTCCATTTTATTTTTTTTTTTTTTTTTTTGGTCAAGTTTATTAACCATGGACGGTGGCGGGGGGGGGAAGATAAACGGTACGGATCATATGGGTTGAGAGTTCAACTAATACTTTTTTTTCATTTCGACATCATCCCTGCCGGGAGGATACCGGCGTGATCGCCGGTCACTGTCATAAACGTACGCGTTTTCGCGTTTTAACGTCAAAACGGTACGCGATTTTTGACGACAATCGGCGTGCGCAAACCAGTGTACGGGCCGCGGGTATAAGAGGACGTTATATTATTATTATACGGGCGAAATGGAAGAAGAAGACATCTCGACGGCGGGGAATAATGAAATAGTAATGACGATAAATATAGAAAAAAAAAAAAAAATTACACCTATATAGAGAGAAGGATCGAAAAAATGATAATAGTTCCCGTGTAGTGTATATACGTACATCACGATGGGGACGACGGCGGCGGCGACGGCGACGACGACGACGACGGCGACGGTGGCGGCGGACGGTCATCGACCGCGGGCCGGCGATCCGTCGCCGCCGCGTAATGTGTACAACAATGTCGTCGCATTCGTCATAAAACGTTTTTCGGCTGCCCGGGTCCATTGAATCTGATAAGTACTTGTAGTATATATATATATATATATATAATTTTTTTTTCCTACATTTTTTCTCTCCTTTTTTTTTTTTTTTTTTTCTTCTAAACGTCATTCTTCTACATTTTTTACACTCGTCTGCGAAACGCTCGCGCGCGACACAGACGCGCTTATATTTAATGATATTATATATTTCGCGAACTCATCACGCACACTTATAATATAATATCGCCGGGTTCGTGGGCACGCGAATGTTCGGTTTTTTGCACGGTACTCCGGTACTATTAATATCCGGGATACAGTAGTCGGGATTTTCTAAATGTCGGGGCGTGGTCGCACGTCCAAAGAAAATTCGAGAATTTCCAACGCGGTCCGCCATGTCCGTTTGTCGACAAACCCGCGGTATAGGTTACCCGTCGCACGGTGGTATACGGTATCGATAAGAAGACAATCAATAACCGCCAATCATCTAGCACTACACATTTTATACAAATGAAAATTTAAAAAAAAAAAACCCACGAAACATTATTTAGTATACGCCTGAAATATTTCTGGCTTAAATACGAACTTGGGATGGGGATGGGGGTGTTTTAACACCCCGAACAACCCCCCCCCCTTCCCATAGTCAAAGCTACGCACCTGAAAAAAATCGTCTTCTTCGTCTTCTAATTATAATTCTTCTCTGGCTTTACTGTCATGCAACAAGCCCAGCTTAGCAGAAGTTCACGGCCGAGAATGCCAAAGTTCAAATCGGGGATGGTTTGTAATTAATGTTTTATAACTACTACTACTACTACTATCATAAAACTAATAATATTTATGTTTTTATCAAATTAAAATTCCACAAGATTATGCTGTCTAAACGTCACTAATAATTAAATCGCCATCGGGACCGTTACAATATTATTCGTTTAGCTAATTTCGGCAACAAAAACCAATAATAATAAAGAACAAAATATATAAATGATTAATCGTCTTTTATCTTATCTAGACAATTTACAAAATAATCGACAATCTGAGAAATTATCTCAGATGATTAATTTATCAAGATACTTTTTGTAGGGTAGCTAGAAAATAAAATATGGAAGTGAAAACCCATAGTTCCGCTTCTTCTTGTGGTCGGTATACACAAATATGCGGGTCGTTTTCGGTCATACGGTAGCGAATACAAGCGGTTGTCGATCGAAATTTTATTTTTAAACATCTCATTAATTTGATCAGAGTAGATTTTGTATAATATATTTTATAAAACAATATACATAGATAAATTATTAAAATTGAAATAGTTAAAATTTTTATTTTTATCCAGCTAAATAGTGTTTTGTCTTTTATCTTTATCTAGGCTAGAACCAATACTACTGTTATCACTTGTTTGTTTTACACTCAATATTTGTGTCTGTTTTCTGTGGCTGGCAAATAATACTTTTGCCTCCCCAGAAGAATCCTCGGCTATTACCACGCCCTCGTCCCAAAATCTGTCTCTATGTCTCTTGTACATTTTTCACAGTCAATATTATCCGTTTTTCTTCGGGTCATCTAAAATTCCGTCCTACCAACATTA
Source organism: Tuberolachnus salignus (assembly GCA_956483605.1). Lineage (NCBI taxonomy): Eukaryota > Metazoa > Arthropoda > Insecta > Hemiptera > Aphididae > Tuberolachnus > Tuberolachnus salignus. Next base: position 21,331,751 of record OY101431.1, on the reverse strand, counting down.
TCCGAGTCTCTCCCTTGGCCTTTTTTGCCTGTCAATTCTGATTTTGTTTTCCTTTCCCTTCGCATTGCAAACGCACGTCCAAACCATTGCAGTTTCTGGCGTTCGATCAAATCTGCCGTGTACCTATGGCGATCTTGTAAGTTTTCAGTAAAGATTTCTCTTTTAATAAAACAAACTCGACAATATAGCGACCGATTAAATTATGCGCTAAGTAAATTAATAATTATTTATACACTTGCGTACGGAGTTTTCTTTTCTTTTTTAAAATTATTTTGTTAACTTGTACTTTCTCCGACGATAAAGCCCTCATGAGTAAATGTGAATAATACACAACGTGTCGGCGGGGTTCGAAATGCAATTGGATTTTCGTCAACCGTTTTGCGTTTTCGGAATATATATATATATATATATATTATAATATTTATATAGACGATAACGTTTAAAACGTCCGACTTCTGTTCATGATGTTGATGTGATATACAGTTTTATTTTTAATTTAAATACACATTGTTCGTAGGTAAGTTCTTCTCGGCCGAGACGAATTCAATTAAAAACAATTAAAACGTTCCGTGCAGTTTATATTATTTAACCCAGATTTCTGAACTAAGATTTCTATACTGGGCGAGCGTGTAAAATAGCATATAAGTTCGTTTTATAAAAAGTATATATTGTTCCCGGGTATCCAGGACCCCCGGGATCTTAGACTCGCCAATTCGATCAATTCTAAAAAAAAAAAAAAAATAACCGCAAATGAATAACAGTAAAGGTAATGTGCTAAACCGCACGTGGGTAGGCCGCCGTTGTAAATGGGAAAATGGGAAGGTATGGGACGGGATTATACGTTGGAAAATGTATAGTTTATACAATTGACGATTCTGAAGCTTCCCCGGGAGGTAATGAACCGGTCGAAAAGCTGTTAACGGACAAAAGAAAAAGGACAGAATGTTTCGAAAATTGTCTACACGTCTACAAAGTGATTATTTTAATACTCGGTGGAAATTACAAATCCCTACGATTATTGTTCACTGGGTTTACAATTGAAGAACAAAGTCGAGAATAACAGAAACCGTTATTGCGTACATGTTTCAGTTAATCTGACGTTTTCTACCATTATTGAAAAAACTACAAAGGAAATCCGAAAATGACCTTCTAACGCATCAACCAGACAACATTTTTTTAAAAGAACCCACTTATGATGTCGATAATCGGCGCGAAATTTCTGGTCGAATAGTCATATAAAGAAATCAATACAATATTCCTTGCTAAGTACTAAATCGAATATCGTTAGCTTTCCAACCGTATTTTTTACAGCCTTAGATTTAAAGTTTAACATTTATTTCGATGAAAATTCGTAACTATTTTTTTACTGGTTTAGAAAAATAAGTATTATTTTAATGAGAATGACAACAAAATGTCCAGAATATATATTCGAATATTTTTTTTGGAAAGTATTTAAAACGGTATTTGTTCGAATACATATATTCGAATGATTTACAACACCGATGAGAATTACGACACGATAATATAATATACGTATTATTATAAAAAAAAAAATAATGATTAAATACTTATAGGTACACCGCCGCCACCGCGTATTATACTTAAATGTTATCAAATAAAATAATCACCGGTGAAAACATTACAACGGTTAAAAATACGCCTAAAAAAAAAAAAAAAAATAGTAAATTGTTAGATGAAAAAAAATAAATAATAACAATAATTATTAACAGTTTTTTTTATTATTATTATTTTTTTGAAATATTGACTCGGTATTATAGTATTATAGTATATATATAAATATTTTTTATATGTACGTATATAATATTATAGTAAAAATACGACGGCCTATTATGTGTACAAGGCGTCGGAAGCCGACCAATCGTTTTCCAGATTAGAGTTTTTGTCCTCGAACACCCACTTGTTCATTCGCTCGTACCGCGGATACGACCACTACCGCGAGCTGTTTTATTGTTATATATATTTTTTATTTTTTTATTTTTCCTAACTGACCACGATACCGTCAGAATTTGCATGTCTAGTTGCCAGTCAATAAAATATTTTAATACACCGGCAACGGCGTGAAGCGGTATATTTGGATCACATGATTCACAACAAAAAAAAAAAAATAATAATAATAAAAATAAAAAAAAATAGGCGAACGAGTCGAAAATCTTGTAGTTTTACAAAATAAAATATTAAGCATTTGATTTAAAAATTCCTCGAGGTCGAATGTACAACAAACGTACACAATTATATTTTAAACGAAGCAAGAAAATATATGTTATTTCGAGCTACCTCGACCTCGACTTTATTGACGTCCTCAATATTTATTATTTTTAATTGTCCTAAACGTAAAGCTAGGAAGTATCTAGTTAAAAAGTTACAAGTCCATAGTTATTATAAAAACTTGTAAATTGACTAATGAACTAAACACACACACACACAAAAAAAAAAGAATGTTAGAATAATAACTCAATTATATATTTTAATAAACCATTTCGACTTGACTCGATCGTATTGTCAAAATTTAAGTTATTTCTAAAATTTAACTCGAGAATTTTTGTATAAAAAAAACTGTATACTTGTGTTTTATGCATTTATTTTTTTGACGAAAATTATTTTATACGTCATCACAAGACGGTCTTACGGCCTTTGGGATCTGCACGAGTTATGTATAAGTCTAAAAATGTCTAAATATTAGCACAAATCAGTAAATAGTCGTTCTTTCTAAATGATGTATATTTAGAACAATGGAAAAAAATGCATTGCTTATTCCTTCGTAATATTGTTTTATTTTAATTTTATAATAGGTGCTTTTATTCAAAAACTAAAATTAAGCGAGTTCTGTGAAGTCTGCGTATGTCACCCGTTAGATGGACTGCAAATGCTGTGTCCTCTCAAGTTATTATTTTCCGGAAAATGTTTAACTTAACTCGGTTACTCAGATTAATTTATAGTTTAAAACTATCTTTAAGTCGGCCAAGTTATTATTTTTGTTTTTTTTTTTTTAGGATAACTTAACTCAAACTAGTCAAAACAAATTGGTTAACTTTCGCCCAGCTTTGCGTAAACGACAATTTTTTTTTGTTTTTTAATTACCCGAAACGATTTGTTAAGCCTTGAGTTCTCTGTAACTCCCTATATGTACATAATATGTTACAGTTAAAACCCGAATCCGTCAAAACTAGTGTGCACAAACCCCTCTCGTTAATACTAGAACTAACCGGAGGTTTTAACGGATCTAGAAATGTATAACTGAAATTTTAAACTCGTATTTTACCTATCTGCACGTAGATAACAAGCCAAGTACTAGATATTTGCCTGGCTTTTGGCGCCCCGGTTCTTCTCTATTCGGACAACGGGAGAGAATTTGTCAATATCGTGCCAATCACTGTGCTGAAAAAACGATGGGCATTAGAAATTGGAAACCGTGCACGATATCATGTTGGTTAGCCGTTAACGTTGTAATCCGCATTCCCGATGCTAACACGGGCAAGACAGATCTTTCCAATCGAATTGGAGTGGTGTTAGAAAGACCAGAGCACGATCTATACATAATCGGAACTCAAAATGGATTTCTGGACAAACTCTATCGCAATATTGACCAAGTATTGTTATAGGTGGTAATCAGTAAGAATTGTACCCTGCCGAAACAATTGCCGATGTCAGATTGTCCTGTTCCAGACATTTATAAATTCCCATATATTTTAATAAGTAATATTATGTACTTATTTCTACGTTTCCCTGGTTTCGCTAACGGTACAAAAGTTGCATATGGAAATCAGTTTTCATTAGATAATACTAGTTTTCATCAGTTTTCATTAAAAATTCATCAATTTCCGTATATGTCAGACACGAAAAGTTCTAAATAAACAAAAGATAAATCAAAATCTAATTCCAACGTCGAGTGTCCTGGTTAATTACTGTCGACGCCAATTTTGACGGATATCGGATTTTAATCGCCAAACATATTATTATGTATATCTCAGGCCCACGCCTCTTCGCCCGATTTCTCGACTTGCTAATGGAAATGTGTTGTTGTTTTTTTTTTTTTTTTTTTTGTCCGGGCCCTTGCCGTAACCGCAGGAATACGATATTCTAAAACGCACCCTGGGCATATTATTATAACGATTATCGTCTTATAGTGTGGTACGTCATAGCAACGTAAGTACGCCAACGTATAAAACAAAAAAAAAAAAATAATAATAATAATAATAGTCGGTGCGTCCAAGAAATCACTGAGAAGTTTATATTTTTGTTCACACGACCGTCGTGGATAGAATGCAAGATTAGTGATACGACTGATATGTGTGTAGGGGATCCACGAAAATACAATGTGCCCGCACTAGAAAAGGATCGACGCACGTTTTCGTGTCTACGTTTTATTATTAAATTAAGTATACGATTCCGTACAATTGAGAATAATAATAATAATAATCGTTAAAAAAAAAAAATAATAATAATAATGTTTAATCCGAATCGTGTTGTACGACCACTCGAACCAATCTCATTACACGCACTTGATAAACACCTGCGAAATGACTTTCGAGTGCACATCGTAATAATAATTTAAGTATGTGTCGTATCGTATCTCGATTTAAAATATGAATTACACATAAAAAAAAAAAAAAAAAAAAAAAACTATTATTATTATTATAAATGCTATTATAATAATATTCCCCTGCGATCCATTAGATACGGCCACGGGCAGGGCTCCCGCGTCAAATTTTGGGCCCTGTACTAAATATTTTGTACGTGCGACTTTAGTTTAGCGATAAGCAAAAAAAAAATATGAAAATAGACTGATGATGATCGTTTTTATTTTTCGAACTACAACAAAATGTTACATTTTTTTATACATTTATATTTGTAAATGAAAAAGAAAGTATTTTTATTTTTTTTTTTTAATTCCATTATATTGAACAATAATCGTTAAATAATAATAATTACAATTTTATTTTACGGGCTTTGAGGTTGGCGAACTCGGTTATGACATCATGAAAATTTATCGTTGAACACAATCTCGTCCGTATTTTTTTTTTAAGACGATAAATTGTTGAAATTTCAACGGGCCCCCCGGTACTTTGCGGGTCCAAACGAACTCTCTTGTACGGGGTACCCGTAAACGCCGTCAATTTCGGCATATTATTATAACGACGTTTTTCCATTTCACTAGTCGGTAAGACGCGCCGTTATTTTTATTGCCCACTTCCGACAAAAATATTAACTCGGCCGTTAGTGAAACGATTATTTTAATCTCGTTTAAGTTATCACGACGTGTACGCCTGTCGTCCGCTATTGTTGTACGATTATGCCGGGCGTTTGGATGAGGGGAGCTGATCAAATTTTGTATACCGCTGTACGTTTGATCAAATGAAATAAAAACCAACTTGGTTTGTGATTATCAACAAGCCAATCGTGTCGTCCTTGTTATGGCACCGGCATACTGGACCGTCTCGAACAGCAGCCGGAGTAGTACGGTTTGCCCGTATATTGTATCGTCGCCACGACAACAATATTCCGTCTTGTAAAGAATATTTTTTTTATTTTTTTTTGTATTGTGTGTTCTCGAATAAATTAGTGAAATAAAAATAAAATAAATTAGGTATTCAGAATATTTACATTATATACAATATTTGAATGCATTTTTTTTCCGTATACGATGAGAGGGGGGGGGGCGGGAGGGCGAACAAGTGTGTCATGTTGTCCGCAATTTGTTTTGTGGGCGGTATATGAAAAAAAAAAAATAAAAAATAATAAAAACAATAAACGAAATATGGTAAAATATTATATATATCGTTTTTACAATGTAATTTTTTATTTTTTTTTTTTTATATATATATGTAATTTCAGTATTCGTAGGAACGCAAAGAATCTAAGTTTTAATTAATTATAAGCAGTAGTAGAAATGTATAGATTCTAGTTTACTGGAATTTCTACGCGTTTTTCTACCTATTTTGCCATTATTTCAGCCTTTCTACGAATACGAATTTGGCATCTTTTCAAATGTTCCCGTTATTACAAGATTTTTTTTTTAAATATTATTTTTCAAACGAATTCGCATTATTATATTGGCAATGCGGTGCCTGTGTTTCTTTTTCTTTTTATTCAATGGAAAAAAAATTGATTAATTTATTTATTTAGCTCTGTAACGTTTACAAATCAAATGAAACGAACGAACAAAAGGCAAAAAAAAAAAAAAAAACCAAAACAAAAGAACAAATGAGTCATTTAACTTTAAACACTCGACATTGGTTTTTTTTTTTTTTTTTTTTTTCATCTTTTCTATATGCATATATTTCAACTCGACTCGGTTAAACGAAAATCAGTCGTCTGTCACTCGCATAATTGTGGTTCACGCGTTTGTACGCGTAGCCCATTTATAACACGTATGCAACACGACGACAGACGGTTTTTTTTTTAGTTGTTTTTTTTATATATATTTTAAATTAAGAAGAAAATGCGACAACTGTATTGGCTGGTCGGAAGACATTCCCCAACTAGAGTTCACGTGCAAACGCCTCTGGTACGTAATGATGATTAAACCAATACGGACTTGTGGAATTCAACTGTGGGGTCGCGCCCACAGCAAGTCCAATATTGAGATTCTCCGTACACCATTGTCGCAGCTTACCGGTATGACAGAAACGACAATATCCACCGAGATATGATCGTCGCCTTCGTCCAGTACGAGATTACCAAATTTCCCAGCGATCACGGGAAAAGGCTGGTACCAACATGCCAATCCAGCAGCAATTCAACCACTAGACCACTCTCAAGATATTAGGCGTCTAAAACGCCGAAGACCATACGATTTAGTGTATATGATCTTAGACCAAGACCGGGGCCACTCCACTGAGACTGTGACTCCGCGCGTGTTTATTTTTATTTTTTTTTTTTTTTGTATATAAATACATTACAAGTATTTAATGTACACCATTTGGTAATGAATTGTTAAAGATTTTTCGATCGAAGCTTTCGGGCGGTTTAAAAAAAAAAATATATTTTTTTTTTTATTCCCGTATATAACGTACGAGGTCTGTACAAAAAGTACCTGGATTTTATTTTTAAAAATTACAAAAATATGAAAATTATTATTATTTAAAGATATCTCCTTCGAAATACTATCCTCCGGACGATATGCAATGGTCCCAGCGATCTTGCCATTGTTCGAAAGTCCGTTGGAACTGTTCCAAAGTTATAGCTTTAAGTTTTGCTGCCGTATTCGCTTTAATTTCCTCCACATCTTGAAATCGTTGTCCTTTGAGCGTAGATTTTAGTCTCGGGAAAAGAAAAAAATCACATGGGGCCAGATCAGGAGAATGGAGAGGGTGTGGGACCACGGATATTTTTTTTATCAGTCAGAAATTCACGAATCGACAGCGCTGAATGTGCTGGCGCATTATCGTGATGAAGAATCCAATTTTCATTTCGCCATTTTTCGGGGCGCTTTTTGCGAATTCTCTCTCGCAAACCTATTAATACGTCTTTATTGAATACCTGATTGACTGTTTGTCAATTTCAAAAATTGAAAAAATCAAAAAATATTGATCTGGTAAACTTGTCCATAGGGTACAAATTCATAACGAACAATACCTTCAATATCAAAAAAAAAAACCATCAGCATTGTCTTGACATTCGACCTCACTTGACGAGCTTTATTTGGCCGAGGGAAAAATTTTGTTTTCCACTGAGATGATTGGAACTTTGTTTCCGGATCGTATCCATAAACCCACGTCCTGTCACCTGTGATAATGTTTTTTTTTTTTTTTTTTATGAAATAAACATCAGCAGAACGATTTTTAAGGTAAAACGATTTTCCTTTTACTCCAAAGTTAACAACCGCGGAACGAATTTGGCAGTTACCCATTTCATCTGTAAATTTTCGGTTAAAATTTCATGACGACATCCAATCGTGATTTCTGCTTCATTTGCTAACTCACGAACGGTTAATCTGCGGTCTTTTCGCTAATTTTTGCGTCGCTAGATGCCGACGGTCTTCCAGAACGTGGATCATCTTCAGTTGACTGTCTTGAGCTGACTTGAAACGTTTAAACCGCTCGAAAGTCACGGGACGACTTAAGGAATTATCCCCAAAAGCAGTTTTAATCATTACGCACGTCTCCGTTGCATTTTCGCCAAGTTTCAAGCAAAACTTGATGCGCACACGTTGTTCGTTAATTTCGTACATGTCAAAAACGGCGCACGGAACAAACTGACTGAATTTAATCACGTGTAAAATTAAACTCAGATAGAATAGCGACTTTCGGGTTTTGTTTAAAACCGTGGTTCCCTATCTATTTTAGACGGTGGTGCTCTATTTTAGAAATATTGAGCGGCTGTGCCCTCCTGTTAAAACCACGGATAAATTTAAACTAAAAACGCTTATAAAAAATTTTTAAAAATAACAACATAATCCTTAATTTATTTGTACCATTCGGTACAACGTTATAATTGAACCTCGTCCAGCATTTTTATGCATTTTTACGGGGGTAAATAAAACCCAAATATAACCCAGAAAGGGCTGAATTAAAAAATAAAAAAAAACACCGAATCGAAATCAACATAAACCGTTACGTTTCGTGTTGGTACTTATTCCGGTAATTTTTTTCTCCGATTTTAAAGAAACGCGTAGCGAAAATAGCAAAATACACCGACTGGACAAAATGTTCACTAGAAACCACCTATGGCGGGTGTTGACGATGAGGGCGGGCAAGATTTCTGGTCAACAAGTTGTTTACAGACAGACGGAGAGAAAAAAAAAAAAAAATTACACATCATAATAAAACCAATAACCGTTCTTCGCCCGGGTTAGGTTTGGTCGTTGTAAATATATACTATTATTTTTTTTTTTCGTATGTACCGCGGTGCACAGTTTGGGAACCGCTGGTTTAAAATATTCACTAATACGTGCGGAATAAATCTATATATATATAATTTAAAACGTTGTCGCGTGTAGATTAGCCGTAACGACATTTGTCGTGGTACTTTTCGAACAGTGTTCGGGTATCATATGTGCGCGCGCGCGTATACCCTACGCCCTACACGCGACGCGGCGAAAATCTATATAATAATATTACATCGGGAATACAATACAATAATAATATTATTATTATTATTATTATTATTATTATTGTATTACTGTTGCAGAGACGGCGGCGTATAGTGGCGTGTTTGTATATACTACGGGCGGTACACACGTACACGCGTACACACGCGCACACACACATGCGTACGTACCGTTGTATGTTTCTCGCTATGGTATTGGAACAAACTGCGTACAGCGTTATTGTTGTAACGTACAGAGGTACGATAATAACGGGGCGCGTACCCGCCGCACAATAATATTCGGAACCGGCGCGAAATTCCGCTTTGCCGAGATTCCGCACGCGCGCGCGCGACCGAACGCCAGGGCGATTCAATCGGACGGAAACGAATCATCGCGGCGGCGGCGGCGGTGTATAATAATAATAATAATAATATAACGTTATATTGTTAGATAGACGAGCGGAGCGAAAAATGTTATTGGTTTTACTGTGAGCGTGTGATTTTTTTTTTTTTTATCTTCCGAGCAAGTGTTTTTTTTTTTTTTTTATAAATATATTTCCCGGGTTCCGTCACCCGGCGGTGGTCGGCCTCCCCGGTCATATTATTTAAAGTCAAAATTGTACATAAATTATCAAAATTTACTTATCGTCACAACGTTCGAACACAGATTGTAAATATTCTTTATAAAAAAAAAAAAAATAAATAAATAAATATATATATATACTTCCCCCCACCCATCGCCTTCATTTTTTTATATATATATATATATATTTTTTTTTTTCCCCCCGTCCGCAAACGACTTTTTTCTACCAGACATACCGATCCGAGTATTTATCAAGCCGGACGACGGATAGGAAAATTGACGGCATTAACGGTTTCGTTAATTTCGATTTTTTTTTTTTTTTAAGTTTTCGAGTTTTCGTTTGGTTTTACGTAGATAAATTGTTGAGATTCTGAGCGAAGCGAATACGTGTATTTTTTTTATATATATATATTTTTTCCCCGTCCGCAAACGACTTTTCTACCAGACATCCCGATCCGAGTATTTATCAAGCCGTACGATGGATAGGAAAATTGACGGCATTAACGGTTTCGTTAATTTCGATTTTTTTTTTTTTAAGTTTTCGAGATTTCGTTTGGATTTACGTAGATAAATTGTTGAGATTCTGAGCGAAGCGAATACGTGTATTTTTTTTTTCCCCGTCCGCAAACGACTCTTCTACCAGACATCCCGATCCGAGTATTTATCAAGCCGGACGACGGATAGGAAAATTGACGGCATTAACGGTTTCGTTATTTTTGATTTTTTTTGATTTTTTTTTTTTTTTTGTAACGCGAATTATTCACCAAAAAAAAAAAATTAATATTGTATTAGCCATTTCTAAGGACGGACAAATGTTCAAAACATTCTGGCCATTTTAATTTTTCGAGTATTTGTTTGGTTTTACGTAGATAGAATCTGACCGAAACCAAGTATGTATTTTTTTTTTTTAAATATTTTATTTTCGAACAAACGTTTTCCCGCATGAATTACGCAAAATATCCAGAAAGATCTCGTTTAACTGATGAACACTTACACTCCTTATTAGGAATTGGCGTTACACATTTACGTTAATCCAAATATTGGAAGGTCGGTTAAAGAAAAAAAACAAGCCCAGATTTCATACTAATTTATTGTTAAATAAAATATTCTAAAAATCTAATTTATTATTAAAATTAAAAATTGTAAAATGTTTTGTAATTCTTAAAAGCTTATTAAAATAACATTTTTTTTTTTTTTTTCCCAATTTTTATTTTTATTTATACTCATAGAAATTTCTAGTTTTATTTCATAAAATGATCACGGGCCGATGGGAACATGATTTAATTAAAAAATTCTATAAATTGTCTATGCAATAATCCGCGAGATCCAATAAAGTTTACTGTTTTTGTAACATCTTTCATTACATGTTCCAAATTCATCATTTTACAACACAGCGATGGTTATAGTGAATAATTCAATGTAAAAACTATAGGTGTTTCAATTATTTTTTTAAGTTGTTAATTCTGCTATTCTTCCAACTAATCCTGTATTTCGCCCAATCATTTTTGCAGTTCCATTTGTTGTAATACTACAGAGTTTTTCCCAGGCCGGTCCTAAACTTCAAATACAACAATTCGTGTTTTCAAAAATATCAGCTCCTGTTGTAGTTCCAGAATTACTTTTTTAACGAAGATAGTCCTGCTGTTATATTATAATCTGTATCTGTTCCTCGTATAAATATTAATATCTGAGCAGTGTCTGTTAAATCAATGTTTTCGTCCAAAGCTAAGGAAAACATTTTAAACGTATTCGATTTTATTTGTAACTACGTCATTAAATGACCTCCAATGTATTCCACCCGCCTTGTGATAGTGTTTCAAGACAAACTGATATTTTCGAATCTTCTAAATTTGTTCTGGAATACTTTCTTTTACGCTTGCTAAGAGATATAGTTTTTTTTTTTTTTTTTTCGAATACACCATCACTAAAACTATTATTTTCGTAAGATATCAGGTTTAGCTACTTTATAACTTATTTATAACCTATCTCCCCCTTACTCCTCTATTATGTTTTTCAAATAAATGTCAAACTCGTTCACTTTTGAAGTCTTGTTTAGAATTTTCCTAACAAAGAAGTTCTAAGATCCAATTCTATTTTTACTTACCTTTTTTAAATAACCTCTTAAAAATATAAAAAAAAAAATTATGATACATACGTACCATTACAATTGACGTATTTGCCTCGATTTTTACTATCATAGTGCCTTGAAATATAATATTACATTCTATAAAAACCGCTACGGTTTCATAAAGCATATCAAATGCATGGCTTCATTATGATACTCAATAAAAAAAATAGGCCAGACTCCGATTATCGTTAAAAGCAACGACATTCGGTATCAGTTTTGCGCTTATTATTTCAAGACATTTTAATAATTAAAATTTAATTTATTATTTTTTGCAGACAAGAAATGCGAACCTGCAGTTTTGTGTGACGAATACAAACACTAGCAGCTTGGAAATATTCAATACTTTAAATTTAAACGCACACGATAAGAGTTCATAATTTCGATTAGCGATCAAACATTACATTATATGGTGTAATATGTCTATTGTATATTTTATCAAAATGAACCGCAGTAAAAATATCGATTTCGAATGTGGCCCGCAAGTTGAAAAAGATTGGGCACTATAAATTAGAGTTATTTGCTTAAAAATTAAATCCCAAAAGTACGAAATATTTGGCGAATCGCAGTAATGTATAATACGATAGATAGAGTTTGAACGGTAATTACATCAAGTAAAAACACGATGATCCACAAGCACAGTTATCTCGATGACTAGGATCTAGAATCTATTTTACACGTGCATAAAAGAATATTGCAATGGAAATATTATAGAGCGGCGCGGTATAGACACTGGGTCGTGGGTCTAAGCCAATGGTCGGCGAATTTCAATTTATGCCGATCCGCATTAAAAACCGAGATTTTTATATTATAATTACCAACGTCTAATAATTTCTGATCAGATCGGGTGACATTTAATCGCCACAATTACCGTTGTCGCACAATTTTTTCGAATGCAGTTTTATTTTTCTATCCAGTGTTCTAGCGTGGTTTGTATACGTTTATTGCACAATTGTACTGTCCGGCAATTGCCGAAAATTGCACCGCGGGACATTTGATGGGCTTTTCGACAGGTTAGGTTCGACAGCCTATCTACAAGGCGAACAAAGCCTTTTCAACGTTAGTTTTTTTTTTTTGAAAAATAAATTGAATGTCGACAGTGGTTCGAGGCTAAAACCGTCCAGTTTTAATACCGATAAAGGATCCTTTGATCTCTCACGGGAGACAAACAATTTTCATTTTTAACTCTGACCACTTGTATTTGAATTGAATACAAATAAACTTATTTTGTTTTGTAAAAAAAAAAAAAAAAAAATTTTTATTACATTTTTATCGTACAGTATGTTCGGCCCGTGTATATTAAGTTAGTTGTGGCCTACAAGTTGTTTTTTTTTTTATAAAATAGGTGATCCGCACAACTAATAATGTTGACAACCACTGTTATAATAGAGCATTATACGCGTCAGCACATTCTTAGCGTTTTATACGCAAATATATAAATCCGGTCTCTCTCTCTCTGTCTCTCTCTCTAAATATTTATCTATATATATATAAAAATGGATTAAATAGCCTCAAAAACTACTGGAACGATTTTTACGCGGTTTTTGCAAAACGTTCCGCGTTGTCCGGAGATGTTTTATACCAATTGAAATCCACATCCTATCGAATACTATCCCTTGAAATTCGGTTTTTAGGTATTATCAGCACAAAAACCGCATTATTTTTGTCGATTTCAACGGTTAAATCTCGGTAACGCGGATGGGGGGGGGCGGCGGGAAGAAAACCTATTATTCATTTTTGTAGTTGCAGTCGGTGTGCTGTGCGCAGTATATCTACGGTTATCTAGTGAAAAAACGCGAAACGCCATCGACGTATCTTTGAGTCTATGTATTGAATGCCACCGTTATACGAAAAAAAAAAAACTCCAGTGACATCAAGGAAACATTAACAAACTGGAAACTATTCGAAATGCCACCCGCCCGATAGATCATTGCAATGAACGGAATTAGCTCGGCAAAATAAAAAATTAATAAATCAATAGTTGTTCGACATGAAAACCTGACATAATCTTCCAATGAGTGACTTAGGTTTTTGTTTTTGTTTTTGATTAGCGGTTGAAATCACAAAGTTGAACACCTTTAGTCTGCCTGTGATGGACGGTACCCGCTTTCCGCCTATTTTTTTTTTTCTTTCTTTCTTAACCCGTTGAGTCGTAGTGGTATGTTATTGAAACCACCTTTTTGTATTTTTTTTTTTTTGCCCTTTTCGTAGTGGTGGTATTTTATTGAAACCATCATTAATCGGTACAGTTGATCACTCTCTAGCCGAAAAATAAAAAATATAAAAGATTCGCTCCAAAACTACGTAACTGATCCGAATCCGTTATTATGTTATCAAATTTTTCCTCGTAAATTTTCGTTAAAATTTTGTCATTTACTGTTATATTTTTTAACGAATTGAGTTTCACCGAACGTTTTTATACTTGTAAGTATGCATATTATATAATTATACAATTCATTTTACCGAAAATGTATTCATTTTATATTATTTTTTGAATTTGTAGGTGGTTACAATTATATACCACTGCGAATCTACGACGAATAACAAAATAAATATTGACGACCTTAGTCACGATCAATTATTCGAAATACTCGAATCAATACCGAGCGACTGTGAATCTATAATTGGAGATGAATCTCATTTTGAAGAGGACGTTATAGATGTTATAGAGGCATTTAATATTTTTATTTTTATATTCATTTTTCATACAAATAAACATCAATTTAGCATAGTGTTTATAATACTCCTGATATGCTATTTGTTTTTGAACAAAATCGAACAAATAATATATTTTTCTTTTTAATTATAATAATATGAAGCTAAAGTTGTATATGTATTTTTATTAGGATAATGATATTCAAGTGAGCTCTTCGTCTTCTCCATTACACCAACCAGTGCCTACAAATTATATTTTGATAAATGTGCCAAATGATGCACATATTGCACAAAATTTGAATTGTTTTTTCAAATTCAAATGATATTGCTGATGTAAGAAATAATTTTTAGAAGAAAAAAATGTACTTTTATATTAATTATTATATTATCATAGGAGTTTACTGTACAGACAAGTGTTGAAGATGTCCCCTTATCAGAAAGAATACTGAACGTGGAAGGTATACGGGAAAATCACGGATTGCCATAACTGCCGCGCAAAAGAAAAGCCGAAAAAACCAGCAGACGGGAATGCTCTGCATGCAACGTTAGCATTGTGGTTGGCATCAGATCAAAACTGCTTTTCAACTTTTCACACAAAACAATAAACTTGTAATTACAACATTTGTGTACTAATAATTTATTATCGCCAGAGTCGTGGTAGTTATATGTTTATAACCACCACCATTTTTTTTTTTTTTTTTTTTTTTTTTTTTTTTTTTTTTTTTTTAAGTGCTCGTGAGTTTTGAAAAAAATGTTTTATATATTTTTTTTAAAAAGTTACTCGAGGGGTTAAAATAGCGACACGGACAGGACGGATAATGCGCAATGGTCTAGCGACAGCAATGTGCAGCGATAGCAAACCCGGTGGCCCGGTGGTGGTCAGGTCGGGTTACTGTATAATAATAATACACTCACGTATACGCGTGCACGGTACTTTTTCGGCGTTCGACACTTGTAAAATAATTCGGCTCAGAATTTCCCCGGGTCCGTGCGACACGACACGCCAAAGGTCACGTCACCGCCGCCCTGTCCCCGCGCAGAATCCCGTCGTCCCGCCCGCGACCGCCGCCGTACGCCGATCGATATTATATTTTACCGTCTTTCGCCGGTACGGACCCGTACCTTTGCAACCGTTTCGCAAAAAAAAAATATATAATATTATTTGTTCACTGTGACCGGTCACGTACATAATACATGAATACATAATACAGGGTGTGTCCCCACGAACAGTGTATATCCATTGTGCGAGATAATCGTGATGTTTGATTTTTTTTTTTTTTTCAATCGAGTTTTAACGACGTTTTAAGTAAAAATAATTTATTATTTTATTAGCCTAATGGCGTTTCGGTAAACGAAACCCGTCGGAAAACGAGACGAGATAATTTCAAAACACTGCATAGGCTATTCCGCTGTGTACTCCGTTTATCTGTAAACTGAATTTAAAAAAAAAAAATTCATTATAAATCACCGGGTTAATGAAAATAAAATGCCGAACCGTCGATATATTCCGAAGGTGATTAAATAAATAAACTCTATAAAACTGTCGACAATTTTTAAGTTTTTTTTTTCTTTTACCGATTTGCATATGAAATTTAATTAAAATATGAATATTTGTAGTCCTTAACCGTGTGAGTCATATAAAAAAATAATATATATATATATATATAACTGAATTGGATTATTTTCATTTCAACGGGTATAATATATTCGTGGTACATACGGTTTTTTTTTTTTTTTTGATATTTTACACGGTGCGTAGAGTAATATTATTTTATATATTTTACAAGGGGACTCGAGTCCAAAATTTTTATTATTAATTACATTTCTATGTGAATCGTTGGTGTGAATATTATTTCTATAATACCGCGAGTATGATCAATTGTAACGACAACTAAACAACACTTTGTAAACATTTTGTCTAATTCTACAAGACAGCGGAGACTGTTTTACAGTCTGATGATGGATTTGGTTAACTCGAAGGAACCGGCAAAAACATTCGAGTTAGCCGGAGGAAATTATGTTTTAAAATATTTTAACAGTACAATATTTGTTATAATGTTTACATATACAGTATATTTATTAAATATTTTTTTTTAATTTTTTTTTTTTATTATCAAATTTATCAAAAAATGTAACCCAGAAATTAACAAAACTAAAATCAATAGATCGTCATTTGTTGTCAGTTTTTTTTTCTTTAATTTTGTAGAAAAACTGTTGGCAACAGGCCGGTTTTTTAAATGTTTTTTTAACAATTATTATTTTTTTACATCATATATTTATATAGATAATATAATTGTTTATCATTATAAATATTGAACGGTTAGGTTAGGTTAGGATTTATAGGTTAGCGGATTTAGAAATAAAACTGATTTAGACGATTTAGTTATCTATCTCGGACGGGTCGGATAACTAATTTCCCGATTGTCCAGATAAGATACAAGACAAAAATATACATCTATCAGGTAGGTTAGGTTAGACTGTCACAATAATAGTTAAACGCGATTCTTGGTGCCTGCACAATTTAAGTGGATAATCGCAATGAACTAAAAACCAAGCAATTTCCGTATAACCATCGATTTTTATCGATTTCGAATGGAATGGTTAACTTTTGAAAAAAAAAAAAAATACAAAAAGACGATTTGTTTAGGAAATTATCAGTTCTACAGTAACGATTGAATTTTTCGTAATATTAAGATTTAAGGGAGTATACGCTGACAAACAAAATTTTCCACTTTTTCATAGAACGTTGCACATCTGGTCGTTAGGTCCAATCGAGTTAAAATTTTTCGGACCCTATTTTTAGATGTATCGGTACGAATTTCCGGTCGGTATCTGTTAATACTGAAAAAAAAAACCACAAATAATTCTTCTCGTATAAATAACGGGCACCGGGCCGGGCGGTTTGCGTACACGACAATATTATTATTAGGCATTGCCAGTGTTACGCGATAATTCTACGCTAACCGAAGGCCGGATTGCGTAAATCCTTCAATAAAATTCGACCGAGAATAGGCTAACAATAATTATGGGACGCGTGTGCGTATTACGATAATAGTATAGTATATCGTGGGTTGTATAATATTCGTGTTGTCGTCGGAAGACCCGTGCCGTTTTCGTTAAAAATTAAAATGCCCGGTAAATACACACTACGGGCCAAGACCGCGCCGCCGGTAGTCCTTCGCGTTTTAATTGCACAGGTGTAGACGCCCGCCCGCGCACGGCAATAGAACCGTACTCGGGATTTCGTTGACAATAAAATTACTATCCAATATGCTATTCGAATAATAATAATAATAATAATAATTATACAGAGCGTTTAATTAAACGGAGATCATCCGTGTGTTAATGAATAAAACGATTTTTCCGCACAAGGACCCCCCCAGCCCCCGGTGTCGGCGACGGTACCGAGTGGATTGCATTTACTACACGTGTACGCTTATTTGTAGAAACCTTCACGTTCGAGTACGTTGGTTCCCTTCGACATTTTAATTAAAATTATAATCATAGTTTAGCCTGTTCGGGGAGTAATTGGTGTGCGCGTGCAGGGCACTGGTATTTTTACCTATTGTTCGGTCGACATTGTTTTTTTTTTTTATCGGACCGCACGCGTATAATAATTGATAAAACGAATCTAATGGAAAACCACCGTCGCCGTTCACAAGTGTTGTCCGCCTCTGCGTCGTACGCCGCCCGACTGCGGGGGCCCTTAAGAACACCGCCCGTAGTAATATCGTACCGCGGGTATTATACAAAACCCGTCACCCGAACCCGTTCCCCGGAACTTTTCTGATTCCTCCCGGGCATCCCCCCCGACACCGGTCTCGTTTTTTTTTTTTACCTCCGCCGATCGCCCGCCTTACGATAAGTATCTCGGTTTACGCGTTATTCTTTTGCTCATCACTCTCACTGCATCGGTTCTTTTGAAAATGAATCGTTATTGCAATAAACTACTCCCGCGTCCTCGCCAATAGGCTCGGGCCGATCGGAGTTCGGATTTGGTCGTATATTTTACTCAGCCGGCCACGTCTCGGAACCGTTACAAAACAATCGGTCGCCATCACTATTGGGACTTGTCTAGAAATATCAACATAATATCATTTATCTTTTATCTTATCTCGACAACAGATTTTATATTTACCTGACGTTATCTATGATAAAAAAAAAAAATTAAAAAAGCTGTTTTACTTTAAGTTAAAAATTTTATGTCGCTATAACTATACTGATACTATACACGCCGTTTGAATTTACATAATTATTTTAACCGTTTACATTTATATCTCGCCGTCATAATAGTATAATTTTGGCAACAGTAATCAATTTAAAAAAAAAAAAAATTATCTTTATTATCTAGATTAATTCCACCACCTATGTTATCTTATCCGAGATTATTTAAGTATTTTTACTATCTGTGTATAGATAATTAGGAATAATTATCTTTTATCCTGATCTATTGATATACGGTTATGATACTCAGACCCAGAATTCCATCGTCGCTAGTCTCAGAATAGTTCTAAGCGAAACGAGAAAAAACTTAGTTTAGTTTAAGACGTGTGATTTTTTTTTTATTGAAAAATGTTCTATCTTTGTTTTTTTAATTGTAATTCAATGATAAATAATAATCGCGGTGACCAGACATTTTTACCGAATGCTTTGGTATACATAAGCGCGTTTAAGCATTTTTTTTTTTTTAGATGTAATTTCCGTTTTAGGTTTTTATCGGTTAGGTTATGCGAATTAAATGTTTTTGGCTTTTCAAAAACGTTGGCAAATTAAAAATACGAGGTGCGTCGTAAGTTATTTTTGTTTTTTATTGGTCTCGCACAACAACTCTAGTAAGTATATAGCGGCTATTGACTAATAATAATAATATCGCACAAGTAATATATTTTGTGTGTTTTTTTTTTTTTTTTTTTTTTAGTCGAACGCGTTGGCGGTCTCGATGACGCGCGTTCGTTGAATTAATTTTTCACTCTAGGGCGTCCTTTCATAAAAAAAAATCTGTACGACCACGATGTAACAGTATAAATAAATATGTAATATATATATATATATATAAACTCGTATTTAATAATGTCGTTCGAAATATTCAATAGCTCGGTTTTTTTTTTTTCTATTTACTCCTCTTTATAATATTATAACCGATGTGGCGTCGGTGATTGAATATATCGGTTTTTTTTCTTTTTTTTTTATATGTTTTTTTAGTACACGGCCCCCGTACCCGTATAATAATAAATATAGACACAAAACGTTTGCTTTTCCGCAACCTATACACGCGCATATCACAATATCATGACATGTCATCGATTGCGGGAAACTATTATGTATTTTTTTTTTTTTTTTTATTCCTCGCCAAACATTTCCCACATGCCCGTCGATACAACGCGCGCTGAACGGTTTTTTATTATTTTTTTTATTATTATTATTGTAAACTTGTTACTGATGCCCCGAACGCACACACGCATACTATACGAGGTAGGTGTACTCAAACAACACGTTTATTACTATACATAAGATATGGGTATCCGTTGGCATTTTCCTTCAACAATATAATATGCATAGCGACAGCCCCTGTTATTTTTTAATTTTTAATTTTTTTTTTTTTTTTTTATACAAATTCGTACTATACATATTATTTTAGGTACATTGACGAGTTACGGTAACGTGGGGGGGGGCTCGTTAAAACTAATCTAACCCCCCCCCACACTCGCCTATACAAAAATCCCATACCGTTTAAAAACTATTGCCTAAAATAATTATCATAATCGTTTTTGAGAAGCGAAACAAATCACATTAACCGCGATAAAAACTGAAAATTTCATACGGCCATAAACGGCTGACAAAAAAAAAAAATGTTTTGAAAATTCTTCCGTGTCTGGGAATAGTGCCAATATAAATACGAGCGGTGAAAAATCGCACTGTCTCTACTTGAATATTTTTAACCGAATTTCAATATATAACACTACCGGCGGCTTCCCGGGGTAGTCAATACAATTTCAGATTTTATCGAATAATAAATCCGTATTGAAAAATGTGCAAGTTAGTTTTTGAACAGAAGAATGAGCACTTCGAGTGTAACTACACTCGTTCTGAACGCAATAAAAACGTTCCGATTGTGTTTTTATAATTTGTATAATATTATTAGGTATTGATTGTATTGCCGGGAGTTAATAAAAAATAAAAAATTGTTATCTAATATATAAAAATGAATGTTTGTCTGTTGGTGACATATGGACTCCTCGGCCATTGAACAGAATTCGATCAAATTTGGCAAGGAGATATATTGTGTTCCGGGGGAAAAACACAGGCTGCATTTTGTCCCGGAATTCAGCCCCCGAAAATTGGCTGACCCAGCCCAGATTTTGGTATTTCGGAATATTTTATTGTTGATTACGGTTACTTTAGCGACACCGATAAAAAAAATTATTGTAAATAGCTACTAAAAGCTAACGACGTATATTTCCATCAACGTTTACCGGTGGTCCAAGACACATTCATTGGTACGCACAAGACATCCGTTCAGATGCTTCTCACATGACCAGTCATTGGGTTAGTCGTTAAATGTATTTGTTTTTGCTGAAGACGGAAATATCAAAAAATATTGTAAAATTTAAAGCGCTCGAATAAAATACATATATTTTGAGCTATTTATTTATTAATGATATCTAGCAATAGCAAAACGTGGTCGGCACAGGCGTTGACACAGGGGGGGAGGGGGGCACGGAGGATGACCCCCATGACCTTTTTTTTTATTATTAATATAAAATATAATAAATTAAAATTACCACGGATAAGAAGGGGATGGCCACGATGCTACATTGCCAACCGATAGCTAACGTCCTTATCGGTTTGTCGGAGAACTCGCTAGTCACCGTCATAGACCTTATAGCTAGTTATAGTAGCTTGGTAGTACAAGGTTTATAGTCACTACAGCCGGCCTAGGAAGGAAACTAGACAGATTATTTTGTAGAATAAATGAAATACAATTTTAAAAATAATTTTTATTGTAAATCAAATCTACTGTGCGGCTTGTCATAGATATAATAGATATGTATATATATCTTCTCCCGATGAAAACTGTTGTCTACGCCAATGATTACCGGGTCAGCTAGTAAATTGTAAAAAAAAAAAAATATGTAAACGCGTTGTATAGCTGCCGCCGGTAGGAGTACTCCTATGAGTCCTTATATTTTTTTGTCCTCCTACATACGATATTTTTGTATTGCGAGTTATGCTCGCGAATACCCTTCAAAATTAATCGGTTAATAGGCCGATTCGTGTAACCCCCAATAATGAAATTTTTCAGAAGGCACTAAAATATAGTTTTTTTTTTTTTATTATAGTACTGTTAACTAAAACGCTTGGTTTTTGTTCTTCAAATACAATATATCTTTGTGTTACTCCAAAGTGAAGTACCTAGTTGGTTACACTACTTATAATTGAATGAATATTCATTGATAATTTAGTTTTGGTGTTGATATTGAAACACTGTAAACAATTGCCTACAAATATTTAGAATCAAATCAATAACTAGTAAGTGTTATAAATTATCTACTGACGAAATAAACACGCATTACCGTTTCAGCACGAAAATTAAATAGTCGTTTTAAAATAAAATATTCAATAAAAATGTTTGTTAACACTAGATGTGTCATGAACAGTATAAACGCAATTATTTTTATTATTATTATTATTTTTTTTTTTATTATTATTATTATTATTATTATCTATACCAGTGTTTTCAACAAACAATGAGAATATTGTGTAATAATTAATTGAATAATACAACTATAAAACACTGAATTCATTCAAATAAAACCAAGTCCGTAAAACAATACCAAAGTACAGGGTGCGGCAGAGCCGACAGACGAGTTTAATGAGGTCATTAGCCTGTGATAAGATAAGAGCAGGCCTTAATAAGTGGTATATTTTGAATTGTACGGTAATGCCGTTTTTACTCGTAACCACGGTCTGGACAGGTGTACTTCGGCGGCATTCCACGTGCTGAATCTGTTCCTTCTGCTAACACTATCGAATTGTGGATACGGCATTTGGAAGAAACTGGAAGTACCCTTCAAGTAGACTTGGACGCGGAGCACCCAGAACGGTAAGAACCACCCCCCGAAAATGTGCAGTTGGAGAACAGGACCGTCACCGTCACGTCCGCTCGTTATGTTGTGATGTTGGAAACTCATCTGCAGCATAGGTTGGAGGAAATGGCTGAAGAACATGATTCGGGAGATGTATGGTTTCAGCAAGACGGAGCTACACGCAGCGCACACAGCTAGAATTTCACTTGCTGTCTTGCGACAAATGTTCCCTGGGCGGTTAGTCTCTCTGAGAGGAGACATTGGCTGGCCAGCACGGTCCCCGGATTTAAGCACGTGTGATTTTTGCCTCTGGGGCCACCTTAAGGATAAGGTTTTCAGACACATACCCTAGAAGAAATTAAACAGAAAATCACCGCGGTAGTCGAGGCCATACCAGTCGAAATGTGCCGAAAATCATACGAGAGCTTCAGAGATGGTCTACAACAATTGTGTATCAATGCTGACGGCCGCCATCTTGTAGATATAGTTTTCAAAAAATAATTTTTAAAAATGGCATTGAATACTGATTTAAATAAAAAAATCTTAATAAAACTCAAGCATTCCAAAACATTGCTCTAAGGAAATTAACAAATGCACCTCCTTACGTCTCAAATTTTTCCCTTCATCCAGATCTTAAATTAAAAACAATAACTGAAGAATTCAAATGTTTTTATAAAAGATTCTACAACCACCTAAGCTCTCATTCGAATCCACTAATCAAAAAATTGGCCTCTGCCACCATACCAGGTAATCCCCCAAGACGCCTAAAGC
The DNA here is from genome assembly GCA_956483605.1 of Tuberolachnus salignus. Lineage (NCBI taxonomy): Eukaryota > Metazoa > Arthropoda > Insecta > Hemiptera > Aphididae > Tuberolachnus > Tuberolachnus salignus. Next base: position 21,308,482 of record OY101431.1, on the reverse strand, counting down.
GCAAGTGGTGTCGTGATTTGCTACAATAAAATAATAATAATAATTTAAGTAAATAATTAATAACCATAGAAAGTGTCATCAATGGGTGGCGCCTTTCATCAATTTATTTGCCTGTGAATGTACTTTTAGCATATATTCTTATTGTATCAACGATACAGATTGTATATTACTTGTAAAAATAAAAAAAAAAAAATTAAAAAAAAAAAAAAACCTTTTCTCTAAGTTTTACTGTTCGTTATTTATTTTCGCCCATCAAAACTCGTCAGTCGGCTCTGCCGGACCCCGTATAATTGTACAGGGGGGCTATACACTAGTCGGCCCGCTGAAAAACAAACCGTTTGACAATATTGGTATTTACGCTAAAAAAAAAAAAGCGAATCGAATGCAGATGGGAACTAGTGGATTGGACGGCGTTCGGCTACGATGTGTATTTCCCGTACGGGGTCGACCATATCGATGGGTTCGGGAAAACCGAGGGGTCGCGCCAATTTAACGGACGCGGTAATAATATCTTTATGGGGGCGCGCGTACCATTCGGCGATATCATCCGCAAATAGATAATTGCTTTTTTTTTTTGTAATTTTCAAAACGCGCGCGAGAATTTATTTATCGTTGTTATCGGCAGTATACACACGCACACACCGCGTTGTGTAAACAGTACACGACGATATGTTTTACAAAAAAAAAAATTCATAAATCCGCGTCATCGAGACGGCCGCGATCGGTTGTACGAGCGCCAATTATACGCGTAGGAAAAAACGATAAAAAAAAAAAAAAAAAACAAAAAACGGGTCGTCGGCCTATATAATTTCGAACGAACCGGCCACGGGTACTTCCTCGTTACGGCACGGCAGGGTAATGGGTCCGGCGACGGCGAATTCCCAGTGCGGGCGCGCCGCGACTGCGGCCGAACGCGGTTTTTTAAACCGTCAATTTTTAATAATATCGTAAAACGCTACCCGTAATAATATAATAGTATCGTGCCTACTATCCCGTCGTCGTCGTCGTCGTCGTCGGACGTTGTAATTATAGCCGAACGTCGTATATTTTGTCATGCCCCGATGTTGTACGCAAATTAAATGTCCGCGAGGGCACGTAAAAAAAAAAATAATAATAATTTACAAAAAAAAAACGCGAGCCGCATTGTATTCCGGCCGACCGTATAATAAAATATTATACGCGGATTCGACGATAATATTATTATAATAATACGCGGCGGACGACGATATTTTTCGGCTCTTCGGATTATTATTTTATTAGGCGCGTACCTAAAAAAATAATAAAAAAAAAAATAATAGTAATCTCTTAATCCGTTTTTATTCGGTATGTTCACGGAAATCTATCACCGCAATCGTTTCGACGGATATTATTATTTTTTTTTTTTTTTTTTTTTTTTCCATTCCGTTTTTTAAGGTTGCTTCTTATTGTACGTAATGACTGCTGTACCTACCTATTACAACCGAAACAATATGATAATATTTAAAATGAATCGACAATCGTATTGTAATGTATTCGAGTAATTATATTTAAAACTAGCTGGTCTCGCACGGCCTTGCCCGTGACAAAATTCGCCGAGCGAAAAACGTAATGCTATTTTTTTTTTTTTTTTTTTGTATTTTTTGTCATGACATTTGTAATTTTGTTAGCGGTCTAAACCGCTTCTCCGTACACAACGTTTGACGTCTGTTTGTATTCTTATGGTGAAATGTACTGTTTTTTTTTTTTTTTTCAGAACATCCAACCGTGGATAAAAAAAAAAAAAAAACCCGTGGTAGCTCGGCTAAAACACGGGCTACACGAATAATTTATAGCCTATGGGCACTCGGGGATAACGTAACTATCCATCGGCGAAAGAACTTTCAGAAACGGATATTTCGTGTTCCGGAGATGCGACTCTACGTGAAAACTAATAAATTTATAATATTAGTATTGATTTTTTTTTAGTTTTTTTTTTAGATAAAGTGTGTCCAAATACTGTCTAAGAGTATTTCAAGTACTCGTATTAAAATGAAATCGGTTACTATTGAGTTTTTATTAATAATATAAAATAATTATTACATTTATTAACGAATCGTAATCATTCGAGGACGATAAATTAATTGTATGGCGATACGCCTGGCAGTAAATTAATATCAAACAATACGGTACTCTTAAAATTAATTAATAATACAGTAAAAAAAAAAAAAAAAAAAATGCTTTGTATTTAAACGCACGTGTATTGTGCAAGGGAAATTTGCATTTCGTGCTTGATTGCTTTCATTTATATTTACAAAGCATTCGAAAAATATACGAAATAATTATCACGAACAATACTGTTTTTGTAATATCAATTTAAAAAAAACATATGTCTTTGCACGAGACTGCGAAACTATTATTGTATTCACGATATGAGAGTACAAATTAATATTTTCGACGGATAACCTCAGATTGAAAATGGGCATTTCAAAAGGGCGTACCGAAACGCACATTTTTGTACGGATTTCAAATTTTTCAAACTTTCGGTATGCACGTGCGCAATACAACCAGCTTTTTATTCGTCTAAAATGGCAACACCGGTTTATTTTCTACGGATTCGAGTAGTCATTTTTGTTTTTTTTTTTTTTCAAACAATTTTCGTATAAGTTTTTTTTTTTTTTATTTCTAACTGTAAAAATTGGCAAAGTTACATGGGACGTTGAAATTTAATACTTAATTTTCTACAGTAACATCGCGAGAATTGTTGTTGAGACGTTTGGAAAATCAAGGTGGACACATTGAGCGTTTTATTGAATAAAACGTATTAATAAGACCCGAATTGTTAGACGTACTTATTAAATACAATTTAAATTAAAAATTTCGTAATGTGTTAATTTTTATAATATCCATTACTTTTGATTATTGTTTTGAAATTTGATCTCGTTAGTAAAAATTTATTAAAAATAGAATGTATTACGATATAAAATTACTAATAAGTGTGTTTTGGTCAGCCTTCACTGGGTACGAAAAGAAAATGAATAATATTGGCGGCGATGGCTCGATTATAAAATGATTATTGTTCAAATTTCGTAAAAAAAAATCCGATTGTTCGTAAAAATAATAAATTTCAACATCCCGCAAAAAAACTTTGCCAATAAAAAACTTTTCATACGAAAATGATGGGGAAAAAATTAATCGGAATTGCAGTTATTAAAAAAAAAAAAATCGAAATCTGTCTAAAAACGCGCGTTGGGCGAAAATACTAAGCGGTACCACAAAATGTCGCGAACACGTGTGAATTCGATTTTTTACCGGTACGAGTGTCCCGATGATTGGATTGGGTATATAATAAAAAAAAAAAAAAAAAATGTATATATGTAATTGAATATTAAAAATATTGTTATTTTCCACCGTCGCGCGTCGTATTTGGACACCGTGTGCGAAAATGTCGACTACGCGTAAAATTACACGAAAACAAATAATATTTTATTATTGGGCACTTTACCGCACACACGAACTGGTTCGAATATTAAATTATTATTATTATTATGGCGCGTTGTTACACATTTCGCGTCAATTTCAATCTAGTTGGGTTTTTTTTTTTTTTTTTTTTTCGTGGTTTTTTTTCCCGTTCATTACAACGCATAATATGTTTACAGGATAGTGTTAACCGACGGAAACGAGGTCGAACGTTCGCGAATCGTCTATATTTTCTATAGAATATCAATTGTCCGCAAAAAAAAAAAAAAAAAAAAATGCGCAGCGGCTTCGGCGGTAATAAGAACGCAAGAGGCGCGTAGGCGATGACGTTTTATCGGGGGAAATGGACGAAATGCGTTCAGAGATTATACAAACCCAGTGGAACATTGTAACATATCAATAAGAATAAAAAAAAAAACTTACGACAAATCTATCGCGAACAGTGGTGTTGGATGTCTTGTGTTGCGGTGCCGATCGATTAGGTATTAGTAAAACGGTCGGACGCTAAACGTATTTAAAATACTCTGACATACTGCCGGGCATTATGGTATTTCAAAATACTCTTTCAATGGTTTTTTTTTTTTTTTTAATGCGGCTTCGAATATCCGTAATGCTTGTAATACTGTGCATATTGTGTGTGTGTGTATAACAATAAATTTTTTTTTTTTCAAAATATAGTCGAACGAATTTGATAATCGATAGGTAAATGAATTGAAACTCCGCAGGTGTGGGAAATTCAAGCATATATTAACTACGTTTAGTGATCGGTAAAATTTAAGTTTGCTTACAAATTAATTATATATTACAATCGATGATCGTTTTCTACACGTATGGAATCTACATTCTAGATTATATAATAGCATTAATAATAGTTCGAGAACAGTAGTCGCGCACTCTGTATACGATTAACCGTAACATTAAAGTACACATCGTCGACGAAACGACGACCGTCAATATTTTATTAAATCGATGGAACGAATAACGGAAATGATGAAAACGAAATTCGGTACGACGTTACGAATCTTTTGACGAAATAGCCAAAATTAATAACGTTCAAGATGAAAATCTATTTAATGTATAAGTTCTGTCCGGTGCCGGATCCGGAGTTAGGGAACTCTGGGTCAAATATTTTTTGAGAGGCCGCATTTAAGAGCTGCAAAAAAATGTTGACAGTCACAGTTACAACAGCAAGTGCAGAATGAGGTTTCTCGAAATCGAAAACGATTCATAATTTTTTTGAAGAAAAAATTGTCCACTAACGCCTTTTTTTGGATTTAGCCTAAAATTTCAATTCGAAGTAACGTACATGGAAATTTGTATTACGATGAAATAGTTAACACATTTGCCAAATCGAAAAGCCGGAAAAATTAAACTTTTTTATTTTTTTTTTTTAGTTACCGACTATTTTTTTGTCTACTTTTTTTTAAATTTGTAATTTGTATTTTTAATCTAACCTTTATTATATAAAACATTACTCGAAATAGTTCATTAATTTTTTTATTTAATTACTATGCGGGGCAAAATAATAATCGGGTATTTTCAATGCACTTAATTAAAATATCAACTTGCGTGAAGTCTCGCGATTGCGTTCGCCCCGGGCCTCGCAAATCCTTAAGACGGGGCCCGCCATCGTCGTATTGATAATTGCATTTAGGTATTTAAAAATCTAACCAAAATATTGTAATCTAAATTCTCACTAATAACGAGATTACGTAAAAACGTTCAATATAGATAACAGTCTCTTTTGTTATTAAACCTGAGATTAGTTTGTCCCAGCTCTCCGTGCTCATTCTCTATTGTAGCTCAATCCTTTCAGATCTTTGTAATTTTTTTTTTATTCGTATCCTTCGTTATTCGGGTCATGCATTCTACCATAGGTCTTCCTCTTACAGTGCGCCTATCAACATCACCTTCGACATTATTGTATTTAGTAGACAATTCACGTCTTAAGATGTGCCCTATCATCGTATCTCTTCTAGATTGGATACGCTTCCACATCTGTCGTTTTTCTATTACTTGTTTAGTAGCACCTCTTCATTTGTCACCCACTCGGTCCTGGTTAGGTTCGAGCATTTTCCTTAAGCCGATCCAAAAGCTTCCGGCCCATTTACCCCCCCCCCCCCGTTGAGTTGATTGTCCCGGTTCCGCAACCAAAGGATGTCACATTCCGTGTATAACTTTTAGGAATTTCTTCCATATCCGCCGGACTGACTGCGCTGTTAGCAGTTAGGTTAGGTTAGGTTTGTCCTAACCTAACCTAATCCTGCAGATTGCATTTGTCCCGCCGCGGCCATCCCCTGCCATATTATCGCTTCCTGAGTGTGTAAACTGTTGCCTACTCGTCTTATTTGTGTTCGTTTTCCGTGCTCATGTTCGGTATGGACAACAATGTATCGATTGAATTGTTGATTACCGAAACGATAACCACTTGTAACCACCGCGGCAAATATTACAATATACTCTTTGGGCACACTCTTGAATACAATAGCGCGGGTCCGTCCGTGTGCCTTGATTATCTATGGACCGTGTGTACATTCTGCATATCATCGTGGGTACACGCAATATATAAAACATATAATAACGTGTGCGTAGGCACTTGCTAAATTTCTTACAAAAAGTTATCGTGTTCGTTGGTCAATGACTTTGACGCGACGGGTTGCAGAATGACTCGTACGCAATTATAAATATTTTTTTTATTTTTTATTTTTCCGTTTTTAATTTGTAATTTTTTACGCTAATTATTATAATAATACGATATTACGGCCGGCAGTTTTTTTTTTTTTTTTTGATACCCTAAGTATATAAATGTGTAACTATAAAATAATTTGCAAAAGGAAAAAAAAAAAAAAAGAAGGGAATAATAATAATTGTCAGTACTATTATGCCGTTTTCGTTGCCGCCGCCGTCAGTATGACGACTGTAAAAATGAATATATAAACGTAAAAACTCTACGAGTGTATCCGCCGCTAAATTGCACAGTCTGACGGCAGTTGTTCTATACGTTTTTTTTTTTTTTTTTTTTCCCCTCCAGACTATTAGGAAAATAGAAACACGACCGCTTTTTCTGTAAAGTACAATCCGCGTGTGATATCCAATACCACGAAATATGATAAAATATTCGAATCTTTACATACATTTACAGGGATTTCAAAACGGTTTTTTTAGCAAATTAACAATTATTTAACCGGTTAAACATGAGTAATAAGGTATAACGTAAATCCAGCCGGTTGAATTAAATGATATTTTTTTTTTTTTAATCGTCATTCTAACAGCAATAAGATATAATTGATTAACTTATACATAGCAATGGCACACGAATCCGAACGGTTGTTCGTTAATATTCATTAAAAACCGTTATATTGTTATAAAATATTACGCAATTCGATCAAATATATTGTTTTGCGCGAAATCAAGACGTAGAAAAAAATTCTTTTTTTTTTTTTTTTTTTAATTTTTCTATACTCGACACTGTAATAACCGAGAAATAAATTGTTATTTAATCGAGCGAAATGACAATTCGAAATAAAAAATTTAAAAAAAAAAAAAAAAAACGTGTAATTCCGTACCGCTCGATCGTTCGAACACATTAATAATATATATATATAGTTATCATTGTTCGTACAAATGATTATTCGAGCATAATATTATCTGACCTCGGGAACACACGATTTTGGAACCCCGTCCGTGATTGTCGTATAAAAAACCAAAAAAAAATAAAAATAAAAATAATATTATTACGAATACCAGCGGCAAAACCGGCAAAAAAAAAATTGTATTTTATTTGTCTTCGGCTGTTTGGTAAATCTCTCGACACGATAGTCTCAACAAGGCTGGGCAACGCAATGAATACAATATTAATAACCGAGTTAAATTAAATGGATTGAAAAAAAAAAAAAAAAAGTCAACGAGCTAACACGTTAAACACGTTTTATTAATTAACCGTATTGATTTTTTATTTTTTTTTTTTGTACGATTTATTGTTATTGTTATAATGGAAATAGAATGGAACTAACTAGAGTTAGTGATTTTTTTTTGAAACTATTAATGGTTATAATGTTTGCCACGAAAGGTTTAGTTCAAAATATCAAATAGTTCCGTTCACAATTAATGGGTAAAAACAAAAAAAAAAAATATATAAAATAATAATTTATTCAAATTAACATACTGTGATAGCATAAATTCAAAACTAACTCGTTATATACGAAGTTAATATTAGGGAATAATCGTCGGTTTAAAAAGTTAATATTAACTTAACTTTTAGATAATACATTTTTAGATTCAATATTAAGTTAATATTAACTAAACTTTTAGATTATTAACTCGTTAACGGACCACCAGTCATGTTCCACCTGCACTTAATCGGCCGATATCGAACAGGGACACATTATTCACAGACCCGTGTGGGGGTTTTTCTCCCACATCCCCATAAAAAAATCTAACTAATATTTTATTACTACAACCATAAAATTGGTAATATTAATGTTTTTTGTCAAATTAAAATGTCACTTTATGCTGTTTAAACGTAACCATTCGGTTGTAACAATTTATGATAATACTATAAACGGGTTGTTTTTTTTTTTTTAATATTACTGATATCTACCATCTTATTTTAAATGATCAAATTACGATGTGTCCATTATTATTTATAGTAATATCTTACGAGTTTATTTATTTTATTACATATTTGCGCCCTCGTGTCCCCTCCCAAAAAAAAAAAAAAATTAAAAAAAAATGCCGCCACTGAGCAAAGAACTAGTAAAAAATATTACGTTAATTGTTGAAATTACGATTATTTTTTTCAATTATTTAACGTTGAAGACTGTATGAGCCGAAATACGCTCTTAATTTCTGCTCATTTATAATTTTCGACGTGAATCTGAGGCACACACGTGAGACGTGAGTTTATTCTGACTCGACTACATGTCGTTCACATTATTGTTCAAGCCGGAATAAAGTCATATCTGAAAAGTAACAGTTTCACGTGGGAAAAATTAAACATAGTGACATAATGAAACTGTAAAATTCGATTTCATATTTTTCGAGTTGTGTCGCTATTCATTCAAAGATGCGGCATTAAAATCTTCGTGTACTATGATAAATATTTTGTTGGTTTACGCTTTTGCGACTCCTTTGTAATTTTGTTTACCAATCCAGCCTACTCGCACATTCACTGCACTTCCGAATCGGCATTATTGTTTAGTAAAATATTTTTTTTAATTTTATTTTCCCTCCCCCTCGTATTCTTGTATGTTCACCAATTCCGTTGACGTCCGTTGCGCTGGACGTTTACACGAAGGTCGTCGCCGAAAATATAAAAAAATAATATTATTTGCGGGGGGGGGGAAATACTAATAACAATAATACATAATTCGGCTAGGAAAGAAACGGTTTTGTCACCGACTGCGTCGTCGTCGTCGTCGTCCTATCGCGTGTGTTTTGTGTTTGTTTTTCCTGTCATTTCGTGACGGGTTAAAAAGAGGGAAAAAAAAAAAATCTCCGCCGACGCAGACTCCTCCGCCGCGGTCCGTACACAGTTTAATTGCGAGTGCCGTTACGTTAAATAATTTAAGTGCCCGTCGATTTACATATTATTATTATTATTATTATTATTACGCATCTCATTGTAAGTATAAAATACCCGGTAGGCAGGCACCTGTTAACGTCATTAATTTCATACGGTTTGGTGATTTTTTTTTTAAAAACTGGACTGCGCGGCGGGGCGTGCGGAAATTATCGCCGAGGCCCGAAAACTGTTTTTTTTTCTTTTTCTTTTTTTTTTTTTTTTTACACAACGGTGACGTTATAATATTTTATAATTTCGGGCCACAAGTACTGAGCGACCGGACTTAAAACTACAACGTTTACAAGTATTTTTTGGTTTAATAATTATTTTATCTTGAAATAATTGTATCATATACGGTCGAAATACATATATATATATATATATATATATATATATATAAAAAAGAAAAAAAGCTCGATATATTGAATTGAAAATTAGCATTTTCGATTACGATCATGATTCGTGATTTCGTGATTATTATTCGGGTATCGGGTACTACACACCCACCCCGTCAGCAGTTCCTAGGCAATTTCGAACAGTCCTTAGTGTCGGATTAAAGAATCATATCCTGCGGTGGCCCCTGTTGCATTGATTTGTTTTTCGTTTAGTCATAACTAAAAAAAAATTAAACAAGTAATTAAATTTTGATCAATAAAAGTATTGAATATGTAGACAGACGTTACATGGTTTTTTTTTTTTTTTTTTAAATATTTGGGTTCTACGGTATACCCAATCCAAGTGAGCACCGTAGATCAGTGTCAGCTTTGAAAAACACGTTTGAGTCGATGAATTTGTAAAAATGCAATGTTAGGTCTATGGGACAAACAAGTGTTCGGGGGGGGGGGGGTACCTTTGAATCTTTTTCTTCAAATGCTGAGTGCGGAGTGAAAATATTGTAAAATATAACGTGAAGGACAAAATATAATTTATTGGATTACGAATAACCTCGTTGCACGTCGCCTTGTCGAATTGAAAACGAAAGACATACTACCGTACGTTCGTAAAATGGAATAGGCTTTCAAAAGATAAAGTCGTGTAAAAACCGTACGAAACAATATCGAGCTTTATTGAAAAACTCTATTTCGATAAATTATATAGGAATTATTTTCTTGGCAAGAATGAATGAATTCATTATATATTGAATATATTTTCCGGGTCAATGCGATTATTTCAATATAATGATTGCCACTAAGAGAAAAAATGTGAGAAAAAAAAAATTTAAAAAAAATCAATTTTACATAATTTATAAAATAAAACAATCGAAATTAATTAATTGTGTATTATTATTATATTAATTCGATAAAATATTCGACAACGTGCGATGCGATGCGCGGCCTTTGACGAACACGACATTATTTCTTGTACAATTTCCAAACTATCTCTGAAATATTTGATTTTATGCAAATGCGAATTGCTTGAAGGGTAAAATGTTAAACTCGAGGAGAATTACTTTGTGCAATCTAAGCTGGTAAATAGTGATAATTAAATACTCCGAGCGATTTCCTTTTAACAGTATATATTGATAATATTACTAATATGGGCTTTTGTGAATTCAAAGAAATATTATTCGAGCAATGATAATAATGTTTAAATAATAATTATTAAAACAAAACCGAAGGATTATTATTTATCATATACGGATAGGTATTATTTATTTATCAGTGCGGATAATAATAATAAAAAATATTAAAAAAAAAAAAAAAAACCCAATAAATTATGTTCAATAAAAATCCTAAAGACTCGAATAAAACGTAATATTTTATCGGTACGGATTTGCTCTGAAATTAATTACCAATTATATTTTGTATAACCGACAATATTATTGACTTTTCTACCCGATTACCGAAATAAATATTTGTTATAGTTTTTTTTTTTTTTTTTTTGCGGAGTTATGGTTTTTTTTTTTATGTAGTATACGTACAGTACGCAGTCTACAAAGTGCTCGGGTTATTATTAACAGCCAAAAATTTTCCTTCCATTTAAACAATTTATGTCAATTAGTACGAAGCTTTTAGTTTTACGTCGATGTACGTATTTTTTTTTTTTTTTTTTTTTTTCGTTAACATTATATGTTTAAAAAAAAAAAATACTCCGAGTAGAAATTCATCACAGATAAAAACAATATATATATATATATGTATTGTTATTTTTAACGTCAAATTTTCCAACGAGATGATATAAAAATAAACAAAGGTAATGTCATATTATTTTGAAAACAACTCTACTTAATATAATTAAATGGATTCCTTTTTTTCTTTACAGAATTCAAGAATCCCTACAGACCAGCTAGCCAAAACGCTCGTAGCTTAGAAAATGATATATTTTTTTTTTTTTAATAGCAACACAAATTAGTAATTGCCCGCCGGCATAATTGTAGAGAGAGAGAGAAAGAGAGATCGTAAAAGAATCCCAAAAGAGTACACGTTTTAAAGTCTCGAGTCATTTGTTCTCACCATATTTTTTTTCTTTAATTAACTAATTGGCGGTCGTAGTGTCGTCGTATTTAATATATATATATATATATAAAAGTAAAATAGAAGGGGGTAAAAAATTGATATAATCGTGAATTCTAATGGAACCGTATCTATTCAGCTAGGAAGCAATTGTTTATGATCATGTTATATGAAATTTATTATGTACCTAGTATTAACTAGGTAAATAAGTATCAAGTTTGTATGTAATTCAGTCTATTTTTTTTGTTTATTACTTAGGTATTCTTGAACAGTATTAACCGGTTTACACTGTACTTAAAATTGCAACAAAATAAAAAAATAAATATATGATAATAATATAATACAAAAAGTACCGGATATATTTTTCGCACTACGGGGTTGAAAATTCATCGCAAACAAAAAACCTATTACGAAACAAATATATTAAAATTGTTTTTCTTCCTGTATAACCAGAGAAACCCGAGAAAAACAAAACTGCAGTAAAATTCAAGCGCAAGCCCGCGTATGGTAATACCGCATAAAGGATTTTGAAATATAAATTCGTAATATTTCATACAAATCACAATTCCAAAATTATTTTGGAAAAAGTACTAAAAGCGTCTTAAAAAAAAAAACCTTCTGTAAAACGTAGCGTTATAGATCAAATACGCTACCCGCAGAAACCGTCGACTATTGATGGTTATTTTTTTTTTTTAAGATTCTAAGCGTAATTGTGAATGCTTTGGTTTCATTGCAATGTGTTAAATTAGATGAATAATAGTGAACAGAGTTTTAGTGGACGCCGCTTATAAGACTCAAAATCGCTTATAATGGTCCGGACGAATCCAAATACATTAGTTTTAAAAAAGTCGGTTATAAGATTTAAATTTCGTAAAAAAAAAAAAAAAAATTGGTAGAAAATGTAGATATTTCTGATAAAATTTTGAAATAAATTAGTTTTGAAAAGTTATTCGTATTGTAGTGGTTTCAATTCATATCTTATGTATTAGGTTTTATCTAGATAAAATCGTTACAGAAATGCTTGAAAATTGTAAGCATACCAAAGTCGATCATATAAAACATGAAGAGTAGCAAAAAAGAACATTTTTTTTTTTTTCGATTTATTGATATGAATACTGTTTGCCGGGCTTTAAAAAAAAAAATATATATATATATATAGAACAAAACCGAAAACGTGAGTATTTTTCTAGTGGATTCGCATAAATGACAAATGTTTTCTACTGTTTTTCAAACGAGATTTATGAAAAATACAAAACTAAACCGTTGTACTATGCATATTTGCGGAAAAATAGCACTAAAAATCTAAAATACTTCAAATATACAAAAAAAAAATGTATCAATATAAAATGTCATATTCGGACTCCAACCATAAAACAAACGCTATCATTTATCTGTATCCCGGTGGCGGATTCAATAGGGTACGAATAAAATCGGCAAAACCGTAGAAAACGTGTCGGCCAACACAATATCATAAACACTGCCGTAAAATGATATCGCGGTTTGCAAATATGGAATGCAAATGAAATTGACTAAAAAAAATTTAGACGGGGCCACCCCGATGCACGAGCGCGGGCAATTGCCCACTAAACGACCGTTTAAATCAAACGAACTACACGCCCTGTAATAATTATCGTACGGCATAAAACCCGAGGAGCACCGACGGTTATTACTGGTTGTAATTATTACTACCGATGAAATAATAAACGGTCGGAGGCTGCCGGAGGCGGGGCGAGGCAGATCGGAATACGCGTACGTCGGACGTGTCGAGTGTCTCAAGTAAAGCGTGCCGAGCATTGTTACACGACGACGACGACGACGACCACGACGACGACCACGGTGGGTTGGTGACCTTTCGAATATTATTACAGTCTTATTACGGCAACACGTCGTCGTCGTCGTCGTTCCCCTATATATATATATATATATATACGTGTATAATAGTAATTACAGTTCACGTGGCATTGTGGCTTCCGTACATAATCGCATCGAATCGGTACGAGTAGAAAAAAAAAAAGCAACAAAAACAACTAAAAAAAAAAGAGAGGGGAAAAGAATTTAATTTAAATTTCAACCGGCGGCGCTAACAAAAGTCGACGGATGTTTTGACAAAATTTGCCGAACATCGCATTAAAAAACACCGGTCGGTTTTCCACTGGGTTTAATCGCAATCGATGTGCTTTAGAAATAGTAATATTGGTGATGGGTGAGATATATTTCAACTTGTACGAATATTGCGGTTTGTACCTAAGCCTCGCTAGCGCCCCTGGCGAACTTGGAAAAATAGCGCCGTGATTTTCAATTTCGTCCTTGAATTTTGCGAAATTTTTTTTACAAGAATTCAATTTACATTTATCAGTTACTATTGCAGTGTAAATTTCGATAATAAAAATAACACATTTCAAGCACCGACTTCCGAGCCCCCGGCGTAGGCACAGTTCGCCGCGTACCCTTTCTACGCCACTAGTTTGTACAACAATCGACGAAGAGGTATTGTTATCGGTCACGCGACTTTTTCGACGCTAATAATTTAAGAAGGATTCGTGATGAAAATGAAAAAATTATCGTTGCGGGTATTATTGAAATGTTTAGTTGGATTGCAAAAACGTCGTACAGGTAATATTGATCATAAATTCAGTGGCGTAGCCAGGAACGTATTTCGATGGGGGTTTTACATTGGAAGTTCTCGCTTCTAATGGGGGATATATTGTTTTTTGTTAGTTGAATTAAATAAAAATCTCCTGACTGCGGATACGCCACTGATAATAATTACAAACAACAATAGGAAATTCGGAATAATATTCATATCGCAATACCTAAATTATTAACTTGCGGTTTACAATTATCGCATTTATTTGCCGAATAACAATTGGTTTAATATAATTTTCGAACACCTGATGACACATGACCAAAACCTGTACCGAGTGGCCGCAGAACGTACGAATCGTGGTTCACTTATGAATTTATGATTAATATTCGTGTGCTTTTTTAGCCCAATTAAAATCTATTCGCTGCTACAACGCCGTCGTCATTCCTTCACTCTCTTCTCTAGCCTCGTTCCTTGAACACATTGGTCAAGGTCAGTATACCTTCGGCGTATTCGTCCGCCCGGGGCAACCTCTGTGATATTTTCCTCTACATTTCCCCCCCCCCCCCCGGTCATTGATGGATTCAATAAAAATAATAATTTCCGAAAACTTTATACAGACGTATAAGTATCTTTACGGATCAACAAAATTAGTTTAATATTACCGATTATTTTTTTTTCAAAATTAGTAATAATTAATTTTCTTTTACGATCGTATTGAGGTTGTAAATATAAAAAAAGAAAACCTCGGGTATAGTCGTATAATATTATTGTGCAGTTTATAAGAGACTGTCGCGTAAAAATGCACACGTATATTTATAATGCATACATAGATACCTCGTAAAAATATACAATGGCAATTTCAAGCATGGATAAAATTATACAATAACGTGTGGGAAACGGTTTTTTATTTCGCAAACGATTTAGCATACCAATGACAATAATAATAATAAAAATAATAATGATATATACATACATTTTTTTACGTACGCGTCAGTGACGCAAACAAGTGAGGGGGACTCGGGACCCCTTTCCCCTTGAAGCCTGCCCGTTTACCCAGATAAAAGCCTACACATAGAAAATCGTTAATTTAATCTGGAGTTTTGTGTGGAGAAGCGATTATCGATTTTGTGATAATATAAGTCTGTCGCGTAACATATATACGGGCGTTAACTACGTATACGTATTATGAATGTGTTACAGTTTAAACCCGAAATCCGCTTTCCACAAACCCCATTCATTACAACTAGTTGAGACTAGAATAAACATGAACCCTCAATGTTAGGACTGGTATCGGCCTTTTATATATATATATATACATAGTTTTTTAGTGTCTGAATTATATTGACGGAAACTAAAAAGCATCTGGTTAGGATATCGATATCCAAGAAATAATTTTTTATATCGTTAGTTATAACAATATAAAATATTAAATTAGATTTAACTGGAGGAAAAGTAAGAATTGACTACATATTAAGGTACGTCAGTTGTGTATTAGGCGTTCATAATATATCGTCATGGCAGTATTTAGAATTAAACAGGAGCTGATTTTTAAAACTAGTTTCGACTGAATCTCCATTTAAACTTGCGGTTGATTCCAATTTTAACAAGTCAAAATCAATTTTGACGGATTTCGGATTTTAACCGTAACATATACACTAAAGTCAGCATGCTATGTATACTGGGCGATTGCCGTTGAGAGAAAAACGTATAGTCCTTTATATAATCGAAAAACGGAGCGATGTGAAAACAGACATAATACAATGAATTACAGAGACTCTATAGGAAGGCCGAAATATCCTCCCATCTATACTAGATGTAGAAGACTTGAACGGTTAAACGGATATATCGGTAGTAGAGGGGATCCTAAGCTAATTTAAGGGGGCAGGGGATAAACTGAACAAATATTTCAAGAGTTGGTTTTTTTTTTTTATATATATACTAGACAGTTTAATAATTTGACTGTTATTTTATTTTCTCTGGCGAATATTAATGTTTTGAAATTTGAACACGGTCCTATCTATAACAGTGGTTTTGAATCCATGAAACAGACCACCAGGTTGACCAATGCAGCGCAAACAGACTATGGTTACGGTATCATTTATATTATCTTAGTCCGTGGTCATGACCATCAGGGGTTAAAGTAAGGGGACTCGGACCCCCTACCTCTGACCGCGCTTAAAACGATTCCTCTTTAAAATATTCTTCAAAGGTACGAATCTTTAAAATCGAATCGAATTATTTATTTATTTTTGAAATTTTTAGATTTATCAAAAATTATTATTTTTCAGTTTGATCATTGATATCACGAGAAGTAGTAATCGGTGTTATACATTTTAAAACATTAAACAACTATTTTGGTTTGGTAAACTAATGAATAGGGTTTCAATGCATTTGCATCTTTTTTTTTAAATGTCTTACCCGATGCTTTCCAAGCTACAAATGTTGTAACCACGGAATTTTTACGCGGCATTTTTGACGTTTTTAATGTATTTTAAAAAATTTTTAAGACATTTTTGACCTATTTCTTGTATTATGACTTAAAACAATGATTTCATTGAAATAAACATTGTACTACGTAATATAATTCATTTTAATTTTGAACTACATAATATCAGGCAATCTGGTTTTAAATTAGATTCATTTTTTATATTTATAAAATTATAAATTATAAACGTAAGTACACGATTTTAATATGTTAAATGAATAAATAAATAATGATAATAATTATAAATTTAATGTTAAAGCAATTTATTAAAAGGGCATTTTTTTGATTTTTTTGGACATTTAAATCCCGAGCCCTACTAATGAATAACCGATATCTCTTTATGGTACTGTTGCGTGCCGTTTGAGAACGACATTCACGTAAAAACTAGTTGAATCAGTTACCGAGCCGACGAATTTAGACTTAGTGCTTTTTACAATTAATTAATACTAGGTATAAACCGTTCAACTGTTGCTGAGGTGCCCACAGCTCTGCCCTACAGTGACTCTTTTCGTGTTGGCTGCTGATCCTTCTCTGCCTGTCGCCTTGGCTAGGCCTCCTTTTATCTGCGGTTGGCTCGACTCTAGGTGGTGGACATCACTCTTTTTCCTTGCTATTGCGTCCTTCTGAATCCGATGTCTTCATGGCCGTACGCCACTGCTTACCTTTATGTTTTGCTACCAGAAATATTATATATCTGTCATTAGATTTGAAATATTCCACACTTCCCTCTCCTCCTGTGCTGGGTTTGTTACCTAGCATTTGTGTGCCGCCAAACCGTTGTTTAAGTTCATAATTTATCCCTGTCCTAAAATTGTAATATTTAGCTATTTCAGACGTTATATGATATTTTTCAGGTGTTTCCAATAAAAGACCTCTGTCTTCATTTAGCCCCTGATTCGTGATTGTTTGTTTGCTATACAATTCGTAAAATGCGGTGTAACCGTGGGCTTTTATTTCCTGTATGGTATACATTCGGCTTAGCGCGTCTACGTTCGCGTTTTGGACTCCCGGTTTATATCTTATTTCGTAGTCATATTCCTCTAACTGTATTCGCCAACGGGTAACCCTTATAAAGGGTTCTTCAAATTGAATAACCATGATAATGGCCTATGGTCACTGAGAATTTTAAACTTCCTTCCATATAAGTATGGTCTAAATTGCTTTACACCAAAAACAATCGCTGAACTTGAATTCCAATTCTGTTGTGCTATAGTTATTTTCACTTTTTTTTTAAACGTTCTGTATGGTATAGGTAGATCTGATCCTACCGGCCCTTGGGATTTTCGGGACAACACTGTGTGAAACGCTAAAAAAAAAAAAAAAAAAAAAAAAAATAAGGATCACGGTATGCCCATTGCCATTCTGGGCCACTTATAACCACTGGCGACCGTGGTCGTAATATATTGATTATGTACAGGACTTTTGTCAACACGCAGTACAGAAAAACATACGAGCCGCCCGGTTTACCTGGTGGCGGAGACCGGATTAAAATGCACGAAGAATCTTAAAAATGGATTTAGCGTATGAGGACGGCGGAGAAGAATGATGGGAATTTGTGCGGGCGGCGTTGTTCGTCGTGTAACCATGTCGGGAGCCCCGTCGCTATTTTTGGGTATAAATTACAATTTTTTACCGGCTCGCCCCTCAGTCGAGCTTTGGACACGCCACTGGCGTCGGCGCGTATTAATAGTAAAATCAAATTGCCTATACAATCTGTACGCGTTTTTTTACCGGATAATCGGAAAACGCGCAATAATATTTACATATATTAATATACGAATATTAACATAAATCCGCAGTGTTGCGCGAAACCGCGGCCGCGTGCTGAATGCCCACGGTACCGTGCACACGTGAATGGTAATATTTATGTGTACGAACATATTTTAAACGCCCCCCCTCCCCCCGAAATAATAATGTTATAATACACGATGGATAATAATAATATATAAGGTTAGGTCTATAATTTTTTTCTTCTTCTTATTCTTCTTCTATAAACACGAGCAGTAGTATATAATAGTATTACGGACAGTTAAACGCTCTCGTTTATTGATGTTACCCGGCCACACTTAAAATCAGGTCGAATACTTATTATAATATTATATTAAAACGATGCTAATGCGACTAATACATACATATATATATATATATATATATGTATCCGTAGCGATTCTTTAGTGGAAAAAAAAAAAAAAACCACAATTTATCGACAATAAAAGCATTAGAGTGGAAATACACTTATCTATAGAATATTAGCGGCAATACGGTATTATTCCATGTCAAACCGCTAATATATATATATATATTTTTTTTTTCATCTATTAGAACTCGGAAGGCTAATAAAAAAAAAAATAAGAAAAAAATGTAAAATAAGAAAAACGCATTCAACGCGCGTTTTCGTGTACGTGTAACGTGACGACTGCGGATTATTCGTCCGTTTTACTTATCTTCTCCGTATTCCATTCTTCATATTCCGATTTGTTTTTTACGCAAAATCAATCCATCAATCAATTAGAACATTTCGTACCAATACCGACGTCTTCAGTGGAACCTGTGTGACAGTAGCGACATGAATCCGAATAATCCAAAATTCGGATTCCGACCCGTTATTCCGGGGTGTCTAAGTTATTTTTGCTGAGGTAACTTTTTTTTTTTTTTTTTTTGTATTTTTCTTTCTTTTATTTATATAGTAAATCAGTGATTTACTATACAAACCCCTTCGAGGGCGTTTACCATTTTGAGGGGGCGTTTTACTTTAGACTGCGCTAAATGAGGCGCGTATATTTTGTAAATTATATACGATTATATGGTTTACGATTTGTTACAGTGAAACGTAAAACCGTACACAATACGAAATAAAAGAAGTTTTTTTATACATCGATTGATTGTGAGGGAGGGATTGACATTTTTGAAAATCTAAAAAGGGGTCGCGGTGTAAAAAAAATATCGGAACTGTATTAAATATATTTCTAATTGTGATTATAGTCATTGAATTGTGTAAATTTAATTTAGTTAGAACCAATTCAAGTTATGTAGGTTTATATATTTAAAGATTTTATTGTGGTTTTATTCGTCGTGATTATCTATTTGTTTTTAGATTCTGAGCGGGTTTTTTTTTAGTTTTTTTCTGTCCATAAACAACTTTTCTATCAAACTATCTGCTCTGATTTCCAAGCGTAGCGCCTTTTCTGTGAGCATTTTGGATCTGATTGGTGCGTTGGAGTGGGTCCTTTTTTATGATTTTCGTTGTAATTTTCTATATAATTAGGAAAAAACGAGAGAATTTATTATTTTTTTTTTTGTTATTCAGTTAAAAATATTCTGAAGGACCTGAAATGTTCATAGATTATTAATATTAGGCCAATCTAGGCGAGGACAAATTTTCAAAATGTCTTAGCCATTTTTTTAACTATTTATAGGCATTTTAAGTTATTTTTCAAATTAATCGAATAAAACCGTTTTGGCCGAACACAAATGCACGGAAATTTGACCAAGCTTCGTCATAAATTTTATACCTAATGTTAAAATAGAATATATTTAACGGTAATGTAATAATTCTGTTTTATAAACGTTAAGTGAAAAATTTTTTACATTTCGATGAAAATCTTAAAAACTACGACATTTCAAAACACGACTAACTGAACTACGCTCAGAATTGTTTTTCGTTAGCAATGATTTATGATTTCATACAGATGTAAATTAAATTCCCGTCTATATCCCATGTTTCCAGCTGTTATTGTATTTACTTATCTATTTTTTCAAGTTCGCTTATAACGTGGCCGCGATAATTTGATGATGGTAATTTAGTAATAATAAAGAAACGACGTATTTAAAACACAACATTATCTCGGATTTAGGTTAGGTTATAATTATAAAGGCGATCATTTATTGTTTTCGATTATATATTTTTTTATGCCCATACCGATTTTTTAATCGTATTGCCATCGTAACGGGTAGTAGAATGGGACTAAGGGGAAATAACGAAAAAAACGTACGGTCAATTTTTTTTTTATTATTTAAATCGATTTCCAAAATATGAATGGGACACAATGCTCCTTCATGATTTTAACCGTTGGGAGCAGTTGTCACCCACTCATCACCACCCGGTTTACACGTACGATGACCACCGGACTTGCCCCTTGTAAACCATTATGCCATCCCATTTCCATTTTATTCTAAAATAATTTAATATAACATACTTTTTTTTTTTTTTTTTGAAAGTTTATTTTAACACCGTATATTTTGAATAATTTTCCAAAGGAATATTCGTTAAAAATATAATATTTTATGTTACTCTCGTTTTAGATTCCGACGAGTGTTTTATTATAATACGTGTGTTGGTTTATTTTGTTTTCTCTCGGTAAACACTTGAAGACCCGAATCGTCTGCGTTAAATTATTTTCCGAAACGTGAAAATTTGTCTAAATTATCGATAGTTTTCCCGAAACGATTAAAAAAAAATTTTAAAAAAATGACGGTGCCAGTCGTCGTCGCACCGGTTAATTAATCACAAATATATTATACATGTTCATAATATATTATACTATATAGTTTCGAAATACGTAATTTTCGCAAAGTATTCGGAATAGATATACATATATATATATGTATTCTGGATATATTTCTAAAAGTATTTATTTTACTCGAGTCTGATATGCATATAATAAGTTACAAAAATTGTATACTGGAAATGAATGGTGAAATCAATAAAGATCTCGCACAATATTATTATATGTATAATACCACCACTACTACAACTACTGCAACTACTTATCGATTGTGACAGCTGTAACGGGACCGCAGTTTGGTGTAAAAATGATAGTGCCTATATATATTTTTTTACAGGGAAATCGGACGGCGTCGTTGCGGCAAAAAAAAAAAAAGTAGGCATTTAGGACGATGACAACAAAACGTAACAGTTTATGAGCGCGCCAAATAGTGAGAAAAAAAATTATATATATATTATCTACACTATACAGATACCTATTGTATATCTATTATATAGCACGGTCGAACACAACACCGCTGCGGTATTGAACTAAATATTAATAAAACATTGTGTCCTTGTCCTTTTTTTTTTTTTTTTTATAGACGTCATCGCCGGCAAAATTTTGTAAAATAAAAAAATTAAAAAATCGTTCACGGTTATGACGGACGGAAGAATAATAATTTTACAATTAATGAACGTTGTAGCAGCAGTTTGTCAATTACAATTACAGTCCTTACCATATATACCTTACGCCGTGTACTCGAAATTCATAATTTTTTCGACCGGTTTGACAAAAAAAAAAAAAAAAAAAATGATAATAGAAATGAAACGATTAGTTGTATATCTCAAGTCCAAAGAATATAATATGTTGAAAGTAATTTTCACCTCGTTCTCCGGGGTACAAAATCTATGCTTCTGGGACCTTCTACAGACTTACAGCCATCTCGATGCTCGTGATTTCCATTCTAATCCTCCTCTTGTTCTTCCACGTCCCCATTGTCGTGAATACGCCTTGCCACAGCATTATCGATTGTCTGAGGTGTGTGACAGACGAACGAATAATAATTTTACAATTAACGAACGCCGTAGCAGCAGTTTGTCAATTACAAATATAGTACAGCTTACGTCGTGTAATCGAAATACATAATTTTTGCAAAACAAAAAAAAAAAAATAATACATCTATACATTTTAAGTCCAAAAAATATAATATGTTGAAAGTAATTTTCTTCTCGTTCTCCGAGCTACAAAATCTATACTTCTAGGATGCCGTCTCAGCCCCGTGCTATCCAATCCGCTCCTCCTCTAGTTCTCCCACGTTTCCCTTGTCGTGACTACGTTTCGCCTACTCATTATCGATCTTCCGGGGTGTATTTTACCCGTCCTCAGTTTCTTACTGGCGCTGTATGGATTTCGTCGTATTTCGTTATAACCAGTGGCAGATATTGGGAGGGACTTCTTCCTCCCAGAACATTATCAAGCCCTCCCCTCCCCCCCGGAAGGTTTTAATCTCTCTACTAGATCTCACTTATAACATAAAATTGTAGAAAATTATCAAAAATTTTAAACAAATTGTTCAATAATTTTTTCATCGTGTGCATCTGCCCCACAGATACGACCAAATATCCGCCAATGGTTATAACGTTAAAAACGTTATGGTAAAACAGCAGTGTCCAACCCGCGGCCCGCGATCGGGTTTGATGTGGCCCCTACACGAATTTCAAAACTATCAATTACCTACTCATGTATATTGTAAGAAAAAAAAAATTATAAAAAAAAAACCTATGTATTATCGTTATTACAACGATAGCGATAGCTCAGGCGATTAGACGAGTGAACTGTGGCCGATTACGAGAGAATATCATTGTATATTATCGGAGAGACGGTCACGAGCCTATGTCATTTATCAATAGATTAATTATAGATATACATATATTGAAAATCAAATATTGTCCGACGGTCGAAAGAGTTGACGTTTTATTTTGGTGGTGTTCAGTATTATTATTTATTCGTTCAAATTGACTTAATTAAAAAAGCAACTAGCGTGGTTCCATAAATGCCGTCCTAAACAAGAGTAATAATACTCACAGCCGGAGGAAGAGAGTGTTCAATGAAATTAAAGAACAAAACAAAGCCTGGATATACCGTTGCGTGTAAGTATGGCCGGTTTTGATTTCAAAAATCATCATCAGGTAATATAACAGCGTAAACGAATAAATAATTCGTGACTGAATAAAAAATCATAATGAAATTGTAAAACGAGATGAGATTTAAGAAGTTTTATTTATTAACTAGAAAATACTGGAATTGAATAATATTTTTAAAATCTCTCTGTACATTCAAGCTGATTTTAAATTTGTTTTCCTTGACTTCGTTAGAAATACACAACTCTAGCGATTTGTTCCTCAAATTCTCCGCGAGTTAAACAAATTAATTCCAAATCCAATATGCTCAAATCGCAAAATCCATTATTGGTATGGGAACTTGCTGTGATTTGTGAGTCATACAAAAGGTATTCGTTTATTTTTTCGATTATTGCCGCAAAAATGACTATTACACGTATTTTTGTTAATAATGTTACGTGATAATAGAATTCCGTCAATTTATTAATCATATGTCCGCCTTACGATACGACCATTAGA
Organism: Tuberolachnus salignus; assembly: GCA_956483605.1. Taxonomy (NCBI): domain Eukaryota; kingdom Metazoa; phylum Arthropoda; class Insecta; order Hemiptera; family Aphididae; genus Tuberolachnus; species Tuberolachnus salignus. The sequence goes on along the minus strand of OY101431.1, from coordinate 21,284,833 downwards.
ACCTACCACTACGGCCTTTGATTTGTAAATATTATCAACGATATAATATTTTTTGCGGTAATCTGTAAACCGCGGATTAATGATAAAAACGGTGAAATTATGGAGTTTTTATTTTATTTTATCGTTAGACATTAGTGTTTTCACTCGTTGTTTTTTCTAATTCCTCATATTTTATTAGCTTTTACATTTAGACATGTATTTGAGTAATACATTAAAAATATTTGTATTACGGAAAACATAAATCGGTACGTAATGAGTGCCTTTTACCGGTGATGAATACTATTTTATAAAAATTAAAAATTGTGCATTATGTCTAGTTTGTAAGGAAACCATTTCGGTTTTTAATGATCTATAATTCAAAAAGGCATTATTTGCAACAACAAAAAAAACATGCGGCCAAGTCGGGCTCTTATCGAGGATTTTTTTCGGAAAAAAACATTTTTAGAATTGAAATGATGTCATTCATCACAAACAGCTTAATATTAAAAATAGTACGTCTGAGTCGTCCCACACAATTAGTAACGTGGTTTCATAATATAATTATAAATCAAATGTATTATTATAAAAATGTATGTGGCCCACGACAATTTCTACTCACTTAATGTGGCCCGGTCTTCCCAAAAGGTTGGACACCCCCGTGCTAAATCAACGTTATTGAACGTTTAACTCAATTTAAACGCGTTGTGATTTGATTTTTTTTTTTTTTTTTTAATTTAGGTCGTATAGATACCCCCACGTATTGTAATAAATGTAGATATAATATTTATTATTATACAATAACATATATATATATATATATATATATAAGACCGCTCTGGTTTTCGTGAACGAGAAATGTACGACCGAATGCGCCGGCCTGCCGTCTATAATATATATTTATTTTTTTTTTTTTTTTTTTTTTTTTTTATTGGCGTTTCCGGACGGGTCCCGAGGAAAATGTTAACTGAGAATAATGCGAAGACGACGACGACGACGTGGTGATTATATAATACGAGGAGGAGTTCAATTTAAAATTACGATACAGGAGAACTTAACGAACCAAACACGTTACGAAAATACCATCACTGCCGTGCGGGGACGGTCTATTAAATTTTATAAAATGATTTTTTTTATTATATATATTATTATTATTATGTGTTGTACACGGTACAACTGTAATATTTTTTAAACGAATTCGACCGAAAATTCGATATTGTATGTATAGGTGTTAAACGACCGCGGCCGTTCAATTATCGGCAAAGAATATTTTATTATTATTTCTAACAGGAAACGGGGACGGTATCGCGTACATAATATATTTTTTTTTATTTTTTTTATATATATATATATATAACGTGCGTGTAAAACTGTGCACATAACATATTATATTTATTTTGTAAAGCAATAACGCCAACGCGTGTGAGAATTTCTCGAATATTGTCTACAGAACCGTCGAAAAACTCAATAGTAATCAAACAATATGATTCTTAGAAGTGATTCAAATTTAATTGCAATCGATTGAAATATTATTATTATTATTATTATTAAGCAGAAATCCCACGAGTTTTTTTTTTTTTTTTGTAAACCCAGCTCGTTTTGATTTAAAATTAAAATATATATATATATACCTTTAGCGCTATTTCTGTTTAAACTGATCACACTGTTAACTAAAGCCAGTTTCTTATTGAATTTTTTTTTTCTTTGAAAATACACACACAAATTATTACAAACCGGGTAAATTCAATAAAATTCAATACGATTGTGAATTAATATTAATTACTTACGAGTTACGTTTAAATTTAAATTGTACCTACACGTCGCTTATATCAAGAGAACGTAAAAGTATAAGAAAATTTGTCAATTATCACCAAAATGTAAACATTTTTTTATATTTTTGCCCAGTGGGTTTAACGCTGTTATTAAAAGGACGTGTAACCTAACCTATCCTCCAGTACTTTTAAGGGTTGTATGTAATTTTCTGGACATTTTTGAAAAAGAACACTGTAAATTTATCAACTTGAAAAATATTCGAATTCGTATTTGATTAATAATTGAACTTCATCTCTGGTATTTGTTGTGTAACCGTGAAATAAATGAATACGTTTACCGAGAAACCGTTTCGGGCGATCAATAAAATACTCTAATTTGATAAAAGAACTAAATTCGCATCATATAAAACAAAACAAGCAAAGGGAACATGGTTTCTGGTTGTCTGTTCGAGAAACGTATCCAACTGTAAGGTCCAATGAAGGTGTAAAGATGCTGCTCCCATTAATTTCATCATATAATTGTGAAGTGGGATTTTCGGCTATGGTTGCTATCAAAACCAAATTACGAAGCAAATTGATATTGTCAAACTCACTGCGTCTCAAGCTAAAAAATGTTGAAGCGGATATCAATGCAGTAATGACAAATAGGAAACAATTACACCATTCAAATTAAAACTATATACCTACTAATATATAAACTTTTTTATTACTTAACTAAATAAATAATTATAAGTATTAATAATTGACTGTTTTTTTTTTTTTTTTTAAATATATCTTATTTTTATTTTATTTTTTTTTTGTCGTAAGCAACTGGATCCACGAAACAGCGAAAAATAAAAGGGCGATTGGTATTATTGCGGGTAGCCAAAATTGAAATAATTTCCAAAATGGATCGTACCATAAAAAGTTTTGGTACCTCTGACGTATTGGACCTCATTTTTATTTTAGAAGGTTCGGAGATTTGTACCGTTGTCGTACCTATGGGGAGGGAGGGGCAATGCGATATCTTTGCCCCAGCCCTTTTTTGCCCCTCGAATTTACGAGACCGATTTTATAGGTTTATTAAGGAAAGTACACCGGACAAAACGATAGTTTTACCGTCTCCGGTGGCACTTGGTCCGACGTTTACCGATATTACTTTTTACGGGTCGTTACCGCGTCCGAACGACGACCTCCTCCTCCCCCCCCCCAAGTACGCGCGGCTCTTTAAATATCGTTTAAAGTGTTTAAACGGCTCAATCGTTGCGCTAAACTGCTCAATCGTCGCGCACCGTACACGCCCCGGGATAACGAGCGACAACCGGAACACACGCGCACGACGACGGGCCTCCGGACGCCAAATGGACATCAACGAGCAATAAATAATATTACGGCATTGTTGTTATATAACAGTCGTTTATATTTTAGAGATTTTTTTACGAAACACGAAAAAGTGCGACCTTCCCGGACGGGAGGTTTATCGTCCTGTCGTTATGCGATTAATAAAAAACGTATTATTCAATTGGACGGGATATTATTTTATCCGCTCCCCCGGTCGCCGTCGCCGAGGCGATTAAACTCGTAACTTTGCGTGCCAGTTGTAGTGAGCCGGACTGGGTAGTACGACTCAAAACTATATATATATATATAGGCGAAGTCACCGTTGACTGACGGCTTCTCAGTGGATGTTGAATGGAAGAGAAAGACGGTTTGAAGACAATAAAGAAACACATATAAACAATAATGTTACTTTATTGACTGGGACTGGGCAACCCGTGGTCCACACAAATGTAAGGTATGATAACCAACGGTCTGCCCATACATCGAGCCGACGCTAAGTCTAAAAAACTATGGAAACCCATAGCCAACTCGAAAGTAAAAGCTAGCGAAAGCAGAAATCACTAAAATTAAAACACTTACAACTACTCTCTAAATAATCGTAATTCTCAATCGTAAACAATTTACAATCTTTAAGCACGTAGTAACCATAAAAATAGTTCGATCAATATACTACGCACGCACACTATGTACGAAGTAGTGATCACGGTTTAACCAGATTACTACACCACAGTTGAACGCAGTCAAGGAACTGGTAAACATATGTGGGCGATACTCAATTCGAGTTTCCCACTATTACGTCAATACGTTTGACTGGTTAAGACATTCGAAATGGCACGGCGAGGACGTCCCTCTCCGGACTTCTACCGCTACTCTGACTGAACTCAACACTGACCTAGACTAATGCTCTAGAACCGAACTCTGGTCCGAATCCGTGGCCTTCTATATGCGTTTGCCCGGCCTCTGGCGATTGTGGCGTGGTGATGGTTAATCGGCCATTTCGCAATTCGTCCGGACGTACACGTTGCACTCTAAAATCCCGGTTTAATTCATATCGTACATCATTAAAACAATAACGAGTTGTATAGTTACGCATTATTAATATTAGGCAGTATTACTATTGCGTAATATTCCGTAATCCGTACTTGACCGTGGACCCGTTAAAGGCCAGTGTCCGTACCAGCGATTGCGATTTGATTTTTTTTTTTTTTTATTATATTAATCTATTTTTTTCATTAAATTTTTGATAATTTCGTGCGCATCGTGTACATTCCCATCCCTCGGCGGGGCGTTTACGAATTAAAAAGTCGAGTTACTCATTAACTTGGTTACATGACGCGTTACGGGGGGGTTCTTTTTAAGTAACTTCGAACTTAACGAGTTAATTGGTACATTTATAGTCACGTTCGTTTTAATTCCGTTTTCCTAATATTAATAAACCCCCGTGCGTACATTAACATAATTTAACTGTTTCGAGTGTGTAAGTATGTACAGAAATTAATTTTACTGATACGTTTAAAAAAGAAATTGCAAGACCCATATTATATTATGATATTTGTTAAGCATTAACAAAATGTGTAATTATTAAAATAAAAAAAATCTTTTATAGTACCTATACGTATATGTTAAACAGACGGTATTAATAAAACTGTTTGTGGCGGTAAATACTGTGCTGCTTGGCAACGCAAGTGCAATTCAAAATCTCAATTCACTATAACATTACAGTAATAATAACTGTACAAGTAAATAATTTACACGCAACTAATTTATTAATAAAATAAAATAAAAAATAGATAATAATAATAGTAGTAATATTAAATATTTCAATAATTAATATTTTGTATTTCAGAGCGATTAGGATAAGTCGGCCGACCGGGTAAACGACGTGGTTAACCGGTGAAAGTCGTACATTTCAAAACGCGTTGTTTTTTGTTTTTTCGGTTTACAACGTTTACATACGCAATCGAATCGTTTTTGGTAAATAACGTCATTGGCCGGTCACTGACGTCATTTACCAATAATCGTCGTCTATCGCCGTAACATATATTATACGGGCGTATCAATTACCCGGCCCACAGTACAGGACCCGCCGCAGGTGTCCGGGTCCGCGCGCGCGTTCTACTCGTCGTCGTTCGCTCTTCACGCAGTTGCCAAAACCATTGGCCTTGGAAATACGAAATTTTGATTTGATAACAACCGTAGTACCGCCGCGCCACTTCCATTCGACGTCATGTCATTACCCTTTTCCGTCGCCGCCGTTTATTGCTACGTACGCGCCTATCCCGAACAAATTCCGATACAGACATCATCACGGTCCAGGTGATAAAACGCGTTCAGGTGATTTCTTGCCGTGGAAATATATCGTTGTGCGCCTATATCGAATTAACGACGTCCGATCGTCATTACCACCGACTCGGTAAAAGTATTTTTAAATTAATAATAAAAAAAAAAACAACAACAAATACAAAATAATGTTTTCGGCATTCCGAATTATATAATGTTTTATTTGTTTAAAAATATTACAGGACTATATGGCGAACATTAAACAAAACAGATGCAACCACCTTGGAAGCTTCAGAAATGTGGTATTGGGGTGGAAATGGACGGAAATGAAGGCCAACAAACAACTGTTCGTTTTAGTAACGGAGAAGAGATTTTCACTAAGCAATTTTGAGATCATGACGATGGCACATGATGGGTCGAACGCTCCGTAACGTTCTATTGGAAGGTATTGATAAAAGGAAACCGTGGAAAGGAAAGTCCAAGAACATGTTGTATAAGTCAAATAGTCAAAGTTGCAAACGAGTCGATTCATATAGACATCGCCAAGATAAAGCACAGAATCATTTAAATTGTAGACCAATCAACGGATTGAAAAAAAATAAAAAATAAATTACAAAAAGTTTCAGTACACCGGTTGCTATCAGTATCCAGTGATGTTCCTACCGAATTTGTAGAGGGTACACTTAGCACGATTTCAATGGAAAAATGTAAAAGTATAGGGTGCTAAAATACAAAAAAAAAAAGTCTCTTCCGTATACCATCACCATATTAACTTTCAGACTATGATTTTGGTATAATAAGCGAGGGATAATGTAAATGATAAAAAAAAAAATTTATATTTTCATTATTTTTATATATTTCAAAAAATAAATATATAACTTGATATTCCTACACGTTCTAAACCTAACCATAAGGTAGTCGCAATAGTTCCAATAGAAATACGCAAAACATCATATCTCATATTTGTATAAGTAGACAATTGTAATTTATTTTGCAGTTCCGAATAAATAAAATGTTCGTTTATATTTCGACAAAACATTTTTAACCGAATGTCGGTTTGCCGACGCAAAGATTTATCGTAGAGTATATATAAAAATTAAATTCCCCTCTATATTCTACCTTCGCAACATCCCACCTAAAACGGTGGCATAGCTATGAGCAGTATCCTATCTTTTTTTTTTTTTTTTTTTTTTTTCGTATTTTAAATCATTTTTCACAGTGATACTTTTAACTAAAAACACTGTGGACCGGACGCGATGATGTTAGCGCGATTTGATATTCGGTAGCTATAATAATCGTCATAATAGTAAAAAATATTATGTTACAAGTACCTATCGTGGTAATTTATTGATATCTACGGCATAAAATATATTACGTTATACCAAATCCGATTTTTATTTGTAGAAATATAAATATACTTGCCGTCGTGTATTTCACGGTGTAATTATATCAATTGATCATTTTCTTTTCCGGTTTAGATTATCGTGAAAAAAAAAAAATAAATAACTTTATACAAAAACTACTCGGCGACCTCAATTTCTGCAGCAGATAATAGCGAAAAGATATTAAAATGTTAAAAACTCTGAAAAATTATTTTTACGGTGCACAGTGTCCGGACTCGTTCGAATTAAATTGCAAATAAAACGATTATATTATTTTGGAATGTAAAATGTTGGTGATTTTTACGGTTTTCGAAAATTATATAAGAACAAATTAGACGAGAAAGGTTGTTTCAACTATTCGGACAAACATCAAAGCCGAAAAAAATGAATACACGTATAACCAAAAAAAAAAAAAAAAATCGAAAATTTAAATTAGCTATAAATGTAAGTAAAAAAAAAAAAAAAATGTCTGAATATTTTAATAATTGTACCGCACCACGTCAAATATAAATATTTAGTGAAAATGCTAAGTCTCTACGAATGTTTTTTACACTGAACTGTGGGAATGAATAGTAGAACAAAAAAATGAATTTCTAATGCACCAACAATAGGCAAAATGTATTGTTACCAGAGAAACCGCACAACCGCCCCCGAAAGTTGTTGATCGGGGTAAGATTTGTGGTCGACAAGTTATTCACAGACCGAACAAAAAAACACATCCTACGGTACATGACAGACTGTCCAATATCCACGAACAACAAGTCAACTTAGTAGTAGTCAACTTTAGTAGGGCTAAAGTCGAGTAATAATAATGTCGCACAATAATATCAATATGACAAACTAATCGGTACGATTTGGTGGATACATTTTATTACGTCATTATTATAATATTACCAGGTGGTTTATTAGATTCTAAGCGTAGCGTGAAATGTATCGGATGCAAATAAATTTTGTGGTTTTTTTTTTTTCTGTCAGTGTACAACGTTTTTACCAGAAATATCGCTCCAACCATTAACTTCAGAAGTGGCAACTGATAGAAAATATTGTCTGGTAGGCGAATTGCCACGTTAATTTTCTCATATTTATTGGAAGTTTTTTAATAATTCGGTTGAAAAACCGGGAATAAACGACAGGAAAACAGGACTATTTACGAAATAATACCGGTTTTGTTATTTTCGATTTTTTTTTTTTTTTTTTTTTTTTTTTTTGTAATTCAGTCGAAAATAACCGTTGAGACGCGAAATTTTAACTGAATACTTATAGACTTGGTACAATTTTTAAAATAAATTCAGTTTTTTTTGTGAACTGTATATAAAATAGAGCTATTTTATATTTTTGTGTTTTTTACATTTTTTTTTTTTTTTTTTTTTTTTTGGATATAAATTTGCATTTATAAAAATGCTCGACAATTTAAGACATGCTTACGATTGTAAGTTTTAATTAATGATAAACAATTTTAAAAAAAGGTGAGCGCAATGCAAAGGTATATATTTTTATAAAGTTGACATTTTGATGTGCTATTTTCCGGTTTACGTGTATAAAACTATTTTGGCTCTACACAAATGCTTAACAATTCGAGACGAAAAAACACGAACAATTGTAATAATATTGTGTAGATACAAATTAATACAATTACCATTTTTAACCGAACATAGCTCAGAATCGTTTTTTATTAGCAATTAATTTATCGATGAGTACAGATATAAATTAAATTCCTTTCGATATCCTACCTTCCTTACGTCTATTATTTTATGGGTTTTTTTTTTCAAAAAATATTATTAAAAATTCGTTCGCGGACAGGTATCACAAATCAACAGTCGCCCTTGCCATTTTACCGATAGACAACACAACCGACATCCTGAAATACACGAGCTCGTGCCTAGATAATACATTCGACTCAACTGCGAGTGTAACTTTTTTAAAAATATTTCGAGCAAATAGCCCAGAACATCCGACCGACGACTAAACGTTTCTATAAAAGAATAAAAAATACTTTTTCCCTTGGACTTGTACGTTAATTTACATTTTCAGAAATTGTTCATTTTTTATAACACGACTTTTATTCTCCGATTAATTTATCCGACATTTCAATAAAAGTTTAGAGTTATGAGTGTAAAATTTCACACTCTTCAAAGTTCAATGAATTTGTGAACAATAAATTTTTTTTTTTTTCTAAATATTTGATATCGGTTTTGTATTATCTGTATATATACAATGATAAACTGACTGATCTATCAACGCACATCCTAAACTGCTAGAATTAGAAATTTGGACAATAAATACCTTTTATACCGTAGGCGTCCACTAAGAAAGGGTTTTTCGAAAATTATACACTTCAAAGTGATTTTCATATTTGTTATCATTATGATAATAATTAAAGCCGATAATCTAGGGTTGATTATTAATTATACAAGAGATTAAAAAGTGGTATTTTTTAACAATTAAAAAAAGCCATAACTTTTTTATTACAAATTAATCTACTATAGGGATCTATGGCGTTCCATAGATAAAGTTGTGTTATTTATTTTTCATCGCAATCACTCAGATTTTAGGGTGAGTCTGAGATAATTTATTTTACACTAGTATGTCTTTATGCCTATTTTAATTAATTATCAATAGTGGAGTATTTGAGGGGGGCGATGGGAACGATTGTCCCCTCCCATCAATCAATTTAATTATGTAGGTATTTTCTATATATGTATTAAGAGAAAATTATAACAATTTTACCTTTTTTTTTTTTTTTTTTTTTATCACTCTCTTACCGAAATTATTTGTTTTTCTTTAATTGTTTCATTATCTCTTACATATAATAACATTTTTATATATGAGAAAATGCATGTCCATAAAGCAACTTAATATCTTGCTTGCCAGTAAGCGTTGCTTCTGCACAAAGAACATTTTCTACTCTTAGAAGGTAGTGCTTGGTTGTTAATGCTAATCGTTAATCGCAATATTATAATTAATACTAAAACAATATGTTAAATACTTAATACTATTATTGGTACTAACGGTATTTAAATGTCTCTTATTTACAATTATTTGGACTTATTCACTGGCTTTACAGACAATGCTTATGCTTATACTAACAATGTAAATTCACAAATTTAACTTTTAAGTAAATATAGGTAGCTTATTCTCAACACTAATAAAGTGTTTTTAATAAAGAATCAATAATTGAATTTGCTGTGAATATTAGCAATTGGTGGATGGTAGTTTAATAGTTTCTACAATACTCTTTTTACTTGATGTAAATTAAGAACATGGCATAGATCGACAATGGGTCAAGATAGATTAATTAAGTGGCTTGGCTTTGTAGCATGCGCACAGAGAAATTGGTCTACCTACTGACTAAATCATAGAACGATTTGCAAAAATGAACTTAAATTCTATAATTTAATACAATTATCATTGATTATTATTTTAAATAAATATTGTTTGTTTAGTACTTAATGTATTATTTGTATAGTTATTCAATAAAATACACAGTGGGTTTGTGTCTAAGACACATCAGGGAGTTTTCAAAAATAAGTTATTTAAGAGCGATGTTCCTAAATTTTCAATTAAAAGATATTAAAAGTTTCACAACTTTGCGTACATATAAAAATAAAATACAAGAATTTCGGGATTGAAAACCCGAAGTTTTGGGTGTCTGGACACCCCCCTCGAACCATATATATGGGAATTTGATTTTTTTGTTTTTTGTTAGCTTATTATACAAAAATAATTATTTGAACATTTGACAATTACATCGACTACATGAGAAATCTAACTATATAATATGCGTAGTTCGGTCTATCGAACGCTGAATAGTGCGGACGCCAGTATTTCGTTCAGAAATAAGTAACTGGGCAATAGTACCCAACGAATTTCAGGACGAGACCAGCGCGTACGCCTATGTTCGTTAGGTAGTTTTACGGTAAATCGTGCCTGACTCAATATAATTTCGATTGAACAATCGGATTAATACAATATTATGCGATTAAAAATATCTAAATAAAAACATTATCTGATTATAGTAGTTTGTTATTATTTATTACATACGATTATATTTTTTTAATAGTTGGAAAATACTAATAATTGAACAACGAATGTTGTTTATGAACGTCACATCGAATAAGTAATAAATAATAATTGTCGGAAGTGATAACTTTAGGCGGCGTTCTGATCTTTGACATCCACTTCACGATCCTCGCCCACCCCCTTCTTATCGGTGGCCTCGCTATTGTCGGTTGTATCGTCGTCGTCGTCGTCATCGTCGTCGTCGTCGTCGTCGTCGTCGTCATCGTCGTCGTCGTCATCGTCGTCGTCGTCGTCATCGTCGTCGTCGTCGCTACTGGTATCCTCTTCCTCATCCACGTCCTCCTCTTCATCCGCCTCCTCCTCATCCTCATCGTTACGCCTCAAGGCGTCCCGTCTACCGATTTCATCCCGCTGCTCCTCAGTAGGCACCGGCGACGTGGACAGTGCTCGGTCCTGGACACGGCCACCGAACTGCCTCTCGTCGTTGTTCGACGGATTGGCCGCCGCAGTCTCCCGTAGCGCGGCCTCGGTCATTTGCAGAGTGGAAAAAACCCGCGGGATCGCTTCGGACATGTCGGCCATCTGCGGATACGCCGGACGCGAGTCAGTGGTCACCCCAGTTGGCAACATAATAACTTCTGAAAAACAAAATATGAAAAGCTATACGAGAGTATATAGACAATGATGATGATAATAATAATAATAATAATTAGCAGGCTGCGAATTCGGGCGTAGGCGAATCGAGTCCCGAATTAATCGTTTTCGTTTGAGCTAAAATTGAGTACCAGCCGAGTCATACGCCGTCGCCGCTGTTTTCGCCTCGGGCTGAATATCCGGCAACATTGAATCGTACCACAAATAGTCGCTCGTCGCCGCATGCGAATCTGAATGGTTTATGTCATACCGTGCGTTCAAATATTTGTATTTGTATTGATGCGCTCAAAGGTATACAATAAGTAAAGAACTTAGTAAGAATTTTATAAAGAATACCAATGGAAAGCAAAAATTTCCACAAGAAAAATATTACTAGACTTGACTTTATATTAATAAGATTTCCTCACCATTAAAACAAATTTTACTGCGTTCGTATTTTAGGACGTGACTCAAACTAGCCATATTTAATTTTCTAGACATTTTGATGAGACCTAAAAATGTTAAAATGGGACTCAATTAGTCGAATACGACGAATTTATAGACAATTTATTTTTTTTTAATTTTATTTTATTTTTATTATTGTAAGGCATAATAAAGCTAACTTTTAAATTTTATTTTTGTTCTAAATTTGAATTATAGAACATCAAATTCGGTTTTGAAACTTTAAAATTTGGCTTTTTTATACATTTTCCATGTGTAGATCTTATTCGCGTGTTTTCCTTGCATATTATTCGTAAACTTTTAATACTAAGTGGGTATGGAAAATACATCATATTTACCTAAATATTAGTAACGATTCAACGAGACTTATTAGTATATCATATTTTCAAAATATTGAATTTTACTGAATTTCGGGGATTTTTTTTCTTTTTTCAATTTACGTTTAAATGCATTTTTAACTTTCTTTTTGGAGATTTTAAAGCGCATCACAGATTCACAGCCTTATAGTATCCTGAGTGTCAAAGTAATATAAAAACTTTTTCACTGGTTCGTCTTGTGTATTTTACTATGTAAACTGCGCAAACATTTGGCATTATTTCACAACATACCTTGCCGTTTCCTATTTACGTGTATATTTTATACCTGCGCTCTATCAACACAGCGTGCTAATACCTATGATAATAATATATTAAATAATAATAAATAAAAATAATTTATTATATATTTGATAATATCCATTAAAACATTACAAATATTTCGGTTATCAATACCTAGCTAACATCAAAAGAAAAAATAAGGCACAAATATCTAAAAAAAAAAAATGAAATGTGCGAAAAATGCAATTTTCAATTGGGCTTGTTCATTGAAACGAAATTTTAACTATTGGTACCTATTAAACATATATATATATATATATATACTGTGCAAATTTTTTACCTAATAAATGGTTTTTCTAAAAAAAATTAGTCCAAAGTTACCGACCGGAATAAGTTCATTTTTTTTTTTTCAATCACATTCTAACACATATAAATACTTGAATCTGTTAAAAACCCTTTAAGATTTAAGTATAGGTAAATATATTATTTTTTTTTCTTTATAGTATCTCAATCGATATTTTCGGGGAGAAAAAAAACATAAAAAGCCGGTCCAAAGTCACGATGTGGATTCCGCAGAAGAAGATGGGATACACCCATCGTGTACACTAATATTTGGATGTCCTCCAGTTTCAGACGATTCGGAATCATTTAATGTTTCTTGTTTAGCAAGGCTTTCCTTGGCACTCATCGTACTATTGTACAGTTGTGCTGCAGCCTTACCTGTTTCTATCCATCTATCAACTAAATAACGTGCGTATATTCTCACTTCTGAAATTCGAATAAAAAGAATAAAGAATTGGTTTTTTTTTTTTTTATTATTATAAAAATACGGAAAATGGTGAAAAATAAATTAATATAATAAACGCCTGTAGACAGAACACCATAGTGTGTTGAGTTGAAAACAAAAAAAACAAACTCATAATAAATAATTTACCTTCTTCGAGAATAATTTGAGATTGGGACGACGACTTTTTGACCGATTTCTGTCGGTCGGTGGATCTTAATCGGTGCATGATGGTGCACGAATGAAGAAATATCTGTACTGCAGAGGACAACGGATTTCTAGAGAACCGTTTGATGTCCGCTTATAATATCCAATTAATATCACCCGGTTTTGTATCTCGGTTTAAAAATTTGTCACAAAAAAATTCAATGATTCAGAAATAATATGCGAGTGTTACGCAAAAACGAATAAAAATCGAAAATCAATAAACACGCGTTTACACTATTTGATAGTGATTAAATGCATAATAGGTATGCACATAGATACCGGAAACTGTAAAGATGATTTTAGCGATTCTCGTGAAATGAACAATAATTGCATTATTTATTTTTTATTGACGAATTTTAAAATAGTTAATAAATCGTAATTACGTCACGTCGATTAAAAAACGGTGTAATCGTTACGCCGCAATAGGCTAATTTACAAGTCGATCGAAATAATTATGTGGACGGTCCAATATATTTACAGCTGATATGGTTCAGAAATAAAAAATAAATCTATGTAAGACACATAGATGATACTATATTACAACAAAAAAAAAATTGTAAAAATTCCCACGCATATGATGAAGTTTGAAAAAAAAAACCTCCGATTTCGAATAATAAGAATAATTTTTAACCCCCATACGTTATACCGCATTAACTTCGCACGTAGTTGGGTACAACAGTGACCCCCGCCCATGGTGTAGTCGGTTTTTTTTTTTTTTTTTTTTTTTTTGTTTTTAAAGTAATAATAAAAACGCGTAAAATGTATTTTGAATACAGACGGACAAAGTTAGAACCTAAGACGCTTAGTGTTTCCGTTACCTACGCGGAAAACTCTGAAATATATTAATAATTACACAGTATTACACAGAACATTATTGGAAGTAGGACACGAAAGAAAAAAAAAACTTCTTTGTCGTGTACAATATTACAATATGAATAGATACCTACAATTATTGGTAAAAAAAATACGGTTTTAAAAAAAAAAAAAAAATAATAAAAAATAAGATGAAATGAGTATACCCACGTCGCGCGTAAAAATAAAAATGATAAAAAAAAAATAATATGAAAGTGCGATATTTCCATATAATGTTTTGCAAAAAAAAAAAAAACATATTATACTGAATATAAATATAAAAATAATGACGAAAAAAAAAAAAACGCGCTTTAAATTATATCAAAATCGTTTAAAAAAAAAAAAAAAAAAAAAAAAAACTTACCTCGGTCCCTTACGACGATTCCGTACGAAATTATTTATTATTTTTATTACTTGCGTACGCGGCGTCGTGTCTTGAGCGTGTATACGGCGTGACTGCTCCGGCAATAATATATTGACGGGTGCAGGGATAGTGTAGGATGGCGGGCCGGAGTGGGACCGTGAGGGGTACAAACGTTTTGCACGCGGCGAAAATGATATTATTACGGAACAGACGCGTTCGACGGGCAATCGTTTGAATATTTCGAAATCCTATCGTCGGACGGATTTCCGATTGGCGTCGGGCAGCAAGTAAGTACACGCACGTTTATCGCTATTATTATACTATCTGACAACGGGAAAGTATTCACTACCAGAAAGGTCTGTGGAAGACTGGCGGCCCCGTGGCCGGGTGTGCCGGCCCGTTTGTGATATACGAGCACATCCGCGGCATTATAATATTATTAAGAGGACGGCACCGCATTTGCCTGCCGTCTCTGCTGTTAATCCGACGCAAGGACGGAAGGACGGCCCCCCGGGGGTGGCCGGGGGGGGGGGAGGCGAAGAATGGGGGGACACGAGGCAGGCAGAGAATATAAGCAAATAAAAATACGTGATTTCGAACACTTCCAACAGAGTATTCTGCGGGAGGGCGCGGCTTTTCCCACAATATCGATGGATTGACGGAGGGGGGGACGGGGGGTGATCAACTTGTATATAAAAAAAAAATAATAAAAATAATAATAATAATAATACATACACAATGTGTATAGCACATTTATTATTGACATTACTACGAGTTCGGTTTGTGTGGAATAAATATTTTTTTATCTTTTATCGTGTTCAACCCCGCCAGCCGTTCCAGTTTCCACCCCCCCCCCCCCTTTAGCGAGTATTTCTCGAGAATTTTTTTTAATTCCCCCGACTTTTTCGTGTTTTCCGGGCATTTTTTTTTTTTTTTTTTTTTTAATTGTTCATACCCGGCCGCGAGATAGAGAACAAGTATAATAATACAACCGTGTTATGCACCTTCGAAAATAATTCACAACAATAAATACACCCGTGACAGGGATTACATTAAATACACAAAGGTATAGAACGCATTTTTTTTTTTTTTTTTTATAGAAATTTCAATAAAAATCACAAAATCCCCGTCTGACATTCCTGTAGTGTCGATTGTTAATTTAAAATTCCCTGACATTTTGTTTGATTTTTTTTTTTCTTTGTCTACAAATTTTTTATTTATTCGCATGTCATTTATATACATTTTTTTTTAAATTTGTAGTATGAATAAAAAAGATTGTGTAATCCAAGCATAGTTTAATGCTGTTGTTTTTAACTTAGTGAAATAATTTTTGTCTGTCTAACAGGCACTACGTTGTGAAAACACCGGGTACGCACACCGAGCAGAACTTGCTTAATATTGATTTTAGACTAAAAGGGACCACTCTATTATTAAATTATAAGTGGGCAATTCCGGAGGGCACATCGGTGCGGTTTTTTTTTTTTTTTTTGTTCCAATATTCCGCATAAAACGCTCAAATACATCGTATAGAAAAAACGCCTTGTCCAGCATTTGTTTTAAATGACTGTGTAGCTATTAGAAAGATAAATTTTTTTTTTTTTTTTTCGAAGAAATCGAGTCGCCCCTCCGGAATATTGTCCTTTTTTAATTCTATAATAGGTTATTAATTGTTTTACTATAAAACCGAATTTAAGCGAGTTCTACTTGGACAACGGTCAGAAATGTGTTTTCGTACTTCCAGTAATACTACTCAGACACTATATAAGAGACTTGAAACAAAAATTATTTCGACCAAATTAATAACGACAAGTTTTCGCAGAGGGATTTTTTTGATTTGCCAGGCAATATTTGCATACACGTGTATATTAATATTTTTTTTTCAATCTTAATAATTAATTCTTATTTCTCGATAATTGTAGAATAAAAATATCGACAAAAAAAAATCATCTATGAAGAAAACATATTGTAAACGTAGTAGTCTTAAATTTCGGTTAAATAATTGTCGTTTTAAATCTACTATAAGTCTGAGTAGTAGTTGGAAGTAAAAAACGACAATTATTTTACCGAAGACGACAACGTTTACAATTTAAATTATGCTATTGTCCGACAAATAATGTTACAGTGATGTCCCCTACAGTTCTCAGCCACTTATGTTCGCTTTTATTCGGTTTGCTGTTTGGATTTAGAATTTCTTTTATTACTATTTATGCGTACAACACGCGGAGTGCCTACTTGATATAATATTTGTATTATTATTTTTTTTTTTTTTTTTATTAGATTTGCGCGGAAGAATATTATATTATATATAGACCGTTATTAATAAATTCAACGAGGTTAACTTACCCGTATTTAACTATACCATACAAATCATAGATATGGTTTAGTTAATAAAAAAATATGTCGCTGTTATATTATTATTAAGGTTATTTTTCCTTTAGACGGACACACAAGACAGTCATCACGAATCGTTTACAATTTACTTCAATTAATAACGCCTACGATTTAATATATGTATAGAAATGCTGTTTTCGTTAGGGTCCGGATAACAATGTGTACAAATAAGTCCATTTAAAAGGATGCGTCCGATTTCCGTCACAAAAAATATAAGAATCGAATGTAAAGATATATATACGTAGTAGAGTTCCGTCCCGGGTTATTTGAACGGATATTTACAAATACCGTCTTTATTATTTAAGTATATATATATATATATATATATATATATATATATATATATATATATATACGGGTTCCGACCATTTTACATTTTACTCGGTTTTGGGGGAAATCGGTCGCAAAATAGGAAAATTGAAAATCTAACGGCGGATTCCTTAACTGCGAGAGGGCGTACGTACATAATAAGTTCATCCGGGTCCGGAAGCCAGAGATCAATAAATGTATATTAATTTTGGATAACAATATAAATATTTGTAAAACGATAAAAGCGTTTGTTGCGTATAGTAGTTTCCCCAGGCTATAATAAATAAAGGATACGCTAAAATCTATGTAAAAATGAAAGCGGACTCCGTCCGGTTGAGCTACAGAAGAAATACTTTTTCTTTATCCTGTCTATCCTCTTTCCTTTGATCCGGAAATCGGTATACGAATTTGTTTAAACTGGGACTGAATCGATATAAAAAAAGATATTAAGGGTACAACTCGGTTGCAGTCATCTAAAATGGTTAGATTCTTAGAGAAGCGATAAATTAATTTATTGTATTACTATGATATGTCTATGAACAATTTTACGACCAAAAATCTTGCCCGGATTTCTGGTAATACATTTTATCCCGTCGGTGCTCTGTTGGGAGGGGGTCAACTTTTTATTTTACTTTTACATTTCTTGACAAATAAAACCGAAAAAAAAATAATCGGGGGGAAAACACCGGTTACAAAATAATTTGTTAAGAACGCTGCACCGAGCTCCACCACTCGGAATCGATTTTTGTTTGCAATGACAAACTACTTAATAGGTACTACTCGTAGGCAGTATCCAATTACTTTGTGGGGTGGGTGAGATGATATATCTGAATAATTCATTCCAAGTAACTATATTCGATTCGTGTAACAGATATGTAAACCGTCAAAAGTGAATTATATATATATATATATATATTTTTTAAGGCATTATCGGTCAAAATGCATAGTTTTTTTGAGCACTTTTTTGGTAGTAATTATTATAAAAAATATGATTAAGTTATTCTAACACTATAACTGGTATAGGTACGCCTAATAATTAATATTAATCAATACTCGATTTAAAAATAATTAACTTGTAAAATATGCTAATTATTGGTTCAGTTAAAAAAAACAACCTCAAATGGTTCCCTAAAAAAATTGTTATTTTTAATAGTTAAAATCCAAAAAAAAAAAAATTGATTATTTTTTGTTCATATTATATAGGACTCTTAAAATGATTCACAATTATATCAACTACAATTTCAAAGTTTTGATACCTAATTAAAAAACTAAAACTACATTTTTTTTTCCAAATATATATACTTGAAATAGTTCACACTGATATCAAAAACGATTACAAATTTTTAATAATTAAAATACTAAAACTACGTTTTTTTTTTTCACCATAATATAAATAGTTAAAATTATTCACATTGATATCAACAGAGAATCAAACAAAAATAATTAGCCGACAACGACAAACAGTCGGTGTGTACGGGCACCGATAGTAGACAATAGTTAAAAAGAAAAAAAAAGCACAATAATATTATACCAGCCAGTTGGACAATTTATCACTTAACATAAACACACACACATACACACATAATAGTTGAATTGATTAATTTAAAACATCAATGTTCGTAGTATATTAAAATTACCTAATGAATTTTTACCAGAATTTAAATATATCATATATATAATTTAATAAATAAAAAATCAAAACCTCCAATTAAAAATTGACCTATCAATTTATAGGTCAAAAATCTAAATTTTAATCTAACATAATTTATGTTTTATTTAGTGGTTAAAGTAGGGAACACTTCAAGGGGGTTATTATATTTACCAGTGTTCAAATTGGTGGTGGGCGGGGGACAATTACACTTCTAATTTTATTTTATTTTTAGTGTCTCCCTTAACTAGTTATTTCTATTGAGACAGGGGACGGGGACGGTACGTCTCTTTTTACAATTAATATTTTCAAAAAACATGTACGTATATGCGTCTGAGAAGTTTCGCTCTAAAATTTTCAAAATTGAACTACAATTTCTACCCATCTTCCGCTGTGCAAAATATATGTAGATACTTCAACACACGTCAGTGACAATAACTGAAGTGTGTTGTTATTGTCCTTTCCTCCCTGGATTTCAAAGACTTAAACTAAGGGGGGGGCGAATAGTGTTGCCTTAAAAAAAAAAAGAGACTTCCTACCCACTTTAACCACTGTCACTACTGCAATAAATAGACTACTATTACTGTCTAGTTATAATACACGGAGTAAAAAAATGATTTTAACTGCGAATAATAACATTGATATTTATTATTGCGTGTATATTCTTACGTCATTTAGACTAACTTTATCATAAATTTAGATTTTGTATACAATAATAATTTTAAATGACCACATGTGTGTGTGTAAAGTGCAAATTAATAACTAGATAATTAAAGTTGAATTAGATTTTAAATATAAGTAGTGCTTGCAACCATTTTACATTAAACAATAAATAAACATTTAACTTACTTATTCGTCGATGATACGATGGATTCTCGAAAGAGAGAGAGAATCTGGGAATTTTTTTTAGATTATTAAATTTATGAAAAAAAAGTTTATGACACTAAGAATTTTATGTTAACGAACAATTACATTACAGTTGTATACAGGAAAAAACGTCAATATTATCCGCCTGAATTGTACTTTGGTCGTCAAATCCTAAAACAAAATGATAATCATTATTAGGTACCTAGGTATATTAAAACATGAATATATTTACTAGTTAGTTAGTTTTAATTAAAACAAAGGTAAGTTTTACAATGTACGTGTGTGTTTTTTTTTTTTTTTTTTTAAATTTTATAATACGGCAAAATTAAAATGATTAATTAACAAAGCACACAACTATAAAAAAGTGATATTTCATAATAAAACTAATTAAATCTAAAATCAATGTATTAATAAACAAACATAAGAAAATAAAAACATTAACTACTTTTAATCAGGTATTGTAGCCACACTCATTTTTTATTTCCGTCTTACATCGCAATTAAATAATATCTGCTTAAAAGTTTAAGTATCGAAAAAAAAAAAAACCAACGATCAGTGCACACTGGCGTGGAAATAAACGGCACAAAATTGACTATGCCATGCGTTTGTAAAAGTGAAATAACAAATGAGTGGTGTGGCGTCCTGTTAAAAAGCCGCGCGACTAGCTCTACATGAATTTACAGCAAGACTTACAGTATAGCGCCTTATGGAGTTACGAACTCATTGATACCTAACCAGATCCAACGGCCAACGGTAATCGAATGAAAAAAATTCGGCACCTAACACGTTTATCAGCGCGGGATAGAGCCAACAGGTTACTATTATATTGTTCACGGCCGTGCTCTTTGTCAATAAATTCGACGGGTGCGCATTCCGGTGGCGGTTTACGGTATTATTGTACCGAAACGAGCGGGATGGCACTATGGCATCCGGACCGTGCATCGGTATGGTGCGCCTGCGCACCGATTTCCCGACCAACGTAATAATTTTCAAACGGCACGAGAAGAAAAAAACAACATGTCGCCGTGTAAACAATTACAACATAATACGAGTGGCGGCCTTACCAACGGTGTAAACGGCATCGACAACGCCCGATAGTGCGTTGGATATTGTCTCGGTGGTACAAAAAAAAAAGAACCGACGGCGTAGGTTCATGGGAACTCCCCCGCCCCCTCTCGCAGGCGCGCCCGCACCGCAATTCTAACCGTTGTGCCGGAGCGTAAGACGAAACGTCCAAAAAACGATTTTTGAATTTTTCCTCGCGGCGATAGAAAGCGATAGATAAGGCGGCGCGCGCCCGGCGCATTGTCGTCGTTGTGTATTATTCCGTTAGCGTACACGGAACGACGGCCGGCGGGCAGGCCGGATGGGGGAATAATTTTGCCGCCGACTGCCGGCCGTGCGCGCACGTGTGCGTTACACGGTACAAAGCCGCGTGCGTGCGTGCGTGCGTGCGCGCCCGTGGAATTGCATTTTTCCGTGTACACCGTAGACGTCTAAAATCCAACCGGTAGACAGATCGACATGTCGATTATCGGCAAGGGGATCACCCTCGTAATAATTTTTGTTTACACAGTAAGCCGTGGTATTTTATTAAACATTTTATTGAAAACGTTCGTCGGCGCGCTGTCCTCCGGCAGTATTTAATATTGCGCGTACAATATTATGCACGGTCCGGATATCGCAAATAGCACCCCCGCCGTACCGCGCACCCCATTCCAGGCTCTTTTCGGGACAATAAACCGCCGCGAAGTCCCTTCGATTTTCGACCCTAATAATAACGTTGCAGCAGGCGGCTGCCGCCGCTTAATCTGCCCTCTGCTGACGGTACGACAAATCATTGTAATAATGCCACGTCGAAGTAACCGGGCGGCGGGACGCATTACACATGTCGTACAGATGTGATAGTACAATCTGCAAGCCGTCGGCAATAGTAATTATACGCGCAAATATTTTATAATTTTATAAATTATCGGGTGGTACTAAAGCAGTGATTCACAAACTGTGACCCGCGGCCCCCTAGGCGGCCATAAGTATATTACTGGGGGGAGTTGAAATATTTTATTTGCAAATGTCTATGACAAAAAAAAAAAAAAAAATTATAATTATTTTCGATTATCAAAATTACAATTTCACAATTTCAAATAATAAAACACAAACATAGATGAAGCTTTTCAAAACAGACTTTAGAAGCAAACTTGCAAGCCTTATTTTTTTTTTTTTTTTATCTATGCATATTTATGCATGTTCACAGTTTAAAATTATTATAAAGTTTTTTCAAAGGTATATTATAAAAACGTATATGTATTTACTATGTAATATGTATTCTTAGTATATGTCCAACAATTAAATTTTAGTATAAAGTTGAGGAAAACAGGAGGGCCGTAACAATTTTGCATTAAATTCAAGGGGGCCGCCTGGGAAAACAAAAAAACTTTAAACGGCGTTCGGCGTTCGAGTAGTCTTCGAAATCGTTGAAAAATTATATATTCTACGGTATACGTAAAACAGAAATCTGTGCAAACATTTAACGATTATGCTAAAATCGTGTTACTGTAATTAAAACGCGGCACCCGGCATTCCGCTATTTCCCCGCCAAAACCCCACCGCCGCGCAAATCATGCCGGTGCTCCGTGCGCGTCGGCGGCCGTTTATGTTTTGCATTCCCGAAAATGTATAAATACGGAAAAAAATGATGATGTACTGATGTACCAATTAAACGCATCAACAATAATTATATTATGGATATGGGCAATCGCCGAGTTGGCGTCCCTTACGGGACGACGATAAGCACGTCGTCGGTGTGCATTTCGCTTGCGCGTTACACAACAAAATTATTTACGTTTTCTCTGTCGCGCGTAAAACGTACGACGTGCGTTAAAGACGCGGCCAGCATTGTTACGTTTAATGGTGGCCACTTGGAAGCGCAACAAGACGTCGTGCTACAGCCCGCGCACTGTAACCGCGGCCGCGGTACCTCCTACCGCTAAATGTTACATTTTGAAACGTTATTATTTCTAAAGCGACAAAATATTAAGCGCAAGCGTTCCATAGGTTTTTTTTTTTTTGTAATTATTATTATAATACCTACCCCCATGCTCGAGTCGGTCGCACGAAAAATTATGAAAAAAAAAAAAAAAAGTAATAAACCTAGTCGAAAAAATGACGATTTGTGTATCGTTAAATGTATTGCATGAAATTCGCGCGAATGCGAGTTGTTTAATTATATTTATATAATGATGATTTGTGTATTGTTACCTGATGTGTGGTTTTTTTTTCATAATAAAAACGACAACGGTTTAAATTTCGATTCGAGTGCGCCGGCACAAGTAGTCGGTAACTCAACACTACGGTTGTACAAGTACGGGCCTGGTCGGTGGCGCAAACGGAACGCGTAACGACGGACGGTTACGAAAAAATATGTTAATTTCTGGTGGCTACACTGGGCAGTCGGCTGCGGGGATAATCGCCGGTTGATATTATAGTACATGACGTCATTGCGCCGTTATCGATTTTATAGTTCGGGCCTCGTATTAATCTCTTGTCAATTTCTACATATAGCCCCGTACTACTCTATACGCATTTATCATCATCATTAACGTAACGTTGGCGATATATCATTGACATCTACATATTTTTTTTTTTTTTTTTTAATCGATTGTATTTGTAATTTCGTTAAACATCTTACGCCGCTGGTAGTGGTCGAAAGTCTCCTATCGTCTATGATCTACGGTGGGAAGCGACCGGCGGCGTAACGTACGCGCCGGCAATCGGGAATGCGGAATAGAGAGGGTGTCTGTCTCTCTCCCTCACACGCGCCATCTCTCTCCTACAGACGATTTTCAGAGGTTATGGTCAAATATTTGATATTGTTTGATATTAAATGTAAATAAACGATAATGATAACATTTTCAAATACCTATTCATTTTAACCGTTTCAAGTGATTATGGTTCGGAGACTCGCGTCGTTCGTCGTCGACACAAACGTATCGTTTCACTTTAGTGCATCACGTAACAATCGTTACCATTATTTAAAAACGTTTTCATTTCAGGTTCCCCGAGAGTGAAGAAAAACTGCGAAAATGTAAAAAAATGACAAATCGGCAGTGTGTATTGGCTCCATTTTCCAGGCGATTGCTGTAAGATGTGTCATCAGAGGAAAATACTGTGTCCCGAAATGCTATTCCTTCAACGCATATGTACTACATTTTGATATTTATAATTATATGATACTAATTATTGTAGAAATGCCTACAGAAAATGTTATCTCCAGTTTATTGTTCTTCCCCGTCCAGTAAGTTTATACAATTTTTTTTTTAAACAAACATACTAAAAGAAAAGTTCAAATTTTCTGAATTATTTGGAAACACAGTAACACAAATACTATAAATATGTATTTATAGTATTTATAATATATCATAATATATCTGTGTTATGAACCGATAATACCGCAGGACATTAATTAAATACTGAAAAACCAGACAACTATTCATTCTGCATTATCTATGATTAGAGCACAAAACAAAAATAAATAATAATATATTTAAATATGATTAGGTACCTAACTTATAAATAAATAGATATTAATCGTCTTCCATCATATTACAATTAATATCGGTTTGACATAACTTATAGTACCTAACCATTATTGGTATCCTTATATTGAATACTCTAAATAGAAACTATATTTACATTTGTAGGTATCAGTAGGGTTTAAACTTATACCAATCATCATGGAATTTGCATTTCCCCCCCCCCCGTATACAATAACTAATTTCTTTAATTACGATCAAATTAAATAAATTGAATAAAACAAATTTTAAATAAAAAATGACTATACCTCTCCCATTATTTATGCTATAGAACGATAACATGCAGTTAGAGGTATTAGATATTTTAAATGGACTCTTTAGTATAGTCTGATCTTTTTGAATAAAAAGAAAAGTGAAAACAACAATCATATAATTTGTAGAAAAAATCAAAACTAATAAAACTGTAATATCGATGTTTTATTTAAATTAAATTATTTTAGTTTAATTTCCATTCCCGTTGACTGAAATTTGGGTTAGAGAAATCTTTTAATATAAGAAAAGTGACTTATTAAAAAAAGGTGGTTTTTGGTGCCGATTGGTCAGAAATTGTGGACTTTCATTATGATTTTATATAATAGATTTTATTTATCGGCATTTTGCATCATTTCAGTTTTAAAAATAATTTAATAAAATATGCAAGTCAATTTTGACATCTAAACTAACCTTAGTCAAACTAATCATACCATGCATACTTGACATTCAACTTGATAAGTTCATATTATTTATGATTTATAGAAACATTTTAATTTTTTAACACAACAGAATTAAACCTGCTTTATTTGCAAATTATGTTTTCAAGTCAATTGTTAACCTAAACTAATATTTTAATTTACCTATAATTAAATTCTCTAATTATAATTATTAATTTTATAATTTATTCTAGAAACGATAGATTATATTTAATCAATAAAATACATTTCATAGAAAGGTATATTTTTGTTTTCTTTATAATAAGGTGTATTCACCTAGGTAATTATTTGTACATAATTATAATACTATTTTATAATATTATAAATACAAATTGTATATAATACCTATATAGTACATATATTATATTTTAAAAATATTATTTATTTTAGAATCATATTTGTCATTGTAGTAATTTTAGAAAAGTTGAAGTGGCACAAAATAAAAGATGTAAATCTAACAATTGAAACTTTAAATTATTACCTTATATTTAATAATGTTAGGTGTAATGTTGTGGGCACATTTTATTATAATTGCATTAACCTTCAGTAGATCGAGCGGTGTAAATATTTACCCCACTAATTTTAAATTATTTTTAAATATTATTTTAGGTGGTGTATGATTGCTTGCATTTTATCTACTCTATATTTATACATCATTATTATAAAATAAAATTGATTATACATATTTTTTATTAGTATGTGAAACACCAGCTTTGAAGTGTTAAGAAACATGATAGAAAAAATAGATAAAAGTGTGCACTAATTGTGCATAACTAATATGAAGAGATAATTTAATAGAAGTATGTTAAAAATGTTTTTTTCTGATATGTGAAATATAATTATGTAATTTGTAATATTAAATAAAAATGAAAGAATTGAAATGTAATTTGTACATTTTATAAAAATAATATATCTTTTTTTTTTTTTTGTCTTGAAATTAATTAAAATAAAATAAAAATTCTAGAATTAACAAATATTAATTAAATTGTACAAGTTAACTTTTTTATAAAAAAATAAAATTTGAATTAAAAATGAATAAATGTTAGAAAAACATGTTTTATTTAATTATAGAAAATGTGTACAACAGAATAGGTAATCTGAACCACCCAACCTACTGAAGGTTAAATCAAAATGTTTCCATAAATCACAAATTAATTTAAATTACATGTGTCTCGCCTTATTTCCATATTTTAGTAAAATATATTTGAAACCAAGTGAAAAGAAATAAAAATCATGAACCTAAACTAGTGTTGTAAAATGTATAATTGATACACATTTTGGCATCAATATCACTGTTTTATAAATCAAGGTAAAATAAAACATACAAATATGTACCATGAAATTGATTTATTTTATGTGTAGTGCAGAGATAGTAAAAGTTTTTACTTTTTTTTTATTATAATTCTGTGAGAACTATTTGTATAGTAGGAACTAGTCATTAAATGTCATAATATTAAATATATATATATGTAATATACAGTTAATGAAAATATTGAGTTCATTTTTTTTTTTTTTTAATTTCAAAGTATGTAATCAAATCAAAACCTAAAATCAGGCCTAATTGTGAATGTTATTGTTGATTCATAGTGTATATATTAAAGAAATATTATTTTTCGAAAAAAATATTTATTTTTTTAACTTTATGTCATTCTCGATTTCCCTAATTCTGTTTGACTATATTTTCGAGTTGTGGCAAATTTGTTTGTACAATTACGTTTTTTTACGTCCGTGTGCAAAGTCGTGAATACGATTATTTTAAATGCAAAATAATTTAATATCACATAATTATTATTATTATAACCGGTATCTGTTTAATAAAAAAATCAAGTAAACATACCTTCCTAAAATTGTTCATTTTTTACATTTTTTTGAGGTTTTTTCGTGCGAATTGAGTTTTGATTGACGATTAAACGTTATACCGCAAGACGCACATTTATATGTAGGCACATAACTAAAAATACAAAATAATGCATAATATGTATATGTTATTTTTTTTTGAAATCGACCGATAAAAGGACAAACATTACCTGCTATCGGTATCAGGCATAGTAGCAGTAGTAGTAGTAATACTATCGACGCTATTAGGTTCAGGGTTAGTATAATTACAATCGATGCTATCGGAATCAGAAATAGTAATACTATCGATGACTTTTGTGAATGGACAGTTCGCTAAATGCGTGCGGACACTGTCCTTAGAGAGTATATGCTTTAAGCAAAATTTGCATTTCCAGATAGTGACATTTACTTTTGGGTCAAACCTCGTCATGCTCACGGGACAGTACAGCTCCTCCCCGTTGTTTTTTGTACTGCCGGACATTACTTTATCGATAAAAAAAAAAAAAAATCATTTAATTAATTATTATTTACACGTATCTGCTTAATACGAGTACAATAGTAATTCTCGACTTTTGATCAAAATTATTTCAATTTTCATAATATTACACTGTAAAGGTGATTTATTTATATATTTTTTTTCATACTCTGTCTAACAGCCTACCCCCCTCCCCCCACACACACGTAGCGCTTTGGCCCGATTTTCCTCTTCAGTCAGACCGGTCGACGAAATAGAACGACAAGAATATTCTGGAAAACTGATTTATTTGAATAACGATATCGGTAGGGTTACGTTTTCGAATTTTCCATTCCTCGATTTAAAAATGTATTAAAAAAAAATTTAAAAACCCTATAATTAAAAGCGGCCAGAAGAACATCACAACGCGTTTGGTAATCTTATAGAAAATCTTTGGTAATCGTTTTGTAAATCTTAGTAATCGTGGTATTCTGGAATCTGATGGGCACAATATTTATCAGTGATTTGCCTGCCCGACTGGTGTTCACATCGCGCCGTATTCGAATCCGTTTTCAGAACTCTTTACTACGTCGATCGGACTGATTGATTGGAGGAAAATTAGATATCAAGTTGCTATGCCGCGTATGTGCGAAAAAAATAAAAAAATATCGGTATCCAATCCCCTTAAATAAAAATATAACAAAACCAAAGACGCAATTCGTGTGCGATAATATATATATATATAATAATATAATATATATACCTAGGTACACAATAAATAAATTATTTTAGATTTTTAGTGGAACGAGGAGGCGCCTGGTTGTATACAACGTTTGTTTTACATTTTTATTTTTTTTTTGTGTGGGAAAATGCTTTGAGGGGATATTTTCGTACGGAGCTACATATTTCAAAGGAACGAAAATTCCATAGCAACAACGCTGGTCCCCTCTGATAATTCAAAAATCAAAAGAGAAAAAAAACTCTACTGCATCTCACAAACAAAATAACAAGCGACAAATCAAAATTACTTATACTCGAAAAGGTTTTTATTTATTTTTTTATAGTTCGAATCCGACCAAAGGAAAAAAAATGTTGACCTTTTCGACTTGGTCATTTTATTACATTTTATTTGATAAGTTACAACATTCCGATTTTTCGCTCTGTATTTTAAATGAAAATATCATTATATTATGATCATTTTTTGAACACCGTCAGAAAACATCTAAACTTATCAAACCTGTTTTTGTTCAAAACGTTTAAACAAACGATTAAAACAACATAAATAAAAACAGTCGTTTAAAACAAAAAAATACAATTTATCTATCTATAACTTAGTAGTAGTAGAACAGACAATGTAAAAATCAAAAAAAAAAAAAAAAAGTGACTTTAAATCTGAAAATATTGTACAACGTTATACGATATAAAAATTGTCATAATGAAACAATAAAAAAGTATTTTAATAATGTAATGTATTTTTTTTTATTTAGTACATCCACACAAATCTACCCATTTTGTTTTGAATGCGATTAAATCGTGTTTTATACTTGTTTAAGACGGTTGAAAAAACACGTTTTATTAATCGTTTAAAGAACGATTTTTTTTTTTTTGGTTTTTATCAACCGCGTATAAGACCGATAACACACGCGCGCCTACCGAAATTCAAACAGATTAAACCCGTGACTTGATTAAATTATAATACGAGCTGCGCTCTCCCCGGGACATATTTCAATTGCGGCCAATCGTCGCACAAACATAATAATATTCAACAATACAATAATATATAACGTCGTCTGATCGAATTTACCGGTTCCAAACAATAATTAATGTACAATTAAATTAAAACCGTACAGAGCGGATAACGCCGCGCTACAATCGTGTCGTGAAAACTCTGACGCATCACAGCAGCAGTATTCGAAAAGAGAATCGCGAGAGGGTTTGAAATTTACGCCAGAGGGGAGATACCGACGTGAATCATACTCTCCTTCCCTAGTCCAACCCGGTCTAAACGTATGGATTATTCTTTTATCGAATCTGTGTTGAAGAAAAGCGTGGAAGGGTCGCCGTTTTAATATCAAAATTAATACTCATTTAAAGAATAAAAAGTATGGAAATAATATTACTATCGCGTTTAAAATATTAAAAAATCGCCTTGTTTGAATGTTAATTTCTGTTTTGTTTTACAAGTTCCGACTTATTGGCTAACTCGCCGAAATTTCCGTAATGGGTACCACTACAGCAGTGTTTCCCAACCGGTGGTCCGCCAACTACCAGTGGTCCGTGGGCCAGTCATAGGTGGTCCGCGGTCCCATAGATTTTTTTCTTCGATTTCTATTACAAATTAATTATTATTTTTTTTTTTTTTTTTTTTTTTAATTAGCAAAAAAAAATTACGACTTATTGAGGAACCGTATAATATTATACGGTTATCTTGTCGTTGTTGCTGCTGTAGACCGATATGTATTTTCGGTCTACAGCATTTTTACATACACTTTTATAAGTGTGTAGATATCAGTCACAAAAATCACACCAAGTAAATTATTTAGTATAGTAAAGTATAATTATATATTAGTGAAGTATATAGTAATAAAATATATAGTAAAATAATAAAAATTAACATTGTTCGATAAATGTTGTGCATTCCTGTTAATGAGCAAAAAAAAAGGTATTCCTTGTTTTCGTAAAATTGAGGTGGTCCGCGACCTATAAAATATTGTCGAAGTGGCCCGTGGTGGTAAAAAGGTAGGGAAACACTGCACTACGGGGGATACTCGACTCCCGCGTACATGATTTGTGAGGAAAAGCCGCGAGAAGCGGAAATCAGACAGCTTGTTTAATAAACTAGGTAAGTACGTTGTTATAAGATAATAAATACAATTAATTTATTAAGTAAATTAACAATAACCCAGACAGCTTATTTGCATGTGTAATAATAATCAGCGATCGAATTTGAGAGGACGGGGCTCGCCTCCACTATATATCATATTTATTTTTATTCAACGTCACCCGACTAATTATTTCTATCGGGACGGAGGATGCGGTTCCTTTTTCGAAATAATGATGGTTTCAAAATACGTGTACCCATCATCGACTCAGATAAATTGTATTTATTTGCTTTTTAGAATAATTTAGTAGTTCGGTAATAATTAATAAGCATAATTAATTATCGGCAATATTAGTTTTGCTATTTTCCATTTTTACCCCGTGCGATAAACGAAACGTTAGTGATTAACGAAAATCGAAATATTATCATTATTTTACGAAATTAAGAAACAATTTTATCAAAAAAACATATATATATATATATATTTGTGATAAATGTTTTTCTAAAAAATTGTCATACAATAAAGTTACAGCTATGTTAGATTTTGCAATTATTAACTAGCCGTAAAATTTTCGAATGAAAAAATTACCAAACAAAAGCCTCGGTACAACCCTGGAAAATATTCTCCTCTTTAATGTTTTAGCGAAGCGAATTGGTTTTACTGGGATATATTTTTTTTTTTTTTTGTCCGTGGACAAACTTTTCTACCAGACGTCCCGCTCCAATTTTCAAATATAGCACCTTTTCTGAAAATAGGAAAAATGTTGGATCTCGTAGTTGGTGCATTAAAGAGGTCGTTATTTTGATTTTCGATGTAATTTTCTTAATAATTGGGTATAAAGGTAAGAAAAACCGAACAATGCGGTTCAATAATTTTCTTTTTGTTATAACTCGGTTAACAATAATCATAGGGGACCTGAAATGTGCACAGAATATTAATCTTAGGCATTTGTAGACATGTACAATATCCTGACCATTTCTAAACTATGCATAGGCGTTTGAAGTTATTTTTTCTCGAATTAATTGAATAAAACTGTTTTGGCCGAACAGAAATGCTCGAAAATTTGAGACAAGGTTCATCATAAGTTGTACTTGACGCGACTACCTAATATATCTTTCTTTGTTTTAATAATTCCAGACACAGTGGTGCTCTGTGTCTAGAATGTTTTACCAATTTATACCGTTTAATATTTAATAAAGACTAAATACCTCTATCCGTATCAACGGAAATAGAAAAAGACATTTTATTTTATGCGTATACACGTATTCCATATTATTGACTTAGTAACATTTACATTTTACTTTACAATATGAATATATTCCGTATCTGTAGCAATGTTTTATTATTTTTTTTATTTGAATACGTGATACTCGAAAGAATGAGAAATGAAAATTGCAAACAAATAGATTTTTTAATAAAATATATAAAGGCGTACATACTTCGCGCTATGGGTGGATCACCGTTGTATAAGGTGACAAGTATATAGAAAGGAATTTAATTTATGTCAGTATACAACGACGATATATTGCAAACAAACACGATTCTAAGTGAAATAATAATAATTGTGTATTTTCGTTATTGCCATGGTAACCCAGAAATCAACATAAATAAAAAACAAATAATAAGACTCGAGTTTGATGAAATCGTGCTTTTGCCGTTTATAAGGGGAGTTTTATCCGCCGCGTTAAAAATCGAATAAGTATATATAGAAAAATAACCTCTCTAAAGTACCAACTGAAACAGTATAGGAGTGTATAGATCGGATAAAGTCCGACCTCTGGTAGAAAAAAGTGTTTACAGAAAAGGGAAACAAATAAACGTCATTGTAACATCACTCGCCGCTCCGATCAGAATTTAAAATCTAACTTAATATCTAAAACATGAAGTATTTTTTGATTTTTTAAGAATGAATTTCAAAAACAAAACCATATTATACATTTTATACGTGTATATTATTAACCCTGAATTATATATCTAGGAAGGAGTCAAGGTTTCGATTCGGTGCGATTTTCTTGCTTAATACATAAATATATATTATAATTAAATACGAAAAGGTCACGAATCGGATGACGGAATCGTATAGCCCTGTTGGTGTGGAATCTATTCGACATTTTATAAATAAAAATAATAATAATAAAATACAGTCAGGTTTTATTAGCAGTTTTACATTATAAAATACGCGCCAAGCACGTTTTTAAAATAATAAAAATAATATTATTCTCGACTTTGCGTACGGGCGTGCGTGCGTGCGGCTGTGTATTTTAATATTATTATTCAATTTTAATTGAATTTCTTATCGGGTTTAGTGAAATCAATTTTAAAAACAGTTTATTATTTTGCCACTAAATTGCTATGCGTAAAAACAAAATTACCGCAGTTTTTTATCAAAATGTTTAGCTGCGCTGCTGATGAGTGTTGATAAAAAAATAAAAAAAAAAACCCAATTTAATTATTCTTTACCTACTACGTCTACTCTAACCGTCTAAATACGATTAAACTACCGTATATTATTTTGTATACTATAAAAAAAAAAAATGTGTAAAGTCTAACGTAATGATTATCAATTGAATTACAAAAAAAAAAAAGGACTAAAGGCTCCGTCGTTCCACTCGAAAATCTAAATCTAAAATATTTTAAATTGTTAGTATCTCAATTGTGGAGATTAGTGTTGTAAAGCTATTACGTTAATCGTCGACGGACAAGTACAAAATTCATAAACTCTAAAAAAATGTGAAAAACTATAGTTGTTATTGGCAAAGATCACGTCACATATTAAACGTCGGTTTTATTATTAATATAATATCGACTGGAAACGCGGTAGGTTAATAAAAATCATGTTAAAGACCGATAATGAATTAGAATAGCGTTAAATTGTCAATAAACCAACCGACACCGAAAAAAATAAGAAAAAACCGTATTACCATCAATGTGTACTCTAATCAAAATGGTCCGTTTAATTTGTTTTGTGACCTTTGACAATCGATTATAAGATATTTCAAACGTTATGAATTTATGATAGAAACAAGAGAATGAACGATTTTCATTGATTGTTGCAATACTTACTGGCTCGTAATTTAGCCGGTAACGTTATATCAAACGTTGTTGCAAAATGATTATATTGTTTTTCCGGGATACACTGGTGCGAAACCGCTGACGATTTACTGCGATGATATACTTTGGAAAAATGTCGGTCGAAAAATAAATACTTTAATGGCCGTATTTGTGGTGGAAACAAATAACAATTTACACCGTTTGAAAAACAACGTCGACAACGATCGGTTTGATTGTGATATTCGAAATTGAATAACGAACAGACGATAGTGAAAAAAACAATTATTGTTCAACTGTTATTTAAAAAAGCGTCTACAACTACGCGAAAAAACCGACTGGTCGCCCAAACAAACAAACAACCAACTAACTGCGGAGTAGCGTATACGTGATATCAGTACACAGTTATCAGTCAACAGTCTATCGATCGCGGGAGTAATATTTTATGCTCTTTGGCGGCAGTGTGCGATATTCGTATAGACGGGCGGGCAACTGTATAACGACGCCTTAAAATCGGATAATTAATTGCGCGTAGAAATTCCAGTTTTACAATATTAAAATGCGATCGTATTTGTCGAAAAAAAAAAAAAAAATGGCGGATACGAGAATCGAGCGCATTCTGTTGCCACTCGTTCTGTTCGTACGCGACAAATGGTCACCGCGACAAAAGTAAGAAAATCAATACATTTGTGTTTTCGTATATGTTTACTCGCAGTAATATAATCTGCGAGTCGTGGCGAAGATTTACGGCTGATTTTCAACCCCTCTACAGCGTAGGGGAATTGAACATTTCGTATGGTTCGTTTCTAGATCGCCTCGGTGACATAACAAGAATAGGTTTAAATATTATTATTATTTTTTTTATTCCAACGGACAATTACTACTGATGGTTACGGTTAATAATATTGGAGTAGATTTACTATTATAATATTTGTGAATCGAATTAATTATACGGTTTCGAAAAATTATCATAAAAAAATACGCACATAAGTGGTACCAGTGGTGTATTTACGGGGGGGGCAAATTGGGAGGATGGATTCCCCCTTTGACATTTTTTTTTTTTTTTTAATAAATATTTCGTATCCCTTGGGAATATATTATGCTTATAGTTTCGGTAACGTACAAGGGATTTTTTTTTTTTTTTTGGGGGGCGGGAGTTGTCGGGATAATAATGTCAAACGAGAATTTCGGTAACGCATTTTAGTATTTACGGCGTTGATAAGTGTGTGGGACAGTGGCGTATTTAAAATGTCGAATAACGTCGATCGCAAATCTATACGAAATGTATCGGGATTCGTACATATACTGTAGTAAATAATATTGCAGTTTATCATATAAAATGGATTTATTTTTTTATTATTATTATTATTATTATTATTTATTTTATTTTATTTTTTTTTTTTTTTTGTGATACAAATTGAAAAAAAATGAACATGTACAATTTAGATGGGCACCTGGTATACGGTTTAGAAGAGGGTCCCCGTCGGCTATTGTCGACTAAAAGACCGTTAAATCCGGCACTGTCGAGGGGTGAGGGATTCGGAGCCAGTGACCTCTGGACAAATTCATTTCCAGCCCTCCAGACGCCGCTCGATTGTGTACACTTTGGGCGGGTCGTTTGTGTATTGAATAACCCCCCCGGCCAAGGGTATTATTTTACAGCTCGCATTTACTTATTATTTATTTATTTATTTATTTCGCGGACGGCGGCGCGCGGCACAACTTATTATTATTATTATTATTAGTATTAGTACTACTGCTACTATTATTATTACTATTATTATTATTATTATTATTATTATTATTATTATTAGGACGGGATTCAATGAAAATGAACAATATATTATTTAATAGGACGGCCGCCGTACCGCGGACGGGCTTCCGGCCGGTGCCGGCAAGCGGAGAGCTAATAGAAAAAAATAAAAATTATCCTTACGCCGCGTCCCGCAATCCAATCGCGTTAACAATATTATATTACACGGCCACAATGACAATAATAATAATAATAATAATAATAATATTAATATTAATATTAATATTGTTATTATTATATCGTTAATATGCGACAAACGGATGGACGGACGACGTTCGCTATAATATATTATTATTATTATTATACACAGCAGTCAGTTTTACCGTAGTCGCCGTGCGCCGCCGTCGTAGTAGCCGTCACCGTCGTCGTCGTCGGATTCCGTCGCAAATCCGACCCGTGTTCGTTCTCCTATTGATATTATTATTCCGCAGCGTTCGACATAATACCTACGTTCCACGAGTACCTGTTCCGCTCTTCTTGCCGATAACCCCCAAGAGATTGCGTGTCTTGTGCGGCTCTACCCGCCGCCGCCGCCGCAATATAATATTGTTATTGTTTTTGTTATTATTATTATTATATTCGCCGTAATGTTGGAATAATAATAGTAATAATAATACCTAATAATATTGCCGACGTCGTGCGTTTTCGTATCATTCCGATATTATAATATTTGTACACCTCCAGTCGGCCGCGAATAGACTAGCGAGAAAACACGCTGCGACGACTACCGGACTTTTTACATGGTTTCGAAAAAAACATTTTTTCGTGGTTAGTATACCGTGTATGAACATGGTCATCATTACCGGAGATGATATCGTGCGATTTATCTCGTCTGCAAAATGAGTGGTAATAATGCGGGGAGAGTTTTGATACCTCTTTCTAAACCGGGGTTGCATAAAACTAACCGATTGCCAGCTGTCGGTTTTGACATATAAATGTTAACGAAAACCGTGGTTATTATTATCGCGTGAAAATATAATTTAATTTTCTCTGCCATTCGATTACTTGCAAATATAATTCTTACAAATACAATACAAATGCCATCGTTCACATTTTCGTCGGATCGAGTCTGATGATATTATTTTTGAAATCCTTATTTGGTCTACTGAGGCCAAGGCGGTTTAGGGGATAGATCGAATCAGTGGTGTCGTGAGGGTAGCTTTACGCGAGTCATTTTTTTTATTTTTTTAATAGGCGGATGACTAGGATTTATTTTCTGGGAGATAATACATATTTATACTTATTCAAATTAAATAAATATACAGTGTACAATTGCATTACACTTGAACTATTAAGACATTGACTTTTAAACATATTTAGGGGGGGTACAAACCCCGGACCACCCCGTGATTGCATCACTGTGACTAGGTTAGATAGAAGAACGCGTAGAACTTATAAGAAAATTCAACAATTCTAAAAAGCTTTAAACATCTCAAAGCATGCCGAAATAATTTGAAAATATTTTTTTTTACTGTAATACCTAGTATTCAATCCACTAGAAATACCTGTATAAATACTATCAAACATATTTCCCAAAACTTCCTTCTGCAGTCCATCCGTGTCAATCGGTTTCCAGTTTCAACCTATCCACATCTCCCCGTTCGTTTGTGATCTTCCCATCCCGTGGGCCGTGGACAACTCAATTCCCTTCTTTTCTCCGCCACTGGCGGCCAGCCGACCGCGGTCGTCTTTACTCGACTCCCTTGATTGTATCTGGCAATTTGAGAACAAATAAATAATCAAATCTTATAAACGCGGTTTCTTCTCTGCAGGTTTTTCAATTTATTTCGTGTTTTTTTTTTTTTAAATTTTTTATTGTGTAATACCTATAAACTCTAAACACGCTTCTTTATTTTTTTTTATTTTTATCATGATCCATCGTAAGATTAGCTACGAAGGTCCCCTCTCCCACCGAGTAAAATTAATTTTACATATTATTTTCAATCGTTATCGTTTAAGAGGACGCTACACCAAAACGATAACGTAACCAACTTTTCAGAGATGGCGTTGTTTGCCATATCGCCGCCGTCACGGCAGGCCGTGGCCACGCCCATTATCTAGGCCCATTATCGTAGGCCGTAGCACACTACAGCCAAAAATAGTTAATAAAATTTAAATGTTTACATTAAAACTGTTTCGCGCTGTGAAGAACCGAGAAGGCTTCAGTTATATCTAAGAAACCTAATTTTTACCAATAAAATACAAGAACTGTGACTGTGTGCGTAGGGTTATTATTTTTTTCGGAAAAACCAATATATCAAAAATTATTCACGTATGGCAAATGTGAAAATATCATATCTAAAAAAAATTATAACTTTTTTCGTTAATGATATCAAATAAATAAAAACGCAGAAAATATTATCTTTTGTATAAAAATTTGGTGTCGCTACCTAGGAGTACAGACCACCGAGTGATTCTTACCCGCGCAAAACGGTTTTTACTAACAAATTTACGGACGTGTAGCGTCCTCTAAACATGATTTTTATGTTCCAAATGGTTTTTCACCACCCTTATTCCATCGTACAACATAAAACATAATGAAATTGAGCACGAACAATTCCATGCCTAATGATTGACAAACAGAAATCGAACTTACATAAATCCTCCGAGAAAATCACCGGTTCGTAGTAGCAAAACATATGTTAAAAAAAAAAACAATCATCTTGTACATTATTAATATTAATAATATTATGTTTGCACATTGCTGATGCCCCACAGTATATTAACCATATTCCTGTATAATATATCGTTTGTCGGGTAACACTTATATATATTATGTATTTTTTTTGTTTTGTTTTCAGTCGCGTTAGAACCTCCGTTTGGCCGTTATATTTATTTCTATTTGAT
The DNA here is from genome assembly GCA_956483605.1 of Tuberolachnus salignus. Classification (NCBI taxonomy): domain Eukaryota; kingdom Metazoa; phylum Arthropoda; class Insecta; order Hemiptera; family Aphididae; genus Tuberolachnus; species Tuberolachnus salignus. Next base: position 21,246,869 of record OY101431.1, on the reverse strand, counting down.
TTCCAATCCGAATATATTAATTATTATATATTGTAAGTAACTACCGCCGCGGGATTATCCTGAACAAACGTCCTCCCCCACGATCTTTTGACCCGACAAACAACATCAAACAAAACACTAAAGCCACCGTGGTTAATATTATACCGATATAATATTATATATACCGCGGTTCCGTTCGTTTAATATTTATTTAAAAGCGTCTTTTGATGATCAATCGTCCTAGTAAACCCCATTGCCGAAATTATATGTCTGGACAAGGATAATAATAATCGTAATATATAATAATACCGCCGCCGCGATTACACACGCTATACCGAGTACAAACATGCAACAATATTATACAGGGTGATTTTTTTTTTATCACGATTCGCCGTCTAAGATGGTTTTAAGTAAATTTGATTGGGTTTTTTTTATAAATAAATTATATATATATGTTACAGTTATAACCCGAAATCTGTCAAAACTAATTCAAACTAGAATTTTAAAGACGAGTCAGCAGTAGAAATTGATTTTAAACATCATATCTCGTGTAATTCTAAATTAAACCCCGATGGTTTACCCTACCGAAACAAATAACAATGTTAGATTATCCTGTTCCAAACATTAATACATGCCTATTTACACACCGGACTTATTCTGATTTATTTAGTTAATTCGCACTTTTCCCTAGTTTATACTAACGATGTAAAAATTAAATTTGGAAATCAATTATGGAAATCTAGATAATACTAGTTTTTATCAATGTAATGCAGACACAACTATAGTTCTAACTAAAAAAAAAAAATTGGTTAAAACTTATTTCAATGTTAAAGGTCCAGATTAATTCTAGTTGTAACTAGTCGAAACTAGTTATGACGAAAGGGGTAATATAATAATTATAAATTATTACTCACAGAGATAAGGAAACATAAAAACATAACAATTTAATTAAAAAATGAATTTTTTTGTAATCCTTATCCCTGTGAGTCGTATAAAAAAAAACACACACACAATTTGATTATTTTCATTATCTCGGGAGATGTCGCAATGACAAAATCTTCGTGGGACATCCTATATATATTTATATAGACATTAGAGAATTATTGTATTTTAATAATCTTAAAAAAATACACGCGTCATATAGTAAAACCAGATGAATAGTAATCCATTGTTCGTTACCCTAAAAATCTAAACAAAAATGTAGACAAATAATTGGATGGATAACAATAATAGTTCGGAATACAATAATGGCACACGATCTATAAATTAATGTTACGATAGAATAATAATATAATAATTACGGAATCGTATAACTCTAAGCCTATCGATCGACGACACGGTCGTTCAGATATTATTTAGATTGCCAACCAAATATTTAGATACCCAAATATGTTATGTTTGTTTAATTTACAAAATATTGGTGTTTTATAGAATTTTATTTTCCATTTTTTTAGCCAGTCGTGTATTCTAGTCTTAGTCTAGTCTATAGCCGTTTTGAGAATTGTATTTTATTATTATATATATTGTCTACGGTATACGGTGCCGCCGTGCCCAAGTACCCATTGTACACGAGGATTTAATGACGGTGTACGTGTACTCGTAATATAATACTGTCGGCGGCAATATTATATATTATTATATGCCTTTTTTTTTTTTTTTTTTTCTTTATAGTGAATATCCGCTTCCTTCTTCTCTAAAGTAAACGCCCCGCTAGTAGAGAAACCCAAGTGTCCCCCCTCTTTATCGTTCTGCAGTATTGCCGTGTTATTTCATCACTCTTCACTAGTGTTTGAACAAAAACTTGACAAATAAATACCAAACTTGATTTTTCGTATAAAAATTACGTACACCTATTATAACTTGCTATTTATTCTACTAAGCACGTTGGCAGTAAGTCAAATCTTTGTTCACCGGGTGTCCATTGAAATATCCATACAATTTTAATGGAAATCGTAGAAATCTATTTTTCGAATTACATTTCTTTTACCCGTCGGAAATGCACGGAATTTCGACACGAGGTTCATCATAAATCGTACTTAATGGCGAAAGAGCAAAAGTTTGAGCGTAATGTATATTATTAGTTAATTTATTTTCCACTGGCAAGGAAGTAACAACAACGGTTAACTGTGATTGGTGCTGGGGTGTACGAGTTTTAATTTTTATTGATTTCGATTTTTGAATACATTTTTTAAAAAAATCAATTTTTTAACGGTACAAATTAGGTGGGCGGAGCATTATGCATTTCCGAGCGGTTTTTATTAAGACAAAACTAATATAGGTAAATAAACGTAAAAACTTTTATTTTCGGAGATTTCCGGAAATGAGAAGTTTCCAATTTAGAAATATCCTCTTTGCATCGTTATTCTCACGCCGATACGTCCAGCACTGATTTTCGAGGTGTACCTGCGTCGTACTTACTTGGGCGCACCGATAAATCACAATCGCGAAAGTCACGACACTGCAGTCGAAATTCAGATGCCCTTGACGGAGTGACCCGTCGTCTATTATTGTGTGGCCCCGCAATGTTTAAAACGCACAATGCGATCTAATTGGGTTCGACCAATATCCAAAGGCACACGACCCGCGTAGTGGAAGATAGGAGAAATTTACTATAATTCCGACAACCACAATTAAAGAATTATAGTAATATGTTTGTACAAATATTTCCGGATATTTTATTCTGGACGTTTTTCGACGCCGCAGGACAATTTACCCGCAATAACGAGATAAAAAAAAAAAATAAAAAAAATCGTTTTACCTACTGTAATATATCGTAATATACGAGTACATATGTCCCGCCGCTCGTGCCGATATCTGTGCTCGTGATAAAAATTATCGCCATGTCCGATTGAGCGATTGGATGCAATAATTTTACTCGTTTTTATCTTTTACACTCGGACAACCTTATTATATAAAATATTTTTGTTTTTTTTTTTCAATTAATTCATCCGCGTCGTCCCAAAGTAATCAATATTAATCAACAAAATAAAATTAGAATCTCGTACTAAAAATACCGAAAATATTTTGTCAGCCCCTCCGTGTTATTCCTGGTCTAAGAACTACACGTATGCAAAGTATCACGCTCAATCCGTTCAGTAGTTATGGCGTCAAGGAGTAACAAAACATTCCAACCATTCGCATTTAGATTATTTAATAATTATAGTAATTGGATATTGCGTAATTTCCGTGTGAACTGTTGTACATTCTTGAATATAATTTATTACAATCGCATTATTATAGCCGTAGAGTTATTCAAATAATTGCGATCGCTTGACTCGGCTGGGAAGTAATTATCGCGGTTTTGCTCTCTGTTTTGCTTAAAATAATCAGTGTTGGGACTTATCTAGATGAAATATACCTAAAACAAGTTAACAAGTTTATAAGCCGTAGTAAAAAATATTACGTACACGTACTTTTAATTAAAAAATCAAAGTTACTAGCTATACACAGTGATCTACAGAATCACTTTAACCGTTTACATTTTTTGTCTACCTGCTGTCCTACTATAATGTTCTCGAAAATGACAAAAATCTTTTTTTTTTATCTAGATAAATTCCACTTACCTTATCTGAGATAATGTTATAGTATTCACATTAGCACGGACTAAAAAGACTTCTTAATCTGTAGTTTTAATAATTTTAAACGTAGAAATCTGTCTCATCTTAATGAAAATCAACTCGGTATGGTCCCCTGGAAATTTGACAAGGAATTATTTCTAAATTATTGTTTTTTTTTTTTTTTATAATAATATGTACAACGCGTTTTTTTTTCCGGATACAGCTCGACGATACAATAGTATCGTGTACCTGTATTACGGTCAGAAGACCGTTGACTATATTTGCATACAGTATATTATATTCCAAATAAAAAAAAAAAAAACATCGAACAATAATAATATATATATATATATATATATATATATATATATATATATATATATATATATATATATATATATATATATATATATGTATATAAATATATATTACGCGTATATTGACAGATGAGAGTGGGGAGGGGTTTTGGCACCGGGAGCACAAATGTCCACGCAGAATCCGGCTCTCGGCGCTCGTTTATTATTTATAATTATGTATACTTATATAAGATCCTTTTATATTTTTTATTATTATTATTATTATTATTATTATTATTATTTTTTTTTTTTTCTATTTTCCTCAGCCGGACACCCGTCGGACGAGGGGATCCGTCCTGCCGCCGTCCAATAAATTTCCAGTGTTCGGCTGCTGCTCGCGCGGGACAATATGCGGTGGACGATTGCAGGTAAACACATTTATTACACAATTTTAACCACGCGATTTACACCACGTCACCGTTACCTTGATAAATTACACCGTACCGAATGGTATCGCGTACGACCGCCGTTCTATAGTAATAATTAATAATAATACCCTCTAATATGTTTGTCGCCGGTCTTTTCTTTTTCGTTTTTTTCGTTTTTTTTTTTTGTTGCTTTCTCCGATTTACAAAGTGCCGGACGACGAAAAAGTGACGGTTTATTGGCCGCGGCCGGCCACTTGGCGCCCGCTCAAAGACCACGGGGGGAGTCGTCGTCGTCGTCGTCGTATTATACGCACCTATCCGGGGATCCGGTACGCGGTTATTTTTAGACACGTACACGAACGATACTATTATACGGTACTCGTGCGGTTAACATTATATTATCGCGGTTGGAGAAACGAGGACATTTTTTTATTTTTTATATATATATATATATATATATACTACTACTACTATCGGCGTTGTTGTCGGTAAACATTTCGCAAAGTGACGGTTTTTTTTTTTCTACGCGCCCGATGCGATTGAGATAAGCGAACCGTTTCTGTAACCGTCGTCGTCGTCGTCGTCGGTATGTCTGAAGCGCCCGGGCGGTATTCGCGAAAAGTTCATCAAAATTTAATATAGAAAAAAATACAAAAAAAAAAAAAATGTAAAAAAATAATAATAATAACAATAATAATAATAATAATAGCATAATTACCATCGAAGTAATATAATATTTCACGTAACGGCAGCGGCGGCGGCGGCGGCGGCGGTAGATATTATAGGTACGTACGCGGATGCATAATATACCTATAAATATATACGAAAACAACTCGACAGAGGAGGGTGCGATTCATAATATTTGCATAATTTTATTACGTTATTTTTTTATAGGCCGTATTTATAGGTGATTTGGTATAATTTAAACGAAAAAAAAAAAAATAATAATAATCGATAATTATAAATGTGTTTTTGGCGACGCCTGTTATTTTTTATATATTTTTTTGTATGTATATATGTGTGTGTGTGTGTGTGTGCGTGCACAATATCAAAGTCGCCGGGGCCCAAAAAAACCTACAGGGTTAACCTACAGGCTTTGTACAGGGACAAACGCAGTAAAAATATTAGGGGAGGTTTTTGAAAAAATGTAAAATGTGTTAATAAAATGAAATTGTATAATATATTTTTTATATTACAATAGAATACGGGGGGAAAATTGAAAAAAAAAAACCATAAAACTGTACGGCATATAATACCGTTCCATAGTTATACCGAAGAAAAAAAAAAAAAAAAAAATCTGTTGTTATATTATATACTCATATGGAATATGCCGAACAGTATATTTTCGTAACGTTTGTAATTGGAGTGAAATTTTCTTTTCTAAACAGACAGATAAGAAAAAAAAACCCATACATTTTAAAACTAATGCATTGTTCAGTGCTTACTACGTTTAGAATTCCCCCACCAAATAAAAAAAAAAAAAAGACGGCTGTTTAGAAATACGGTCAAATATGCCGAAAACCATGGAATATTATGCAAAATAAAATGGCGTAATATTATGTCACCGTTAGCGTTTAATATGACTTAGTAAGAGATTGATGAGCAAACTGCATGTTGTAAAATTATCTAAATAATTCTTTACTATATCGTAAACAAAAAACACCCCCCCCCCTAAAAAAAAAAACCAAACGATTTAAAATAATTATTAATAACTCCTCAGAACGCAATGTTTAAAACATATTTTATTTAAATCGTTTATTTTAAACGTCTTCGTACAACTGATTAAAAAAACAGTATAAAAAAAATCCAGGTGGAATATTGTGTTTAAAACATTTTTTTTTTTTTTTTTTTTTTACTGTTCTTGTTCTCTTATATCAAATACATAAGTCAGAAGAAAACAAAAGTTAAACAACTAATTAAAAAACAATAAACGTACTTACCAATCCTATAGGTATTGTATAGATTACCCTTGGGAATAGTTTAGAATAAAATTTACAATTTAATAACATCGCCAAACAGTACAAGGTATTCCATAAAGAATACCTCGGCACTTATCCTATACGATTTTCGTTCGTAATCGATCGGCTGACCGCTGCGAAATGTATTTTATTTTTATTTTTTTTAAACAAATCCTAGTTTAATTTACAATAATATTACGATATTAACACGTTATTTCGAATAGCGATTAAAAAAAAAAAAATCGTGTCTATTTTATTTTACATTACAGTGTTCATATGAAGCCGAATTATTTATTGCGAGCAACAATGTACCCTACACACAATCCTTACAATTATATGAATATTTTCATCTCGGTTCGGTGTTTATGGCGAATAAATCTCGCGTCCGACTAGTCGAGAATAGTATTTTAGGTTTTATGAATCGCATAAATCCGTGGTCTAACACTACGGGGCCGCAGCAGTATTATAAATTATATTATACGACAAAACATCGCAATCGTTAAAATTAAATAGATACGCGATTTTATATTAAAAAAAAAAGAATCAAAAACAAAAACAAACGACCCGGCACATGTGACAAAAAACATAATATAACAATCGGGTAAACAAATTAATTCGAAATTTAAAAAACCGACGTCCGTCTGTTGCTGTTGAAATTATTATTAAGGTTTTTTTTTTTGATTTTACATTTAGAGAAAAAAATACGGGCAAACAAGACAGCAAATTAGGAATGAAAATTCACCGCGAAATGCAATAATTGGCGTTTAGAAAAAAAAAAAATCAGAAAAAATTGTCGCATTGTCGTTTAAATGATTTTTTTCGCTAAAATATTTAACTGAAAACTTATAGCACGTCCAAATAAATTGGTGAATATTTTTAACGTTATACAAAATTTTTAACAACTTTTTTCTTTAACCGAGTTAATGAGTTTATTTATTTTCAACACGAAAAATAAAACCTATGATCGCGCGTGTGTGAAAAATACTTACGCACACGTACAGTTTGTTCATTATTTTTTTTTTACGATATTTCTGAAGAAAGAAAATTGTTTTAACTTACTCTTTTTTTAAATAATAAGTGGATAACTATATAATATTACTTGTATTCCTTTCTATGAGTTTTTTTTGTAATTTCCTCGCCAGCTTTTATTCCGGCAATACCCAACTCCGTACACGTGTACAGAAAAAAAACAATTCTTAGCTCGTTGAACAGCATCTTAAACCGATAGAAATACATTAAATGTAAACTTGACTACCAAATCAACAATACTTATAATTATAGTAATCAAAGAATAATATTATAGCAACAATTCTATCAATATCATAAAAAATTTATCTGCGTTCCGCTTAGTGAGAAGAAAACATTACCGCTGTACAATTGATCCTTAAAAGGCTCATAAAAAAACTACTCCATCAACTTTTAATTTTTGACTATTAAATACAACCTTTCTTAAACGCTTCCTATAAAATTTTCAAATATTTCTACTTGGCCATAACAATTTTATGCGCATAAAACTAAAAAAAATTCGAAAATTGGCAGAATGTTTTGAACATTTTTTGCGCGTTTCGGTGATAATTTCAGAACTCTACGATTATTTTAAACTCAATTACAACAAAATCGTAAATAAAAGAACCGTTATTGCCGTAAATTTTCCAATTTATTAAGAAAACTATAACGAAAATCGAAAAATGATCTACTTCGTGCACCAAATAGATTCAAAATTCTTTCAGAAAAAGTGCATCACTTGAATATTTTCTGGTAGAAAAGTTGTTCCCAGACGGAAAAGAATTTTAAAAAAATATAAAGCCTAGTAAAACCTTCGTTCAGAATTAAAAAAAAAAAAATATGGAAACAAAATCTACTTGTATTTTTACGTCAGTTGTATTCCCGGACGATATTTATCAAATATGGCCATCGGCATTGGACAACTTGTTGGTATTTTTATTTTGCTCATTTGCGTTTTCCATTATCGCGTCCACTGCACCGGCAATTCTTGTGGCGACTACTCTGACGGGGGAAACAAAAAAAAAAAAACAAATTGCGATTTGATAAAACATACTTAAGTACCACACGAATATTTCCGGACGTTATTAACAACAATTCAAATACTCGCGAATTAGTTTTGAGATTGCGTCTAAAACGAATACATGATAAAATGTACTACGTACCTATATAAATTGTGTATTATATATCACCATAGCAACTTATAACCAGCTGAAGTTTTTTTTTTTTTAATCAAAAATAATGTTATGTCAATGAATCGACCCTTTCGGTCCGGAATATTAAGTTCCGATGAAAAAAAATTATATATTCGCCTTCAAATTATAATTTTAATGACCGGGGCTCGGATTTTATAGCATTTACTAATTATTATAAGATCGAAATATCAGAGTGAGCTATAAAGTTGTTTTATGCGCCCAGGGACTTCAAATATGCAATTTCATATCGTTATTTTTCGCTAATACGCATAATATAACGATTTATTTTGTATTTTGTATTTTTTTTTTCTAAATCTCGTTTATATCGAATGGAAAACAGTAGACAACATTTGCCGTTTATGCGAATCCATAAGAAAAATACCCTCATTTCCGTTCCATATTATAAAGTATAAGTTTTTTTTCTTCAAAATTGTTTAACAGAAGAAGAAGAACATTTGTTTTAAATGTTCGTTTTTTTCTCAATTTTTCTAGTTTTTATGGCATATTTCGGTTATTTTTAGTGTTATAAAATCCGAACCTAAATGGCACGTATTAGACCTAACCGAGAGTTATTTCGGTAAAAATATCAAATATAAGTATATTGTGATTTTTCGCATGCCACGGATTCGCCATCCCATTGATATATATATATATATTATAATATTCAGTGGCGGGTATTTTAACACTCCCCCCAGAAAAAAAAGAAAATTATATTCACGGCCGAATTAAATTGTATTTTATAATTGATAATGAAAAGTCACACTAACGAGATTCCTGCATAGGGCGAAAAATATTTAAAAATTTGGTCCGAGAGTACGAACATGCGACTTGTCACGTATATACGTACTGAGGGAATTTTTTTTTTTTTTTTAGAAAAAATTTGAATAACTGATGAATATCCGTTTCGCCCGAAACGAAATGCACCGAGTAATCGGATATGTACGTATATAATATATATTATATAATTATTATATACGAATATTAACGAAATTAAACAGAGTATGACAAATTGAAACGAAATTCTATACACGCGCTAAATGCGTATAGTAGTTTTTATATATATATATATATTTTTTTTATATTTATTTAATACCGCCGAGCACGTCGTTAATTTAAATCCGACTCTTCGACAATATAACATATCTGTGTGTGTGTGTGTATATATATATATATATATACGTTATACGATTGTATTACATAAATAATATTTGTTATACTTTTACGTGTGTGTGTCTGTGTGTTCTGTAAGGGAATGAAAACGAGGGCGTGCACACGCGTGTAGGTATATACGTACGTACACTGCACCACTGTCGCGCACGCACACACGTATTCACGCAAAAAAGCCAGAAAAAACACGCGACTAAGTTTTACGGTATAATAATAATAATAATAATAATAATCGATTCTATGGATAATAGTAGTAATAATAATAATAATAATAATACAAAAACCGTAATTCGATTTCGACAACCGCGGCGAACAGTCGAAAAAACCGACCAAACCGTCTCCCGGGGGTAGATACGCGCGCGAGGAGTTTTCGTGTCCGGTTGTTTCTGTTAGAAATCAAAAATTAATTTTAATTTTGTTTTCCCCCGTCGCGTCCACAATCCATAATGTTTTTATCGTGATATTTTATGATTTTTGTGTGTGTGTGTACTTTTTTTTTTTATATATATACATTTATTTATTTATTTATTTTGTTTTTGTATTTCAGTTGTCGTGTTGGTTAATATATCGCTGTCCCGCCAGGAATGTTTTCCCCGTGAGTACCAAATACAAAATAATAATATACGAAACGTTTATTACTACTATCTATTGGTAACCGACGAAATATCAAAAAAAATTATAAATAATAATAATTCGCGTTTTGTTCGGGCCGTTTTAGCCGAGTTTTTACGTACGAAACGTTACCGGGTTTCGTTTTCCGTTTCCTACCCCGAACTATCGATATTTCCGTACACTCGTATCCGCCTCCCCCCAAAAAAAAGGGTACGCGTTTTCGACGACGTGTCAGTACGAATATATATATATATAAAAAAATAACGGTATTTTTCGTTTTTCGTCTAACTAATCCCGGGGATGACGGGCGCGGATCTTTCGAAATTCGTTCGATTCTACGGCTACGCGAACGCGCCCGGCAGTAAACGTTTATTGTTTCGACTACGGCAATTCGTAACAATATGCACTCGGGCGTGACATTAATATCGTTACATTCGTATCGTACACGACGACGTATACCGGAATAGTGTATTATTATTATTATTATTATTATTATTATTGTTGTTACTTCTTTTTTTTTTGTTTTTTTATCGACCCGAATGAAGGACCTTAGGATCGTTTTACTCGTTATTATCATACCCGGAGTCGTCGGTACTAGTACGGAATGTTCGGCGTATCAAGGTAGGTGTGCGCCGTATATAATTTATAGTGCCAGCCATTATTGTCGTATAATAACAATGATAACAATAGAATATAGTGATAATAATAATTATGTACCTAGTCGATAAGGGGCGCCGGGTTTTCGTGCGAGGTTCCGAAACGTTTGCGAAATTTCTTATTTTTTTTTTTCCCCCCCGGTGTAGTAATATTCTTTATTTTACACGTGCGGGACTATGATACGAAAACAATTTAATTATCCGGCCCGTAGGGAATAGAAGGATTTTCCCCACGGGCCCTCGTTGCCCATATATCTCGTCGTTTACTTGTCCTATTTATTTTCTATTAAAATACATTTTTTTAGCCATATAAATATAATAATTGGTCCGCAACGTTCGCGCGTGCGGATACTGGGCATAAATTACAAAGTAATAATATTCGAAATTCGTTAATTCGTGCTGAAACAGGACATTTATTTATTATTGTAATAAACGCCCCCCCCCACCCCTATAGGGCTCGAGTATACCGTACACAATTAATTTTACATTATTTTACGATATAGTATAACCGCATTACAATACTGAATAATAATCATTAATGGAAATAGTAAACTAGAACAATTATATTACCAATAAAAAAAAAATAATACAATATAAGACATAGTTAATAGAGTAGGTATAATATTATAACCCGAATTAAAATGTACAGGATCATAGGCGCCAGGTATTTAAAATATCGTGAAGAGCTCACAGTTGTTGTACGGTTAAAACGATTTAAGCAAAATTTAATAAGCAAAACAAAGAATAAGGTCATCAGTAAAAAAATGATGTGGGCTGCCAAAACATGTTATTGTGATAACAAATTATTATTTTTCTTTAATCGTCTTCAACAAAAACGGTTATCTTTCTCAGCTAATTAATTATTATTAATTTGTCGTGTTGAGCATAATGCATTTATAAAGTAACATTTTGTGGAAGTACGTGGCAGAAATTAACGCTTCTTTAAATAAGAACCATGGTGGACTGAGTCCCGTTTTATAAATCGTATGAAGGGGTTCAAAAGCCATATTTTTTTGTTCATTATACATTCCCGCGGGAGATACGATCGATATATTGGACCCGTATAATAAACATATTTTTACCGATTTTTTTTTTTTCAGTTTGATGACCTCTTAAAATATTTCCATGTTACAAAAAACTCTAACGAAAACTATAGGTATTTCCATTAAGTACCTATTATTCGATTTCCTATCGGTTACCTATTGCAGTGATTCTCAAACTTGTTTATAACGCGATCCCCTGAATTTCATGTAAAATTCTTACGACTCCCATTTTTTCCTTAACTATATAATAATATTAAATTATTGGAAACATACTAAAAACACATATCGAATAAACAGTAAATACATATACGTGTTCATATAATATACCATTGAAAAAACTTTATAATAATTTTAAACTCAGAATATACAATAAATTGAAAATTGGTAATAACTAGATAAAATTACAGTATACATTTTGAAAATTAATGTGTTGGGCGAGCTTGTATATTTCTGCATAATAAATCAATGCTTGGTGTGATATTTGCGATGCGCAAGTTTGCTTCTAAAGTCTGTTTTGAAAAGCATCATCTATGTTTATTTTGTATTATTTGACGTTATGATTTGAAATTATGATTTTTTTATTTTTTTTTTTCATAAACGCATTTAAAAATAAAATAAATGTATTCAAATATTTCATGGTTCCCCAGCAATATACTTACGACCTCCTAGGGGGCCGCGGCTCATAGTTTGAGAAGCATCGACCTATCGTATATAATTTACATCATTTACCCTATTTAATATTGAAATATTCAAGTCTCTTCTATACGTCGACGTGCGTTTACATTTGAAAAATAAAAACTACAATTTATAATACGGTAGAATCGCCTAATATGTTATACCTATAACAATTATATAATAATATAATAAATCGAGGAGCGATTTTACAAAAATTTAAAAAAAAAACGTGCAATTTATTGTAAAAACTTTAAAATTCAGTGCAATTTTCGTTTCGATTAACCTACAACTTTTATTCCATTCCGTGAGTTTGCGATTATTTTTTACGAGTTACAGAACACGCGACCAAAAAAACCAATAATAATAATAATAATAATAATAATAATATTAACGCACGAGAATCCGGTGTTTAAAATGACAATAATATTATTTGTTATTTACGATAATATAATAACGCTCGTAATATTGGCTATATAATAAGTAATAACAAAATCATGAAAAAAATCCGTTTTCCCCGGTTTGTGCAGCTTTCGGCAGAGCACAAGATTTTATTATATGAAATATAAAAACACTCGTGACAAGAAAAATAGGCAGTGGCGTATTTACTATGGAAGAGGTGGGGCCAAAAAATAAAACTCAAATTTGATTTTATAATTCAAAAAATGCATTAAAATTTCTAAAAGAAAATCTGCAGTACATTATAGACACCCTACAACAACAACAACAACAAAAAATCCTAAATTTGCAACTTTTATAAACTCTGTACCACCCCACACGCACGAGAAAAAAAAATTTAAATAGGTAACTAATTTATATATATTCCTACTAACTCTTATCGCGTGCACTACACATGTTTATTTATTTTTATTTATTTTATATATAATTATATTACGAACGATCTAAACAGTGATTTAAGTAAGAAAAATATTGGGGGGGGGGCTATATCTACGACATTTGTGGGGTGCTGCCGAGCATTAACTAAACTCGACCAAAATTTCAAGATATCTATGGAGTCAAGAATTCCAAAATGTTTTTTTCCCCCACGTGCAATTTCTCAATAAAAGTTTAACAATAAACTCCTTCCCCGAAAATATTATCCTACACTTAAGCCTATGCCTGACCAGTAAAATAAAGTAATGAATTTATGTTTTTTTTAAAACTAGTTTCAGTTTTTGATATTTCGTTCAAAATACAAAATAAATAAACATCACACTACAAGTCTCTTAATTATCAAATAGTCTCTTACGAGTTTATTATTATTGCATAACCTAACCATATATTAGTTAAATTGCTTAAGTTTTTGTACAAAATTACATTATCTTGAGAAGGCACTAAAACTCCTACAATATCTATCCTAATATTTCATAACTCTTTATTAATTTGTTACTGTTATAAATTGTAATCTTTTCGTTAAAATGAAATTAAAAATAATTTTTATACAGTCAATCTTTCAGTTTCGTGTTTTAGCAGAAATCCAATAGATGTAGTAGGTATACAAGTCTCTTCATTTTTCTTCTTGGAGAATATCTTGCTCGTCTGCACTTTTTTTTCTGTTTAGGTATCAATGAATATCATAAATTGCTTGTCGTTTCATATTTTTTCCATCTAATAATGTTTATAACAAAACGTTATTGGCATCTCGTTAATTCGATATTATTTTAAACAATATATATAAGTAATACTCTAACACACTTTAGTTGACAATAACTAAAGCCTCCCCCCCCCCGGCTCGCTGATCTTCGACGAAAACTTAAACTAAAGGGGACGGTTAAATTTACATTAAATAAGAAGGCCGTCCACCCCAACTTTGATCACTAGATCTAAACAATTTCTGTTACGAGATAATATTATACACCGTCCACTACTGATTTATACCTATGTATACACACTGTCTCGTGTATAATAAGTACACGAACACAGCCATCCGTAATATTATAATATTAGCTCCCCCCGGACCGGTGAATATGTTTTCGAAACCGTCAAATTCGAATTACAATATTTATTCGATACTCTTGATGGCCGAATTTCATGTCCGTGTATCGTATATTAAATCTAAACGACGTAAATATTGAAAACGATTTACGCGTTTCTAAGCACAGTTACATTTTTAATATACTTGTCAATCATTGTTATGATAACATCTTATTCTTGTATATATTTTTTTATATTTGCCTTAATACTCGATAATCGATTAAGTTAACGTTATACGAGTCCCGATAATATATTTTCTCGGTCATTTTCTGCTGTAGTTCAACCTTCAACAGCGGGGAAATGTATATTATCATTAAAATATTCCGATTCCGTTGATGAATTTATTAACTCGTTATAATTTGTTATATTACACAATGCGTTAATCTACTGACATAACCAGTACATATACCTATAACCTTGGACCTATGCTGAATGGTTTTTATTCCTAATTAATAAAATGTTTTTAATATCGATTAATTAAGTAGGTCAACATTTTAGAAATATTATGTATTGCAATCTATATATTATATAAGGTAGATACGCTGGCTCACTCGTCGTACAGACCAAACCGGTGGACCTAGGAGACTTGATATTTTTGCGATATTTATCCCTTATGATGTAGGTGTGAGCAAATAAAATTTGAAATTAATACCCTAAAGGGGGTAGGAGGTTAAATCCGCTGACATTTCATTTTACACGGGCAACGCCGTGCGGGATCAGCTCGTATATCATATTTTGCTCGTATAACGATCACAACCATAGTCCGGATTTATATGCTTTTAAAACGCCTAAAATATGATGCTAATATTTCTCTAAAATATTCACTTTATATTCTCTTAAAAATTAGACAAATATGCAAAAATAATCAATGGAAAACTATTATTTATTTGTTTACAATGTTCATTAAATAATTATTTAAATGAGGTATCACTTTCGCAATGAAATAATTGCGCTACACTAACAGTAGGAATTTAAAACAATGATATATATATATATATATGTATAAAAACATATTAAAACAATATTCCTTTGGTATATTTTAATTATAGTGAGGTATGACTACAGCGACTTAATAATACTATCACTGAGTGTTTTTTCAAAAAAATGGTTGGAAATAATTCAAAAAATATTTCTTTCAGGTACCCTAATATTAAAATTATAAAAAATTTGTATGGTTTTCTCGCAATTTACAAAATATTCCAAAATATGCTAAATAAGCTAAGTATTCCCAAGCCCACGAAATATTCTTGAATATATAAAACAAAATTTATCCTGTAAACTCTGTGTTGAACGAATCGTCCACATTTTTTTTTTTTTACTCTCCTAAAGCTGCATGTATTCAGTAACGATATGTAAAAACATATAAATCCGGACCATAATTATTATCACAATCTTACTCTCGTGCATTTTATCTAAGCCTATTTCATCATCAAAATGTTCACCTTGGTGGCAGTGTAAGTATACGGATATATACCAATAAAAAAAATATAAGTTCAAATGCAAATAAAAAATATATATATATGTATAATTTTTTCCCAAAATGTATTTTATAAAGTATTATAATATTATAACAGATAAAATGATATCTGCCCAACAGATAAAATATAAAAATTCTAAGCGCACAATAATGACAACTGCCGGTAAAATATTTGGTAGGGGGAAACCATTTTAATTGTAGTGGTAGTGGTCCTGCTTAGGTGTTTTTCAATATTTCCTTTCACGATCCATACAGGCATGTCCGTCCAAATGTTGAGGTTATGGATATTCGTAAAATATATCTCGAATGATATTCGCTGGGCCCGTACGAGACGTTTACGATACGTAAAAAAGGATCGAATACAATTACAATAATACGTCGTGTTATGATATCCTGCGCGCGCGGTGATAGGTTTTTCGGTTTCTATTATATTAAAAAAAAAAAAAAAAAAAAAAATCATATTCTTTCACCGTCCCGCCGCGATCCTCTAGTTAATAATTTATTAATCGGTATTTATTATTTTCCGTTGCTGCCTTGCGGTTTTCCACGACCGTTTCCCATCAGCTCGGTCCATTTACTGTTACGAGTGCGACAGCGCCAAGGACCCCCGTTGCAAAGATCCGTTCAACTACACGGCCATGCCTCAGGACCAACCGCCGTTGGTCAGCTGCAACGGTTGTTGCGTGAAAATGGTGCGATACGCGCGGACGTGTAAGTATCGAATATACGCGAAACTTCTATCTATTTTATATATAAAACTTATCACTAACAGTGTAATATAAGTATTCAAATGTGTTACTAAAATTGCATACAAACGGGGGGGATGGATGGGTGAGGGGGGGGGGCGAACGTGTAAGTATCGAATATACGCGAAACTTCTATCTATTTTATATATAAAACTTATCACTAACAGTGTTATATTACTATTTGAATACTTACATTAGTATTCAAACGTGTTACCAAAACTGCATACAAACGGGGGGGGGGTGGGGGCGAACGTGTAAGTATCGAATATACGTGAAACTTCTATCAATTTTATATATAAAACTTATTACTAACAGTGTAATATAAGTATTCAAATGAGTTACAAAAACTGCGTATAAACGGGGGAGTGAGTGGGCGGGCGGCATAATAGGGCCGGAAAATCGGAGTTTAGACACGCCGAAAAACAAATAGTTCACGCCGTACGCTCCGTTCGATTCGGGTATACAGTATTTTTCACAAATGTTAAAAAAAAACCACACGTAATATTAATTCGATGATGATTTATTCCGTTGAATCGTAAAAAAAAAAAAAAAATATATATATTGTTTATTTGTTTTATTAATACATTTTAAGCTCTAGTAACTAAGTAATGAAATTCGCCATGAAATAAATTCACAATAAATTTGGTATAATTCTGTTGAGTCGATTTTGTTAAAGTCGATAAAAGTCAACTTTTAAATTAATTGTAATTTAATGGGGATAATAAACACGAGTCGAATCCTTAAATCATTATTATTTGAAAACGGTTAACCGAGCATTAGGAAAATTCCCATTTCCGTAACTGCATGATGTATTTTTTTCACCATGATCTAGCGATTATCGCCGAGGAAGAGTTTGATTGTTACCCGCCGTTTTGTAGCAACATCTGTATGGTTTTTCTTTCTTTTTTTTTTTCAATATTTACAAAATGTTACCCTTGTTCCGTACACGAAAAAAGATTTACGTATCGAGCAGTTAGTTAATTATTATCAATTAATGATTATTTAATTGATCCCGCCAAGGACGAATATTAATAATTATTTTTCGGTTCGGTACACGACGCGCACTCTAGTGGTTTACTAATCTCAGTGTGACGTATTACCGTGTAGACGTTTTCTCGGATAGTCGGAACATAATTTCTTAGTTTAGCCGTAAATTTCACAATTGTTTAATTTCTTTCAATAGTCTTGTTAGTTTATGGAAAAATGACATTTTTAACCGCATGAAAGGATTTTTTTTTCTGGCTACGCCACCGATGGAAATAATAAATGATTTAAACAACAGGCTAATGAGCAGGGCTCGGTACTTTATGCATTTGCATATTTGTTATAAAGCTGCATATTAAAATTCTGATTCGATACAAATCCGTTTTATTATAAATACAAAAATGTACGTTGCTTATTTTTGCATATTTTACTCGATTTATGCGTATTCGCATTTTTAAAGATTTTAAACATATTAATGCATATTGTAATGTTTTAATATCAACGACAAACAAATTTTCTATAATTCAAAATTTTAATTAAAATAAAGAGCCGCTGCACACTGTCGTCGCCTTGTCTGTATTTTGAACAACACTATACCGGGCGTATTGATTGCAAATTTTTTATGATCGGTCCAGCCTTATCTAATATTTTACTTTTAGTTTTTACCAAGAGCTGTGCCATTGTTTCCGTCGCCCACCGCCGCAGTGTGAAAATAAGTTTTTTTTTAAATTTTTGTAGTTTTTTCCCATATAAATACATATTATATATATAATAATAATTGCTTATTTAAGCTTTTTTTAATGCATAGGTATGCACATATTCCATTGTTTTTTAGTGCATAACGTTCCGAGCCTTGCTAATGAGTAATGAAAGTAAACATCGAAATTTCCGATAAAAAATTGAGTGATTTCTTGAAAAAATAGTTTTTTTTTTTTTAGAAGTTTCTCTACAAAAAACTATTACAATAATATTGTATTAATTCATAATATTATTTACATTTTTTTATTATTTTTTTTTTCGTTTAAACACATGAGCTAACTCAACAAAATACGAGATAGGTTCAATAAATATCCAGACTAAAATTTATATTGAAAAACTTTTAATGTTATCGGTAATATTGCAATAGCAAAATAAATTAGAGATAAAGACCATTGTTTAAGTATGTAATAAAAATCGTTATCTTCAATCAGTCATTGACAGTACGTGTTCAAAGTTCAAAATCGCGATTTCACGATGGATAATATTACGGAATAACGCGAGTGTATTAAATTTTGTTTCAAAATTGGTAAAAATGCTACGGACACTTTTCAATTGATTAAATTAGCTTTTGGAGATGTTTCACTAAGCCATTGTGTAACTATTGACTGGTTCAAACGTTTTAAAGAAAGTCGAATATCCATTGAAGATGACCATCGTCCTGGGCGTCCATCAACATCAAAAAAAAAAAAAAAAAATGACACTTTTATTTTTGTTTGAAACAAAATTAGAAACGACCGATGATTTACCATCAGAGAAGTGGCCAATGAAGTTAGCATTTCAATTGGTACTTGTCATTTGATTTTATCAGATAAATTGGAAAGATTGTCCGCAAAATTATTGTCAAAATTGTTAACCGAAGAACAAATGGAACGTCGCATTGAAGTATGCGTGGAACTAAAAAATCGGGTTTCTAATAATCCAAGTTTTATAAAATTAATTATTACGGATGATACATGAGTTTATGGATATAATCGTGAAACTAAATTTTAATCATCGCAATGGAATCGAAAATTCACCTCGTCCAAAAAAATCAATCGTCAGGTTCGGTCAAACATCAAAGCAATGCTCACTGTTATATTTTCTCGATTTTTTTGGTTTAGCCCATTATGAGTTTGTACCTACATGCCAGACAATAAATCAATTTTGCTATAAATAAATACTGGAAAGATTTAGAGAGAAAGTACGCAGTAAAAGACCAGAGACGTGGAAATTAAAGTCGTGGCTTTTGCACCAGAGCATACGGCACTATCCATACGTTATTTTTTAGCATCCAAAAATATACCAGTGGCGCCTCACCCACCATATTCACTTGACTTAGTACCCTGTGATTTTTTTTTTTGTTACCAAGATTTAAAACTTACCGCAAAGGTTAGAGATTCAAAGACGTTGACGAAACTATCCATAACGTGACAGATGAACTAAAGGCTTATCTTATCTTGTCTTGAAGAAAATTCAAAGGGGTTTTCAAAAGTTGCGGAGCGTTGTATAAAAGCTTAAGGACACAATTTTGAAGGTGATCCATTTAAATAGTTTGTAAGTTTTAAATATAATTTTTAATACATTTTGTCTGGGTATTTGTTGAACACTTAACCTCGTATAGTAGACAATTTTATGAATGAAAAAAAAAAAAATCAAAATAAATGTCAAGTAACTAGGCGGTACTTGCCTACTGCAGCCCTTTCGGCACAATTTTATCTTTTGGACATTTTAAAGATGACATTTATTTGGACACTTTATGTACAGCAAAGTAGGGTTTCGACCGCTAATTTCACTCTATTAAACCACTTCCTTCCAATTTATTGGATCTACGACAATTGACCGCGTCGACTATTGAGCTCGGCGACGAATTATCATTTATTTTGTTTACAATAACGTTTAATAATGGTAGTTTTATGTTATAATGTATACCGGTAAAAATCGTAATAAATACGTTTTGATTTCGAAATAAATGTTGAAAAAGTTAATTGCCGATGCGAGAAGTCTAAAATCCTGCGGGTCTTATGTTGACGGACTTATCGTACGTGTCTTACACCTACGGGCGTTAATCGGTCAACCAATGCAAAACGAAAACGGATAACTGTGCACTGACACAGCACACGTTAATAAACGAGCATAAAACATTGTTTTAGAGAAGGAAGTAATCACTAGGCACTGCGCTCAATTGTCGGTACACCTAATTTACGAAAATCCAACGTCACAAGTGCTCGGTCCTCTCCTACGCAGATTTTTTTTCTTCCGTGCCGGCCGCGTAGCCTTTTCCCTCGAGGGGGGCAGGGGGGTACCCATTCGAAGGCGTTGCTCTCGGCGGTCAATTTTCCGTCCGGCGCGTAATAATTAACACCGCCGAACTCTTTATTTCTTATGTTGTACTTAATCTTTTTATGGTGTCCGTGCGCAGCGTACGAGAGCATCAAGAGGACGTGCACGTCCCAGTTGCAGATCAACCTGTTCATGGTGGACCACGTGTGCATGATGGAGGGAACGGGCACGGGGCACATGTGTTTCTGCGAGGAGGACAACTGTAACGCGGCCACGGGACTGGCCAGGCCGCCGGCGGCCGTACCCGTGGCCGTCGCACTGGCCGTGTACCTGTTCCGACACCGGTAGATCGCGGATCAATAATTTTTTCTACGATCCCGAACCGCCCGGATAATAATATTTATTTTTATATATATATAAAATAATATCAATAATTATAATATATTTTTTTTATAAAGGCGCACACCGTTGTGTACGAGTTGGGACTTCACCGGAGTTCTGTACTCCACCGCCGCGGTGCGCACTAAAATTATATAAAGAAGAATAAAACGAATTTGTTATTTTTTTTTTTATTATTATTATTATTATATATATATATATATATATATATATATATATATAAATATAGTTAACGTTTATTATAATAATTTGCATTGCATACTGTTGAACAATAACCCAAAGGAAGCTCATCACATTGATGTACACCGTTTCGTAACCGGACCGCTTTTAACAAATATTATATAATGTTGACAATAATAAATTATAGTAGTTTTAAAACGGGGAGGGAAAAAAAAAACATTCCTACGTCATTTCATGCGTGCGAAAGAACTAGTGACACGACTAGCTCAAAAAAAATTAAAAAAACCGCGATTTCTCATTTCAGAAACGGTGTACAATGAATATTAAACATGTACTTATATACTGTAATTTTACTGAGCTGTACACCGGAGAGAGTTGGGTGTTAGGTTAGCTTAACCTAACGTCTAGTTGTGTCACTATTCTTACGCATAACCAAATTTATCATCATCGTTCCGCATAGGATTCACATATTGCTGTCATCGTAGCCCATTGTACATACGTTTTTGTTGTTGAATAAAAATACATTTGCGTTTAAATTAATATATATATATAATATATGTGTATGTATTCGGTAAATAATTAATAACAATGTTAAAATGCACAATGAAAAATAATTATAATCATCGTAGTATTATTATTAATAGTAAATAAAATGTTTTTTTTTTTTTTTTAATTAAAAATACAATTACTGCATTCCTTTTACAATTTAAATTAGTAAGATGAATACCATAAGAGTTAACCGACGAAAAAATGTATACAATGTATGTAAAGTACCTATGGCAGTAATATAATGTAACTATATACTAACAATATTATTTGCTTAACGGCACAATATTAACATGGCAAAACATGGTTCAACAACACTTTATACTGTATTATAATATGAGTACTAATACTATTTCATATTAGTCACAAAAACAGGTACTCGCGATTACACATTTGTAAAGCAGTCCAGCATTTTTTTTTTTTTTTTTTTTTTTTTAATAATTAATATTAATTAATAAATTAACTATTATGTTAAAATAAAATACAAAAATAAATATATAATTCATAATATTTGATATGAAACAAATAATTTAACGAGTTTAGTGGACCTAAATAAATACATACAAGTAAAAATGAGTAGTATAATAAAGTTCAACAGTAATGAGTAGGTAAAAATATGTTTAGGGGGCCTCTTTGTAACTGATTATTAAATAGGTTAACGTGTATAAGAATTTACACGAATACATGAATAAGTATGTAAGTAAGTTAAACTTGTATTCTTCCTCTGATTAGAAAAAAAAATCCGATTCAGTTTCGTTCAAACAAAGTAACATTGATTTCATTGATTAAAAAAAAAATAAAATAAAATCAGGTACACAGATGTAATTAAATTTGCACATGTTGAATTCAACACCATGTTTACTATTTAAAACATTTTTAATAAAGTACTTTACTCTACTTTTTATGATAATTTGTTTACAAAAATAGAATTTTATCACACTTCTTGTATTTCATAAACTGTTATGCTTAAAACTATTGTTAGAGATGCCCCTTGGTATTTATAAAAATGTATTTAAAATTATATATATATATTTGAAATTGTATCATTTCGTATACAGAGTGTTAATAAAATTCGATGTTTGTTATATTGTTATAAATACCCATCCGATAATATTTACAGCTCGATAATTCGATAATTCTGATATTCCGATGATTGGTTATTGAAAATAAAAAAAAACTAATAATATTAATATAATGTAAATAATTTAGCACTACCACTTCTAGCCCATACTAACAAAATTTTTATGTTAAAAATAATTGTGCTCTATAGTTTAAAAATACTAGTATTACACTGTTAGTCGTTGTTTACACAAACATGTTTGATTTTCAGTAATTATACAAAATTATACATTCATGAATGGCTACAATAAAAGCTACAATTCAAATGTGTTAATTGACTAGAAATTTGGAAAGTGGGAATCATTTTTTCCCGGCCACATTGTGAACAAAATTTAATAATATATATATAATTCTATTAAAACTTAAAATGTTAATTTAAAATAAAAAAGAATTTATGTTAGAAACTGTTAAGTGTATATTTCATATGTATTATTACCCCTCCGCTAAACTTGGAGCAGGGTTAATATGGCAAGAGGAGGGAACTGTACGATTCTGACTATGATCAATAAATTATTGTGTGTAGATTATAATAAGTGCCAAGACAGTTTTGTCTGTTAGAGGGTGGAAGGCGGTATCAATGATTGTGTACGTGCCAGTGACTGTTGTTATAGATGGCAATAAAAGAATATAAATGCTCTCATTCGTTAACAGTGTACGATTTGGTAGTGGTTGTCCCATTGCTACTGATTGTGGACGAACAATTATACTTGACGGTGTTGTGCATAGTGGATGATGAGTTTTTGCTATACACATTTCTGTGGTTCGATCCTGTCAACCCTGAAGAAAAAACAACACCAAGGGTGATATTAGTTATAATATTTAATACTAGTAATAATAATAATTTGTTAAATAAATATATATATATATATTTTTGAAGATGATTTTTTTGAACTATGTAATTATATACCAGCTGTATTATTGTAAGAGTACAATTTATTCGTGCCCGAGTGGAACGTTTCGTTGAACGTGTTTAGACTATTTTGGTCGTTTGAGTTGTTGAGGAGCTTGTATACACTGTAAGCGTTTGTTTGGATGTTCTCTCCATTCGCGTCCAGACTACTGCTACTGTTGTTGTAACTGCTGTGGTCAGGAACGATTCTTAAAAAAAATAAAAATAATAACAAGAAATTACATGCGTATTACGGGCATTACTTGGGTATTACAGCGTTTTTTATTTTTTTTTACCTGCTGCCATTGAACTGATGTTCAAACGAAGAATCGTTGTCTAGGAGTTCCGTGGGACTTGTGCCGTCACCTTTGGTCTTGTACTTTGCTTGTCTGATGACCACCAACCGTTGTCGAGCCTCTTCCAGCTCTCGTTCAATCCTCAGCACTTCCGATCTATACATATAATTATAACAATTAATTATATTATTAAAAATTATAATAATTATTAACAATATAATTATAGCAATTTTTAATTAAAATTGCTCGTACTTTTGTATATCAATTCGTTTCAAGGTGACAGGGTACAGTATCATGTTGAATTATACTTTACGTAAAATATTATAATTGCATATTTCGAGGTTTTTAGACACATTTTTGGCATAATTCCGTTTTACATAGTCTTGATGGCGGAAGTACCAAAAAAAAAAGGTTCTCATTTAACGTGCACTTTCACAACACCCAATCAAAAACGAAATATGTGTGAAATTATTTAAACAGACTGCAGAATAAAATACGAGCACTGGTAATAGTATAATTTAATTACAAATCATTACCAGTGTTGTATTTACGCACCATTAAAAGATAATTATATTTTAAATGTTTCCAGAACTTTTTCTCTGCGAGATTAAAATTTTAAAATGTAAAAATTATCCCACACCACCCGGGAGGAGAGTACCGACGTTAAATTCGATTACCTGGCATTTATTTCTTGGGCAATACCGCCCACCATTCTTTTGCTGAGCACTAGACTCCGCTCTTCGTCGTTCTGTATGGCCTGTTGAGCCCCTTTTACTAGATTGTCTGTTGCACGTTTCACGGCATTGCCGGCAGCCTAAACGGAAATCACAACAAATCAATTTAAACTAAAAACATCAGCACGGAGTACTATTAGAACTATTAAGCGACGTTTCTTCTTTACCAATAATCGCTTTGTAGAAGCGCTTTCGGGATCGGCTTTGACCTTGCACGATACAAGCAACTGAGCCGTCGACGAGGCCACCTGTTTCGCGGAAGATATCAGCTTTTCTTCGCTGGATATCCCTTGGACCAAGGCGTTTGCAGACTCCACTAGGCTATGAGTGGCGGCGGCCACTAGCCGGGAAGCCGATATCAGGCCTTCGGACCATTGCCCGTCATCCGAACTTGTCAGCGGTCTGCGGCTCACCTGCATAAACAAAGTATGAATTTAATATTGTCCGCCATGTAGACCACAAAATTTATCTGCGCCATTGATCTCTTATACAAAAAAAAAAAACAAACGCACGACTGCCAAGTCACTTACTTTTCCGGAGTCGATAAGCTCACGTTGCGCGGCCGACGCGGCTTTTACCAGAGCCGACGTGGCGGCGGCAATGGATTTGGCGGCTTCCAAAATGACTTCGTCGAAATTCCACGACGCATCGGTTGCTTCCTGTACATAAATTATAAAAAAAAAATTATTTCACGTTATTAACTGACATTTACAACACAATATGTCGAACCGAGTACAAGTAGTTCTCAATATTTTTTTGTAACACCGAAATACAAAAATGAAATCGTGGAATGATGGAATGTGGCACATAAGACAAATAAAAAAAAAAAAATGCCCTTAATTATTAATTTTGTTTAACCATAAATAAAAATTGTACTTAAAAAAAAAAAAAAAATGCAATTATACTAAAACAAAGATTTACTGTTCTACCCGAGAACCACTGAACTATTGTTAAAGACAAAAAAAGTAATGTAATTCTAAGTGGTACGAAAACGGTTGTAAATGGACACGCAAACAGCTGCGATGTAGAAGAAGAATTTACCTCGTTGACAGATCTTCTTGGACGTAAACCGGCTAATTTTTTTGCCGCAGCATCAATAGATTCTGCTGCGCCCAACAACTCGTTCTCGGCGATTATAGTAGGATCTTCTGGGCTCACCCAGTCGTTACCTAAACGATTTTAAAAATTGCATTACATTTTACATTAATTACTGCGAGATGACTGGATTTATTTAAGAAAAATACCTTTGATGATTTCGGTTACGGATATCAATTCAGTAACATATTGGGCGATCAAACGCGAAATCGTTTGTAGCACGTGCTTAGAATCCGAACTAGAATTTGGCTTAGATATCACCAACAATACACTTTGTAACAGCTTCCTGTATTCTTGAGCGATGTCGTGCCCAGCCTGCAACGTTCTCGTTCTCAACTCTGGATTTTCTATAGTATTACTGCAACCCTAAATTACATACACGACATGAAAATCAGAAAATAAACGAGAGAACACACAATTTATGAAACAAATGTATTATAATTAAAAAAAACATTACCCTGCACACGGTTAATAAATCCGATATTGCTTTACGGCCCATGTTTGCGGCCACGATGACGTCTTCTTGTTTACCGCTGTTACCGGCCGAAACCGCCTTCGCTGTGGCCATTGTAATTGGCTTTGTACAGCGTGTCAATTCTTCTACAGTCGCCGTCGATTTGAATGTTTCGGTAGAGTTTAACGCCTAAAACATTATTGTATAATTGAATTTGAAACATTGTAAGTAAAAACAAAAATGGTTTTTAAATAGTTTTCATTTATTTATCCTATTTATCGTTGTTTCTAATATTAATGCATACAATGAAATGAAATGAAATTTGTCCAACTGTATTATCCAGATCTTAACCTAATGAGTTTAACATTTTTAAAATAAATTGAACCACTTGTATTTACATATAAACACAAAAAGAAGTTTTTTTCATGTTGGTCGAAAAGGTAGATTACGTAAATCACCAAATTTGATAAGAACATTTTTGAAAACTTACAAATATATTTTATAATTTGTATAAATTGTATAATCATTATTATTAGTACCCGAATTTCTTGGCCAATGACTTCGATAGTTGATTCAAGAGCTCTTGTTCCACGAGTGTGTTCGTCTTCGACTGCTTTAACAGTTTTCAAAAGTGACGTAACATTTGTAACCATGACCTATAGAAAAAACAAACAATTAAAATAGTAACATTTAATTCATGCACATCTCAGTAGTATAATATTATGTATTAATTTTCATTCAATAAGTTTACTTTTGCACTTTCTTTTAAATCATTCATTGATGGGTCGTTAATGTTTTTTCCAGAGGCAGCTTTGGTAGCTTGGATTAAATCGCCCAACGCAGTGGCCACGTCTTTCACGGCGTTTATCAACATAACCTATTAATGTAAATGATTAATTAGATTTATTTTCTAATAAATATATATTACAATAGTATATTCATATATCATTAAATTATTAATACATTATTATTATTATTATCGAATGTAATGCGATTTAGAACATTTCAACGATAACTGGTAATTGTTAACTACGAAATACTTTAAATATATTAAAATACAATAAAAACGTTTATACGTTCAATAAATAAATTGTATATATTGATCATATTATTATCTGTATTGTTATAATTTCACTAAAAAAAACCAGCCAGCTATTATCATAGGCACCCATAGGGGATGGTGAACAGGGCACTTGCACCTCCTAAAAAATATCATGATTTATAAAAATGTTATCATATTGACAACTTGTTATCCACGACCAGGGGGGCGGTATTTACCAACCAAAGTATATTAAATGTCTTTTATTTTGGTCACGCATTAGAAATCTGTCGACTAAATTACATGTTATTTTGTCACCCTCCCCCATGCCAGAAATGTCACCTATGGGCGCCCATAGCTATTATAGTTATTTTTTAATTACAATAATCCTACACATGTTGTTATAATCAAACATTTTATTTCAATGTAAAAGTACACGTATGTATTTTATATATTATCTTACTTTTATTTCATTTTCGCAAATAATTTGATTTTTCTACAAGTATAGAAATTATTTATTAAAAAAAAAATAAATCTATTTTTTTCTTCCTGTGTACATAGGTATAATATTATGAACACTAATTGAACCGAGAGATTCTCTTTAAGAGGACCGGCGATTTTCTACGGTAAAAATATGCTTACGCACGCAAACTGAATAAAACTAGTTTTTAGTTTTATAAAAACTAAAATAGGACAATATTCTGGAGGGCACAGCGATGCGTTTTATTTTCTGTTTTAAAGTTTTCAGTAGTTTTTATAAAATGTTGAAATAGTCATTTTCCAAACGATGGAAACTCTGAGCGTTATATTCTTGGATTAATGGAAATTCGTAATCATCGCGATCAAAGACGTATTTAGAGGGGGCCAGGAGAAGTTTGTGCAGTCAAATTTTTGGAGCGGTAAATTTTGTAGATCGTATTAATATACGGTATTAGACTGATAAAAAAAAAAAATTGTTATTATCTTTATGGTTTATCACGAAACACGACGTGTTGATAACACCGGAAAGTATTGTGGTTTGAGATATGACCACGATTATGTACTCTTCATCTCAATTATTATTATAGATAATATTAATGTGCTCGTAATTTCAATTTTCTTCATTCAAAAATATAATTATTGATATTATTGTGTTATTTGTTCCCCTAATCATGAGCGGAAAATACTTAAAATACGTTTTCGATCGTGGCACTCCCGCAGAAAATATTGGTATTTTTTCTCTTCGGGAATTTTGAATATTCGCATTTTGTTTGGCTGTAAAACAACTCCAGGGGGAATATCGTTAAAATGAACGGTCTCTGAACGAATGTGTTTCGATTGTAAGGATGCATTAGAAAGTACAACGACGCGTACGAGAAGTAAATAAAAAAGACATTTGAATCGACGCGCATCGGCTTTGTTCTTTATTTTTCGCTTCATAAATAAATCGTCTATGATAAGAGTACCACTGCGGTCGTTGGTCATTGGTGATACGAATTCCCAAAGCCGCGACAACAATATTATTATTATTGTAATAAAAATCTGTACAATAATTATCATCAGGGTACCATAAAAAAATATTTTCTACGGTTAAAACCTACAGCGAAAAAGTATGGCGAACTGTGCCTGCGCCAGGCCCGCAAATTGCAAAGGGGCGCAAAGTTGTACTTCAATTATGGTATTTTTATTCTACTCTCAAAACAACAGTTTTTTCATTATACATTTTATAATGTGTACGGTTTTGTCTTATTGTACACAGTACACGTGAATTTAATGATGAAATAATGAAATTATCACAAGGGGATTCCAAATAATTCCATTAATTGTGACTTTTAAAATTAGTTTCGACTCACTCGTCATTCTAACTTGCGGTTAATTCTGGTTTTGACTAGTTAAAACTAGTTTCAACTACTTGTTTTACAAATACAACAATATTAGTAGTAGGTAAAATATTTCGAATTTTATCGCCGGACGATAACAAATTCTTGGGTACAACCGGTGTCCACACAAAAGAGCCTCTCGGGATCGACGGATTAGAATTTGTATTTTAAAAAAACGATTTGAATTATATTTATCTTCTAAGTCGCTGTCGAGGCGGCGATTTTCGATATTCAAACGTATTGTTAAAATACTGATAGTTTTGAGAACATTAAAAAGGGCCAACAAACTGCAGAGTATTACATACCGCATACACAATTTATATATATAAATAAATATTTATATATATTTATAGCTTTATACGTTTCGTTTTCTGTCCAAGTAATTTAGGAAAACAACAATTTCTCACAACTATAAAAATCAAAATAATTTATTACAAAAAACGACGACGGCGACATGACCTGTAGTGGCACGTCGCAAACGATAAATTACCGCTCACCGAGTAATATATAATGTTATACGGGAAAAACACAAGAAAAACAAATTGTGAACAAGACAGGAAGATGGGGTATCCCGAGCAGAGTTACCACCTCTCCAAGTGGGAAATACGGGATAAACAATTTTTAGCCTTTAAATCTTCGAACAATTAGTTGTTCAGAATTGGCACGGTCCATTGAAACCTAATCGTTTAATTTCGCTATCGAATAACATACGCCACGACCAAAAGGTACCTAAATATTAAGTCGACAAATTATTTTCTTAAAAAAAAGCTTTTTTTTTTAAAAAAAACATCAAATAATACGGGACGGGTGGCAAATCTGATCCTGAGCCGCGCGCTTTCGTCTGGCTTTTCTACACAGTATACATTTATGTATAAAAGAAATAGATAACATTCAATTTCGTTTTAAATTTCCTTTTGATCATGAGAATACTCGAAAAATTATGGAAATGTCGTCTTTAATAATAAAATATAATCAACTTAAAAAAAACATCTGTAAAACAAATGCTTAAGCGCAATAAAACCATTATTATTAATTGAATTGGTCATTTAATAAAAACTATATAAGTCATTAAATTACCATAAAAAACTTAGATTCTTCAGAAATTTTACTTATTTTGCATTTTTACATATTTAAGCGTTTATTTGTAAAATCTGGGATATTAAAAATGTATAGTTATAATTCTAGTCTATCTTTGACCAAAGTTTAATGATCAAAATTGACAAAAAAGTAATTTTCTTTAAAACCAATGACTTGTGTCGTTTTTGAAATGACTGATGATGACTGATATTCGATTATGAACGTCACCGAATTATATAACATAATATTATAATCTCACCTGGGCTTCTGGATTGTTAGCACCCAACGAAGCTGCGCCAAACTTCACTACATCGGCTAATTGTATGATAGTGGATACAGCGTTTTGAGCAGCAACAGCCAATTGTTCCTGAGAGGAAGCCGCACCTAAACACATGTGTTATTAGTTTTTATTTTAATAAACAATTTTTTTACTCAATTATTTTAAGAAAAACTCTCGCTACGATAAATATGAATAATCACAAGCTCACCATTATTATTGTCTGTTGTAATAATTTAAATATAATAGTATTAGTATAATAAAAATACTTGAAACAATTTCAATACATATTAATTAATTTAAATTAAAATACATATGTCTGAATAACTAGTTACGAAAATGAAAATGTAAAAACTTTTCTATAATATTTTTAAGTAGTTTTAATTATTGAATCAGCAAACAATTCTCTAGCAGTCATTGAAGAAATTAAAACTAACCAGTGACAAGAGTTTTGGTATCTTCTACCAGCGCCTTGGCCGTTTTCAAAATATTTTCGCGATGATCGGAAAACGTTTCGTTTTCATTTTCTGCGTGTAAAGTACCAGCCGTTGCAAATAATATTGTCGTATCTAAATCGCCAATGATACCGGATACGGTACTCGCTGCGTTTATGCACGCTTGAGTACCACGAGTGCCACCAGCCGACAGTTTTTGCAATATCTAATTGTACAGATCAATAAAATGTCAATAAGAATAAAATTTGTAAAACACATAATCTATCTATGGGCGTACTTGCTGCTTTTCAATTTCAGTCATAGAATTTTGTAACTGATAATCGTGCGTTGACTTATGATATCCATAGTTTTGATTATTTATGTGTGTATCGTGATTATAATCGTAGCGCTTAGTCAATGTCGATATATCCATCAAGTTTTCATCTAAGGAAATTGTAAGAAACAAAATTTTCATCTGTATATAAATAAAATTGATATTGTTTGTGTGATATATGTGATGGCACTCCACAATTTATCCAACAAAAAAAAAAAATATATATATAGTATGTAATTAATATTTGTATACCTAAACTACTTAAATTCCTCGTGGAATTTGTCTGATCAATGAAACCGGTGTCATTGAATGATTTTGAGTATTCTTGAACGCGGAACGTTTTCTCGGTGTTGTATCTCTTTTCTTTGGAAACCGGAGATGTACACACGTCGACCAAATTGCTCAAACTCTCACCGACAGCCCTATACATATCGATAATAATTAACAATAATTAAACCATTAATCTAACCGAGACGGCGATTAATTACCTAGAGGCGCTGGTGAGTCTGTTGAGTAATTGGTTCAACGTAGTGGTCACCTGATACGCAGCGTCCGAAAGTTCTTGTAATAAATGTCCATTGTTTTCGTGCTGCGTTAGATTGCATACAGACACGAGGTCTTCTACAGCATTGACGACTTCTCTCGCGGCGGCCATTAATTGTTCTTTGCAGCTCGGATTTTCCACGGTGCCGGCCACAACCTAAACGAACAACACAAAATAATAACGTTTTACATATACATTGAAAACATTTCGTATAATACGAGTTCAATATTTTAAAATTAATTTAAAAAAAAATAAATAAATAAACCACACTTGTATAACAACCAACTTTTTTATGTCTAAAAAAAATATTCTGTCATAAAACGTACTTTGGTACAGGCGACAAGCTGTGAAGTTGTGAGCGCGCACGTGGTCGCAGCACTAATAATGTTATTGGACTGATGTTGAGGTTCAACAGTGGCTGCGACGTTCTTGGCTTTGACGACAAGAGCGGCGGTCGTGTTGGCCACGGCTTTGGCCAGGTTCAGTAAAATGTCACGGGACTCATCGGCGCCGTCGTCCCCGATTTGCGTCAAGACTTGTTGAGAAGCTTCGCCCACCTTACTGGCGGCGTTCAACAAATTTTGGCGTCCCTAAAATTAATTCAAATATTATTTATAATTGCCGATAAGATAAATGTACGCATAACAACAAATGTATATTGCACATACCGTGTTTGAATCCGGTTGCACAGCTTTCAACAGATCGGTGAACGCGAAACACAGCTTACGGGCCGCGTCCAACAAATGATCACCAGAAGGTGTCAACGCAGCCAGAACGCGTACGCCCTGACTCATTTCGGGTAAATTCGTAGTGATAGAAGTAATTGCTTGTTCGACACTAGAATAATCAATATCCCCTGGTATCGGAATACAGACAAAATCAGTATGATAATAATGCAACACAAATGAGTCTAATAGTAATAATCCTTACCGGAAGTTAACGTGACCACTTGAGCTGTAGCGGCGTTCATGGCCGCAATCTGATCGCTCACATTCTGTTTATTGGAATCGATTGTGGTTTCTTTCAGTTTGGTCGAAACCTGCGATTTGAATATTAACGATAATATTTTAGTTCAACAATTCAAACATTTCACAGGGGAAATTAATACTCACGGCATCGTTACCGAATTCGGGAATAACCGCTTTTGTAATCAATTCTTTTTCTATGGTGGTGATAATTTCTTGACTGTTCGATATCGTCATGCATAACGCTTTTTGCGGGGCACTCAATACCTTGATTTGTTTATTCTGTGGTGCCTGTAAAATTCGAAAGCGCACGTTGTCTTAGAGGTATTTCAGAGGGCGAATCACTAACGGATATCAGTGTACAAAATGTTCGGTAATCACTGAAATCCTTGGTAATCTTATAGGAAACGGTATTCCGGAATTTGGTGTACACAATATTCATCAGTGATTTGCCCAATAGACAATCGTAAACGTTTTGCTTGTGTTAAATTAATCAACTAAACAAATCAAACGTACCACTGAGGGCGTATGAGATATATTTATTCGTCCGCTTACAGTCGTGTACTGAGCATTTCCAACGTGTCCAAGTCCATACGGGCGAGCACCTATGCGCACAATACGTTTAATTAACTATCGTCCAAAATTTAGATTTTGTAAAAAATGAAATATAGCAGTGGATATATTTCGCAAACTACTAACTATACGATTTACTACTCGGATTATAACAAAAAAAAATGTAAAAAATAAATTTGCCACTGATTGTTTATAGTAAAATTATTATTCAAAGTTTTAAAATTTCCATTGAATTCGTTTTTATTTCAGAGTTAGATAGGAAAGTTTAAATGAAATAATTTGTTTTTCAAGATAAATCTGAAATTACCGTTGATAGTTTCTTATTAGAACTATGAAATCATCAATAAACTGTAACTGTAATTTACAAGCTAACTTATTGACTTAACATTTAATTATCTAATTATTAAAGTTTTAAATATGAATCTTCTTACTGTGAAAATTAAGTCGACATTATATTAGTCTCGGTGTATTAAAATGATTATTTCAAATCTTGAGTATTGATCACTTAATTTTAAACTGTTGATACAGTATAATTATTTAATAATAAAAATATAAAAAAATGGTCAAGCTAATCAAATTAGAAGGGTACAGTAATGAAATCTAAATATATGGTACAATCGGATAAATATTTTAGTCGTTTACAAAAAGCATTTATACAGGGTATTACGATTACTGTATCCATAAATAAACTAATTATGATGGTTTAATATTTATCGTATATTATTTTCCATAAAACGTATACCGGAAAATACAATCTTAAATAAAAAATTAAGCGGTTACATGCAATACTACATAAATTGCATGCACATGTTATATTAATCGTAGCATTCCATGATTATTATATAGACAATTAATTTGGTAAGAACTGCATTCGTGTTAAGATACATTATGTCTCCAAAGCACCACATACTAACCAGCATTTATTATTATTCGACTACTTTATTTTATATACTTAATTCAAATGACAGGTTTTGTAATTGGCAATACAACTAACATGTCATGTCTTGGATTACAAAAGTTAGCATTAATTAATAATAAGTAGTTTGAATTATAATAAGCGGTTAACATTTCAGAGACATACTGTACCCCATCATTACTTATGATATCAAAAATAATTAATGAAATTAATACAAAACTACAAAGTATAAACATATGTATATATATATGTATGCAATGAATGATAACAATCAACAAATTTGATGAAAATAGTATCGAATAAAACCTACAAGAATAAATAATAATACAAATAATAATAATAATGTACAACTGAAGAGGGCAAATGAAATACAAAGAGGAAATGGTAAAAAAAATACATTCATCGATTGGGAATCAATCAATATTACCTTTAAATCTCCAGTTTGTCTGCATCACGGGGTATTTAGTTTTTTTAAACACGATGCCATGAAGTATTCTATATTCCTGAATAAAACATGTTTTTTTTTTCTAAATTGTGTTTAATGAACAAAAGATTGATACACACTCTGTCATATAATGCGAAAATTTAGAAAAATGTATTATTTTAAGAATACAAATACATATAATAATAAAATATTATATAAACCTCCAAAAAAAAAAAAAAAAGACTCAATTTCTCCTGTTGTACGATTCGTGCATATAAACTAAACAATCAATTTTCCCGGTTTTATTATTATTATTATTATTATTAATTTGTTTTTTTATAGTATAATATACTTCGACAATACTTACTCGGAAATAAAATTAAGAATAAAAAATCTAAAAAATGTAATATACTGTACATAAAATTATATACAATTAATTGTGAATGTATATTGTATAAACGATGTAATAGATTAAGTATAAATTATAATATTAAGTTCAAATTTCCAACGAGAAAGTTATATAGTAAATGGAAACAAATTGTCAAACCGGTTAGAATTTAAACGGTCTATTTAATTTATTGGAAATATTAGATCTTATTGAATCTATACATTTTCTGTTACATAACTTATATTTAAAACATCTAAAAAAAAATACATATTTATACATGTGAATAGTGTATTTATCATACATCAATATCGATATGTAAAAAAAAAAAAAAGAATCCGTGTAAATTAGGAACATATGCAATAATTAAAATGATCTTGCTGCTACCTTTTTAAGGTTATAATTATATATTTTTTTTTCTCAAAGGAGGTTTCTCTCTCCTTAATTAAAAAAACTCGATAAATTAGATACGATTTTAAAGATTAAATTCCCGCTTCTAGTAAATTGTTTATACACAATTGCACGCACTTTTATCCCTCTCCACAAACAATAAAACAAAAATGGGACAAAGGCAACAATATAACTTGTACTGCATATGGAATATGAAATCAACCACTAAACCCACACAGATCCAATTTTAAAAATTTAAATCATATTAATTATTAATGTATAAAAATAATTTTAACACATTTTCATAATAATATTATCCAATGGAAAATTCTTGCTTAGTATTAAATAATTAATTATGATTTTTATAATTTTAAATGCAATACAAAACATTTTTTATTTGGCAAATATTTTACATATCAATAGATTTCAACTACTTAATTTAAAACATTTTTATTTTATATTAACTATCGGTATCATTATATTAAAAATAAAGTGAATAGTGTAAACATTATTCAATAATAACCAAAGGAATTATTTTTAAATTGAAAGTTCAATTTTATCTATTGTAAATAATCAAAAAAAAGAGGGACAATTAATTTGAATAATAATAAGCGATAAAATAAGAGAGTAAGATTTTTAGTCAGATATTAATTGATAAAAAATTAAATATTTCATTAGTGAACAAATTTAAAATAGTAGTAGTGTTAGTCGAAGCGGAAATTGGTGAGTTTTTGTAATATTATTCTTCACATATTGTTGGTGTTTAATTTATATTATTTGCAAATTTATGAAACTACCTAGTATAAATTTCAATAAAAGCATAATAAAAGCTTATATGAACTATTTATAAGCCTCTACGATATATATATTTGAGTTATTAAAATATGTTAAAATTATTTGTTGTGCGATTAATAATAATTGTTTTATATTAAATATATTATTTAACGAAAACATACCTTCAGCCCCGGGTCTCATAACTACTGGTTTTGCTACCGATTCAGTGTTGACTTTTCCAAATTGACTACTTTCGTGTTGCAAAATAGTTGCCCTATAACAAAAAAATAAATATATTTTTTAAAAACAATCATAAATTATTTATAAAAATAACATTAATGATAAATATATCAGGCGTAGTATTAATCGCACAAATTTTATATTCTGCACACTCTTAAAATACGCATCAAAATGATTTAGATTATTAGAATAAAATAATGTATTTACACTAATACTAATATTACATTCTTAGAGTATTTATTGTTTGATGATTATATGGGTTGATTATTCGTTTATTGGTTTATTATAGTTTTAATTTGTTTAACAACAATGTACAAGCACAAAATCTTACTTTAATGGGGAAATACTATCCTCGACCATGGTTGAACCTTCATCTCCTTCAATGCCGAAATGGTCTTTTGACTTTTTCTGAAAGAACAAACAATAAATATAATAATTTTGCAGTATTAAAATATTTATAACAAACTCACTTTTTTCAAGATAATGTCAATATATCCGGAAATTAATTGAAGTATTTGCTCAGCTTCAGTAGTTTGTACTGAATAATATTGATCGGAATAATCTCCAAAATCTAATGTGAATGTGTTTGGCGAAGCTCCCCATCGTCTTACAGTTGTTAGTGGCCAAGTTTTTAATATCTCTTTGGTTCTTTCATCTAAACGTAAAACCGAATCTTTTGTGACTCCCAAAAGTCGAGGAACTAATTTATTTTTCCCTTTCATTTTTTCCTAAAAAAAGAAAAAAAAACTATCAAATAAAAACAAAAAAAAAACAATATGTATAACTTACTTTAACTAAGAAAAATGTTACTCCGTAAGTAGGCAGTGATCGAGCAGTTTTTGTATAAAGAACCTTAGCGTCCAATTCAGATAAATTATAATGTTTTTTATGTTCAGAAAATATTTTTTTCTCAATACCTTTAATTTTCGTATAGGATTGAGGCAAAAATTCTTTTAAGCTAAAAGTCAAGTAATAATATATAAATAATAATTAAATATTACTTTTTGTATTACTGATATAAAATTTACTCTAAAAATGGAGGACGATGTTTAGTTTCGCAGTAATTTCCAAACTGAATATGCGTTTGGATACCGGCTAATTGTAAAGCAAGTTCTTCTGTAACTGGATGAGTTCCGTCCAAAATTGCATCCCTAGCCTAAAAAATTATTTAAAAATGGTTAAAAAAAGGTTTATAGTGTATTTCATTATTAAAGGAATAATCCAGTGGCATTTACTTGAACATATAATAAATTTAATTGTACTGGATCGTGAGAATCAATATTTCCATCGGAGAAGAAAAATTTCCTTCTTAATAGTACTGGTTCGCCCTCATCGATACCTTGTTCTCTTAGAGTTTTAGAGGGATCCACCCAGTTCACTGAAATAACAATTTTACATTTTTAATCATGAAACGTTTTAAATTTAAGAGTACTTAACACTGTATTTCAAAACAACTTTGTTTAATTCTTTAAATATTAGAATTGTATGATATGCATAAACATCACTTACAGGATAAAATAATAAAAGAAAAAAATTCCAACAAAATATCAAAAATTTAATCATAAGTTTTTATATATATATATAAAAGCTTAGGCTTTAGATTTGAACGGAATTGGCATAAAATGACATTTTGTTTGATAATTTAGATTTGTTTTTATTTTATTATTAATATTGTAATTCAGTGAAAACAAATTGTAATTTATTTTGTAGTTACATGCAAATCATATATATGTTGAATACATATATAAATTAAATTACTCTATATATCATACATTCCCAACTTCCCACCTACAAAAGTACCCATCGTGCAAAGTATGTCACCTTTTTTTTTTTTTCTTTATGGATACTAGTTCCAAGTTGGCCTCATTTTGCGTATATATATATATATATATATGAAGGTGTGTGCGTGTATGTATACGGAGTATAAAATAAAAATACATTTAAATTGGTTTCATGCCAATTCAATATTCAAGTTCAATAATTTATGATTTAATATGTACTCAAACAATAATGTTCAGACTATAGTACAAATCTAAAAATACTATTTATTTTTATTAACATATGCAGCAGTTTAATAAAATATTGTTTAAATCACAGTATTGATTTTAAAGAGTTCTTATATAGCCGATTTTCGATAAAATATATGAATGAAATAATAATTGTATTTTAAATTTAAAAATTAACTTGCGATAAGCATATGATTATTTTAGTAAAAACATTATAGACACTGTAAAGTACACTAGTGTAAGTGTGCAAACAGTTCTTGCCATTACCGCTAATTAGCACCTCAAACAAAATCTTATTGAAAACAATAGTAAATTACATTGTATTGTAACCCTTTAAAACATTGAGTGCAAAATAAAAAATATGTTAATAGTTGTAACAATACCTTCATCATCAGTTTTCAATTTTTTTCTCAACTGTTCCATTTTGGCATCTTTTTCACGTTCTCTGTCTTCTTTTTTTCTTTTTAACGTTAACGTTCCGAAATTAGCTTTATTTTCAACTTCTTCCTCTAGATTTTCTCTTACAAGACTGTATTCATCGTGGTTAGTGATTCCTATACAATAAATATGAATTTTAAAGCATAATAACAAAAACAGGAGACAATTAGTGGCATAAATATTACTGCCATAATTATTTAATATATATACAATACAATAAAATAGCATAATTATTACCAATTTTTGTGCAAATGACAACCATTAAGTTTGCTACTGGTTGACTATCGTCCACCAGGAGAGTTTTCAGGGTTCCATCGAGCATGTGTACTTTTAATGTTCTCATCTTTTTCCGATATTCCAACAAATCCTAAACAGCGTGCAAGTTAGAAATAATACTAAATAATAAAAATATGCTGCATTGGGTTATTACATTTCATAAATAATACATAACTAAATACAATGGTTAGGTTAGTTTTTTTTTTTTTAAAATCTATTCCGCCTTAGAGACATTATTCATTATAAATAAACCTAAGATCGGTGTCAACACGTTAAATTAAAACTCTAATTAGAAGTCTCCTAGAGAAGCCATAAAGTGTAGACATAATTCTATTAATTTAAAAAATATCTTATATATTAATACACTTTTTTGTTATACCTATAACTGTGCCTATATAGTAGGGGAACAATAGATGTACCATTGGAAAAGTATTATTGTCGAGTAAAAAAAAAAAATGTCACACATATGTTGCAGTTAGAGTAGGTAAAATGCTGGTAGAATTTGACCACTTATATATTAAGGCTACAGTTTATTACAAATTTTATCCAGTTATCAGTAAAAATATTTAAAATAATTAACTTGAATATTTATAGTTTTATATTTTTGACATTACATTACATTTGACATTTGTTATTGCAGAAATGTTTGTAATAAACACAAAGAAATATATTATTTACATTAGAAAATAAACTGACTTACGCCATTTCTGAGAATATAATATTCTAAATTACGTCCCGGTTCCAACCAAACTCCTTTTTTTATGTCTTCATCAGCAAGAAACAATCCGTAATCTTTTGCTGAACCGGTATAAAAAAAATAAAAAATAAATGAAATATTTACATTCAATAATACAATAAAAAAATGAAACAGTATAATATAAATACTACTATGATTAATCAACTGTTTTGGTATAATGCTGAACCAACGTATTTATTCATTGTTTTCATTATTATTAAAATGTATATATAGATATACAGCTTAAAAGTATCCTTCTTTTACATAAATATTATAAAGTAAATACATAAAATGTTATATTATAATATATATGCAGTTCTATAATATTATAATACTAAGGGCGAAGAAAATACTGTATTGGATACGAACTGAATTCAAATGTAGGGTTATTCAAAATTTTAATAATTTATAATTATTATGTGATTTTATCCAATAGTAGCTATTTATTTGAAGTTGCTACAGAGTACAAAATTACTTAATGGGTATATGTTTCAATATAGCTCTATTCGAATTTAACTTGTTGATATAATAAATAAAAAAAAAGTATTACAGATGATAACACTTAGTCGAATACCGTGCATATTTATAAATTTATTTACTTAATTGAGCATTTATCGTAGATATGCAATAACTAGTTCCTAATTTTAAAACAGCAGTTTATTACACTTGAGCATAGGTATAATATAAATACTATGTTTATAAATTTAAAAAAATATATATTAAAAAGATAAGCACCTATTTGGTACTTACTCTTTTTATTATAAATAAATGGAAACAGTCGTAAGAAATCATTTAAAATGATTTTTTTTTTTTTTAAGCATTATGTATAAAATTAAGACTACCTACCAGTTTAAATAATTTTATGAAATAGAAACATAATTAAATGAAATTACCACAAATATATGGATAACTATGGACTATTGGTATTTTGCTAGTAAAATATTATCGAAAAGACTGAACAAAAAATATATAGCGCAAAATTTCAATAAGAAAGAATCCAACCTCGTTTTAGTAAAAAGTTGACATTGACGTATACTCGGGTACAGATATGTAAGTATCCTAGGAAAAATAATTAAAATATAGAGCAATTTGATATAAGTACCATCAATTCTAGAAAATAGATAAATTGTAGAAGCAAATCTTAGATAAGGAAATGACTTATCAACAGAAACACATAGTAGTTTAGTAAAAATTGAGAAGGCAACTAATTATCGTAGTATGGGTATAAAACCTTATAGTATACACTACTACTTACATTTTAAGAATTAGCTCCAGTTGTTACAAAAGAAAATGTAAAAAGTATAAAACACTATTATCATTATCGAGAACCCCCCCCCCCACCCAGTAAGCTTGACACCATAATAATATTATTAAACAGGTGTCCTTTTAGGTAGGTACTTACGTTGGTCCAAATTGGCTTCGGATATCTTTTCTCTGATCAATTGGCAAGCGTTGTACACGGATATTGTAGGGTCGAACTGCATTGTTTTGGTGACATCTCGGTCAACTATCGATATCCTCAGCGAAAGCGTCGCCATCTGAAAACAGTAAACACACTGGAAATTAAACCGAGTGGATCGACAAACATTCGGGGCCGTTTATAGTTTGGAATCACTGGCACGGTGGGAACAGTGGCGAGTGAAGACAGACGGCGGCTCAACCACCGAGGTCAGGGGTCATATTTTAAGATATTATGATACGGGACGTCGTAATAAAACGTTAGATCAAAGATACGAATCAAGCAGCAAATGGAATACACAACAATCAGATGTATAAACTAGAATCAGGTAACCACCAGTGGCGTCTAAAACGAACGATAGGCCCGCTTCACATAGGGACAAATTTTGGCCGCCAAACCGAATGAATGCTTCATTACAAAAACAAAAACCAGTACTATCAAGGCGTAATTTTTAGATATTTGGGCCACTTGAAATGACTTTGGCGGCACTGGGGTAACCTATATAGGTAATTCTAGACCGTTTCAACACTTGTAGGTAATAAAATCCGTCCTGCTGCCATAGTAGACTTCAATAAGGACGATTATTATTATTATTATTATTATTTTGAACGTACGAGACAAAGTTCATTTGATATACGCTTGAATCGAAAAATCGATAAAATTAGAGCAGCCCGGGGCCTCGAAATATCCGTGGTCCCGTGGGGGCGAACGTTTAAATCCGGCCCCGCGTTCGGACAGTGGGCCGTATATTGTACAGAGGTAGGTACTCACCGTGCTCTGTCCGGTAACGAAGAAGTCGACGGTACGCGGCTGTGCGTTCAGCTGGCTTTATCGGCGCGTAACGCGTCTGCGTGCGTATATGTGCGCTCGAGGCGGACGTCAACGGAAAATGACGAATCGATCAGGAATCCGTCGTCGCGGCCACGGCGTCAATAATATTAGCGGCGGTGGCAAGTACGGCAGTCGCGGACGGGCGGCGCATGATAACGTACAGTAACGCGCTGATATTGCGTAGTGGCAACGACGACAGCGGACGGACGGACTGTTCGCGAGCGGCGGCGACGAATACGGCAACGGGCAACGATGACGGCGGCGGCGGCGGCGGCGGCGGCGGGGGCGATGACGACGGTTACGGGCAACGGCGGCGGGCGACGTTCCCGTACCCCTCCACGCCGCCAGACCGGATCTCGGTCGCCGCCGCGTGATTATACAGAAGAACGCGCGCGGCCGCGGCGGCGGCGACGTGTGTATTATTTTATCACGGGGTGGACGCCCGCGAACCGCTACTCGCCGCCGTCGACGGAATCGACCGACAAACGAGCGTACGGCCCGCACCGCCCCGCGACCCGTCCGCGTTCTGCGCGCACCGACGTCGGTAATGCGCGGCGTCTATTATTATTGTTGCGTGGCGTTCGGCGCACGCGCACGAGCGCACGCGTACATGTTGTTGACGCCGCCGCCCGACCGGCGACGCGGAAACGGAACATCTGTGCGACGACGACGTCTTTGCGCGCCCAAAAATAGAACGCTCGGCCACCGCCGGCGGAGGCCGTGCCGACGACGGGTCCCCAACACCCCCAGTGTTTTATTGTTTACATCGATCGTTATTATTATTATTATCGTGTTTCGTAATACTCGTTGTGTCGTCGTCGTTTAACTATCCGGACGCCAATAATTAAATAACGGCCATAATATATTATATAGTGCCCCCTCCCCACACACAACCGCTGGTCGTTTCAGGGGCGACAGTGGCGCACGCTCGACATTTTTCCAATTAATCTTGTTTATGACCGTTCTCGGTCATGAGCAAATAACCTTACTTAATCTGATTATAATCAATTCTATGTAGCCAATTTTTTTTTAACGTACAGATGAGGAATCCTATCCTTCCTACCCCGTGTTCGCCGCCACTACTCGCTTGTTACGTTAATTTTCAATGTTTTTTGTTCTGATCAAACGCTAGGTTTACAGAAAACTCTTTTTGGCGAACTATAATTTCTAAAGAAGCTTCGTGTATTTTAATATTTTTTTGTTGTTGTTGTTTTACTGCTTTGCGATAATCACGGAAAATTGAAATATAATAGCCAAACGGAATTCAAACGACCGATTCTCAACTAATTCGCAGTTATTATAAATGGTTATATTAAATATACACATGTCTAACATTAAATTTCAATAGTT
Organism: Tuberolachnus salignus; assembly: GCA_956483605.1. Lineage (NCBI taxonomy): Eukaryota > Metazoa > Arthropoda > Insecta > Hemiptera > Aphididae > Tuberolachnus > Tuberolachnus salignus. Next base: position 21,203,065 of record OY101431.1, on the reverse strand, counting down.
GTCTCTAATTACCCACATGCCACGGTACAATAACGTTAATTGTGCCCGCACGTACACGGTACACGTAAACACAATTGCAAAGAGTGTGTATTTCATTTTTACAAGATAATAAGTTATCAAATATTTGTTGTTGTGTAAAAATGTAGAACAATAGTTGTATAATAGTATCATGTTGTGAAAAAACATGTCAATATGTGTCTGTATACATATAGGTACATACTTTTTTTTTAATATCTACCTATTTGAAGTACTTTTATAATAAAAAAAAAAAAAAACGATAGTGGGATTTTCCTAGCTGTCGACACGCGCGTGTGTATTCCTAATATTTTATATAAACAATTTTATCTTTCCTTGCAATGTTTAACTTGAGAAAAACACTTTTTTCTCCTATAAGTAGTTATTTCATTGTATAATTTATTTGTTAAGCGTTTTTTTGTTTTTACTCAAATGGTAATTGGATTACCGGAATACCTACGTAAATTATTAAATATAGTTTGAATATTATAAAAACGTACGATGGCAATAACCGTAGGTCATTTAATACCAAAAAAAAAAAAAAAACCTCAATTTATAAGCTATTTATTCTTCGCGGTGACTGATGAAATATGTGAACGAATATAAAAGCGTCAGCTTATTTTAGACCTTTGGAATAAATAAACGAACGGCGTGTAAGGTTATACCCTGATGTTTTTGGCAAGCATACAAACGGAATAAAAAATAGCAACAGAAAAAAAGTATTCCGGAAACGGAACTTACGAATTGTTCACGCCGGCGCGATGGTTAAAATAATTTTTGAAAAGAAAAAAAAATATATCCGTTCAAATGATCATCTCATTCACCGATGTTCGGCGTACATAAATAAACACTCAATTTTCTATAATAAAATTAAAATACTTTATACTAGGCGGGTACCATATTTTTAACCGTAATCAATGGCGTAACCGGGAAAATATTTAGGGGGGTTTTACATTTGAAATTTTCATTCCTAATATCCTATAGGATGTTATTTTTAATAGTTTTTATTAAATAAATATCGTCTTAAAAAATGCATACTGAATAGATTTCGGGGGAGGGGTATCCCCCTAGAATCCCCAGATAAGCCACTGATCGTAATATCCTGGGAATAACGATTACAGTGTCGCCACAGGGGAATTTTGAGAGCACTAAACATAGTAATCTACCCACCCACTTAACTATTTTTTTTTTATAAATTTTAAGCTTTTGTAAGCTTCCCTGCGACGCCATTACACCAGTAATCGACAACCTTCCCCTCCCCTTGAAAGCGCACGCTGTTGTATTACTTAGTGACCAGGTTTTACGCCACTGGATACACTGGGCACCTGTCGATTATAATCTTTTTGATAATGAAACGTCCGTGATTTTTGTTGGAAAATTAAGAAAAAATAAACCATATGTATTCAATATTCACATCGCAGAGAGCCGTAAGAATATCCAAACGTGATTCAAACAAAGAAACATTGAAACAGCATAAATATTTTTTAGCACACATACTGCAGTATTGACAGCGCCGGAAGACTGTCGTCTGATACGGATTTTATTGACCGCGTGTTAATAAAAAGAAAAAATGTATGATACCCACGTATATAATACTCAAATAACATACTAATTACATTTAGTAATAGTGAACAATAAAATAAATATTAAGGCATTGGGCAGAACTCAAATTGAGGAGGATGCGAGTGAACAGAGTGCACTATAATTATTTTTTTTATAGATATTAGTGTACCCATTAATTCAATAAACCTGGAAACGCTAAGAACGCTTTTATAGGGAGCGTTTGTCTTTATGTGCAGATAATTTTTTATGTAAATCACTTTGTCATTAAATAATTTATTACAATCGAGCGACCAAAAACAAAAAGTACATTTACGTATGAATTTACGAATTTACTTAAATATTTAAAATAGAATTCGGTGTCAATTTATTCAAAGCCATGCATCGTTTTTTTCTCAATTCCAGTACTACTATAGTTGTTATATTATACACTAATACCTATAATAGTGTAGTATTTTTATTTTTTTATTTTTGTCATAATCATTTCGTATTTGTATTACTTTGCGGTGGTCCGGTTTATTTTCATATTTCATTTAATTTTTTTTTAGTATTATTTTGAAGGAAATATCTATGGAAATAAACGTTAACATGCAAATTCGGTATGTTATTTTTGTTGCCCATCTCCCCATTGAGAAATCCTACCTACACCACTGACCCGTAGGTTAAGTCAAGTTGATTAAGTTGCTGCTTACAATGATCTCTACAAAATGTCAAATAAACTCTCTCTCCGAATATTTAGCGTATAAGCAATTTTGAATTAAACCATGGTAAAATTCGTAGACATCCGGATATTATATCAAATCAACATTTTTTTTTTTATGTTAGAAAGTCAGCAATTTCGTTGGTCGTGAAAAAAGAAAAAAAAAAGTAACTGTTTTGCTGTTTTAGTATTTGATATTTTATTTTTGGAAAATATCTATCGAGACATTGATTCATTGTTACCTACGTTTCCGATTTTCACAATCAGCAGACAAACGTTTGGTGTACTTATTCCAATCAGAAATTCATTTTTCCGGCGAAAATAAAATTCTGCAAAGTAAAATGTGAGTAAAACACGCAATAGCTTAACGGTTCTTAACAAATTTTAGATTCAATGATAACTTATTTGGAATACAAATCAAACGGTATTTAAAGTCAATATATATTCTTCAATTGGATACTATTCGTCTAACCTATTTGAAAATGTATTCGGCGTTATAATAAATTTAACACAATTAGATTGGTGCGTGATTCACTCGTGACGTGCAATAATAATATCGTTTGAAATTTTGTGTTTTTTTTTTTTTTTTTTTCATAATAATTGAATTATTTGTATTATTAAGCCGCTATACGATTCGGTTGCCATAAAATTCCGTTTTTGACGAACAACAATCTGTCACCGATTTTATCTCCAATCGCTTCGTAAAATTCAATCACGTCCGGGACAAGTTTGTAAGCTACTCTGTAAGTAAAAAATAATAAAATAAATTTAACGTACATTTTGTTACCTGTATTCGTCAGTCAGTTATTTATGAAAGGGCCCAAGTGACACTTTTTCGATAAATTTACAACTCTATTATTGTTGTAGACGGATCATTTTTTTTTTTTTTTTTTAAACAGTCAAGTATATACGAAAAGCATGAAGTTCACACAGAAGTTTATGAAAAGTATTGGGTTCGTATAAATTACACTTGACTTATTAATTGAAAAATCTATTTAAAAAACTAATCATCGTATATTTGAAAAAATGATATTGTCTTGAAATAGCAATTATTTTTTGTGATTTTTATTTGATTTTCTTGAAAGTTTTACTATTTGGCACCTTTCACAAATAACCGATTCGTTTAACTGTTCATAGTCGTTTTTCTGTACTTAAATATTTAATTATTATTTTTAACTTAAATAATTTTAACACCAAATTAAAAGTACACACAAAATGAAAGAAAAACAACCAACCTTACTCAAAAGATTCGTTAATGATATTCAAATTATTATTATTTATTTATATTATTTACACTCACATGTGGTCGGGTCTGGAAAGCTGAATATCGTTATTGATCACTTTGTCGAACAGCTGATCGTGATCGTGTTTCAGTTGCTCCCACTCGACCACTTTACCCTGTTCGCAGATCCGTGCGCGGATCTTACAAAACAGCGGCTCGACGTCGTACAGTTCTTTCATGTTGTCCGCGTTCAGGGTTTTCGCGGATCCTTCTACACGCACCTGTCTGGTCCGCGGAGAGTTGTCCGCCGTTTTGTCCAACCACAAGAACACCATGGACGCCTGAGGATTGTCCGCCTATACAAATATAATATATAATATGCATACATAAACCCACTCGCGTAAATGAAATACTAAACGATAGTCTTTTTTTTTTATTTTGAACATATTATTTAAATTATATAATTTAACATTTTAATGTATAATTTATAAAAAAAATATTGTAATGCGTCATGCACGTTTTATATTAACGAATCCTGTATGCGAAAACGGGGTCAAGAAACAAACTGGAATAAAGCCCTCGGACCAGAAACATTTAAAAACTGGAATCCAATCTTCTTTAGACTATGTTAGGTTATATAATTTTTTTTTTTTTTTTTTGTGTGTACAGATCTGTAATTGACTAAAAATCTTGCTCCAATCGAAAACTCTATTTGGTAATGTCTGATAAACGGCTGGTGCATTCAGATGATAATAAATATTTTAATTACTTTGTAGTTTCCTTATTATTAGGAGAAGATCGAAAATTATTACGCAATAGCAATATTAGTTTCGATTTTGTTTGGTGTTTTTTTTTTTTTTTTGTTATTCAGTTAAAAATAATCGTAGAAAACTTAAACCTTAAAATACTCGAAACAAAGCGATTCCGAACTTTCCTCAGAATCGTCTTTTTATTTACAATGATTTATCGGTGCGTATGGATATAAATTAAATTCTCCTCTATGTTTTCCCAACTTCCCACTTATTATTATTTTTAGATTCTGAACGAACTGAAGAATACATTGACTTTACTATGATGTGTTGTTTTTATTTCGTATCTGTAAACGACTTTTCTACCAACTTTTTACCTTTTCAAACCTTTTATTCTTTTGATTTCCGTTGTAGTTTTCATAATAATAATTGGAAAAAAACGGGAAAATTTACGGCAATAATGGTTTCATTATTTTCAATTTTTTTATTTTTTTATTGTAACTTGGTTAAAAATAGTCGTAGAAACTTCAAATGTTCAAAAAATATTAATATTAGACCTTTCTAGGCGTGGACAAATTCCTAAAACATTCTGGCTATTTTGAACAATTTATAGGCATTTTATGTTATTTTTCGTGTTAATTGAATAAAACTTTTTTGGCAATGCAGAAATGCACGGAAATTTGACGACACGAGATTCATCATAAAATGTATACTTTTTTTACTTAAAGATAAAATTCGAGAGTAATGTAATAAATCTGTTTTATAAACGTCAAATGTAAATTTTGATGAAAATCTCAAAAATTACGTAATTTCAAAACACGATTAAGTGAAATTCACCTCAGAATCGTTTTACGATAGCAATGATTTATTGCAGTTGGTTTAACGATTAAAACCGACTAAATCGTATACATTTAAATAATGTTGTAAAATCGGCTACAAATCGTTCTAAAAATCGTAATATTATTTATTGAACGCGATTTTGGAACTTTCAGCAAATATTGGGCGTCTTGAAAATATATAGTCTTGTCGTATTATTGTATACGAAAATATTAAATACCTACGCTTATTTACCAAACAGTTGGGCAAACTAAATAACATGTATTTAACATAATTATTATTATTATCGTGTTTTCGACATTCCTGTTCAACGCGCGGTGTTGTTAAAACAAAACGGTTGTACACTACACTCGTATATTTATTTCCGAGGTGATAAAATTTTAGCTACCGTGAAACGTGCCGTACAGTAAATAGACGAGGAAAAAAATGAGGTCATCGTTAAAATAAATATTACCAAATCCTTCGATTTTCTACTCCTTCCGTCGGTCATCATCACGAACCCGTCTTCGTCCAAACGTCGCAATATTAAACTGCGACAGGAGACTTTACCGGTGCTGTAACCAATCGTACGACGAAAACTAATTATTTTTATTTCGCTCGAAATCAATATCCGTACTATTATAAATCGATATTATCAATAAAAATTTACAATTAAAATGACGCGAAGAAGATCAATATAGAATAATATTGGAGGATACAGGAAGATAGGCACCGTGCGTATAATAGCAGGCAGTGGCGTAACTGGCCAAAAAGCTAGGGGGTGGCAAAATAATTCATTCGCCAAAATCAAAACCATAACGGGTTGGTGTAAATATATTTTTATTCTATGTATACAAAATAACCATAGACTAAAGAATGAGCTAAGATCATTTAATTAAACGAAACTTAAAAAATAAACAAAATAATAAATCGTTGTTTTAATGTTAGTTTTCTTATTTCTGTAATTCAGATAATGGAATAACGTTGACAATACGTCAACATACAGGTGAAACGTGAAATATAAAATTTGAGGAAAAATATATTTTTATCGTATACTTTTTATAAGTAATTAATGTATTGCATTATTTCTTTATTTTAGAAGATTCAGAGGTTTGTACTGTTTTCATACCCAGGAGCAAGGGGGCAAAATGATACCTTTGCCTCCCCTCAAAATTAACAGTGGGCGCAAGTACCCCCCTCACAATTACGCCACTGATAGCAGGTGTAGGGGAGCTATTACGAAGGTTTTTATATTTGGTGAAGTAAATAAATATTAAGACACGGAATTATGGAAAGCGTGTTTAAAATAGCAATAATAATAGAATAATAATTGTAAAAACGAGAAGAAAAAACCGCCGCGACGTAACGCATTTTACGAACATTAGACGACGGTTGTATGTTTAGAAAAGAAAAAATCAGTGGCGTATCCGGAATTTTGTTTCGAAATGAGGAGAGGGATAGATAAATATAAAATACATATAATATAATTGATACTGTAATGTTTATTCAAAATGACGAATATTAAGTACCGTCCGTCGAGAATTTCGCATTTTATGAAAAATTGTATATCGGGGGGGGGGGGGAGGAATCACATCTTTAGTAAAACTAATAACATTTTCCATTCGCTACACTCGGAATCCAAAATAATCGTAGGTAAATTTGCTGTAAGCAATTAAAAATATGTAATTATCGGCTATGCCGCATCGTAATGTGCACCGTGGTTCTAGAGATACGAGTTAACGGGGAAAACATATAAAAAACGGTCAATTATGAAGGGACCAGGGGAACCCTGGCATCAGTGCCCCACCCCTTGGATAAGCCACTGGAAAAAAGTAAAACTATTTTTGCCTACGATCCGAAAAATTGATTATGTATAAATAAAATAAATTAAATTATTTTCGTTATCGTGGTACTGGAATACCGTAGCGTCCCCGTCCAGGGAGGGATGACACTGCGGGAGCAACGTGCTCTCCTGAAACTTTTTCTTCTTTATCGGTTTTTTGGGTTATTTTCGGTGTATTTTATCGTTCTAAAAAATAGTAGATAACACCGGTCATTACGGTTTGTTCCGTATTGCGTTTTCGCCACAGTGGCGGATATTGGGGAGCTTTAACCCACCCTCCGGAAAGTTTTAATCTCTTTACTACACCTATAACATAAAATTGTAGAAAATAATCAAAACTTTTTTAACAAATTTTTCAATCCTCCCCACCACCACCACCACCACCACAGATATGACCAAATATATCCGCCTACGGTTTTCGGTCCCGTGCGGTAACAAAGTTTAAGTAATTTAACCTAGGCATTATAATATTATTATAATTATTGGCGTTCTTGACTTACTTAGAGACGGTCGCCAGGCTAAACGCTTTGGCGGAAGTCACGGACGCGTTGGTCGTCATATGTTCGGCGTACCATTCGCGAAAAACGTCCATGGGGTTTTTCGAAAACGTATTTATTTTGTGTAAACCGCTGTTTTCGCGTACGGGTTTTTCCTGTAGACATTAAGTCCGATTGTTAATTTTTAGTTCCTTTTTTTTTTTTTTTTTAGTCAACCCGAATAACAATACGTCATTCGTGTTAAATGATCGCTATGGACGGCACGCCCTTACGTAGACTGCCCAGAACTCGTTTGATTTCGGTTTTGGAATAAAAGCGCCTGTCATTATTATAAAACGAGACGTTTTATCATTTCAAATATAACCTTTCGGCACGCATCGTTTAGGAATAACGAACGTTATTATTTACTTTTTTTTTTTTTTTTTTCTAAAATGACTTTTCGAGAAACTAATATTGGGGGGAAAAAAAGGGCATTGCCTTGTTCTCTGGGATATTGCGCCGTATTATTGGCGATGTGGCCCGTTAGCTAGACAGAAACGACACGAACGCCGGTGTGGCGTCCTCTCGGCGCATTCAATAAGTAATTTCAATCGGGCGATGCATAATACATTATATAAGTATTACATAAATAGTGGACGTTGCATAATTGTAATGCAAAATTGATCAACGTACACATTAATTATTATTATAAAAATGATTGCATAAAAAAATGCGTTATAGTCGTTGGCGATTATACGGCGCACTATAGTATACGGTTTTGTCTGAATTAAAAAAAATAATCCCAATGAAAATCGTATTTATCAACGTTTTATGCTCGATATCATTGAACGTTCTTCTTATGAATTAATAAATTTTTTTATCCTATGCGCACAATAATCTTCTAATGCGATTCCCGTTCAACCCACGCATATTAAATATTATCGCGTATTGATGTGTTCACCTATATACCGTACACACGACACGACACGATAAAATATTATAATATTATGTAAAAACTACAACTGTTCGGAAAATACAAATTATTATTGATGAAGGTAAAAAAAAAAAAAAAAAAATAGTATGTACGCATAACGATTACGGACGAGACCCGTATTTAGTATAAAAAAAATAATAATATTAGTCAGAAGTCGTGACAGTACGTTTTTACTGCCGCGACTGCTATTTGCTATTTGCTTTATGATTTATTCATTAGATTTTTATATTTCATGTATATATTATGCGTACAGAATCTATTATTATAACTATTACTATAACTATTACTATTACTATTACTATGGTCGTCATTCGTTCCGCCCATGAATCGCGATTCAAACCTCGAAACATCCGTACGTGTTGCAATAAATTGCGAATCAACCCGATAATTAGTATATTTTATACGCATTATGTTGCCAGTGTACTCGTTAAATGCAATTATATACAATTTGATGGAGTGGTTAGATTCTTGCAGACTCCCTCCCCACCGGCTATACGACCTTGCCTCTCCTGCACGTGCATATGCATTTAAGTGCATGTGCATATTTAATATGTGTAATATATATATATACGAGTATTTACCGTCTCCTCTGTATTATCGCGTCGTCCGATTTGTGTGGCTAACAACCGACCCGTCGGATCGCACGAATCGCAACAAAAAAAAAAAAAAAAAAACGTTAAAATCCGATCCGTCGGACAGTGCGATTTTCTAGCGGAAAGCTTTGAACATTTCCCGCGGACACGCCTCGGACAGCCGTCACATTTCACCGGACGGTACGCCCTAGTAAACCGACGTTTACAAAACGCGCAAGACGTAGAAATCACCAGCATTTTGTTATTATTATTATTATTATTATTATTTTTTTTTCCTAATTATTCCGTATTTATTTTGGTATTTTTTTTTTTATTTTTTTTTTATAGAATATCGAACATATCAACTTTGATAGAAATTCGCATACGACGATATATAAATTACGAGTACCGTCTTTACCGAAACACACAAACCTAATTGGATTGGACAATATTATTTTATATATAATATTATTGGACGAAAAGCGTATAGTGAAACATAAGAATCCCGAGGTCTATCGCATTATTCAATTAATAGGGTGAAAATCTATATCCCCGTATCAAATATCTTATGTGTCTAGGTAACGTTATACGATCAATTCGAAGTAGTAGATAAGTTACATGTGGTCAAATTCGTGTTTAAAACCAAAACCCCGGTGACCCGGTGCATTGGTGTGAATTATGATTTTTAATACGAGTAAATGTTTTAGTATCCGTTCGAAATAAATCCGTTTTTCATTTGACATTACCGATTATAATAGTATACGATAATAATAATAATTTTTTTTTTTTTTTGTCGTCTATAAACGCAGGTATTCAAGGACCCGCCCTCGACTATTTTTAGCGATATTCTAAAAATTTAATTTAGATTAATTGAAAAAAGAACAAATGTCGGACCCGCCCTTTGACATTTTTCCTAGCTACGACCACGAGAGTTGGACAAAAAAAAAAAAAAAACGTGACCTGTTTAAAACATTTTCTCGGCTTTAATTGTCTTGTCTCTATTTACAAATATGTAAAGTATGGACAACTAGTATCTGACTGTACTTACACAATTTAAATATATAGAAAATTAATAATATTATTATATGTTGTAAATATTTCGGGGGGGGGGAAACAATTATTTCAATCTTAAATTTTTTCGTATAAATCAAATTATACTCGGCAAAGCGTAATTTTTATTGATTATTTTGTATATTATTTATTAAAATGTACGATTTTAGCTTGAGTACTTCAAATGTACGCCCAACGATCGGAATACCGGAATAGTAGGAAAATATTTTTAAACCAATTAATATCCGTTTTATCGATGACTTTTCAACATGCGGTTAGAAAAAAAAAAAAAAAATTAAAAAACCGGAAATAATTATGCGCAATTGTTTATTTATAACATACTGTAGTATTATTGATACGAATAATATATTATTTTCATATCCAATTCACAGGACAAATAGTCATGTTTCCGGTTCAATACTTATAAATTATAATTTATATACGAATACCAAAATGTTGACTAAAAACCAGATAATATAATTGCTAAGTATACACCTACACAGCTTGTTTTAAATTATAAAAATGTACCGACATTCTTACGACGAATATGCCCGATAACATTAACCATTAACGTTTGGTTTAACTAAATTATCATATTTTAAATTTTAAATACAAATTAATCGGTTAGGTTTCTTTCTTTTTTTTTAAATTTATTTTTGTTGATATTTGTCGACTTTGAACATTTGTGTGTGTGTGTTTGTGTACGTATAAAAACCTCGCAGCCCAATGTTTATAGAATATTTTACACGATCGTCATACGTACGCTAAACGAACCGTAATCGAAATTATTATACTTACGCAATGTTTGCGAAGAATACGTCTACGCTATAGAAAAAATTACATCAGTAATAAAAAAATTATCTTACTTCCACTTGTCGTAACGAATACAAACGTCGCGTGTTATTTAACATCGCGTACGCGTCGGCAAACGGCAAACGGCAAACGGAATAACGAAACGCATGCATTACTTTCATCTATAAAAAAAAATATATATATATATATCAAAACGATTTATGCAATATATATTTAAATATTTTTTTCCATCGTTTTGTAGCGATTTTTCCGACGGATTTTAAGTGAATATTGATTTTCAACCGATATAAGACGGAATTGCTCCCCCCCACATTTTTACCCTTACTCGCATTATGCATTACACGACTTTTAGTAAATGCTATGGAAATTATCGGATATTTTAGAAATAATATTCTCTTTTCAAATCCGGGCTGACGCGACGGACTGTTGAAAAGTTGATATAAGTTTTACCAGATTTAATCAAACTCGAATGTATTTCGATAACGAAAATATGTCCGTATACTTTTTATAGCTTACCATCGCGTGCGAATTATCCTTTTTAGTTTTATTTTCCTTCGTACAGAGTACAAAATTATAAACGTAAAACTTTATAGGCAAACTGTTCCGAACAGTAACAATAGTTAGGTCTAACGTTATACTGCGAGCGTCCGGACTGCCTGTGCGTATGTGTTTTATAATTGTGATGAGAACGCGTATCCAATAAGTCTTAAGTCACTGATAATTAAATTAAAAATTGTTTAAGTCAAATAAAGTATGTGATACGGCGGATTGTATTCCTAAGGACGGTAGATGCATTGTTTGTGTTTGGCTTCTCCGGTGAAAATATATATTATTATGTAATTTTCGTCCGTGCTGCTCTATAAAAGACTATTATATATGCGGGTGTATTACAGTCCCTAATTTTACTATGCAGTACGACACACATTGTGCAGTACGAAGTCTAAAATGTGCATAATCAGTACAAAAAACAAGTATGTAGGACACATATTTACTCTTTACTATTAATCATCAAATAATGATTTCATTATTGGCAATATCAACATAAATCAACATATTTTTAACTTAAAAATAGACATATAACTTGTACATTTTTATGCAAATCGTAGCAACAAAAATCACGGCATTTCTCGTACTATTTTCCGGTTAGTGTACACAAATTTCATTTATTTTCTAGTGACAAATTCCTACAAATTTTAATTTCAATTTATCGAAACGTTTTTAATCGAACTTTGCCGACAATCATTTTGTTTTTATTTTCTTTTACACTATTCGAATAAAAAACATATATTATCACCACTGTTATTAGATTATTTTTGTGTATAGATTGCGAATATTCAAAAAAAAAAAAAAAATCTAGAGTCTGGGAAATATACCGGTAAAATCAACATCTCTACTATTTCTCATATTATTATTAATCGCGTCGATCGGTTGAATTATAATATTATTATTCGGTAAACAGATATACATGAATAATTGATGAACACAACGATATATAATACATACCTATTACACATTTATACTTTTACGTACTATTAATCGCTCGTTTATACGACTGCTGCAGTGTTGCTCTCGGCCTACACTTTCTTAAACAGTATATAATAATATTATCCATTAGTCCGGCGGTTCCCAACCTGAGAAAAATCTCCAGAATATTTTGAAAATCGCACCACGTCTAGAAAGTGCTGATAGTGTTTAGTGAACATTTCACGATTATTTTCCACAGAATTAAAACAAAAGTACCGAATCAAAAATTAACAAAAACCGAGTAAACTCGTGTTCTCTTTTTTCCTGGTTTTCTCAATTTTAAATAAAAGCGTGAAATAAAATATTGACACATTTTGTCTAACAAAATGTTCACCGGGCACCGCTGTTCTGTTGACGTTGATGGTTGGAGCAAGATTTTTGGTTGAAAAGTTATTTACAGCCAGAAAAAAAAAACCCACGTTATGTACGTAAAACCAATACCATTCTTCGCTTAGGTCGTTATAAAGACAATTTTTTTTTTTCGTATAAAAAAAAAAGGCCGTGGTGGCCCTAAGACACCGCGGTTGACAGTTTGGGAACCACTGGTATAAGCGTTATATTATATTATACGAATAGGTTTTACCTATCATCCGTGTGTGGTGGTATAGGTACCTCCCATACTTTTTACAATATATTATTATTTTATATACCGAGAGTTATATAATACAGAGACAACTCCCTTGCAACAGTGACTAGTAAAGAAGTTACAATCAGTGTTGAGACTTGTTTAGATAATTTTTTTTATTATTCTTTATCTTATCTAGACGACAATTTCTATATCTATCTGAAGTTTATCTATGATAGATAGATACTTATCTTTATTAATTATAATTATCTAGATCGAAATATAACAATAAAAAATTAAAAACTAAATGTTTTTACACGTGTAGTAGAAAATATCGAATAGCAGGTGCCACCTAATAGTTTTATTGTTTTACTTTTAGTTCAAAATTACCAACTCATAGTAAGTGATATACACCATTTTCATTTACAGAATTATTTTTGCCGTATACATTTTTTTTTCACTTCATCCTGTTATAATGTACTCAACAATAAACAATTAAAAAAAAATTATCTTTTTCAATCTAGATAAAATATTTCGCCTATCTATTGTATTGCCTAAGACGATTCGTATATTTGTTATCTTTATCTGTATCTACATAATTTTGGAACAATTATGTTTTATCATTATCTAGATACATTTTACTTATCGGCGTCTCAACACTGGTTACAACAGCGTATAGACTCGAAATATAGTTTACAACTTTATAATGTTTTACCTATCGTATATGTTTTTCTACCAGTATTAATTCAATTTAATTATATAATTACGCCTACGCCTGGTTAAAAATTCGATTCGTATATTCTACCGAATTTACTATAAATAAGATTAGGCTATGCACTGTATCAGCCTATTTTTGTGCAATTTTTAATCGGTTTAGTAATTTATAAACAAAATACATATTTATGTGTGTACATATTTTACGATTTGTAATACGCATTGTATTTTTATGTATATTTAGGTTACATAAACATCCGAGCCTCGATTATATAATAAGGGCGTATTATAGGGGACTGAGGATCGATTTTCGCACCACCTCGTTTATACTTAATTAATGATATTTAGTTTCACTTTTATATCACCTAAATTATTTTTTATTTTTATTTTTCGTGGCTCGCAAAATCGATTCGACGACCTTGTTTCTCAGCGTCATGTCCCTCCATCGTATAACCATAAAGTTAATAAATTGGTACGTTTAGTTTTAGAGAAACAATATATGTAACCATGCAAAAATGAATAATATAATATAAAAGGTCATCGATTAAAAGCAATGAGACAGAAAACGCTTAAAAGGAAACCAAAGAGTTTGTTTCTGCCGAAAAGTCGATTAAAACGTACATGTAGGAAATTCCATTTAACGAAGTGCCGTTCATATATTTTCTTTTGTAGGACGTGCGACGGGAAATCAATATAATAAAAGTAGAAAGTTCGCTGGGGTCTGACGAATTAACGATTTTAAAATGGTTGACGGTAAACGTTTTTACCGATGGAATATAAGAGTATAAGAACAAAACGGAAGTCGATCAAAAGTCCGGCGGGTATAATTGGTCGGTTTCGAAGTTTTTACACGAAAGGGACGATGATGTTCCGTCTTTGGTAACAAATGACGAGGGAGAAAAAAAAGTATATTTAATTTCGTATCTGTACGTCTTGTTTGTATATTAAATAAGAAATACATAACGATGGAAATTTCTATTGCAGTCGACGGCGTTGAAGCGTTTAAAATAGTGTAACAATAATGCGGTTTATATACAGGATGATTCATTTACCCCAGTAAAACGTTCGTATTATCAATGGTCGTTGAGTGAAAAGTAACCCTAAAAACTGACATTGTTCTGGTGAGACAAAATCTTAATAGTAAGCACAAATTACTAAATAAATGTTAAATTATTGTATTGGTAAAATATCGAAATGTTAAAACGATTTCAATGTCTCGGTACACCTACTCGACGAAAATTGTGTATTTCGATGAGTTATAACATAATCGATTTAAAACCAAGATATCGGCAGAGATGAGGGTCACTTGGCATTTCGACAATGTCCGTATTATTATCTCGGAAAGTATACTAAATATTTTCGGCAATTTACGTTAGAAAATTAAAAAATACACGCTCAGTTCACCGTTATTTGATCATACTATATAATATGTGTTAGGCCGTGAAACTACTGCAGCCTTTTGATCCCAAATGATCTATATATAAACTGGGTCTTATATAGTAAATTTAAGTGTTGACATTTTGAATTTTGCAATCGAGCCGATGTGCCGCTTTTAAGAATAGTATTATTTTATTGAGAGACTCACACCCGCCTACGTTCGTCATCGAAATGAATAATGACAATTGCCAATTAATATGGTACTAATATGTATACTAATAAAATAATACTACTAATAGTACTCGGGAGGGAAGGAGAAATAGTAACTTAACATAACTGTGGGTGGCCTATATTCGAGAGGCCATATTAAAGAGCATCAAATACGATCATATACTTTTAAATAGTTATTTGTAATAAAATTTTTGAAAAAACTGATATACTTTTCTATTTTTATTAAACACAAAAAAACATTTGAACTAGGACATCCAAATTCAGAGGCCGAATTGAAGAGCAAAAAATTAACCGTTGACCAGATGACCTCCAAAATGCTCCCCTCCCCCACTGGTTGGTAAATGGAGGTACTTATAATTTAGTACCAATGTCTAAAATAATTATCAATAATCAAGAATTAAGATAATTAAATACAGTTGATTATAACCAATACATTTTGAATTATGTTATTTTATTTTTTTTAATATCCTGTCGCACAAAAGACCCAGATATAAACATCAAACTACAAATATATTTACCCAATAGAAAAATCGAATCCTAACCATATGGTATTCGACAGAGCTACAACACGTAAACAGATCGACAGAATAAATTGAATCTGTAAGCGGGAATAATCTAGGAAAAAAAAAAAATAAATAAACAGTTTTATAGATATTCCGTTGTTGTGATTTGTAAATCAAAAGTAAACATAAATAGACTAGTACCAGTTTTATACAAAATAAATATATTATTTTGGATTTTCAAAATATTATTATAAAAATTAATTTTATGTTTACACTACGAGATAATTACATATATTTTGTAAACATTATTTAAAAAAAAAATTCTTTGAATTATGTCCCAAGAATATGTGTGAGTAATAAAATCATAAATAGCCAATATATTAATATATTGCCGGCCGCCGTCGCCAGACGGATTGCAACGCGGGATTTACGGCGGCGTACGCTCATAGTCAACTACCAACCTCATGCGCTCCTGGTACACCGACCCCTCGTTTTTCGTAACTGAGCTATTGGTTCCCTGCAAAACCACTACTCGATCGACCGCCGCACCGATGTGACGGCCCATCTAGGGCCGAACGGCTCACGGCCGCCGCCAGCACACATTGTAGGCCCCCCCCTCCGCCGCCGCCACACGACGAACACCATAACCGCTACCGTACACTGTTGGCCACACTCCGCCACTCGCCCGACCACCAGAGTAGCCGTCACGGCCCATCACGGGCCATCACGGGCCATCACGGGCCATCACGGGCCAAACAGTCAATCGCCGCCGCCGCCGACACACACTGTTGGCCCCCCTCCGCCGCCACCACACACCCAAACATCGTCACTGCCGCCGCCGCACACCGATGGCTAACACAGCAATCCTACCGAACGCCGCCGGTCTCATGCATGCGCTCCTGGTACCTAGTACCTGTTTGAATATAGTGTAGTGCTACAGTCATGTCGACAACCTAACAAAACTTGTTGGGATTCCATTATTATGCCGAACTATTATTATTTTATTGTATAAGAAAAAATAAAAAGGCACTCCTCCGACATAAACCGACAACTGCCGCAGCCATGACGGCCGACCGGGGCCGAACAGCTCAACGACGCCGCCGACACAGACCCCTCCGCCGCTACCACACAACCGACCGACGAATACCCGCGCGGCCGTCGCCAAGGCCACCCTCCTCCACCACCACACACCCGAACGATGTTGCCGCCGCAGCCGCCGCCGCCACAGTCGCTGCCGTCGCAGCCGCCGCCGCCGTCGCAGCACACCAACGAATAACACTGCAATACTACGGAACGCGAGTGATCACTCACTCACATGCGCTCCTGGTACCCAATACCGCTTTGAAAGTGTTCCGCGCCGCTGTAGCGGACGCGTTTGTTATTCAAAAAACGTTTATATAGTAACATTCAGTTTGTAACTGTCCAGAATTGTATGAATGATATGAATAATACAATTACGAATTTTCTTTGTATTATTATATATGTGTAGGCGCGTTATTTAATTTTAAACGCGTTTAAAGTCCCGAGATGTTTACGGAAACCGTCGAAAATTCACAAGGTTTTTCGTATGATGTTACACGTATGCGTCACAAATAACAAAATTTGCCATATAAATCCCATTCTATACCTTCCCAACACAGGACCTTATCTCGAGTGCCAACTGTTATGCTGGGCGCACACCTAAAGAGCAAAACTGCTCCGATCTGCGCGGAACAATTTGTTCCAAACAGCTCGGAACAAATTCCATTCACACTGACCAAACAGAACAGAAAAGACACGATAATTCTGTATTCATTTTTGTTATTAAACACCAATCGTCAAGATGAGTTCTGATGAAGACGACGTCATTGTGCCGCTTGTGCGGCAATTTTTAATAAATAGCGAAAGCAGTAAAAAAAAAAAAAAAAACGGTTAAAAAATAATACGATTTTAAATTGTTTGCCCGAATTACGTGATGACGAGTTTAAATTCAAAAATTTCACTCGCATTTCATTCCATAATCTATTGCTACGATCTTACCTCACAATAATCATAGATAGATTTTCTTAAAAATACTACATTTATTAATTTCTCTGGATCGCGTGCCATTTAAAATTAATATGATATAATTTTCGTATTAAAATAACGTGTTCGGTAATGTACTAGTCGCAAATCAAACAAGTGACATTGGTTTTCGTGTTTTGCTAGGAGCATAAATAGAACCGGAGCGATTTGTCTTGTCGTGTGTTGATAATGACTGATTAGTGTGCGCGCGTCAATTACTTTACACATGTTCTAATGGTGTCCAAACAGCTCCGAGTTGATCCGAGCTGCTCGTTTTGCAGTTTTGCTCTTTAAATGTGGCGCCCAAACCTTAGTGTAAAATGAAAATATCACATATTTCATTAATTTTGGTACATACTAATATAATCGGCTTATCAGTGCACCGACTTTATAGACGGTACACATACCAATATAATCGGTTAAATTTGATACCTTAAGGCCAGTATGATAGTGTACGGCAATCATAAATAGCCGTTAATACATTGCCGGCCGCCGTCGGTCGGATTGCAACGCGGGCTTTACGGCGGCGTTCGCTTATAGTCGCCTGCCAACCGCATGCGCTCCTGGTACGCCGACCCCTCATTATTCTCGTCTGAGATGTTGGCTCCCTGCAATACCGCTACACGACCGACCGGTGTGACGGCCCAACCGGGGCCGAACGGCCCACCGCCGCCGCCAGCACACATTGTAGGCCCCCTCCACCACTGTACCGCCGAAACAGACCGCGCGATCGCGGCCCCCGAGACGGCCCATCCAGAACCGGACGGCCGCCGCCGCCGTCTCTACACATCGTTTGCCGCTCTCCGCGACGCAATGTCGACGATCGTCACATGCACTCCTGTTACCCAATTACACTGTTAAGGTTTGCAATACTGCCGGCGTTACTAGACGCAATGTCCGTTACGTTTTGTAAAATCAATATTGGTTTGCAGAGCTCCGCTTAAAATTTTTTATTATTTTTTTTTTTTCGCAACAAATTATCGTTGCTTCCGGCAATAAATAAATTACACAAAACAATTTTTAAATTTTCAAATGTTTTTCCGATGCCTCCCAAAAGTTTCCATCAAAAACTCCTCGTGGTGCGAATTAGTCGAGCATTTTTATTTTTGGTTTGTTTGTAATTTATCAAACTAATCGTTATTATTGCAGTAGATTAACGTGTGACTGTACAACAACAATTTAATTGTATTAATTTTTTGTTATGTGATATTTTCAGAATTTTTTTTTTATATTTTTGTCTTAAAAAATGAATAAACTATTTTATAAGAAAAACAAAGTAATTTTTGAATCTATCAAGCGAATTATAATATTATTCTGTATTTAAGTGAAAATATGTCATAATTCTTTTCGTTGGATTTTGATTATTATGCTTTACTTTTATTACTTTATTTTTTTTTTTTTTTACTAGACCACTATAAAAGAAAAAGGCTCTTCTCCACCACTAGCCCGTCGTGGGCAGAACAGCCCATCGCCGCCTCAGCCGTCACATGCCGTATCGTAAGGTCTGACAACCTGCGCCGTTTCCGCCGCCAAACATCGTCGGTCGATACAATACTACAAAAAGCCGGCGACCCCTTGCATACACTCCTGGTACCGAATATGCTGTTTGGTTTGTAATATTGCCGACGTTACTAGACGCAGCATGACGTCACACACCCTGTAACACCTCCACTACACCAAAAGGCCGACAACCTGTGACGTTTCCGCCGCCAAACATCGTCGGTCGATACAATACTACCAAAAGCCGGCGACCCCTCGCATACACTCCTGGTACCGAATATGCTGTTTGGTTTGTAATATTGCCGACGTTACTAGACGCAGCATGACGTCACACACCCTGTGACACCTCAACTACACCAAAAAGCCGACAACCTGTGCCGTTGCCGCCGCCAAACATTATCGGTCGATACAATACTACCAAAAGCCGGCGACCCCTCCCATACACTCCTGGTACCGAATATGCTATTTGGTTTGTAATATTGCTTTTACATTGCCTTGCGCATGCTCAATGTCCGTTTCGTTTTGTCCATTCCATGAGAGAGCATGCCGAATTTTACTGTTGCGCCCGTGCCGTTTTGTAAAATCAATAAAGCCAAAAGAAAAAGACCCTTCTCCACCACTAGCCCGTCCACAACTGCGGGTGTATGACAACCCGTCGTGTTTTGTAAAATCAGTATCCCACCAGAGAGCATGCCGAATTTTACTGTTGCGCCCGTGCCGTTTTGTAAAATCAATAATGCCAAGAGGAAAAGACCCTTCTCCACCACTAGCTCGTCCACAACTGCGGGTGTGACAACCCGTCGTGGGCCAGACATCCAACCGCCGCCACAGCCACCACATACCGTATCGTAAGGCATGACAACCTGCACCGTTTCCGCCGCCGTACATCGACGGCCGACACAATAATATTACTAAATGCCGGCAATCCCTCGCATACACTCCTGACACCCAATATCACTGTTAACGTTTGCAATACTGCCTTTACATTGCCTTGCGCATGCTCAATGTCCGTTTCGTTAAGTAAAATCAATATTTCATCGCAGAGCATAACGAAATTTTACTGTTGCGCCGTTCCGTTTTGTAAAATCAATAAAGCTAAAAGAAAAAGGCCCTTCTCCACCACTAGCCCGTCCACAACTGCGGGTGTGTAACAACACGTCGTGTTTTGTAAAATCAGCATCCCATCAGAGAGCATGCCGAATTTTACTGTAGCGCCCGTGCCGTTTTGTAAAATCAATAAAGCTAAAAGAAAAAGACCCTTCTCCACCACTAGCCCGTCCGCAACTGCGGGTGTGACAACCCGTCGTGGGCCAGACATCCAACCGCCGCCACAGCCGCCACATACCGTATCGTAAGGTCTAACAACCTGCGCCGTGTCCGCCGCCAAACATCGTCGGTCGATACAATACTACCAAAAGCCGGCGACCCCTCGCATATACTCCTGGTACCGAATATGCTGCTATGATTTGAAATACTGCCATTACATTGCCTTGCGCATGCTCAATGTCCGTTTCGTTAAGTAAAATCAATATAGCGAAAAGAAAAAGGCCCTTCCCCACCACTAGCCCGTCCACAACTGCGGGTGTGTAACAACACGTCGTGTTTTGTAAAATCAGCATCCCATCAGAGAGCATGCCGAATTTTACTGTAGCGCCCGTGCCGTTTTGTAAAATCAATAAAGCTAAAAGAAAAAAACCCTTCTCCACCACTAGCCCGTCCGCAACTGCGGGTGTGACAACCCGCCGTTGGCTATACATCCCACCGCCGCCACAGCCGCCACATACGGTATCGTATGGCCTGACAACCTGCACCGTTTCCGCCGCTGTACATCGTCGGCCAACACGACAATATTACCAAAAGCCGGCAATCCCACGCATACACTCTTGACACCCAATATCACTGTTAAGGTTTGCAATACTGCCATTACATTGCCTTGCGCATGCTCAATGGCCGTTTCGTTTTGTAAAATCAATATTCCATCGCAGAGTTCCGCATAAAATTGTTTTTTTTTCTTTTTTTTTTTATCGCAACGAATTATCGTTGCTTCCGGCAATAAATAGGTTATCTAATATATGAAGAATGTCAAGCCTATTATTTGTTGTTTGTTTGTAATTTATCAAACCATTCGTTATTTTTGCAGTCGTATTGTAGTTGACAAGTGACTGTACAGCAATAATTTTATTGCATTATTTTTTTGTTTTGTTATACATTTTAGAATGATATTTTAAATTTGGCCTCAAAAAATTAATAAAAAATTGTATATAAAAAAAAAAAAAACAAAGTACTTGTTGAATCTATAAATCGAATTATAATATTAATTTGTATTTAAGTGAAAATAATTCTCATAATTCTCTTTATTAGAATTATTTTATTATGTGCTACAACTATTTTTTTTTTTTTTTTTACAAAACTAAATAGAAAATAAATAATATATACCTTCACAGTACGGGTCTGTTTTCGAATTATTAACTAAAACCTTTTAGTCGAGTGTAACTATCTATGTAACACTGAAATATCGCATATTATGGGATTTTAGCACATACTTTTTTTATCCGCCATCAATGCACCAAAATTTTAGACGGTACATACAATAGTCTAATGGTCGTGGCTAAATTTGGTTAAAAATTTATCTTTACCATTTAGAACATTAATGTTATTGTCGTACAATTTTTTAATAAAATTATTCAAATTTATAAATTACCTAATAGTACTTTATTTAATTATTTCTTGAACATTTTTCAGATGTATTATTTAGTTATTGCACAAATTCATCAAAAAGTTTTCTAGTACAGATGTGTATATAAATACTCAACAAATTCAATACACTATAAGGCATCTTGTATTATAAATTGTTCATACGTCGATATAACAATATATCATAAAACACGTAATCATAATTTTATTTTAAATGCGTTTGATGAACGAGTGGGAATCGTAAATCGGAAATCGGAAATCGTAAATTTTCCATACTATTTAAGATTAGTGGGAATACAATTCCCAAAATCAAGACCCGGCAAAAGTATAGTACGGCTCGCTCGACGCATTAACGTTATATAAATAAATTCAATAAATAATATACAATAAATTTTATATATAATTTAAACTCTGCATTACTGAATTAATTCAAGGAATGTATATATAATAACAATGTGTAGACCTAACTAGTGTAGAAAAAATCGTAATAATAATAAGTATTTTAATATATGTAGTATCCAGTTAGTAAAATAGCTTATTTTAAAAAGTGAATGTGCATTTCGAAATGTATCAATTTGGTGAAAATTACGTTTTTTTACACGATATGGACTTTTTTTGATATTTTATAAAATGGATAAAATTATTTTTATCTGTATTTAGCACAATACATATTATGAAATGTTAATATATATGAGAATTCAATTTAGTATATTTCTTTTTCTATTTTTGATGACATTCATAATATATCAACTAAGCTATTGTAAAATGTTCTGATTACCATTAATAATGTTTAATAGTGTTGTTGAAAAATAAAATATGTATAAAATGATAAAAATAATGATATACATTAACAAGAATTGGTAAAGCAATACACAGAGGAAATCATAATAATAATACAAACTGTTACCATATATAAATGGGATTAAAATATAAAATGTATATAGAGGTATACATCATACATAGTACAAAGGTTGTTTTTATGTCTATACCTGCCTACTAACCGCATACTATCCTGGTACACCGACCCTGCATTTTTTTCATCTGGGCTGTTGGCCACCCGGTATCTCGGCTACTCATGGACCATTACACCGCCGAGAAGAAGAATCTGTAGCCGAACGGCCCACTACCGCCGACAGCACACATTGTAGACCCCCCGCACCACCGCCATTCAACGTGCAGCAACAGCCGCCGTGACGGTCCATCCCGGGCAAAACAGACACCGTCGCCTCCCCGCACAGTCGGACAACACGGCAATGCTACCGTACGACGATGCCCCACATGCACTCCTGGTACCCAATAGCATAGAAAAAGGTTCCAAATACTGCAAGGTTCTAAATACTGCAAGGTTCCAAATGCTGCAAGGTTAGAAATACTGCCATTACGTTCCATTGCGCACGCGCGCACCCGTTTCCTTTTATAAAATCAATAACGTTATACAGAGCTCCGGTTAGAATAGTTTTTTTTTCTTTTTTTCTTATCGCTACGAATAATCGTTGCTTACGGCAATAAATACAAGACAAATTTTCAATTTTAATATTTTTATTCGATGCCTCTCTCAAACTTTCCCCCAAAAACTGTCATGTGGAGCATTTTTTCCTGTTTGTGTGTATTTGTAATTAATCAAATCAATGCGTTATTATTGCAGTCATATTGTGATTAACGTGTGACTATACAGCAATTATTAAATAGTATTATTATTTTTGTTTTGTTATACTTTTAGAATTTTTTTATATTTTGGTCGAAAAAATCAATAAGCAATTGTTTAATCTATCAATCGAATTATAATTTAATTCTGTATTTATATAAAACTATGATATATAATACGTAAATAATAATTTTTGTTGGAATTATATTATGCACTACTTTTATTATTTTATTTTTATTTACAATACCAAATTGAAAATAAAAAGTCCCACCTCACCTACTAGCACGACTACGGTTGTAGCCTGTGTGGCGTCCCGTCCTTAGCCAGACAGCCCACTGCCGACGTCTCTGCCCCCACATACCGTCCTGAAAACCAGCGCCGTTGCCGCCGACAAACATCGTCGGTCTAACCTAACCTAACCTACCAAATGCCGGCGATCCTCTGCATACACTCATGGTACCCAAATAACAATTATTTAGGTTTGAAATACTGCCGTTAATTCATTGAGCACGTGCATACCCGTTTCGTTTTGTAAAATCATTTTTATTTTGCAGAGCTCCGCTTAGAATTGTATATTTTTTTTTTTTCACAACGAAAAATCGTTGCTTCCGGCATTAAATACAAGAATAATTTAAAATTTAGAAATATTTATTCGACCCAAAATTACCACCAAATGGTGACGAACCATCTGTGGCCGAACGGCCCGCTACCGCCGACAGCACACATTGTAGACCCCCCGCACCACCGCCATTCGTCGTGCAGCAACAGCCGCCAAGACTGTTCATCCCGGGCAAAACAGACACCGTCGCCTCCCTGCACAGTCGGACAACACGGCAATGCTACCGTACGCCGATGCCCCTACATGCACTCCTGGTACCCAGTAACAAAGAAAAGGTTCCAAATACTACAGGGTTCCAAATACTGCATTACGTTCCATTGCGCACGCGCGCACCCTTTTCGTTTTGTAAAATCAATAACGTTATACAGAGCTCGCTGCCCCCACACACCGTCCCGATAACCTTCGCCGTTGCCGCCGACAAATATTGTCGGCGAACACGACAATAATACCAAAAGCCGGCGATCTCTTGCAAGCACTCCTGGTACCCAAATAACAATTATTTAGGCTTGAAATACTGCCGTTACATTCATTGAGCACGTGCATACCCGTTTCGTTTTGTAAAATCATTTTTGTTTTGCAGAGCTCCGCATAGAATTGTATTTTTTTTTTTATCACAACTAATAATCATTACTTCCGGCATTAAATACACGAAAAATTTAAAATTTAGAAATATTTTTTCGACCCAAAGTTACCACCAAAAACTCACATGTCATGCCTTTTTTTTTTTTTTGTTTATTTGAAATTTATTAAACCAGTAATAACGTAAACAATAACAATATTGTTGCAGTTGTATTTTGATTGACATGTGTCTGGACTTCATGTTGAATAACCAATTTATAATATTATGATGTATTTATGTGAAAATAATTTTTCTAAATTCTCTTTGTTGGAATTATTATATTATGCGTTACAACTATTATGATTATTTTTTTTTTTTTTACAAAACTAAATAAAAAATAAAAAGTATATGCTTTCCTGGCATAGTACGGTTCTGATTTCGAATTATTTATTAGAAAACTAAAACATTTTAATCGAGTGCAACTATTTATGTAACACAGAAATATTGCATATTATTGAATTGTGACACATACTTTTATTATCCGCCATCAATGAACCAAAATTTTAGACGGTACAAACAATAGTTAAATCGTCGTGGCTAGATTTGGTTAAAAATTTGTCGTTACCATTTTTTAGAACATTAATGTTATTATCATACAATTTTTTAATAAAATTATTTAAATTTATAAATTACCTAATAGGTAGGTTATTTGACCTAACCTTTATTAAATTATTTCTTAAAAATTTTCGGGTGTATTATTTAGTTATTGCGCAAGTTCATCAAAAAGTTTTCTTGTACATTTTTGTATATAAATACTCAACAAATTCAATTCACTATAGGCACCTCATATTATAAATTGTTCATACGTCGATATAACAATATATTTTAAAACTCGTAATCATAAATTTATTTTAAATGCGATTGTTGAACGAGCGGGTCTTACGGAAATCGTAAATTTTCTATACTTTTTTTAGATTAATGGAAATACAATTCCCAACATCAAGACCCGGCAAAAGTATAATACGGCTCGCTCGACGCATTAACCTTCAGTATTTTAAATGTGCCTATGTTTAAATTTTATATATATTTTAATTCTGCATTACTGAATTATTTCATGGACCGTATAAATAACAACAATGTGTATAACCAGTGTAGAAAAAATCGTAATAATAATACGTATTTAAATATATGTAGTATCCAGTTAGTAAAATAGCTTATTTTATAAAGTGGATGTGCATTTCGAAATGTATCAATTTGATGAAAATTACGTTTTTCTACACGATATGGATTTTTTTTGATATTTTTATAAAATAGATAAAATTATTTTTACCTGTATTTAGCACAATACATATTATGAAATGTTAAAATATATGAGAATTCAATTTAGTATATTTCTTTTTCTATTTATAATGACATTCATAATATATCAAATAAGCTTTTGTAAAATGTTCTGAGTACCTTTAATAATGTGTAATAGTGTTGTTGAAAAATAAAATATATATAAAATGATAAAATTAATGATATACATTAACAAGAATTGGTAAAGCAATACACACAGGAAACCATAATAGTAATACAAACTGTTACCTTACTTATATGGGATTGAAATGTAAAATGTATATAGAGGTATACATCATACATAGTACAAAGGTTGTTTTTATGTCTATACCTGCCTACTAACCGCATACTATCCTGGTACACCGACCCTGCATTTTTTTCATCTGGGCTGTTGGCCACCCGGTATTTCGGCTACTCATGGACCATTACACCGCCGAGAAGAAGAATCTGTAGCCGAACGGCCCACTACCGCCGACAGCACACATTGTAGGCCCCCCGCACCACCACCATTCATCGAGCAGCAGCTGCCGTCGTGACGGTCCATCCCTGGCAAAACAGTTACCGTTGCCTCCCTGCACTGTCGGAGAACACGGCAATGCTACCGTACGACGATGCCCCACATGCACTCCTGGTACCCAATAGCATAGAAAAAGGTTCCAAATACTGCAAGGTTCTAAATACTGCAAGGTTCCAAATGCTGCAAGGTTAGAAATACTGCCATTACGTTCCATTGCGCACGCGCGCACCCGTTTCCTTTTATAAAATCAATAACGTTATACAGAGCTCCGGTTAGAATAGTTTTTTTTCTTTTTTTCTTATTGCTATGAATAATCGTTGCTTACGGCAATAAATACAAGACAAATATCTAATTTTTATATTTTTATTCGATACATCTCCCAAACTTTCCGCCAAAAACTGTCATGTCGAGCCTTTTTTTTTGTGGGTGTCTATTTGTAATTAATCATATCAATGCGTTATATTTGCAGTCGTATTGTGATTAACGTGTGATTGTACAGCAATAATTAAATTGTATTTTTTTTTTTTTTTTTTTTGTTATACTTTTAGAATGTTTTTTATATTTTGGTCGAAAAAATCAATAATTAATTAATAATCTATCAATCGAATTATAACATTATTCTGTATTTATACGAAAATATGTATTATACGAAAATATGTATAATACGTAAATAATAATTTTTGTGGGAATTATTTTATGCACTACTTTTATTATTTTATTTTTATTTTGCAATATCAAATTGAAAACAAAAAGTCCCTTCTCATCTACTAGCACGACTACGGTTGTAGCCTGTGTGACGTCCCGTCCTTCGCCAGACAGCCCGCTGCCAACGCCGCTGCTCCCACACACCGTTACGAAATCCATTGCCGTTGCCGCCGACAAACATCGTTGGGAAATACGACAATAATACCAAAAGCCGACGACTCTTGCATGCAATTCTGATACCCAAATAACACTATTTAGGTTTGAAATACGGCCGTTACATTCATTGAGCACGGGCATGCCCGTTTCGTTTTAATTGTATTGGTAAAATGTCGAAATACTAAATCTTGGTATACCTACTTGACAAAAAATGTGTATTTCCATGGGTCATCGATTTCGGCGGAGTTGCGGGTTACTTATCACTTGGTATTTCCACCGTGTCTGTATAATTAATTCGAAACATAGATTAATTTTTTTCAGAAATTTACATTAGAAAATTTAATAATACATGCGTACTTTGCCGTAATTTGTTTATATACAATATATTCGGTCGTAAAACCACTGCGAACTTTTGATTCCAAAACGCTCTTATATAGTAAATTTAAGTATTTACATATTAAATTGAACGATCTACTCCATGTACCGCTTTTAAGATTAGTATTATTTTATTGAAAGACAGTATTCTTCTCAAATACTCGCCTACGATCGTCATTGAAATGAATAATGACATAATAATAATTAATATGATACTATTATGTATACTAAGAAAATAATAGTACAAATAGTTGGTAAACTAACCTAACTGTGGGTGGCCTATATTCGAGAGGCCACATTAAAGGGCAACAAATAGGATCATATACTTTTAAACAGTTATTTGTTATAAAATTATTGAAAAAACTGATATTCTTTTCTATTTTTATTATATAAAAAATAACATTTGAACTAAGACATCCGAATTCTGGGGCCGATTGTCTAACAAAAAATAAACCGTGAACCAGATGACCTCCAAAACACCCCCCCCCCCCCATACACACACACACACATCGGTTAGTAACTGGTGGTAATTATAATTTAGTACCAGTGTCTAAAATAGTTATTAATAATCAAGAATTAAGGTAATTAATTACAGTTGATTATAACCAATAAATTTTAAATTAATTTTTTTGTTTTTAATATCCAGACGCAGCCGCACACAAGACCCAGATGTAAACATCAAACTATAAATATCCCCCAATAGAAAAATCAAAGCCTATAATATAACCATATGATATTCGACAGAGTTACAACACGTAAACAGATCGACAGAATTCAAATCTGTAAACGGAAAAAATATATATATAAAAAAAAAAAATTAAAATAAACAGTTTTAAAGATATTCCGTTGTTGTGATTTGAAAATCAAAAACAAACCTACATAGATGAACACCGGTGTTATACAAAATAAATATATTATTATGGATTTTCAAAATATTAATATAAAAATTAATTTTATGTTTACTCTCCGAGATATTAACACATTTTTTATAGGAATTATATTAAAGAACACGGCAGTACTACAACAACAAAAATAATCACCTCAAGCTATGGCCCCGGGCATGTGTGAGTAAGAAAATCATAAATAATCAATACATTAATATATAATATTTTTATAAAAAAAAAACCAATATACAGCCGGCCGCCGTCAGTCGAAATGCGACACGGGTTTTACGGCGGCGTTCGCTTATAGTCATCTGCTAACCGCATGCGCTCCTGGTACATCGACCCCTCATTATTCTTGTCTGAGCTGTTGGCCCCCCTCCGCCTCTACCACTCACCCGACCATCGACCGCCGTGACGGCCCATCCAAGGCCGAAGAGCCCACCGTCGCCGGCGGCACACACTGATCGCCGGCCCCCTCCACAACTGCAACACCGTGTCGATGTGGCGGCCCATACGCGGCAGAACAGCAACCGCCACCGCCGCCACACACTCTTACACGTTTGACGAACGGCGCGGCGGCAGGCGGCCGTCGTCAAGGCCACCCTCCACCACCGCCACTACATGCACAAACAACGCTGCCACCGCTGCCGCAGCCGCCGCCACTGCAGCCGCCGCCGCCGCTGCCACAGCAGTCCACGCCGCCACAGCCGCCGCCGCCGCCGCCGCCGCCTCAGCAGTCCACGCCGCCGCCGCAGCAGTCCACGCCGCCGCAGCCGCCGACGCCGCCGCAGCCGCCGCAGCCGCCGTCGGCGCGGCACACCGACGAATAACACTGCAATACTACAGAACGCGAGTGATCACTCACATGCGCTCCTGGTACACAACACCGCTTTGTAAGTGTTCCACGCCGCTGTAGCGGACGCGTTTGTTAATCAATACACATTTTACGAAATAACATTCGGTCCCGGTTTGTATGAATGATATGGATAATTCAAAAACGAAGGTTATTTGTATTATTATATATGTGTAGACGCGTTATTTTATTTTAAACGCGTTTAAAGTCGAATTGTTTACGGAAACCTTTGAAAATTCCACACAAGGTTTTTCGTATGATGTTTATTATCGTAGTTCAAAATCAATCGAAAATGGAAAAAAAAAAAAAATTATCAATTTATTTTATAATTACAAATTATGCAATTCTCAATTAACATGTATAATAAATAACAATGAACAAAATGTGTCATATATATCCCATTCTACACATTCGCAACACAGGACCTTTACTGGAGTGCCAACCGTTAGTGTAAAATCAAAATATCATATATTTTTTTATTTTGGTACATAAAAATCTAATCTACTGATAGCAGTAATAGTGCACTGAATTTATAGGCGATACACATACTAGCATAATAGTATCGTGGCTTTTGGTTAGGTTAGGCCCGTATGATTGTGCACGGAAACAGTCAATATTGCCGGCCGCCGTCGGTCAGATTGCAACGCGGGCTTTACGGCGGCGTTCGCTTATAGTCGACTGCCAAACGCATGCGATCCTGGTACATCGACCCCTCATTATTCTCGTCTGAGCTGTTGGCTCCCCTGCAATACCGACGTTACGTGGCCCATCCGAGGCCGAACGGCCCACCGCCGCCGCCGCCTCACACTGTAGTCCACTCTCCGCCACCACCACATGGCCGACCACCGTGCCGCCGCACACTAGTCCACTCTCCGCCGCCACCACACGGCCGACCACCGTGCCGCCGCCGCCGCCGCTGCCACACGGTCGAACAACACGGCAATGCCACGAAACGCCGACGACCGTCACATGCACTCCTGGTACCCAATATCTCTGTTAAGGTTTGAAATATTGCCGTTACATTCATTGGGCAAGCGCATTACCAGTTTCGTTTTGTAAAATTATTATCGATTTACAGAGCTCCGCTTGGAATTGTTGTTTTTTTTTATCGCAACAAACTATCGTTGCTTTTGGCAATAAATAGATTACCCAAAACAATTTTTAAATTTTAAAATGTTTTTCTGATGCCTTCCAAATTTTCCACCAAATGGTGCGAATTTGTCAAGCCTTTTTATTTTTCGTTTGTTTGTAATTTATCAAACCAATCGTTATTGTTGCAGTCGTATTGTGATTAACGTGCGACTGTACAACAACAATTTAATTCTATTATTTTTTTGTATTTGTGTCCTAAAAAAATTAATAAATAATTTTTTTTTTTTTTAAGCACCTGTGTCCAAACTCGAATTATATTATTCCGTTTTTAAATGAATATATGGCGTAGTTGCGTTTCGCGTTATTTATTACAACCTATACAACTATACAAAACAATCGTAATTTAATTTAATCTATTTTTCAAAGAATGTAGACGTTTTTTATGTAATTTAATACGCGAATGTGTATCACTTTTAAAACTTCTCGGCCAAATGATATCTGATATAGGTGGGCGCATTATATTATATTATTAACTGCGTCGTCACAGCGAAACATTTATGTTGGGCACAAATCCGTTCGTATTTTATTATTAATAGTGATAAATAATTTAAAAAATTTAAATCTGCATAGTTAAATTGGTTTGTTGATTTGATAAAAAAAATAAATTAATAAATAAATATTATCTTACTAAAAATGATATTAACAAGCCAGTGTTAACAAAATATCGACCGTTTTAATAATACAATAATCAATTTTTAATTAATAATAATATTGACTTTACTAAACCAATTCGTATTTGTATGATTTATGTCAATGGCGTAACTGGATAAAAAAAACTAGGGGGAGGATAAAATATTTTATTCACCAAAATCAAAACCACGAGGGTTGGTGTAGATATGTTTGTATATTATGTATACAAAATAATTGAATATTAATTTAATGACTTGATTAAATAAAATCTAAAATATAAACGATAGAATACATCATTATTTGATTGTTAGTTTTTTTTTTATTTTTGTAACTCAGATAATGCAATAACGTTGTCGATGTATCAACATATTATAAAACAGGAGAAACGTGAAATATAATATATATATAAACATTAATGAAATAAGTAAAATATATTTTTATCTTATTACAAGTAGGTAAGGTTATTCATATTACATTTAGCCTTACGTTAGCTTATTTTTTAATTTAGAAGATTTATAGATTTGTACTGTTATCATACCCGAGAGGGGGGTGAGGAGGCAAAATGTTTCCTTTGCCCCCTTCGCAAACATGTCAAGGAAGCAAGTGCTCTCCTTCCCCCCCGCCACCGACACACACACACAATTACGCCAATGCTTTTATTTAAATAGGAGTACCGATTAATAGTAAACGTCTGCCTTATAATCCACTATAATAATCGACTATAAATATGTATATCTATATAAAGAGAAAATTTTACCAGTTCCATATCACTTGGTGAGTGAGTATCTATCGAGCGGGTACATATAATTATTATCTATTTAGTAAGTACGAGACGAATTTGTTTACAAAACCAATAATCCGCGTGGGCAAACTACAAACAGTTTCGTTTTAGAACAATTATAAATCGTTTACGCCTGTGTAAAATATGATGACGAAATTATAACCGTTTTTAAATTGGATATAACTAATTGGCAGTATTTATACGAGCCCGTAGTCGTTTGGGCGTGTAAAACCGTACGCTAAATGCCTAATGCAATTTATATATTTTAGGTATTTTATATTTTCAATTGAAACGACATTGGCAAATACAAATACGGTTTGTCTAATACGACGATAACACGATAATTATTGACCTCGGGGACAAAAAAATAAACACTTTATCCCCTCCCCCCACTATACAGCTGCTATAATAGTCTAAAAACGGGACATTTCCGAAACATATAAATATTTGTACTAAGAAATTATTATTAGGGCTCGGATTTATATGTAAATACATATTTTGACATTTTTACTGCTACTTGATAAATTAATTTGAGCAAGTGATAAATTCGTTTCGAGTGATTTACAATAAAATGAGCTATATTTGATTTTACATGTATTTCAATATTTCATTTGTTTTTTTTTTCTTAAATATTTAGACAATTTGTTAATATACGATTGTATCCTGCAGTTGCCACTAATGTATTTTACCCAAAAATCATATATTTAACATGTTTAGCCCATGGAATACATAAAATTAGAGAAATATTAGAACTAAATTTTCTTCAGTGAACTATTCTAGTTAATTGCAGTTAATAAAAAAAATTTTTGAAATCTCTAAGTCGCGTAGAAAAGCTAAAAGAAATGTATTTAAGTTTGAATCTTCCACCAGAACCAATAATTATTAGGTGGGGGACATATTTGAACGCAATCAAATACTATTGAAAAAACTGTCGAAAACTTTGAAAAAATAAAAGATGTCGTGTCAACATTTGCTACTTCAGTAGTTTCTATTCAAAAAGTGAGCAAACTATTATTCGCCTGAAGATGATATAAAAAATAATTTAATTTATATATCTGTCAATTTTTGAAGGATATAATAAAACAACTATATAGAAACAGGAATGATGATTTTAGTTCAAAGTTTAAGACTCATAGAAGAAGCTGTAAAATGTATAAAACAAGTACAAGGACTATTGGGAGTGGCGGTTTAAGAAAAAATGCATAGTGCATTAAATAAAAATCCTAAAATTAATCAGAGATATCCATTGCAGACTAAACTCACTCCTTTGAACATTACAAATATAAAATTTGCATCTATTAAATTTTTTGAAGTTAAGCGGTCCTTTAGTCGGTACAAATCTGTGTTACAACCAACCTGTGATAAATTGAGTATGTATATGGCATCTCATTGCAATCACGATTCAGAATATGGTTTAATTCCATGTTTCCAATTCTCTTGGAATTTTTTTTTACATTTTCATTTTTTTGTCATATACATATAAAGCAATTATTAATGGTTTTTTTTTTTTATAATTTTTTTCATAAATGTCTATAATTTAAATTTTTTTTATTCTATATAAATCAATATTTTACTATATATTTCAGTTTTTTTAACACATATAAATCTTAACTTTTAGCATTTCATAGTGATCTAGTGTCTACTTCTATAAAAAAAAAAAAAAAAAAAAATACAATTGTAATTATTACAGTTGAATACTCTAATAAATAATATTATATTTTATCATTGTTATTGTTAACAGTTCATATTTCTTAACACTAGTTTACTAATATTATTATAAGTGACAAAATAAATAACTATTCAACTATAGGAAGACAATAAATTAAACACACACAAATATCTTAAATCTGATAAAAATTGAGACATTATCAATGAGCACCACTATATAACAAAATATCAAAAAAGCGTATGAAAAACAGGTCCCTACATCAAGTTTTATATTAATTATTAATTAATTAATTTATATTATATTATTATTTTTTTTTTATAATATTAGTATTATGTTTGGTATTTTTAGTGTAATGTAGGAACCATGCTTAACATAAAAATTATACTAAATTAACTATTTTCTATGGTTAAAATAATACTGTTTATACATTATAACTTATTTTATCATAATAAGTAGTATTTTATTTCTTAATTACTTTTATTGTCATATTCGTAGGTTTTTAATTAAATTTTTATTTTTAACTGAATTTCGTTTCTTGTGTTCTTCTAAAAGAGTAGATTTTCTTTCATAAACATCTGGATATAGCTTCTGAAACTAATAACAATAAATAAAAATCAATACCAATAATAAATAATTATGATCTTAATTTTATTATCATTTTAATGAAAATTATAACTTACTAGTTTCATACGTTTACCCTTTTCTTTATTGGACATTGTTTTACTATTTATGATTTGGTCGAGCAATTCAACAAGAGCTTCTTTAGATTCTGTACTCCTTTGTTTTTCAAATTCTTTGTCTGATATTCGAAGGCAATAATGCATGCTATCCTGAAATTTACATAAAACAAATCAACTTTAATTTCTAATTGACTGAAATATACTAGCTATATTCTACTGATAATTATTTTAGTATCCGGTTTATAAGTTATACTAACCTTACAAAAATTGTTATCATCACTAAAAAAATTAAATTTTTCTGATAATATTGAGTCAATTTTAATTGGCAAAAAGATTAATTTCCGATTGCGTAACAAAAATTTAACAACATCAGTAGCTAAACAATCATATTCAAATTGATTTACATTTTGCCTTAATACTGCACAACATAATTTATCAGTAATCTGAAAAATATGAATTTAAAATTAGAATGGTTTTATAATAAACATTTTTTCAATTAAATAGTCTATAGAGTAAGTGGTGTTTATTAACAAACAAATTTTACACAGTTTGATATAGTAAAATAGTAAGTATAATAATATTTTATAGTAATTAAATTACCTCCAATTAATTCAAATAGCCATACAAAGATGTATACTTTGTATACATCTAATTTATATGATTTATTGAATTTTTTGTTAAAATATAAAGAATTTTACCTTGTCAAAGCATATTATATTGAAGATTCAAAGTATAAAATCAAGTTTGAAAACCAATAATTGACAGTATGATTAAAACAAAGATGTGCTGTCACCAACAATCAAATTATCTTGCTCTGGAAGAAGTGGTTAGGTTAAGTTAAGGTTTAGGTTGAGTTAAGTTTTTTTAAAAAAAAAAAAAAAAAAAAAAAGATATTGTACTGTTTTTACACTAACAATGTTGTAGTATTCGTATTCAGTTACAAAGAGAGATAAAGAAATACTGCAAAAACTAATGACTAGAGTGAAAGATTTAATATTGTTGATAAAAAAATAAAATATCTGGTAAGTAATATAATAAACAAATAGGAAACTACAAATTACTGTATTAAAAAGTTGATGATTCCAAGAGATAACATTACTAATTAGCTACATCTAATACAAAGAAATAAATGTACAGAGAAAAGTGGAAACAAATATATGTATCAAACCGACACATTTGGAAGTAATTGTGCATTCAAACAAGTCTTATTTATTTGCTAATTTCAAAATTGGTAAATTTGCTAGTTGGTAATTACTAATTGAAATTATTTACCATTATCATTTATATAGATTGCATAGGTGCATTATATTTAGGTAATAGTAGAAGTTAGTAATATCAAGTGGTTATTTATATTAGTTGTGTAATTATGTTTAACTTTCAAATTTACAGCAAATATAATACACCTAGTATACAAAAATGTAACAAACTCAATTTAATTTCTCAATGTACTGGTATTATATACTTATTAAAAGGTTCAAATAAAAAATCCGGATTGATTGTAATGTGTACTAGTTCTCTCAGCTGGTATTAAGGCAGCACCTTAAACATTGATTGATAACTAAATACAAATGAAGAAATAAGAAGGAAAAAATTTAATCATATAGCAGTAACCCGTTGTGGTTATGCGTATTAAGCATAAAAGCAAGCTTTACTTGTTCACCATCTACAATTGGTTTTTTCTTGAAGGTGAACCAGAGACCAGATACCTCTGGTGAATGACAAATGTCCTCACAATATCAATGATACAAATAATTACAGATT
Source organism: Tuberolachnus salignus (assembly GCA_956483605.1). Classification (NCBI taxonomy): domain Eukaryota; kingdom Metazoa; phylum Arthropoda; class Insecta; order Hemiptera; family Aphididae; genus Tuberolachnus; species Tuberolachnus salignus. Next base: position 21,166,780 of record OY101431.1, on the reverse strand, counting down.
CATCGCGCAGGACAATATTAGACACAACAAAGCATATATGTTAAATTTATTTTTCAGTACATACTGACAGTCTTGTAAAAAAAAAAGAAAAAAATGTAACCTATAGTACCCTAACAGCAGTTGTATGGATTATTTCCTACAAATAACCTATTGTTTTCTAGTCCCTAGAAAACAATTATCATTCTGAAATCAAATACAAACAATTTAATTTAATTTGTACATATAAATGTACAGATTTTAAAAGCTTCATGCATTTCGATAGGCAAAATATACTGGAGTCTCAGTAAAGTTGCACCAGACTGGATGTTGTTAATTTTTAGTTGGGTATAGCTACCCAGATTAGGTATTACAATATACTAAAATAAATTATTATGCATAAATAATACCCTGCAATTAAACATAATAAAATAAAATAACTTTGTATTACAGTTTGTATAACAAGTGATATAGAGTAAAACAGTAACAATAAATACCTTGGTAAAAGATGAAGAGAGATGAGAGACAAATTTCAAAAATACTTGTAGTTTTGCTCTATTTAATGGTGGAAGACAGAGACTTAGTAATTGATACAATATAATTCCCAGATGTACAGATTTTTCATTTAAACCTAAACATAAATTTGTATTAATAAATTATATATTCTTAGACTAAATCTTAAAACACTTAATTAAAATTGTCCATCTTGACACAACACACTGAAAAACCCATTTAATTTATTATATATAATAATAGTCATACCATTAAAGGATTGATATATATGAGATTGTGTTTGATCCATTTGTGTAATATCAATAAGTTTGTGAAGAGTAGAAATTGCCATATCCAAATTAAATCCATTGATGTCGTCCTTATTAATTTGCTCAGACTGAAAGAGTCCAAAATTGACATATCCAGAGGTAGATGGATAAACAAATTTGTCATTATTCAATAGTTTATTTTTAAAACCGTATTCTTCTGAATAATAGCTGTCATTTAGTTCATTTAAATTTTGAGGATTAATTGAGTTGTTTGATATGGTACGTCCAATTTTCTTCTTTCTTATTTTTTCCATATTTTTATGATAAACCGATTGTGTTTTTATAGATATTTCCGGTGAACTAGTTGTTCGGACTAACTTGGGCTTGGGATATTTGTTATGTGACATACTTAATGGCTTATGTTCCATTTTGCTTTGTTCCACTTCACACGATTCAAAAAACGAAGTACTGCTACAGCTACTGGTAGAAAGTGTTCCTTGTTGCGCAGATATATCAAAACACTTATTGACAATACAAGTTTTTGCGTGATCCGAAGAAAATTCTGTTTCCCAACACATATTTGAGGACAATTGATTATTTTGAGTATATGATGAATCGCTATTTTCTGGAAATTGTAGTTTTGTACTACACATATGATCGTGTCTTTCTACTACTACCAAAATAGAAATAAATATCTCGTAAAACAATACTGGAATTAGTGGTTCTTCTGAATTCAAAAAATAATCCTTGATTACAGAATAAACATCAGCTTTAAATCCAGGATACGCTGGATTTATTTCTGTATCTAAAAACAAAATAATAATTATATTGGATAGGTAAAAGTCACTTAGTACCTATTTAAAAAAATTAATTGAAAAATATATATATTTTTTTAACATTAATTTTTTATTACCAAACTATTAGTATGCAATTAATAATAATTATTTGTCAAAATTCAGTAATAATATATATATTTGTTTTCTTACATAAATAAATAATTATTTTTAAAATTAAAATGACTCGCTTACCAGATGTTAAGCTATCCATTGCAGACTTTACCCAGTGAGGAAATAAACCATCAACATTATAATCACGGTTATAAATATTCATGATTATCCATTGTTTATTTAAATTTTCTGTATTTAAAAAATCATCCATGTTAAAATTTTTAAGGATATTTCGTAAACTAAAAATCAAAAAAACAATTATGTATTAATAATAATAATTTGTAGCAATATTTCTCTAGCATAATAATTCAGCGTGCATATGTATTTATAGAGATATTTACTTTTGTATGATGAAATTGGCGATTTTATGGTTCTCGTTCAAATAGGTGTTCATCGCAATATTTTCCATTGAATATGACTTCATTCTATGACTATTTATCACTTTATCACTTTTCTGGGGCTGAGGAGATGTCTGTTGTTTATTCATAAGTAATAAATTTAACGTTGATAATACAGATCCTTTATTTATTGTCTTATCAATACTCTTTGGTAGTGCAAATCTGAAAAGGTAAAGATACAAATATTATATCATGACATACCCAGATAAACCTAAGTATAGTGTTTTCATGATTATTTGGACAAAAGTTTACCAAAGAGAATAATTGAGCATAGAGATGATTAGTAGGCCTTACAAAAAAAAAAAAAAAAATCTACTATAATTAAAATGGATAATGAGGAATAATTAGTTTCAATGTGAGCTGTTTTTTTTTTTTTTTTTTTTAGATCATTAGGTTTATCATTTTAATAATTTGAAGTAAATTGTAAATTTGTCTACAAATTACAATTTTATTCATTTAAAAAGATACCCACCTAACTAAATATTTAACTACCCTGTACATATTGTAGGAAATAAATGAGTCATTTCATTTCTATTCAAAAAAAATGAGTTGGCAGACGTTTTGCCCAGCAATTTATTAACCATAGAATATTTTGCTGTTCGCTTTAAAATTTAATCTAAAAATACACATTTAGAGTATTTAAACATGAGCTTTAATTTTGTAATTGATGCACTTTAAAAGTCTGAATATTTTTGAACTGAAAAATAATTTCTTATTGCAAACAAATAGAAATATAAACTTTATATTGTTGTATTATTTAAATTTGACCTGTTGAAATAATACAAGGTGATCAACCGTTCACAAATGATAGAGACAAGCAGAACCTTTTAGCAAAATAAATATTGACTGGATTATTAATTCCAAAAAATAGAAAATAATCTGTTTTACTAATTCTTAAAAAAAAACTTACTCGTATAATTCTGATTTGTCCTTAAATTTGTTTATTGTTGTACTGACGGCTTTAAAAATCCCAGCCTCGTAAAACTTATTCATCAGCGCTACGATTTGTTGGCGCGTCACTTCTTTATTGAACAAATGTTGTAATTTTCCATTGGACGCTTCGTTGTACATCCAATCCACCGCTTCGAATCCGGTAAAACAGTTGTCTCTAAACCAAAGCTGGTAACGGTGCGATTTCAACGGCAGACCGCTTTTAAAATGATCGACTAATATTTGCCACTTTTGCGGGAAAATAAAACCGTTAGACGATGAAATAAAAAAAAAAAAAAAAGAACCCCCCCCCCCCCGAAAAATGTTTTCACTTACCGTTTCAGTCGCTCGGAATTGAGAATAGGTGGGCACAGTTGGAATATTCGAATATTCCGACATTTTCAAAACCGTACCGGGACGCTGAACGGTAATACGGTTGAGAGGTGTCGACGAAAGCCGGATTTTAAAGAAAAATATTAATTATTTAATAATATTTAAATCGCGGGACATTATGCGACGGGAGACTGCGGGTATTGTCGTCGAAACGAAACCGTACACCCGTATAGCGTACAACGGATTTAATAACGTTATTATTGCTATAATAACGCTTGTAGAAAAAAAAAAAAAATAGAAAAAAAAACGTTTGAATAAAAAAAAAAATCGTTACACACATTAAGCGGAGCCCGTTGTCTTGGTACTATTCCGTGGACAACAGTAACGATAATGATAAACCGTAAAGGTACGCACTGCGCATGTTCGCCGCCGCCGACGCCGCCGACGCCGCCGCCGCCGCAGCCGCCCACAGTCCGGGTTGTACGGGAATTTGTATGCGACGGACGACGACCGGCCGGACCGTGACGAATCGAATAAAATCCGACGGAACGCCCCAAACCCTCTCAACGATTTTATTACCATTATTATTATTATTATTACTGTTTTGTCTCGGTTTGTAATGTAGATGGCGTTGCATATACCCCGTTGCCTCTATAGGAAATATCGCGTTTTTCCCCGTCGAGGCTCTTCGAAATCTCCTATCCGGTTGTTTTCAAATCTAATAACGTCGCCGTATTATTATTATTATTATGCCATTTGCATAGGTGGTACGCCTTCATGCGTTATTCATCGCGTCAACTTTATTGTATATATAAATTTTACCCGATTTTCTATGCATATACAGTATCATTATCATAATTGACTATATGACACGACACCTGTAGTACAGCTTATTTGTTAGCCGGTTTAATCGTACAAAATATGTACATATATTTCTATACGCCTAGGACTACCTAAAGACATTGAATTTACAAGTTTGGATATAGATATTTTAATCAGCATGGGTAATCAAAAGGGTGTCATATATTTTCAAGTTTGAACTATTATTTCGGCTATTTGCTAGTTGATATACTTGTACAAAATGTACGAAACTTGTATGAAATTATGGCGAAATAAATATATTTCTATACACCTACGATTACCTCCTATGTATACATACAGTAGGGCGATGAGGGTGTCGTATTTCTCCTTCCCTATTATTTTTTTTTTTAACAACTCATTTATGCTTTACGAATTCCCTAACAATATTGTCCGTTTTTATTGATATTGGCTTATCGTTGTTGGCCGTTCTTAAAGGCGTGTGGCTATTATGAAACTCAATGAAATTACAATAAAAACCTAGACGATTTGTGTTCTTTACCTTTTTACTATATAAGATTCTTTAAACGAATATATTTTACAAAATTACAGTTTTTGTATTATTCTTCGAAGGAGTATATAGCACCGATTTCTATCTGAAAATATATGTACGTTTAACGATAATTATACTTATAATTGGTTAAATTCAGATTTCCCCATCCAAATGAAAATGCTGTGCACGCCCACTGATATACAGGGATGGGCAAGTTATACAGAACACACAGTGTAACCGCAGTATAAACAAGTTACAGTTTTTTTTGTTTTAATGTTTTTAAATAATATACCTATTATAGTGTTAAGAAAACAAAAAAAAATATAAAAAATATGAAACATTTTACACTGGAAAACTACTATAATACAATTATATTATATAGTATAAGTATTGAAAATTAACGCATTTTACATTTTATTTTACTATGTTATAATAATGACGTTCGCCTATAATATATATATATATATAACTGAAGACAATGGAGATTGTATTGAATTTCAGCTCGAATCGATATATTTACGATGATATCGTTATAACTTATAATTTATTACAACAAGAGGTATTAGCCTCTAGTATAGTATAGCGTCTACGATAATTATCGTACAATATACCAGGTTTTAATAATTTTAGATTGTAATAATATATAAGTTCTAACTTATAAAGCACGCAGCCTTCACCTTTGTATTGTTACGATAATATTTGAATTTATTATTATTTGCCATTTGTTAAAACACGACGCCATCGCCATACCTACGCCTAGCCGTAGTAAAAAATTAACCCCGGCCAATTAGTTCCGTGTAATTAATAACGTCGCGGCCATGTATATAATGTAATATTACAATTTTTCGTCGATAATTATTCAAATATTTAATTATAGGTAGGCATTCGGTTTCATAAAATGCGCAACTAGGAGAGGTGGACATGATTTGGGGGGTGCTGAGCACAAGCCCAAACTCTAATTCGGCACCCCCAGTCCTAATTCGACACCCGCGGTCTTAATAAACCAAAAACGATTTATATCCCAATTTTCCTGTTTAAAATAGTACACCTATACACCTATTTGTTATCTGTCCGGAAAAAAAAAACAGTATGTAATTCGTAAATAACACAGATATCTATAATATATTATATAGTCAGACAGACAGATAGATGAATTAATATAATATCTATAGTATAGACTGTCTAGATAAAAAACAAAAATCTGTTATAATAAAACGCTGTCCTCTACATAAGCGTTTTACGTAATTTCAGCCACCCCCCCCCATAATTTGATTCTAGTTGCGTCTATGATTTTTTCGATCTTTTCGAGCTAGAATAAAACGCAAAAAAGAAACAGTTTAATACTGGTGGCGATAATATTTTAAGGTCAGTAGGTGTATTCGTTTTTGGCACACGTGTCGTTGGCGACACGATAGATATTAATTAATATTAATTGCCGGTACAAGACAATAAAAATGATATCGCGTCAATAATTAATAATAATAGTAATATTGTCGACGACGACGGCGGCGGCGGCAGCGACGAAGACGCGACGTCAATAAAATCTAATTCCACCCGTCCCGGGTATTGTGGGCCCGTTTTAATCGTGTCGATGTCCTTGCGCCGCCACGATGGATGCGCGCGCATCCCGTCGGTCACCGACGCGCAAACTCTCCGCGCGCAGGCATCACGCGCGCCGCGTCGTTGGCGACGACGTCAAACATCGACAAATTCCATCCGCCGCCGCCGCCGCGCCGCCACCACTACCGCCACCACTACCGCCACCACTACCGCCGCCGCCGCCGCCACCGCGAACCACGGCAGCGACCATTGCACGTTGGACCCGGCCGACCAATATACAGCGCGTGCAGCTGACGGTCTCGTTATCATTCCCATTAGTTATCACGGTGTTGCTTGCTTGCGTCGTTGTACCCGAGCCGCCGCCGATTTTGATTAGAGGTTATGAACTTTTTTGCGCACAGCGATATTTCGACTTAACAATAATGCTATTTATGAATATTTAAAACAATAATAATAATAAATAAAAAACCATCGTACGTTTAATACTGTTATTGGTTGGTTGGTTTTTTTTTTTCTACTGTCGTTCAAATATTCTTCCCGTGTACCGCGGTTCACGACGATGCCGTCTAGTTAATAACTTGCTACGTTTTCTCTAAATACTATGTTATTATATTATCGTTTAATTTAGTCCGTTGCACTGTCGGCAAAGTGCTGTATTCGTGGTCGGCCAACGTCCTGGTCGTTTGTTAAATGTAGAATTTTTGCAATGCAGCAGCCGCCACAAAACGAGACATGTATAATATGTTGAATTTTTACAATAAATAATTGTAGACCGTTTTGGAGCCCGAAAATACGTCGTCATACAGGTTGGTAAAAGTTTTGTTGTAAAAATAATAATAATATTATTACCGATTTCTCGTCCGAGGCGGTGGATCTAAACGACGGGAGCTGCGGTTTCTATTTTGTAGATCTTAACGTAGCTCACCGGTTTATAAGATTGTGTTTACACCAGGTCAATGGCCTGTGTGTACTCTCGGCGAGTATCGTCTTGTTGACGACAGCCTCGGTGTAATTAGAGTATTGTAGCAAATACCTTTTAATTGATGACTGTGCTCGTTTTAACTGAAACTTTATTACAATTAAACGAAACTATATAATTTGAACCCTCTGTAATGTACCAGCTTGCCTACATTTTTTTAATAAATTATTGTTATTATACTAATTATAGAAAAAACTATTGTTTAGTTGTCGTGTATAGTGTTTTATTTACAACTATATAAGCTCATAAAATAAAACATTAGAAACTAAATTATGCAAATATCAATAACAATTATAATTTGTAATGATTACAATATTTATTTATTGATATTATTCTTCATTCAGCTCCTGCATATTTTTGAGTTTAGTCCAAAACACTGTTGCTGGATGGCTCCTTTCTTTTAGGTTTTTCAACCTATTGTACCGGATGTATGTACAGATTGTTGAATTGTCTAAATAAATATAAAACAAAAACTTTGTTTAAATTTCTCAATAGCATTCTTGTAGGTACCTGTGTGTCATTACAAACAACTAAAAGAAATATAAATAAGTGTAAACGTTTTTGAGTTCTATTCAAAATTTTTTTTTTTTTTCTAAAGCAATTATTTATCATTTGTTAAATTATACTTGTTTCTCATTCAAAATGTGGAGTTTGAGGCCATAATAAGTTAAGAAAGAATTTTGGTTGGTCGGTTAATGTTGAGTTAGTGCATATTTTTCTGACAGATGTCCTGTCTGCCATTTTAGCCACCACTTGTTCCATCCTGTTGTTAAAGTGATGTGGTTATTAATATCAATCAGGACAATTTTATTATGTCTACTGTAATTTGTAATATATCTAGGTAATATAAAAACCAACAATTTAGCACACTTGTAGAGTAGAATTTTAATATAGAGATGATAATTGTATGGACTTACATTTATTCGGATAGTTATATTTATTTAAATGTTGTAGTTTATGTAAGGGTAATGGTGTTTGTATGATAATATAAAATAATGTTAATTTTTACACCATACACAGTTTCTTTTTTTCTTTATGGTATTCAAATATTTTTTGTTTTTGTTGAATAAAGTGTATCAAGTAGGTGAGGTTGTAATGTGCATAATATCATTAGTAAATAATTAGTAATTACATCTTTAATTAATGCATTTGAAAAATCTTTACTTATCATTTAATATTGTTTTATGGTTCTAAAAATGTACCATCCTTAGACTTAATGATTAAATGACCTAGTAATTCCTATACTTATTTATAAAAAGAGAGATGCCACTCCTTATATAATTCCAATTTAATCTCTATAGCTATTATGAATGTCAATGCAATAACTTGGTTTTAAATTTAACATTTTTTAGGTAATATATTTACTCTGCTTGTGTCAAACTAATTAAATGGTAACTGTTTAAGCCGCCCCACACCATTACTTTTTTTTCATATGTTTTAACATAATATATGCATTATAGTTTATACTATTGCGTATTTCATTAATTCTAGTACTTACTGTAAAAAATATACCACATTTTGTCATTCTATAAGTAAAATTGTAACACTCACTGTTTGAATGGTCCAGTGACCTAACTTGTTCAGTGACTAGATTGATAATAACAATTATTATCATTTATCACAGTTTTTTTAAACAAAAAATGTAAAAAATTAGTTTTTTAATTTCTAATTACCCTTCCCCATTGCATAGTCCTGGCTATGCCACTGTACTTATAAGTATATTTGGATGTTGCATTTTCAATTTCAATTAGTAATAGGTAATAATGTAGATTAAATTGTAATTAGGATTTTTAACTATTAACTTGCTTTCAATAAAGATAGTATGTATTTTTAAAGAAAAAATGTATTATAATTCATAATTTACTCTTATTTAAAATTTATACTAACAAATTAATCGCCTCCAAAATTATTTTTCTTACAGGAGTTAGGTTTTTATAAAAGTACAGTGACATTTGTTATCTTTTATTTTGCTGACTGTGATACAAAATATTTAGGTAGGTGTTAGCATATATCTAATATCTGTTTAACTCTTTATCAATAGGTATTTTATTAATTATTTTTATAATCAAATAAAATAAACATTATTTTTGCTAATATTCAATAGCTAATCTAAAAAAAAAACTATGAATGAAATTTTATGTATAGTTTTATGGTGAAAACCCTGTATATTTGTAAAACTCAGTAGGTATTACCTAACTACCACACAGTATAGATTTTTTTTACTTTTCATGATATTTTATTGTATAGGTTACTAAAAAAAATTAACTAACAAGTTATATCCACTACGTTGTACAGGCTACAAAATAGTATATAACATATTAACATAATAACATATTTGCTTTTAAAATTAATAAAAAAAAAAAATCGTTATGAATAAAATTGCATAATAATGGCGTTAGAAAGATATAATAATGTTTGATATTAACCGTTGACCTATGGTTTAATTTTAAATGTATTATAAGGCTTGTTAAATATTATATTTTATAGTAGATACATCATTATTTATTAGCTTATCTAAAGTAAAAGCAAATTTAATATTATTTTAAGATATACTTTAGTAATCAATGAGAGGTGGCGTTAAATAAAATATAATATTTTGTAAAAAAAAAAAAAATTATTTCTATAAAATTATTATAGAAAATATTCAATGTCTGTATGGAGAAATTTAAAATTAATTTCCATTTATTAGAATTTTGAATTTTTTTTTTAAACATCGAATTTGGTATTTTTGTTATTATATAAATTTGGCATATTTAAATAACCCAGAATGTTAAGAATTCATATAATTTTGATTTTAATTGTACACCCTCGAAACTGTATTGCTTATAGTCGTTTAAATTTATTTTTTATTCCGTTCGGTTTCTACAATAATTATGTTGAATACATTACATGATTGTTTTTGGTTTGCGTGATGCAAACCGAATACAAACAGGAATAACGACTACATTTTACTAGATTGCCTAGTCCCCGTCCAGTTGTACAGTACGCAAGATTATATTATTTAAAATAAATTAGATTTGGCATTTGAGGTCAATGTTTGAGAATACCACGGCGGCGACAACAAGTATGGCTGCGGTATAAATTATCATCTAATAAAGAATTGTTATATTATTATTACTATACATTTAAATGGGGGGGGGATCATTTATTATATTTTATTTTCATTCATTCCAACCGTGGAGTAGTATAAAATATTTAAACATATTAAAAGTGACCATTAGTAATCATACTTTTATCACTTCATATGTATGGCTATTATCCATTTTAGATGATTATAGAATTTCGACTGAAAACTATTTAATATTTACTGTGCCGTACGGAAGAAATCAGTCCAGTAATCTGACCAATTTGTTATTATATTTAAAAATTAATGTCAACGATAGATAAACTTAGAACATTGTATGTTTAATTATTCGTACAATATCTAAAAGTGTACCCACATTTATCTAATAAAGGTTTAATTAAAAATATTTAATTTTATCAGTAAAACTCTTGAAATCAATATCACAATCTATACCTACCATCGCAGTCTCGTAAATCGAGTACACTTAGATTATAATTACAATTAATAATTTTTTAAGTGTTCTCTCGAATATTTCGTAAAACAACAACAGTATGACACATTTGACTTTTTTTTTGGTTTTTATTTCTGAGAATCTGATGAAAAACATTAACCAAATTATTTATTATATTACCTACTTGTATATTTTTTACGCGCACTTATAAAAATGACTATAAACTGAGAATTTTTTTGTTTGCTCAGAATTGTTTTTCAAATGCGATATGCTTACGTTGTTGCATAGGTGACTACAAGAATAACTACAACCAAGAATGTTCATTTTTATATTCTGAGCCGAGTGAGGAAAGGAAACGATGAGTGAGCAATGATGTATGCGTTTTTTCGGAACCACTTAAAAAATTTCTTCCACCAGCCTAATAGATTGAACGCTTTACAAAAAGGTAATTTTCGATTTAATCAATATTAAACTTGCGGAATTGTAACCGACCAAACTTAGTTGAAACGTTTTTAAACAAAATCGATTCGAATAATATTATCGAAACACTCGAAAAATTATTCTCTAGTATTTAGACATTCTTATCGATTATTAATATTTTAGGCAAGTAGTATTGTTGAATGAATATTTTTGAGCTTAACTTAGGGTTGCCGGTTTTTGTTTTTTATATCTAAAAAACAAAAATGTTGCATGATATTTTTTTAATATTTTTAAAAAATATTTTAGTATTTGTTTTGTATAATAAATATAACAGGCGGTTAATTAGTTAAATACGAGTTATTAGTGTGATATGATATTATGTGATCCTTATCAAATACGATTGAATCCAAGTAAATACAAATCTGATGTAAAGTTTTGTAAAATTTGTATATTGTACATTTTAAGTACTTGGATATTTATTTTATTGCCGCAAACCTCATTTATTTAATATCTGTTTACAAGTAATCATATTTTAATATAATACGAGCGTTTAAATAATTCTCTGTTTTTTAATGGGACTAATAAATTGTTTGGATCCAAACGATCCAATTATTACTGATAAGAAGAGCATGTAGCTTAGGCACTAATCACGCGTATTGTTGTTTGATGTATAAATAAACCGAAACTGAACTAAACAAAAATTTTTTAAGATAAAAAATAATATATAGAAATATATTTAAATTGGTCAATACCCTTCTATATGAAATTTAAAAAAAAATCGATGTTCTCATGGTCGCCATAAGTCTGGAAAATCTGAAAATGTCAAGGAATTTTAAAATAGTTAGAAAAATCGTGGACACGTCGGAATTTTTGTGATTTTTACTGGAATTTTATTTCTAAAATTAATATTATGAATTTGTATAAATGATTTTCCGAGGTTTATTACTTATTTCTTTATCTTCTCATTTTTTAGACATTTCGTATTACATTTTTGTATCATGAAAATGTTTTAAAACGGAAAAGTCAGGGAATTTTAAACATTCAAATTCGTGGAAATTCTAATTCTTCTAACCAAGACATTCGAGCGGACTCTTATGGTTTTTTTTGTTTTATCCCAGTTATTACAATATGGACAGGTCATAATTATTGTTCCCTCATCTCTCCAAAACTTAAATAGCGTCACTGATTTAAAGTGACAAATTTAAGCGTGAAAAATACGTTTTTCTTTTGTATAGATATTTTAGGTTTTGATTGTGCAATATGTAGGAACGTTCTGATAATAATTTTTGTCTAGTTAGTGCATTGGGGAGCTCATTTTTAGATTTTCCTTATATTTTTTTTTGTAATTCAGTTATGCAATTAATTTTATAGTAATAAATTAATATTAATTTTAATTTATCAAAACAAATTCAGAAACGTATTTTACTTAAAATCGTTTTTCGTTTGTAATAATTTATGCTATAATGATATAGGACTAGATTTGCCCACCCGTGTTGCAAAGTATGCTATTTATTTTTAATAACAATAGTTGTCAATTTAAACTCAAATAAATTCTATTTACACACCTGCATCATATATTATCTATATATTATTATACCACATATATTTAATTTAATAGGACTTTGAAAACAAAAAGTTATAAAAAGTATACATATATAAAAAAAAAAAAAAAAAACAATGATTCCGTAGCAGTTTAATTTGTGTGTAATAATAAAAATAAAATAATGAATATTATTGAGACTGTTAACGCAACCAAAGGTATTTATTTTTAAGGTCATAAAAAACGAAAAACCTAATCCATTTGCTGTTCGTAACTGATAATTCCGGTGACTTTGATTCCCTTCTTTACGACCTCTACGAATTTACGATAAAGCCAATGATTTATCATTTATTATTCTTCTGACCTTTCGTGTATTGAAACCTAAGTTTACTTCGAAGCTTGAAGACGTTATTTTTTCGATTTATGTGATGCTAGTTTAGTAGTAAAATAATTAGTGTACAACAAGATTTTACTTCCTTTAAAATGGGTAATGTACAATTAAATATTATAATATTATATTTTATTCAACGAATAACAATTATGAGTAAACATTATGTATTAACAAATTTAATTTGTATAGCTCATAATGTGCAGAAGACAACGTGATATACAATATTTTGTGTTCTAAATATTAATTATATATTTTATTATTTGTTTAATATTATTATTTTTATTTCTTGCGTACAAACCGTATAATAATAATTTTGAGAATTTTCGATTAAATTTGGCAGATTTAAATAGATACCGTACAAAAGTTACTATATTTGAACATTATATTAATTTAAAGAACAATTCATGTAATTTATTCGAATCACACTTGCCTTCATATAAAACGTGTCATTTTATTATATAAATAATACAACTAACGTTTATCATTTAGGGTAACGATTAAAATAATGTTTGCGCTCTACAAATATAAATTTCGATTTTACGTTCAATGAAATATCAAAAACTATTTAGAAAAGAAAAAAAAACGCCATGGTCGAAAATATCATGTTTGATTTGTTGGTTGTTAGATTTTAAGCAGAGCTATTATTTTTATTTTTTTAATTTAATTAAAAAAAAAAAAAGGATATGGAATTTAAAATTATATTATTGTTAATCGTACCTACGTTTAAAAAAAAGAGTTATATTTTTATCAATTATTATAATGAAAGAGAATTCGAATAATACAACAAATAATTGCACTAGTACAAGTTATTTCTGTCTACTAAAGGACTCGCGGGTATATCATTTTTTTTTTTTTATGTTGTGTAAATTGTAGGTATAGATTTTTTTTTAAATCTATATTTGAATTGTTTTTTACGCTCGTGTACAAATAATATTATCAGTTTTAAACATCATCGCAGTGTAAAACTGTAAGTTCGTTTTAATTTCACATGTGTGTATTCTATATCCTTTTTTTTTTTTCATAACTCTTACGTCTATTCATCATCATAATGATTTGTGTTCCCTATCCGCATGAATATTGTGAACATGTCCCCCTTAAAAACCTTTAATCAATTTTTCGCCACCTCATGATTCCCCCAATATATATTTAATTCGTTTTTCATTAATCACCGGTAAGCACTAAATGTTCGCTTAATACCGGTAATTAATTTTTTTTTCACCCTAGGGAGAAGTATAGGTTGAAAAAAAAACTAGAAACGCATTTCTGGTTTTTTTTTTTTTTGGTATCACCAATATGTTATAAATTCGCATTCTTTCTTTGTTGTATAATATTGCCGAAAATTAATAAAACTAGTATTATTAGTTTTTACATTTTTTTTTTTTTTTAAATTCTCAACGGAGTTTTATTGATTTAAGAAAAGAATAAATACGAATCGTTTCGTTACAATATTTATCCTTTAACTATTTACAAATAAAATAATATTATCGTAAAATGAAAACATTTACCGGAATCTCAGTAAACCGTTTGTAGCAATATTTCACATTTCACGTTTCTTTAAACCCGTTGACGGATTTAGCGTTTCCTAACCGTGGAACATATCGTTTTGTCGACTATGTGAACATCATATTATTTGGCCAACAACCAATAAACAGTTTACAATAAATTATTGTTTACAAAGCAAAATCACAATAAGTTCTTATCAGATATATTTATTAAATATTGATAACATCATTGGACGGGTACCTACGACGTTTGTAATAATGTTTTCAGTTTTAGTGTTTTTTTTTTTTTTTGCTTTTGCTGTTTGGACCGACATCATGTGGATGATCTGTGGTAACAGATACAATCACGTTTATTACATTTATTCGACGTTTCGTATAATATTTAATTATTTAATTAATTGTGTAGACTGTTAAAAATATATTTATAAAGTATTCATTTTTAATTTCTACTGTAAATATAATTTTATCTATTCTTTTAATCGCGGGTACCTGCACCTACCTACCTGTATCGGTTTATTTTTATTTATGCGTCGTTGTGAATGTACTGTGTTAATAAAATAATATTATTTTTAATGCGATTTCCATTTTTTAAATTAAATAATTCCATTAAAAACGCGTACGGACATCGTACGCTCACATACACGTCATAGATATTATACAACTATACTTAATACTTACAATAAAAACGCGTTAATAACAATTTATTATGTGCGTAAATCAACAATACTATCGATATAACGAACCGTTAATAATAACGACAAATTAATTCTTGTAATATCGATGGAATGATAATAAACTGCATTACGTTTTGTACATATATATATATATGGGTACTTTGTTTCGTTTATAAATAATTTCAAATACTAATTCAAAAAGGATAAATTCATATGGTTTTGCGCGTGACGTATGATTTTCTATTACTATTGACGTCATATTATATTAATTGTTATTTTATTTAGAAACGTATTTTAATAATTAATAATAATCACAAGTAAAATAAAAGGAAAAAACCTATGCAAATCGTATTATATCCGCTTAGAACGTTAATACAAAGATTAATTTGGTGTTAAATTCCAAACGATATATTATTAACAACAATAACCTAATATTAACCTATTATTATTGATTGTACAGTAATATTTTAAATTCTCACTATGGTAAAATGAATTACATATTTTATATTTGGACCGAAACGTTGATTGTTTGTATAGGCATTATCATTTTATCAATGATCGAAGTTAACTCGTCCGGTCATAGGTATAATTATTTTGGTTATCGAAAATGTATTTATTTTTTGTTCTTCCAATGTCCTTTAACCCTTAATAGAAACAATGAGAATAATTCGAATAAACTTCACAGGCGGCTGTTTTAAATTTCTATTTTTAAACAGCGTTACATATTTCATAACGATTAACGATCATTGGGAAATCAGTACATTTTTAATTAATAATACATTTTTTCTTTTTTTTTTCCTACATCATCCAAGTCATTTCAACGCTTTCTCCAAGCATATTCTCTGTTAACAATTTTTCTACCAGAAATCTTGCTCCGTCCGACTTCGGAGGTTTCTAAGTATTGAATTTCGGAGATCAATTTTTGATTTTCCTCGTAGTTGTTATTCGGTGTCAATTTTCATAATATTCTGGGTTTTACAAACTAAAAATTGTTTATAAACACTTGTCGAGTTTTTTTTTAGTAGTTAATTATTAATTAAGCATATTGATATACGATTTTAAATTTAAATTTATTCAAACACGTTTAATCGGACTTAGTTTAGAATCGTTTTTTAGCGCGCGTACAGACACAAACTAAATTACTCTATCATCCTACTTTTCCGACTTTTCACTCACAACAGTGGCCCACCCATGATGCGAAGTATTTTTATTGTATTTTTTCAAATTCAATTAATCGGAATTGGAAATAAAAATAAACGTAAACAAATTACAGGAGATTTGTAGTTTACTAATATCGTTAACGGTGGTCATACTTTTATAGATTGCCATATGCACCGCATCATTTGTATATTTAAATAAATTATTTTATTTAAACAACTCAATTTAAGGTTCTTTTTTTTCGTGAAAATAACATTATTTCAACCGAATTTTAGTAGGTACCTAATAATTTTAATTGACGTTTTGAATTAGTATTAGAAATCGTTGAAAACGAACGGATGACATTTGGAGAACATTTAAAAAAAAAAAATGTATTCAAATTGTTAACCGGACTATACTAATGTACATTTCGTTTTTTAACGATTACGCAATTATATTTTATTAATGCTTATGCATGTACCTGCAATTTGTTATTTGATGGTAGTATAAGTAGACAGTATAGGTTATCGTAGTTTTTTTTTAATTGAACTAGGTACATCACAGGTACTTATATATATATATATATATATTATTATCTATTTTTTTAGCATAATTTACGTAATAAGTTTACTTAATCGATACCGATATATTGATTTCAATTCGACTTTTAGCCGTTGCTATTTTTTGCTAAACGAAGGGCGTAGTGTTTTAAAACGTACCTATGTTTTATTTTTAAATATTATATCTGTACCGAGTTAGTATTTAATGTGTAATACCGTGAAATATATCCCTTTTCATATCGGCCATGCTTAGTTACGTAAATCATGAGAATCGAAATTATTGTATTTAGAAATCCCTATTCAATTGCAGTTTTTGAAATTTTTTTTAGTTAATGTGTAATTAAAAGTAATTACTCGAGTAATGTAGCCCTTAGGTCATAATAAAACCGTTCTCCCCCCCCACAAATATCGCGTGCGTATAGCTAAAAAATTATACAAAAATTATTAAAGGTATTTTTGAGTTAACATAGTGAAATTACCAACGAACAAGTGAAGACGGTATATAAACTGTATATCCATCTCCATATACTACCTATTGACTAATAAATCGTGTCAATTTCTTACGCCCCAATAATATTGATACGAAAACGGATATTGTTCGCATTAGCCATTTTCACCCGTTAATTTCTCTGATTAATAAAAAAAAGGTACACAGAGGACTTGAATATTGTTGTAAAACTATTAACTCCTAGCGCTTTACACTACACAGTTAATCTACCAAAAGACTAATTTTCTGTAAAATATATTTTTTCTTAAAAAAAAAAAAAAAATGTTTTAATTTGAATTTACCTTTTATTTATACATATTATAATAAAATATTTAAAAAAAAATACTCACAGGTACCTACACATATTAGGGGTTTTATATTGAACAGCGTGCCCTCGGTTTGAATTAAATGTTAATGTTATTTTAATGTCACCAAATCGAATTAACGAAAATGAATCGGGTAAATATATAATAATATATTTCATTCTTCGCATAGTATAATATAGGACACTGGATTTGTTTTAAATATTCAATTTCGAACTTCAACATACAACATTAGTGCGATTTTACTTCTTGGTCGTGTTACACAGTGGAATAATTGTATGTAAGTGCAATAGGTCAAATAAACGTTTTATTATGCCCTACCAACCTAAACTTCTGCGGTATAGTAGTTTAGTAGTTCTACATGTGTTTATTTTAACTTGAGCGCTCGCCGGTGAATTTTTTTTCATACCGTTATAGTTTTAATATCGAGTTGTAAGTAGAGGGTTTCGTTGGATTGTTCTAGTCGTGACTTATACGAGAGAAACGAGTAAGTTTAAAATTTATATCATTTTTGCCCAGTTAAAAATAGGTAACGAACAAAATTAAACATATTATTATTAATATCCGTGTAATTTTTCATAAGAAAAAGTTTATCTTGAATATATATATATATATATATAAATTGTTACTATTTTAATTTAATTTCATTATAATTAGTACCATAATCTCTCTCTCTCTCTCTCTCTTGAAAAAACAAATACTTTTAATCACCTATACGCGTAGTTAGGCATATTACAAATTTAATAAAACATAATATTATACTAATAAAACGTTGTTTTTTGTTAAATATATTTCGTCTAATCAAATGTAGTCGTATTATTTCAATCGTTGTAGTAATGAGTTCCGTGTTTGTTTTTTTTTCTTTAGACGTTTATTTTGTTAGACAAATTTAAATTGTTTTATATTTCATTTGCATTCGTTCGTATTATAATATTTTTATTCTAGGACGTATAATACGGTTTAACTAATAACGGACTACAGAGTTTGGATTATAGTACGGAAATAATTGAAGATACTTCTGTAAAATCCTTAACGTTCATAAATCTTTTTAAGTGAACTAAGTTAAATTAAATTAAATTGGATAAATTAAAAATGATGCGTCAGCACCGTGTTTAACGTGGAATTTTCTGTTTTATTTTGAAATATTCTAAACTCGTAACATTAAAAATCACTAATCGCCCAAGTATGAAAATTATAATAAATTAAATATTTAGGATAAAAAGAAAATAGGTAATTTATTTTTATAACAAATATAAAATTTGTTATCGAGATTTCGATACTACTACATACTTATTGTAGATATTGTGTTCGCCGTAATAAATTATATAAAAAAATCCATATTTATCTAATCAGTAAAAAAAAATTGTTTTCATTCTAACATAATTATTATTGATATTTTTTAATTTAAAAACTGCGATAAAAACATTTATATTATAATAAATAGTATATTCCTAGGTGTATTTTTATATAGGTAAATAGTTATAAGAAAACACATCCATATCAAATTTAACAAATTGAGTTTATCTCTTAATAATAATTTTCGGCTTGTTTTTTTTTTCTATTTTCCGGTCCGATAACATAAATGTCAAAAGTTTACACCAACTGCTGACCAACTAGTTTGATAAACTGGAAATCCTTTCGTTCAAAGCTAACAACTTCGACCAGAACAAGTTCAACTTCTTCTTTGCGGACACCAAATCGCTTCATGGTCAAATAGTATTCTAGTCACATCAGGTTTTTCCCTCGATACAAATCGACTTGGAGTTTGTCTCATATAGCATATAGAGTCCGAATAGTAGAGTTCTAATAATACGATACGACACAACCATGTCTTTTTAATCAATTATTATCGACTTTCATTAATTTTATTACTCTTAAATACTAAAAATTTCGGTAACAATTATTCGATTATTTTATTTTTATTTATTATATTTCTTTTTTGTCACGAAGAATTTCGTTTTACGACGTGCTCTCTCGTGCAATAACGACCGTTAAGTTCACGGCTATACATCAGTGTGACAAGGGTGAATATATTCGATTAGTACATTAATACAAATATATAAACACATTTGTTTGCTTCCCATATTATATAAGTACAATAATAGTTGATTCGATTTTTATTAACAATAAAAATGTTTTATTTCATTTTTTTAATTATGCGCGAATATTTACGAAATTTTGTTAATTATTTAAAAATAATTTTTACGGGCGAAGATGCGTTAGATGGACACGAACTAAACATTTCAAGACATTTTATTTCAGGTTTGTTTTGAATAAAAAATATAAGTTATTAAACAATATCCTGTAGTTTTTACCTGTAATTTAATTACTGATTTCATTTTTCATATTAAATCGATAGGTATTGTTCATACCTATATTTTTTATTTGAACACAAATTAAAGTAATACAAGTTATTTGTTATTTAAACTAGTAAATTTCAATTGCAATTTTGTTGTTTCGATATTTTAAGTTAGAAACGTGTAAAAATCAATAGATTCTGACAAGAAAAAATTAATAATTTCAATATGATGACGGCTTTTTATTTTAATTTATAGTTTATTTTAATATCTAGGAAGTATAAGTAATCATTTTTTTGTAAAATGTTAATGTATCCAATAAAAAATGATTATTCCGTTAGCATTTTAATGAATTGCCAAAGCGTTTTTTAATTAATTAGTTAAATTATTTTAATCAATAATTCATACTTGTATATAATTTATAATAGGCGTTATATTACGGCGTTCTTGATAAAATTCCAATTATATCGAAATATTTCCATCTAATTTTCTCTAGTTAATTTTCAACCTTGACTCATGTTTGTTAATTTTTGAAACCGGAACGATGAGGCTATTTTTATACTGTAATAATATTAAGCAATGTCAAACCGTCGATAATGCTCATATTTTTATTGCTAGATTTTAACACCGATTAATATAAATTTCATAGTCGTTGTTATTACCGTGCAATTTTTTTTTGTTTTACAAAATATAGGTACTCTATTGCGTTACTTAATTTACAGAATATAATAGCCGTATAATTTCGACGCGTGTTGTTTAATTACATATACTTACCTACCAAATAATATTATGGTATAGCCAAAACCGACGAGCGGTAGCAGTATAGTTTTTTTTTTTTTTTTGTGTGTTTTTTAGTGTCGTCACTTGGAAATATAAACATGTTATATCTAAAAAAAAACGTGCGGTACAAAAAATGAATATTTTTAATTTCTTATAACGTATAGTAAACTAACACAGCGGTTCCCAACCTTTTATTTATTCTACATCCCCTTGAGTAGATTTTAACCCCCTCCCCCCATCATAAATTGAAAATAATTGATGACTTAATTATTATTATTATTTTTTGTATATTTTCAAATAAATAATAAAATATAAATTAAATATTGAAATTATTTTTTTTCCTCTCCCCCCGCGCTTATGTTAAATAAAAATAATTCCATAAAGACGAACTTTACTCCGAGATGACTGTTCACATCCCCCGATTTGGGAAACACTGGTCTAACAAGTAAATTAGGTAAACGTGTAGGTATATGTAATTTATCCCAAAGTTAAATAAAAATCGGTAAGTTAGGTTAGGTTAGGATCAATTAACAAGTGGGGTAGTAATGTTCACACGAATTCTCCACTGTTGTTGGTTATAAAGTGAGAAAAAAAAGGATCAATTAACAGCGTTCATATTGTGATTGTTATAAATTATTATTATTTGTTCTCGGGAGGCTACATCAAAAATAATTTCGTAAAACCATATGAAATGAAAAATTCTATAGATTTCGGTACGAAATCTGGAATAATAATAACACACTTATTTGTTTATATACTACCGAAATCTAATTCGTTTACGGGGGCGGTAATTTTCAAAATTACGATTTCGTGCGTACGGGTAATTGAACCCCTCGGATCACTAACACATAATGTATAACATTATAACGAACGATAATAGTAATTTAATTCGTTTTTTCACTGCCCTCCGAATATAGAAAGTACAGATTGCAATAACGCCGAAGACATCGCGGTAATTGATGATACAATGAGTTCAGAAACAAACAGCGGTGGTGTGAACTTTATTGTCGGCGACGAAGACGGATCCGATCAAACCCCTACCGAGCTTGTCAACGGGGACTTGATAAAAGCATTGGAAGAAGAGAAGCATGAGAACACTGATTCGTTTCCTTTGGGCAAAGAGACCGGAGGGCGAATAGGCGTGACATCGAACAGCAACTCTTATAACAACATGTTCGGCTTGACTGAAAGGAGAAAGCGATTAAGGTATTTAGATCATTTAATTCGTTATATATACAGGGACAAATAGTTATTAACGGAACTCGGATTTTATAGCGTTTGACAATAATTGGACACAGATAAAATTAAAACAGAGCGAGCTATAATAATTTGTTTTACCCACCGGGGACTCTAAATATGAAATTTTATATTGCTATTTTTTTTTTTTTTTTTTGCTTATTTCGTATTTTTGATAAATTTCCTCGTTTATATCAAACGGAAAATAATAGAAAAAATGTGTGATTTATACAAATCCGTAAAAAAATACCCACGTTTTCGTTTCGTAATGATTAATTTTTAAGTAGTTTGGCGTATTCAAACATCAAAAGCCTAAATACATTTTCGTTTTTTTCTATTTAGCGCATATTTCAGTTATTTCCAGTGCTATAAAATCCTAGTGCTGAGTTAATTAATATATACACTAATTTAATTACAATTAACCGAGACAATTAAAACAATTAAAATACGTGAATTAATAGCGGGCAATTCGGTATTGGTTCCTGATTTAACGAAATATATTACCGTTTCGTAAACCCCCGTAAATTAAAAATAATTGAAACTGGTGAATATTTTGGCCGGCGTGTGTGGTATACGCGTTATTGGTTTTTGCGACGATTTATTTTGTATATTGTCCACACGAGAATTTCATTACATTGATTGGATTTAAATTGTATTGTCCGACGAACGACATCAGAACGTGTCTATTAATTTATCAGGCCGTTACTTATTCGGCTTCCGTTTTGTGCTTTATTTACCCAAAAAATATATTAGTTTTAGGCAACGGCACGTGTATGTTCCTCGGACACATTTAGAGGTCATATACACGCCAAGAAAATAACGCTTATGCAATAACGATTTTATAGGCGAGGTTAATAAATACAAATGGCCGGGCAGCTTTCCTGCGAGATTTTTCATCAAAGAATTTATTTTATTTATTTATTTTTTTTTTTTAATTGTATTTTCAATAGTACGTTAGATATGACGTTTTTAAAAAGTTGCAAAATACGAACGAAAAACTCATAATTTTTAAAGGCATTTATTTGTGGTGGACGTCAACAACTAAATAACGTTAACAGTAATATGGTTTTTATTTTATTGTCATTTAAAAAATGTTTCATTATTATTGAAATGGACTTATTTAAAACGGTTGTAGATCGCCGTCAGTAGGACTGGTATATTTTAAATAGAACACGGGGTTCAAATTTCCCAATTTGATATCTATGAAAATCATAAAAAAAAGCATTGAAATGAAACTCTGGCTCAATAACTTATTGGAATTCGAAAGAAACCTATTACGTAAACTGTTTTAATGTGATAAACATAATTATGAGAGTAAAAGTTAGCCAGTTTTAGATTTATGGGTTAATAGTCTATAATTTTGAAAAAATGAACCGAATGATTATGATTTTATCAAATTTTTTAAAAAAGTTTCACGAGTTGGTTTATTTATTTGGACGATCGACGTATTTTCTGATGA
Organism: Tuberolachnus salignus; assembly: GCA_956483605.1. Lineage (NCBI taxonomy): Eukaryota > Metazoa > Arthropoda > Insecta > Hemiptera > Aphididae > Tuberolachnus > Tuberolachnus salignus. The sequence goes on along the minus strand of OY101431.1, from coordinate 21,143,224 downwards.
CGTGTTAATTAATTGTAATTTTGAATATTAAACCTAACCTTAAAGCGGAAAAAGTCACGCCGGTCTGCTATTACGGAAATAGCGGATAAAATAGATACTAATAATAAAATTGAAACAACCTTCGTATGTATATAAACAAATTATAAAATTAAAAATTAAATTACTTATAATATAACTGCTTAAATTTGAAGAGTGCGTACCGTAATATTATTTCATAATTAAATTCTTGCGGTTGGAGTGGGTTGAAAAAATACGTAAAATGACCCACAAGCCAAACAAAAGCCTCAGGGTTGACGGATTTGAAAGATATTATTTTGTATTCTAGTTGTCTAGGTTTTTCTATCGGGGCGATTTTTGTTATCCAAAAAATTGAACGTGTAATTCTGTATACAAATAATCGATATTTATATTTTACAAATCAATATTTTAACGATAAAATTGAATATCAAAAATCGCCTCGGCCGATCGAAACCTTTAAAAATTGGAATAGAAAATAAAATTCCTTTTAAAAAATTCAAATCCGTCCATCACCAAGCCCCGCAATTGCGATTTATTCATACGTCATATTCGTCCGTAAGGTAAACAAAAAACCCAACAAATTTCAAATTCTACAAAATTGAAGAAAATTGAAAACTCTCTTCGACCACCGCTATAATTACCTTAACTGCGACTGCACACAATACTATTATCGTCTCTTAGTCAAGTTTTTCCTAATAGTTAATCTATAGAGAATTTTGTAATAGATGTTTATTATCCGACCTAATACGATAAATAGTTTTAAAGAAACATAATAGAATTAACTATTAAACTAGTGTTCGTTCAGTGGTGTGCCCAGGAGGGTAGGTAATGGGTTATATCTCTCTCCCCTTCGACAGGCTTAAGAACCCGAAATTTACTAGGAATTGTTTAGTAATTTAATCGTGAAACTGTAATTATGTATTTCAGCCAAGTCCGTAGGGAAAAGTTTGATTATTAAGTTAAAAAAAAAAACTTTGTTTTTGTCCGTATCCGGATTGAAGAATATTCTACGATTTATTTACGATTCTTATTCGTGTGTGCCGGGGCCCTTATTCCCGTTGGAAATTCCCGAGCACCACGTCACTGTGTGTACGCCCTGCTGATACACTTAATAGTTGATTACGGGTTTACTACTTGAAATCGAAATTTCGCAATTTGGGCTTGAAAAACGTCACGGGGGGGGGGGGAGCCGATAGAAATGTATAAAACCGCTAAATTCCCCCCGTTTGCGGAGGTTGTTCCTATAGATGAAATTAATTCTGGACAACCGTCAAAACTGGTCGTAATAATATAATCGTTCACAAACCAATAATATACTCACGGATTCGCATCGTTGTGATTTTAATATTGATATTCAGCCGGATAATGTCGGCGGATGTTTTTTAAAACTCGAAAAACCACTGCGCGCGTAGAAGGTCCGCGGCCGTCTGTCGCGCGAATAAACGTTTCGGTACACGTTTATTTAATTTTTTCTGTTTTTTTTTTTTTTTTTTTTTTTTTAACGCACGCAATTATTTGCGCTGAAATAATATTCTCGTCGTAATTACGTTTCGTAAATTGCGGTCGTCGTGATAAGGTCGAATTAATATTTTTTTTCCTCGGTAGAATCGAGAATCTTCGTTGCTATAATCGAGTCGATCGTAATAATAATTATTTCATCGAAACGGGCGAGCAACTGGTGATTACCGCGAAATGCGTATAATCGTTATTTATTTTTTTGTTGCGCCGAACCGAATATATAAAAAAATACAAAAAATATAAAAATATTGGTTTTTTTTCGTCTTTTTGCAATAATATTTGTCGACCTCGCGTTTTGCCGTTATAAATACGTAGGAAAAAAGAAAGAAAAAAAACTACTTTTTCCGCGTGTACGATAAAAAGAAAAAAACGCGCGTACGCTAATTATTTAAATTTTAAGAGACCAAAAAAAAAAAAAACTAAAATATATATGATTTTCCCCTTACCTAATAATATTACAGGCGGTTATTCATATATAATTTACGTACGATCATAACGACGTTATGCCGTGGTTTAGTTAGTTTACGATCGTCGCGCTGTTGTTGTTGTTGTTGTCGTTTCGGTTGTTAATCGGCTCGTAAAGTGATAAATACTATCGAAACGACGTATTATAAAACCTATATTATTTATTATATATACATATATAATTATATGCGATACTCACGCGGTCCTTTTCGCATCGTAGCGCGTATAATCGACAACCCGACACGGCGGTAGTCGCGCCGTGCCCGTCATCCTGGTGTCGCGGCCGCTGTCGCGAAAAATCGGGGGAGAACAGTTTTAATTTTCACTCAATTCGCGCCCGAGAAGTTACATTAACTCATCCTCGGTGTTAGACTCTGTCGTCGTCGGCGCAAATAATAATACTAATTTTATGAAATTAACGGCGGCTCCCGCCGACCCGTTGCCAGTGTCCGTTCGCGGGCGCCCGTGTGTATTTTCTCACGTATAACCTCTCCCGTCGCGTATATCGTCCGGCCGTCTTTATTGTTTTCGTTTTCGCGGCGACTGTATACGTACGGGAAAACCTCGACCTCGACACGCGCAACCGCGTATAATAATAATAATAATAATAATATTCTCCCACCCCCCTTCCCCCCCGACTGTTTTATAAATAATACGTTTATAATTTGTATAGTGTTATTATTGTTATTATCACGCCGCCCGATTGTAATTAAGGGGCGGCAATATTCGTACGGGGAACGTCATATTCCAGTGTACTCGTAGCCGTGCGCTTTTGGGCGGTAATTGATCGGTATTAACGGGGTAATTATATAATCGTACCGTGCCCGCGAGATATACGACCGGGAGTCGTCCAGTGGTGATCCTTCTTGTATACGGTGTACACCGGCATTACCGCTGGATTGCGCTGACCGTCACTTTCGCCACTTTCACCCCCACCGACACCGCCGCCGCCGCCGCCGCCGCCGCTGCCGCCACCACCGCAACCGACAATCGTAACACGGCCGCGCGTGTTCACGACTCGGCGTCAGCGTTAATAGCAACAATCGTAGCCGCCGCAACAAGTAACCCGGCGTGGCGATTTAGTCTTTACTGTTTACCCGCGATCGCCATCGTCCGCGGGCCGGCATAGCAACACTCTATACATCGGCGTTCGACCCGACCGAATAACGCGACATGCTACAGCAGCGCCGAAGCTCCAGACGGTTCGTGCTGTCCGAACTGCAGCAGACCAACAAGTCGCTGTTTTCCGGTAACTATGACGGAAGCGGCGGTGGCGACGGCGATGGAAGTGACGACGAAGTCGTCGGTGGTGACAACGTCGTCGTTGACAAAGATCGCGCGGCCGGCGATTCGGACGACCCGGATGACGGTTTTTGCATACAACTTGAACCGATGGCCGCGCCGACCAAGACGAGTAACGCGAAGGAGGAGCCTGAGAAGGCGAAGCTGCCGCGGCCGCGCCGGTCGTCGTTCGCCGTCATGTCCCTGTACGATCGCGACGAACCGCCGCCCACCAAAAACGAAATCATCCAGTGGAAATCCATTAAAAACCTCAAAGCCAGCGTCACGTAAGTCCACATATGACCGGGCAGCCGGGGGGGGGAAGTCATACTAGACGAATCTACTCCTGGTAACGCGAACTCTTACTTGCTATAAATTATGGTCCATAACATTATAGAGTAAGTGTAGCGCGAAATTTTTCTTCGGGTGTGGTTACCGATTGTGAATTTCGTCTAGACGGAGTAGGGGGGCTACGCGGTCATTATTTGAAATTCCTCGTAGTTTTCTTAAATAATTAGGAAAATGTACGCGTTATTGTTGTAGTTTGGTAAAGAACAATTGTAGAGACCTGAAGTTTCGGTTTTTATTTGGTTTTACGTGAATACGATTCGCTCAGCAAGTTCAAAACGTACATAAATTCGGCACAAGGTTCGTCGAAGTCATACTCGGCAATAAAAAAAAAAAAAAAAGAATTACGTAATAATATTTTTAATTTAAACTTTAGATTTTGTTGACAAATCGTAAAAATCACGGACAATTTTCGTACACGCGATTGATCGAACTCAACTCAGAATCGTTTTTCATCGTGTACAGATATAAATTGTCGAATTCATTCCTCTCTAAATCAATTATCAGTGGCCTAATTTTTTTTTTTTTTTTTAGTCTGGTATTTACAATTTTTTTTTTTTATTACTAGCTTTACAAAAATCGACACGCACACTATAAATAATTACGAGTGTGTGTGTGTGTGCGCGAGTGTGTCAATAACCATGTTTAACGTTCTATTGCGATTTAAATTTGTATCGTCGCGCAGGACGACAGTTTGTCGAAACGCGCGTAGGTCGTCCGCAACCATGACACGGTTTCTGCTCAACGTCGGTGCTGTTTTAATACGTTTGAATACGCGGATACAGTGTTAGTAAATTAATACAAATTTCTAAAAAGTAGTTGGGACCCGTTAACTAAGCTCCATACAGGCCCCGTCAAGATTTATAATTATTTTTTTAGGCTCGGGCCCCTTTAAAAATCAGCTTAGGGCCAGGCCCCAAACAAATGACTCGAGAAAACCGGTCCGAGTACGGTCCTGCCTGTGATAAGAGACGAGTGGCCATCGGACCTTTTATCAATAGACGGCACCATATTGTATATTACCTACTAAATAATTCCGGTATGTTCAATTTGGTTACGTAACTGATGACCCTTGTATAATACTCGCTAATTTAAATTGAACTCTAAGAAAAAAAAAAAATTGAAGAATTAACTTTATTTTTGCGTGGGGAGTCATATTTTTATGTTACGCCACTGTATAGGACCTATACGTAGGTATAACACCGGGCACGATCACCGCCAACAGAAAAAATTCCCTAAACGCACCATAATTGCTAAAATACATAGGTTTCAGTTTGCTTTTATACAATTGTTATGTAGAATATAGAAATAAAACTCGAAAAAACGGTAAAAAACAATAATTAATTCGTGATAAACGTAGGTATGATAAGTAAGATTACAGTGCTATCAATTATATTTAAATATTCCTTATAACATTCCTCTCGCATCGACCCACAGAAAATCATCGCGCTACGCCTAATATACGCTTATCCATATGGAATTATATATTATTATGTCATCCGCAGTGGTGTCAATCTCCAGGAGGCCTTTTTCATTGGTTTAAAACAGCAAAACAAAATCCTTCCGGAATAAGTAACCCTATAGTATTTTTTACATTTTTTTTTATATTATTAGCAACCAAAAAAAGCTCAACTGACAAACCTATTGCGGCCTATCGATAACTTTGTTAATTTGAATGTGCTCGACGAGTCAAAGGGGACTTGAAACGCGCCGGGCATTCCCTTATCATTCTTTGTTCATCGAACTGGTGAAGTGATAAGAATTTTGAAAACAGATTTGAATTCAGCGTAAAGTGTACGTGCGAAGTGGCCACACTACTTTTTTATATTTAGTTTTAGTTTGTTTTTACTATACGTTTGTATAAATGTCGATATTTTCAAATCGAATTTTTAAAAATTAAGGACTGAATTTTGATAAAGCGGCGCAGCCGATTGACAAAAAAATGGTCAAAGGGCCGATTTTACCAAAAACACACTAATCACGATTTCTTTAACGTTTTAACTATGGTTACATTAACCGTGATCAACCGTATCAGTGATATGATATTGTTATGATAACAGTGATAATATTATAATATTTTATAATTACAATAACAATATCATGACGAACGATTAAACGTTGTAGTTGGTACATAATCCATTTCGAATACATTTCCAATCGGTTAATGTGCTATAATTTATTTAACAGATAAATACGAATAGAAATGTAAAAAATATAATTTAAAAAAAAAAAAAAACGCAAATTTGGTTTTCAGTTGTGACTTTTTGACGCTGAAAACGTATGGGAAAATTCGACCCAGGATGAAAAAGACCACGGGTTTCGATAATCTGTACCGCATAAAAAAACACTGTAAAAATCGTTTAGATTATTGAAACCTCACCGTTCTTTCTCTTATCTATCTTTGTCGTAATTTCCGTATTTTTCAAATTCCATCTCGATACCTCGCACTATAGCACTAGGCATTTGTATTTCTTTATAATGTACTAACGAGAAATCTCGTTCTATTGTCAATGTAAAATGTCGTTAAGATAATTTTATATCTATATCTAATGACGTGATTAACGACGTTTACCGCCCGAATAATTCTTAACAGAGTGCGGTTCAATTAATGTTTATCACGGTTAGTAGTAACCATAATCATGATTATATATCGTAGGTGGGTCTGAATCGTGCTGTGCTGCATATATGTTAGACTTAGAAAGATAAGGGAATAATCCCGGTTGGCGCACCCCTGATTTTATTTTCTTACATTTTTAAACAGAATGAGACAAATAAAAGGGGGACCACCGCAGATTTTGGTTTTTCGCATCGGGGGCCGAATTTTGGTAAATACTTCGCGTATATGAAATGTAAACTTTTTGCGTTAAAACCGTATACACAGTGATCGTTTTGAACGTTTTTAGCGCATTAGATTTACCTATCGTTGTTACTGACGTATACCTGTTAAGCGGCGTACCCTTACGGATTCCCTAGCAATTATAATCAGTCGCGTATTTTTGCGGTTTTTTCTTTTTCTGTTTGATTAAAACTCATCGGTCGACATAATATTATAATATTTATTGTGTAACGATATCGAATTCGTTTCGAAAACCGATCGCAAAATAATTGGGTCAGATAATATAGGAAAAACTGGTCGTTCCTCCGTCGCCGACAACCGCACAGCCCCGTCTAAATTATACTGGTTTTGGCGTAAAAATAAATAACAAATTATAACTATAATATTCATACCTATATCTATAATTATGTATTTCTTTAAGTATTGCGTTTGTTGGTCTCCCTCTTAATCGTATTCTCCGGCGGTCGCCATAACGTTTTTTTTACGCAACCGTTTGTAGGCGGAGAAAATTTAATTAGAAAGAAAAAACAATAATTCCCAAGGAAATAATAAAAAAAAAAAATGAATAAAATTGTTGAATATTATTTAAAAAAATATATAATAAAATGTACATTATAATATCAATAACCGTACGTAATTATATGTTGTATACGTACATAAATACATAAATAATAATAAATTATTGTACGACTAAAGAGGTAGTACCTATATACTAATTAGGGGCGTGCTCACTGGAGAAATGAGGATACATATCCCCTTGAACTATTATTTTATTTTTTTTTTTTTTATTAATAACTCTTAACTTTACCAATTTCCTATAAATATCGTCTGGTTTTTTATTGATATTGTTTGTTACTATTATTAGCTGCCCATAAAGACGTATGTTAATTGTCACCCTGAGCTCAACGAAATGACGAAAAAAAAACCTAGACGATTTTCATTATAAAGAAGGTTTTTTAAACGTAAATAAATAAACGAATATATTCTTCAAAATTACTAAGTATGAAGTATTGTTTGACAGAGGATAGGTACCTAGTACAGATTTCTACCTGAAAATAAATGCATGTTTAATGATTTTATACTTATACCTATAACTGATTAAATTCAGATTTACCCTCTCATACACAAATGCCAAGCACACCACTGATATACAACAGGTAGTGGGTCCCAGTGGCGTATTTATAGGGGCGGATCTGGGGGGTAAATCTGCCCCATGACTTTGTATGTATAAATTATCAAATTATAATATAATAATGGTATAGGTATTAAATGGCAATTTTGAATTAAAAAATAAAAAATTCCGTTGTTCTATAATCATAATAATAGTATAAAATGTTTAGTCACCATTATACAATTCACACACTGGGGGGGGGGTTATTTTCGCAGGTCTTTAAATTCATTTTTTTGGACTCACCTAGAACATATGCTAAATACGCCACTGGTGAGAACCTACTGCTGCAGTTGTAATACATGCCGACTAACCTACGGATACGTTAATGAGATAGTATTATAATCGGGGCTGGGATTTTATAGCACTGAGAAGTACTGAAATATGCGCTATCGTATGCCCATAAAAAAACACACGAATTATAGCAAAAAAGATAATATTGTATTTGCTTTTTTCTTCAATAAGCTGGGCCACCTAAATATAGGTTATAATAATAAAAAAAAATAAACTAACGAACGAAAATTAAAGATTTGAAATAAATTGAATTGAATGGATATAAGCAAAAAAAAAAAAAAAAAAAAAATAGTTCTATAAAACTACATTTGTAAAAATATGCAGTATACGATTTTTTTTTTTAATTTTTTTTTAAATTCTCATTACATAACACAAATGGTATAGCTTACTCTGCTGTTATTATCCATATTCTATAATATTATATAGTTACGACTCCATATTAAATGTTTAAATAATCGATAAAGACGTCATTCGTTTCTATAATACTTATCTGTACTTAAAGAAGGCAAAAACAAAAATAATAATGTATTTTTAACGTAACACGTTACACAATAACGTAATATAGACAAGGTTAAAACGAGGATACGGCGATAAAGTGCCTAAACATTCTAATTTATTTATTTCTATTATTATTTTTGCTGTTCTCGCCACGAATTGGTTCAAGGGGATTCGGTTGTATTTCGTTCGTCTCTTTTCGTTGTGTCGATTTGGATATTTTAATCGCATTTTTCGTGACAGTTCATAACAATCAACAATAATATTTAATCAGTCTTGGTTTTTCAGTTACCTATTTTAACATCAAACTTATACATACTGTTTCGTTAATCAAACGGTTTAAGAATTATTTATTCTTGTCGCTATTATGTTCAAATAACAAAACAGTTTGTCGAATTTCTTATCTCTCAACAATTAATTTTCAAAACATATTCGAAATTTAAATAAATTGTACTATGATGTATGATTTTTTTTTCTATCTATGAACAACTTTTTATCAGAAATATCGCTCCGATCATCAACTTCAGCGGTAGTTGCTGGTAGCAAATAAAAGAAAAACGGAAATATCTACTAAATAACGGTTTCTGTTATTTTTGATTTTGTTTTTAACAATAATAGTTGAGACCTGAAATTTTCACTGAATATTTATATAAGCCCGTTTAGACATGGTAAAATTTTCAAAACATTCTGGCAATTTTTGAGCTATTTATAATCCATTTGAGTTTATTTTTAGACCAACAAAAAAGTTTAAAAATTTCACACCTAACTTAACCTAACCTCACACAAAATTCACCAGGGAACTTGTATTTAATGGTGAAAATTTGAGCATTTAATGCAATCATTTTTTTTCCACAGAATTTCGTGTATACACGGATCTAATAAAATTCTAAAAAATTCGAGACGAACAACACAGACAATTATAATTTTGTATTTCGTAGTTTAGTTACAAACTCGCATTCATTTTCATTTTCAATTTAAGTTCTCATAGTAATCCGACACGTTACGCAGAGTTTCCTGCAGTTTGTCTATTAAATAAAAACACTACTTCTTCATTGTTATCAAATTATTTATTATTGTAGATATTTTATGACTATATAATATAAAATGAAAATTAAATCTCGACGCCGGATGTCCCGAGACGATTTAATCTGTTTAATCCGTGCGAATGGAATTATTATGTTTACACAGTTTAACCCGTCACTTGTATAACATAATCGCCGTACGCATCGAATATTGTTGTATATTATAAGAGAAAATCGTGCGTAGAATCAATAAAATAAAAACACCCGTTTTATATAAAACGTGTGGAAAATATTACGTTAAAAACTACACTGAAGCGACGCGTTGTTGTCGTCGCAAATTCTGAACTAAATCGATTCCCGTTAAAACCACCAAAGCCAAAGACGGATGAAAATCGTTAGCCTGGGGCGCCCCTGCGGTCGAACACTTATTATATTGAAAAGAAAAATCGCCAATTTTTTAAGAGTTTCTCAATTATTGCAAGTGACACGGAAATACAAAAAAATTAATTTAATATGGTTTCCTGATTTTTAACTCCGGACGAATAAAAACCGGGTCAATCCCCCCAGAAACCACCGAACGTTATTTTCCTGTTTGTTACTATTATATAGAAGATCAGGATAAAATACGTAGTTATATAACCGGGCCGTGTTTCGTATAAGGACGGCTAGTTCACTGCGAAATAACTCGTTTCATTTTTTTTAATATAAAGAAAACTTCAGAAATTGTTATTTATCGATAATGCGCTCTATACAGTCTGTTTACCAGTTTCCATAATTTATGTGTCGACCGAAATCGATTTTATTTCAGAAAAAAAGGACAAAATATAGGCAGCAGGTATTTGTAAATAATAAATATGTGTGTATATAGGTGGTTTCGACAACTGTTTCCGCATTTCCGACTATTTTATTTTCAAGGACGGTAGAAATATATATATATATTTCTTGTGCGTTGAAACTACAATCATATAAAAATTCGTTAAATATTATTACGTTATTATATCTGTTAATAATAGTTTTATTATTGTGCATACGAGAGATTTGTGGACGTTTAAAAGACCGACTAATTTAGCAACTGATAATTATTGTAATGATATGTCTTTATGTATTTCTTAGCCATTTGTACGCATATAAAATTCACGGCTTCTGGAAACCTGGAAATATTGTAATAGTCAGGGAATTTGTATGAAATTCTGGAATTTCGATTCCAAACTTTAGTTTCTATTTTCGGAAATATTACTCATTCAAAATTCAAAAAATATGGACAATATTATTATTATATCTATGAAAAAAATAATTGTAAAACGTATATTAAAAAATTGATATATATTATTATTATTTAATAATAGATAATTCGGTGACACTGTTTAAATTATCATTTAAATTATTACCTAACGCCAATATATTATAAAATTCGTTAAAATTCGACGAACAGTTGTTATATATTTTTTAGTTACAAATTAATACAATTTTCAATTTGAATTTATGGCAAAATACGTTTAACCGAACTCGGTAGAGAATCGTTTTTTGTTTACAATGATTTATCGTTACGTACGGATATAAATCAAATGGCCCCTTTATATATACCTTCCCAACGTCTTGCTCACGTCGTACTTTATTAAATTACATAATAATTGTATGATTGTATTGCTATGTAATAAAGTAATTTCGATTAAAAATATTTTTAAAAAAAAATAGCCAGCTTAAAATATTTATATATTCTCATAGGTCGTCCGTAATATAATTTAATTACGTAGTCGGCTCTACAAAAATTATATTTGGATAATTATTAATTGTATTAATTATAATTGTACAAATTGTGTGAAATTGTTAAATATGTATTATTGAAACAGTAAAATTGTAGAATGATTCAGTATTATGTTGCAAATACTTCTAATATAAAAAACTACTAAATAATAATATACACGATATTATGAGTATTAAAATCCTGTAAATCCTTGAAAAACGTGTGAAAATAATTGGGAAATAAAACGTGTAATTTTGGGTAAATATGTTGCATAAACGTTAAGAATTGTTTTAAAAAATATATTTTTTTTGTAAATTAATATAAAACAAACCGTCGTTTAATTGAAAATTAACAACACAATTTATTTATAAAACATGAAAAGTCAACTAAAAACACTGCTGCAGTTCGTTAATTTCAACCCTACGTTGTATTTTAGATAATATTTGTAATTTATTTCGAAAAGCACCGAAAATTGAGCAATCAGTGCAACTCCCCGATATGCATGAATTTGTGTATATTTCATTATTTTATTCTTTATATATAAAATACATTACATTGCATTAATCGGTTCGCGACACACATATGTCTAATTTTAATAAAATACATGTTTAATAAATGTTATTTTATTTATTTCACATTTACCAAATAAATTACGCCCATAAAAAAAATAATAATAATAATGTAATCGATGTACGCGTTTCGACGGTTCTATGGCAAGGTTCTATAGTTTTGATATTTTACAATTGATTTTAACGAAATAAAGTCATGTCCATCGGGATCTAGATAATATAAAAAATTTAAAAAAAATGCGCAATTATTACGGTCCAACAACGTTACGAGGTACTTGAATTCAAATATTATGATAACTGTTTTTTTTTGCCCAAGTGTCCACTTGCGCGTCTCTCAAGTGACACGTAATAATATAGTACACGCCTCGTGTACTATATTATTATAAAATCTATACATATATATTTTTTTTAAATTTTCCCTAAAAAATTATTCAGGCTTATATTGATTTGCATGCCTATACGTATAATTCGTTTATACTTCTCTGTACATTCGCAAATCGCAATATTGTACTAATATAATATTACAATTGAATCGAAAACGAATCAAAAACGATATACGAGTCGTACTGGTTTTCTAAAAATTACTTTTTGTCAAACTCGATCATTATACGACGGTGAAAACGCAACACAAGTACAATTTACGTGGAGAAGTGAAGTGGGGGTTGTTTTTTTTTTGTTGTGGTTACTGTAAAATTAAAATTCGTATTTACTTATTTCGTTTATTAAAATATATATAATATGTTATATAGATAAGTGATTTATCATGCATTCGTGCGTCTCGGTACGCCTATACTTACACTACCTAGCTGGGCTGTGGCGTGCCCAGGAATTTTCAATGGGAGCTTGTTGGAGGTATCCGATATCCGAATAATAATCATAGAACTTCTTCTATTCTAATCGGACAATGTGATTCTATAACGCTAATTTTTATTTAATCAATTAAGCTTTTTTTCACGGCTGTAAATGTAAAGGTTAAATTATTTTTGTAAAAATACACACGTAGACGTTGTATTATTAAGTCAACCGGGAGGAGTATCTCTCTTAACCTCGCGGGCCACTGAATAATTGTACTACATTTCAATATATACGGGCCATATATATATAATTTCATTGGTACCATATTATTATCGATGATCGGTGACACGTTAAGTATCGTCTTCCTGTGTCTCGACTGAATTGATTAAATATAATATAATATTTATTATATTTAGTGTTCGCCCGTTCCATTTTTTTTTTTTTTTTTTTTTTTTTTTTTTTTTATTGTTTTCGATGATTGCATCATGAATTGTTAATAATTTACGTTGATAAAATTTAATTGGTTTTCTTTTCTCTCTTAAATGGGTCAGTCAATATTAATTTCAAGAATTTATTCGCAATACGTATGTTAAAATTACTTATGAAATCGCATACATTATTGTTAATATTGGCAGTATCACTTTGCCATTACTTATTATTACTTTGGTTTTTTTTACATTTTCAACTATTCCGATCGATCGACGAATACAATTACGTGTTTGATATATTATTTTGATTTGCCATTTCAAAAATCACTTTTTTCTTACGAATAATTGCTGCAATAGGCTAAATGCAAAACAATTAAAAATTTACCAGCAAAAATGAAGTTCCTGTAAAATTTAAATTTAATGACTTCTATTATTATTCATTTTAAATTTCACTGACTTTTTATCTCGCTAAAATGTCCCGTTTTTTTCATACCGTGTACCGTAAAATATGGACATTTTTCGCTCAGTAGTATTTATTTTTCTAAAATAAATAAATAATAATACTATTGGTATCCAAGTATAGAATTTAAGTATATTTTGATATTGAATTTGGAAAAAAGAAGAAAAAAAAGAGGTGTGTCGATAAAGGTCGTTCGTATGTTTCCAGATAACCTTTTAACCTCATCGCGTCTTACATATCGTACGGTTTTAATATTATTAACGCTCGCAAGGTTACATTTTATTAATATTTTAATCAATTATTAAGTAAATATTTGATTTCTTGATGAAAAACACATAAAAAAAAAAAAAAAAATGAGATTTATTTTCAAAGGCTGCAAAAACAAATATTGCAATCGTTTTAAATATTTATATATATATATATATATATATATATATATATATATATATATATATATATATACGCTTTTAGTCGCATATTTTTTAATTATTGATCGATTGTAAGAAAATATATTAATTTTTGATAATTTATCGGATCCTAATGATATGATATAAATTCTACGAATTTTATTACTATCGTACTATTCCGTAAGCAAGTTTATTTATGTTTCCCAGTACAAGTATTATAACTGTTAGTATTTTATCTTTTTTTTTTTAAATGAAATTACGTTATCCTATAAAGATTTTTTTTATAGGAAAACTAACGTAAACTATTTTTTTAAATTTAATTATTCGATATTGTATCAAGCACAGGACAAAAATAAATGTTAAAAAACCCATTAAACCTCGAATAAGTTTTCTGTCGCAGAACCGGGTTTTAAAAAATTGGGAATAGTTGGTGGCTAATTATTTTGTATTACCGATAAACTTTTAAAGCTTTTCAAAAATAAAAGCCGTTATCGGTTTTTTACTGGCTTTAAAATAACAATACGAGTAAATTTTAACACTAAGTATAATTCTATTTAATTGTTTTTACTTGAAATTAACTTGGTGATTTTTACCAATATGCTGGTTAGACTAGGTACAAATGTTGTAAAACTATCTTGACATTTTTTTTTTTTTTTCATAAAGCTGTTTGTTTTTATATTTTTTTTTTACTCTGTTATTTATAGGCCTAGTATGTCACAAGGCAATGTTATCCATCAACGACTCACAGAAAAAGATTTCAATGTGAGCACTCCCGAAGAATTCGTGAAACGTTTCAAAGGGACAAAAGTCATAAATAAGGTTAGTGTTAATTATTATTAATGTATCGATGTATTACTTATAACGGTTAGAATGAAAATAATTCCATTATTACGGTACGATATTATAGGTTTTGATCGCCAACAATGGTATTGCTGCAGTAAAATGCATGAGGTCGGTTCGTCGATGGTCTTACGAAATGTTTAGAAACGAGAGGGCTGTGCGATTTGTAGTGATGGTTACACCGGAAGATCTTAAAGGTACCTAACCGATAATAATCTCGGATTGTTTGTGATATTTATCATTATGTCGGTAAATAATATTTAAAAAAAAAAAAAAAATTTATCTGATATTAAACGTTTAATGATAATATTTTTTTATTCGGTTTGATTTATTATTACTCAGTTTCAACGTCTGTATTTGTATTATTTCAGCTAACGCCGAGTATATTAAAATGGCCGATCATTATGTACCGGTGCCCGGGGGTACGAACAACAACAATTATGCTAACGTCGAGCTTATTGTCAATATAGCTATTCGTTCCCAAGTTCAGGTAATTATTTTTATCTCCGGATAAATATATTTAATATATAAATTTATTTTTTTTTACAGGCCGTGTGGGCCGGTTGGGGACATGCTTCCGAGAATCCAGACCTTCCTAAACTGTTAGATAAAAATAAAATCGCTTTCATCGGACCGCCGGAAAAAGCTATGTTTGCTCTGGGTGACAAAATCGCTTCGAGTATTGTTGCACAGACTGCAGAAATTCCCACTATGCCCTGGTCCGGATCAGGTAAATTTTAATTCGTGTACTATGTCTTTCATAAATTAAAATGAGTTAACTTTATCAATTTATATCCTGTTTAGGTGTGACTGGCCACTACTCGGGTAAGAAAATCGAAATCGGACCCGACTTGTACAAAAAAGGATGCGTCGCGACAATTGAAGAAGGTTTAATATCAGCCGAAAAGATTGGATATCCAATTATGATTAAAGCCAGCGAAGGTGGCGGTGGCAAGGGTATAAGAAAAGTAGAAAATACGGAAGATTTCCCCAACGCATTTAAACAGGTATTTTAAGGAAATATTTTTAATTTATTTCAATATAATAAATACGAATTAATCCGTACACAGGTTCAATCAGAAGTTCCCGGATCGCCGATATTTATAATGAAATTGGCTAAATGCGCCAGGCATTTAGAAGTGCAACTCTTAGCTGATCAATATGGTAATGCTATATCGTTGTTTGGGCGTGATTGTTCGATTCAAAGAAGACATCAAAAAATTATTGAAGAGGCCCCGGCGGTAGTCGCAGAACAAGAAGTTTTCGAAGACATGGAAAGAGTAATAGTTTTTTTTCCCTTTCATTCATAAATTAATATATAATTAATCTCTTAACCAATTGTATTTTAGGCCGCAGTTCGTATTGCTAAAATGGTCGGCTATGTTAGCGCTGGTACAGTCGAATACCTGTATGATACAGAAGCTGGAAGTTATTACTTTTTGGAGTTGAATCCCAGATTGCAAGTTGAACATCCTTGCACAGAAATGGTATCTGACGTTAATTTACCGGCTGCACAGCTGCAAATTTCTATGGGATTGCCCCTTAACTGTATCAAAGATATTAGATTACTTTATAGTGAATCTGCCTGGGGAGATAGTTATATTGATTTTGATGCACCTAGGCATAAACCTCATCCATGGGGTCATGTAATTGCTGCTCGGATTACTAGTGAAAACCCTGATGAAGGTAATTAGTATATCCAAATGATTTCATTATTTATTTACATACATATGTGGTATAGTGAAGATATTACCAATTAATTCATTTTTAAAAAATATTGCAAATCATATTTATCATTGGCAAAGAAACCTGAAATGTGGTTTTAAAATCCCAATATTAGTTGAGATTACTTTAAAAAAAAGGTGTCCTTATTTAACATTCAGAGGATTCATAATTTCATAACTAAACAATTCAAATACACAAAAAAAATGTTTACTTTTTGTTTTAAACAAAATTAATAAGAGGTACAGCAAAATCAAAATTATTTTTAGTAGTTTCATGTGTTATTCATCAAACTTATTTGTATAATTTATATTAAAATACATTATTATTTTTATATTTCATGCTTTGTTTTTTTTTTTTCTTAGGTTTTAAACCTAGTTCTGGTACTGTTCAGGAATTAAATTTCCGTTCTTCAAAGAATGTTTGGGGATATTTCAGTGTGGCTGCTTCGGGAGGTTTGCACGAGTTTGCCGATTCCCAGTTTGGTCATTGTTTTTCATGGGGAGAAAACAGAGAAATGGCTAGAGAGTAAGTTTTTTTTTAATAGTTAAAATATATACAAAATGTAATATTTGTCTTTCCATTTTTTTTTCCTTTAATAGAAATTTAGTTATAGCACTAAAGGAACTGTCGATTAGAGGAGATTTTAGAACTACGGTGGAATATTTAATTACACTACTTGAAACTGAAGTGTTCCAGGTACACTATTTGTTATAAACTAAATTAATATTTATGTTGCTTCTACAATCAATTTTAAAAACTATTTTAGAACAATAAAATTGATACTGCTTGGTTGGATCAAATGATAGCAGAGCGCGTACAATCTGAAAAACCTGATGTATTACTTGGAGTTATCTGTGGAGGTCTTCACATTGCGGATCGTACAATTTCTGAGTCATTCCAAAATTTCCAATCCTCTTTAGAACGGTAAAATATTTTAGTTTACATTATTTTACAAACATATTTATTATTTTTAATATTTAAAATATTTTGATTTTATTTAAATTATTATTATTGCTTTCTTTCAGTGGTCAAGTATTGAGTGCTAATACACTAGATCATCATGTATCTGTTGAACTTATACATGATGGATTTAAGTATAAAACTCAAGTCACAAAATCTGGACTCAATTCATATTTCCTCATTATGAATGGTTCATTCAAGGAAATCGAAGTCCATCGTCTTTCTGATGGAGGTAAACTAGATTATTTTTTTAAAAATATGCATGCTTTTAACTAAATATAGTTAATAAATATAAAATTAAATATGGCTTTTTCTTATTTTAATATAGGAATTTTACTATCATTGGACGGATCAAGTTTTACCACTTATATGCGAGAAGAAGTAGACAGATACAGAATTGTAATTGGTAATCAGACTTGTGTTTTTGAAAAAGAAAACGATCCATCTCTATTACGTTCTCCTTCTGCCGGTAAATTGATAAGCTTCCTTATCGAAGACGGGGGTCAAGTGAAAAAAGGTCAAGCGTATGCTGAAATTGAGGTATACATTTTATTAGGTTCAGTTATATACTTTACTTTATACATAATTAAGTTAATAATATTGTTACTTTTATTTAACTAGGTCATGAAAATGGTGATGACATTAACAGCGACAGAAAACGGTCGTGTGTATTATAGTAAACGACCAGGTGCTGTTCTTGATGCAGGATCATTAATTGCAACACTCGAGTTGGACGATCCATCTTTGGTTACAAAAGCAGTTGAATATAAAGGTCAATTCCCCGAGCTCGATGGAACTTCACATATTTATGGAGAAAGTCTTAATAACATACATACTTGCTACAGAAACATGTTAGATAATACTTTGGCTGGCTATTGTTTACCAGAACCCTACCACCTCGTTCGTTTGAGAGAAGTTATTGAAAAGTTTATGAACTCTCTGCGTGATCCCAGTTTACCTCTATTAGAGTTGCAGGTTCACCATTTTTATTTTTTTTAATAATTATTTAATGGACTAACGTAATTTAACATACATTTATTAGGAAGTAATATCATCCATATCCGGAAGAATACCGAAAGCTGTGGATAAAAAAATTAAATCATTAATGAAACTCTATGAAAGAAATATTACATCAGTACTTGCACAATTCCCCAGCCAACAGATCGCTGCAATTATCGACGGGTAATTAAAACAATATTATGTTATTAGTCAGCTATTTCATTTTAAAATGTATTTTATCAATAGCCATGCTGCCACTCTACAAAAACGCACGGATCGTGATAGTTTCTTCCAGACAACACAAGGCATTGTACAACTGGTGCAAAAATATAGAAACGGAATTCGTGGTCGAATGAAGTCTGCAGTTCACGAACTGCTAAAACAATACTATGAAGTAGAGAGCCAATTTCAACAAGGTAAGATGATACTGTGTATACACAATTATTTTGTTTTATTTACAATAATTTAAATGTCTCACAGGGAGTTACGATAAATGTGCTACTGCGTTGAGGGATAGATACAAAGACGATATGGCTGCAGTTACTTCAACAATATTCTCGCATACTCAAGTGTCAAAGAAGAATATGTTAGTGACTATGTTAATTGATCATTTGTGGTCCAACGAACCCGGTTTAACTGACGAGCTAGCTGCTACATTAAACGAATTGACTTCGCTCAATCGCAGTGAACATTCTAGAGTTGCTCTGCGTGCAAGACAAGTTAGTAGTTTATTTTTTTTTTTCTTTTAAATTAATATTATGTACTATTATTCTTTCACATAATAAAATTGAAACAGTTATTGCGTAGATATTCCTGTTTTTCCCCTATTATTAAGAAAACTACACGGAAAAAAAAAAAATTTACTATCAGAACCACATATAAAAGCACATTAAAACATTTTTGCTATGTTCATAATATAAAACATATAAGAGAAAATATAGTCTGGAGTATTATTAATTGTATTTGTATTTACTACCAGTATCGATTTAAATAAATTATCCACATCGTGCTTATCTATTTAATATATATTATATTAATATTTTAAATATATATTTATTTTTTATAATAAAGTTACCATTATTATGTAATAATTATTAAACACAATATTTTTTGTAGGTTCTTATTGCTGCACACCAACCAGCATATGAATTAAGACATAACCAAATGGAATCAATATTTTTATCTGCAGTCGATATGTATGGACACGATTTTCATCCAGAAAACTTACAAAAGCTTATTCAATCTGAAACGTCTATATTCGATATTCTACATGATTTCTTTTATCATTCAAACCGTGCGGTTTGCAATGCTGCATTAGAAGTAATTAATATAATTATATTCGATTACCATTAACTATTATTTTTAAATAATTTAACATTTTCAAAAAATAAAATATAAATTTTAATTTGTTGATTAGGTTTATGTAAGACGTGTTTATATATCATATGAACTAACGTGTTTACAACATCTGGAACTATCTGCAGATAGCATACCAATACCGTTGGTACATTTCCAATTTCTTCTACCGTCTTCTCATCCTAATCGGTAAGCCGATTGTTTTTTCAAAAAGGCGGCTTGCTGTAATTATAATTACTTTATGTTTTGTACACAGTCAACAAAATAAAATCAGTTCTACAGCAAACGGTGGTTCGGAAACTGTCGAATCGCCCAACAAAACTCCATTCCCATACATTCCGACTTACCAAAGAACTGGTTGTATGGCATCATTTGAATCTTTCACTCAATTTGAACAATATTTCGATGAAATTCTCGAGATTATGGAAGATTTCGCTTCCCCTGTATATGTTTCTCCCAAAATTATTGACGGTGTAGAGAGTGGTAGCGAATCTAGATTGAGCTCATCTCTCAATGTTAGCTTGTCTGCTGGTGAGTCACGACCGCCCACGACAGATCAGGAGAATATGCAGGTAATTTAGACTTTATTGACACAAGTTATAGTTTTCAAAACAAATTTATCTGTATTTTCAGATGGAACCTTGTCATATCTTATGCATAGCCATGAAAGATACTCAAAATATGGAAGATGATAAACTAGGCAAGATGTATGAAGATTTTTGTCAACTGCGCAGAGAAGAGTTGAAGAAAAGATCAATCAGACGTATTACGTTCTTGGCATTGAACAAGTAATTTAATATTTGTTTTTATTACATTATTATGTAATATTCTTTGATACTATCTCATATTATTTATTTTTTTAGTAGTAGGTATCTAATTTAAATAAATGTTTAAAAAAAAATTGTTATTTTAAAGGCTGCTTATAATTTCAGTGTCAGAGCATTAACTAGTGTGATATAATGTGCTCGTGTTAAAAGAAAATCTCAGAAATAATGACTTATTATGATTATTATAAATATACTTGTTTACTACATGGATTTAATGTTAATATTTATTTTTAGGAGACAATTTCCTAAGTTGTTCACTTATAGAAACTATGAAAACTTTGCAGAGGATAGAATTTATCGTCATCTAGAACCAGGCATGGCTTTCCAATTGGAATTAAACAGAATGAGGACTTATGAATTGGAAGCTTTACCTACATCAAACAGAAAAATGTATCTGTACTTGGGAAAAGCTAAAGTCAGTTAATATTTTCTAATCATTATTATCCATAATAAATATTAAAATATATTTTTTCAAAAGGTTCCAAGAGGTCAAGTTGTAACCGATTATAGATTTTTCATACGCTCAATTATAAGACATCAAGATTTAATTACAAAAGAAGCGTCATTTGAGTATCTTCAAAATGAAGGAGAACGTGTTTTATTGGAAGCAATGGATGAATTAGAGGTTGCTTTTAGCCACCCACATGCGCGTAGAACAGACTGCAATCATATATTCTTGAATTTTGTTCCTACAGTTATAATGGATCCAGCCAAAGTAATTATATAATAAATAGGTTTTGTTTTCTTATAGTTATTCAAAACCCTACTGATATTTGTATAGATTAAAGAAAGCGTTACTAATATGGTGATGAGATATGGTCCGCGTCTTTGGAAATTGCGAGTACTTCAAGCCGAACTTAGAATGACTATACGTCCTTCACCAACCAGTAAAACGTCAAACGTTCGTTTGAGCCTTGCTAACGGCAGTGGTTATCATTTGGATATATCCCTATACAAAGAAGTTACCGATTCAAAATTAGGAATGGTAAATAAATAATGAATTTTAAAATATTAACATTGAAGTCTTAAATACTTTCGGTGTTGGATACTTTTTTACACGGTAAATGTGAAGTTTCTAATTAATATATTTTTAATAAATCATATATAGATAAAATTTGAATCATTCGAATCAAAGCAAGGACCATTGCATGGACTTCCAGTTTCTACACCATATGTAACCAAAGATTTTCTACAACAAAAAAGATTCCAAGCTCAAAGTGCCGGTACAACGTATGTGTACGATATTCCGGATATGTTTAGACAAATGGTCGAAACTTTATGGCAAGAATACATCTTAGAACATCCAAATGGTAATTACATTCCGTTAACAATATTTATAAAAATTGTGGTCTGTATCTTTTCTGTTTGAATTGTGAACCAGAGGGCAGGGAGTATGCACTTAACACGATGCGTTTATATAAAATTACATAAGTTATATTTATATGATAATTTTCGATAATGGTATAAGAATAAAAAAATAACTAGTTCATCCCATAATTTAACCAATTTGATTAGGAATTAAGATCTAACAATTTATTTATATTAATTATTGCAATTAAATTAAATGTTTTTATTTTTAATGTTAGATGGAGTTTTAAAAAGCAGCCAAGTGTTTGATTATGTTGAACTTGTCGTCGAAGACAATCATTTAATTGAACAGAAACGTTTTGGTGGTGAAAACACTGTGAGTATTTGACTACTTTTTTTAAATTTATAAAAATTTTCTTTTATATGAATAATAATATAACATTTTTATTATTATAGGCCGGCATGGTCGCTTGGAGATTTTCCTTGAACACTCCAGAATATCCATCTGGGCGAGATATAATTGTGATTGCTAATGATTTGACAGTCAACATTGGATCATTTGGACCACAAGAAGACTTTGTGTTTGATTTAGCTTCAAAGGAAGCAAGAAGATTGAAAATCCCACGCATTTATATATCTGCTAACAGCGGGGCACGTATTGGTCTTGCAGAAGAAATTAAAAGTCTGTTCAACGTGGCATGGGAAGATCCATCTGATCCGGAAAAAGTAGATTATTTTTTTCATTTTACATAACAATATGAATATATATATATATATATTAGTATATAAATACTTAGTATTTAAAATTATTATAAGTAATTGCTTGGTTTTTTTTTTATATATTTAGGGTTTTAAATATTTATATTTAACACCAGATGACTATGGTAAATTAGCTGGTCAAAATTCTGTTGAGGCAGAACTAATTGAAGATGAAGGTGAACAGCGGTACAAGCTAACTGATATTATTGGTAAGTATATTGATTTTGCAATAAATTGCTGTAGTGTTATTTCACAGTTTACAATAAATTATTTACTTATACGTTTATGTTTGTAAAACAGGAAAAGAATTTGGATATGGTGTGGAAAATTTGAAATTTGCTGGAATGATAGCCGGCGAAACATCTCGTGCTTATCAAGATATTGTAACCATTTCAATGGTAAGTTGCCGTGCTATTGGTATTGGAGCTTATCTCGTACGACTCGGCCAACGTGTCATTCAAATTGAGAACTCTCACATTATCCTTACAGGATATAGTGCATTAAATAAGGTATGTTTCGGATTGTAATTTAATTGCTAAAAAAAGCATTAACCAATTTACTATAATTTATTTTATTGTATTTTTTTTAGCTTCTTGGTCGCGAAGTGTACGCGTCTAACAACCAGTTGGGTGGTATTCAAATTATGTATAACAACGGTGTGTCGCATAAGACTGAGGCCAGAGACTTAGACGGTGTTTATAGAATACTGAAGTGGCTTTCTTACATTCCAAAGGCTAAAGATTCTCCGTTGCCCGTGATGAAATGTATAGACCCCGTAGACAGAGATATAGATTATGTGCCGACTAAAATTCCATATGATCCTCGTTGGATGATTGCCGGAAAAGAGAACTCTAGTCAGTTTTATCTACAATATAACAATATTTATTATATTCAGCGTTTGATTAAAGTGTAATTATTCTCGTTGGATTGTGTTAGGTGGCCAGTGGGATTCGGGATTTTTCGATAAAGGATCGTGGGACGAAATAATGCAACCCTGGGCACAGACCGTTGTGTGCGGAAGGGCCAGACTTGGTGGAATTCCAGTAGGTGTTATTGCTGTTGAGACAAGGACTGTAGAAGTCACTTTACCAGCAGATCCTGCCAATTTAGATTCTGAATCAAAAGTAATAAACTGTTTATTTATCAAATGTTATATAGGTTGCTATAAGTAAATATATTTATATATTGAAATATTGTATATTAGACTGTGTCTCAAGCTGGACAAGTGTGGTTTCCGGATTCCGCATATAAAACATCTCAAGCCATTAAAGATTTTGCTCATGAGGATTTACCACTTTTCATCTTTGCCAACTGGAGAGGTTTTTCTGGTGGAATGAAAGGTACCTATCACATAATTTGTGATTTTTTTAACATTAAATTAAATCTATTCAATGACCGAATAAATAATATACAGATGTCTTGTTTCTTATACGTAACATGAATTTTTTTTCTATCTAACAGATATGTACGAACAAATTATGAAATTCGGTGCATATATTGTCGATGAACTAAGGCAGTACAATCAGCCAATTATGACGTACATTCCGCCGTTTGGTGAATTGCGAGGGGGTGCGTGGGCCGTTGTCGATACTACGATCAATCCGCGACACATCGAGATGTATGCAGATCCAGATAGCAGGTATTACTCACGATACATCATATTTTATACCACAAGATGAAATTACTATCATTAAAAATTAATTTTGACATGGTGCACTTTTTAAAAACAGTTGTAATTGTTTTTAAAACAATTAAATTTAGAATTATTTTAATTGCGATTTTATTAAACTGTTTAATATTTGTTAACAGAGGTGGTGTTTTAGAACCTGAAGGAATTGTGGAAATTAAATTCCGTGAAAAAGATATCTTAAAATCCATTCACAGAATCGATACGGATATTTTGAGTCTCAAAGCCAACGCTACCCCGACTCCCGAAGAAGCAATTGAAATTGAAAAGAATGTTGCAGAAAGAATATCCATATTGAAACCCATTTACCATCAAGTAGCAATACATTTCGCTGACTTGCACGATACTCCCAAGTGCATGCTGAGTAAAGGTGTTATAAAAGATATTGTAAAATGGAAGAAGTCTCGTAACACATTATACTGGCGGTTGAAACGGCGTTTATTACAAAATCAAATCCAAAAAGTCATTACAAAATCGAATGATGCCATACAGGATGATGTGGCTTATGAAATGTTAAGGAGGTGGTTTGTCGAAGACAAAGGCACTACAGCTGTAAGTATTGTAATTCAAATCGGGTAGTTTTAAGTTGTACCAAATAAAAGAAACTTTTAAATTAAAATGGTCAAACGTAACAAGTATTTAATCACGATAGAATAATAATTATTAAAGGTAATTGGGTAATATGTTATATTATACTTTTTTCTTCCCTTAAATATTTATAATTCTTTTTATCTCGTAGTCTTACCTGTGGGATAACAATCAAGCAGTTGTACAATGGTTGTCGAATCAGTTGGATGAAGCTGACGGTTCTGTCTTGGCCGATTCGTTGATCGGTAGCAACATTAAGAGTGTGAGAAAAGATGCAGTTATTACTCAAGTCACATCTACAATTAACGTAAACATTAATTCATATTAACTTTTATTAAATTGAAAAACTACAAATTATCTATAACATTTTTTTTTTTTAATAATAGGATACACCTGAAGTTACATCAGATTTAATAATGGGTATGTTCCAAAATTTATCAGAAATGCAACGTCTCGACTTGATTCATAGTTTAACCCAGGCCACAAGCATTGGACATTTAAATAGTTGATTTATTTAATTGTAAACCGTTTTATTGTTGTTTATTTAAAAAAATATATATACATAATAAATATAAAAATATATGTTTAAACATATACATACATATATATAAATATATGTAGATTTATGTGTATATATTACTTTAAAATAAATTAGTTATTCCTGTACATTGCTGAAAAACAAAATTAATATTGTTAATTCCCAAAATTACTTTGCATATTATTAATTTAATTGGTATTGAATGTTTAAATTACAGTTCAAAAATTAGTATGAACAAATAATAATACCCTCAGCAATTATGTAGTGCGTAGTTAAACTACGATAGTTAAATACTACGATAAAATGTTATAATGTTTATACCTGTATGTTATTTTTTTTTTCCATTTTCAATATCTCTTCAAATATTTTATAACAGAAAATATCATTTTTAATGGGTTTGTTTTTATGAATTATTATTGTCCCAGTATAATGTAAATATTAATTGTTTTACGTGTAAAACTGTTTGTAGGAAATTAATATAAAATGTTAATTATTAGTGTGCTATTTTTAGACTTAAAATAATTATACTCAATTTTAAACAAAAAAAATACTTTTTGTATTCAATAAAAAATGTACTCGTTTTTGCATGCTTATATTTGTTAAATGTATTCTATATGCTATTATATTCTATACTAAAAGTTATAAATAATTTTATCTATTGTATAATAAGTTATTAAATTTAGTCAACTATTCCTGCCTTTGTAACTGAAAAAAAAAAAATATTCAAATATTATTTATTACAACAAAGGCAGAAAAATAATACGCTACTGCGATCATGGAATCTCTCAATACCTAACCTAATAGCTTCTTACGAATCAACATATCACAAACCAAATTAAAATCACTGGGTACACATTAAATTCTATTTTATACCGTGTAAAAATGTTGAATCTTTTTAAACGGTTATAGATAGTCCTGTTTAACTCGTTTTTAGGCTTAATGTGTGAGGGTGTGCGACATTCATCTTAATGAATTATATCTGTTTAAAGATAAAACATTATGTATATAATTTACATTATTATTGTTGTAATAGGTGTTTATATAAAAGTCACACGTCTGTATAAACGTAAAACAACCGATAATCATTTTTTGTACCACACGACAATAAAGAAAATAATACACCAAGGCGAATAGATCCACTCTGATACATTTCATATTATTTTTAAATTAACGGTACCAGTACACCACTATATTGGTATTTGATACACTGCTCATATCTGCAATGGTCTTAACTGTGGACTATTGTCCACATTAACAGTAGTATTCAAGTTGAACACTGCACTAGGCACATTGAAATCGGCTAGAAATCTGGCCACTGCTTTTAAGAAGCGGCTACAGCGAATATCTGGGTATCAGTAAAAATTGAAATACATTAAGTAAGTATTTCCTTACAGCGAGTTAAAACCATATAGATAAGAAAAAAATAGATCTTTGGCAAATTAACGTGGTCAAGTGTCAAGCATGTTGTTATAAAAAAAAAAAAAATTGAGAATCATGACTAACGGATTACATATTTTTTTTTTTTTTTTTAAGTGTGGAAATATATTATACGTGTAATAAATATACAACCTGCAGTAGTGATTATTATGAGTTTTCTCGCGATTTTATACAAAATATTTAATTCCCGAAGTTTATATAATATTGTTTTAGAATTATTATTATTATTTTTTTTTTTTAACATGAACATCTAATAAACGATCTATTATATTGCTCAATTGACAGTTACACGTCGAGGAAGGCTTTCGTCTTCTTCTTACTGTTGGTTTTACTATACTAAGTGTGCTCAATAAAAACCCAGACTAAAATTATTACAGAAAAACTTTTCATGTTATCGGTAATGTTGTTATATCAAAATAAACTAGAAATAATGACCAGTATTTCAGTATATAATACAAATCGTCAAAATGTTTAATCAGTCATTGACAGTGCGCGTTCAAAGTTTGTCGTTTCGTATAAAATCGCGGTTTCACGATGTTACGGAACAACGAGCGTATAATAAATTTAACGGAACCTAACCTGAGAAGTTGTTTACAGATAAACTAATATTTTTTCTCTACCAGAAATCGTGCTCCGGCTTTCGAGTGTAGCACCTATTCTGCTATTCTGAAATAATTTCGGATCTAGTTTTGTGTATTGGGAGGTTAATTTTTAAATATTGTTTTCTTAACAATTGCGAATAATCGGGAAAAACGGAAAAATGTACGGAAATAATAGTTTCATTATTTTCGATTTTATCATTTTTTTGTAACTTAGTTAGACATAACATAATCGTAGAGACCTGAAATTTCTTTCTAGGACATTCCTAAAATATTCTATCGATTTTTGAGCTATTTTTGCGCATTTGAAATGTTCCAGTCTTTTTTTAGTTTTTATTTGGTTTGTTTTGGCCGAACAGGAATGCTTGAAAATATTACACGAGGTTCATCACAAGTGTGCAGGGCTTTCGAAGCTCTGGGGACTACGGCGGCAGGCGACGTACCCCGTCCGTCAGCACTCCGCACGAGGATCCGCGTCGCGACCAGATGGGCGCGCCGAATCCGTAACGAGGAGGTGCCCGCGGGGAGTGGGCGCGAGCTAACGCGCACGCTCATTCCCCCGGACCTGCCGGTGCGGTGGGTTACAAGACCGCACGGTTCGACGACCTACCACCCCACTCAACTTCTCACGGGGCACGGGGATCGGGCGAGCTCCGCGCCCCGGGTGTTCCCACTGCGGTTTTCCCGGAGAGCAGAATGAGGAGGATGACGACGCTCTCCATACCCCCTCATGCGCTGCGAGGCGTTTGACGGGGACAGGGAGCGCCTGGTGCGGAGGATCGATCCTTTTGAACCGGGCGACTTGGTGTCGCTCATGTTGGAATACCCAGACCGCCGGCCGTGGGTCCGGTAGGAAGTGTCCCCCCCCTCTACTAGTGTAAGGGCAGCAAGTGGGCTTCGGCCCGGCTACTGCCCATTCCCCGGTAGGGACGCGAAGCTTTGTGCACTAACTATGTGAGCCCGCCCCGCCGAAGGGGAAAACGGGTGTTTATATTTTGTACTTATTTGTGTGTGTTCATTTTATAAAATAAATGATGGCGACCCGCCTCCCGAAGTAGTGCCTCACGGCCATTCCGCGAGGCGGGGGTATTGCCGGTACTAAAATAAAAAAAATAAAAAAAGGTTCATCACAAGTTACTTGGTAGTTGAGAAAAATACGTAAAATTCAGTGTCTCGTAAAATGTATTTATCACGGTTCACACTAAAAATAAATACTATAAAACCTTTGAATGTATAGAAATCCCAAATACTATAGATATACGTATATTAAAAAAAATCCGATTTTGTATGACCCAACACTAGTCGGTATACATATCAAAATAATTAATACTCCCGGCTTTATTTTGTAATTTTTTATTTATTTTTTTATATATATATAATTTTTTTTTTTTTTTTTTATTATTATTATTATTTGACAAAGTACATTTGTTTATTTCCACTAGCCTCGTGTATTTCGTATTATTATATCGTTATATACAAAATGAAACACTCCGCCGCATAATCTCTCGTAACTGTTCCACAACCCGTCATCTGTTTATGTTTATACCTATTTGGAAATCGTTCGTCACAATATTTAGATTCGACGTTCTCGGATCGTCCGCCTACTCGAAATCAACCGTTCAATCTCAATAACGTTCAACTCAGTTCGGTAGACGATTTTATAAAATGTTTATACAATATTTCAACCTTGTTTATGTGTGTTTATTTATTTTAATAATATACTTACTTGAAAGATATGGTGTTCTATAAATGGAAGCACATATTTTATAATATCGAAGAAAAAGTACATTTTAGAAATATTATTAAATCTTCTTCCTGTCGTTGTGATGTGATTTGCCAAAAGTATAAAAGCTAAACAATTAAAAATATTATATTAATTTATGTGATATAAATATTAACTATACATACATAAAATAAAAGTGTATTTTGATCAGTTTTTTTTTTTTTTATGGATATGTATTAAGTGCTTCGTGAGCTATTTTTTGTTTGGCATTGCCAATGGTTATCTTTTTCTTTTCTTTTTCTTTTTTTGAACGAAACGATTGTCTTTTGTTAATTCTATATGATTTTGATAAAGTTTATGCGATTATTATTTTCCCTGTACGTGAACGAGTTTTCGATAAAAAAATACTCCAATCATCGACAATCGGAATGAATGGTGTCTGATAGCGGATTTTGTTTAACTGTTAAATTGCTAGTGCAATTTTTTAATTTTCCTTATAGTTTTCTTAATAATAAGGAATGTTTTATTTTGAACAAATATCAATTGGGTCTGGACCTTTAGAACTTTAGAAGTCCCACAGATGCATTGAATCCAGTTTAAATGTTGGAATATTAACATAATCTATCCATTAACCATCTAATTTCACCATTTTATTTGCTCCCGAAAAAATTAGGCGGGTGCGGGGGCAACCCCCTCATAATTTACGACTCATGTTATATTAATTTGTAGAATTAAATTTTCAAAATATTCCAGCGTTTCTTGATTTGTTTATGCAGGTTTCATAGGTAGGTGGTAGTCACCGGTAAATACTGGTTTTTAATGAATTCTAGCAAAATGGAGTAGCCGTGATATATAATTTGCGTAGGATTCAGTTATCGACTTCGCCCGATTGGCCGAATAATCGGCCAAAATAATAATTTAATTGTCTGTTGTCACAGCGTACGACGTCGTAACGGGTCGTTAAAATTAAATTTTAAATATTACTCATAAGTTGTTCGCCGACAGCCGTACAATGAGTAGTTTTTTTTTTTTCTTCAACCGTGTCATAATCTAGCGAACAAGATAAAACTCGGCGGAATTGTGGCGTTCTAGTATCTACGAGCACTTGTAACCATTTTTTTTTTTTTTTTTGGTTTTTTTTTTTGTCACCTTCAATACACTAAATCACGAGGATATCATGCTCTTTGTTTATTGAAAATAATTATTTTGTGTCATTTTCAAAACTCAAAATCCTGGGGGCGTAGGGGAACATATGCCCATTTATTTTTTAAATTGTTATTTTTGTTTAAAAAAAAAACAATCCAATGTACAAGTGTAGCACCTTTTCTGAAATGTTTTGATCTTGTTGGTACATGGGGGGTGGGGTTATGTTAATCGATATTATTGTACGGGTTTGCCGGTGCCGATGATGCTACACACCGCGAATACGGTTCTACGACTATGGCACAACGGGCGCTACTGACGCGTCGGTCGGGCGGACGGTTCCGGGTGACGGGCTAGGTGTCATAGCAACGCACGCTCCGGAGGATCCCCGGGATTTTTCCGCGTCGCGACTTGCGCGGTTCGCGGCGACGACGACGCCCGGCCAAAGGAAACAATAATCGATATTACGTTTGTCCGGGACGCCGCCCACTTTAATATATTATTATACAGTTCAACTTGTAGTTTTCCTAATAATTGAGAAAAAATGAGAAAATCGGCAATAGCGGTTTCATTATATTCGACTTTATTTTTTTTTTTGTCGTGATTTGATGAAAAACAACCGTATACAGACCTGACATTATAACAGAATATTAGTAATATCCCTTTCTAGACGTGGAAAAATGTTCAAAACATTCTGGCGATTTTAGACCTATTTTTATAAGCATTTAATGGTATCGGTTTTTAAAATTTTATTTGGATAAAATGATTTTAGCCGAGCAGAAATGCTTGTAAATGTACAGGCTCATCATTAGTTGTCCTTGATGGTGGAAAAAAATCTCGAGTGCGATGTAGCAGTTTTCATTTATATTTTGATATGCGTTTAAAGTTGAAATTTCGACGAAAATCGTAAAAATCATAGATAGTTAATTTCACTCGATTTTTATCATTATTCTATATAACTCCTCTGTTCATATTTGATTAAATTGGTAATTTTTTTAAAAATTTTATCATGTGCATTGATTATTATGGTTTTATCATTTTACATTAATTCACTTATCATTCGCTCATGTATATTTTCTGAAGTGTCCGGAGTTAATATTTATATAGCAGAAATAATGTATAAATATCAAACATTGATATTTTTTATACAAATTAATTAATTTAATCTATAGTGCATAAAATATTTAATATAATAAATAATATCGTATACGCATTATGATTTACGGTGTAATGTAATGTTTATGTAATGATTTTCAATGCTCAATAAATAAATAAATTATGACGGTTTTTTTTTTTTTATGATTCATAAATCAATAAATCGTAATTCATAATCAACTATAGGTATAAAATACAAAAAAAAAAAAAATTAAAAAAACATAAAAACAATACACGATTGTCTTATCTTTTATCAAGATTTAAACGAGATTATCTTCGGAGGTGCCGGGACAACGGGGGTTATGGGGGGGCAATCTCTCTCACGGGGAAAATTTCTTGGGGGCTAAGCCCCCGCCGACAAAATTTATAAGTTTCAGTCGTCCCCCGTGAATTGTACGATGCATATTAAAACAATCGTTGACATTCAACTAAACAATATGGAAAACTATAATTTCAAATTAAAATAAACTTTTTGACAAATGAATTATGAAGCGGTATTAAAAAAAAAATAATAATTGTATTATTTTTACAAGAGCGATTTTTAATATATTTAATTCGATTGTTCACTAAAAGAAATTAAAAAAATATATATATATATATTTCTGAAATAATTTTTAGATTATTAAAATGGCGTTATTTTTTTTTTTTTTTTTGTTTTGGTAAAAATGCTCTACACGTATTATGTTCAGGCGCCAGTGGTTATCTTAAATCTTGTCTAGATAAATGTAAAGTTATCTGCGCACAACGCTGTATAATAATATATAAAAGTGGGCGGCGTCCCGGACAAACGTAATAACGATTAATGTTTTCGTTGGCCGGCCGTCGTCGTCGCCGCGAACCGCGCAAGTCGCGACGCGGAAAAATCCCGGGGATCCTCCGGAGCGTGCGTTGCTGTACACAGCCCGTCACCCGGAACCGTCCACCCGACCGACGCGTCAGTAGTGCCCGTAGCGCCATAGTCGTAGAACCGTATTCGCGGTGTGTAGCACCGGCACCGGCAAACCCGTACAATAATATCGATTAACAAGTTGTTGTTGTCGACTTTATTTTTTTTTTTGTTTCACACCAGTAGCTGGGCCACCAGTGGGTTATGATATTATTTTTAAAATTTTTTTTTTTTTATATAGTTTTGTTATAAAATATTTTCATCTTATCCGTCGGTATATCCGACTCGTCGTCGTCGTCGTCGTCATCGTCCCGAAGTCGTTGGCACGCATAATTGTACTTGTTTTGCGATAAAAAGTGAGTTGAAAAAAGAAGTCAGCGAGTTACAAGTTTCCAGGGAAATATAACGAGAGTTAAGTAAATAAAGGAATGGGGCCTTTACATATTATATTTATATATAATTTCTATTCTCTGTCTGATGTCTCGATCGTACAATTATTATACGAGATACAAAGGCATTTTACACTTAAACGGTTAAGCTTAGGACAAATAAAGGATTTTATATAACGGACGATTATTATTACGATTTTTTTTTTTTTTTTAATCAAACTCGATATCTCTCGATTTTTAACTTATTATGAAATGAAAATAATTTTGAAAAAAAAAAAAAAAAAAAAATTTGAACAAAATAACGAAATTTATTTTTCTAACGTTCTATTATATTGTTGTTTATTTATTTTATTATTATTTTAACTATAGTCAAGTAAAAAATGACCAGTTAATAAGGTTGGTTGGTCGTTATAATTATTATTATAATATCAAACTCCTAATTATTATTCATATGAGTAAGGTATAATTAATTATATAATTATATATTGTGTTGGGCGTGTAAGTATACGAGTGTACAACACGTACACGATGGAAGATTCGTTAAATTTTAGTTATAATCGAACGCCTTCGCACTTAATAACTGCGCGCGCGGTTATAATTAATTTAATATGCGCCTCCTCCGCTACTTCGCGTACCTAGAGATACTTAGTTCTATATATAATTAACGAGACAAACTATTTTTTTTTTCCTCATGTGTATTGATACAATATATAATTATTATAAAACGCATATAATTATATTTAAAAAAATTAAATAATGTTACCCAGGTCACTCCCGAGACTGCATAATATCGTATATTTGTATATTATTTTTTAGGTATTTTGAAATTTAACACGATCAAATGCTATTCAATATTTCGATGGGGACACTGTCGGATTTAAAATTTCGTACAATTGCAGCCATACGATGCCATATTTCCTTTTCGTCATTATAATTTTCGGTTTTTCGCGATATTCTTATCAGTGTTAATTAACACGATAAATTTTAAAAAATAACTTGCATGTAAACACCTACCTACCAAAAAGAAAATAATAACTGTTCGGTATTACCTTCTAAAAACACGTTGTATGGCACCTACTTTAAGAAAGTAATATTTATTTTGGTTTAGAAAGTAAATTTATCAGTGCGTGGCACAATAATATGATCTTGTAGGTACAAAGTAATTGATATAAAAAAAAAATAAAAAAAACACAGTGAAGGGCACACTATTATTATATACGCTTTGTTGTGTTTTTCTAGCATTGTTGTTTTTTTTATATATATATAACAATACACGAAAAATAATAAAAATATATTGTATATTTTTTAAGTATAGATTTTTAGTGGAGTTGTACTACGGATTTAAATTTAAAACGTAATATAATTCATTTTTTTTTTTTTTTTTTTTTTCAGGAAAAAAACCTATTATCCGAAACGATTTCCTATACTCTACCATATTTACGGTATTATCAATTGTATATCATAGTCCGACGAAAACATCGTTAGCTTAAAATATATAAGCTCGTAAAAAATTACAACTATATTATGTTTTAGTTTTATCGACAGTTACTTTTTTCATCAAATGTAAGTTCATCGTGAATACCTACTCTACCTATTACCTATTTTCAAATTTTCTTTAAAAAAATAAAAAAAAAACATTTAAAATTGTATCGCGGTCCAGAGATATCGAGTAAAACTGAGTAAAATCATTTTACAATATTTATGTATATTATCAAAAAAAAGTTATCTTTATTCCGTACACCCTAAACACACGTAAACGAATCTCTGTGGAAATGGTGTTTGCCATTAGAAAATCCTAGGGTAATACTCATTTGAGATATTATATAAGGAGCGGGAGAAAATAGTGTAAAAATAAAGCTCAAACGATACCATCATAACGATTAGAAAACCCGAAAGAGAAACGCTGGATGGTTGTGATAAAAAGAAAAAAAAATCGTATGTTTTTACTAAATTTTTTTATTTTTTTTCCCGATTCTGTTTTAGCCTAAGCGTCAATACCATTATCCGCCATGCAACACGAACCACCGGAATCCACGGATTGGATTATGATCGTCGGGATATGTTTTATAGTCAGTTGTCTCTTAACCGGAATACTGTTTATCGTTTGTTGTTTTTGGTCTAAATGTTTACTGTTCGAATGCTGCCGGCCAAGCTACAACAATACTTTTGTAATATCTTACGGTAAATATATAATATATATATACTACTTGTTAAGCGCGGCTTCGTCCACATAAACTTTTATAACGACTACTTATGAATTTTCAAAAATCCTGAAACACGTGTTGCTTAATTTTTAATCGTACAACCCGTCACCCACACCCAGTTCCTCTTTTTCATCGTTCGCTCTCCGTCCGACATTGAATCGCAAGTATGGACCGTAACTAACAGCGACCCCACAAAAACATGTAAATGCATATACGATTCAATATTTTTTCCGTTCAGCATAGACAAATATCTCTGTCAACCATTTTAACACATTATGAATTTAACTTGACAATTGCCGATTTTCATACCTAACCTTCCATTTCCTATGTGTATAGTGAATAAAATTTTCAAAAATCCTTCCTGAGTGCATACCCGCTGTTAAAATGTCTAGTTTCTAATCGCAGCGTTAATATATCAGTCGATCTATCAGTATGATCAGTCAATCAGTTTCTCATTTTAATAATAATTTCAGCTTTATTACTTCAAAGCAACGCTTTTCATCCTCTGTTTTATTTTTGATTTCGAAGAATCCAGTAAATCCTTTTATTAGCGATTATAGTTACCTATTTACATGCCGAATTTGAAATATCTAATAATTATAGTTACGGAACAAAGGTGACTTCAAAGAGAAAATATGAACCCTTTTTATTCCCTGTCCTGTGGGAATTTCAAAAAATCAGACCGTATTCCTTGTATTCACCATTAAGGGGGAAATCACTGTGCAAAATTTCAGCTTTCTAGATCCGAGGGTTTGGGCTGGACATCGATGTGTCAGTGACAGTGAGTCATCAGGACTTTTCTTTTTATCCTATTTAGATGTACAACCGACTATTTATTTATCGGTATAATATCGTGCTGATAATCGACGATAGCGAGTAGGATATGACTGTCAGCTCGTATAGAGGTTGACGAGAAGGTTAGTTATACCTATATTGTAAAAAAAAAAAAAAAAAAAAAAATGTCTACCTCAAACCGTTCAACATATTATTATTATTATTATTATTAACATTACGCCCGCGGCTTTATATACACCTAAAATACCATATTTGGCGGTCTAGTCCAAAACACGTTGTGTAATGCCCACTGTCCACACCGAAGTCGATAATAAATATTTATACATCAGGAGGTAGGACGTGATACCCATATTTATACCATCATCTGTCCAACCATAACTCACAATAACTCGGTGCAACATATATAGCAGAGTTACGCAATTTATAGAATTAAAAATTGTGTAATTTAGGTTTAAACACAGACGGCTGACAAAATTTAAAAACCGACAATATTTTCAATACCGTCGCGTCACTTCTTTTCTAAAATACAGTCAAACAAAAGAGCTGTTATGGCTATTTAAAAAAAAATAAATTAGCACATACACGACATTACTTGTAAAATATTATCCTCTTTAAAAACGTTTCATCTATCTTTAAACTCTAATTTCAACCAAAACGCTACGATTTTAATTCCTAGTTACGTGATTTTGCTATGACGCCCGTTAAGTTGGACCGAGACGGGTATCTTCTTCTCGTCTTCTTAAACAAAAAGTATTATATGTCTATAATTTGCATATATAAAACAAGTTTTGGCACAGTCTCAAATGCTACACCACTATAATGATCGTATAAAAATAATAAAAAAAACGCTTTCTAAAAAAATAAACGTGTAATTTTTTTTTTTTTTATTATTGTTATTATATTAATTACATTTAGCGTAATGTATTACTATAATTGTTATATAGTAATGAATATTAGGTGTCTGGATTATAGTATTAATTAAAACTAAAACAAATAAAACGAAACTCGAAGAAGAAAACTCAGACATATTTGATGTATAGGAGTAGCATAAATTGTATAATATATAGATACCTAATACGAAAATACATATTATACGCATTACTTTTTCGTTTGATTTATTCAAAACACATCCGGGTATCTTATATATTAATATTGATTAATTTTACTTTTGTAGACAAGCCAGAAGAAGCGATGAATTTGCCACCAGAAGATTTGAATAACTCGCACTGTTACTCGCCAGTACGAATTAAAAAACTCGAAACACACGATATATAATTTTATTATTGTGAATTTAACGGTAAATAAAACCTTCTTGATAGCATTTGGTTTTTTTTTTTTTTTTGTTTATTTTTTCGTAAAGCAATTTAATTTTAAAAAAAAATTAAATATATATTC
This sequence comes from Tuberolachnus salignus, assembly GCA_956483605.1. Classification (NCBI taxonomy): domain Eukaryota; kingdom Metazoa; phylum Arthropoda; class Insecta; order Hemiptera; family Aphididae; genus Tuberolachnus; species Tuberolachnus salignus. The sequence continues at coordinate 21,106,063 of OY101431.1, read as the reverse complement.
GTAATTTTTTAATAACGAATATTATAATAATGATCTGTAATAAATACCTCCATGTTTTTGTTTGTTTTTTTTTTTAATTTACAGTTGGAGAGATGCATTTTTACATTTAACTTTATTAAACAAAAATAGAGCAACACATAGTCCTGATTTCAGTATCAAAATTATTATCCGCAAATATTATTTTTAAGACAAGTGAGTAATGTACCTATTTATAGGTATTTTAATTATAGTGGATTGTTGCCACAGCGTTGTTTACCATGACGACCAAAATGAATACAAATATATATATTTTTTTTTCTATCTGGGTGTATCGGAGGAGAAAAAAAACCAAAAAAAAAAAAATAAATAATAAATTCAATATTTGTATTCAAAGTCTAAAATTCAAATGTGAGCACACCTTACACACATTGTATTATGTAGAAATCAAAATTGAATAATCCGGCTTCGAGATGATGGTGACCGTTGGTGTAACTTTCACATATCGAACAGAAATCACAGTTATATCGGATAGTTAATTAAATACATCTATCTACGACTATTTAACCAATGTCTATATACTATATATTACGAATAAAACAAACGATAAAATTACTAATGTCGGGTCAATTGAAAATTCCAGAAGAACTTTTTGTCTGTGTCGCGGCGTGCTTAATTTTTCCTTACATAAATACAATTAAAGTATTCGGTTTGTTAACTCTTTTGTTTCTTCATTTACTTAGTACAAATAGAAAGAAAAAAAAAGCAAACTAAATAGTACGCTACGATACAAATGATATTATACAATGGTCTTCCCGACGTGTTCTGAAATTTTGTTAACTCTTTACTCTACCATAAATACGAATGTTTATTTCACGATTAAACAAAAAATACTAACAACTACAATACGGGACAATATTTGTACATTTGTTTGAATATTTTTAAATTGATAATCCATTATAACGAAAATTGCCTTTACGAAACCCCTCGAATAATACGTGTTCCTATGTTAGACAAACTACAATCGTATTACCACTACTAATATTTATAATTTTAATTTATATTTTTTTCAGCACTAATTCAGAAACGGCCGTTAATGGATTTCAATCCATTTGCGAATTCAGAAAATCCAATAATATAATATTATAATGGCAATTACAATTTCCCATAACCTTATTGAACACGACAAAGATCAGGAGATCGCAACAAGTTGCAATGGTCTATTTAGGTATATACCGTATACCCATATAGGTAACCCGACCTACTCGTTTGCTATATATATATGATCGAACATTTAACACTTTAAACAACACATTTTAATAGGCATTTAAAATATTATATTGTATTATATTATATATATATATAAATATTATTAATACGAAATGAGCAGTCACAGTAAGTATAGTAAAAAACTAAACATATGTTAATCAAATAACAATCGGCAAAATAAATAAATAAAATAAATAAATAATAATCTCTCTGTGTAACATTGTTCATACACAATAATGTCTAATACTTTAGTGATCGATTAATATTATATACCAATTTACAATATATGTGTGCCTGATTTTGTTTTTAACCTACCTATACACTTTTATTATAGTAAAATGTTGAAATAAAATATTAATTTTAACCTTAACCTATGCTTAAACCTATATTTATATGCTTCGTGCTTGCGGCCTGCAGTCACATCAAAACGTTTGAGTATTTATTATATTATGGCTATACGAAAATTATACTATACTCATAAATTCGTATACCAATATTATTATTGCCGTTTTGTTATTTTTTTTCTTTGCCTATATTTTACCATCCTAACACTGTTACTATTGTGTGGTCTACTGCTATTACAGTACCTACCTCCAGAGCCGGGTTGGCCCAGCGTGTGATCGCCAGAATTTTAATAATTTGGGTCGCTGAGCCAAAATGTCTCTATTTTACTTTTTTTTTGTTTTTTTTTTTTCAATTTCCCAATTGTAATTGAATTGGTTAAACCGGGCCTACAACGATCTATTGTTCTCGGGATATTTATATTTTAGATACCGAGCCGGTAAAATATTGAGCACGACCGACCGATATCGCCCAATCCGACCACGACCTCTATTTGGGAAGAAGCTTTATTAAAACAATTTATTGATTTTTTCCTAATGTTTTCAGAGTGATCGGACGATGCACCGATATATTTTTATATTTATATAAAAAAAAATATGAATTCGGTTACAATGCCGAGCAGGGCTTAAAATTATCCGCAGTAGCAAATGTAATAGCGTACAGTTAATGATGATCAATATACTGTTTAACGTTAATATATTGTTATTTATTATTTTTATTAAATATATGTTATATATTTTTCGCCCGATGGCACTTTAATTGAACATTTTTTAGAAATTCCCATTGCACGCACTACTTCCAAAAAAATTATTTATTTATTTTACTTTTTTGGGGAGTGAAACTCTCTAATTTCTTCATGATGCGGATTTTGTTAGCCCGGCAGTAAGTACTGAAAATGTTTTATAGACTTATAACAGTTTTTTTTTTTTTATTAATTAAAATATTGACAGCAAACGACAATGCATGAGTTTAATTTTTGTTGATTTTTGAATTTCACAAAGAAAAAAAATACGAACGATTATAACCTAACCAGTTTACCGAGCCCCGGTCAGATATTTTTTATTGCAATGATTTATCAGTTTGATTCTTTCAGTATACAAACTAAATAGTTCCCCTATATCCTATAACCAACCAACTTTCCACAACAGTGGCCTCGTCATGGCACGAAGTATGTCCGTCTTTTTTATATATAGACAAAAGTTATATGTTAAATGAATTGCTTACTTAGCTAATTAAATAAATTTGAAAATATTTTTTTCTCAAGGGAGGGAGTGTAGTAATGGAATAATTGTGTGTGCAGTGGCAAATACCATACGGTTTAGGCACCGAAGCCGAGTTAAGGGGATTCTCTTATCCGTCTTTATCGAACACACATGCAGCGTAGGAATTTAGACGGATATTTTGTCTATCGGACTAGCCCAGTGGTGAGTACTAAAAACGGTTTTGAATTCAGCGTAAAGTATACATGTGATCGGCCGGGCCACTTATTCGAATTTCGGTCTTTAATTTCACAAAAATTTGGAAATGTTTACAAAACAAAAAAACTAAAATTAAATCGAAATAAGCAGTCTCCTATACACATTGTACACTTGAGTTCAATTATGTTTTCAGAATTCTTATCGCTTCACTACATTGATAAATAAAAATGATAAAATATTGGTCTAAATTGCTGTGCTGCGTATGTGTTCGATAAAAAAAGATAAGGAGTCGTTTCGAATCCCTTTAAGGGTGCCAGTGCCGGCCATCTATTAAGGAGTAAAATGTAGGAAATTTAAGTCACGTTGTTTTATCGATGGCGCATGTGTTCGAGTGTGCAAATCGATATTAGTGTCAGCGAGCTATAATAATAATTATTCCCACTTTTTTTGTAAATTTTGGTTTTTATTTCTATTATTTTAGTTACTTCTTACTTTAGTATGGTTTAGGGTTGTAAAAAAAAAAAACAAAATTCGGGAAAAATCGATTTCAAGTAGACTTGACGAAAAATTTAAATCTGTTTTCACAATTTTTATCGCCTCACTAGATCAATCGGTACGTTAAAGAAATGAAAACACGTCTAAATTCCTATGTCACGTGTGTACTGAACAAAGACGGACAATCACCACTTCCAATCCCCTTTAGATTTATTTGGGCTAGTATTAAACAGACGTTATAGTTAACGTTGCACCTATGCAAATAATATACAAGGGGGATGTTTGGGAGGTTATAACACCCCTCTTGGGCCTGTCATATAATATTATAATTTATACAATAAATTATTGAACGTGTATCAAATAGACCTTTTATCGTGACATATCGAAATATTAATTTTATATGCACAATAAATTATAAACCATTAGGTTAAACCAAAGTATAAACCAGTCATGTTTGATTAAGCGTAATGAACTTATAACCGACGACTTTTCCATAAACAGCAATTGTCTCCTAACCTCAAACAAGAAAACTGCGCACTAAAATTAATAATCAATAATCTTTAGATTCCTGCGCAGGACTGTCAGTCTGAGAGAGTAGTTTCAACACAAAATATAATTAAAAACATAACTTCGAAATTGGGTTAACAACGTTAAATATTCACTGCGAAATTTAAGCAACATAGAAGTAAATAAGAAACGTCGCACTTTTATAATTCAAGTTTATTAATTTTATTAATTGCTTTAAATTTATATATTTTTAAAAAAAAAATATTAACGAAATTTACCTTCGAATTTATTAGTAAAATGGTCTTTATGATAAAATAATTTATATTTCTACCTATAATTACCGGGGGAGGTAGGGGGGCACATACACAAATTCGAGTTAGGCCACTGTACATAGGTAATGTTTCATTACCAAAGTTTAGGACTAATAAAATATTTGCACATTCACATTATATAGACGCATAAAAAAATAATCGTATCCTGTTTCACTAACACTTGTTAGTGAAGCAATATAAAGCATAAAATATAAATCAATATAGGTGAATGCAGGAGTCATACTACATTATCAACAAAATATTAACGAAATTTATCTTCGAATTTATTAGTAAAATGGTCTTTATGATAAAATAATTTGTATTTCTACCTATAATTACTGGGGGGGGGACACATACAAAAATTCGAGTTAGGCCACTGTACATAAGTAATGTTTCATTACCAAAGTTTAGGACTAATAAAATATTTGCACATTCACATTATATAGACGCATAAAAAAATAATCGTATCCTGTTTCACTAACACTTGTTAGTGAAGCAATATAAAGCATAAAATACAAATCAATATAGGTGAATGCAGGAGTCATACTACATTATCAAAAAAAGGGGTTATGTATAGGCAACTTTAATAACATTAATGAAAAAATTAAAATTGATCGACTTAAAAATATTGAAATTAACTTTCAAATTAATTTTGCGAGTATTCCCATTTACAAGTCAGCGAATACCTAGCAAAGGGATGGTCGCGCACAATCCTATAATAAATTATATTAATTTAATCCCTGCTTTAATCGAAAATTTTATAAGAACTTTCTGGTAGCAAATTTTGTTTAGTCGGCGTATTAGGGTGGTATTTTTTTTTTTTTTTTTTAGCTTTTTTTAACAAAAGGGAGAAAAATAGGTAGTATTTATGCAATAAATTCTGTTAGTTTCGGTTTTGACATTTTGTTGTAATTCAGTAAAAACTAATTTTCGATACCCGAAACGTGCATCGAATACTTATATTAGCACTTTTTAGATGTGTAATGTAATTTTCAAAACATTCTGGCCAAATTTTGCAATTTTTTAGTTTTTTTTTTAGTTTTTATTGGTTTTATGTGGATAAAATATGTTTGCCTTCTCGAAAATTGTCGACAATTTGACACAATGTCAAATATTAAAATGTTTTTAACTAAACTCAATGGTAAAAAAATATTTGATTATAATGTCGTAATTTTGTTCATAATATTTTTTTTTTTTTTTTTTTTTTAATGTGTAAAAATTACGACTTGTTGAATATTTTTTATTTTAATATATAAGGAAAAGCCGTAGCCTGTAGTATTGATTTTTTGTTACTACGCAGGTTTTGGAGGATGGGTAAGGGGTGTTGCTCCTACAGCGCTCTCCGAATTGCGTGCCCGGTAAGAACGCTGTACGGTTTGTGTGTTTGTACGGCGATATTTTAATATAAAAATATCAGTTTGTGAACTTAGCGCAATTTAAAAGTTAAATGTTTATAAATCAGTCGGCAAAAAAAAACCGACGTATACACAAACACAGATGATTATAATCGTAATACCTTTAAGTTTATTAGTATAGGTAAACGCACACGTATGTTAAAACTAAAAGAATATTGTTAATATTATTAACTAACAATTGTTAGTTTTGCTGAACAGACAATTTGCTATACCACGCGTTTGTAAGACGGAGACAGTGGCAATCAGTGGCGATGACGTGGCCAGTGATATTTGATTTGCTGACAAATCGAATTATCCTATACCTCCCCCCCTCGTCCTATAAAAAAATACTGCGTTTTAAATCTGACAATTCTGACCTGCAATTGTAATTTATTTTGTTGTAACAAATTAACACAATGTTCAATTTTGATTTATCAAAACATTAGTTTTACCAAATTTTGCTCAGAATCGTTTTTTGTTAGCAATGATTTATGGTTGCGTACAGATATCGACTAAATACTTCTTTGTATTTTTGAAATGTAATTGTTTTAGATTTATCGTAAATTATTATATTAATTATATTTTTCAGTTTGATCGTTAATAGCAAAATTGTATTATTGTCGCTTAAATTAGATATTACTTGTTCATTTTTTGATTTTTTGTTCACGTCCAAATACAAAAATGTAATACAATAATTATAAATGCTCAAACAACTGATATATACATTATCGATGGTGCAGTTATGAAGGGGGCAAAGGGGGCACTTGCCCTGACCTCTTAAAAAAAAAATCAAAGAAAAACATATTTTATATTTATCCAAACGATATAATTGTATAGATTCGGATAAATTGTGATAAAAATGCCCAAACTATAATTCAAGTTCTATCCAATATAAATCCCAATTATAGAGATTTAATTGAATTGTATAAAATTTGCGTATGCTTGCAGTGACAACGGCTTACGCAAAGAACATTTTTTCTAAATTAATATTGGAAAAAAAAAAAAAATTAATTAATTCTGTATATATTTTGATTCAATTTAATGTGAAAAGCAAATTAAGAACCGCTACGACGCAGAAGTGGCTCGAGTTTTTGATTATAGTATCGGTGGAAAAAAATATTCTTGTAAAAATAAACATCCAGATGAGTTATTGATCTGTGTGAAGCATAAAAAAAATAATAAATGAATGACCTTATAAATGTAAAAATGTTTTAAAACCAAATAAATATATTTAAAATTTTTTTTTTTTTACATTTTAAGTATAAACGAGTTAAAAAAAATTGCTCCTCTCACCCCACAAGTAAAATTCCCGGCTTCGCCAATGGACGCTATTATAGTTAATCTCACGTGAAGCAGCAATCATTTGTCAAACATAAAAAATGAAAAATTATTATCGTGTACTTGCAATAAAATGCTAAGGAAAATATAATTTGTGTTACTATATTGCGTTGCTATTGTCTATATTAAAGAAATTAATACTAGTTTTCGAACAAAGCAATTTTTTTTTTTTTTTTTTTGAATGGCAAATTAACGAATAAATAACTGGCCAGGGTTTAGTAACGTGAAGGGGGTGTTTTAATTTAATATCCAATACAAATTGTGGTGATGGTGGAGGTGGTGGGGCTGGTCACACATTATTATCTACTTAACATATTGCAGACATTTCGAGACGCTCCGCGGACGTCGTTTATCCATAAAAATGTCCAACAGCAACTGTTGCTTCCATATGAGATACTATCACGTTATACGGTATAAAAAATAACACTATCAAGTATTTCATATAGTAATATTTATTAATATCTTGGATATTCATGATAAATAATAATATCAAATATGAAATAGAATCATCTAATTACACGTTTTATAAAAAAAACCTGGGAAAAATCTGGATTTTTATCTGTATCCAAATTTCGGCTTTTAGAATTGTGATTTTATATTCATTAATTCATGTCTCGAAAAATATTGTTATTATCTTATTGTTAATAGCATAAAATGTGTAAAACATTAAATACGTTTTAACAAAACAAAAAATATCACAAACATAAACTCGATTTAAAAATCAAGTACAACAAACGTGTAACACTTTAATTTATGTAATATATTATTGGCTTACTCGGCAAACGTAGTTTTACCCACAAAAATACGAAATTTTGGATTTCGAAATACGAAACATACATTTTCGGATTTCGAAATCACTAATATATAGCCGGTGGCATAACCGGAAGGAGGGGGGGGGGGTGTTTTGAGTGTATGGACACATCTCTCGAACCGTATTATTTTATTTTAAGCATATATTCAAAAATAATTATGCATCAAAATTTGACAATTACATAAATTGTTTATATATGAGATTTCGAACTATATAATATGCGTTTTTCAGTCTTTCGAACGAGGGTTCCGACAATGCGGACTGGTGAATTCAATCAATAAGTTACATGGAAACGGTTGTTATGGGCGGACACCATTCTCGACAAAAATCCCGGGTGCACCACCGTATATATCTATTATATTTCTTGCTTAAATACGGCCGAGGGGGTTCGGTGTTTTACCACCCAAAACCACCCACTAGCAGCTCCGAGCCTGGATTCTTCATCCGGGACAACACATGCGTAGAACGTTCAAAATAAAATACGAGTAAAACATAAAATTGCCGTTTCGTGTCACATTAAACCCCGCTCCCATGGCCCTCCCTCAATTACGTACCCGGTAAAAACATTGTCTGACTTGTGTTTGTACGTCGGCTGTTGTCGATATTTTATTAAAACAAATATCGATTTGTGAAATATTACAATTTTAATACGCTTATATATCTCGTTTGAAAATTAAAATATGGGGGAAAACCGACGTATACAAACACAGATGGTATTAATATTGCTTTACCTTAAAATTTTTTTTTTTTCTTAAAATTTTATAAAATTATAGTTTATCGAGTGTAAATCTAAAAGAAACCTAAAGTTACTCATGAAAGTACCACCCATACCCTGTAATTGACCGCGGACAATTGACCATTACCACCTGTATATATATGCTCGCCACTCCACTGGGCAACACGTGCGGGTCCTCTTAATATATTAAATTTAATATTCAATTATATAGGAGTCCAAGCGATAAAAAACAATAAAAAATTTATATTGTGGTCAAACCCGATCAAATCCCCCTCCGCGCAGTGATGTAGCCTGGTAAAATACTAGGAATGAGAGCAAAAGAATATTTTCACCAAAATCAAAACCACGAGGGATGGGATGTATATATATATATATAGTTTTATTCTTTGTATACAAAATAATCAAAGACTAATTTGTAATGACTTGATGATAACTTAATTAAACAAAATTTCAAAACATTAACGAAAGAATACATCGTTATTTTAATAAATGTTATTTTTCTCATTTTTGTAATCCAGATAATGCGATAACGTCGATATATTATAAAACATGAAAAA